>JAYKKT010000055.1:12152500-13386519 GCA_036023115.1 Brasenia schreberi | reverse complement strand
ATATATGTTGAACATAGTAAGGTATATAGATTCATTGTAATTGAATCAAATGATTCATATCCTATTAATATAGTAATAGAATTAAGAGATGCTTTCTTTAAGAAGATATATTTACCTCAATTCCTAGATTTGTAAGATATGATTATGAAAATAAACATGATTTAAAAAATATTGGAATTAGTAATGATAATATAGAGAGTTCAATGCCTAGAGGGAGCAAAAGCAAAGAAAGGCGAGGACCTTTGGACTACATATCCATATGTTTCTAGTTGAAGTGAGATGGACTCAATAATGAGTAAAAAAAATGGAAATTAATAGACCTTCCTCCTAGTCTAAAGCAATTGTTGTTAATAGATTTTCAAAAAACAATTATGGAACGATTGATAAATTTAAAGCTTAACTTATTGCTAAAGTTTTTTTCAGAAAAAGAATTGATTATTTTGATACAGCACACTCACAATGACCAGAATTTCTTCAATTAGGATTTTGATAGCCTTGGCTTCCAATTTACAAACTTGTTATTCACCAAATGGACGTTAAAACAATGCTCTTAAATTGTGATTTAGAAGAAGAAATTTATACGGGTACAACTGAGGGGATGTGTAATTAAGTGGAATAAGAAAATAAAGTATTGTAAACTACCAATCCTTATGGTGGTCTGAAACAAAACACCCAAGCATAGTGACATAAAAATTTAATCAAAATTTTGATCAAACTCTTTAATTAGTGATGATTTTTCTTTGTTAAAGTTGATAAATGTGTATATACAAAAATTAGTAAATGATGAATGTGTGATTATTTGTCTATATGTGGATGATATGCTCATTTTTTGTACTAATTTTAAAGAAGTTGAAAATGTCAAAAGGTTTTATTTATTTTAACATGAAAGACATGAGAGAAACATATGTTATTCTAGACATTAGAATAAAAAGAGAAGAAAACAATATACACCTTACACAATCTCATTATATTGAAAAAGTTTTAAAGAAACTTTATTATTTTCATTGTTATCATGTCTCTTGTCTATTTGATGTAAACATTAAGTTAGTACCAAATAAAGTATGCCCCTGACACAGTTAGAGTAGGCTAAAATTTTGAGATGCTTGGTGTATGATATAACATATACTCAACCTGATATTGCATATGCTATAGGCATATTGAGTCAATATACAAGCAATCCAAGTAAGTGACCACCGCATTTAAGAGCCAAGTGGTATTAAAATACCTAAAAGAAATAATTTATTATAGTTTAATCTATAATGGAAGTCCTTCAATTTTAGAAAGATATTCAGATGATAAATCAAGTAAGTTATACGTAAGATTGTGTTTCAACAAGCATACTGGCCTTCACTATTACTGGGGTGTAATTTCTTAGGGACCTAAGAAACAAACTTTGCATCACGTATTCCACTATGCATACAGTAGTTGTATAGCTCAGCTACACTTATAGGTAAGTGAAGCCGAATAATTTAAAAACTTGTTTCACTAAGTACTCAATATGACCTAAAACTAATACCATCAATCACACTAAATCGTGAGATAGTCAATCAACACTTTTAAAGGCATAGAGTCAAGTTGTATCATGGAAAGTCTAGACACATTGGACTAAGACATAGCTATGTGAAATATTTGATTTCAAATGGAGTTATTTTTGTTATTTATTTATAAGAACAAAACAAAATTTTGGTAGATCCTTTGATGAAAGGATTGACAAGGGAGATTAGTGTGAAAAACATCAACAGTGGATAGACTCAAGCCCATATTTCAAAATGATCACTAATGGTGGAACTCGACTCACACTACTTGAGTAACATCAAGTCTTGAGTTCAATGAATTAAAACATCATTAGAGTGATTGTAAGTACTTACTAAGTTATATACATCTCAAGGTTAAAAGTGCTTGGTCCCTGTAAGTAAAAAGAAGAGGAAAAGTTGGGCACATCTTAATAGACCTATAACATATATATATATATATACATATATGCTAAAGTATTTATATAATATATTTTTTATATAGTCTACCTATGTGAGTATGAAGTAAGATCACTTATTAGAGTCTTGGATGTTGTGACATTAAGAGCCACTTAAGTGATAACTTGTGCTCATTAGCACATGTAGTGGTTGTAACTCTTGAATATTTTTTAGTGATATTTTGACATTAAGACTCACTTTCTTGAGTAATAATTATTCTCATTAATAACACATGGAGTGTTTGTAACTCTTGAATATTTAACATACATATTGTGACAATAAAAGCCACTTTCTTGAGTGACAATTATGTTCATTAATAGCATATCATGAGTTACATTTCAACATGTCTATATATAGTGGTATTATAAACAAGATTCATCCAAAATTTTCTTTTATTATATGAGCCCTTTCCTACTAAGCTTTTTAAGAGAGTTTCTAAGTCATATTGTAGCACTAATTGGATTTATAATATCATCATCGTTGTTTTATCGATTTGTCTATAACTCGGTTGTATTCGGGCAAGACAAATTGAGGGTCTTTATTATATCTTGAAGGTATTTGTTGGATCCATTGCATTCAGTTATTTGATACTGATGGTGATAAATAAACTTAAAGGATGTTAAATTCGATCTCTCGAATGCCAACTATTGAAGAACCGTGTCATGTAGAAGAGATCAACTCCAACATTAACCAACACCAAGAGAAACTGACTTTTTAATCACTCAATGAGAGCTGCATACTCTCCCACTTTGATGGTGACAATGCTCCCTCAAAGCTGCCAGTTATCTCTTTATGTCCAAGCTTCACAAAGAGGTTCCAAAAGGCAGCCACATACCAAGGGGGTGTTTAATTATGAGGACCACTAGTGGCCCAACCCTCATGATGAAACACAGGTCCTGGTCCACAGTTAATAGTAGGGTCATATGATCATGCTTTTTACCTGATTACGAGGCCCACTAGCGGCTCACCCCCAGCTGTGAGGAATAGGTTACTGGAACTAGAATTGCAATTCTAGTTTTGTAGTTCTAGTCTCATAATTAAATGCCCTCCAAAGAGAAGCCATCTCACATTTTCTTTAAAATCTTCCTTTTGAGCAGTCACAAAAAATCATATTAGTTAGTTTCTTAAAGTCAAGATTAAATTAAGTGGCTAAATCTTGGACGGATTTAGAACGAAGTCTCAGAATTTAGGACAAAAGAGTCATCCAACAAAGTGTGTGTGAAGAGAAGCTTAACTTTGTCAATAAATTGACTTTATTTTTCTAGGTTAGGTTGTGGCACTTTATATCTCATAGAATTACATGGTTATTCTCCTATAGTTGAACATAGCCATTCTGTATCATCCATTGTAAACTCCAATGCTGGTTCACATTTTTTAGAGTCCAGTAAGCCCAACCCAGAGAAGCACGCCCGTACACTTCTAGTTGCGCCTTTGCAAACCTTTGGTAGTCCTCCTTGGGAGCATTCTGCACTTGCCACTGTGCAACCCATTCGCCTATTTTGTTTTTCCCATAAGACATGATCCAAAAAAATGTGAATTAGTTTCACTAAGAGAATCATGTAACACAGACCTGACAAAGAATATATGCTCTCCCTTCCTTTCTTTGTATATTATACACACATATATATAAAATATGCGATAGCAATGAGGAGTGGAGGGAAGAGAGGCCGGGGTGTGCTATCTTGATGCTGGATTGGTCGTTGTCTTTGCATAGTATTGCTCTTGTGTTTGAACAAGATAGATGGTAAAAAGCAAAATCTGTGTTATGATCCAATAATTGAAATAAATTGATGAGATTGGGCCATCATATCTACAGAACTATGTTTTTTTGACAGAGAAATAAAGAAGCCATTGCAATGGACAGAAATAATAAGCCTACTAAAGGCACAAAAATAGAGGGAAAGTTGAAATCTATCATAGAATTGGTGTCTCGATGTATTTAATTGATACTTATTTTTGTTATAAATAATCTATTAATTTTTATTAGAGTAATATATTATAATTATATATTAAATTATAATTATATTATATTCTAAGTTATTAGAATATGAGTTCAAAGAATGTAAATCTAAACTAAATATGAAATTAGTGTACCTACACATCCTTTTCTGGGAAATATATGTACTCATCATATTATTTTTCTCCCCTACTTACCTCACTATCTCTTTCAATGGTTCATGATCTCTTAGCATTGAGGTTACATAGTACTCTCAAGTCATCTACCATGACCCGATAAAATTACAAATTCAAGTCAAGTTACTTCAAGTAAGAATGTCCACAGGTTGTCTTGAGCTTGCTTATTTAGTTAATCACCTGATTTCAGTTTTGGTTTTGATAAGTAATGAGGGTCAATAAGAAGTCAAACTATAATTAAGTACGAACATCATAATTGTAAAATCATGTATGGTCTTGGTACAATACATGTACGAAGATAACTAATTGATTTAGTGTTTTTGTTCCTATTCTTTAGTTAAGAACCTTTTTTTAGTTGTATACTTTGCATAGCCTCAACCTCCCTAAGATAAAATCCTTGGCTCTGTCCTAGATGGCAATGGCATGGAGGCAATGGAAATAACAATAGAGAAAATATACAAGAGAAACAAAAGCCACAAGTGGAAGATACGAACCAACAAAAATGAGAACTGAAAAAATATACAAAAGAAGCAAAAGCCATAAGTGGAAGATACAAACCCACGAAAATGAGGGGACCATTTGCAGTGGTTAAACTGTTCAATAGAGTTGATCTGTTCTGGTAGATGTAATCTATATTTTGTTGCACAGTCATACCATTAAAGGTGTTGGAAAAAAGGTTGTAATAATGGACATCAATGGCCACTCTTGTGAGCCCACTCGTCAGTGAAAAGAGCTCAGTGGGTGCATCATTGCCAAGCCGGTTGGACATGATTACATATGCTGTAGAAGTGTATCTCCTAACTGCATCATAGCCTGCCTTGTAATATTCACTAAGTGCTTCAAGAGAGACCCATGGTGCACGAGGCTCGTTGATGAGCTCCACTGCTCCTAAGCTAGGCAGATTTGCATACCTGCGTAAAAAATCATTGATAATGAAACAAACAATTGTATAAGCTTATTCATGTTGAGGATAGAGTAGATACTGTACACTCAAATATGGACCCATATAATAATTCACTGCATTTATTTTGCTTGCCAATATATAAGCATACTCATAGATTTCACATAAAGTATTACTTATGGTTATATTTCTTTTCAACCGAACTTCTAATGCAAATGATTGAGAAAGAAACTAGAGCATTTTTAAGCACATCCATAAATGATTTGGTACTTATATATTGCAACGTGCAGCAATGTGAGCTAATTACATGCAATATAGTTATTAATCAAATTTTCAGTCCAAATTTTTATTCGACGTCATAGTTTTGATCCTTACAACAAGAAGTTTGTCAAAAAGATGCCACGGATTTGCACAGATCCAGCAAAAACAGAATTTCTTATCTATCATAAAGGCAGCGATGCCCAAATCTTGATCAGTGAATAAACTTCAGAAGATTAGAGCATACCTTTTGGAGAAGAACTCTATAACAGCGACGTTCTTATTGATGCTTTCTTTGGATCCGAATTCTACGGTAGCATCTCTTGAGGCACTATGTTCCCAACCGTTCTGAGAGTATTGTGCAGCATGGAGATCAATTATCACCTTCAGGCCGTATTTCCTGAATACAGACACAATTTGTTACACTGGCGAAATGGTGTTGGACATAAGGCTTGTAAATAGACCGAGCTGCTCATCTTTCAGCTCGGTTTGATACAGGACAAGCTTCTTCTCCTTCAGTTTGTCATCGAAAACCAGCCTAATACGAGAGAGCTCATTAAACTATACGAGCTAAACATGAAATGCATCGTTGGTCTTTGTTTGCTCATTTGAACAAGCAATAGGACTTTTGTATACATATATGCCCGAAAACCATGTTAACCCAACCAATAAGATGGTGAGTGTAATGTAATTAAATATGATCAAAATCTTACACTATTATTATCAAGTTGTACAGAATATAATAAAAACTTCCACTTAATTGATATAATTCATCAAATTTTCTGCTGAAAATTATGTCCGAAGACTTGTATTTTAAATTTTTACGAGTAGATCATGTGGAGCTTGTTTAATTCGGCTAATTTGTGGTTGATATTCCAATCAGCTCAGACCAGCTAGGGACCCCCACATGAACAACCTTCAGATGATGATCACAAGCCAAGAGCAACCCTGTTTGCTTCTTTTCCATCGTTTATTAGCCCTAGCGGTGCGCCTATGGTTTTACCCCTTAACATGCGGTCGCATATATTCTCTCCCCTATAACACCAACGGCACCTAATTTTTCATATTCTTTAACCAGGTTTTCGAATTGCCAAAAGCTCGCAAAAATTGGTGTTTCCTTTTTATTATTTTTAAGTTCCTAGGTATAATTTATCAAACTTTGGGTGAAAAAGGAAAGGACGTTTGCATGAGAGGGAGATTTGACTGCTTACGTTGCCCATGAGAAGGCTTTGTCCAAGATTTGAAGGGATCCCCCTACAAAGGGGGCAGGGGGCGTGGGGTCACTGGCAGTCCACCACCCTACGGGGATCCTTACTGAGTTCAAGCCACTATTTGCTATGAAGCTGAAATCCTCTTCAACTATGAATGTGTTCCAGTGATCCTGCCACATGCAAGAAAATCAATCAGACCATAGTATAATCTGTAATTTACTTATTGGAGAATTCTAACATGAAACATATGATCCAGTAATTTGTGGAAGATTTCAATGTAAAAAGTTCTTGTCAAATAATAAGGATGAGGAAGTCCACAAGGCAAAGAGAAAGGTAAAACATGGCTGGTTTGGAACCAGACGTGCGATGTGAACCGGCTCCAACAGCAACGGGTGAAATGAACCTAGAACTGGGGACCACCGATTCGGTTCGGCTTCTACATTCCATGAAACCCAAACCATGCTTGAACCATAACCAGCAGACCAAACTACCAGTTTCATGCTTATTTTTTCTAAATCAATTTTTTATTTTTCAGTTCCGAACAGTTTACAACGCAAACCGGAACTGTAACCAGCCCGGTCCCAGATCGGTATCTGCTCCTGATTCTAAGAAAATCCAAATGGACTCTGGCGCTTTTTCTAAAAAGAGACATAATAAATTTTTCATTAACTTCTTTTAATAAATATCTAGTTATTAAAGAAACGTTTTTGTCCGGGTGATTCTTTTGTAAAGATTAGATAATAAAGAATTACATTGGATAAAAAGATTTATCTATCAATATCTCTGATATTTTTGATAAGTTGTATACTGCAACTTACTTGCATGACCTGGGGGGCTTTATCAGGCCCGTAACCATTTGTGAGTTGGAACTCCCCATGTAGCGAACCAAAGACGTTCATGACGAACACCGCCGTGCTGCTGTTCTCCCAGCCTGGCTCTCCAACGAAATCTGCCGTCACTATATCCTGTGTTTTTGCCTGCCAACATTTTTCCCCATTATAAAAGAAAGGTATGAATGAACACCAATGTCTGCCATCGACTTAGGTGCGCCTTCACTACTTTGTCTGCCATATCTTTTGAAAGGAAAAAAGATATGGAGATAGCCTAGTTGGGATAATGCATAATCCTACAAAAATATGTCACAGCTGCCAACTTTTTGTGTAAATCTTTTATGAATTCAAGCTAAGACATTTTGCGGACCCAAAATCATTCAACCAGCATGGCACAAGGGGTGAAATGAACAGCAAAAAGAAAAAAGGTTATCCGAAGTATTGTAGTAATTTATGGAATACAGTGTTTGAATGAAACAATAAAACATGATCTTGCTTTTGTTAAGTTGAAAACTGATTGAAACAAGATTGGAACATGTTAGAGACTGAATTTGTGTACAGTTGATACATTGCATAAAATGCATTAAATCTTATGGTCTATGATAAGATGCGCTTGTGCGTGTATTTTTTTCACTTTTGATTTTCAATGTTAACCACTTTAAACTCATGCTTTATATTAGTTTGGATGGAGTTAGTATATAAGTGGTATTTGCATCCTTTAACTTTTCTATCTATACAATTGGGAGTTGTTAGACTTCTCATCATTATTAATCTTATTTGTTAAGCTGAAGAGATAAATGGTATAGATTAAAAAAACACATTTTGAAGTTGTTTTATAAATAAACAAAAAGTACATAATACATCATGTACTTTTGTTTTTTTCTTTTTGATACATGTGATTCATTTATTCAATCTCATGGTCTAGATTATTATGCATGGTTCAACATGAAGTGGAGTCTTATAACCCTCTCTCTATGTATATATATATACACACACTTGCACAACAAAAGCAAAGATTTTTCAAAATACATGAGGAGAATGAATTGTGAATGGAAAAGTTTTACCTGCAAAAACATCCCATTGGAAGCTTTGATATGTACTCTGTTTGGCTCATCGGATTTTCTGAATACTTGAAAAGTTTCTGGTTGGCCCGGTTGGACGGCAAGAGTTGTGAGCGGGTTGTTTGGCCCTTGGGCATTCAGCCCAATAAACTGACCACCGAAGACTCGAAATTGGAACTTGTCCTCCGTGACCCTCCACAACTGCACGGCCCAGTAATCCCAATATAAGTTTTCCATAACATTTTGTTTCACAAGCCCCCAAAGCGTGTTCACAAGTCAGCACTGCACGTGTGTGTGTGTTTATGTGTGTATGTGGGCGCTAATGTGTGTTGATGGGTGTGTGTGTGCCTGTGTTGGGTTCCCATTGGATTCACCATCAGTTTGGAAAGGTTCACCTGCTTGGGATCTCCTTGACATTTTTATTGCCCCAACTGTTTATCGTGGTTTTTGTACATTTGTCTTCAGAATTTTAACAGTAAAGATAATCTATACCTTTAAATACATTACAGTCTACTATTAAATCATAAGTTTCTTGTACAAGCCGAGATTTTAGAATGTTTGGAATAGTCGAAGTTTGCCAACACTAATAAATGGTGATCTTATATCGTACTTTACAGAGAGAGAGAGAGAGAGAGATTACCTTGAAAGTCTCCCAACCGGAGGGGTTGCTTCTGTTGGCTACAAGGATGGATCCGCCTCCATTCTCCGCACAGACATACTTTCCCCAAGCAGGGGACCTCAACTGGACTTGGGTACCATCCTGATCATCATACACAAAAAAGTCTTCACATCGTTAATGTTGCGATTGCTCTACATGTGCTTAGTACATGCATACACCATTTCTTCATTCAAAGAAGAAAAAAAAGGCAACTCAAATATCCCCAACTTTTGCTTGTTAGGCTGTTTATACAAAAACCTCCATAGCCATTCTTGGTTTGGGATAATCCGAACCAAGCCAAACCAAAAGCAAGTGATCTCTTATCAGGCCCAGTCCGTTGTGAAGAAACAGAGAATTAAAATGTAATCACTTACCAATAAATCTTTGTTGGGTATTCCGTCGAACAGCGAGGGCTTGATCCAACCCTCAGTGACGAGCCAACCCCCAAGATTCACTGCCTTGAACCTAAAACCATCTGGAGGCATTTCTCTTGAACATACATGCACCCCTAAGAGGTGTAGTATTACAAGGAATACGAGCCCCTTTATCCACCACGAGAAAAGATTATAAGCACTCATCTTCTTCTTCTACTGCACACTCCCTCCTCTTTGTTCTTCGGTAAGGGACTACTTAACATAGCGGATCAAGTATTTGTAACAAAGGTGAAAGGCTGATTTGAGGGCCAGGTTCGTTCAACGAGATAAGGTTGAATCTCGTCTCGTCTCGTCCAATCAAACTACGACATATTGCGACCTCTAGAAGTTGACCTGTGAAGTTACGTGCTGGGGTCTTCTTGCTTACGGGTCACATGTGCCGTTCGATCTTACTTTGAAAAGCTTGGAGAAAGGAAGAAAATATAGGTGTCATCTCATGATAAACAAGTCAACGTGATATCATATATTTATTTAATGCGAGTCCTATAGACCGAAACGCATTTTATGTGATATACCAAAAACCAAGCCTTTTCCCACACTAAGCAGGGTTAGGTTCTATTTCCAATTGTACTCGGAGGCATTTGAGTAGGAGCTAGATGTTTTCTTCTATATATCTGGGGAAAAGAGAAACGAAGGTACACAACTATGTTGCACCAAAACGAAAATGGACACGAAAATCGTGATATGTGAAAGAATAACAACTCTCCAAAAGTTAAGAAACCAGAAAACGATAAATATATATGTACTTATATATATGTGCATATAAAGGGAAGCCTTTAGGTTTGAGTTTAAGACTTCCTTTATACCAAAAAGATAATGTAACCAACTAGACTATGTTAGAAACTATAATAGGAGATTATATTTGATGTATAATATCTTTAATTAAGTCTATGTACGTAGAAAACAGGTTTAAATGCGCTTTTGGACCGTGTCTCAGTCTCCATATCGTTCCGAAACGAGAAACTCCATGCATAGGCGGACAAAACAAAAGATTAACTCATCCAAGATCTAATTTCTCAATGGAAAGTGTTAAAACGAAAGCACACATTCTAGAGAAATCATTTCTAGACATGAAAATGAGCATCGCTTTTGTTCTACTCTGACAATACGATCTGGAGAGGGTGTAACCATTTACTCAAAAAGAAAAAAAAGTGCTACTGAGATGCACACATTCTAGATCAACTACCAATGGGCGTGAAAATAGGCATCGCTTTTATTCAACTCCCTATCTTTTCAGAGACCATATATCCTGGATGGGTACTCAAGAAGAAGGGTTAAGAAGCTGTGTATATTTAAGACCAATTACGTTTGGGCATGAAAATGGGCATTAGGTCTTATTCAACTCGCATCTATTGAGTGACATTATGAAGGATCACCACAACCGGCAAGCCAAATGGCATCTCCAACCTACGGTTTCCCATTTTGTGAAAAGACACACCAGTGGCAGTTATACCACCCCATCATTTTGCTTGTCTTAATAGAACAAGACGAGTGCCGGCAGCCCCATGCTTGTCACCCCTTCTTCATTCCTTTCGAATAAAGGCACTTTATCATGTTACGTTCTTTATTACCAAAACAAACAATCAATTTGCCTCTTATCACGCCCGTCGTAATGCCCATATCTCTTCTTACACATCTTGAACTTCAACGGGTTTTTGAGAGAGAGAGAGAGAGAGAGAATTTACTTTAGATTGTTGAGATGTAAAACTGAAGTAGGTGCAAAGCAATGTGAATTCGAGCTTCTCTAGATTTTGGAAAGGCGAAGTCAGCAAGAGCATACTCTTCATTGCCAACCTACGTAGTTGTGGTGTAAACATATTGAGCTGGGCGGCTAGCTCAACGTAGGAAAACGTCCTTCTCTAATTAAAAGCCTGGTTGCTTTTGTTTGAGATGTAGGCCCAATAATTGACTTCAATCGATTGTATGGTGGACGATTGAATGTTTGGATTTAACGCCTGAAAATTCACATAAAGCGGGGATGACTTGGACCAGCTGCCGCCAACCTTGATTTGAAGGCGCATTCAACGCTTTGGATTGTTTCAAGCGCAGCTGGATCCGAGACTTGAGCTTCTTACGATGTACAATACAGGCCTCGGCATTCAACAGAAAGCGAGATGATACAAATCCTGCTTTTTACCCCAATAATAGGCCTGGGTAGTGAACAAAAACTCCATAGTCCCCGACCTGGCAATCAAACGCCTCCTAAGTTCTGAGTTCATGAGCATCTAGTTGGTGTTTGCAAAAATCTGATTAGGAATTATCAATGCCAAGAATTCTCGAGGACTCTCCTTCTATGAATAAGGAAAAAAACAGGTACACAAGTCTACGCTAGGAGGCGGTGTACAAGAGGTTGGACCGAAGGTCGATGTTGACTTCGGGTTTTGAAGGCAACTGCCAGTTTGAAATATAATAAATATTCTTGTGGATGATAATAACTCGGCGGAGCTCAACTTCTCCAACAAAAACAGGAACCCTTAATGACAAAGCTTTATGAAAAGTAAAGTTCCTACTTTTTCGGATTGGAATGACACGAAAGGGCGATTTTGAATGTTTCTGTTTATAAGTTGGATAAATTCTTGGGAATCCTGTGCAAAAGATTCAAGCACACCCTAAATGGGGTTCTATAATCAAATCTTGTCTAACAAGTATTACTCCCTGGCCGATGTTAAACGAAAAGGTTGCGCATTGACGGCATCTTTCTACGTGATTAGGCATGTCCATTTGGAACTTGTTTGACTGAAAAATAGAACTAGAAACAAGGCAAACTAAACTCGGAACCACTCAGTGCCTTGTTCTGTTATGGTTCTTCCTTCCATGGAAATAGAAATGTAACAGAAAATGGTCATCCTCACTATGTAAAACGTAAAAAAGAAATAGTAACATTAAAAAAATTAAACAAAAAACATTACATACACAAAACAACTTGTAACGAAAAGCCTAGACATGAAAACCAAGAAGACGAAGCCATCTAAAAATATTGTATAAAGAATACAGTGAAAAATACTAAGAGAAAATACAAATAGAGAACATCTTCTTAGCATAACCCGCCTAAGGGAAACCATATATCATCACCCACTTCTTCTTTCCCTTCTTTTTTCTTCAGGTCTTCTCGAGCCACATCACTTTCCACTGCAAATTCTGGCAATCACAAAGGTGACGAGCTGAAACGCACGGTCGGATACTGCTCATCATTAGTATCAGAGCCTTGTTGTTTGAAACCTACACAAACACCGTAAATAATTTTTTAAAAAAACTATCGAGCGTTCTTTCTCGCAAAAAAGGAAAAACAGAGGCAATGACTTGGCCAAAAGGAAGAGAAAAAGGAACAGAGGCGACGTCTTGGCCAGAAGGTAGAGGAAAAGGAACAGAGGCGATGCTCAACCAGAAAGACAGGGAAAAGAAAAAGGTAGAGGCGACGCTCGACTAAAAATGCAAAGTAAAGAAAGAAAAAAAAGAAGATAAAGGCTACGCTTGGCCAAAAAGCATAGCAAAAAAGAACAAAACAAACTAGAGGTGATGCTCAACTAGATGGCAGATCCAAGTAGCGAGACGGAGCGACAAGCTCAACCAGTAGGCAAGGGGCGAGGTAGAGTGGCAGGCTCAACTAGAAGACAAGCGGAAGGATCCGTTGGAAGGCCAAGCGATGGAGACCAGGCAAAGCGTCGAAGAGGCACAACCTCTTCTTCTCCCTCTCCCCTTCTCTCTCTTCCCCCTTGTTGTATTCTCCCTCTCCCTCCCCCTTGCTATAACTCTCTTCTTCATCACCTCTCTCTCCCCTGCCACCCTGTCTTCCCTCTCTCCCTCTCTATTTTTCCCTCTCTTCTTGAAATATCCACCACCCATGGTTTTCAAAAACTGTGGGTGACCGAAACCACCCGATGGTTTTCTAGAAACCTGATTTTTTATTTTAGAAAATTGTCACTAGGTGAAATTATGAAAATACCCATATATTTTTGAGTAAAATATATTTTTGCCCCTAATGGCGAAAAGACAAAATTGTCCTTGGGTAGTTTTTGAAAATTATGAAATATCAAATTATAAAAGTACAAAGTTACCCTTGTACGGTTGGAAATTCACAGTTTGTCACTGTGCAAAAATATAGTATTGTCTCTCCTTTTAAGAAAATTAAAAGATGGGTTGAGGGGTATAATTACGTATCTACATTGGATCAATCGCGAATTTTATAGAAAAATCAGGTGCCCTTTTATTATTCTGCTCCGAGTCTTTTTAAAAAATTTCAAAATAGGGCAGAAGGGTAAAATTCTTGGTTTGCCCCTGAGGTTTTGAAAAAATTATAGTGGTATGAAATAAAAGGAAAAATTATAGTTTCGTCTCTTGGTTGTTCCTGAAATAGCATAATCAAGTTAAGAGTTTTGCAATTGGTATCTAAGTATCAACTGAACTTACATACATTACAGGTACTTGGAAATATTTTTAAATTAGTACTTATATATTATTGTGAAATGCTATAGTATACTAACACACGTGGTTGGTTGTTTTCTTTCTTTTAGACCATTCTATTGTTATTTTTTTGTTAAACAAACTAAAATGAACTCCAGGATTTGTGTATCGTAGTTGGCAAAAACAGAAAAACTAAATGGTATAAATTTTCAAGTATGAAAAAGACGTATCCCTTTAGCACTTACATTTGAAGGTATAAACTATGTTTTAAAGGATACAGTTCCACCACCTACTCCAACTACAACAGAAGAAGAAAAGGAAGCATACAAAACATTCCTTAGATATGATACCATAGCCAGAACTATAATGCTAAGCTATATGAAGGATGACCTAATTAGGGTATTTGAAGAATACGAGATTGCAAAAGAGTTCTTTGAATCAATAATAGCTAAATACAATATTATAAGTAAACTACATGATCAGTTATTACTACAAAAGTACAACTCATACAAAAAAAAAAAAAAAAAGATAATGTAGTAAAATATGTAAATCAAATGTTGGTAATAGTAAGAGACTTAATTGTAGTAAAGTTTGTCATCCCCGAGGCTATGCAAATATCAACTATCCTAAATTGTCTTCTCCCTTAATGGAATATGGTTGTGATGGCCTTGAGATTAGTTGGTGAAACAAACTTTTCTGAATTACCTCTCAAACTAGCAATTGAAAAGGAGCATATGAATAAAAATGATGACAAGTTGTTAGTAGCTGAAGAAGAGATTGGAACAAGCTCTAGACCAAACTAGAAAAATAATAAACAAATTTTTTTTTGGCAAGAATAACAAGAATGGATGTCAAACCTTTAAGAAATCGTAGGAAACCGCTTTTTAGGTCAAGTGTTTCAATTGTAGAAAAATAGTATACTACTATAAAAGAGATTGCTGCAACAAGAAGAATGGTAATAGAAATACTCAACAACGCTGTCAATTAGAGAAGGAGGACATAATCTACGTGGTTTTACAATGTCTCTACATGAATCACTCAATATCTGATTGGTGTATTGACTTTACAGCAATAAGATATATCTCGAAGAGCAAAGAAAGGGTCATAGACCTAAAAGAATATAAATTAGGAGAGCATAGGGTGTATATGAGATATAATACATTCTCAAATGTCCTTGGTGTGGAGTCTTTTAGGATTTATTTATAAGGCACACTGGTTGTTCTAACTGATGTACTAATTGTGTCAACTATAAGGCATAATTTAGTTTTGATTCTTGCCTTGGTTAAGAAGGATTTTTAAGTTAGGTTTGTACCTAACAAGGTAACCATAGGAAAGCATTTGAAGGATAGCCATCATAAGATTATTCAATGTTGAATAAGGTTTGTTCAAATTAAATAAAAGAGAATGATCTTCTACTTATATTGATTGTGTCTTTAATGTTGATGTTAATGTATGGCATAAATGCTTAGAGCATACAAGTCTGAAAAAGTTGAGGAAGTTATCCGACTTTGACTTATTGCTAAGATTTCAGTAAAACACTTTTGAAGCCTATATATAAGAAAAAATGACAAGAAAGATATTTCTTATGGAAATTGCAAGGGCAACAACCCTATTATAAATTATTCACACTTATTTATGTGGACCTTTTAGAGTAAGATCTGATCATGAGAAGGTATATTTCATAATCTTTATCAATGATTACTTGAAATATATATATCTTAGCACATAAATATGAAGCACTTGAAGCATTTAAAGAATATAAGTAGGAAGTTGAGAATCAATTAGAATATATAATCAAAGTCTTGAGATCAGATAGAAGTGGTGAGTATACCTTTGCGGAATTTTATAAAGACTTTGGTATTTCAAAGAAAAATACAATGCCTTGGACACCTCGTAGAATGATATAGCATAAAGATATAATAGGACCTTGACAAGGTCTATGTTAATAGATGCATCTCTACCAAGGGTATTTTGGAGAGAAATAGTAAATACAATTGTATATGTTTTAAATAGAATAACATAACATGTAAAGTTGTATTTTTTATACCATATGAGATGTGATTTGGAAAAAAATCAAACCTCAGTCATCTAAGGAGGTAGAGATCTATTGCTCATGTAAAGATCCTTGACCAGTTTAGAGATAAGCTAGATAGTCGATCCTTAAGATATATATTTATTAGATATCCTAAATGATCTAAGGGATATCGGTTTTATAAGAAAGACCATAGACTCATAGAAAGTAGGGATGTTGAATTCATAAAAGACACTAAAAATAACATTCTTAAAAATGATTATGAGTATATTGATGATGTAGTAGATTTAGATCAATCATCCTTTGAACCCATATTTGATCTTCCTAAAAAAAATGATATCGCTTAAGGATTATTATACTTACCTTGTAGAGGAAGTAACTTAACATATTGACTGACTATTTACCTAAAGGAAGGAAAGCTATAGGTTGTAAATGGGTTCTCAAAAAAAAATACAAGGTTGATAGAACAATCGACAAGTTTAACGGGAGGTTGGTTGCAAAGAAGTTTTCGTAAAAAGAGGAGATATATTATGTTGAGACATATTTTTTAGTTGCGAAATTTGCATCCATAAGAATAATCCTCATGATATCAATATATTATGATTTGGACTTACATCAGTTAAATGTAAAAATTACTTTCTTAAATAGAGATTTAGATAAAATCATATATGGAATAGCCTGAAGGATACATAGTCGAAGTCCAAGAAGATGAAGCATATATGTTAAAAAAATCTCTATATGATGTTAAATAGTCACCTCGTTAATGGTAATTAACTTTTCAAAATGTCATTATTAGACATGAGTTTGTGTATGTTTGTGGCTAATGAACTTGACCACTGTGTATATGTCTAGAATAGTAGAAGTCACTTTGTTATCTTATCATTATATGTAGATAATATATTATTGACTAGAGATGACAATGAGATGATTGCCAAAACCAAGTCATGGTTAAACTTAAGGATTGAAATAAAGGATATGGGGAAGCATCATATATCCTGGGTACAAAGATATCTCGAGATAGAGAATTTAAACTTCTATACTTAAGTTAAGAGAGATATATTGATTATGTCCTCAAGAAGTTTAAAAATGAATGAATGAAAGTATCATTTACATCCATTGAGAAAATGGTGAAATTGAGTAAGGTTGATTGTCCTTGTGAAGGAGACCATAAGCCTAATGTTCTTTATGTACAAGCTGTGGGAAGCTTGATGTATGTTATGTTATGTACAAGACCTGATATCAGCTTCATTGTTGGTCTAGTGATTAGATATTAAAGTAATCCTTGATGATATCATTGGATAGTTGTGAAAAGGATTCTAAGATATCTTAAGGAAATAAAAGAGTTGAAATTATATTTTCAAGTAGATAAACTGAAAGTGGTAGGATACTAAGATGTTAACTTTGCTGAGAGCAAAGATAACAACAAATCAACCTTGGGCCAAATATTTTTATTTGGAGATGGAATTATTTTTTAGGCTTGGAAGAAACAGAGTTGTGTAGCATTGCATTATAGGAAGCTAAGTATATATCTTACTGTATGACTACAACTAGTGCCGTTTGGATAAGCCGCTTCATAGTAATTTGAAGTTAGATATAGCCAACAAGTCGATTATCATTTATTGTGACAACAATGCGCCAATCACTTTGATTAAAAGTAGAGCTGATAACTCCAAAAACAAGCATATAATAGTTAAATACCATCATGTTCATGATATAGTTATGAGAAAGGAAATATTCATCTCATACATGCCAACTCATGATATATTGGCATACCCCTTAACTAAGGTATAACAGAGAGCATATTACAAATATGGGTTTGAGATATGTTTGATTGTTGTGTAGGTAAGAAACCACATAATGAGTAATGATTGCAATAACAATCATACATGACATAACTTGAAAAATCTCATAAAAGTAGGAAGCAAAATTAGTATATCAGGATACTTGGCTCGAATGCCCAAGTGAGAGATATAAAAGAAAATTGTCATTCTCAGGTTGTAAAACATTACATGAAAAAAAAGAAATGGTAATGTTAAAAGAATTAAACCAAAAATACTACGGACACAGAATGACTTGTAATTGAAACTTAGATGTGAAAACTAGAAAGATGAAGTCATCTATAAATATTGTACAAGGAATACTATGAAAAATAATGAAAGAAAATACAAACATAGAGCATCTTCTCTACGTAATCCGTATGACGAAAAATGTATAAAATTACCCACTTCTTCTTTCCCTTCTTTCTCTGCACATTTTTCCGAGCTCGATCACTTTCCGCTGCAAACTCCGGCAATCACAGAGGTGATGAGCTGAAGTATGGCCGGAGACTGCCCGTCAAGAAATGCATCTTTTCATAAGTTTTTCTTCAAAATTTTTGAATAGTTTTAATCTTTTCTGGTTTTATTTTGATTTTTGGTTCAGAAGCATGTCTAAACCTGATGTTGAGCAGTGAGGAATAATACCAAGAGATCTAACTGTAGCGCATTCATGTAATGCAGCATTGCAACCGCCACTTGCATTTCCACTTCAGACGCAAAGCACACCAAGTGCAGGGAAATTATCTCTGTAAATAGATAAAAGGAAAAAACAATGGCGCTTTTTCTTTGCCTTTTTTTCGAAAGGCAAGTGGGATTATGAAGACCTGTACTAGTTGTATTACGAGCAAAAAATTGTGAGCAAACTCTACAAAATACGCAAGCACAATTGGGAGGATCATCTTTTTAGGATTACCCAACCCTTAACTTTGCTCGTTTGCTCAAATAGATAACTATAAAATTGGATTAGTATTTTGCTTTAAAAATGACAAAAAGTACTAAAAGATAACATGGCTGGGTCTCTCGGCCTTTTGGCTAAGATCAAGTGTCATATCTGTTCTTACCAAGTTTAAAAAAAACTCAAAGCTTGCTAAAACATGGTACCTTTCAGCAGAACCCTCAAAGATATATGCACCCCAATTTTAAGGACCTCATTTGAGTCAACAGAAGGTTTGCAAATCATGGTACCTTTCAGACCCTGGTTCTCTAAGCTTGCTATTTTAGGGTGGGTGGTTTTGACAGAGACGTTTCTTTTTCCTCTTTGGTGTCTATAAATTTATGGTTTTGCTGAATTTAGCGCTAAAACACGAGCGAGCGATACTCACGGGAGTCAACACTTTGCCGTCGGTCATTGCTTTAAAGAGAGCAGAAAGAAAGTCCAAATCTTCGCCTAACAAAGTTGGTCCATTTTGGTCGCTTGGTTGCACCCAATATCATGAAGGATTTTATTCGTCAAGTCTACGTCTGAATTTGGAATGCAATAACAATGGGTCAAGGTTTTGATGAGTACAAAATAACCAACCCAGTCCAAAACTATTAAATTGAAATATAATCATGAATATCTTTCTACTGGGAATATTAAATTAAGAAAGAATTGAATGTCATTCATCAAACCCACCTCTTTGAATACGTTGATAGAAATTGTGGTTTATATATTTTTCTAATTTGGCTAACTCTCCTATGCTAATACTAACATCTTTATTTTCATTAAAAAACTTATAAAAATAGTTTTTCCGTCTATTTTTATATCATCATTTGCCACAAGTGTGGTGTGAAGGTTAGACATGGCTAGCTTGAAACTGGATTAGCTATTTCAATCGGGACCGAATTTGGCAAGGAACCAGCTAAAACCAGAACCGATCAAGCTGGACCAAAACCAGAACCAAACTAGGGCTGGTTCCATCTTCCATGGAACCGGAACAGGCCCCAGATCTGAAACAAGCTTTCCAAACCGCTGAGTCACTACTTTTTTCTTGAAATTCCAATTCTTGTTAATCCTTTTCATGCTTTCAGCCGTTTTAGGACTCAAAAACACAACTAAATTGGTGGTTTCGAACAAGAACAAATTCTGGTCAAAATTATTGCACTATGTTCGCATGGGCGATGTCTTGAACAAGACGGGGCTCTTTTCCCGTCGTCTTTAGATGCGTTCCCTTCAATGGTGCCCGACAAGAGAGGAAGCGACTTATTCCTATTAGTCCTAGCTGGAGTACCGGATTGCTAATTCTTCCTAAAATTTGATCCGAATTTATATCTAAACGATGCACCTCTTCTAACATTTCGTCTTAGCCATGACTAACACATAAAATGGACAAGTTTTGGTTCTAGCGTCGGCTAAAAAATAATTTTGTCCAAAGTTCTGAGTTTGTGTTTGCCAGTTGCTAGGCAATTGATTTTGCAAGTCTTGGTTTTTGTAAACAAGGGACCCTTTTGCAACGAAAAGGGAGCGTGAATAGACAAATGCACGCCCTCAGTATCGAACTCATGACCTACAACTAAACATAGTCGTCTAAGGTTCTCCTGGAACCAAACAGGGACTGAGCCAATTCCGATTCCAAATCATGGGTTCGGGTTGAGTGCGAAATAGTATTTTTTAGAAAAACTAAATTTTCAAAAAACAAGAACCAATGGTTTGAAACCTACAGATTTATTTTTGCTCAGTTATGGTTCTATGAAAAATGAGTCATACTATGAAATTATGGGAAAATGAGTCATACTATGAAATTATGGGAAAGAATTATCGAACGTAGGTTAAGACAAGTATCAAGTACAACAGAGAACCAATTTGGATTTATGCCAGGTAGATCTACTATTGAAGCGATTCACCTTTTGAGACGTCTTATGGAACATTTTAGAGCAAAAAAGAAAGACCTTCACATGATATTTATTGATCTAGAAAAAGCTTATGATAGGGTACCGAGGGAGGTTCTTTGGAGAACTTTGGAAAAAAAAGGTATCCCATTGATATATATTAACCTTATAAGAGACATGTATGATGGTGCAAAAACATGTGTGAGGACTCATGAAGAAACGACAGACTTCTTTGAAGTTAATATTGGGTTACATCAAGGATCAACTTTAAGTCCATACTTATTTATAATGGTGATGGATGAGTTAACAAAACATATTTAAGATGAAGTACCTTGGTGTATGTTATTTGCAGATGACATTGTATTAGTGGAGTTGTCTAAGGAAAAAGTTAATAGAAAATTGGAACTATGGAGAGAAACATTAGAAAGTAAAGGCCTCCGACTTAGTAGAACAAAGACAGAATATATGGAATGTAAGTTTGACCATTTGGCTACTTCAGAGGAGATAGAAATTAAAATTGACACACATTGCATTCCCCAAAAGAAAAGTTTTAAATACCTAGGGTCAATTTTTCAAAGTGATGGAAGAACTGATGGAGATGTTACACATAGAATTAATACTGGTTGGTTAAAATGGAAAGGAGCATCAGGTATTCTTTGTGATAAGAAGATACCATTAAAATTAAAAGGTAAATATTATAGAGCAGCAGCAATTAGGCCTGCCATGTTTTATGGTTCTGAGTGTTGGGCAGTTAATCATCAACATGTACAAAAGATGTCTGTGACAGAAATGAAGATGTTGAGATGGATGAGTGGTCATACAAGAAAAGACCGTATACATAATGAGGTTATTAGAAACAAATTAGGAGTGGCACCAATAGAGGATAAAATGAGAGAACATCGTTTAAGATGGTTTGGACATATAAAAAGAAGATCAAAAGAAGAACCTGTAAGAAGGTTAAAAAAACTAAATTTGGAAAGTATTAAAAGAGGTAGAGGACGACCACAAAAGTGTTGGAAAGAAACAATAAAGAAAAATCTAGCTTATTGGGAGTTAACTACTAACATGGCACACGATAGAGATCTGTGAAAACAAAGAATCCATGTAGCCGACCCCGTCTAGTATGGGAAAAGGCTTAGTTGTTGTTGTTGTTGTTGTATGGTTCTATGAAAAATAGAACCAGAACCATACCGTGTGATCATCAATTCTTGGTTTAAGTGACTGATTTTGGTTCCAACGGTCCCTGGCCCCCAGTTGGAACAGTCGGGCCCGTTCCAAATCTGCCACATACCAACAACTTGCGAGTTGACCCCCAACCAGGGGAGCTACTGCTCATTAGACAGGGATTCTCCTTTTTGGTGGTATACAAGTCCCATACATCATGATGCTATGTACGTTGATGCCATTTGAGGCACGTCGAGCTCTTTTCATAAGAATTAGTTCAAGGCGTTTAAATAAATTCCACAGTTCAAGCTATAAACATTTATGTATTTAATTTGACATTGTTTACTATGTTTGTGGCCTTGATTCTATTCTTAGAAATTCTTCATGTTAAGCTCGCTTTCCAGTGCTACTAGAAAGTGAAAGCCGAAAATGACATCATAAAAGACTCTAGACACGAGCCAATTGAATTGGAAATATTAATGACAATAATGGATTTTCACCAACAAAAACAACCAAGTCTTTTCTCATACTAGACTAGGTGGGCATTTAACTCAACATAAGCTAGATCATTCTTTATTAGGGTTTTTTTCAACACTTTTGTGGTTGTCCTCTACCTCTTTTAATACTTTAAAAATCTAGTTTTTCATACCTTCTTACCGACACTTCTTTCTATATGTTCAAACCATCTTAAATGATATTCTCTCATTTTATCCTCTATTGGTGACACTCCCAATTTGTTTCCAATAACCTCATTATGTATATAGTCTTTTCTTGTATGACCACTCATCCATCTCACCATCTTCATTTCTGCCACAGACATCTTTTGTACATGTTAATAATTAATTGTCCAATGCTCATAATCATAAAACATGATAGGTCTAACTATTGCTCTATATTATTTACCTTCTAACTTAAATAGTATCTTCTTATCACAAAGAATACTAGATGCTCCTCTCTATTTTAACCAACCTGCATTAATTCTATGTATAGCATCTCCATCAATTCTATCACTATAAAAAATTGACTCTAGGTATTTAAAACTTTCTTTTTTGGGGATGCAATGCATGTTAATTTTAATTTCTATGTCTTCTGAAATAACTAAATGATCAAACTTACATTCCATATATTATGTCTTTATTCTACTAAGTCGAAAGCCTTTACTTTTTAATGTTCCTCTCCATAGTTCCAATTTTCTATTAACTTTTTCCTTAGACTCCTCCACTAATACAATGTCATCTGCAAATAACATACACCAAGATACTTCATCTTGAATATGTTTTGTCAACTCATCAATCACCATTATAAATAAGTATGGACTTAAAGTTGATCGTTGATGTAACCCAATATTAACTTCAAAGAAGTTTGTCATTCTTTCATGAATCCTCACACATGTTTTTGCACCATCGTACATGTCTCTTATAAGGTTTATGTATGTCAATAGGATATCTCTTTTTTTAAGGTTCTCCAAAGAATATCTCTTGGAACCCTATCGTAAGTTTTTTCTAAATAAATAAATAAATATCATGTTAAGGTCTTTATTTTTTGCTCTAAAATATTCCATAAAACGTTTCAAAAGGTGAATCACTTCAATAGTAGATCTGTCTAGCATGAATCCAAATTAGTTTTCTGTTATACTCGATACTTGTCTTAACCTATGTTCGATAATTTTTCTCATAATTTCATAGTATGACTCATTAACTTGATATCCTGATAATTCGCATAATTTTGAATGTCTTCATTGTTCTTGTATATGTGTATAAGTGTACCTGCTCTCCATTCCTCGAGCATCTTTTAGTTTCTCCATATTTCATTAAATAGTCTTGTGAGCCAAGTGATTTTTGTCTCTAGTAGGATTTTCCAAACTTCTATAAGAATATTATATGGTACTACAGATTTACCACTCTTCGTATGTTTAAGAGCCTCTTTGACTTTATTCTTTTAGATACGTCGGTGTAAATTATGGTTTATATACTTTTTTTATTTGGCAAACTCTCCTAAGCTAATACTAACATCTTTATTTTCATTAAAAAACTTATAAAAATAGTTTTTTCATCTATTTTTTATATCATCATTTGCCACTAGAATTTTTTCACCCTCATCTTTGATGCATCTAAAAAAATTAAGATCTTTAGTTTTCTTATCTCTAGCCCTAATTATCCTAAAAATATGTCATTCATCCTCTTTTGAGTTGAGTCTTTTATATAAATCCTCCTGAATTTTACCTTTTGCTTCACTGACAGTTTTTTTCACTTATTATTTTGCTTTCTTATAAGCCTCTAAAGTTTCACTAGTATTCTTAGCATAATGTAATTTGTAGTATGTGCTCTTTGCCTTGATTTTATTTTGCACCACTTCACTTCACCACCAAACTTCTTTTTGTGTTGGTGCATCTCTCTTAGATTCACCTAACACATCTTTCGCCACTTTCTTAATATGTATAACCACATTATTCTACATATCACAAGGTATACCAACATAATTTCAAGCATCTCCTTGAAGGACTTTCTATTTAAATATACCTTCTTTTTCGCTTTTGAGGTTCCACCATTTAGTCTGAATAGCTCAATGCACTCTTTTCTTCTTTGTCCACTTTTTCACTTCTAAATCCATAATTAAAAGTCAATATTGGGTGGTTAAACTTTCTGCTAAAGAGATCAAATGCCATAGCAAAATTTAAAATCTCCCTACCTTCCTCATTTATATCCTCAAAACCAAAGTTTTCATGAATACCTTGATAACCTAATGCCTCTTTACCGACATGTCCATTTAAGTCTTCTCCTAAACAAATCATCCTTTTTGTGGAAATCTTTGAATCATCTTATCTAACTCCTCCCAAAAAAACGTCTTTATACTATCTTCTAGTCCTACTTCGGGCGCATGAACATAAACTATATTCAAAACCTCTGCTTCTAGCACTAATTTCAATATTATGATTTGATTACCATATCGTTATATGTCTACTACACTATCCTTTAAATCTTTATTTATGATAACACCAACTCTTTTCTTGAACCCATTTTGTCTATTGTAAATAGAGGATATGAATCTTTCTCCGAATCATAGTATTTACCACCTCCATTAGCTTATCAGACAATGTTATGATATTCGAGGAACTAAAACAAATCTTATTATCTAAGACTAGCTTCCTTACCCACCACATCTATTTATACTAAAAATATGAAGACCCTCTCTATAATTTATTCACTACATTCATATGATAATATAGCGGGACTAACTTCTTTACCCACACTCATCCATGATATAGGAACCCTCTCTGCAACTGATTCACTATATTCATGCAAAAACGTAGAGGCCCTTGGTTATTTATCACTGTATTCGGGCTATACAGTACGTCGCAAAGAGGGGACGATCCAACGCAATGCTCATAATTTATATAATTCATGGTATAAAAATTCAATAAAGTTTTACCCTCATTTTCAGAAGCCCAACGCAAACCAACCTTGGGTTTTCACAAAGTGATAAATTATATATAAAGTGGAGTCAACTTTGCCCTCCTTACCAAACCAACCTTGGGTTCACCATTGGCTTCATAAACTGTATATGATTTAGCATTGCTATACTCTGGAAAACAAATTCACTTTGATGTTCACTGAACATACTCCAATGTTTCTTCATCAACATTTATGTCCCGAAAAGGTGAAACAATTTCTCCATAAACATAAACTCGGGTCTTCTAGTTAAGTTGAAACAACTAAGGTGGAGAACTGCGAAAAGTCTTGAAATCTTTTTCTATTCTAATTAAGTTGCTCGGAGATGGTGAAAAATCTCAAAATCTTCCCCTGTTACCATCTTCTGGTTAGGTTGGTTGGCTTGTAGGAACTCATGTAACTTCTCTGTTCAACTCAATATATAAGGGAAAATTATTTATTCTTTTTTCATACTATGTTTTGTTCGTTTTTCCTCTTTATCATATCTTTCTAGCTACCGTTGGTAGAGACTGATTAAAATTTGTATCTCATTTACTGTTTTATGTACTTATTTAGTGTATTTGTAATAGTTGGCAATTATAATTCAATTTTGAGCTTGTAAAACACTATTGGAAGAGAAAAAAATATAATAGAAATAACTAAGGCAAAGAACTCAAGAGAGAATTAAATACTTAGTGAAGTGTTGATCATTTTATTTTAATTGATCTATTTTGGACATTTTAATATCTTATATGTGTGTGTGTGTGCGCAGACACACATCACAAAATATATACATATTCAGTCTTCACTAAGTACACTCACTTTTCTATATATTGAATGGTCAAATAAAAGGTTTTCCCACTTAATTTAATATCTTTGTGAATTTATAAAAGTTGGTGATGGATGGAGCTTTCAAGTATTTCAATATAGATTCAAAATGGGGTAGGTTAAGGTTTGATTGCCAACTTTATGATGGTTCAGAGTATGGCATACTATTCTCCTTTGTACTGCATTTAACAGGAAAGAGTAAGTTCCCTGGAAGTGTCACACATACCAAAGAATGAGCAAACACAAATAAAGGAAGGGTTTCTTGTAGAGAAGGGATGCACTTTAGAGGCTGAAAGAAATCTTTGAAGTTTCAAAATCTATGTACTACATAAAGTAATTCCTCATTAAGATCCATATCTAGAAATAGCAATCTGTTTCTTATGTAGATTCAGATGTTGGTGCCTGATTCATATACCGTAGATAGTAGGGCAATGTGATGATGTAGTACCTAGTTCAGAAGTAGTTGATGATTCATATGAAGACTCCTCTTGTACAGCTGAAGAAGTAGAATGCGACCCCGAATATGAGGCAGACGCTTATATATGTTTATGTAGTAATAGGGAAATCTTACAACTTCAATTCAGTGATGATTCATGCGCTTTGTACTTGATGTAAGCAGGCATTAAATGCCTAATTGATATACATACTTTGTACTATGTAGTGAATGCTAAGTTAATGAAACGCTAGTTATTTTTATATTCATGTGCCCAAGTAATTTATTCGACAATTTATGTTCACCATCATTTGAAATTATGTATGTTATTATGTCCTACAAGAGAACGACATTGACTACCTGTTCGATGTATAAGCCTAGAAATTTGCATGAAAGATTGGAAAACGGAGATTATAATCTAGAAATTAATGCCTTTCTTAACTTTGTAGTTAGAAATACACAAGGTAGAAATTGGGGAAGGATTCATTGTCGTGTCTAAATACAAAGTTTCGGAAAGAAGGAGAAATGAGATTGCACCTTATTCGGTGCCCACCTGCCAATGATATTGATGATATGGTTAGCATTGTCACTATCACTTCGCTCCAACATCATATGAAGTTGTACGTAATAGTAAATCATCAAACATTGAAGCATTGCTAGTTAACACAAAGAAACTATTGTGGCTGGGCTGGAAAGTATATATTATTTTCTTCATGGTATATTTATTACAAAAAAAATGCATTTTAAAAAGTCCATACAGAAGTGCATCTTGGGTTAGATATGTGTAAGGATGTTGCTTCTGAAAGGCAATTTCATACCTAAATGTTGGTACTGTGTGCAAAAGGGGCCAGATTTCCGTCTAGACTATGTTAAGATACATGCTACAATGATTATGTTTTAGATCAAGGCGACCTACAAGTCTCATGAAGTTCCAATTGATACCGTTTAAGAAGAACGTGCCTTTCAAGAGAATTCGGTACTTCCAAATGATACCACGATTGTAAAGGTTGATTATGTCAAAGAAGACTTTAGGTGAGATCATTTGGCATGCCACAACTCTAAGAAATAATTCAAGTAGAATGAGTCATCCTAGGGATTTAGAGGCGTGGAAGCATTTTGACAATGTACATCCATTGTTTTCCTCAGATGCACGTAATCTGCACCTTGATCTTTCAAGTGATGGGTTCAACCCCTTCAACATTTCATCCAAAAGTGGTAATTCTTCTTCTTGGCCAATACTTGTAATGTCGTGTGACTTGTGACCTTCGTTGACTTTGAAGCAGCAATATGTATTTATACCGTTGCTTATGGTTGGTCCCAACACCAACACATGATAATGTTTTGTATCTTCAACCATTAATCAAAGAGTTACATGGTGCTTGAAAAGATGGGGTGGGTCACTGCATATAATGCTACAGAAGAGGAGTTTTTTCAAATGTGTGCCACAATCTTATTGACTATTAATGATTTTCCTACTTATAGTATGTAACTAAATTAAGAAATAAAAGGTTGTACTGCTATAAGCGAAATTCATGATCGAGCAAAAACTTTAGAAAGTACTAAATGTTTTGACAAGAGCTCAATACATTTTCACTACGAAAGAAACTCAAATTACAATGGTTTGGGGTTAGTTCTTACCTCACTTGAAATTCTTGTAACCTTGTTATGTTAGAGTCAAATCCAAGTGTCTCCTGCACCTTATAAACTTACGAAAACTCACCTGCAAGGCTTGTTTGAACACCAATATCTAATCCAAGGTATAATAAAAGTTTTAAGAAAGTGGAATCCATTGGATGATGAGTGAGATACCCCAATAGTTTTCTTGTGCATCCAAGTTGCATGGCAAGTCCACATGGTGAATGGTTCATTCAACGAATAACTAGAAAAATGACAGTATTAATATATCATGACAAACATCAAAATAAACTACTTGATCCCCATAGCTCCAAACATCAATCCGATGCATAAGTTGCACAAAAGAAATGTGCAAGCTATGTGTGTGGCAGTGGTAGTGGATGATTTATGAGGAAGGAAGGCTGGTTGGTGTTGGTACATAATGGTCTGTTGGCTACGTAAGGACAATGCTATGTACCTTAAAGAAAAGTATGGTGGGGTAGCTGGTGGTATGGATAATGTCATCAAGTTTTGGTGGGCCAAAATGAAGTAGGGCCAGTCAGCTACAGGGGTGGGAAAATGGGCACTCAGATTTTGCAATTATAGAAATTGCAAAATAGATCTCTTGCAAACTTAATATCCAATCCATCGACTCAATGCTAGTTTTGGCAAAATGAATGTCTGCATTGGAAGTCCTTAGGAGAGTAGATGGGCTTTTATAGCATGATGAAAGGAGGTTTAGGTGCTGAGATATGAGGATACAAAGTTGCGTGTACAAAAAACCCTTGTCAGACCTTGCTGTCAACAACTATGAGAGAGGGTTTTCGCGACAAGAAGATGGTGCATAATGATGGGAAAAGTGCAGTAGTAGGGACATGTGTGTATGCGAATGAGTGAATTCACATGGGTGAGTGGCCATTGATGACTGCTTCATGAATAAACAACTGAATAATTTTGGGTCAGTGTGCAGCTATAAAGGTAAAATACAGACAACGAACAGTGAATAAGTTCGGATGAGTGGTTAGCTAGAAATTAACGTGGCCTAGGATGGTTCGTGAAAACGACACTAGGTCGACGATATATTCTAGATTGGTGTTCAATGCTAAACAAATTTTTAGGGTGCATTTAAGGAGTGGTGGGTGGATAACGGGACAGCTTAGGAGTACTAATCTACAAATCGTGTAACAACTTCGACAAGTAACTTATAGACGACAGTCATATATTGTGGAGTTCAGCAAAATACGTTGATATGCCCAAAGGATGGAGATGCAATCCATACTCATATATTTGCTTAAACGGAATATCATGCAAATGTGAGACTTCTTGCTTATGGACAATATCTAGAATATAAAACACGAGAAAGCTGCAATTGAACCAAACTGAAAATTGGACATGAAATTGAAGCAGAGAATTCAAAGTATCGACATAAGAAGCGCTCACGCAGAGTGCCAAGAACAATTATGATATCTGACCCATGCTCTAAATGCTTTCTCATTTTAAAATGAAAACTCAATGGGCAGAGGAATCATTAACCAACATTAATATGAGGAGCCACACTTTATCCAAGGACAAACTTGTAAATGCGGTGTTTACAAGGAATCCCACACAACATCATCCGTGATTAATCCTAATCCTTCTCTTGTTCATGACTGCTGCTTCTATGGATTTAAAAAATTGCCCTTTTCTATAATGTTTCAAAGTAATTTCTTCAAAAACCTTCTCCTCATTATGTTTTTTAAAAGTTCACCAACTCCCAAGTAATTAGTCCTAATGCCCTTACTAACTTCAATTATTTCAAAAACCACTCTTGATAGGATCTGTTCAAAATACTACTTCTCAAACTCAACTTCTCCAGCTTCCTTGAACCCTAACTAAATGAATTCCCAAATTATTTGCCCAAATTCATTCTTCTGTGAAAAATCTCTTAGATTGTTTTTCCTTATAAACTCTTGGTTGTCAGAAACCGTTCAAAAGACTTCATTTTTGCAAACACAGTTTCTTGAATCGATTTTACGCCTATTGAATAAGAAAATTGGTTCTTTATAAATTTTGAAGCGAGAGAACATTTTAAAAGTGAAATTTTGTGAGGTGCTTACAAATGCCCCTCTTTGTGATCAATTCAACTATGACGAGTTAATGGTAACGAAAGTAAGCACTGAAGCAAAAGCTTATGAAATCTTATCCAAACTTGAATCTCAAGGTTTTGCGCTTAGATCCTTCCACAATCTAGCAGACAAATAACACGAGAAGGTGACTTGTCATGAGGCAATCACTATATACCTATGGGGGTTTCACACAAAATATCACGGGGTTTTGTCATTGGAAATAACACGAACTATTTATGGACAGATTGCAAGAGTAAGAGGAGCGTTAAGAAACTTGAGCGATTTAAATATTACAGAAACAATTTTAATGAGCTTTTTTGTTGAAAATGTTTTTTCTTCTTCTAAAACTTAAGCTTCAACTTTTGATTTTAGAAAAACTTGGACTCTTGATATCTCTAAAAAGGACCCTAAAGATCTTCCTTTAAAAGAAAACTTAATTATTAGAAATATTTGATAGTTCAATGAACTTGGAAATTTTTTAGGAAAAGACATCAATGAAGTGTGGAGGAAATATAGGAATTGTTTATTGATTGAAAGGCACGAGAGTGAAGGAAATGGACCTTCATGACATCACCATATGACATGCTCCAAGTAGTGACTCAGGGGAACTAAAGAATCCTTGTTAACACAATATGCATGAAGGTGATCAGTTTGGTATTATAAACACCCAAAAATTTGTCAAAAAGATTTTTCAAAAGTTTTTCTTTACAAGAAAAACACCTTAAGCGAGCTCATATCCATACCAAAATTTTGTGGGAACCTCAAAATGAGGTAACTTCGAGCCCCACAAAAAAAAAGTCAAATTCTAACAAAATTGAGAAAATGATTATTTTACCTTCAAGGTTGTACTAGCAAAATTTCGTTGTTTCAAGTATATTTATTTCAAAGAAAGGGTTGTAAAAGTTAAAAAAGGGTATTTAGAATCAAAATAAGTTCTAACTGGAAAACATTTGCAAAATAATTGTTTTACTCCTACTGAATATTTGAATTAAAAAGACAAAAAAATGAATAAAGAGGAATAAAACATGGCAGAGAAGAAGCGGGGCCACAAAAGACTCAAGTTCGACAATGACTCAAGCTCAAACTCAAGCATCAAGTAAAAAGTCTAAAATATCCTGATCAAGGGTGATCCTACACCAAGTGACCCTATACCCAGAAGGTTAAAGCGGTTGAAAAATATTAAAGAAATCAACCCACAGAGCGAAAAATGACAAAATCATCAATCTAGAACAAGAAAAAAAAATCCAAAATACCCCTAATTGAGAAAGATCCTACACTAAGGAACCTTAAACTACAAGAAGGTTAAAGCGGTCAAAAAAGGTTAAAGATATAATCCACAGAGCAAACAAGGGTAAAAGCGTTAACGTCGGCTACCACGCATTCAAACACATGCCTCTTGTGCCATCATCGACCACTACGAACCTCCCACAAATCACCGTCATACGTCACCAAGCAACAAGCGCGGGGCCCACCACACACTTGGTGGGACTCCTCGTGCGTGAGGACCCCCTATGTGTGCCCCCTACATGCCTTCCGTATGAAATGCCTCTCACGTACTCAAACCTGTTCAAACGTGCCAAAATCGTATACGACTGTTCCCAACACATTGCACAGGAATCTAGTTGCCTTTCTCACATGAGAATACTTCTAGATGGATTGGATTTAGGTTCAGATAAGACTCAACAATCTAGAAGGATCTAATTCAAGAAAATATTTATGAAAAGAGGATGCGGGTGACCAAGAAAGAGGATTCCAACCTAAGAGTAATAAGCCCATCTAAGGAGGATGTGACAGAATTGATTCTCAGTCCAAAGAGGAGCTCATCCAAGGAAAAGAGAGAAAGGGAGAGACCTAAATAGAGAAAGCCTCAAGTCATACTCTTCTACGCCTTTTTCTTGTTTGTTTATGTTATAAGCTTAAAGTTATTCTCTCCAATCCTTTATAAGCTCAAAAATAGCAGTTATTTCGTGGAATATCATTATAAAGGAGGGTAATCCTAATCCGAAAGCACAAAAAGAGACAGTCATAAATAAGAGGAATCCACCATTTTCGCAAGATTTTATTTTTTCTACCCAATATACTTTATATCTTATATGTTCTCATCTGTTTTATGATTATATATTATATCATCCCTTCTTCCATTTCTTCGGTGTATTAATTGCTTTCAATTCAATTCAAGAAGTTATAAGAGGGACACAGTTGTCACGTTTACATACGATGATGTGAGTATGTAATCACCTATAAGTTTGTATTATGAGAGGATATTGGGTTATGATCGCATATATTTTCTAAGAGATCAATGATCCTGAAGAGATGCTCGGGGGTCTACATGTAGATGAATTCCTCCCGAATGAGTATAAGTCCTCAACAAAATTCTTTGAATCATCACTAAATTATTAAGATTATAACCGGATGTATCATTATTTTTTATAAGAAAATTTCTGTAGATTTTAGCATACTGCACAAATCTTATATGATCTCTTAATTTTCTAGCAACGATCTCTAAGCAAAATACTACCAAATTTTGTTCGTGAGGTACACATATTGGATAATATAAGGTAAAATTATTATAAATTTTGGACATGGGTAAGGTTGATAAAAAAAACAGTAAAAACCATATTCAACCCAAAATCGAACCTATTTGTAATAAAATCTTGCACATATGTTCAGTAAAACCATCATAACTCGGTTTTAGTATCCAAATACCTCAAGAATGGTGTCATCTAAAAGCTAACATCCATAGCTTTTGAAATTGATAAGTTTCATAAAAATCGAAAGCCTATGTGCGAAGATAGAGTATTTTGCTAAGACTCATAATCTCAGTCACATATATTGTCCAAAATTTCATAATACCATTCAGTTAGAAGCTTTTCTCATGTTTTTATTTGATCATCTAAGAATCCAAAAATAAAAATAATTTTTTTTAATAAAACTTCAAACCTTGTTCTCACTAAGGTAAAAAATTAGGATTTTTGAACCCTAATAAAGGCCTCTTAAAAATACAAATATTTATCCTTTAAAATAGAACTAATTATGTTTTCACAGGACTGAACATGTTTTTGCCAAGTGAAATCAATGTTGTTTTAGAAAATAGTGTTTTGAATCGAAATTGTTTTGAGAAAACTCTAAATTTTAAAATTACTCTTTCTAAGCGTATAAGTTGACCCTTGAGCACCGGTTCAAGAAGTCGTACATCGATAAGAACCTACTTTCCCACAATCACCAAATAGTCAGATAAATCTCTTTGCAAGTTTGAGTAAACTTGTTGCATGCTCGCATATATTTTTGCAAACAAAGTTTTTAAGTTCACATAAGACCGGAAAAAAAATTACAGGTATACGGAATCCATAGCATCAAAAGTGAATCTCCAGGGTGCTATTTGCTCTACAAAACCCTCAAACATGATAAAATTCCAATGAAGGATGAAGTGTAGCATCATCAAGACAAAAGATGCATACAAGACAAAGGGAAAATGCATGCAATAAGCATATATATATATGCAATGCAAGATGAAGTACATGAAAGTCTAGTGCCTTGGGTGAGGAGGGAGACCCTTAATGGAGTCAGATAATCTCTTTGAAGTATCAGCCAACCCGTAAGGATAATATACAGATAGCCCAACTCTAACATGACTAGGGGAAAAGCACGAGCCGGGGTGAAGAGTGGATACCCGATTGGACTTGGAAGAAATTACCCTAAAATGACTCTAGAAATGTAAGGAGATGCCTTACTTGCAACAAGATGCATATATATATCATGAAGGTACCTGTGATTATGATAGCTATCCATGCCAGGGTATGCGCAAATTTTGGTTTTCCAAAACCTTTGACTCATGATACAATCTATCTTAAGAGAAGAAGAGGGACAAAGATTAAGTTCTAGGGAAACTCACCTTTAAATATTCTTTACGGGATGTGGGCACATGTAGTTCTTTTTACCGAAGCTCTTCTTACTATGGATCAATCTTCCACACTATTGAATTGCTTGCTTGAGTCAAATATGAATTTCTGGACACTAGAGATCAGGGTAAGCACTATAAAGTGTTGTTTACTGCCTTTAGGTAGAGTACGGTCCTGTCTATTATGAACTTGGTTCGGATCAACTTGGGGTTGGCTAGGCTCAATATGAGTATAGGTGTACCCAATCGACTAATGTCAAGAGGCAGGTTTGGCATAGATGGTTGGTTAAGTTAACTAAAAACAGATGTGAAGTTTGGTGTAAATGGGTTCAGCTTGAGATCAAGTTAGGTTCAATTGGAAGTTGGTTTAAGCCAGGGGATTAACTGGGATAGGCTAAGGGAATTTGATAAGGCCATGGCTTGACAATGGAGCTTGGTTTTAAATCACGTGAGTGGCACTAAGTCTATTAGGATCTTAAGGTCAAGGATGCAGCAAATGGCTTATCTAAAGGAAAACATAAGCAAACACATCTTTTATAAATAAGTCATTATATGTGAAGACACCTTTTATAGATGGGATTTTCATGCCAAAAACAATGGTTGTATTCTCGTGCCAAACACTAATTTTGATTATGATGGTTATGGAATAAGCAACCATGACAAATGTGCTCAGGCTCTACACAAGCACACACACACACATCCTGGATGGCAATATGAAGCAACATGTAAACAACACAACGTACTGATAACTGTGGATGTTATGGGTTGTAAATAGAATAACACATATTAGCAAACCAAGCAACCCACATATGCAACTACTAATTCAGAATGATCATGCACGAGCGTATGCCAACTTAATGATGAATCCGATATAATTAAATAAATAAATATATATATATGCATATGTATATGTATGTATATACTTGATACTTTACAAATAATATGTGAACATTGTATGACTCATATGCACTAATATGTTAACACGTATTATTCTAATTTGCAACTAAAATGGCTAAACTTGAAAGGAACCTTCAATTTTAGCAAGTTTTAATAGTTGAATGAACTTGGAAAAGATTTTAAGAAAAGAAAGCAATAAAGGGTGGAGTTAAGTGTTTTTTTATTGAAGGTTAGGAGAAAAGAGGAAGAGAACTTCCATGACACCAACATATGGGATTTTTCAAGCAATGGTTTGACGGAATTGGAGAGGCCTTGTTGCCAAGGCACGCCTCAAGGTGGTCGGTCTGGTGTATGAGAGGCATATAGCACCAGAAATGAATCTCCAAGGGTGCTAGTTTCATTTCGAAACCCTAAAAGCATAAGGAAACTCCAATGAAGGATGAAGTATAGCATCATCGAGACAAAAGATACAAACAAGACAAAGGGATAATGCATAAAATAAGAACATATATAAAATGAAAGATAAAGTACATGAAAGTGAAAGTGAGTTGTTCCCGAAAATGAAATTGTACCCTAAATGAGCAAAACCCTTCGTGAACTCAGATAACCTCTTTGAAGTAGGAGTCAACTCGTAAGGATAATATCGAGGTAATCCAAGACTAACTTGTTAGGGAAAGATCATAAGGTAAAGGGTCTAGAACCGATCAACTCCGAAAGAAATGACTCTAAAGACTACAGTGACACTAGAAATGGAAAAGGATGCCCTTGCTTGTAAGAAAATGCAAGTATATCATGAAAGTGTTTGTCGTTGTGACAGGCTTTGCTATGCAGACCTAGTGTAGACGCTAATTTTACTTCTCTAAAACGTTGACTCATGATGCAATTTACTTCAAAGAAGGAGATGGACAAAGATTATTCTAATAGGCAACTAAATTGCTAAAGGAGAAAACCAAGGGGTTGATCCTAGGAGGTGCTCTACCTCTTCGCGTTTGGCATTTGGTTTCTCCTTGGTCTTCCTCTTTAGACATTTAGTTGCATAGTAGAATAATAATTGGACGTATTCATATTAGTCGTGTATTTTTCACATGTAATTTGAAAAATATAAAGTTATATCTCGTCTCAATGTTTATGTCATTAAGTTAGCATATGCTCATGCATGATCATCCTGAATTTGTAGTTGCATACTTGGGGTGCTTGGATTCATAATATTTATTCTTGTGTTCGTAACCCACATAACGTCCATAGCTAAAAAAATTCAAGTTTGAGAGCAACAAATTTGTAGGTTTGAAGAACCATGGCTGTAACGTAATCACGCAACATCTTCTTCAATTGCCATGGACAAAAATGTACCTGAAACGCCTTGAATGGCTTGTGCTTCTCCTTTCGTCCGTTATGTTTGAAGACCATTGATGTTGAAATTATAAGTCACATAGGATGTATACCAAAGATATGTGTAATACAAAATTATCTTTTCCCTTCATTTTTGATATTATAGTACTTTTAACCATCTTTGTATCAGTTTCAATATCGTGGAATACGAACAAAGAAGAAAGGGTAGGGCTAGATCGATCGATTTTGGTGACAGATTAGTGTAATATCGATGGATATTTGTATACTTAAGAGAACTATGTATGAAACAATAGCCAACGAGAAGTATCCATTGTTGAAAGGCACCCATTGAAAGAATAATATACATTTGTGTTCAATATATGAATGACTATAGTGACAAAGATAAATAAAATAGTGTGTTTTGAAGAAGGTCTAGTTGGTAAATCGTTATATGGGATATTAAGTACTAATTATTTGAAGTATGAAGGTTCATACTCTTCATCGCACCATCCATCAACCCTCATGTGAAGTTAATATGTTAAACAAAGTTTGTTGTGAGTTAACTACTTATGCGTACTATAACCAATATGAATATGCAATGTGCATTGCAAGTTGTTGACAATTCATTATCCAAGTTAAATTCCTACCGACTTTCAAAGTAGGTATTATAAATACTTTGTTAAATGGTTTGGGAATATGTAAGTGATCATTTATTAACATTTGCAAACTTTACGTGCAATCTTTTGAACTTATTTTAAAGTGACTATGTATCTACTTATGCACAGGTGTAGATAAGTGAACCAATATCCTTGAATATCACCTTGATGGAGGCTCCTGAACTTTGATTTGATTATATGAATCATTCTATGTCAATGAATATATTTTAATTGTTGAGCATTATAATGTTTTCGTTCTAGACAAAACAGCATCGGGGCTGTAAAAGGAGGTGAGGATGAAATATGTTAGGGAGTGTTATAGGATGTCATAAAGTTCCCTATTTGTCTATATACCCTACGCCCCAGTTTTTTTGGTATAAGTTGGAAAAATGTGAACTAGAGAAAACTGAAGTTGACATCAATGTGTTTTTATGACCTTGATGATGAAGACGAATCATACGTATTTCCATCCCAAGCAATATAAATATGGCATTCATAAGATGAGCTTAGACGAGATTTGGAGGTAGTATACCAATGAAAGCCAAGAGATACATATGAAGTGCATTGAGTATTCGAATGTGATAGACACAATTAATATAGCAGAAGACATAACAGTTAATAATAAAACTATCACTTTTGTGTTTGATCAAACATGTGTGGCAATGTACGTACAGTCAAGCAAATGTTATATGACCTTAAAAAAAAGGAATAGTAGAAAGGTTGGTATACTTATTATTATTGAAATTATTTGTTAATATATATAATACATATGTACTCACATGCATATACTTACTAACAAATGTCATCCATTTAAACATACTTGCATTGATGTGAATGCTTGGTAAGAGATGCATGCCAAGGATGATAGGGAAACCACATATTAACCAAGAAGTGAGTCGAGAAATGGTTAGGAAGCGACATATATCAATCAAGTTTGTGCACCGAGACCGAATGTGCACTTGTGCAAATTTTGCAGTCCTTGTGATACCGGGTGCCATTCAGATAAATACGTTGCCGGTCATGAAAAGCAATGAGTAAACAATATAAGCAGGTCAAAAAGATGTATAATTATGTGCTTTAACAAGAGCAAACAAGCGCTGACTAGTACACGAAGATCCAAAATTCGATGTAGTAGAGAAGAATGCCAAGCCCCAAAGTCGTGCAAGATTATTGATACCCCTTCTGGTTGGACTTACATTTGCTACTGCTACATCAGTAGGAGCGTGAAATTATTGTAGTATAACGTGGTGTCAAATCCCAAGTGAAAAAGTTTGCCAACCTTACCTCATAAATCCAAGTATCATCTCATTTACTACTATTGTAAGTTCCGTACCCCAAAAATCACTTGTCGATCCTTTCTCTGATCGGTAGCACACGCTAACAAGCACTGGCTCCAGATGTTGACAGGACATTGTAGGATGACCTTTGTATCAAGATACCCGCCAACCACTAAGAAAAGGCGCATTTTATGAATCATCCCTTCCTTGTGAGTAAGTTGTTATACACACACATAACATATATAAAGAGAGACAGATCATAGTCCTTGCACACACACTAATGCTAAAATGCACTTAAATATTTCTAACATTCAATCGACAATATTAACATTAGATATTTGAATTTAAAAAGCATTCATGTATATTAAAGTACGAAATACAAAAAGTACAACAATATTTTTACTTTTAAATTAAAATTATCACCGTTGATGATGTTGAACAAATAGTCGAGATATTTAAGTAGATTTAAGTGTGAATGGATATGCGTATTTAACATGTTCTCTCTCTCTATATATATATATGTGTGTAAGGTGCTTATATATATATAATTCTACAAATACCAACAACTTCGATAAAGATTAAAAGGAATTTGCATTTTTGTGTGCATCGGTCAACATGTAAGATTCAATCCTAATATATGTTGAGATTGGTTGGGTGGTTGAGCTGGAGAAAAAAGTTGTCATATCAAATGATAGAGTCCAGTGGTATGAATTGATCTTATAGGAACAACTAATTTGTCATAAAACGCCATGATGCACCTATGCATTTTAATTAACCTGTACTAATTCTATGAGTTACAGTAACATTCTCCATCAATTTTTTCATGATGAGTGTGCAATAAAAAAATAAAGACAAGTGCTACAAATGTTTTCCGTCCTTTAAAAATTGTTGATTTAGCAAATTTGGTTTTGATGAAGGAGGTTCTTTGTAATTGAAAAGTGTATATGGAAAGCTGAAGGCCTATACAAACACCTGTTGTGCCAATGGGACCTCTTTTTCATCCTCTCCCATGCAAAAGCATGTGAAAAGGCCTTTGATTTTGTTGTGCCAATGTGTGATAACATCTAACTAGAGAAGTTACGTAATACCATTGATTAGCGTGCAACCTTGTATATAGTATTCTACAAATACCAACACCTTCTATAAGGATTAAATGAAATCTGTATTTTTGTGTGCATCAGTCAAGATGTAAGATGCCATCTGAATATATGTTGAGATTGGTTGGTCGGTTCTTCCGGAGAAAAATGAAGCTATAGAAAATGGTAGGACCCAATAGTATGAATTGATTTGATGGGAAGAATTAATTTGTCACAAGACACCTTGATGCACTTCTCCGTTTTAATAAATTTTACTAATGCTATGAGTTAGAGTAACATTTTTCATCAATTTTTTTATTTTTTCGTGATGAGTTTCTCATAATAAAAATTAAGACGAGTTCCACGACTTAACTAGTTGTTCTTACATTTTTCTTGATTGTCACTAAAAACATTGAAATTGAGTTGTTTCTTATAGTTTGAATTGCAACAAATATTTTTGTCCTATAGAAAACGTTGATTTGGCTGAATTGGTTTTGGTGATTGAGCTTGTTTGCAATTCAAAAGTATATTTGGAAAGTTGGAGGCCCAGATAAACACTTAATGTACCAATGAGGCCCTCTTCGTTCGTTCTCTACCATACAAAAGTATGTGAAAATGCCTTTGATTTTGTTGTGCCAATCCATGGAAAGATCTAACTAGAGAAGATACCCAACACTATTTATTATCATGCACTCTCACATGTACTCCATGTATCATAAGGGGACTGAAATCTTTGAAAAGTTGCTGGAGGACCGTTTGAACTATTTTGTGTTAAATATTAAAAGATATATTGTTGACATACCCAATAAATTAAAAAGTATGGTGTTTATAAACACAAAGACCTTTTATAAAAATTAAACTGAATTTTTATTTAGTGTGCATTGGTCAATATCTAAGACAAAATCCTAATATGTTGAGATTGGTTGGGTGGTTCTACTAGAGAAAAATGTTGCCGTCATAAAAGGTGGATCCTGGTAGTATGAATAGATATGGTAGGAAGAACTAATTTATCACAAAATACCTTGATGTACCTCTCTATTTTAATCAACTTCTACTAATCCTATGAGTTATAATAATAATCTCGATTAATTTCTCTTTTCCGTGATGAGTTTCTAAAAAAAGTATGAAGATGACTACCATCACTTAGCTAGTTCTGCTCACATTTTTCATAATTGTTATTAAAAATAGTGAAATTGAGTTGTTTCTTATACTATGAATTGCCACAAATATATTTTGTCCTTTAGAAAATGTTGTTTTGGCGAATTTAGTTTGGGTGAAGGAGCTTTGAAAAGTGTATTTGCAAAATTGTTGGCCGAGACAAACACCTAATGGACGAATGGGACCTCCTTTTCAGTCCTCTCTCATATAAAAGCACGTGAAAATGCCTTTGATTTGTGACAATCTATGATAAGAACTAAATAAGTTACCCAACACCATGCAGTCTTACATGGACTCTATGTATCATAAGAGGATTGAAATCACTGAAATGTTATCCTAGGATTATTTTAACCCGTTTATGCTAAATATGAAAAAGATACATTGTTGACATACCCAATAAATTAAAAAGTATGGTGCTTATGTATAGTATTTTACAAACACCAATACCTTCTGTAAATGTTAATTTATATTTTTGTTGCATCAGTCAAGATGTACGATGCAATCCTAATGTACAAGCACCAAGAACTTTTATAAAGATTAAATTGAATTTGCATTTTAGTTTGCATTGGTCAAGATCTAAGACGCAATCCTAATATATGTTGAGATTGGTTGGGTGATTCTGTTGGAGAAAAATGTTGTCATTGTAAAAGGTGTATCACGGTAGTATGAATAGATATGATGGGAGGAACTAATTTATCACAAAATACCTTGATGCACCTCTCCATTTTAATCAATCTGTACTAATCCTGAGTTACAGTAATATTCTCGATCAATTTTTCCATTTTTCTATGATGAATATCCAATAAAAAATGAAGATGAGTGCCACGACTTAACTAGTTCACACATTTTTCAAAAATTTCATTAAAAATGTTTGAAATTGAGCTATTTTTAATAGTCTGAATTGCCAAAAACATTTTCTATCTACTATAAAACATTGATTTGGTAAAATTGGTTTCAGGAAGGAGTTTCTTTGCAATTGGAAAGTGGAAAGTGCATCTGGAAAGTTGGAGGCCCACGCAAATGCCTAATGTGCCAATGGGACCTACTTATCCATCCTATTCCGTACTACATGTCAAAATGCCTTTTATTTTGTTGGGTCAATCGGTGGAAAGATTTGGCTAGAGAAGTTACCCAGCTCCATTTCTTACCATGCACTCTCACATGGACTCCATGTATCATCATAGAATTGCATTCTTTGAAAAGCTGTTGTAGGATCGGTTTTAACCCCTTTATGCTAAATATGAATAAGATACGTTGTTGACAACTTAATAATTTAAAAGGTATGATGCTTATATACAGTATTCTACAAACACCAACTTCTATAAGGATTAAACTGAATTTGTATTTTGTGTGCATCATTCAAGATGTCGATGCAATCTGAACATCAATTTTTTCTTTTTTTTCCTAATGAGTGTCCTATAATAAAATGAAGATGAGTGCTGCGACTTAACCAATTATTCTCATTTTTCATAATAATTATTAAAATATTGAAATTGAGGTGCTTTTTATAGTCTACATTACCACAAATATTTCTCATCCTTTAGAAAACATTGATTTGACATGGTTTTGGTGTGAAAGCTTCTTTGCAATTGGAAAGTGTATCTAGAAAGTCGGAAATCCTGACAAACACCTAATGTGACAATTAGACCTCCTTATCCATCCTCTTTCACACAAAAGCATGTAAAAATGCCTTTGAATGTATCATAGGAGGATTGAAATCTCTAAAAAGCTTCCATAAGATTGGTTTAACCCATTTATGCTAAATGTGAAAAAGATATATTGTTGACATACACAATGAATTAAAAAGTATGGTGCTTATATATAGTATTCTACAAACACCAATACCTTCTATAAAGATTAAACTGAATTTCTATTTTATTGTGCATTGGTCAAGATCTAAGATGCGATAAACTATACATTATAAAATCACCATCGATATTAATTCATGCATAACTTGCATTTTCCATTTTCTTATGGTGATTTTTGAATGTTTTTGTTAGATATGAAAGAGGTAAGTTCTGGATAAAGTAAACTACATTGTTTGTCCCTTTGTTGGGATATTATATATATAATGTGTGAGAGAGTGTGTATTTGTGTGTATGTATGTATATAAGTGGTTGGATCTTGCATACTCTCTCCCGCCCATTACTTTTGATTGACATGAGTATAATAACAAAGACTTTTATACTTTTTCAAAGCTCCTTAAAAAATTTTAAATTATACTCATGTTACAAAAAAACAATTATTAGGCATGAGTGTACATGTGAGATGTGGGCAAGATCATATACGTATATATACACACATATATGTATATATATGTATACATATATATTTTTTTATATATACATGGAAGAAAATATAACAGTGTTTAATGTCGATAATATAATGTGAGAGCATATGAGAACATTTTCATATATTTTTATTACAAAGAGGCAAGAGAGCAACCTTCATTCTTTGCTCATAGGAAGACTGAAACAAACTATTTATTTCCTCTAAAAGAATCATTTAACACTTGGGATCTATATCATTAGTTAGATCTTACAATTGGAAGAGATTTTAAAGTATTCTAACGAAACAGAAATGTTTCACCTATCTTAGAGATGGTTACAAACTTTAAAGTATTCTAAGTAAATACTTACACAAGTCCTCAAAGGTTCTTTATAAAAAAAACTCTCTATTTGTTTTATCTTTATAGTAGTTTATATAAGAAGTTACTTCATCAATCTTCATGCATAGATGATATGCTATAATAATATTAATTGAAGATATTATAATTAATTAGATAAAAGTAACTTATAAAAAATTATATATTTATTAAAATTGAAGACATGATATGTTTACAAGATTGTAACGATGTGTAGCTATCGATATAACTTCTCAGTTATGCTTCTCATCTTGCTTTATATGAGTTGCTTTTATATTTAACCTTTGTTTTACTTTTGCCTCAAATTGTCATAATTCTTTAAGTTTTTTTATGAAGAATCTAGAAGGCAATCTAACCAAACGGACTACAAATAATAATAGTGAATACTTTTCACTTCTTGACAATAGTGATTTTATTCATTTTCAAACATTTTTTCAACCTTAGTTGATTCTCTCTCATATGTATCTATATCCCCATGTGTTCCAGGTGGAGTAAAGGTATCTTGTACCATGCTTATCATATCTCCGATATCATTTCTCATTAGAATATTAGGAAACTAGTTCTAACCATGAAAGACCCATTTAGTATAGTTTTAAGTAAAACAATAACAAATAAGGTGAAATACATCTATTCTGGTCTTTCAAAACCTCTTTTCTTATATTTTGAACATGAAGATTAGATCATCCCACGATATCAAGGTATAACATTGGTCATGGCATAATAAATAAAGGCATTCACTTCTGCATGATAACCATTATAACGGATATGTTGACCCTAGTCATATGCCTATAAATCCAACTTCTATCTAACAAATAATCAACATCAATGATATTCACTTATGATATTGATATAATTATAAGAAATTAAGTATGCAAAATATTAAATCAAGATTTATGGACACAATCACAAATAATCAAGACTTATGATATAATATATTAATTCTTAATGTAGGAGATTCGGATAATGATGTTAGAGAAACTTTGTTCCACTTTTCTAACTAATTATATAACTACGAAAGAGAAATTGTGTAAGGTATCATATATACTTTATTAGCATCCAATGTGGAATCAAAGAAAATTTGCTGTGAGATATATACACTTTAGAAAGAAAATCACTTTTTTATACTTAGAATAAAAGTATTACAACTATCGGTCTAAGGCAATACAAAGAATATAAGCATGGACCGATATGAGCAAAAGCATTGGGGCAAACATATTCAGAATGAAATCTAATCAAACAAAACTATGAAATAAGAAAAACATATGGACATGAAAAAATTTAGCAAAGAGGTACATCAATGAGAAAGACCTAAAGTAGTAAATAACACTGATAAGTACACAAATAACCATTAGCCTCACACTTAATCACAATCCATGTCACGAGAAACATGAAAAGCACACAACCGTCAAACTTTAAGACTTTCAAACCAAACCCTAAAATTCAAAAGAAGACACAAAAAAAAAGATCGATTACTGAGAATACACTCTAAACAAAAAAAAACACAAAACTGCCAACAAAATCATAGCCCGGAAGTCAGAAGATAGACAACCTTAAAATTATTTAAATGGAATACTTTGTCTAAACAACACCCTAATTCCAGTTGTGTACAGCTATCCAGGCGGCAGACGACGGTTTGCCAAAAGGAGGGACAGCTCCTCGGCTGAATCACATTTCAAGCAGGTGGTAGTATGGTGGACGGGAAGGCAGAGGCGACAACGTGATGCTTGCTGGGTTACTACGCTGTAGATTATTATTGGGTTGTCCTAAAAAAAAATTGTAAAACACATTTGATTGATAATCTTATATAAATGAAATTTTAACCAAATTTGGATCAAGCCTCATAAACCCAATACAATAACCAGTGGGCAATGGCCCTACAAGACAGCTCGGCCCAGTCCTCATCAGCCCCATGTGAAACAGATCGGGCTGATTGACCCGTTCTTCAAATATGAGCCAAGATTTTTATTTTCCAAGAGATCGCCGAGCCAGGCCCATTTTGACATCTCTACACACGCAGACAAAGAGAGACTCCGACAAATCAGTGAAAGACGAGAAAAGAAAACGTAGGAAAGGAGGTCAACACCACCATTTCTACTTCGAACTCTAACGCGCGCGTCGCACACAAAGATATGCACACAGATGGCGTCGTGGAGATCGTCTCTGTCTCTCCTCTTGATAGTGGCTCTGATCGTCTTCGAGGAGCGGGTGTCTCTGCCGTCGTGCAAGGTTGCTGGCGGCCGCTCGCCGGAAAACTACTATGAAGACGAAGTGAAGGTGATGGTGGTCGCTAATCTGTTGCTCACGGGCTCCGACGCCGGATACTTCGACGTTTACTTCCGGAATTCCTACATGGCCAAGTTCTTCAGAGTAACAATATCACTCTCCACTCACCTATTCCCTTCTTGCCGCCTTTTTATGCACATAACTTATGAAATTACATTGTGGTTCATGATTTAGATTGTCATCATATCCCAATTTTCTGCTCCGCATTTGTTTCTCATTTAAACATATAAGCTGATGATTGTGTATACCTTCTACAAAGCTCGAAGCCAAACCAAAACCCAAGCCTTATGCTACTGGACATTTTGTACCATCAAGTGTCACGTGAGCATTCAACTCCCAGAATACGGTTCATTGTATCCTTCCAACATTGTTCTCCCTCTAATTTGTCACACCTTTCCACTTCGCGCATTCGGGTGGCCATGTCACATTTCAAACAATCTTTTCGGGCTCATTTTGTCTTCTATTAGGGCCACTCCGACTTTTCCTCTAATAACTCATTATACATCTCATCTTTATTTTCCAAAGCATGATTGATTGTTTTCCTTTAGACTTGTTATTTTTGGTTTTGTACACAGAAATCCTTCCAGATTTTGAAGCCTGATATGCTGGTGGTGTTGGGAGATGTATACGCGAAAAGAGACAAGCTTTCAAAAACTAAATGGCTCTCAGTTCTCCACCAAATTCAGCATCTGTTAGGCCCATTTCTTGGGCTTCCATTACATGTAGTTCTTGGGGACAGAGATATTGGTAATTGTGGTGAACTTGATATGAGGCTTGTTGAACAGATAGCCAGTAGTTTGCCTGGATTAGATTCTGCTGGCTGTGGAGTGTTTGATGAGGACAATATTAGCTTCATATCTCTTAATGCAGTTGCAATGCTTTGTAAGAATGATTTACGTTTTCATGTCGAAAAGGTCATAGAAAGAAAGAATCAGGAACTACAAAGAATCGCAAGTAAGTTAAATGATAGATCATGTGAGCCTGATGAATGGATGGGAAGTTGTGAGAAATTTCATTTGGGAGCAAATATTGCTTCTGGTGCTGGGCCTGTACTTCTACTCCACTTCCCGCTCCACAAAACGAGTGCTGGTAGCAATGAGAAAATTGACAAATCCACTGCCGGAGTTCACCATGTCCCAAATGATTCAGTGGGGTAAGTTGCACAAAGTTCCCATGGTTGTCTTTGATTTTGCACTTCCACTGTGATAGTAATTGGATGTGTTAAGAGAGATAGAGATTCCTGACCATGAATCACCTCACAAGATTTTTTGTGTTAAATTAATTGTGATTAGGACCTTGTAGTTGCGTGATAAAGTCCCGGTTATTAATAATCAAATAAGTGACGATTTTCGAAAAATAGGTGGGTTAAAATATATAAACTTTTTTACCAATATCTTGAGAGATTTATTAAATGCTTATTTGGAAAACTGTAAGAGGAGGAACTTTTACGAGACTCAAATGAGTTCTCTGGAAGGTTAGATCACACTTTCATAACTGAAGAGCTCCCAAGTCCCAAGTTTGAAAGAAGCTGGAGCTTTGCCTGTAAATTGATCAGTACTTAATACTTTCCTAAGCTGCAGTGCCACATGGAAAACGATTGGCATGTAAAGCTACAAAATTGCATGCAAATGAAAGACAAACACTGTTGAGAGACATCGGCTGGGTTGTTAGACAAACTTAGGGCTCTCAGACTTAAGAGGAGATACAATAAAATGAATTGTAATTAGTGTCAATCTTTTTCCATTATATGCATCTTTATACTAAGTGGATTCTGTTCTCACTAATCTTGTGCACTCGATGATGTTTCCTAGCTCCGTTTGGAGATTATTGATTATTTAATTGCAATAGTTGGAGATTCTTATAGTGCCAAAGCTTTCCATGTATATATGTTGTTGTCAAGTTAACGACCAGTGGTTACTGCTGTCAAGCTTGGGATCTCATATATGACGACATAGCTTGGTTCAAGTAGTTGGATTGTTGGTTCTCGTTTTCCAGTTCAATTCTAAGGTGAAGTAATTCTACGTTTGCAGGTTGCCTGTTGATTTTGGTTCGCATGAACTATTTGAGAGGATTCCTCAAAATGCAACTGAATACATTCTTAAATCTCTTAAACCAAGGTTTATGTTCTTTGTTTAAACTGATTAATCTTTTTTGCTCTTCTTTAATCATGAGTTTGTCATTGTTGCAGTTATTTTTGGTATGAAAGTATCTTATAGAACAAACCCTAAAATGGATATGAATATAGTGATGCCAGTTCTCTCCATAAATACAACTACAACAACAACTAAGCCTTTTTCCATACTACATGGGGTCGGCTATATGGATTCTTTGTTTCCACATAGCCCTATCATGTGCCATGCTGGCAGTTAACTCAAAATAAACTAGATCATTCTTTATTGTTTCTTTCCAACACTTTTGTGGTTGTCCTCTCTCTCTTTTAACATTTTCACAAACTAGTTTTTCATATCTTCTTACAAGAGTGTCCTTGGGTCATCTTTCTACACATATATTTTCTCTCATTTTATCCTCTATTGATGCTACTCTCAATTTGTTTCTAATAACCTTATTATGTATACGGTCTTTTCTTGTGTAACCGCTCATCCATCTCAACATCTTCATTTCTGCTATAGACATCTTTTGCACATGTTGATATTAATTGCCCAACCGTGAGAATCATAAAACATAGGCCTAATTGTTGCTTTATAATATTTACCTATCAACTTTAATGGTATCTTCTTATCATATAGAATACCTGATGTCCCTCTCCATTTTAATCGACCAACATTAATTATGTGTAACATCTCTATCAATTTTTCCATCACTTTGAAAAATTGACCTTAGGTATTTAAAATTTTTCTTGTGAGAGATGCAATGTGTGTCAATCTTAATTTATATGTCCTCTGAAGTACCCAAATGATCAAACTTACATTCCATGTATTCTGTCTTTGTTCTACTAAGTTGAAAGCCTTTACTTTCTAACGTTTCTCTCCATAGTTCCAATTTCCTATTAACTTTTTCCTTAGACTCATCGACTAACATAATGTCATATGCAAATAACATACACCAAGGTACTTCATCTTAAATATATTTTGTTAACTCATCAATAACCAATATAAATAAATATGGACTTAAAGTTGATCCTTGATGTAACCCAATCTTAACTTCAAAGAAGTCTATCATTTCTTCATGAGTCCTCACACATGTTTTTGTACTATCGTACATGTCTCTTATAAGATTTATTTATGTCAATGAGATACCTCTTTTTTCTAAGGTTCTTGAAAGAATGTCTCTTGGCACCTTATCGTAAGCTTTTTCTACATCAATAAATATCATGTGAAGGTTCTTTTTGCTCTAAAATGTTCTATAAGATGTCTTAATAGGTAGATCGCTTCAATAATAGATCTATCGAGCATAAATCCGAGTTGGTTCTTTGTTGTACTCGATACTTGTTTTAACCTATATTCGATAATTCTTTCTTATAATTTCATAGTATGGTCATCGATAATTCACACAATTCTTAATGTCTCTCTTGTTCTTATATATGGGTATAAGTGTACTCACTCTCCATTTCTCGAGAATCTTTTAGGTTTTCTATATTTCATTAAATAGTCTTGTGAGCCAAGTGAGCCTCATCTCTCTTAGAATTTTCCATACTTCTATAGGAATATTGTCTTGTTCTACAAATTTACCAACCTTCATATATTTAAGAGCCTCTTTGAGACTTTGACTTCATTTTTTTGAATACGCCGATAGAAATTGCGGTTTATATACTTTTCTGATTTGGCTAACTCTCCTAAGCTAATACTATCATATGTATTTTCATTAAAAAGCTTATAGAAATAATTTTTCATCTGTTTTTGATATCATCATTTGCAACTAAAATCTTCTCATCCTCATCTTCGATGCATCTAACAAGTAAGATCCTTAGTTTTCTTATCTCTAAATATATGTTTCACCTTCTTTTGAGTTAAGTTTTTTATATGAATCCTTCCAAATTTTGGCTTTTTCTTCACTAACGGTTGTTTTCGCTTCTTTCTTTGCTTTCTTTTAAGCATCTCAAGTTTCACTAGTTTTCTTAGTATAATGCAATTTGTAATATGCCTTCTTTGCCTTGATTTTAGCTTGCACCACTTCACTCCACCACCAAGCTTCTTTTTGTGACGGTACGCCTCTGTTAGATTCGCCTAACACATCTTTTACCACTTCTCTAATAAGTATAACCATATTGTTCCACGTATCAGAAGGTGTACCTACATAATTTCAAGCATCTCCTTAAAGAACTTTCTATTTAAATATATCTTCTTTCTCACATTTGATGTTCCACCATCTAGTCTGAATAACTCTATACACTATATTCTTCTTTGTTCACTTTTTTTTATAAATCCATTGCTAAAAGTCGATGTTGAGTAGTTAAGCTTTTTCCTGAAATTATCTTGCAATCTTTACAACACGATATATATTTTTTCTACAAACAAAATAATCAATTTGTGTTTGTGACAAGCCACTCTTATAAGTAACAATACACCATAAAATTCATGTTTCCCTTAGTGATCAAATTGACATGGTGATAGTTTTTCTATATATGGCCATTGTTTCCGGTTGCAATGCATCCAGAAGCTATCCTCAGTATGCACGGGATATCTTTTATTATTGCTCATGCATTGTGCTTTTTTTCTCTACAAATACTATTTTGTTGACAACTTTTCCTCATGTATTTTTCACAGTAGTGTTCCCTTCCTTCTGTCTTTTTCTTGACTGATGATATGGTAAAATCATGACTGGGTCGGGAGACTTTGGCTCATGGCCATGTCATAAATTTCCAAGGTTCCCACATTTCTTCGCCCCTTCCCCCCTTAGGGATTCTAGGGGGCAGTTGAATGCTATTTTGCTATTGAATTAGTCTATTGGAATCGACCCAATCAGAAGTGGCTAGAAAATAGAAACCATGCCCTTGCCAGCACTAACTGTGATAAGCTACCAGAAATTGCTATGAAAAGTGGATCATAGATTATCTCATTATGATTAGACATGGCTGCCAGAAATGGCTACAAAAAATATAAGATTTGACATTTGGATCCCGACAGTGTGTTTACTTTTGTTATTGTGAAATTACAAAAGGAGATACTAAGATTTTCTTATTAGTATTAACCAATCTCACTATGTTCCTTACGGCTTTCCTACCTGAATCTAGGGATGCCACTGTTGTGAGTTTGTTTCAGTTATCGTGAAATTATAGAAAGTGGGCAACTAAATTTGTGATGGGGATAAAGGATTTTAGAGGCACTGTGATTTACTGTAGGGACAAAATTTCATCTGATGCTAAAATCAAGTTATTGTGTAAAAAAATACTAGCTGCAACAGTTCTATTAGTTTGTTTGCTAGAGAAAGAAAAAATGAAGGTTTTTAATAGCCACAAACAAAAACATCAGTTTAAATTTAGATCTAAGAATGTGACTTGTAACTATTGTCACCAGAAGGGTCAAAGTTGAAGTGCTTTGGTGAGCAGAAAGATGAGAAGAATCGAAAATTGAAGGAGAACATTGCGGAAGCTTTGTTTATGTCTCATGTTCATCATGGCAACAATGTTGTCAGTGACAAGTTATGATGCTGGATCTAAGGATGAGCGAATCCTTGACTCCAGCTGTCTGTTATCCTCATATGAAAATGTGTTCAGTGGTTTTGTATTATTAGAAAATATTGCATCTTGTGATATTATCATGAAGCAAACAATCCAAATTAAGATTCATGCTGGTACCGGTAGAATCTTGTGAAAGGTTTGGCATGTTACCGACTTAGAAAGGACCCTTAACTCCTTGTACAAAACTGATGCTAGTGGGTAAAGTGTGAAGATGAAGGTGAAGTATTTAGGATCAGCGAAGGAGCTGCTACGCGTATAAAAGGTAAAAGACCGGAGAGTTTGTATGATCCCATCATGATGGGTTTGATTACTATCTCCTTATCTTTAGAAGAGTACATAGAAGCAAGCTATGACATATGAAGCTTGGTATATGAGTTTAAATGGCTAAAAGAAGAGACATCTTTTATATGGTTTTAAGGTAGAAAATTAGTTTTTTGTACATGTTTTACATGAAGCGGAAGGGAGTCAACTATGGCATATGAAGCTTGGTATATGAGTTTAAATGGCTAAAAGAAGAGACATCTTTTATATGGTTTTAAGGTAGAAAATTAGTTTTTGTACATGTCTTACATGAAGCGGGAGAGAGTCGGCTATGATTTGGCAGTCCATAAAACTGATCTGCAGTATATCTATCGAGATTTTTAGGGACTTATCAGCCTTCAATGTAAGGATGCTGATGACTATTATTGGAAGGTTTCAGCATACCTCTTAAAGCATAAGTGCGGAATTTTTGATACATTCAAGGGTGAAAAACTGAATGAGAAGCACATAAAGGAATTTCGGGATCGATATTTTCCTACATCAAGATAATTGACCAACTCACAAGTTTGGATACGAGTTATAGTCACAAACTTTCTATATACCCTCAGAAACCTTTCCCAATTGACTTTTCTGTGTTACTAGCGGATATGAATGAAGAACTTGAGTTTCCTTTATATAAATCCAGCCAGAGATGCTGTATGTGATGATAAGCCAGGAAGGCTAAGATATTTTTCAGCCAAAGAAGCTGTTGAATATCAGATCAGTGATGAAGACAAATGAAGAACGTTGCAAACAGATATGAAGATTTTGGCAAGTTTGGAGTTCAAAGTATCTCACTCCCAACTTGAGGGGGGTATTGAAGAATATACTTATCTAGTGTTCCTTGTATTAGTTTTATGTTTTTAGGTATTGTTGTACTCGCCCAAAACTTTAGGGTCATTTTGGTAAATTTCTGTACTAGGGGTATTTTGGTCAAATTCCGTTTTACAGCTCCCTATATAAGGGCTGGTAGATTGTAGGACGCCCCCCCTCTTCTCCACTCTCTCTTACAACACAACCTCACAGTCTAATACAATCTACCAACCCTTATATAGGGAGCTTTAAAACGAAATTTGACCAAAATGACCAAAATACCCCTAGTACAGAAAATTACCAAAATGCCCCTAAAGTTTCGGGCGAGTACAACAATACCTAAAAACATAAAACTAACACAAGGAATACTAGATAAGTATATTCTTCAACACCCCACCTCAAGTTGGGAGTGAGATACTTCGAACTCCAAACTTGCCAAAATCTTCATATCTGTTTGCAACGTTCTTCGTTTGTCTTCATCACTGATCTAATCTTCAACAGCTTCTTTAGCTGAAAAATATCTTAGCCTTCCTAACTTATCATCACAAGCAATATCTCTGGCAGTACTATCAACTAAACCTTCTTTACTGTAACAACAATAAAACAACCATCTTGGTTGTCACAACAACAAAGCAACCATCTTGGCTGTCATAACATTAAAGCAGCCATCTTGGCTGTCACAACAACAAAGCAACCATCCTGGCTATCATAACATTAAAGCAGTAATCCTGGTTGTTACATCAACAAAGCAACCATCCTGGCTTTCACAACATCAAAGTAGTCATTGTGGCTGTCACAACAGTAAAGCAGCTATCATGGCTGTCACAACATCAAAGCAGCCATCCTGACTGTCACAATAATAAAGCAGCCATCCTGGCTGTCACAATAATAAAGCAACCATCCTGGCTATCACAACAATAAAGCAGCCATCCTGGCTGTCACAACAATAAAGCAATCATCTTGGCTGTTATATTAACAAAGCAGCCATCCTGGCTGTCACAACATCAAAGCAGCCATCCTGACTGTCACAACAATAAAGCAGCCATCCTGGCTATCACAACAATAAAGCAGTACTCATGACTGCAAACTTACACAAGATTTTTTCAGTTCTCTTAAATCTTTCCTCAAACACTTCTTGTTCATGTTACTCATCTCTTTCTTGAGCATTTCATCGAACATCTTCATATGCTCACACGCTTTTCAATACAGGCTTTAATTCCGACAGAACTTCTTCATCATTAGTCGGTAAATCAAGCATGCATCTTTCCCATCATCCCATAGTCTGTAAATCAAGCATGCATCTTTCCCATCATCCCATAGTAGTAGCAGGTCTCTCAAAATCAATGTCATCTCCAAATGGAGCAGCATGACCATCCATATTGTTGAAGTCTTCATCCGAATCAGATCCCCAAAAAATGCTGCTAGTGTCAAACCATACTTCCTCTTGACGTCAGGGTGTGGAACTACTAAGAATAAAACTATCTCGGGCTTCATTTCCAGAGCTTTGAATTTAATGAATGCACCTTTGTTTCCCATCTGATCACAATAATTTGGGGCCGAAAACACAGTAATAAGCTTGCATCATATTCAATTTCATAACCTTCATCCTTTACTTCATGTGATCGAACAACAAGTTCTAGACTATGCTGTTGCAAAAAAAAATTCTTTGTCACATCTTTATCAAAGGAAAGATGACCCACCCGTGATATGGATTCTCTTCTGAAGGAAGGCCATTCAGCTCAAATATGTTTAACAAGTCATAAAACTGGCCACGAACATCACCGCAAACAGTAAAATGATGACCATCAGGAACTTTTATATCAACTAGAGATGGCAAAACTCAAAAAATCTCCCTTGCTTGTAAGACAATCTCGAATGCGTATCGCTTATGTAAGGACTTCTGGTTCTTAAAGTCATCAAGCATTTTCTTAATGAAGTCTAAATTTACAATATCTCCCTCGATCCTTGCACATTGCATTCACCAAGCATGATGTAACCTCATATTGTGGAGCACCTACGTTGCCAGTAATGATAGGGAAACAATCTCCAAGGTTTACCTCAGTGCCATTCAAGATGCCCAAGCAAAGATTTCCCTGTGCTGTAATGATCATATAGTTTTTTGGAGGTACTTTGTCTTGAGCACAGGATGTACGTTACTGCTGTGCATTGTGGCCATTCCATTTCTTGACTGTAGTAATTTGCATGGCCTTAGACTTTGGAAAAAGTATCTTCTTCATCCAACACAAGACGTGAATCATTAGGATATCAAGAGAACATCCTGAGGAAGTTGTTTGCATACGCCATTGGCTTTCTCTTTTTCTTTCAGATTCAAATAACACTTAGCAAATTTTAGGTAACGAGTCTCATTGCAGGTTCATAATCCCAAGGCTCATCATAGCATCTGCAATTTCACATAGTAAGTAAGCACAATCATCGTTCCATATGAAACATTTTAGATTCCAGAATCTCGACATAATAACCACCAACATTAATGCAAAAATGACTGCATCACTAGGAAAAAAATTTCACAGCAAAACGTGACTCCTGAATATAAATGCAAATCAACCACTTTTTGTAATAAATGCGGCCAATTCCTTCTCAAAACAAACTGCAGCTCATTCTTAAAAAAACGTAACCATTAATTAGCCACCATCCATAAATGCAGTCCATCCTTTTAATAACTGCATCTCATTCTTTAAATGCAACCACTTTATCAAATACAACCACCTTATTCAAAGCAGCCGTCTTTCAATAACTGCAGTTTGCCATACAATCATCTCAGATTTCCGTAGAAATACAAAGAGTAATAAATGCACTTAACACTCCCCTTTCCAATATATTACTGCAGCCGCCAACTTATTACTGCACTTAATTCAAACTTCATTACTTTAAAGAGTAATAAATGCACTTAATTCTAGCCACCTTCTCATTAATAACACAGTTGCAGGGACGTCACCCCAAATGCATTCATCTTCTCCACTTATCAATTTTCATTGTAGCAACAACAAGCCTTTTTGTATTTAATACCAGTTCATCAATCAATGCTCGAACTTGATCCCGTGGTGGACCACCTTGAGAATTAAATAGCTTCTCTACATTTGTATATCGCCGATTTTCTGTTTAATAACTTCATCAATCATGGATTATTTGTTTTCTGTGGAAGGCGACTCCTTTATCTTCTCTGTCTCACGCTTGCCATAATATAATGTTCTAATAAATATCCTTGACTGAAAAATTTTAACAAGTACAGAAATACAGACATTAGACTGGCACCTACTTAGGGCCGATATCCTTGAGAGCACAGATTTGTGTCTCACCCATAACAATCATCACAGTTACGACATATTCTACAGAACCAATAGTCTCACGACTAGTCTCTTATTAGGTAACAAGATTGTGATCTTCTCTACTAATAGTATTTGGTCATATTCTACAGAACCAATGACATCAATCTTTGTATGGCCACACAAATTCCAATTCTTGGTCCTTGCTAATGCTTTCTGAGCACAATTCATAAGAGATCCACCAATAGTTTCAGGATGAAGTCCTCGACAACACATGGCTGATACGACCTTTTGATATAAGCCAAGACATAATACAAAAATATCTTCAATCCACCACTCTCTTGATCCACTAGTAGCCTGCTTATAGTACACAGTTGCCGCCCAGGGATGTTATTATAGAAATCATTTCCTCCTTGTTCAAACCTTTGACAACATCTCTGGGACATCTGAAAGCCAGATCCTTAGATATAAACCCAGTTCCACGTTGATAAAAAAACTGAATCTGCCCCAAATAAACTTCTGCTTTGTTTTAGGTTTTGAACAAATGTTTAATCCACACAATGTAACGAAAAATAGGGTTGCCGATAGTGCCTATCAATGCACAAACTGATCCACACGAAAAAAGTGACCACCAACAGTGCTTAATACCACACTGTTATAAAGGTAAACCCTTCTTTACTACCAAGAAAAATTCTGATGCAACTTTTCCCTTTTCTTGAACAATATAAAATCTTTCCAAGATAAAAAAAAATACAGATTTATAGCCTTATAGGCTCTGATACCATGTAGAAATCCAGAGACGCATTGCAGAAGGTTAACACAAGAATATCTCTAATATTATGGAGGAAAAATGAGGGATTGAAGGAAGGGGCGGACCTCCAATGGAGGCCTCCCCCATCTTCTCCACTCTCTTACAACACAACCTCACAGTCTAATACAATTTACCAGCCCTTATATAGGGAGTTGTAAAACAGAATTTGACCAAAATACCCTTCATACAGAAAATTATCAAAATACCCCTAAAGTTTCGGGCGAGTACAACAATACCTAAAAATATAAAACTAACACAAGGAACACTAGATAAGTATATTCTTCAACATCCATCATATGAACTGGACACTTTGTGTTAATAGAGCCCTTAAGCAAGCTTGGTGCACTCTCTTTCTAAACATGCACCTGTCATCTTTGGACATATTTTTTTGTGTCTTTAGAAGTGTACCATTTGACACCTCAACAACTGAAGTGTCTCTGGCTCCATTTTAATTTGATATCTATAAGGCTAGAAGAGAGAGAGAGACGCTGCTCACCTACCAAAGCTCGCTAAGATACAACAACAACTAAGCCTTTTCCCATACTAGACGGGGTCGACTACATGGATTCTTTGTTTCCACAGATCCCTATCATGTGCCATGTTAGCAGTTAACTCCCAATAAGCTAGATCATTCTTTATTATTTCTTTCCAACACTTTTGTGGTCGTCCTCTACCTCTTTTAATACTTTTCAAATTTAGTTTTTCTAACCTACTTTCAGGTTCTTTTGATCTTCTTTCTATATGTCCATACCATCTTAAACGATGTTCTCTCATTTTATCCTCTATTGGTGCCACTCCTAATTTGTTTCTAATAACCTCATTATGTATACGGTCTTTTCTTGTATGACCACTCATCCAACTTAACATCTTCATTTCTGTTATGGACATCTTTTGTATATGTTGATGATTAACTACCCAACACTCAAAACCATAAAACATGGCAGGCCTAATTGCTGCTCTATAATATTTACCTTTTAACTTTAATGGTATCTTCTTATCACAAAGAATGCCTGATACTCCTCTCCATTTTAACCAACCAGCATTAATTCTATGCGTAACATCTCCATCAATTCTTCTATCACTCTGAAAAATTGACCCTAGGTATTTAAAACTTCCTTTTGGGTAATGCAATGTGTGCCAATTTTAATTTCTATGTCCTCTGAAGTAACCAAATGATCAAACTTACATTCCATATATTCTGTCTTTGTTCTACTAAGTCGGAGGCCTTTGCTTTCTAATGTTTCTCTCCATAGTTCCAATTTTCTATTAACTTTTTCCTTAGACTCCTCCACTAATACAATGTCATCTGCAAATAACATACACCAAGGTACTTCATCTTGAATATGTTTTGTTAACTCATCCATCACCATTATAAATAAGTATGGACATAAAGTTGATCATTGATGTAACCCAATATTAACTTCAAAGAAGTCTGTCGTTCCTTCATGAGTCCTCACACATGTTTTTGCACCATCATACATGTCTCTTATAAGGTTAATATATGTCAATGGGATACCTCTTTTTTCCAAAGTTCTCTAAAGAACCTTCCTCGGTACCCTATCATAAGCTTTTTCTAGATCAATAAATATCATGTGAAGCTCTTTCTTTTTTGCTCTAAAATGTTCCATAAGACGTCTCAAAAGGTGAATCGCTTCGATAGTAGATCTGCCTGGCATGAATCCAAATTGGTTTTCCGTTGTACTTGATACTTGTCTTAACCTACGTTTGATAATTTTTTCCCATAATTTCATAGTATGACTCATTAACTTGATTCCTCGATAACTCGCACAATTTTGAATGTCTCCCTTGTTCTTATATATGAGTATAAGTGTACTTGCTCTCCATTCCTTGGGCATCTTTTGGTTTTTCCATATTTCATTAAATAGTCTTGTGAGCCAAGTGATTCCTATTTCTCCTAGTATTTTCCAAACTTCTATAGGAATATTATCTGGTCCTACCGATTTACCACCCTTCATATGTTTAAGAGCCTCTTTGACTTCATTCTTTTGAATGCGTCGATAGAAATTGTGGTTAATATACTTTTCTGACTTGGCTAAATCTCCTAAACTAATACTAACATCTTTATTTTCATTAAAAAGATTATAAAAATAGTTTTTCCATCTATTTCTTATATCATCATTTGCCACTAGAATTTTTTCATCCTCGTCTTTTATGCATCTAACATAATTAAGATCTTTAGTTTTCGTATCTCTAGCCCTAGCTATCCTAAAAGTATCTCTTTCACCCTCTTTTGAGTTGAGTTTTTTATATAAGTCCTCCCAAATCTTAGCTTTTGCTTCACTAACGGCCTTTTTCACTTCCTTCTTTTCTTTCTTATAAGCTTCTAAAGTTTCACTAGTTTTCTTAGCATAATGTAATTTGTAACATGCCCTCTTTGCCTTGATTTTATTTTATACTACTTTACTCCACCACCAAGCTTCTTTTTGTGCCAGTACACCTCCCTTAGATTCCCTTAACACATCTTTCACAACTTTCATAATATGTATAGCCATATTGTTCCACATATCACAGGGTGTGCCAACATAATTCTAAACATTTCCTTGAAGGACTTTCTGTTTAAATATATCTTCTTTCTCGCTTTTGAGGTTCCACCATTTAGTCCGAGTAGCTCGATGCACTCTTTTCTTCTTTGTCCATTTTTTTATTTGTAAATCCATAACTAAAAGTCGATGTTGGGTGGTTAAGCTTTCTCCTGGAATTACCTTACAATCTTTACAACACGCTCTATCTTTTTTTCTACAAATAAAGTAATCAATTTGTGTTTGTGATAAGCCACTCTTTAAGTAATTAAATGTTCATCTCGTTTTTTGAAAATTGTATTGACTATAAAGAGATCAAATACCATAGCAAAATCTAAAATCTCCCTACCTTCCTCGTTTATATCCCCAAAACCAAAGTTTCCATGAATCCCTTGATATCCTAATGCCTCTTTACCGACATGTCCATTTAAATCTCCTCCTAAACAAATCATCTCCCTTGGTGGAATCTTTTGAAATACCTTATCTAACTCTTCCCAAAAAACTGTCTTTATACTATCCTCTATCTTACCAAAAGCTCTCTAAGATACTACGGAAATTTATTAGACTCATACCAGACATCTCCGATGAGAGTACATTAGCTTGTTGTATATATCAATAGCTTATATCACACCTAGTCACAAGGAAAAACCTTCTCCTTCTCTATGTCTTTGCCTGTGTAAAGTAAGAGAAAAGGATGATTAGTTTTGCTTTTTCCCCATTTCCTTTCTTTCTCTTTTTCTTCTATTATTCTCGTCTTTCATATTTTCTTTATTTTCTATGGACAAGTTTAGCAATAGGAATTAGTTTTATGTTTGTAAATGTGGTTAGTTCATGGTAAACAACAATATGTCTGTATATAGTATAGTTAGATTTGTGTCCCATGAGACTTGGACTAACTGGCCTGGCCATTAGGGCCAGGGCCAGTTAGAGTTCTTGGCCCAACTAGTTATTAGGGGCCAGTTGTTGGCCCCCAACGGTTAGTTCAAGTAGCCGTTGTCATCCCCACTCCCTTTCCTTCTTCTCTTAAATGCTGTAAATCCTTCCTCCTTGCTCTATAAATAGAGCTCTCCTATAGATCAATAATATGTTGTTCTTGGGCATCACCTTGATTTATATTTTTCGCTTGTTCTTAACTCGAAACACTCATTCTCGAGTGTGTTTATATTTGACTTGATGGTTTGATATGTGATCGGGCTGCCTCCAAATACAAATATCAATAATTGTTTACATGGTATCAAAGCCTCATTTTGAAGAAATTGAGGACATCAGGAAGCGTACCAAAATTGAAAAGTTCGTGATATTGCATACTTGACATTCTAAACTTGAGGTAACACTAAAATCCTTGTTTATTTATTGAAATGGAAAGTAAAAATGAGTCTTTTAAATATATTCTTGACCCAAAATACTATGAAAGTTGGGCAAGAACTATGAAAAAATATTTTTTATCAAAAGATTGTTGAGATTACATAGATGGAACCATTCAAGAACCAAAGTTATATTTTGAATATTTAGATGATGATGATGCTTTTAAAGCTCAAGAGAAATACAAACAAGATTTGAAAAATTGAGAGAATTAATGCAAAAATAACATGGATTATTTGTCAAAATATTGATAACAAGCTTAAAAACCAAATTAGTATATTTGAAAGCGCCTTTCAAACTTGAGAATATTTGAAAAAGATTCATTCCCAAGATGATTTTGTTTTTCAAATAGATTTAATGGAAAGAATGATAATGCTTAAGCAAGAAAACTTAAGCATTAGAGAGTACCACAATGAGTTTTCTGAATTGTGGACTCAACTTCAAAGCTTTGATAAGTTTGTAAAATTTAAAAAATGAACTAATTTTAAGAATTTTTGGATAATCAATAGTTTTTCTATTTATGAGGGTCTTAGGAATAATTCGAAAACAACAACAACTAAGCCTTTTCTCATACTAGACGGGGTCGGCTACATGAATTCTTTGTTTCCATAAAGCCCTATCATATGCCATGTTAGCAATTAACTCACAATAAGGTAGATTATTTTTTATTGTTTCTTTCCAACACTTTTGTGGTTGTCCATTACCTCTTTTAATACTTTCAAAATCTCGTTTTTCATACTTCTTACGGGTTCTTTTTTTGATCTTCTTTCTATATGTCCAAACCATCTTAAACGATATTCTCTCATTTTATCCTCTATTGGTGTCACTCCTAATTTGTTTCTAATAACCTCATTATGTATATGGTCTTTTCTTGTGTGATTACTCATCTATCTCAACATCTTCATTTCTGTCATAAACATCTTTTGTACATGTTGATGATTAACTGCCCAACACTCATAACCATAAAACATGACAGGTCTAATTGTTGCGCTATAATATTTACCTTTTAAGTTTAATGGTATCTTCGATGCTCCTCTCTATTTTAACCAACCAACATTAATTCTATGCGTAACATCTCCATCAATTCTTCCATCACTCTGAAAAATAGACCCTAATATTTAAAACTTTTCTTTTGGGGATGCAATATGTGCCAATTTTAATTTCTAAGTTTTCTGAAGTAACCAAATGATCAAACTTACGTTCCATATATTCTGTCTTTGTTCTACTAAGTCAAAAGCCTTTACTTTCTAATGTTTCTCTCTATAGTTCCAATTTTCTATTAATTTTTTTCTTAGACTCCTCCACTAATACAATGTCATATGCAAATAACATACACCAAAGTACTTCATCTGGAATATGTTTTGTTAACTCATCAATCACCATTATAAATAAGTATGGACTTAAAGTTGATCCTTTATGTAACCCAATATTAACTTTAAAGAAGTCTGTCATTCTTTCATGAGTCCTCACACATGTTTTTGCATCGTACATGCCTCTTATAAGGTTTATGTAGATCAATAAATATCATGTGAAGGTCTTTCTTTTTTGCTCTAAAATGTTCCATAAGACGTCTCAAAAGGTGAATTGCTTCAACAATAGATTTACCTAGTATGAATCCAAATTGGTTATCTATTGTACTCGGTACTTGTCTTAACCTACGTTCTATAATTCTTTCCCACAATTTCATAGTATGACTCATTAACTTGATACGCTGATAATTTGCACAATTGTGAATGTCTCTCTTGTTATTATATACGGGTATAAGTGTACTCACTCTCCATTCCTCGAGCATTTTTTGGTTTCTCTATATTTCATTAAATAACATTGTGAGCAAAGTGATTCTTGTTTCTCCTACGATTTTCCAAACTTCTATAGGAATATTGTCTGGTCCTATCGATTTACTACTCTTTATATTTAATTCATAGGAAACCTAGACCAAAAGGAGACTCTTTCTTAGTCGATCTAGTTATAGTAGAGACTGGATTAAAAAATTTAAGTGTTTTAAAAGAAGTTGTGCTTGCCGCTTCCAAGCCTGAAGTAAATATTAAGACATACAAGCATCTCCATGTTAAAAATTTTGAAGGACAAAAAGGTGGTGATCATTCAAATAAGAAGCCAATGGTGTAATGCCAAATAAAGACACTATTTGTCACTATTGAAAGTAAAGTGGTCACATTAAGACCAGGTATCCCCTTCTTTATTATAGATATGAAAACGTAGGAGCCGTGGAAGACAAAGATGGAGGACCCTTACCTTTAAAACATGAAGGCTTATATAATAGAAATGTTCATGGAGAAGGCAAGCATCTCCGAAAATACCCTATTCATTTCTGAAGGTATGTCTTGGTTTTTAGATTCAGGTACTTCTTTTCATATAACTAATGATGAAAAATCTTTAAAAAATCCTCAAAATACTTTTGGCAAACATGTCTTTACGGTCGATGGTACGAAACTTCAAATTAAAAAACTTAAAACCTTGAAAAAGAAAATTTTAAAATTCAAAATATAAGTTTCATACCGAAATTAAATCTAAATCTTCTTTTGGTTGTTAATATTTATGATAATGGTTGTATAGTCATTTTCTCATCTAAGAATTGTGTGGTACATGATAACTTATCAAAGAAGGTGATTGTTCAAAGCTATAAAAAAAGTTGATTATACAAAATACATAGTTTAATTGGACCAAACTCTTAACTTTGTAATATAGTCCATGATACTAGACTTTGGCATAAACAACTTGGACACTTGTATATTTATTGGTTATGTAATTTTTCTTTGTTGAAAAAGAATAGGATTCATAATTTTGATTGTAAAGAATATATTCTTGAGAAAATGTATCATCTACCCTTTAGTGATAGAACTTTTGTAACAAGTAAATCTTTTGAATTAATACACTATGATGTTTGAGGACCTACTCATACTATTTCAAAGGGAGGAGTTCAATATTATGTGACCTACATAAATGATTTTACTTGTTTTACTTTGATATATCTATTAAAACATAAGTCGAAAGCATTTGAATTTTTTTTGATATTCCATAATTTGATAAAGACTCAATTTGATACAACTATTAAAATCTTTACATTTGACTCAGGATGAGAATACTTATCCAAAGAATTTAAAATTTATTTTGAAACAAATGAGATTTTTCATCAAAAATTTTGCACCGAACCCCTCAACAAAACGGCTTGTTTGAAAGGAAATATAAGCACACATTAGAAATTTGTAACTTTTAATTATAAGTAATGTTCCTAAGTTTTTATGGACGAAAGGTACTCTTACCACCGTATATCTTATTAATACAATGCCTTCATAATATCTCTCCCTTTAAAAAGTTGTATAATATCCCTCTATATTATGAAAAATTAAGAGTTTTTAGTTGTAGATGTTTTGTTTACACTAATAAAAATGATAAATTGTTTCGTAGAGCCATTGAATGTATTTTTCTTGGATATAGAATTGATGAAAAGAGATATAGATGTTTTGATCTGGTTAATGATAAACTATATGTTTCTAAAAGGATGTGTACTTTTTTTAGAATGACTATTATAAATCTAGTTCGATTTAAAATGTCAAAGAATCCTCTCACATGATTTTTTAAAAATAGAAGATAGTGAAGATGGTAGCGATTTTGAAGATAATCTTGATACCGTACAACATGATGAGAATGGTACTTGTAATGAAAGTTTTGACACTGAAGAAAGTTTGGATAATCAAAATATTATTGAACATTTTCCTCTACATTACACTAAAAGACCTAGGAAGCAAAATAATTCCTATGTAGAACCTAAAATTTCAAAACCTCCAAAACGATTTGTATCTTATATCTTATGAATCTTTTGAACCTCAATGAAAAAGTTTTATTACAACCATTTTAACAGTAAAAGTGTCTAGGTTCTACCATCAAGCAAAGGGCATACCTTAATGGGAGGATGCTATGTGAGAAGAACTTAATGTTTGCTCCCATTGTCAGAATAACCACTACAAGGATTCTTATAATCCTTAGTGCTATCCAAAAACTATAACATATTTCAACTCGATGTTAAAAATGTTTTTTTGAATGGAAAATTAAATGAAGATGTTTATATAACTCCTCCCAGATTTGACATTCCCTAGGATCATGTTCTTAAACTTAAGAAAGCCTTTATGGTTTGAAACAAGCCCCCAAGCTTAGTTTGATCACTTTGAAACACAACAACAACAACAAACAACAACTAAGCCTTTTCCCATACTAGACGGGGTCGACTACATGGATTCTTTGTTTCCACAGATCCCTATCATGTGCCATGTTAGCAGTTAACTCCCAATAAGCTAAATCATTCTTTATTGTTTCTTTCCAACACTTTTGTGGCCGTCCTCTACCTCATTTAATACTTTTCAAATTTAGTTTTTCTAACCTACTTTCAGGTTCTTCTTTTGATCTTCTTTCTATATGTCCATACCATCTTAAACGATGTTCTCTCATTTTATCCTCTATTGGTGCCACTCCTAATTTATTTCTAATAACCTCATTATGTATACGGTCTTTTCTTGTATGACCACTCATCCATCTTAACATCTTCATTTCTGTCACGGACATCTTTTGTACATGTTGATGATTAACTGCCCAACACTCGGAACCATAAAACATGGCAGGCCCAATTGTTGCTCTATAATATTTACCTTTTAACTTTAATGGTATCTTCTTATCACAAAGAATGCCTCATACTCCTCTCCATTTTAACCAACCAACATTAATTCTATGCGTAACATCTCCATCAATTCTTCATCACTCTGAAAAATTGACCCTAGGTATTTAAAACTTTCCTTTTGGGTAATGCAATGTGTGCCAATTTTAATTTTTATGTCCTCTGAAGTAACCAAATGATCAAACTTACATTCCATATATTCTGTCTTTGTTCTACTAAGTCGGAGGCCTTTGCTTTCTAATGTTTCTCTCCATAGTTCCAATTTTCTATTAACTTTTTCCTTAGACTCCTCCACTAATACAATGTCATCTGCAAATAACATACACCAAGGTACTTCATCTTGAATATGTTTTGTTAACTCATCCATCACCATTATAAATAAGTATGGACATAAAGTTGATCTTTGATGTAACCCAATATTAACTTCAAAGAAGTCTGTCATTCCTTCATGAGTCCTCACACATGTTTTTGCACCATCATACATGTCTCTTATAAGGTTAATATATTTCAATGAGATACCACTTTTTTCCAAAGTTCTCCAAAGAACCTCCCTCGGTACCCTATCATAAGCTTTTTCTAGATCAATAAATATCATGTGAAGGTCTTTCTTTTTTGCTCTAAAATGTGTTGAAAACGTGGTTGTGCAGCTGATAATCAATAATAAAAAAATATGAACAAAAGATGAAGAGGAAAAACATGGAGATTGGAGGAGGGGGCAGACCTCCAATAGAGGCTGTCCCCCTCTTTCTCTCTCTTTCTTAATCTCAGCAACTTAACCCTAATTACAACCTATCAACCCTTATATAAGGAGTTGTAAAACGTAAAATACCCTTAGTACAGAAAATTACCAAAATGCCCTTACAACTTCGAACAATTACAATAATACCTAAAAACATCAAATTTACTAAAACTGACTCTAAACTCATATTTTTTAACAAAATGTTCCATAAGACGTCTCACAAGGTGAATCGCTTCAACAGTAGATCTGCTTGGCATGAATCCAAATTGGTTCTCTGTTGTACTTGATACTTGTCTTAACCTACGTTCAATAATTCTTTCCCATAATTTCATAGTATGGCTCATTAACTTGATACCTTGATAATTCACACAATTCTTAATGTCTCCCTTGTTCTTATATATGAGTATAAGTGTACTCGCTCTCCATTCCTCGAGCATCTTTTGGTTTCTCCATATTTCATTAAATAGTCTTGTGAGCCAAGTGATTTCTGTTTCTCCTAGCATTTTCCAAACTTCAATAGAAATATTGTCTGTTCTTACCAATTTATAACCCTTCATATGTTTAAGAGCCTCTTTGATTTCATTCTTTTGAATACGTCGATTAGAATTATGGTTTATATCAGTGTTATCGCGATACATTTCGTATCGTTACGATACACCATAGTGTATCGCAATTGAAGACTTATCGGTCTGTATTGTGTGATACGGGTCGTATCACATGATATGCCCCGGGACCCTTATAAAAAGGGTCCTTGGCCGAATGGAAACCCACGTTTTTATGGGTTTCCTTGGTTTCTTCATAGCTCTCCATGCTCCCCTAGCGTGGTTGTTGGCCTTCTTGGTGCTCAAGGCTCTAAAAACGTGCTCTATGGTGTCCGTGCAAGCATCCTAACTCGGATTTGGGTATATTTTTAGTGTTTTTCTTCTTTTTTTTGTATTTGTTATTTTTTTTTTTGTATTTTTTTTTTTGAATGACAAAATATGAAGTTATTAAGTGTGTGGATATGATTTTATTGCATTCATGAAGTGGGAGACACTCTATTTAAGTGTTATTTGACGATTGGGGATTTATGAAGTGCTTTTAATTTTAGGTTTTTATTTAAATTAAAGTACTCAATTGAAATGGCAGGAAGGGGTGGTAGAAAGTCTCATTCTAAGTCTGATGATCCGGCATGGCAGTGGGGTATACTAGTTGAGGGTTCCAGATTAAAGATCAGATGTTTATTTTGTGAGAGGGTGGTTAGTAGTGGAATTTTACAATTAAAACACCACTTAGCAGGGACTAGGAAAGAAGTTGCTCCTTGTATAGGTAGAGTTAAAAGTTTTCCAGAAGGTATTAAATGACAATGTCTTTAGATGATTGAGAGTATACAAGAGAGGAGACAACAAAAGGATGATTTGGAGATGGAGAGTATACAAGAGAGGAGACAACAAAATGATGATTTGGAGTGTTCGAAGAAGATGATGATATTGGATTTGGATTCACTGATAGTTTGCCTTCAGATGTCAGAACATATATGGGTAGTAGCAGTTTACGAGCACCTAGCAAGGAAAAGAGGGTTGTTGAAGACTTTGGAGGTGGTAGAAGAGGAAGTTCAGGAAAGAGTAGAGTAAGAACTGCTTCTAGCATACATTCATTTTTTCTCCTACCACTACACTTGGTGCTCAACCTGGAATTCGTGCTGCTGTGGCTTCAAAACAACTGCATGATCAGGCAGACCTTGCAGTGGGCAGATGGTTTTATGATGCATGCATTCCATTTAATGCAGCAAACAATTTTCATTTTCAAGGAATGGCAGATGCAATTGCTAATATTGGTCCAGGATACAAGATGTTCTCCTATCAAAAGTTGAGAGGAAAGATCTTGAATAAGACTGTCATTGAAGTGCAAGAATATTGTTCGACTTTGAGAGAGTCATATGGAAGGAGACAGGTTGCACTATCATGGCAGATAGATGGACAGATAGGCGAGAAAGGATCTTGTTAAACTTTCTTGTCTACTGTCCTAAAGGACTTATGTTTTTGAGATCTCTAGACATGTCAGAGGAGAGGCACACTACGGAGATCCTACGGCAAGAATTTGATAAAGTTATATGCGAGGTTGGGCTAGAGAATGTAGTCCAATTGATTACAGATAATGCAGCTAACTACAAAGCAGCTGGTTAGGAGTTAGCTCATACTTATGGGACTTTCTACTGGACACCATGTGCAGCCCATTGTTTAGATCTCATCCTTGAGGACATTGGTGAGATGGATGAAATAAAGGCAACAACTGAGTATTACCAAGATATCACAAAATTCATTTACAACCATGCATTTGTTTTGTGTATGATGAGGAGATATACAAAAGGTGCAGAGCTTCTTCGAACAGCTGCAACTCGGTTTGCAACAAACTTCTTATCTTTAGAGAGTATTGTGAGACAGAATCAAGCATTGAAGAGAATGTTCTCTTCAGATGAGTGGCAAGAATTTGCAGAGTTGCCTCAGAACAGAAGAAACCGAAAGTTGAATGAGATTTTCGAGACAGTCTTCAAGAGTACATTTTGGAATTCATGTGTTAGATTGTTGAGGATTACATGTCCATTAGTGAAGGTTTTGAGATTGACTGATAGCGAGGAGAAACCATTTATGGGCTACCTTTATGAAGCCATGGATAGGGCAAAAGAAGCAATTAGAAATAATTTTAATTGAAAAAAGAGAGATTATGTGCCTGTGTGAAAAATTATTGATAATAGATGGAATAAACAATTGCATCAGCCTATTCATGGAGCAACATATTATCTAAACCCATCATTCAGGTACTCAGCAAGCTTCAAAAGGGATGGTGAGGTTAATAAGGCATCATTGATTATATAGATAGATTAGTCCCTTATGAGAGCATAGCAGATGCTATACGTCGAGAGATGGAGATCTATGATAATGCTCTTCACTTGATAGGTTTGCCTGTAGCAATTCGCAACCACACTAGTATGCTTCCAGGTAAATTGTTTATCTTCGTATTTAAGTTTCTTAAATAAATACATCTTATATTATTGTGGATTATGTCTCTAATGTTTGTCTTTTTCTACATATGTTTGGTGGAATAGGTTTGAAACTGATTGCCCGAACCTTAGGGATTTTGCAGTGAGAGTTATGGGCCATACCTGTAGTGCAACGGGTTGTGAAAGGAATTGGAGTGTCTTTGAACACATCCATACAAAAAAGCGCAACAGGTTGGAACATAAGAGACTGAATGATTTAGTTTTTATTCGTTGTAACATGCGCTTTCGTGAAAGGTAATGTTGTATTACTTAGTACTTAAATGTTTAATTCAATAAATTGTTTGACTTCAATTGTTAATATTATTTACTAATTGCTTATTTTTCTTTGTTGTAGGCAATTAAAAAAAGTAAATAGACAAAAAAGCCAATTTGATCTAATAAGTTTGGATAATTTTGATATATTAGAAGACTGAATTATAGAAGACAGTGAAGAAAATGCCCTCCTAACTCTCCTAAGGAAGGTATGTAGATTAAGAAAGGCTATCTATGGATTAAAACAATCTCCAAGAGCTTGGTTTGAGAAATTTAGTCGAAGTATTATAAACTTGAGATATCAAAAGAGTGTAAATGATCATACACTATTATTTAAGAAAGGAGAAAAATTAACACTATTATTGGTATATGTAGATGATATTATCGTAACAAGTGATGATATTGAAGAAATCCAAAGATTAAAGGTAGAATTTCATCGGTTATTTGATATTAAGGATCTTGGAAGGTTACATTACTTCTTACACATTGAGGTAGCCTACTTAGATATAGAAATTTTTCTAAATCAAAGAAAATATACTTTGAATTTATTACAAGATGTGAAAATCAAAAATTGTAGACCTACATATACTCCAATGGATGTAAATCATAAGGTGCATATGGAAGATGGAGTTAAAAAAGTTGATGTAACTAGATATCAATAATTGGTTGAAAATTTGATATATTTGACCATCACACGTCCAGACATTGCATACGCTGTCATCATAGTAAGTTGGTTTATGCAATCACCATCAAAATATCATATAGATGTAGTGTATCATATATTACGATATCTGAAGACAACATCAGGATATGGGATTACATACAAAGTTAATGGTCACATAGACATTGAGATTTATACAAATGCAAATTGAGTAGGCTCCACTGAATATAGAAAATCAACCACAGGATATATAACATTGGTTAGAGGTAACAGTCTCATGGAAGAGTAAGAAACAATCAGTTGTAGCTAGATTAACAACTGAGACATTAAAAGCTTATCAAAATAGTTTTTTCATCTATTTCTTATATCATCATTTGCCACTAAAATTTTTTCATCCTTGTCCTTGATGTATCTAACATAATTAAAATCTTTAGTTTTCTTATCTCTAGCCCTAGCTATCCTAAAAATATCTCTTTCACCCTCTTTTGAGTTGAGTTTTTTATATAAATTCTCCCAAATTTTAGCTTTCGCTTCACTTATGACCTTTTTCGCTTCATTCTTTGCTTTCTTATAAGCTTCTAAAGTTTCACTAGTTTTCTTAGTATAATGTAATTTGTAACATACCCTCTTTGCCTTGATTTTATTTTGCACTACTTTACTCCACCACCAAGCTTCTTTTTGTGTCGGTACACCTCCTTTAGATACACCTAAACACATCTTTCGCTACTTTCCTAATATGTGTAGTCATATTGTTCCACATATCACAGGATGTACCAACATAATTCTAAACATCTCCTTGAAGGACTTTCTGTTTAAATATATCTTCTTTCTCGCTTTTGAGGTTCCACCATTTAGTCTGAATAGCTCGATACACTCTTTTCTTCTTTGTCTATTTTTTTGTAAATCCATAACTAAAAGTAGATGTTGGGTGGTTAAGCTTTCTCCTGGAATTACCTTTCAATCTATACAACACACTCTATCTGTTTTTTCTACAAATAAAGTAATCAATTTGTGTTTGTGATAAGCCACTTATAAGTAATTAACTGTTCATCTCTTTTTTGAAGATTGTAGTGACTATAAAGAGATAAAATGCCATAGCAAAGTGGTTAAGATTGTAATCAATAGTATCAGGTATGTGTGAAGAAAAGTGGTTACGATCTCTACTCATGGAAATGAACTTATTCATAGGAAAAACTATACCTATATTTTGTGATAGTAAGGCAGCGATACAAATAGCCTCAAATCCAATGTATCATAAATGAACAAAACATATTGAAATAGATTATCACTTTATACGGGACAGTGTACAGGCAAAAGAATTCCAGTTGGAACATGTACAATCGGGACATCAATGTGCAGATATGTTGACCAAAGCCATGGATCCCTCTTTTTCTTTTCATTCACCTTGCTGATATCAACACAATTTCACGATCATTATTAGTTTCATATGGATGTATAGAGTGAATGGGTACCAATATATATCATGTTAAGGATGCAATGTAAAATAAATAATAAAGAGCAAAACAAATTGTATATGGTTATGGTTGCCGGCCTCGTTGGCCAATGATTTGCAAGAAAAATATAAAAAACTATAAAATCATAAAACATACCTTAGAAGAGATGGTTTTCTACTAGATTCACATTGTTTTCTCGACCTCCAACCACCTAGCTAAAACACATGCCTTAACTTGGAACTCTTAAGATCGAAACCGAAAGGATTCCCTTATCCAAATGGATTCCTAAATTATTAAGGTTTTTGCCTTCTTTTTTTGCTATGTTTGGTTCAGTGTCGGGTCAGGTGCAAACCCTAGATTTGGGATACTACAAAAAGTGACTAGAAACTGAAGTTGTTTTAACTTAAATCATAGGACAACAACATACCTAATGATCCATCAAGATCGGCCAACACAATAACAAAAGCAACATTTGACCATATGCACATCTTTACCATTATATGTTTACTTGTTGCGGTCATACTACAACAAGTCCAAATCTAGGGCACAAAAAGCAGCTCTAGAGTGCATAAAGAGGCCAAGAACCTCATGAAGCAGCTCTAGAGTGCATAAAGAGGCCAAGAACCTCATGAAGTCGACAGAAGTCCAAGACACGGCCTGTCAGAATGAAGAACGGAGTCCGTAGGGAAATCTGAGATCGATAGCACCAGAAACCGGCCAAAAACAGAAAAAGGCGGATCAAAACAGACGCCAGAATATCCTGAGAAGCATAACATCAGTTGTAAAAAGAACTTGGGGAAAACCCATGACGAGATTGGGTCGCCGAGGAACTGGAGCCCGCTCAAAACCGACTGTGTAAAGTACCAGAAAGGACTCAAAGAAAGGAGTAGAAAAATTTGGATTGGTGTAAACACCCCAAAAATGCCATATTTTGAAACTTTTTGAACTTAAAAAGCCCTCCAAAGGCCAAAGCCAGAAAAACAAGAAAAGTGAAGCCTAAATCAAAAGCAGCCTCAGAAGCAGGTTCGGAAGCCCAAAGATAGCACCCTGCCTAATAAAAGCTAGGGTCAAAAGGCAAAAGGAAGGTCCAGGCCTTAAGCAAATTGCAAGCCCGGAGCACCAAAGAGCCAAGCCAAGAGCATCCACCCAAGCAACAGAAATCTAAGCCAGAAAAGATAAAAATGAGCGGAAACAAAGTCTAGAAAGGTGAGAAAGAGTTCAGACGAAAAAGTTGGAGAAAACCTAGCATAAGACAGAGCGTTGATGAAGCTAGGGCCTGCACAAACCGTCCGTCTCGAAAAACGCTATAAAGGACTCAAGAAAAGAAATTTGGATTGGATCTAGACCCAAATATCCAGCTCCAAATCCAAATAGTATTTGGATTGGATCTGGATCTAAAATATCCAAGATCCGAGATCCAAAACCAACTAAATATTTGGGTCGGATCTGGATCCAAAATATTTGAGATCCGAGATCCAAACTCAAATAATGTTTGGATCGGATATGGATTCCAAGACCCAAATCCAAAACCCATATCCAAGACCCACCTCATTTGCCTATAAATAGAGGTGAGGGGGTCCCAAATGAAGATTCACGTGAAATGCTTGGGATGAGAGAGAGTGAGAGAGTGACCTAGTCATGTTGGCTCAAGGGTGAGGTGGGTTCAAGCCATGTGGGCTAAGTGGGTCTAGACAAGGGTTGCAACCAAGGTGGGCTCGACCAAGGAAGGTTGCAACCAAGGCGTGGACATGGGCTCAACTAAGAAGGACCGACTCAAAGAGGTAGGCTCCTAATCCCACCCTAAACCTAGCCTAGGTTCGACTAAACCTAGCCTAATCACCTAACCCACTTCACTAAACCTCACCCTAGCTAGCCTAAACCTAGCCTAAACTACCTAAATCGACACTACCTAACCTAAAACATAACCCCTAAAATTTGTCGTGCACCCCCGGACCCAGCCGTGCGCCCTGTGCTCCCCTACCACGCCAACTGCCCCCTGTTGCGCGCCCCCGCACCTTGCTAAAGCGCCTGGCGCCCTACTTCGCGCCCCGCGCCTTGTTGAAGTGCCCAACGCTCTGCTGCGTGCCCCGTGCCTTGCTGCACCACTACCGCGCCAGTCACCTGATGCCCTTCCTGCCATCTTCCAGCCGTGACTTGTCTTAGCCAGCCACCCCATCTAGGTCGTGTCCCATATACCAAACCAAACCCACGGCTTGCCTTGTGGTAGGCCGTTTCCTTTAGACAACCCGACCATCTACTTGGCTGAACTCCCCAAAAGCCACTCGAGCAACCTTGGCTCGAGACACCCTAACCTAGACCTACCTAGTTAGGGCCAGTCTACATACCCCTCAAACTAAGCCTACTCAAGCCACCCTTGGCTCGAGTCACACCAAACCAAATCATCCCCTCCAAGGCCCACTAAAACTCGGCTACCCCCAAGCCCCCCAAGCTCTCAAACTCCACTCTCACGTGACCCCACTCCTAACCGGCTTACTCTTGGCTGCACGCCACCAAGGCTCACCACTTGAAGGAGTGTGCCCTGTTGCTGCCACATGAAAACGTCGTGACCCGGGCTCAATACAAAGAAGGTGGACACAACCTAGCAAATCTCGAATCCAAGTTAGGAAAAGTGTAAGTCTTTCGAGATATTTATCCAGTTGCTTTTCCTATTCAATTCAATTTGATACGGGGTTGTAGTAATGGAGCGTGGCCTTCCCCCAAGATGTAATATTGGTGCTTGATACACAAGCTACACACGTACACTTGAGCCATATTGCTCTTAAACATACACAAGACACCCACATGCACTTGAGCCTCTCCGCTCTTAATTGCACACTATTGCACACACATTGAGCTTTCGCTCTTACTCCAAAGACTTTAGTAAAAGCCGTGTGAGTTGCAATTTAATTTGGGTTGTTACATTCAAGTTGTGTGAGTTTGTCATTTAAGCTTTTACACTTGCACCCAAGGGGCACTCGAGCACTTGCTCAACACTCTCACGCACATTTTGGGCCTTGGCAGCCCATAAGATATAAAGTATCTATATACTTTTAGCTGCGTGAGTTTTACATTCCAAGTTGTGCAAGCACTTACATTTCGGGTGGTTAAATTCAAGTCGTGTGAGTTGTCTTTCCATTTATACACAACACACACGAACACATTGAGCCTTTCCACTCTTATACTTATATCTCCCTTTCGGCAAGTTCAATTTCAGTTGTGTGAGTTGTCTTTCCATTTATACACAACACACACACAACACACACGAACACATTGAGCCTTTCTGCTCTTAGGATATAAGTATATTTCAATTTCTACAATTTACATTCAAGTTGTGTGAGTTGCTTTCAATTTCGGGTATTTCCCTTAAGTTGCGTGCGTGCGTTGCACTTTCAATTTCGGGTATTTACATTAAGTTGTGTGTGTGAGTTGCTTTCAAATCGAGCCTAGCTCACATCATCATAATCAAACTCGAAAAATGTTTTGTGCATCCTTTCCTTCGCACGTTTTCAAAAGGAAACCCCGAATCCACGTTCAAACTCGCCAAAATTAGGCCACTTGTGCACACACATATCCGGCCTAACTAGCTAAAACTCAAAGACTTGGAATGGTACAACCCCGTACATAAAATTTGCAATGTAGGCATGAATCAAATCCATATTTCAACCACTTATATTTTAAAGAGTTAAAATTGTTTTTATCGAAGTCCATAAGCGCTTAAACTGACCTTTGAGCATCGGTTCAAGAAGGTTTAAAGCGAAAAGATCTCGCTTGCCCACAATTACCCAAAAGTTAGATATTTTCAAAAACTTCGCTAGTTTTGGTAAGCTAGCTAGCACGCCCATAAAAAGCGATGTAAACTCGAAAAGGTTCATTTCCGGTCTCAAGAACCAGGAGTGAGAATTTTTGTGCTTACAAATTGGCATGCCCGGTGGGACCCGGGTCTTAAAACTTCGATAAAACAAGCAAAACTCTTGAAAAGTTTTCCAAAAAGTGTTTCCAAAATTTGTGCATTTCAAAATTTGCAGAAAAATGGAGCAAAAGCCAAGAAAATCCTCGTTGAGTAAGCTAAAGCAGGTTTTCAAAACAACTAAAGCCCAAGAAGAGCTAGCTGTTATTCAGAAAATATTTCAAAAGATGGATACTTTAAGCAAAGAGCTTAAAGCCCATTGATCGCATAGCAGTTCATCTCGGGTACATAAAGATCGTGAAAAGAAAATCGATCTCAAACTCGACGAAGGATTGGAGGTTAAAGACAAATCCCAAGAAAGGGATAAGTCAGCTACTCCCAAGTCTCCAAACTCTCAAAAATCCAAAGAAAAATCAAAAAAAGACTTTTCTATTTTGAAAAGCCAAAAAAATCTTGAAAACTTTCAAAAAGACAAAAAAATTGAAAAACCAAACTTTGAAATTTCAAAAATTGAAAATGAAATCCCTAAATCTAGGCACATATACACAGTGGGAAACAAAACCCACACCCCACAAAAAGATGAGAGTCACAAACAAGTAGGCTTCGAAAAGGAAAGCCTCAGGAAGCCACGGGAGCTCAAAACAGAGTCACCCGGGAAAACGGCCTGTTCTCACACTAAAAAGGTAGACAAGCCAAAAAGAGGTACGCCTAAAACCTATCCTTCTCAAAACTCTCTTCTCAAAATAGGGTCATCAGATGTATTGGATCACATCCATGCACACACAAACCCACAACATGTGCTAGAAGTAGAGGATTTTCAAAGTATGCCAAATGTCCCGCACCACCCAAAAGAATTTCAAAACAGAAAAGTTCAAAAAATGGTAGACATGGAGACCCCTAGGGCATGCATCGACATCCTAGGAGCTCATAACCCTGCCATCAAAGAACCCACTTCTTCGAGCCTAGTCTTGTACTCTGAACCCAAGACTATTGCTTTGAAACAAAAAAATCCATCCCTAGGGGCACCACGAGTTGCACCTAGGGAGCAAGTCAAAAATTTCAAGGGAGCAAGCTTGGCGTCCCTTGAAGAAAATGTCTCCCAAACTAGGGTTGTATGGAAGCTCAAGCCTTCCATCACCCTGAAACATCCAAAATGCTTCAAAGGGCCAAGCTAGGCTTCCTTTGAAGAAAAACCCTACCAAAGTCGGGTTGTATGGAAGCCCAAGTCTTCCATCACCCCAAAACATCCAAAGACTCTCAAGGGACCAAGCATGGCTTCCCTTGAAAACCATAGCTCCCAAACAAGGGTCGCGTGGAAGCCCAAGCCTTCCAACACCCCAAAATCCAAACTCCCATTATCCAAAACCAAATGGGTATATACCCATAACATGGATGATTCCATGTTCCAAGACCATGAATTATACCAAAACTTTTCAAAAAACAAAAAGTCTTGGAACATGATCCTAAACATGGGATATAAACCCTATGTGGGCCTAGGAGCCAAAAATCAAGGTAGGCTAGAACTTGTCCTACCTAAAGCCAATAGAAATCGATATGGATTGGGCTACAACCCACCCATACCTCTCGAGCCACCACCTAAGACCATCTGGGTCAAGGGTGCCCTATAGAACCTCTAAAACCGAAACCCATGTCTTAGACCTATTTGATTAGAGTCTGTTTCATGAAGTTTTCTTTGTAGGTTCAATGGAAGATCCCTACTTTTTCGAAAAAAACCAAAAAAATCAGATATGGCCAAAAGACTAAAGAAAAATTGAAAAAACTCCAAAATCTCAAAACATTTGTGTAAGACACGAAAATTCCTTGCTCCTGGTTTACAAGACCAGAAACGAGTCTTTTTCGTGTTTACGTTGCTTTTGAGGGCGTGCCAGCTAGCTTACTTAAACTAGCAAAGATTTTGAAATATATCTGACTTTAAAAGGCAATTGTGGACAAGCGGGATCTTTTCGCTTGAAACCTTCTTGAACCGGTGCTCAAGGGTCAGTTCTAGCGCTTAGAAAACTTCGATCTTTTAAACAAACCTTATCTTTCAAAAAGAAAAGCGAGTATGAGGATTGTTTGCCTAAGTTGCAGGTTTTATTTAAGGGGTTATCAGTATCCAAGTCTTTGAGCTTTTAAGCTAATTAGGCCGGATGTGTGTGTTTCAAGTTGCCTAGATTTAGCGAAGTTGGAGCGTAGTACTGGGTATCCTCTTTGAAAATGCGCAAAATGCAAGGATTCACGAACTCTCACAGGTTTGATATGATGTGAGCTAGGCTCAAATTGAAAGCAACTCACACACCCAGCTTAAAGTAAATACCCGAAACGTAAGTGCAACTCACGCAGTTGAAGGGGAAATACCCAAATCTTAAAAGCAACTCACATGACTTGAATGTAAATTGCAGAAGGGAGATATACTTATATTAAGAGTGGAAAGGCTCAATGCACGTGTGTGTGAGTGTAGAATTGAAATGACAAACTCACACGACTTGAATTGAACTTTCCGAAATTGAAATATAAGTATATATATGAGCGGTAAGGCTCAACGTGTTCGTGTGTGTTGTGTATAAATTGAAAGACAACTCACACACACGACTTGAATTGAACTTTGCCGAATGGGAAATATAGATATATATATGAGCGGTAAGGCTCAACGTGTTCGTGTGTGTTGTGTATAAATTTTAAGACAACTCACACACACGACTGAAAATTAACTTGTTGAAAGGGAAATATAGATATAAGAGCGGAAAGGCTCAATGTGAGTGAGTGCTTTTGGTGTGTAAATGGAAAGGCAACTCACACAACTGAAATTGAACCACCCGAAATGTAAAGACGTACACAGCTGAACATAAAACTCAAGCAGCTGAAAATATATAGATACTCTATATCTTAGGGGCTGTCAAGGCCAAAATGTGCGTGAGAGTGTTGAGCAAGTGCTCGAGTGCCCTTTGTGTACAAGTGTGGAAGCTTAAATGACAAACTCACACGACTTGAAAATAACAACCCAACTAAAATTACAACTTACACGGCTCTTACTAGAGTCTTTGGAGTAAGAGCGAAAGCTCAATGCGTGTGTGTGTAAATCGTGTACGATTAAGAGCTAAAGCTCAAGTGTACGTGGATGTCTTGTGTACGAGATAAGAGCTAAGGCTCAAGTGCACGTGTGTGTCTCGTGTACGAGATAAGAGCTAAGGCTCAAGTGCACGTATGTGTCTCGTGTGTCAAGTACCAATATTATATCTCGTGGGGAGACCACGCTCCATTATTATAACCCCGCATCAAAATTGAATTAAGTATGAAAGGAGTAATGTAAATACTGATTTTTAAACACTTACAAGTGGTTCGGCTTTCTTCTCCTTGCTCGTGCTTGGGCTTGTGTCCACCTTGGGCAGCCAAGAGGGGTCTCCCTAAGCGGGTTTGAGAGAGAGTTTGGGGCTTGAAAAGGCTCGTGGACTTGGGTGAACCTAGGTTCGGTCAAGAAGAGGTCACGACCTAAAGCAAGGCTGGTCCTAGTCGGTGGGATAGGAGGTCACGGCCTAAATGGGGTGGTTGGTCCTAAGCGGTTGGATAGGAGGTCACGGCCTAAATGGGATGGTTGGTCCTAAGCGGTTGGATAAGAACCAGAAGTGAGAATTTTCCATGTCTACAGAAGTTTGACTGTAATATCATATTTAAATGTTAAAGAGTAAAATAACTCTTTAGTGGTCTCAAATTTTCTCAAAGATCCTAATCAAGTCATCCTTCATATATATTAATATAATAGTTCTAGCTATTGTGTCATCTTTTAGAAAAGTCTTATATTTTTCTTTTTCATCCTCTATTACAATTGACATAGGTGATAAAACAGTTTCCCTAAGCACATAATCAATACCCTATACAGCTAAGGCCAACAAAAATCTCTTTTTTTACTTTGAAAATTTAGGCCATTTAATTTTTAAATCTTTGTCAATTCAGAAACACAAATTCTAGAAGTCATTTTTAACAATTTAGCAAAAACACAACAAGAGAGTAAAAATATTTGAAACAAAAAACAAAAAATAAGCAATAGATAATAAACAATAAGACATTTTTCAAGAAACAAGTAATAAAACATAGTCATGCACTAAATTATAATATCCAAAATATCCAAGTACTGAATTATAATTATTTTTAGGCACCTATCAGTAATTTCAAACAAAATACAGGTACCATTTCAAAAATATATGAAATATGAACAAATTCTATAATGTCATAACAAGTGTGAGAACAAAACAATAAAATTTCTTTACATTAATGAAATCTTTATAGTAATTTTGACTTTCAGTACTTTTTGGTAATTTAATTAAAGATTTTAGGATAAAATAGTAAAGGTGTTTGGCGCTGGGTGCGCAGGGCAGCGGGACGCAGGCGGGGCGTGCGACAGGTGCAGGGATGCAGGCGGGGCGCGGAGCGGCGCTAGGGCGCACGGTTGGACCGGGTGGCGCGTTGGGGGCGTTGTAGTGCCGAGGCGCGCTAGCAGGGCCAGGAGCATGAGGGTGGAGGTGGAGTGACGAGGGGGTGGCTTTGGTTTTGTTTGGGTCGGTTAGGCTAGGATTAGTCTAGTTAGGGTAAGGTTTAGTGAAGTGAGTTAGGTGATTAGGCTACGATTAGGTTAGGACTAGGCTAGGATTAGGAGGCCTACCTCTTGGAGCCGGTCCTTCTTGGTTGAGCCTACGTCCATGCCATGGTTGCAGCCTTCCTTGATCGAGCCCACCTTGGTTGCAGCCCACTTAGCCAACAAGGCTTGAACCCACCTCACCCTTGAGCCAACATGGCTAGGTTTACCTCTCACTCTCTCTCCTCCCAAGCAAGTTCACGTGAATCCCCTTTTGGAGACCCCCTCACCTCTATTTATAGGCAAGTGAGGTGGGTCTTGGGTTTGAGATCTGGATCCAAATCCAAGTACTATTTGGATTTGGATTTGGATATTTATGATCCGATCCGATCCGATCCAAATCCAAACCTTTATATGGATATGGATCTGAATATTTTGGTCCAGATCTGATCCAATCCAAACACTATTTGGATCCAATCCAAATTCAAACACTATTTGGATCGATCCAAATCCAAACACTATTTGGATATGGATCTGGATATTTATGGTCTAGATCCAATCCAAATTTTCTCTAAGCAATCCTTCTTGGCGTTTCGAGATGAACGGTTTGTGCGGGCCTTGGCTTCATCAGCACTCCGTCTTATGCTAGGTTTTCCCCAACTTTATCGTCTGAACTCCTTCTCGCCTTTTTGGACTTCATTTCTGCTTATTTTCACCATTTTTGGCTTGGATTTCTACTGCTTGGGTGGATGTGCTCGACTTGGCTTTTGGGTGCTCCAGGCCGGCAGTCTGCATCGGGCCTGGGCCTTCCTTTTGCCTTTTTGACCCTGGCTTTTATGAGGCCAGGGTGCTGTCTTCTGGCTTCTGAGCCTGTTTTTGAGGCTACTTTGGCATTCAGGCTTTTGGAGCTGCTTTCTGGGCTGCTTCTTGATTAGGTGTCATCCTTCATGCTTCACCTGTTTCATTTGGCTTTTTATGAAGTTCGGACTTTGCCCGAGTTTAAGAAATCCATATTTTGATCGGGGTTTAAACCAAAATTTCGAGCTTTTACAACCCCTGTGTTTTCGAAAACTCCAGATTGGGTTTTGAAATGAATTTTTAAAACCAGGTGTTTGATTTTGAAATTAATTTATTTTGGGGTGTTTACAATTTGAAAAATTGAAAATCCAAAAAGAAATTTATTTCAAAAACATTTGAAGGGAAAGCCTTAATACAAATCCTCAAATTTGTATTTTGAAAAAGACAAAAAATGAAGAAAATTCAAAATTTCAAAAACAATGGCCATGTACAAGGCCCATTTTTCGAAAGTTTCAAAATACTTTCAGAAAAAAACTGTATATACTCAACCCCAAAAGTATCCAAAATACTGGTCATGTACACAATTTTGCCTAGAGCTTTCTCAAAACTGAAAAGCTCGAGAGTCATCAAAGCAAGGAGGGATAATCACCTCTGAGCTTCCGGAAATTCGTAAAATCCTTGACTTATAGAAAATTTGGGGATTTTTAGAAGTGAGTCTAACCCATAGTGTGTGCATAAACATCATGCATTACATTTTGAAATCATACATATGCATAAACAACATCGGGTCTAGACATCATCTTAGAACTCGAGTTTATGTAAAACCAAAGGGGCAATGAGAGTCGACCCCCTAAGTATCGAGCCATCATAGGCATGTCTCCATATGAATCAAATCCTAAACCTTCAAGGTGGATTTCACAAATGAGAATCTCGAAAAAGGGTTAGCATTTTTATAAAAAGCCTTCCAAAAATATATTTTGATAAAAACCTTCAATTCATGCATCGGGTGTTTGACTCGATCAAAATGAAGATGGTATTCATACAAAGTGTGCCATACATTTCAAAAACTCTATTGGCATGTGAAAGAAATCACCAAGCTAAGAGAGAAATTGTGCTTGGCCTTGCTGAAGGCCTCCAAATTTGAGACATCATCTCCCCTATCACGAAAAGGGAATGATGTTCATTAAAGCACTCATTTAAAAAAATCTATCCTAAACAGGTAGGCAAAATACATGGCAGCCCCTTTTCAAATGGAGTATGATTTTCAAACTCAAGACTCCATTAAGGGACAAGCCCTAAGACGTGAGCCTGAAGTGTCTCCTCAAAACACATTCCCCACGCTTGATCAAATGCCCCATGAAGGCATGAATGTTCAAAATGAATTCCAAAAAACCATGCTTGACCAACTGTTTCAAAGAAAACCAAGCGTAGGAAACATATTTCGATCAAAGGGAAGTTATAGAAATCATCTTCATATAGAAAGGGAGGATTTCCCAAAATTGCTTCTTCAAAAGAACCAAGTTTTAAATTTAACCCTACAAATGACTTTGAAAAGAAAGATTTTCAGCCTCTTGTTAAAAACCTTAATGGTGTTGGGATAAGCACATGAGTTCCACGATGAAGAATATGGAAATCATGTCAAGTTCAAATATGATGGCCATGACGATCACTCAGGGCTGGTTATATTTTCCATCCTTAAAAACCAAAAGTATCATGATCATGTTAGTAGTGCCGAAAAAAATCAAAATGCATGGACATCCATCGTCCACTCAAAATTCCCTTTTTGAAAAAAAAAAAGCCATGGCCCTTCACCATGTGGCCATGGGAATCATACATCTCCATCAAGCTAGGGGTATTTAAATGTATCCCCTAGACACCTTCCATGGAGAACCAATTTCATAAGAATGTATCTCCATCATGACATGTGAGATACATTTCAGATTTTTCATCATTGCATAAAGCATGTATTTCCATTTTGAGTCACATGGAGTGCATAGCATGCATCGCATGCATATCATATCACCCAAAGAGCCCAAAAAGGTGGCAGCCCGAGTAGGAATGTCCCCATGTCTGAAGAAAGGGCAACAAAAATCGAAAAACATGTCGATATTGTGGGTAGAAATTTAGCAGACCCCAAAAATGCCCGAATATTTGAAAGGGTCTATGTTAAATTCTTTCGAAAAGATTTTTAAAATCGAACTCCTTTGAAACTTCTTGAAAGAAGGATCAAGGTTGATTGCATAACCCTGAATGGAGGAATTTATGATTTACGAAAAGTAGAGTCTTCCAAAAACGAAATTGGCGACATTTCAAAAATCCTTGGCTTACAAGATTGAGTCTTGTTCAAAATATCAAAATATTTTCAAATAGCAGATGCTATTAAGAAATAGGACGATCTCGGTTGAATTGAGTAACCAAAGGGATAAGCCTTCCCCCATTTACTTTCTCTCCAAAAAGGAAAATTGGTGACATCCAAAAGAAAAAAAAGAAAAAGGAGAATACAAAATCTCCTCCAAGAAGAGGTCTTCCCCTTCAAATAGAAAGAGGGAATACAAAAACTCCTCCGAAAGAGGTCTTTTCTTTGAAAGAAGAAAAAAGAGAAAAAGAAAAAGAGAATGCAAAAAGACTTTGTATTGTAGGAAATGGAACTTTGAAATGTTTTCCAAGATTTCCTATAAAAAAAACCTCTACTCAATAGTAGGTATTGAAACCCGAATAAAGGGAAGTATGAAAAATCGAAAGTCCTTTCGATAAATGATAAAACGAGTTCCTTTTGAAAAAGAAATTTTCAAAAACCCGTAAATGTCAAAAAGACAAATGAGTAGAACCTGCTTGGAGAAGACAGCCTCAAAAGGCTCTCTCCAAACTCGAAAACCCAAAAATATCAAAAAAACATGGGAAAAACCTGCTCAGAGCAGTCAGCCTCAAAAGGCTCTCTTCGGGCTCAAAAACCCCAAAAACAAAATTTTGCTTACTCATGCATGCTTTTAAAGAGTCATTCGTGCATGATCATATATAGGGAAATAGCTAGGAAAAGTCCCCTTTTGCTAAAAAATCCACTCCTTTGGTCAAAGAAAACAGGATTTTATGAAACTAGGATGGTGCATTCTTAAGGAAAATTTGAGAAAAACCGCAAAAAGGGGTGTTTCTTCTTTGCCATTATCTAAATAAATTTGTATAATGCCAAAGAGGGGCATCTGTAAACACCCCAAAAATGTCATACTTTGAAACTTTTTGAACTTAAAAAGTCCTCCAAAGGCCAAAGCCAGAAAAACAAGAAAAGTGAAGCCTAAATCAAAAGTAGCCTCAGAAGCATGTTCAGAAGCCCAAAGACAGCACCCTGGCTTGATAAAAGCTAGGGTCAAAAGGCAAAAGGAAGGCTCAGGCCCGAAGTAGACTGCAAGCCCGGAGCACCAAAGAGCCAAGCCAAGAACATCCACCCAAGCAGTAGAAATCTAAGCCAGAAAAGATAAAAATGAGCAGAAACGAAGTTCAAAAAGGTGAGGAGTTCGGACGACAAAGTTGGGGAAAACCCAGCATAAGATGGAGTGTTGATGAAGCCAGGGCCCGCACAAACTGTCTGTCTCGAAAAACGCCAGAAAGGACTGAAAAAAGAAATTTGGATTGGATCTGGACCCAAATATCTAGATCCAAATCCAAATAGTGTTTGGATTGGATTTGGATCCAAAATATTTGGGATCTAAGATCCAAAACCAACTAAATATTTGGGTTAGATATGGATCCAAAATATCTAAGATCCGAGATCTAGACCCAAATAGTATTTGGATCGGATTTGGATTCCAAGACCCAAATCCAAAACCCATATCCAAGACCCACCTCATTTGCCTATAAATAGAGGTGAGGGGGTCCCAAATGAAGATTCACGTGAAATGCTTGGGATGAGAGAGAGTGAGAGAGTGACCTGGCCATGTTGGCTCAAGGGTGAGGTGGGTTCAAGCCATGTGGGCTAAGTGGGTCTAGACAAGGGCTGCAACCAAGGTGGGCTCGACAAAGGAAGGCTGCAACCAAGGCATGGACATGGGCTCAACCAAGAAGGACCGGCTCCAAGAGGTTGGCTCCTAATCCCACCCTAAACCTAGCCTAGGTTCGACTAAACCTAGCCTAATCACCTAACCCACTTCACTAAACCTCACCCTAGCTAGCCTCAACCTAGCCTAAACCACCTAAATCGACCCAACCTAACCTAAAACATAACCCCAAAAACCTGTCGCGCACCTCCGAACCCAACTGTGCGCCCTGCTCGCCCCTGCCGCACCAACTGCCCCCTACTGCGCACCCCCGCACCTTGCTAAAGCACCCGCTGCCCTACTACGTGCCCCGCACCCGACGCCTTGTTGAAGCACCCAACGCACTGCTGCGCCCCGCAGCGCCCTGCGCGCCTTGCTGCACCACTGTCGTGCCACTCACCCGATGCCCTGCCTGCCATCTTCCAGTCGTGACTTGTCTTAGCCAGCCACCCCATCTAGGCCATGTCCCATATACCAAACCAAACCCACGGCTTGCCTTGTGGCAGGCCGTTTCCTTTAGACAACCCAGCCACCTCCCTTGCTGCGTGAGTTTTACATTCCAAGTTGTGTAAGCACTTACATTTCGGGTGGTTAAATTCAAGTCGTGTGAGTTGTCTTTCCATTTATACACAACACACACGAACACATTGAGCCTTTCCGCTCTTATACTTATATCTCCCTTTCGGCAAGTTCAATTTCAGTTGTGTGAGTTGTCTTTCCATTTATACACAACACACACGAACACATTGAGCCTTTCCGCTCTTAGGATATAAGTATATTTCAATTTCTGCAATTTACATTCAAGTCGTGTGAGTTGCTTTCAATTTCGGGTATTTCCCTTAAGTTGCGTGCGTGTGTTGCACTTTCAATTTCGGGTATTTACATTAAGTTGTGTGTGTGAGTTGCTTTCAAATCGAGCCTAGCTCACATCATCATAATCAAACCCAAAAAACGTTTTGTGCATCCTTGCATTCGCACGTTTTCAAAAGAAAACCCCGAATCCACGCTCAAACTCGCCAAAATTAGGCCACTTGTGCACACACATATCCGGCCTAACTAGCTAAAACTCAAAGACTTGGAATCGTACAACCCCGTACAAAAAATTTGCAACGTAGGCACGAATCAAATCCATATTTCAAGCACTTATATTTTAAAGAGTTAAAATTATTTTTATCGAAGTCCATAAGCGCTTAAACTGACCCTTGAGCATCGGTTAAAGAAGGTTTAAAGCAAAAAGATCTCGCTTACCCACAATAGCCCAAAAGTCAGATATTTTCAAAAACTTCGCTAGTTTTGGTAAGCTAGCTGGCACGCCCATAAAAAGCGACATAAACTCGAAAAGGTTCATTTCCAGTCTCAAGAACCAGGAGTGAGAATTTTCGTGCTTACAATTGGTTTTAGACTAAAATATCGAGATCCAAAACCAAATAATATTTGAATCGGATCTGTATCCCAATATCCAGATCCAAACCCAAATAATATTTGAATTGAATCTGGATCTCAAAATCCAAATCCGAGATCCAAATCCAAACCCAAATGATATTTGGATCGGATCTGGATTCCAAGATCCAGATCCAAATCCAAGACCCACCCCTTGGCCTATAAATAGGACCAAGGGGGGGAGAGATGGGGTTCACGTGAAATAGCTTGGGAGGAGAGAGAGTGAGAGAGTGGGTCTTAGCCATGTGGGCTCGCTCAAGTGGGAGTGCGTTCGAGCCATGTTGATCAAGACCTAACCTAGGGGCTGCACCAAGTGGGCTCGGCATGGACGGCGCGTGGTCGACCGACTCCAAGAGGTAGGCCCTTCAAAACCTAACCCTAACCTAGCCTAGGCTCGACCCAACCTAACCCTAACCTAGCCGTGACCTAGCCTAAACAAAACCTAACCGAGTGCACCTGCACTTGGTTTGAGCCTAAACTCCAACCTCACCCGCAGCACCTTGCTGCACCCAACGCCACCTCATGCCAGTTGCGGCACCCTGCTGCGCGCCACACCCCTTGTCGCGCAGCGCCCTATCGTGTGACCTCCTACGCACCGCACACCCTGCCGCGCGCATCTTGCGCGACACAACCCCTGTAGCGCCTGCTGCACACCCCCTGTTGTGCATCGCACCACCCTTCATCATCCATACCTGCCTTGCCATACCCCTGTCCCGTGACCCACCTAGGTCCTTCCCCTAAGCCAGCCGAGTGCACCTAGCACTCAGCCAAGCTCGGTTGGCCGTGCACCAACCTTAACAAAACCCCCTACAAGCCCCAACCAAGCTAGGTGCTGGCCGCACCTAGCTCATACCCGTTTACCAAATCCCAACCTAAACCTAACTAGGACCAACTCCCATGGCCCAGCCCGACCTCACCTAACTAGGACTTGCCTAACCTAAACCTTGGCCGAACCCAGCCCATCCTAAGCCATAACACACTTGGCTGCCCCAAGTGAACCCAAGTTCAACTCTCACGTCGCCCTACTCCCAATTGGCTTACCTCTTGGCTGCACGTCACCAAGGCTCACCATTTGAAGGAGCTTGCCCCTTTGCTGCAAAATGAAGATGCCTTGACCCGGGGTCAACACAAAGAAGGTGGACATGACCTAGCTCAATCTCGAATTCAATGTAGGAAAAGTGTAAGTTTTCCAACATATATTTCAAATTGTTTTTCCTATTCAAAGTAAATTCAATTCGATATGGGGTTGTAATAATGGAGCGGAGTCTCCCCCCAAAATGTAATATTTGTGGATGAACACAACCACACACGTTCACTTGAGCCATTTCACTCTTATATTGCACAATACACACACGTGCATTGAGCCTTTCCGCTCTTAACGTATATACTTCAATTCGGGTATTTACTTTAAGCTATGTGAGTTTGCAATTTCATTTCGGGTGGATTTAATTTAAGTCGTGTGAGTTGTCATTTCAATTTATACACAAAGAACACACACTCACAATTGAGACTTTCCGCTCTTAGGATATATGTATATATTTCAATTCATGTCGATTTAAATTCAAGTCGCATGAGTTGCAATTCAATTCCGGGTGGGTTTTACATTCAAGTCGTGTGAGTTGCCATTTCCATTTACACACCAAGAGCACTCACTCACAATTGAGCCTTTCCTCTCTTAAGATATACATATATTTCAATTTCTACAAATTTACATTCAAGTCGTGTGAGTTGCAAGTTCAATTAGCGTGGGTTTTACATTCAAGCTGCCTGAGTTGCACTTCAAATTTCGGGTATTTACATTAAGTTGCGTGTTCAATTTGAGCCTAGCTCACATCATCACTTTGAAAACCTGAAAAGATTTCGCATCCTTGTATTTGTACACTTCCAAAGAAACCCCAAATCCTCGATCAAACCATGTTGAAAATAGGCCACATATTCACACACATATCAGGACTAAATAGCCAAAACTCAAAGACTTAGGGTCGTCCAACCCTCGTAAGTAAAAATTGCCAAAGTGCACGAAATCAAAAGCTTCCAAAAAAACACTCATCACTCAAAGTAAGTTTTAAAGTTAAAACTGTTTGAAATGAAGTTTCTAAGCGTTTAAACCGACCCTTGAGCATCGGTTCAAGAAGGTTTAAAACAAAAAGATCCCGCTTCCCTACAATCTCCTAAAAAGTCAGATATTTCAAAAATCTTTGGTAGTTTGAGTAAGCTAGCTGGCACGCCCTTAGAAATGACATAGGCATGAGAAGGTTCATTTCTAGTCTTACAAACCGGGAGTGAGAATTTTCATTGTTTACAACGTGCACGCATGGTCGTTAAAGGCTTGATCCCAATTAGGACTAGAAATACATTAGGAAAGTCCCCTTTGGTGAAAATCCCCTTTTACCAGACATAAGGAAAAAGTTTTTCTCAAAACTAGGCCCCAAAACCTACTTGGCCGTGCCCAAGTGAACCATACCCAAGCCTCACGTCGGAGCCCACCTAAAGAGACCTATCTCGTGGCTGCCAAGGAGGACCGACCCAAGCAACTCGAGAGGCAAAACCGACCGCTTGTAAGTGTTTATTTACATTCGGTTTTACATTACTCGCTTAAATTAAATTCAATTCGATACGGGGTTGTAATAATTGAGCGAAGTCTCCCTCCGAAATGTAATATTTGTGTTTGATACACATCCACACATGTGCACTTGAGCCTTCTCGCTCTTAATTGCACACAAAGGACACCCACGTGCACTTTAGCCTTTCCGCTCTTAAGCTAAAGTATATATTTCCATTTGGGTATTTACTTTAGTGAAAGCTGTGTGAGTTGCAATTCAATTTCGGGTGTATTTACATTCAAGTCGTGTAAGTTTTTATTTAAATTTCACACTTACACACACGTGCATTGAGCCTTTCCGCTCTTAAGCTAAAGTATATATTTCAATTTGGGTATTTACTTTAGTGAAAGTCGTGTGAGTTGTCATTTAAATTTCACACTTACACACACGTGCATTGAGCCTTTCCGCTCTTAAGCTAAAGTATATATTTTAATTCGGGTATTTACTTTAGTGAAAGCTGTGTGAGTTGTCATTTCAATTTCACATGAGAAGCACACAAAAGCACTCAAGCCTTTCAGCTCTCCACTCTCACACACATTGAGCCTTTTTGCTCTTAGGATATAACATATTTATATATTTTCAAGTTGTGTGAGTTTACTTCACGTCGAGTTGCATTTCCCTTTGTGTGGATTTACATTAAGTCGTGTAAGTTGCTTTACATTTCGGGTATTTACATTTGTGAAAGCTGCGTGAGTTGCACTTCAATTTCGGGTATTTGCATTTGTGAAAGTTGTGTGAGTTGTCCTTTCAATTCGAGCCTAGCTCACATCATCATTTCAAAACCTGAAAAGATTTTGCATCCTTGCATTCGATAGCTTTCAAAGAAGCCCCCAATCTACGCACAAACCACGTTGAAAATAGGCCACATGTGCACACACATATCAGGCCTAAATAGCTAAAACTCCAAAGACTTAGGTTCATCCAAAGTCGTAATAAAACTTGCAAAACCAGGCATACATCGAATTCTTCGAACACTGGTATTTTCAAAAGTTTTGTAAAATGAAGTTTTAAGCGTTTAAACTGACCCTTGAGCATCGGTTCAAGAAGGTTTAAACAAAAAGATCCCGCTTTCCCACAATCACCAGAAAAGTTAGAATATTTCAAAAATCTTCGCTAGCTTGAGCAAGCTAGCTGGCATGCCCTCAGAAACGAACTTAGGTGCGAAAAAGTTCATTTCCGGTCTGAAAAACTAAGAGTGGAAATTTGTACGCCTACACCAATGATCTACTCGATTCATCCCAAATCAGCCTATTTAGAAATAGCATGTACTACTTGCAAGTATTTTGCTATATTGAACAAGACCTTCCTTTGTAAGATGAAGATTTTTAAAATGTAACCCATCTATTTTTGAAAACTCCGCTCTTTCATAATCATTGATTCCCTCATTCAGGGTCACACGATCCACTTTTGATGGTCACTCACGAAGTTTCAAAGGAGATTTCCTCAAAACATTTTTACAAGGGGATTCAGCTTAGACCCTACACATGGTATTTTTTCAAATATTGGGCATTCATAGGGTCTGCTAAATTCCTACCCTCAACATCGATTAACCAATATGCATTGTTCGTGGTGGTTCCACATACAACATAAGGACCATCCCACTTGGGCTGCCACTTTCCAAGTGGATGTGGGCCACGATGGTGGATGATTTTCAATACAAGGTATCCCACTTTAAAGTGGTGAGGCTTCATATGCTTCACATGCTTTTCATCTAACAAATCAAGCTTGACCATTCTAGCATGCTGAAAAGTTTCTAGGGGGAGGTCGAGTGCAAGCGATGTATGAAATGAATGCAATTTGGTATGAATGGGGAGAATGGCGTTTGTGCCATAGACCAACTCAAATGGCGTGGCATTTGTGGGAGTTCAATGGAAGTCCTATAAGCCCATAAGGCTTCATCAAGCTTCTCATGCCATGTCCTACCCTTCTCTAAGGTTTTCTCAATGATATTTATGAGAGTCTTGTTGGTGGTTTCGGCTTGGCCGTTGCCTTGAGGGTAGTAGGGCGATGAGAAGTGATGAGTTATGCCATAGGTGTTACATAACTTTTCTATCCTCTCATTCTTGAAAGGGGTGCCATTATCAGACACTAGGTCTCTTGGAATGCCAAATCGAGCCAAGATATTCTTCTTAATGAACGCCACTACATGTTGCCCCTGGACATTAGTCAGGGAGGTAGCTTCAACCCACTTAGAAAAATACTCGGTGGTGTAGACGTGAAAATTCTCACTTCTGGTTCTGAGGCCTGAAATGAACCTTTTCGTGCCTAAGTCGATTTATGGGCGTGCCAGCTAGCTTACCTGAAACTAGCGAAGATTTTCAAAATATCTGACTTTTTAGGCAATTGTGAGGAAGCGGGATCTTTTCATCGCAAACCTTCTTGAACCGATGCTCAAGGGTCAGTTTGTATGCTTAAAACTTTGTTTTAGCAAAACTTTGCGAAATATTAGTGTTTAAAACAAGATGTATGCCTAGTTTGCACGATTTTTATATACGTGGGTTGCACGTATCCAAGTCTTTGATTTTAAGCTATTTAGGCCGGATGTGTGTGCACAAGTGACCTAAGTTTGGCGTGTTTGCACGGGGTAATCAAGGCTTTTCGAAAGCATACGAATACAAGTATGCAAAATATTTCGGGTTTTTTGAAGATATGATGTGAGCTAGGCTCAAATTGAAAGCAACTCACACAACTTGAATGTAAAACACGAAATGTAAAGACAAAGCTTAAAGGAAATACCCGAATTTAAAGGCAACTCACATGACTTGAATGTAAATTGCGGAAGAGAAATTGTAAACACCCCAAAATCCCACGATTTTCCCAAAACACCTGGTTTTGCAAAAGCAGCTCCAAAGGGCTATTTTGAGTCTCGAAACCCAGGAGCCTTCCAAGCAACCCTGTACATATGTTAAAACCATACATGTTTTAAAATATGTGTTATATAGTTTTAAAACCTTTAAAAGGGTATTTTGAAACCCCGCAAAGCAACTTGGCCTGATGAAAACAGGACCAAAGAAGCGAAAGAGAGCCCGGAACTGGAGCATATGTCAAGCCTGGTACATCAACTCTCGTATCAGAATCATCCCCAAAATCTCGGACATCCAAGCCCCTGTTATCAACAAACTTGTTAAAATGATCTCCGGAAGGTGAGAAGAAGAGCGGACGATAATATTGGTGAAGACCTAACGCAAGACGGAGTACTGATGCTGTCAGGCCCCGCACAAACCATCCGTTTCGAAAATACCATGAAGGAGTCAGAAAATCAGATTTGGGTCTGGATCTGGATTGGATCGGATCTAGACCATATATATCCAAATCCTGACCCAAACATGCATTTAGATTTGGATTTGGATTTGGATCCAAAGATCCAATCCAATATCCACATCCATGACCCACATCACCTTCTCATAAATGGAGGTGGGGCCCACAAGAAATTCACGTGAAAAGCTTGGGAAGAGAGAGAAAGGGGAGCAGAAAGTATGAGTTGGTAGGCTTGGCCGTTGGCCAAAAGTGGGTTAACCTTGTGGGTTTAGCCAAGAGTGTGGGTTTGAGCTTGTATGCACCTACACTTGACCTAGGGCTTCACCAACTTGGACATGGCTGCAAAAGCAATGGACCGGCGCAAAGGGATGATTCCTAAACATAGCCCTTCTCACCCAAAACCACACCCACTTCACCTAGCCAACCACCATACTAGACCAACTAGACCCTAACCAAACTAAGCCTAATCCCCCTTAAGCTCACCCTAATACTAGCCTAATCACCTAACCCACTATAGACACGGAAAATCCTCGTCTTCGGGTTCTTAGGCCTGAAGCAAATCTTTTCGTGCTTACGTCACTTTAAAAAGGGCGTGCCAGCTAGCTTTCTCAAACTAGCGAAGTAAGTTTTGAAAATATGACTTTTGAAAGGCGATTGTAGGCAAGCGGGATCTTTTCGTCGTAGACCTTCTTGCACCGACGCGCAAGGGTCAGTCTGTACGCTTAGAGACTTCTTTTGAAACAAGTTAAACTCAAAAATTGATTTTTGAATAAACAGGTGTTTTGAAAATCTTGGAAATCATGCACTTGGCGAGTTTTTGCTTTTACTGGGTTTGGGCGACCCAAAGTCTTTCAATTTTAATCACTTGGGCATGTTTTGCATGTTTTGTTTGGGTTTGTTCGATGCAGGTATGCACTCTAGCTTCGAGTATGGCGAGTATGCAATGCAACTCACACAACTTGAATGTAAAACCCGAAATTTAAAGACTTAGCAGAAGGGATAACCCAAATTGAATGCAACTCACACGACTTGAATGTAAATTGCAGAAATTTAAATATATCTATATCTTAAGAGCGGAAAGGCTCAATGTGTGCGTGGGTGTTGTGTATAAATTGAAATGCGACACACGCAACTGAACCGTAAAACGCAGCAGAAGGGAGATATAGATATATATAAGAGCGAGAAGGCTCAATGTGAGTGAGTGCTTTGAGTGTATACATTTAAAGGCAACTCACGCAACTTAAATTTAAAACCCAACTGAAAGGGAAATACGTATATATACGTAAGAGCGGAAAGGCTCAATGTGAGTGAGTGCTTTGAGTGTATAAAATAAAAGACAACTCACACGACTTGAACCTTAAAACCCAGCTGAATGTATATAAATAGGGCTATATCCTATGGGCTGTTGAGGCCCGTTTGTGTGCAAAAGTGTGCAGATAAGAGCGGAAAGGCTCGAGTGTACGTGTGTGTGTTTTGCACATATATTACATCCGGGGGGAGACGATGCTCCATTATTACAACCCCATATGACAAATTGAATTGAATAGAAAGGGATTTGATATATATCGAAATCAACTTACACTTTCCAGCCTTTTGAGTTAGGATCGTACAAGGGGCGAATCCGCCTTCTTCTTATGGAGTCTGGGGCATGTGGGAGCGAAGCCGGAGAGCTTGAGAGCTTGGAGAGACTTGGAGTTCCGGGAGCTGCAAGCTACAATGGGTTTGGGGCTAGTTGGGGCTGGTTTGGGCAAGGTAAGACTCGAGTCACCTTGGCTCGAGTGATTGGGTTTTTGTATGGGATTTGGCCAACACTTGGCCTTGGTTTAGGTATAGTTTAGGCTTGGTATTAGGCCAACATTTGGCCTTGGTTTAGGTATAGGATAGAGTTGGCTGGTCCTAGGTCAGGTGTTGGCTAAAGTTTTGAGATTTCGGCCAAGGTTCATGACCTTTGTTTGGTCTTGTGAGACTCGAGCCAAGGTGGCTCGAGTGGAATGGTTTTAGTATGGAATACGGCTAGCACTTGGCCTTAGTTTAGGTCTTGTGAAACTCGAGCCAAGATGGCTCGAGTAGGAGTGACTTGCTCTAAGGTTCGGCCAAGGTTGTTGTGGGGTTGTCTTTGGTCGACTTAGGTAAGTATGGGGGCTGATCCTAGGCAAACCACGACTAGGTTGAGGGCTGGCTAACTAAGATGGGCCAAGGTGAGCTTAGGTAGGGGACCACGGCCAGTATGGCCAATTGGTTTCAAGGTGAACGGCCTTGGTGAAAGGAAGGACGCCCGGCCAACTTTGGCCGGGCTGTTTTGGGTGTGTGGGAAAGGGAAACCCGCCAAAGGTTGGGCTGGTTTTTAGATAGTTGGCCTGCCTTTAGGGCAGGCCGGGACTTAGGTAGAAAATGGGACACGGCCTGCACTTGCAGGCCGTGGGTTTTAGGGAAAGAGCTCGAGCCAAGGTGGCTCGAGCTAGGTGGTTCTCAAAGGGAAGTTCGGCCAGCACCTGGCCGAACTGGTTTAGGTCTTAGGATAGGTTGTTTAGGTGGTGGTTTTGGGTGGAAGACTTGGTGAAAAACGGCCAGCACTTGGCTGGTTTGGTGGTGGTTTTGGGAGGATGTTTGGGTAGGATGGGTGGTCTAGAGAGGTTTAGGGAAGAAAGGGGTTAGGTTTAGGTCTTAGGGGCTTACCTAGTTGCAGCACCGCTCCAAACCGCCGCTCAAGCCGCCAAGCTCCACCATGCAACGCTCCCAGCCAGCTTGTAGGGGACGTTCCCTGGTTGGTGCAGCCCTTGGCTTCACGAGCCAACCCAAACTCTCAAACAAAAAAAACATTTGGCCTATGGGCCTCTTTCTCTCTCTTCCCCTCCCTTTATTCACGTGAGGTGCTTCCCTAGAGCCTCACTCATCTGATTTTTTTCAAGCCCAGCACCTCTATTTATAGAGGTTTTAAGTGGGTCTTGGATATTGGGTCTTGGATTTGGGTCTGGCTATCCGGATCCAATCCAAACTCTATGTGGATCTGGATCGCAGATCTCGAATATTTTGAGATCCAGATCCAGTCCAAATATTTATTTGGGTTTGGATCTCAGATCTCGGATATTTTGAGATCCAGATCCAATCCAAACACAATTTGGATCTGGATCTGGATATTTTTGGGTCTAGACCCAATCCAGACTTTTCTTCTGCTCCTTTCTGATACTTTTCACCGTCGGTTTCAAGCGGGCTTTGATTCATCGGATGCCCAACTCTAGCCTGGGTTTTCCCCAAGTCTTTCTTCCAATCGGTGTTCTGCTTTTCAGGACTTTTTCGGCGTTCGTTTCGGTCCGCCGTTTTGGTTTTTGGCCGGTTCCTGTTGATATCGAACTCAGATTGCCGCACGAATTCCGTTCTTGATTTTGACGGGATGTGTCTTGGACTTTTGTTGACCTCCTCAGGTATTGGGCTTCTTTCTGCATTTTGGAGCTGCTTTGTGCTTTTTCTTTGACCCAAATTACATTTTTACCCTTCTATCGGGCTTTTCTCCAAACGGGCTCTTTTTTCTTCCGTTTTTGAACAGGGGGTGGCTTTTGAAACTCCGGACTTGAATCCTCTTCTTGCTTGGGCTTCTCTTTTGCCTTTTGTACCTATTTTCACATTTTAAAATAGGTTGTCGTTTTGGCTCAAACGAGCTTTTTGTGTTTTTGAGAGTTTTTGATTTTTTGGAAAATTTGGGGTGTTTACAGATGCCCCTCTTTGGCATTATCCAAATTGATTTGGATAAGGGCGAAGAAGATAACACCCCATTTTGGTTTTTCTCTCAAATTTTCTCGAGAATACACCATTTTTATTTCGCAAAACCCTGTTTTCTTTTACCATAGGTGGGGATTTTTAGCAAAAGGGGACTTTTCCTAGGTTTCCCTGTGTATGATCATGCATGGACGATTTTTGGATGCATGCATGAAAAAAAGCTTTTGCTTTTGGGTTTTTGAGCCCGAAGAGTGCCTTTTGAGGCAGGCTGCTCCGAGCAGGCCTTTACCCATGTCTTCTAGACGTTTTTGGGTTTTCGTGCTTTGGAGAGGGCCTTTTGAGGCTGTCTGCTCCAACCAGGTTCTACCCTTGTCTTTTTGACATTCGTGGGTTTTTTTGAAAAATTTTCTTTTTGAAAACGAACTCCTTTTAGCTTGTATCGAAAAGGACTTCCATTTTTCATACTTCCCTTCATTCGGGTTTCAATACCTGCTACTCAGTAGAGGTTTTTGGGTATGAAAACTTGGAAAACATTTCAAAGTTCCATTTTCTATAAAACAAAGTCGAGTTCTCAAACAAAATGAAATCCAAATACGCCGATTTTATTCGTACTTTAGGATTTTCGCAAATTTGAACCTTTTTCCTTGGGGATAAGCCGTAGGGATATGGGAAAGAGATACCACGGTCCCTTCTGAAGCGTCCCGTGGTTTTAGGCAACGAGTCGGAAAATCGCTCTTTGAGCTTTGGCTTTTTATTTCTTTTTTTCATAGAGGGTCTTCCTTTGGGAGTATTTTTTCTTTAATCCCTCTTTTCTTTAAAGGAGAGCAGCTCTTTGGAGGAGTTTTTGTATTCCCTGTTTATGAAGGGAAGACCTCTTTGGGAGGATTGTTTTTATATCTCCTTTTCCTTTTGAACGAGAAGACCTCTTTCGGATGAGTTTTTGTATTCCCTGTTTATGAAGGGAAGACCACTTTCAGAGGAGTTTTTGTATTCTCGATTTTTTTCTTTCTTTGGAACATAGCCAATTTTCCTTTTTGGAGAGAAAGTAGAATGGGGGAAGGCTTATCCCTTTGGTTACTCGATTCAAACGAGATCGTCCTATTTCTTAATAACATCTGCTATTTGAAAATATTTTGATATTTTGAACAAGGCTTAATCTTGTAAGCCAGGGTTCTTTGAAATATCGCCAATTTATTTTTGGAAGACTCTACCTTTCGAAAAGTATAAATTCCTCCATTCAGGGTTATACAATCAACTTCGATCCTTCTTTCAAGAAGTTTCAAAGGAGTTCGATTTTTCAAAAATCTTTTCGAAAAAGGAATTTAACATAAACCCTTTTGAATATTCAGGCATTTTCGGGGTTTTGCTAATTTCTACCCACAATATCAACAAATTTTCGATTTTTGTTGCCCTTTTTGAAGACATGGGGACATTCCTACTCAGGCTTGCCCACCTCTTGGGCTTTCTTTGGGGTGGTATGATATGAATATGATGCATGCTATGCACTCCATGCGATTCAAAATGGAAATACACGATTTTATGCAAGAGTGAACATATGAAATGTATCTCACAAGTCAAGAAGGAGATGCATTATATGAAATTTGTTTCTTCATGGAAGGTGTCTAGGGGCTAAATTTAAAAATGCCCCTAGCTTGAGGGAAATTTCGCATGGCCACATGGTGAAGGGCCATGGTTTTTCAAAAGACTTTTTTTGGATGGACGATGGTATGTTCATGTCCATGTATTTCCACGATTTTCCTAACATGATCATGCTACTTTTTGCTCAAGGATGGAAAACATGACCAACCCTACGTGATCATCATGGCCATCGGGCTTTGATTTTCTCATGGTCTCCATATTTCATTGTGAGATTCATGTTCTTATCCAACACAATCAAGGTTTTCATATAAACCTGAAGTTTTGAAAATCTTTCTTTTTAAAGTATATGTAGGGTTAAATTTTCGAAATTTTGATCCCTTTTGAGAAAGCAATTTTGGGAAATCCTCCCTTTCTATATGAAGATGGTTTTATACCAGCCCTTTTGATTTGAAATATGTTTCCTATACTTGATTTTGATCAAGCAGGGTTTTTGGAATTCATTTTGAAAATTCGTGCCTTCATGGGGCATTTGATCAAGTATGGGGAATGTGTCTCACAGAGGCACTTCAGCCACACAACATAGGGCTTGTCCCTTAATTGAGTCTTGAGTTTTGAAACTCATACTCTGTTGAAAGGGACTGCCATTTTGCCTACCTGTTTAAGATAGGTTTTTCAAATGAGTGCTTTAATGAATCATTCTCCTTTCCATGGGAGATGATGTCTCGAATTTTTAGGGCCTACAGCAAGGCCAAGCACGATTTTTCTTTTGGCTTAGTAATTCCTTTCACACGCCAAAAGAGTTTTCGAAAATGTATGGCACATTTAGTATGAACAACATCTTCATTTGATCCAGTCAAGCAGACAATGCATGAATTGCAATGTATGGAAGGTTTTTATCAAAAAGAATTTTGAAAAGTCTTTTGTGAAATGCTAACCCTTTTTTCGAGATTTTCATTTCTTTTGAAATTTGCCTTGAAGGTGTTGGATTTGATTCGTATGGAGACCTGTCTACGAAGGCTCGATACTTAGGGGGTCGACTTTCATTGCCCCTTTGGTTTCACAAAACCCAGAATTCGAGTTCTAAGATGATGTCTAAACTCGATGCACATGAATGATTTCAGAGTGTGATGCATGATGCTTATGCACACACTATGGGTTAGGCTTGTTTCTAAAAACAAATCCCCAATCTTTGCATAAGTCAAGGATCTTGCAAATTTCAGGAAGTTCGGAGGTTTTATTCCTCCTGGCTTTGGTGATTCTCGAGCTTTTCGTTTTGAAAAAAACCTCTAGACAAAAGGGTGTTCAGGATCAGTTTTTTGGATTTTTTTGGTTTTTGGGAGTTATATACAATTTTCGAAAAGCATTTTTACAATTTTCGAAAATGGACTTTGTACATGGCCAAAGGCTTTAAAACAAATTTCTTTTTGGAATTTTCATTTTTCCAAATGTTTTTGAGATTTTGTTTTGGGTTTTCAATTTTTTTGGTTTTTGGCAAATATCTGATTTTTTGGATTTTTCAAAAGGAGGGATCTTCCCATGAACCTACAAAGAAAACATTCATGAATGAGACTCTAATCAATAGGTCTAAGACATGGGTTTTGGGTTTTAGTGGTTCTACAAGGCACCCTTGACCCATATGGTCTTAGGTGGCGGCTCTGGGGGTATGGGTGGGCTGTAGCCCAATCCATACTTTTGTCGATTGGCCTGAGGTAGGACAGGTTCGAGCCTACCTTGGTTTTGGGTTCCCAGGCCCTGGTACGGTCTATATCCCATATTTAGAATCATGTTCCAAGACTTCTTGTTTTTCGAAAAGTTTTTGTATAAATTATGGCCTTGGAACATGGAATCGTCCATGTCGGGGATATATACCCTTTTGGATATTGGGAGTTTGGATTCTGGGGTGATGGAAGACTTGGGCTTCCATGCGACCCTGGTTTGGGAGGTTTGTTTCTCAAAGAAAACCGTGTTTGGTCCTTTGAGAGACTTTGGATATTTCGGGATGTTTTTGTCTTCAAGGGAAACCGTGCTTGGTCCCTCGATAGACTTTGGATATTTTGGGGTGATGGAAGACTCGTGCTTCCATACAACCCCGAATTGGGAGATTTTGTCCTCAAGGAAAGCCATGCATGGTTCCTTGAGGAACTTTGGATATTGCAGGGTGATGGAAGACTTGAGCTTCCACACAACCTGTATTTGGGAGAATTTTTCTTCGAGGGAAGGGAAGCTTGCTCCCTCGAATTTTTTGACTTGCTCCCTAGGTTCAACTCGTGGTGCCCCTAGGGATGGATTTTTTTGTTTCAAATCTCTAATCTTGGTTCCAGGGTACAAGACTAGGCTCGAAGAAGTGGGTTTTCCTATGGCAGGGTTATGAGCTCCTAAGATGTCGATGCATGCATTAGTGGTCTCCATGTCTACCATTTTTTGAGTTTGTTTTTGTTTTTGCTTTTGAAATTCTTTTAGATGGTGCGGGATATTTGGTGCACCTTGAAAATTCTCTAACTTAAGCACATTTTGTGGGTTTGTGTGTGCAGAGGGGTTATCCAATGCATCTGATGACCCTATATGAAGAAGCGAGTTTTGAGAAGGATGGGTTTCAGGCATACCTCTTTGTGGCTTGTCTACCTTTTCATGGTGAGAGCAGGCCGTTTTCCCGAGTAACTCTGTTTTGAGCCCCTGGGGTTTCACGAGGCGTTCCTTTTCGAAACCTACCTGTTTTTCACTCTCGTCTTTTTGTGGGGTGCGGGTTTTATGTCCCACTCTATGTGTGTACCTAGACTTAGGACTTTCACTTGAATTTTTCGAAATTTCAAAGTTTGATTTTTCAATTTTTTTGTCTTTTTGAAAGTTTTCAAGATTTTTTTGATTTTTTGAAACAAAAACAACTTTTTTCAAATTTTCTTTGGAATTTTCGAATTTTGGATTTGTGGGAATGGAGGACTCGCCCCTTTCTGGGTTTTGGCCTTTTACCTCAATTCCTTCATCGATTTTGATTTTGGTTTTCTTTTCACAATCTTTGTGCGCCCGAGAAGAGCTGCTATGGGATTTATGGGTTTTAAGCTCCTTGCTTAAAACATCCATTTTTTTGAAAGTTGCCCATATATCAGCTAGCATTTCTTATTCTTTGGCTGTTTTCAAAACCTCTTTTGATTTACTCAACGAGGATTTTGGAAGTGTGGGAGTGGAGGACTCGCCCCTTTCAGGGTTTTGGCCTTTTACCTCACATCCTTCGTCGAGTTTGAATTTGGTTTTCTTTTCACAATCTTTGTGCGCCAGAGAAGAGTTGCTATGGGATTTATGGGTTTTAAGCTCCTTGCTTAAAACATCCATTTTTTTTTTGAAAACGCCTGTATATCAGCTATTGCTTCTCGTTTTTTGGCTGTTTTAGGGGACGTTCCAAGCATTTATGAGTTTGAAAATCGCCTGGCATGGGATTTAGGGGCTTACCTAGTTGCAGCACCGCTCCAAGCCGCCGCTCAAGCTGCCAAGCTCCACCATGCAACGCTCCTAGCCAGTTTGTAGGGGACGTTCCCTGGTTGGTGCAGCCCTTGGCTTCACGAGCCAACCCAAACTCTCAAACAAAAAAAACATTTGGCCTATGGGCCTCTTTCTCTCTCTTCCCCCCCCTTTATTCACGTGAGGTGCTTCCCTGGAGCCTCACTCATCTGATTTTTTTCAAGCCCAGCACCTCTATTTATAGAGGTTTTAAGTGGGTCTTGGATATTGGGTCTTGGATTTGGGTCTAGCTATCCAGATCCAATCCAAACTCTATGTGGATCTGGATCGCGGATCTCAGATATTTTGAGATCCAAATCCAGCCCAAATATTTATTTGGGTTTGGATCTCGGATCTCGGATATTTTGAGATCCAGATCCAATCCAAACACAATTTGGATCTGGATCTGGATATTTTTGGGTCTAGACCCAATCCAGACTTTTCTTCTGCTCCTTGGTTTTCTGGTCCTTTCTGATGCTTTTCACCGTCAGTTTCAAGCGGGCTTTGATTCATCGGATGCCCAACTCTAGCCTGGGTCTTCCCCAAGTCTTTCTTCCAATCGGTGTTCTGCTTTTTAGGACTTTTTCGGCATTCGTTTCGGTCCGCCGTTTTGGTTTTTGGCCGGTTCCTATTGATATCGAACTCAGATTGCCGCACGAATTCCGTTCTTCATTCTGATGGGATGTCTCTTGGACTTTTGTCGACCTCCTCAGGTATTGGGCTTCTTTCTGCATTTTGGAGCTGCTTTGTGCTTTTTCTTTGACCCAAATTATATTTTTACCCTTCTGTCGGGCTTTTCTCCAAACGGGCTCTTTTTTCTTCCGTTTTTGAACAGGGGGTGGCTTTTGAAACTCCAGACTTGAATCCTCTTCTTGCCTGGGCTTCTCTTTTGCCTTTTGTACCTATTTTCACATTTTAAAATAGGTTGTCGTTTTGGCTCAAACGAGCTTTTTGTGTTTTTGAGAGTTTTTGATTTTTGGAAAATTTGGGGTGTTTACACCCACATCCTTAATCCTCCCCTAATCCTAGCCTAATCTTCCCTAACCTTACCCTAATCCTAGCCTAATCACCTAACCCACATCACTAAACCTCACCCTAAGCCCAACCCACCTAACTAATCCCCAAACCACCAAACCAGCCCACCTAAATATCTAGCACACCATATCCCCAAACCACCCAAAACAAATATCTGTCCCACCTAAATATCTAGCACACCATACCCCCAAACCACCACCCCCAAACCAGCCCACCAACCGACCTCCCATATCCCAGCCACCGACCCATCTAGCCTATAAAATCCCCTCCCATTCATGCGGGTTCCCTCTCTTGGCTCTCATAAATTTGGGACTTCTTCTCCCCTCTTGGAACTTGCCCCTTGGCTCACTTAGGACTCGGCCAGCATCACTCCATTCCACGCCACCTTCCACCTTCTACCTGCTGCACCCGGTCAACACCATTCCACGCCACTTTCCACCTGCCACCTTCTTCCATCCGGCCAAGACCTTACACCCGCCACCTTCCACCATTCGGCCAGGACCTTCCCCTTGGTTAGTACCCCATCTCAAACTCCATCCTTCGTCCCCTCCATTCGCACCTTCCATCTACCCAACCCAACCCCCAACACCACTCGGCCAGCACCTGTACCACCTGCCCCTCTTCCCTTAGCTAGCAGCCTTACCTCTCCCTAAGACCCATCCCAGCTCCTAGCATCTACCTCAGCACCCTTACCTCCCTAAAACACTTCAACCTCAGCCAAGACGCCAGCCCTTCCACTCGGCCAATACCTGCAACTTCTCCCATTCGGCCAGCACCAAACTTTCATCATCCGGCCAGCACCTCCACCTGCCGCAGCCATCTAAGGAGCTCCCTCTTGCAGCCCAAGGCGACTCACTAGGCCAAAGCCAAGCAAGTCACACTCGAACCAGCTGTACGTAAGTGCCTAACTCGGTCCTTGTTATGAACTTGCTTATGCTTAATTAAATTTGACACGGGGTTGTAATAATGGAGCGTTGTCTCCCCCCGCTTGTAATAACGTGGTTTGGCACACCCACACACACGTGCACTTTAGCCTATTCCGCTCTTAGCTACACACGATTTTGATACACACACAGGCCTAATAAGCCCTTAAGATATAGTTATACCTATATGATTTAAGTTGCGTGGGTTTTAATTAAGTTGTGTGTGTTGTCTTTCAATTTCCACACTCACACACATTGAGCTTTCGCTCTTATTCCCAAGACCCTAGTAAGGGCCGTATTGCAATTTCCCTTGGGTGTTTTAATTCAATTGTGTGCATGGTCTTTCAATTTCCACACTCGCACACATTGAGCTTTCGCTCTTACTCCCAAGACCTTAGTAAAGGCCTATTGCAATTTCGTTTTGGGGTGTTTAAATTCATGTCGTGTGCGTAGCATTTCAATTCTACACTCACACACATTGAGCTTTCGCTCTTACTCCCAAGACCTTAGTCAAGGCCTATTGCAATTATATTTGGGTTTCATTAAAAGTCGTGTGAGTTGTCTTTCCATATACACACAACACCCACGCACACGTTGGCGACCTTCGGGCCCATATATATTATAAGTATTTCCCTTCGGCTATGTCTTTAAGATTTGGGTTTTAAGGTTCAGCAGTGTGCGTAGCCTTTACATATATGCACGACACACACTTGCACAATTGAGCCTTTCCGCTCTTAAGATATAGCCATATTTCCCTTTTGCAATTTCTCTTTTGCAATTTACATTAAGTCATTTCCCTTCCGCATTGTCTTTCAATTCGGGTTTTCCCTTTGGAGTTGTGTGAGTTTGTATTGCATATACGCCATACCATGAGTTAGGACGCATATTGCATTAAAGCAAGCCCCACACTCCCGCTCAAAAAATCGCCCAACTTAGGTCACTTGCGCACACACCTAGTTGGCCATAAAAAGATAAAAAGAAAGACATAGGCACGTGCAAATCCTACATGTAATAAAATCTGAAATCGTACATACAAAGCCCAAACACTTAGGGTATTTTTCGAAGAGGTTTACATTTTTAAGACTTTTCCAAGCATACAGATTTGATATAAATCGTGCAAGAAGGTTCGCATTTAGTCGCCAGATTCGTAGCCTCCAGGGTCGATTACAATCCATTCGCCGGTTTATATCAAACCTGGCGACTAGATGCGAAACCTTCAACAAATTGTTGAGGAAGGGCACGAAATTTTCATGGGATGACGATTGCCAAAAGTCATTTGAAAGACTAAAGGCATACCTAGTTAATCCCCCTGTTTTGAATCCTCCGAAGCAAGGAAAACCTCTTTTGCTTTACATTTCCGTGCATGCGAATGCCTTGGGAGCATTACTAGCTCAACACGAGGATGACACCCATAAGGAGTATGCCATCTATTATATTTCGAAAACTCTCTTGGCTTATGAAAGGAATTATCAAGCCATGGAGAAGATGTGCTTGGCCCTAGTCTGGGCTTGCTAGAAATTTCGACACTATTTCCTAGATCATGAGATCTGGATAGTATCCAAGCTTGATCCAATCAAGCATTTATTCGAAAAACCCATTCTCACTGGTAGATTGGGCAAATGGCAACTCCTTCTAATGGAGTATGACCTGAAATACCATTACCAGATCTCCATTAAGGGGCAAGCCCTAGCTGACTATGTGGCTGAGTTCCCCTTGGAGGATGCATATCCCACATTTAGTGAAATGCCTGATGAAGGCATATTGCAAAACCATTTTTAAAACCACATTTTGGCAAACTCTTTCGAAAACCAAGTGTGGAAGATGCACTTCGATGGGGCACGAAACCAACGAGGGGCTGGTGCTGGGGTCATCCTCATATCCCCTGAAAAGGGTGTGATTCCCATAGCAATCTGCCTAGATTTCGAATGTTCCAACAACATAGCTAAGTATGAAGCACTCATACAAGGCTTAAGGATTTCGAAAACTCTAGGGGCATCATGCATCGAAGTCTTTGGAGATTCTCTCCTTGTTATAAACCAAGTTTTGAAAATTTGGCAAGTACGTAATGAAAAACTTCTTCTATATCATGAGTTGGCCACTCGATTGGTTGAGTCATTCCAATCGTGTAGACTCACACACATAGGAAGAGAGGATAATGGCATTGCCGACGCCCTCTCCTCTTTGGGTTCAGCCCTAAAGGTCGATCGCACTTTGGGAACTCAATCCATAGAAATATGGCATGCACCCAATCCATCCACACACGATTTGGATATTTGCCAAAATAATCCAGATTCTATTGAAAAACCATGGTTTTATGATATCAAACATTTTTTAGAAAATGGGGGATTCGCTGAGGATGCCACATCCAAAGATAAGGCAATCATCCGTAAAATTTCTACCCGATATGCCATTCTGGGTGGGGTTTTGTATAAGAAAAGTTTTACTGGCATCCTACTAAGATGTGTCGATCTAGAGGAGGCTAGAACTGTTATGCATGAGTTCCACGATGGAGAATGTGGAGGTCATGTTAATGCCAACATGATGGTAATGAAAATACTTAGAGCGGGCTATTTTTGGTCCACCCTAAAAAAGGATTGTCACGATCATGTTAGGAAGTGTCATCCATGTCAAGTGCATGGGCACGCCATTCATATCCCATCATCTTCATATACGCCATTCTGGGTGGGGTTTTGTATAAGAAAAGTTTTACCGGCATCCTACTAAGATGTGTCGATCTAGAGGAGGCTAGGACTGTTATGCATGAGTTCCACGATGGAGAATGTGGAGGTCATGTTAATGCCAACATGATAGTAATTAAAATACTTAGAGCGGGCTATTTTTGGTCCACCCTAAAAAAGGATTGTCACGATCATGTTAGGAAGTGTCATCCATGTCAAGTGCATGGGCACGCCATTCATATCCCATCATCTTCATTGCATTCCGTGGTCAGCCCCTGGCCATTTACCATGTGGGCGTTTGATATCGTAGGCCTGATCTTTCCAAAAGCATCGAATGGGCATAGATTCATCTTAGCAGCCACTGAGTATTTCTCCAAGTGGGTGGAAGCCATCTCCCTTACTAACGTACAGGGGCAACATATGGTGGCTTTCATTAGGAGGAATATCTTGGCTCGATTTGGGGTTCCAAGAGACTTTGTGTCCGATAATGGCACCCCATTCAAAAACGAGCGGATGGTTAAGTTGTGCAACACTTATGGCATAACTCACCACTTCTCCTCGCCCTACTACCCGCAAGGCAACGGCCAAGCCGAAGCCACGAATAAAACTCTCATTAGTATAATTGAGAAGACTTTAGAGAAGGGTAGGACGTGGCACGAGAAGTTGGATGAGGCCTTATGGGCTTATAGGACTTCCATTCGGACTCCCACAAATGCCACACCATTCGAATTGGTCTATGGAACAAACGCCATTCTTCTCATTCATACACAATTGCATTCATTCCATACATCCATTGCACTCGACCTCCCCCTAGAGATGCTTCAGCATGCTAGGATGGTCGAACTAGATTTGTTAGATGAGAGGCGACTCCTTGCTATGGATCATGCTCATGCATACCGGCAAAGGATAGCCCGACATTATGGCAAACACATGAGACCCTCGCCACTTTGAAGTGGGAGATCTGGTTTTGAAAATCATCCACTATCGTGGCCCACATCCACTTGGAAAGTGGCGCCCCAAGTGGGATGGACCCTATGTTGTGCATGCAACCACCACGAACAACTCATATTGGTTGATCGATGTAGAAGGTAGGAATTTAGCAGATCCTATCAATATTCAATACTTGAAGAAGTATTATGTGTAGGGTTTGGGTTAAATTCTCATTTTCGAAAACCCTTAGGGATAGCTGCTTTGAAACTTCGAAAGTAAGGTTCAAAGGCAAATCGTGTGACCCTGAGTGAGAGAATTCGCACTTGTGAAAGAGTGGAGTTTTCCAAACACATAGTTACATTTCAAAATCCTTCTTCTTACAAAGAAAGGCCTAGTTCAATATAGCAAGATACTTGCAAGTAGTACGTGCTATTTCTAAATAGGTTGATTTGGAATGAATCGAGTACGACCTTGGGATAAGTCCTCCCCTCTTCTCTTCTCCTTCCAAAAAGGAAAATATGGCCAAAAACAAAGGGAAATCCCCGCCAAAGATCTCTTTCCAAAGATAAAAACCAGAATCAAAAGAAAAATTTGATTCTTTTATGGAAAAAAGGGATTAAAGTAAAAATACTCCCAAAGGGAGACCCTCTATGAAAAAAGGAAGAAAAGGCCAAAAAGCTCAAAAAAAAAGGAGCAATTTTCTGCCTTCTATGCCTCAAACCATGGGACACTTCAAAAGGGATCGTCGTATCTCTTTCCCATCCCTGACTTATCCCAAGTAAAACATGGTTCATTTCGAGGAATCCTAAAGTAAAAATAGGATTTACTTACTTGAATTTCATTTTGTTTGAGAATTCGACGTTTCGAGTAAGACGCAGGAATCTTGAAATATAGCTTGTTTTCTTATAAAACCTCCGCTAGATTAGCAAGTGTCAAGACTCAAGCAAAGGCAAACACGAAGAGCTCGAGATCCTTAGGATTGAGGCTCAAGGCATAGGGTCTGCTCACCTGGAGCAGTAGGCCTTTGTAAGTCTCAAGAGTTAGACCATGTCATCCGATCTTTGGGAGGTCACCATTCTTGGTGTCCCATCCATGTCATGCATCTACATATCCACGCATGGACACTTACATAAACATGATCCCATATAGGACCAGATTCCATAGAATATCCCTTTGGCGTGATATCTCCTCCTACTAGGCTTTAAAAGAGAGGTTTTGCTAAAAATTGGGACGATCCCATATTTTCGTGGATAGACCTAGGGAGACATCGAAAGGGGTGTTGTCGTCTTTGTCATTATCCAAATAAATTTGGATAAGGCCAAAGAGGGGCATGTGTAAACACCCCAAAATCCTATGATTTTCCCAAAACACCTCATTTTGCAAAAGCAGCACCAAAGGGCTATTTTGAGTCTGGAAACCCAGGAGCCTTTCAGGCAACCTTATACATATGTTAAAACCATACATGTTTTAAAATATGTGTTATACAGTTTTAAAAACTTTAAAAAGGTATTTTGAAACCCCGCAAAGCAACTTGGCCTGATGAAAGCAGGACCAGAGAAGTGAAAGAGAGCCCAGAACCAGAGCATATGTTGAGCCCGGCACATCAACTCTCGTATCAGAATCATCCCCAAAATCTCGGACATCCAAGCCCTTGTTATCAACAAATTGTTCAAACTGATCTCCGAAAGGTGAGAAGAGGAGCGGACGACAATGTTGGCAAAGCCCCAACGCAAGACAGAGTACTGATGCTGTTAGGCCCCGCACAAACCGTCCATTTCAAAAATACCATGAAGGAGTCAGAAAATCAGATTTGGATCGGATCTGGACCATATATATCCAGATCTAGACCCAAACATGCATTTGGATTTGGATTTAGATCCATAGATCCAATCCAATATCCACATCCATGGCCCACATCACCTTCTCATAAATGGAGGTGGATCCCACAAGAAATTCACGTGAAAAGCTTGGGAAGAGAGAGAAAGGGGACCAGAAAGTATGAGTTGGTAGGCTTGGCCTTTGGTCAAAAGTGGGTTAAACTTGTGGGTTTAGCCAAGAGTGTGGGTTTGAGCTTGTATGCACCTACACCTGACCTAGGGCTACACCAACTTGGACATGGCTGCAAAAGCAATGGACCGGCGCAAAGGGATGATTCCTAGACCTAGCCCTTCTCACCCAAAACCACACCCACTTCACCTAGCCAACCACCTAGCTAGACCAACTAGAACCTAACCAAACTAAGCCAAATCCCCCTTAAGCTCACCCTAATCTAAGCCTAATCCCCCTAATCTTCCCTAATCTCACCCAAATACTAGCCTAATCACCTAACCCACTTCCTTAATCCTCCCCTAATCCTAGCCTAATCTTCCCTAACCTTACCCTAATCCTAGCCTAATCACCTAACCCACTTTACTAAACCTCACCCTAAGCCCAACCCACCTAACTAAACCCCAAACCACCAAACCAGCCCACCTAAATATCTAGCACACCATATCCCCAAACCACCCAAAACAAATATCTGACCCACCTAAATATCTAGCACACCATACCCCCAAACCACCACCACCAAACCAGCCCACCAACCGACCTCCCATATCCCAGCCACCGACCCATCTAGCCTATAAAATCCCCTCCCATTCATGCGGGTTCCCTCTCTTGGCTCTCAAAAATCTGGGACTTCTTCCCCCCTCCTGGAACTCGCCCCTTGGCTCACTTGGGACTCGGGCAGCATCACTCCATTCCATGCCACCTTCCACCTTCCACCTGCTGCACCCGGCAAACACCATTCCACGCCACTTTCCACCTGCCACCTTCTTCCATCCGGCCAAGACCTTACACCCGCCACCTTACACCATTCGGCCAGAACCTTCCCCTTGGTTAGTACCCCATCTCAAACTCCATCCATCGTCCCCTCCATTCGCCACCTTCCATCTACCCAACCCAACTCCCAACACCACTCAGCCAGCACCTGTACCACTTGCCCCTCTTCCCTTAGCTAGCAGCCTTACCTCTCCCTAAGACCCATCCCAGCTCCTAGCATCTACCTCAGCACCCTTACCTCCCTAAAACACTTCAACCTCAGCCAAGACGCCAACTCTTCCACTCGGCCAATACCTACAACTTCTCCCATTCGGCCAGCACCAAACTTTCATCATCCGGCCAGTACCTCCACCTGCCGCAGCCATCCAAGGAGCTCCCTCTATTAGCCCAAGGCGACTCACTAGGCCAAAGCCAAGCAAGTCACACCCGGACCAGCTATACGTAAGTGCCTAACTCGGTCCTTGTTATGAACTTGCTTATGCTTAATTAAATTTGATACGGGGTTGTAATAATGGAGCATTGTCTCCCCTTGCTTGTAATAACGTGGTTTGACACACCCACACACACGTGCACTTAAGCCCATTCCGCTCTTAGCTGCACACGATTTTGATACACACACGGGCCTAATCAGTCCTTAAGATATAGTTATACCTATATGGTTCAAGTTGTGTGGGTTTTAATTAAGTTGTGTGTGTTGTCTTTCAATTTCCACACTCACACACATTGAGCTTTCGCTCTTATTCCCAAGACCCTAGTAAGGGCCGTATTGCAATTTCCCTTGGGTGTTTTAATTCAAGTTGTGTGCGTGGTCTTTCAATTTCCACACTCACACACATTGAGCTTTCGCTCTTACTCCCAAGACCGTAGTAAAGGCCTATTGCAATTTCGTTTTGGGGTGTTTAAATTCATGTCGTGTGCGTAGCATTTCAATTCTACACTCACACACATTGAGCTTTCGCTCTTACTCCCAAGACCATAGTCAAGGCCTATTGCAATTATATTTGGGTTTCATTAAAAGTCGTGTGAGTTGTCTTTCCATATACACACAACACCCATGCACACGTTGGCGACCTTCGGACCCATATATATTATAAGTATTTCCCTTCGGCTATATCTTTAAGATTTGGGTTTTAAGGTTCAGCAGTGTGCGTAGTCTTTACATATATACACGACACACACTTGCACAATTGAGCCTTTCTGCTCTTAAGATATAACCATATTTTCCTTTTGCAATTTCCCTTTTGCAATTTACATTAAGTCATTTCCCTTCCGCATTGTCTTTCAATTCGGGTTTTCTCTTTGGAGTTGTGTGAGTTTGCATTGCATATACGCCATACCACGAGTTAGGACGCATATTGCATCAAAGCAAGCCCCACACTCCCGCTCAAAAAATCGCCCAACTTAGGTCACTTGCGCACACACCTAGTTGGCCATAAAAAGATAAGAAGAAAGACATAGGCACGTGCAAATCCCACGTGTAATAAAATCTGAAATCATACATACAAAGCCCAAACACTTAGGGTATTTTTTGAAGAGGTTTACATTTTAAGACTTTGCCAAGCGTATAGACTGACCCTTGCACATCGGTGCAAGAAGGTCTGCGACGAAAAGAGCTCACTTGCTCACAGTCGCCCCGATAGAAGTCAGATTTTGAAAACTTTTCTTCACTAGCTTAAGCAAGCTTATTGGCACGCCCTTTTGCTAAAATATGACTTAGACACACGAAAAGGTTCACTTCAAGCCTAAGAACCAGAAGTGAGGATTTTCCGTGTCTACAGAAATATATATATATCTTAAGAGTGGAAAGGCTCAATGTGTGCGTGTGTGTTGTGTATAAATGTAAAGACAACTCACACGACTGAAATTTAACATGTTGAAAGGGATGTAGACACGAAAAATTCTCACTTCTGGTTCTTAGGCCCAAAGTGAACCTTTTCATGTGTCTAAGTCGTTTTTTAAGAAGAGGGCGTGCCAGCTAGCTTACTCAAGCTAGCGAAGTAAGTTTTTGAAAATCTGACTCTTTTGGGGCGACTATGAGCAAGTGAGTTCTTTTCGTCGCAGACCTTCCTGCATCGATGCGCAAGGGTCAGTCTGTATGCTTGGCAAAGTCGTTTTAAACAAGTAACCTCTTTGAAAATATACGAAGTGTTTGATTGGGTTTTGTTTGTATGGTTGCAAATTTTATTTCACGTGGGATTTGCACATGCCTATGTCTTTCAATTTTTATGCTTATTTAGGCCAACTAGGTGTGTGCGCAAGTGACCTAAGGTTGGCGATTTTTGCATGAGAGTGTGGGGTTTGCTTTGATACAATATGCGTCCTAACTCATGGTATGGCGAATATGTAATGCAAACTCAGACAACTCCAAGGGAAAACCCGAAATTGAAAGACAATGCTTAACGGAAATTGCGTAATGTAAATTGCAAAAGGGAAATATGGCTATATCTTAAGAGCAGAAAGGCTCAATTGTGTAAGTGTGTGTCGTGTATATATGGAAAGACTACTCACACAGCTGAACCTTAAAACCCAAATCTTAAAGACATAGCGGAAGGGAAATACAACTATATATATATGGGCCCAAAGGTCGCCAACGTGTGCGTGGGTGTTGTGTATATATGTAAAGACAACTCACATGACTTGTAATGTAAAACCCAAATAGAATTGCAATATGGCCCTTATTAGGGTCTTGGGAGTAAGAGCAAAAGCTCAATGTGTGTGAGTGTAGAATTGAAAGACCACACGCACAACTTAAATAAAAAAACCCCAAATTAAATTGCAATATGGCCCTTATTAGGGTCTTGGGAGTAAGAGCGAAAGCTCAATGTGTGTGAGTGTAGAATTGAAAGACAACACCGACGACTTAAAGAAAAACTCACGCAGCTGAATATATATAAATATAACTATATCTTAGGGGCTGTCAAGGCCCGTGTGTGTGCAAAAAGTGTGCAACTAAGAGCGGAAAGGCTGAAGTGCACGTGGGTGCTTGTGTGTCAAACCACGTTATTACATCTTGGGGGGAGACTATGCTCCATTATTACAACCCCATGTCAAAATTTAATTGAATATAAAGCAAGTTCATATAATGGACCGAGTTTAGGCACTTACATGTAGCTGGTCCATGTTCAACTTGCGTGGACTTGGCCTTAATGAGAGTCACCTTGGGCAGCCAAAGGGAGTCCCTTAGGTAGATGGTTGTGGCAGGTAGGAGTGCTGGCCGGGTGGTGAAGTGTCCAGGTGCTGGCCGAGTGGAAGGAGGTGGCAGGTGCAGCAGGTAGAAGGGCCGGTATCTTGGTCGGCTGAGGTTGAGGCGTGGTAGGGAAGGTAGGCTGAACTAGGGTGTGGTGTTAGGAGTTGGGATGGGTTTTGGGGATAGGTAGGGCTCCGCTAGAAGTGGAGAAGGTGTTGGCTGGGTGGATGGAAGGTGGCGGGTGAATGGGAGTGTGCGGCTGGGAATGAAGGAGGTGCTGGTTAGATGAGGTTGAGGTGGGCTACTAACCAAGAAGGAGGCGGCAGGTGATGTTGGTGGCCGGATGGAAGAAGGAAGTGCTGGTGGCCGGGTGGAGTTCCTCGCCGAAGATGGAAGGTGGTGGAGTCTACTGGAGTGGAGAGGATGAAGAGAGGTGCTGGCCGGGTCCCAAGGGTGAAGGGCTGGAAATCCAAGAGGAGCCAAGAGCTGGCTGGGTCCCAAAAGCCTGGAGCGAGAGGGAACCCGCATGAAGGAGGGGGCTTATATAGGCTGGGATTTAGAGCTAGGTCAGTTGGTGGGTTGTGGGCCAGATATTTTCAATTAGGTGGGCTGGGACACGGTTTGGGGTAGGTCGGTTAGGGGGGCTCGTTAGTGGTTTGGGGTAGGTCAGTTAGGTGGGCTGGGACATAGTGGTTAGGGACTTAGTTAGGTTAGTTTAGGCTTAATTGGTTAGGGTCTAGGTGGTCTAGCTAGGTGAGCTCGGCTAGGTGAGGTTGGGGTGGTTTTGTGTGAAAAGGGTTAGGTTTAGGTTAGGTTTGGGTTAGGTTTTAGGGGAAAAGGGCTAGGTCAGGTGAGCTAGCTATAAACACCCCAAAATCCCATGATTTGCTCAAATTACCTGTTTTTGCAAAAGCAGCCTCAAAGGGCTATTTTGAGTCTGGAAACCCAAGAGCCTTCTAGGCAACCCTGTACATATGTTTAAATCATATATGTTTTTAAAATATGTGTTATACAGTTTTAAAACCTTTAAAAAGGTATTTTGAAATCCTGCAAAGCAACTTGGCCTGATGAAAGCAGGACCAGAGAAGCGAAAGAGAGCCCGGAATCGGAGCATATTTCAAGCCCGGTACATCAACTCTCGTATCAGAATCATCCCCAAAATCTCAGACATCCAAGCCCCTGTTATCAACAATTTGTTTAAAATGATCTCCGGAAGGTGAGAAGAGGAGCGGACGACAATGTTGGTGAAGACCCAACGCAAGACGGAGTACTGATGTTGTCAGGCCCCGCACAAACCGTCCATTTCGAAATACCATGAATGAGTCAAAAAATCAAATTTGGATCGGATCTGGACCATATATATCCAGATCTAGACCCAAACATGCATTTGGATTTGGATTTGGATCCAAAGATCCAATCCAATATCCACATCCATGGCCCACATCACCTTCTCATAAATGAAGGTGGGGCCTACAAGGAATTCATGTGAAAAGCTTGGGAAGAGAGAGAATGGGGGATAAAGTATGAGTGAGAAATATGGTGGGCTTGACTTTTGTGTCAAGTTTTGGGTTAATCATGTGGGTTTAGCCTAAGAGTGTGGGATTAAGCTTATATGCACCTACACCTAACCTGGGGTTGCACTAACATGCTGCAACTAGGTCCATGGATCAAGGCCAAGGGGATGCTGCTAAAACCTAACCCCGAACTAACCCACCTCACCTAGCCATTCCCCCCGAAACCCGACCTAATCCTAGCCACCCTCACCCAAAACCACCTAACTATACCTAGCCGACCTCACCTAGCTCACCCCACCTAACTAGACCACCTAGACCCTAGCTAGATTAAACCTAATCCTACCTTAACCCACCTAATTAGCCCCTAACCCTTAAATCTCAGCCACCCTAACCGACCTACCCAAACCACCCACCTAGCCAACCTACCCAAACCACCCCACCCTAGCCCACAACATCCTAAATATCTACCCCCAAAACCACCCTAACCGACCCAGCCCAATGCCTATAAAAAAACCCCTTTTGGGGCGGGTTTTGGGCTATCTTGGCTCGACCTTGGGCAGCTCTCAACCCTGTCTCTCCTCTCTCACCTGCCCTCTCTCTCACCCATTTCACTCCCTTACCCCCACCAGCTGCGCCACCATCCACCGTTGCTCCACCCGGCTCCACTTCCACTCGGCTGCCACCTGCATTTCCACCCGCCTGCCATCATCTTCCAACTGCCACCTCCTTCCACCACCTCCGGCCACCACCACAGCCACCACCTCCGGTTAGTACCCCATCTCTACCCTATCTAACTCCTCTTCCTCTCCCCCTCTTACCCAGTCACACCGTCCATCACCCGCTACTGCACCCTAAACATCTCCCTTACACCCGGCGACTGCATACCCTACATCCCCACCTTCCCTTAGCCACCCATTTTCCAGCCCTTAGCTAAGCCTTCCCCCTTTACCTTCCGCCCCTTAGCTAGCCCTTAACCTATCACAACATCACCTAACCTCCCCACTTGTTGTATTACCACCCGGCCTTCATCATCAACACTTCATTCGGCTAAGACCCTACTTGGTGCCCACCCGCATCCAAGGAGCTCCCCTTCAACTGTCCAAGGCGACTCACTAGGCCAAAGCCAAGCAAGTCACACCTGGACTAGCTATACGTAAGTGCCTAACTCAGTCCTTGTTATGAACTTGCTTATGTTTGATTAAATTTTATACGGGGTTGTAATAATGGAGCGTTGTCTCCCCTCGCTTGTAATAATGTGGTTTGGCACACCCACACACACGTGCACTTGAGCCTATTCCGCTCTTAGCTGCACACGATTTTGATACACACATGGGCCTAATCAGCCCTTAAGATATAGTTATACCTATATGATTTAAGTTGCGTGGGTTGTGTAAACACCCCAAAATCCCACGATTTTATCAAAATTACTTGGTTTTGCAAAAGCAGTCCCGAAGGGCTATTTTGAGTTTGGAAACCCAGGAGCCTTCCAGGCAACCCTGTACATATGTTAAAACCATACATGTTTTAAAATATATGTTATACAGTTTTAAAACCTTTAAAAAGGTATTTTGAAACCCCACAAAGCAACTTGGCCTGATGAAAGCAGGACCAGAGAAGTGAAAGAGAGCCTAGAACCGGAGCATATGTCGAGCCCGGCACATCAACTCTCGTATCAGAATCATCCCCAAAATCTCGGACATCCAAGCCCCTGTTATCAACAAATTGTTCAAACTGATCTCCGGAAGGTGAGAAGAGGAGCGGACGACAATGTTGGCGAAGACCCAACGCAAGACGGAATACTGATGCTGTCAGGCCCCGCACAAACCGTCCATTTCGAAAATACCATGAATGAGTCAGAAAATCAGATTTGGATCGGATTTGGACCATATATATCCAGATCTAGACCCAAACATGCATTTGGATTTGGATCCAAAGATCCAATCCAATATCCACATCCATGGCCCACATCACCTTCTCATAAATGGAGGTAGGGCCCATAAGAAATTCACGTGAAAAGCTTGGGAAGAGAGAGAATGGGATAAAGTATGAATGAGAATTTTGGTGAGCTTGACTTTTGTGTCAAGTTTTGGGTTAATCATGTGGGTTTAGCCTAAGAGTGAAGCTTGTATGCACCTACACCTAACCTAGGACTGCACCAACATGCTGCAACTAGGTCAATGGATCGAAGGCCAAGGGGATGCTGCTAAACCTAGCCCTAAGCTAACCCACCCCACCTAACCAGACCACCTAGACCCTAACCAAACTAAGCCTAATCCCCCTAATCTTTCCTAATCTCACCCTAATCCTAGCCTAATCACCTAACCCACTTCCTTATTCCTCCCCTAATCCTAGACTAATCCCCCTAACCTCACCCTAATCCTAGCCTAATCACCTAACCCACTTCACTAAACCTCACCCTAAGCCCAACCCACCTAACTAAACCCCAAACCACCAAACTAGCCCACCTAAATACCTAGCACACCATATCCCCAAACCACCCAAAACAAATATCTGGCCTACCTAAATATCTAGCACACCATACCCCCAAACCACCACCACCAAACCAGCCCACCAACCAACCTCCCAATTCCCAGCCACCGACCCATCTAGCCTATAAAATCCCCTCCCATTCATGCGGGTTCCCACTCTTGGCTCTCAAAAAATCTGGGACTTCTTCCCCCCTCTTGAAACTCACCCCTTTGGCTCACTTGGGACTCGGCCAGCATCACTCCATTCCATGCCACCTTCCACCTGCCACCTTCTTCCATCCGGCCAAGACCTTACACCCGCCACCTTCCACCATTCGGCCAGGACCTTTCCCTTGGTTAGTACACCATCTCTAACTCCTCCCTCTTCCCCTCTTACCCAGCCACACCTTCCATCACCCGCCAACACCGCTGCACCCTAAGCCTCTCCCTTGCACCCGACCACTTCACACCCTACCTCCCTCACTTTTCCTTAGCTGCCCATCTCAGCCCCTAGCTAAGCCTTCACCCCCAACCTGCCACCACCTAGCTAACACCCTAACCTCCCCCAACTCATTCAACATCCCCCTTTTGCTGTGCCTTACACCCGGCCTTCATCAAGGCATCCACTCGGCTAAGACCCTATTTGGCACCCATACGCACCAAGGAGCTCCCCTTCAGCTGTCCAAGGTGACTCACTAGGCCAAAGCCAAGCAAGTCACACCCGGACCAGCTATACGTAAGTGCCTAACTCGGTCCTTGTTATAAACTTGCTTATGCTTAACTAAATTTGATACGGGGTTGTAATAATGGAGCGTTGTCTCCCCCCACTTGTAATAATGTGGTTTGGCACACCCACACACACATGCACTTGAGCCTATTTCGCTCTTAGCTGCACACAATTTTGACACACACATGGGCCTAATCAGCCCTTAAGATATAGTTATACTTATGTAATTTAAGTTGCATAGGTTTTCATTAAGTTGTGTGTGTTGTCCTTCAATTTTCACACTCACACACATTGAGCTTTCGCTCTTATTCCCAAGACCCTAGTAAGGGCCGTATTGCAATTTCCCTTGGGCATTTTAATTCAAGTTGTGTGCGTGGTCTTTCAATTTCCACACTCACACACATTGAGCTTTCACTCTTACTCCAAGACCTTAGTAAAGTCCTATTGCAATTTCGTTTTGGGGTGTTTAAATTCATGTCGTGTGCGTAGTATTTCAATTCTACACTCACACACATTGAGCTTTTGCTCTTACTCCTAAGACCTTAGTCAAGGCCTATTGCAATTATATTTGGGTTTCATTACAAGTCATGTGAGTTGTCTTTCAATATACACACAACACCCACGCACACGTTGGCGACCTTCGGGCCCATATATATTATAAGTATTTTCCTTCGGCTATGTCTTTAAGATTTGGGTTTTAAGGTTCAGCAGTGTGCGTAGTCTTTACATATATACACGACACAAACTTGCATAATTGAGCCTTTCCGCTCTTAAGATATAGCCATATTTCCCTTTTGCAATTTACATTAAGTCATTTCCCTTCCGCATTGTCTTTCAATTCAGGTTTTCCCTTTGGAGTTGTGTGAGTTTGCATTGCATATACGCCATACCACGAGTTAGGACGTATATTGCATCAAAGCAAGCCCCACACTCCCGCTCAAAATCACCCAACTTAGGTCACTTGCGCACACACCTAGTTGGCCATAAAAAGATAAAAAGAAAGACATAGGCACGTGCAAATCCCACGTGTAATAAAATCTGAAATTGTACATACAAAGCCCAAACACTTAAGGTTTTTTTGAAAGAGTTTTAATTAAAAGACTTTGCCAAGCGTACAGACTGACCCTTGTGCATCGGTGCAAGAAGGTCTGCGATGAAAAGAGCTCACTTGCTCACAGTTGCCCCGATAGAAGTCAGATTTCAAAAACTTTCTTCACTACCTTAAGCAAGCTAGCTGGCACGCCCTTTTGCTAAAATACGACTTAGACACACGAAAAGATTCGCTTCCGGCCTAAGAACCAGAAGTGAGGATTTTCCGTGTCTACAAGTTGTAATTAAGTTGTGTGTGTTGTCTTTCAATTTCTACACTCACACACATTGAGCTTTCGCTCTTACTCCCAAGACCTTAGTCAAGGCTAATTCAAGTTGTGTGCGTGGTCTTTCAATTCTACACAAACACACATTGAGCTTTCGCTCTTACTCCCAAGACCTTAGTCAAGGCCTATTGCAATTATATTTGGGTTTCATTCAAGTTGTGTGCGTAGCATTTCAATTCTACACTCACACACATTGAGCTTTCGCTCTTACTCCCAAGACCTTAGTAAAGCCCTTATTGCAATTATATTTGGGTTTCATTACAAGTCGTGTGAGTTGTCTTTCAATATACACACAACACCCATGCACATGTTGGCGACCTACGGGCCCATATATATTATAAAGTATTTCCCTTCGGCTATGTCTTTAAGATTTGGGTTTTAAGGTTCAGCAGTGTGCGTAGTCTTTACATATATATACACGACACACACTTGCACAATTGAGCCTTTCCACTCTTAAGATATAGCCGTATTTCCCTTTTTGCAATTTCCCTTTTGCAATTTACATTAAGTCATTTCCCTTCCGCATTGTCTTTCAATTCGGGTTTTCCCTTTGGAGTTGCGTGAGTTTGCATTGCATATACGCCATACCACGAGTTAGGACGCATATTGCATCAAAGCAAATCCCACACTCCCGCTAAAAAATCACCCAACTTAGGTCACTTGCACACACACCTAGTTGGCCATAAAAAGATAAAAAGAAAGACATAGGCACGTGCAAATCCCACGTGTAATAAAATTTGCAATCATACATACAAAGCCCAAACACTTAAGATATTTCTCAAAGAGGTTCAATTAAAAGACTTTGCCAAGCATACAGACTGACCCTTGCGCATCGGTGCAACAAGGTCTGCGATGAAAAGCGCTTACTTGCTCACAGTCGCCCCGATAGAAGTCAGATTTCAAAAACTTTCTTCGCTAGCTTAAGCAAGCTAGCTGGCACGCCCTTTTGTTAAATACGACTTAGACACACGAAAAGGTTCGCTTCAGGCCTAAAAACCAAAAGTGAGGATTTTTCATGTCTACACTAGCTTAGGGCTAGGTTTAGGAACCACCCCTTAGCACCGGTCCATTGCCTTGGTTGCAGTCATGTCCAAGTTGGTGCAGCCCTAGGTCAAGTGTAGCTGCATACAAGCTTAAACCCACACTCTTGGCTAAACCCACAAGGCTAACCCACTCTTGACCAAAAGTCAAGCCTACCAACTTTCTCACTCATACTTTATGGCCCCCTTTCTCTCTCTACCAAAGCCTTCCAAGGCATTTCACGTGAAATATTGTGGGCCCCTCACCCCCATTTATAGGAGGTGATGTGGGTCATGGATACAGATATTGGATTTAGATCTTGGGATCCAAATCCAAATCCAAATCCAAATACATGTTGGGTTTGGATATGGATATATATGGTCTAGATCCGGCCCAAATCTGATTTTTTTATTCCTTCATGGCGTTTCGAAACAGACGGTTTGTGCGGGGCCTGACTTCATCAATACTCCGTCTTGCGTTGGGTCTTCGCCAACATTGTCGTCCACTCTTCTTCTCACCTTTAGGAGTTCATTTTGAGCATTTTTCTGATATTTGGGGCTTGGAAGTCTGAGAATTTGGGGATGCTTTGGATACAAGAGTTGATGTGTCGGGCTTGAAGTATGCTTCGGGTACGGGCTTTTCTTTGCCTTTTCGGTCCTGCTTTTGTCAGGCTAAGAGGCTTTTGGGGTTTCAAAACACTTTTTAAAGTTTAAAAATTATATGTATAAAGTTTTAAAACATATATACAGGTTTGGAATATGTACAGGGTTAAGGCTCTTGGGTTTCTAGACTCAAAATAGCCCTTTGGGGTTGCTTTTATGAAACCAGGCATATTTGAGAAAATCATGGGATTTCGGGGTGTTTACAAATGCCCCTCTTTGGCATTATCCAAATTTATTTGGATAATGGCAAAGATGACAACACCCCTTTCAATGTCTCCCTAGATCTATCCACGAAAATATGGGATCGTCCCAATTTTTTGAGCAAAATCTCTCTTTTAAAGCAGGTAGGTGGAGATATCATGCCAAAGGGGAATATTATATGGTTTCTGGTCCTAAATGGGGATCATGTTATGCAAGTGTTCATGCGTGGATATGCACATGCATGACATGGATGAGACGCCAAGTAGGGCGACCTCCTAGAGACCAGATGGCATGGTCGAACTCTTGAGACTTACGAAGACTTGCTGCTCCAAGTGAGCGGGCCCTATGTTGCTCGATGTTCAATTTTTCAAAATCTATTTACAAAAGGAAAACTACTTTTAGCCTCAATCCTAAGGATCTCGAGCTCTTCGTGTTTGCCTTTGCTTGAGTCTTGACACTCGCTAATCTAGCGGAGGTTTTATAAGAAGCAAGCTATATTTCAAAATTCCTACGCCTTACTCGAAATGTCGAATTCTCAAATAAAATGAAATTCAAGTAAGTAAATCCTATTTTTACTTTAGGATTCCTTGAAATGAACCATGTTTTACTTGGGATAAGTCATAGGGATGGGAAAGAGATACTATGGCCCCTTCTGAAGTGTCCCGTGGTTTGAGGCATAGAAGGCGGAAAATTGCTCTTTTTTGAGCTTTTTGGCCTTTTCTTCCTTTTTTTCATAGAGGGTCTCCCTTTGGGAGTATTTTTTCTTTAATCCCTCTTTTCCATAAAAGAATTGAATTTTTCTTTTGATTCATGTTTCTTTCTTTGGGAAAGAGATTTTGGTGGGGATTTCCCTTTGTTTTTGGCCATATTTTCCTTTTGGAAGGAGAAGAGAAGAGGGGAGGACTTATCCCAAGGTCATACTCGATCCATTTCAGATCAGGCTATTTAGAAATAGCACGTACTACTTGCAAGTATCTTGCTATATTGAACTAGGCCTTTCTTTGTAAGAAGAAGGATTTTGAAATGTAACCACGTATTTGGAAAGCTCCACTCTTTCACAAGTGCGAATTCTCTCGCTCAGGGTCACATAATTTGCCTTTGAACCTTATTTTTGAGGTTTCAAAGCAGCTATCCCTAAGAATTTTTGAAAATGGGAATTTAACCCAAACCCTACACATAATACTTCTTCAAGTATTGAATATTGATAGGATCTGCTAAATTCCTACCTTCGACATCAATCAACCAATATGAGTTGTTTGTGGTGGTTGCACGCACAAGGGAGGGTCCATCCCACTTGGGGTGCCACTTTCCAAGTGGATGTGGGCCACGATAGTGGATGATTTTCAAAACCAGATCTCTCACTTCAAAGTGGCGAGGTTTCATATGTTTGTCATAGTGTCGGGCGATCCTTTATTGGTATGCATGAGCATGATCCATAGCAAGGAGTCGCCTCTCATCTAACGAATCTAGTTCGGCCATCCTAGCATGCTGAAGCGTCTCTAGGGGGAGGTCGAGTGCAATGGATGTATGAAATGAATGCAGTCGTGTATGAATGGGGAGAATGGCCTTTGTGCCATAGACCAACTCAAATAGCGTGGCATTCGTGGGAGTTCGGATGGAGGTCCTATCCTTTTCTAAAGTTTTCTCAATTATGCTAATGAGAGTCTTATTCATGGCTTCGGCTTGGCCGTTGCCTTGAGGGTAGTAGGGCGAGGAGAAGTGGTGAGTTATGCCATAGGTATTGCACAACTTAACCATCTGCTCGTTTTTTAATGGGGTACCATTATCGGACACAAGGTCTCTTGGAACTCCAAATCGAGCCAAGATATTCCTCTTAATAAAAGATGGCCATAGGTTCATTTTAGCAGCCACTGAGTACTTCTCCAAGTGGGTCGAAGCCATCTCCTTGTACGTTAAGCCTACAATATCAAACGCCCACATGGTAAATGGCCAGGGGCTGACCACGGAATGCAATGATGATGAGGGGATATGAATGGCGTGCCCATGCACTTGACATGGATGACACTTCCTAACATGATCGTGGCAATCCTTTTTCAGGGTGGACCAAAAATAGCCTGCCCTAAGTATTTTCATCACCATCATATTGGCATTAACATGACCTCCACATTCTCCACTGTGGAATTCATGCATAACAGTCCTAGCCTCCTCTAGGTCGACACATCTTAGCAAGATGCCGATAAAACTCTTTTTATACAAAACCCTACCCAAAATCATATATCGGGTAGAAATTTTCCAGATAAATGCCTTATCTTTGGATGTGGCATCCTTAGTGAATCCCCCATTTTCTAGAAAACATTTGATGTCATAGAACCAAGGTTTTTCAATAGAATCCGGATTGTTTTGGGAAATTTCCAAATCATGTGTGGATGGGGTGGGTGCATGCCATATTTCTAAGGATTGGGTTCCCAAAGTGGGATCGACCCTTAGGGATGAACCCAAGGAGGAGATGGCATTGGCAATGCCATTATCCTCTCTTCCTACATGTGTGAGTGTACACGATTGGAATGACTCAACCAATCGAGTGGCCAACTCGTGATATGGAAGAAGTTTTTCATTTCGCACTTGCCAAATTTTCAAAACTTGGTTTATAATGAGAAGTGAATCTCCAAAGACCTCGATGCATGATGCCCCTAGAGTTTTCGAATTCCTTAAGCCTTGTATGAGTGCTTCATACTCAGCTATGTTGTTGGAACATTCGAAATCTAGGCGAATTGCTATGGGGATCTCACCCTTTTCAGGGGATACGAGGATGACCCCGGCACCAGCCCCTCGTTGGTTTCGTGCCCCATCGAAGTGCATCTTCCACACTTGGTTTTCGAAAGAGTTTACCAAAATATGGTTTTGAAATTGGTTTTGCAATATGCCTTAATCAGGCATTTCATTAAGTGTGGGATATGCGTCCTCTAGGGGGAACTCAGCCACGTAGTCAGCTAGGGCTTGCCCCTTAATGGAGATCTGGTGATGATATTTTAGGTCATACTCCATTAGAAGGAGTTGCCATTTGCCCAATCTACTAGTGAGAATGGGTTTTTCGAACAAGTGCTTGATTGGATCAAGCTTGGACACTATCCAGATCTCATGATCTAGGAAATAGTGTCAAAATTTCTGGCAGGCCCAAACTAAGGCCAAGCACATCTTCTCCATGGCTTGGTAATTCCTTTCATAAGCCAAGAGAGTTTTCGAAATATAATATATGGCATACTCCTTGTGGGTGTCATCCTCATATTGAGCTAACAAGGCTCCCAAGGCATTCGCGTGTACGGAAATGTAAAGCAGAAGAGGTTTTCCTTGCTTTGGAGGATTTAAAACAGGGGGATTAACTAAGTATGCCTTTAGTTTTTCAAATGACTTTTGGCAGTCATCATCCCATGAAAATTTCGTGCCCTTTCTCAACAACTTGTTGAAGGGTTCGCATCTAGTCGCCAGGTTTGAGATAAACCTGCGAATGGATTGCAATCGACCTTGGAGGCTACGAATCTGCGTGAGATTGGAGGGTGGAGCCATGTCTATGATGGCTCGACACTTAGAGGGGTCGACTTCTATGCCCCTTTGGCTCACCATATAGCCTAAAAGCACATACTTCTATACAGTCATACCCTTTGGTTTGAAAAATGCTGGCACCACATACAAATGCTACCTAAAAGCATATGTCTATGATGGCACCACATATACCTCTATGAGCTCATGAATCTGATCATGGAAGATCGTGGTCATAGCTCTTTGGTATGTGGTGCCAGCATTTTTCAAACCAAAGGATATGACTGTATAGCAGTATGTGCCCCATGGGGTTGTGAAAGCGGTCTTACCCTGATCTCGTGGGTTTAGTTTGATTTGGTTATACCCTGAATAGCCATCCATAAACGAAAACATTTTGTGATCTGCAGTACTATCGACTATCAAATCTATGTTTGGTAAAGGATAATTATCCTTTGGAGTGGCTTTATTCAGGTTTCTAAAGTCGATGCATATTTGAATCTTCCCACTGGTTTTTCAAACAACAACTATATTGGATAACCAATCAGAATACGCAATGGGTTTTATAAATCCGGCTTTTAACAGATCTTCTAAACCCTCTTTGACTTGTGTGTGTATGTTCGGATGTATTTTCCTAAGCTTTTGCTTTATGGGTTTCACATCCGCATCTAAGGAAAGACGATGCTTGACAATATTCGGGTCTATGCCCGGCATGTCTTCATACGTCCATGCAAACACATCTAAGTAGGCTTTTAGAAATACAGTGAATGATGACCTTTCATGCTCATGCAAACATGCACCTACCTTAATGAGTTTGGGCTTTGAATCACTCCTTAGGTTTATCTCTATGAAATCTCCTCCTACTGAATTTGAAGGCTTTTCAAAATCGAGAATTTTATGAAATTCCGGGAGCTCAAAAGTGGGATCTTCCTTAAGGGGATCCACCTCTGGGCTTTGATCATTCTCAAGGGTTTCCACACAACTTGGGTTTGGGAAACATACCTTTCAAGGGAAAACAAGCTTGGTCCCTCGAAGGATTTTGAATATTTTGGGGTTTTGGAAGACTTATGGTTCCAAATAACCCCATTTTGGAAAATTTTGTTCTCAAGGGAAGCCGTGCTTGGTCCCTTGAGAGACTTTGGACTTTTCAGGATGCTGGAAGACTTATAGTTCCATATAACTTGATTTTGGAAGAAATTTGCTTCCAGGGAAGCCCAGATTGCTCCCTCGAAGTTTTTGACCTGCTCCCTAGGTTCGACTCATGGTGCCCCTAGGGATGGATTTTTTTGTTTTGAAGCCATAGCCTTGGTTCCAGGGTACAAGACTAGGCTCGAAAAAGTGAGTTTTTCTATGGTAGGGTTATGAGCTCCTAAGATGTCGATGCATGCATTGGGGGTCTCCATGTCTACCATTTTTTGAACTTCTTTTTGTTTTTGAAATTCTTTTGGGTGGTGCGGGATATTTGGCGCACCTTGAAAATCCTCAAATTTTGGCACAATTTATGGGTTTGTGTGTGCATAGGGGTTATCCAATGCATCTGATGACCCCATATAAAGAAGAGAGTTTTGAGAAGGATGGGTTTCAGGCATACCTCTTTGTGGCTTGTCTACCTTTTCAGGGTGAGAGCAGGCGGGCAACTTTGTTTTGAGCCCCTGGGGTTTCAAGAGGCGTTCTTTTTCGAAACCTTCCTGTTTTTCACTCTCGTCTCTTTGTGGGGTGTGGGTTTCATGTCCCACAGTGTGTGTGTGCCTAGATTTAGAAATTTCACTTGAATTTTTCAAAATTTCAAAATTTTGTTTTTCAATTTTTTTGTTTTTTTGCAAGATTTCAAGATTTTTTTGATTTTTTGAAATAGACAAATCTTTTTTTGATTTTTCTATGGATTTTGAAAAGCTTTGAGATTTAGGAGTGGATGACTCATCCCTTTTTCGGGATTCGTCTTTAATCTCCAATCCTTCGTTGAGTTTGAGATCGGTTTTCAATTCACGATCTTTATGTGCCCTAAAAGAGCTGTTATGTGATCGATGGACTTTAAGCTCCTTGCTTAAAGCATCCATCTTTTGAAATATTTTTGAAATATCATCAAGCTCTTTTTGGGCTTTACCTATTTTGAAAGCCTTCTTTAGTTTACTCAATGAGGATTGTTGTAGCTTTTTATCCATTTTCTTGCAAACTTTTGAATCGAATTTTGAAAACACTTTTTGGAAAAATTTTTAAGAGTTTTGTTTGTTTTATCAAAGTTTTAAGACCCGGGTCTCATCGGGTGTGCCAAACCTGTAGACGTGGAAAATTCTTACTTCTGGTTCTTAGGCCCGAAGTGAACCTTTTCGTGTTCTAAGTCGTTTTTATGAAAAGGGCATGCCAGCTAGCTTACTCAAGCTAGCGAAGTATGTTTTGAAAATCTGACTCTTTTGGGGCGACTGTGAGCAAGTGATCTCTTTTCGTCGCAGACCTTCTTGCACCGATGGGCAAGGGTCAGTCTATACGCTTGGCAAAGTCGTTTTGAACAAATAACCTCTTTGAAAATACACGAAGTGTTTGGGTTTTGTTTGTATGATTGCAAGTTTTATTTCACGTGAGATTTGCACATGCCTATGTCTTTCCATGTTTATGCTATTTAAGCCAACTAGGTGTGTGCGCAAGTGACCTAAGTTGGGCGATTTTTGCACGGGAGTGTGGGGTTTGCTTTGATGCAATATGCGTCCAAACTCGTGGTATGGCGAATATGCAATGCAAACTCACACAACTCCAAGGAAAAACCCAAATTGAAAGACAATGCTTAAGGGAAATTGCATAAGGTAAATTGCAAAAGGAAAATTGCAAAAGGGAAATATGGTTATATCTTAAGAGCGGAAAGGCTCAATTGTGTAAGTGTGTGTCGTGTATATATGGAAAGACTACTCACATAGCTGAACCTTAAAACCCAAATCTTAAAGACGTAGCAGAAGGAAAATACAACTATATATATATGGGCCCGAAGGTCGCCAACGTGTGCGTGGGTGTTGTGTATATATGTAAAGACAACTCACACGACTTGGAATGTAAAACCCAAATAAAATTACAATACAGCCCTTATTAGGGTCTTGGGAGTAAGAGCGAAAGCTCAATGTGTGTGAGTGTGGAATTAAAAGACCACGCACACAACTTGAATGAAAACCCCAAATTAAATTACAATATGGCTCTTATTAGAGTCTTGGGAGTAAGAGCGAAGGCTCAATGTGTGTGAGTGTGGAATGGAAAGACAACGCACATGACTTGAATATAAACCCATGCAGTTGAATATATATAAATATGGTTATATCCTATGGGTTGTTAAGACCCGAAATTGTGTGCAAAGGTGTGCAGCTAAGAGCGGAAAGGTTCAAGTGCACGTGTGTGGTTTATGTAGCAAACCAAGTTATTACAATCGGGGGGAGACAACGCTCCATTATTACAACCCTGTATCAAAATTTAATTAAATGTAAGCAAGTTCATATAATAGACCAAGTTAAGACACTTACATGTAGCTGGTCCATGTTCAACTTGCTTGGATTTGGTCTCGTGAGTCTCCTTGGGCAGCCAAGAGGAGCTCCTTAGGTAGTTTGAGAAAAAGGTGGGATTTGAGTGCTTTAGGGACAGGTAGGGACTGGACGACTGGTTTATGGGAGCTAAGGGAAGGTAGGTGTAAACACCCCAAATCTTCTATATTTCAAAAACTCTCAAAAACACCAGAAAGCTCGTTTGAGCCAAAACGACGTCCTGTTTTGAAATGTGAAAACAGGTACAGAAGGCAAAAGAAAAGTCCAGGCAAGAAGAGGATTCGAGCCCAGAATTTCAGAAGCCACCCCCTGTTCAAAAACGGAAGAAAAAAGAGCCCATTTGGAGAAAAGCCCGACAGAAGGGTAAAAATGTAATTTGGGTCAAAGAAAAAGCACAAAGCAGCTCCAAAATGCAGAAAGAAGCCCAGTACCTGAGGAAGTCGACAGAAGTCCGAGACACGTCCCGTCAGAATGAAGAACGGAATCCGTGCGGCAATCTGAGTTCGATATCAACAGGAACCGGCCAAAAACCAAAACGGCGGACCGAAACAAACACCGAAAAAGTCCTGAAAAGCAGAACACCAGTTGGAAGAAACACTTGGGGAAGACCCAGGCCAGAGTTGGGCATCCAATGAATCGAAGCCCGCTCGAAACCGACGGTGAAAAGCACCAGAAAGGACCAGAAAACCAAGGAGCAGAAGAAAAATCTGGATTGGGTCTGGACCCAAAAATATCCAGATCCATATCCAAATTGTGTTTGGATTGGATATGGATCTCAAAAATCCAAGATCCGAGATCCGAGATCCAAACCCAAATAAATATTTAGACTGGATCTGGATCTCAAAATATCCGAGATCCGTGATCCAGATCCACATTGAGTTTGGATTGGATCTGGATAGCCAGACCCAAATCCAAGACCCAATATCCAAGACCCACTTAAAACCCCTATAAATAGAGGTGCTGGGCTTGAAAAAAAGTAGACGTGAGGCTCAAAGGGGAGAGGCTTTCATGTGAAAGCTTGGTGGGTGGAGAGAGAAAGAGAGAGAGAGGGAAGCAAGTCAAGAATAGTGGCTTGACTTTCCCCTTTTCAAGTTTTTTTTTTACGTGAAACCTTGTTGGCCAAGGGACTTGAGGAAGCTGCACCAACCAAAGAACGTCCCCTACCTTGGCTGGGAGCATGGCGTGGTGGAGCTTGGCGGCTTGAGCGGCGGCTTGGAGCGGTGTTGCAACCAAGGTAGGTCCCCTAAGCCCTAACCTAACCCATCTTCCCTAACCTCTCTAGACCACCCATCCTAGCCAAACTTGCCCCTGAAACCACCACCAAACCAGCCAAGTGCTGGCCGTTTTTCACCAAGTCTCCTACCTAAGACCACCACCTAAACACCACCCTAAACAACCTCCCTAAACCACCTAAAGTTCGGCCAAGTGCTGGCCGAACTTCCCTTTGAAACTACCTAGCTCGAGCCACCTTGGCTCGAGCCTTTTTCCTCCCCCATACTTACCCAAGTCGACCCAAGACAACCCCACAACAACCTTGGCCGAACCTTAGAGCAAGTCACTCCTACTCGAGCCACCTTGGCTCGAGTTTCACAAGACCCAAAACGGCCAAGTGCTGGCCGTATTCCATACTAAAACCATGCCACTCGAGCCACCTTGGCTCGAGTCTCACAAGACCAAACAAAGGTCATGAACCTTGGCCGAAATCTCAAAACTTTAGCCAACACCTGACCTAGGACCAGCCAACTCTATCCTATACCTAAACCAAGGCCAAATGCTGGCCTAATACCAAGCCTAAACTATACCTAAACCAAGACCAAGCGTTGGCCAAATCCCATACAAAAACCCAATCACTCGAGCCAAGGTGACTCGAGTCTTACCTTGCCCAAACCAGCCCCAACTAGCCCCAAACCCATTGTAGCTTGCAGCTCCCGGAACTCCAAGTCTCTCCAAGCTCTCAAGCTCTCCGGCTTCGCTCCCACATGCCCCGGACTCCTTAAGAAGAAGGCGGATTCGCCCCTTGTACGATCCTAACTCAAAAGGCTGGAAAGTGTAAGTTGATTTCGATATATATCAAATCCCTTTCTATTCAATTTAATTCGTCATATGGGGTTGTAATAACGGAGCATCGTCTCCCCCCGGATGTAATATATGTGCAAAACACACACACGTACACTCGAGCCTTTCCGCTCTTATCTGCACACTTTTGCACACAAACGGGCCTCAACAGCCCATAGGATATAGCCCTATTTATATACATTCAGCTGGGTTTTAAGGTTCAAGTCGTGTGAGTTGTCTTTCATTTTATACACTCAAAACACTCACTCACATTGAGCCTTTCCGCTCTTACGTATATATACGTATTTCCCTTTCAGTTGGGTTTTAAATTTAAGTTGCGTGAGTTGCCTTTCAATTTATACACTCAAAGCACTCACTCACATTGAGCCTTCTCGCTCTTATATATATCTATATCTCCCTTCTGCTGCGTTTTACGGTTCAGTTGCGTGTGTTGCATTTCAATTTATACACAACACCCATGCACACATTGAGCCTTTTCGCTCTTAAGATATAAGATATATTTAAATTTCTGCAATTTACATTCAAGTCGTGTGAGTTGCATTCAATTTGGGTTTTCCCTTCTGTTAAGTCTTTAAATTTTGGGTTTTACATTCAAGTTGTGTGAGTTGCATTGCATACTCGCCATACTCGAGCTAGGTTGCATACCTGCATCGAACAAACCCGAATAAATCGTGCAAAACGCCCATCTTAGGCACTTGATGCACACACTCCACGCCTAAGGCAGATAAATTTCAAAAACTTAGGGTCGCCCAAACCCAGTAAAAGCAAAAACTCGCCAAATGCATGCTTTCTGAAGTTTTCAAACACCTGTTCATTCAAAAATCGAATTTGAGTTTAACTTGTTTCAAACGAAGTCTCTAAGCGTACAAACTGACCCTTGAGCGTCGGTTCAAGAAGGTTTGCGACGAAAAGATCCCGCTTGTCCACAATTGCCTTTCAAAAGTCGGATATTTCAAAAACTACTTCGCTAGTTTGAGTAAGCTAGCTGGCACGCCCTAAAAGCGAACGTAAGCACGAAAAGGTTCACTTCAGGCCTAAGAACCCGCAAGTGAAAATTTTCCGTGTCTACAGTAGGTCTTTCTTCACTTGGGATAAGTCGCAGGAATGGGGAAAGAGTTACCACGGTCCCTTCTGAAGCGTCCCATGGTTTGAGGCAAAGAGGCGGAAAACTGCTCTTTTTGAGATTTGGCCTTTTTTCCTTTTTTTCATAGAGGGTCTCCCTTTAGGAGAATTTTTTCTTTATTCCTCTTTTCCATAGAAGAAATGATTTTTCATTTTTGATTCAGCTTTCTTTTCGGGAAAGAGATTTTTGTAGGGATTTCCCTTTTAGGTTTTCGCCAAATTTTCCTTTTTGGAAGAAGAAAAGAAGAGGGGAAAGACTTATCCCAAGGATCTACTCGATTCATCCCAGATCAGCCTATTTAGAAATAGCACATACTACTTGCAAGTATCTTGCTATATTGAAATAGGCCTTTTTTTTTAAGAAGAAGAATTTTGAAATGTAACCCACGTGTTTTGGAAAACTCCGCTTTTTCGCAAGCATCGATTCTCTCACTCAGGGTCACATGATTCATGTTAATCCTTACTTACGAAGTTTCAAAGTAGATTTCTCCAAAGCATTTTCAAAAGGGGAATTTAACTTAGACCCTACACATGGTATTTTTTAAAATATTGAACATTCATGGGGTCTGCCAAATTCCTACCCTCGACATCGATTAACCAATATGCGTTGTTTGTGGTGGTTCCACGTACAACATAAGGACCATCTCACTTGGGCCGCCACTTTCCAAGTGGATGTGGGCCACAATGTTGGATGATTTTGAGCACAAGGTCTCCCACTTTGAAGTGGCGAGGTCTCATATGCTTCTCATAATGTCGGGGTATCCGTTGCCGGTATGCATGTGCATGATCCATAGAAAGGAGCCTCCTTTCATTTAATAAGTCGAGCTCGGCCATTCTAGCATGCTAAAGTGTCTCTAGGGGGAGGTCGAGTGCAATGGATGTATGGAATGAATGTAATTTGGTATGAATGGGGAGAATGGTGTTTGTGCCATAGACCAACTCAAATGGCATGGCATTTGTGGGAGTTTGGATGGAAGTCCTATAAGCCCATAAGGCTTCATCCAATTTCTCATGCCACATCCTACCCTTCTCCAAGGTTTTCTCGATAATGCTTATGAGAGTCTTATTGGTGGCTTCGGCCTGGCCGTTGCCTTGAGGGTAGTAGGGCGATGAGAAGTGGTGAGTTATGCCATATGTGTTACTGTAGACGCGCGAAAATCCCCATGCCTCCCCGCCTTTTCTGGGCTTGGAGTGGATCCTCTCGTGCATCTAAGGCCTATTTATGTAATCAGGGCGTGCCAGCTAGCTTACCTAAGCTAGCGAAGATGTATTTTAAACTGACTTCTAATCGTGGCGACTGTGAGCAAGTGAGCTCTTGTCGTCGCAGACCTTCTTGCACCGATGCGCAAGGGTTAGTCTGTACGCTTTGCAAAAATCGAGTTTTTGGGATAGAAAGCCTACGAAGCGGTTCGAGGTGTCTAATTCGGGTCCTTTAGATGCGATTGCAAATTTTAGATCACGTGGATTTGCACGTGCCTAAGTCTTTCCTTTTATCCCTTAGTTTGTGTGTTATGAACACTCCACTACATGGGCGAATTCGAGCGGGGCTTGCTTTGATGCAATATGCGTCCTACCTCGTGGTATGGCGTAGATGCAATGCAAACTCACGCTACTCCAAAGGGAAAACCCGAAATGTAAAGACAATGCCAAAGGGAAATAACCGAAGGGAAATAACCGAAAGGAGATATGTATATAGAGTATGTATATGGGCCCTTACTCGGGTCTTACAAATAAGAGCGAAGGCTCAATGTGGGTGCGTGATTGAATTGAAAGACTTACACACACGACATGAAATTAAACCCAAATATAACTTGCAGTATGGCCTTGATTAAGGTCTTGGGAATAAGAGCGAAAGCTCAATGTGTGTGAGTGCTTGAATTGAAGTACTACGCACACAACATGAAATTAAACCCAAATAGTATAACACGACCCTTACTTGTGTCTTTCAAATAAGAGCGAAAGCTCAATGTGTGTGAGTGCTTGAATTGAAAGACTTACACACACGACATGAAATGAAACCCAAATAGTATAGGTCGGCCCTTACTTGGGTCTTTCAAATAAGAGCGAAAGCTCAATGTGTGTGAGTGCTTGAATTGAAAGACTTACACACACGACATGAAATGAAACCCAAATAGTATAGGTCGGCCCTTACTTGGGTCTTTCAAATAAGAGCGAAAGCTCAATGTGTGTCAGTGTTTGAATTGAAAGACTTACACACACGACATGAAATGAAACCCAAATAGTATAGGTCGGCCCTTACTTGGGTCTTTCAAATAAGAGCGAAGGCTCAATGTGTGTGAGTGCTTGAATTGAAAGACAACACACCCAACTTAAGCAAAACCCTACAAAATTAAAGTATATGTATATACTTATGTATTAGGGGCTGATTAGGCCCGTGTGTGTTCAAAATCGTGCACAACTAAGAGAGTGCACGTGTGTGGGTGTGCCAAGTCACGTTATTACAAGCGGGGGGAGACTATGCTCCGTTATTACAACCTCGTATTGAATTGAATCCCAAGCAAGTATACAACTAAAGACCGAGTTAGGCACTTACTAATAGCTGGTCCGAAGATGCCTTGCTTGAGCGTGGGCTTGGCCTTCGCCTTGGGCTACACAAGGGAGCTCCGCGAGGTTGAATGGCAAGAGGTGTTGGCCGAGTGTCCTTGGGGCGCGGAAGAGGCGCCTTGAAGGTGGCCGGCTGCTAGCAAAGGGTTGTCTTTGGTGTGTTGGGTTAAAGGACCTAAGTAGGGTCACTAAGGGAGTATGGCACTAAGGGAAGCTCAAAGGAAGACCTAATGGGGCTAAAAGGGCTAGGTGGTGGCAGGTAGTTAGGGAGCTATGGGTTCGGCTGAGTGAGAAGGGTGGCAGCGAGTGGAAGGGCTGATGTTAGGGTGGTAGGGGAGTGGATTAGGTGGCTGAGAGTGTAGAGGGAGTGAAGAAGTAGTAAGGTAGGATGTAGGGGACTTACCGGGTGAAGAAATGTTGGCGGGTGGAAGGGAATCAACCGGATGATGGTGGCGATGGTGGTGGCGTTCGGTTGGAAGGCAGTGGTGTAGGTGGTGGCGGGATGTGGAGCAGGTGGTGGTGGGATGTGGAGCAGGTGGAGCAGGTGGGATTCGGCTGAACTTGGGGAAGTGGAGGACTCGGCTGGGAATGGGTGGGCTGCTTGGTTATGAAACCCGCCCCCAAGGGGGGGGGGTTTATATAGGGCTGGGTTAGGTCGGTTAGGGCTGGGTTTGGGGTAGTGGTTAGGTGGTTTAGGTAGGGTGGTATGATGATAAGGTGGGCTGGAAAGGGTAGGGCCAGATATTTTAAATACAAGTGGTTTAGGTAGGTTGTGGGCTAGGGGTGGTTTAGAGGTTTAGGGTTTAGTTAGGTGGGTTGGTTCTAGGGTGAGGTTTAGTGAGCTAGGTTAGGTGATTAGGCTAGGATTAGGCTAGGTTTAGGGTAATTAACCTAGGTTTAGGGAAGGATTAGGGAAGTGGGTTAGGTGATTAGGTTGGGATTAGGCCGGGATTAGGGAAGTGGGTTAGGTGATTAGGCTCAGATTAGGGGCGGATTAGGGTGGAAGGCTAGGATTAGGTGTTTTTGGTTAGGTTTAGGTGAAGGAGCTCCCTTTGCATGGCCCATAGACCTTAACCACATCATGTTGGTGCAACCCTAGGTTAGGTTTTGGCTAATTACAAGCTTAAACCCACTTAATTAGGCTAACCCACATGATTAACCCCAAACTTGACACACAAGTCAAGCTTAATTACAACACACACTTGATCTTATCCACCCCCACTCTCTCTCATGCCCATAATCCCACGTGAAATTCAAGTGGGCCCCACCTCCATTTATGAGGAGGTGATGTGGGCCATGGATATGGATATTGGATTGGATCTCTGAATCCAAATCCAAATCCAAGTCCATACATGGGTTTGGATTGGGATCTGGATATATATGGTCCAGATCCGATCCAAACTGAACTCTGACTCCTTCGAGCTGTGTTCGAAACGAACGGTTTGTGCGGGGCCTGACAGCATCAATACTCCGTCTTCGTTGGGTCTTCGCCAAGATGATCGTCCGTCTCTGTTTTCACCTTCCGGAGATGACTTCAAATGATATTTTGATGATGATAGGGTCTTGGACGTTCGAGATCCTGGGGGTGTGAATTTGATACAAGAGTTGTTGTGCCGGGCTCGACATGTGCTCCGGTTCTGAGCTCTTCTTAGCTTTCCTGGTCCTGTTTGGATTAGGCCAAGCTGCTTCGGGGTTTCAAAACATATTTTAAAAAGGTTTTAAAAGCGATATTGTATGTTTTTGAAATGCAGAGTTCAAAACATATGTACAGGGTTGCCTAGAAGGCTCTTGGGTTTCCAGACTCAAAATATCCCTTTGGGGCTGCTTTTACAAAACGAGATGGATTTTGAGAAATTCGTGGGATTTCGGGGTGTTTAGGTGTTTACAGTTACATAACTTTACCATCCTCTCATTTTTAAATGGGGTGCCATTATCGGACACTAGGTCTCTTGGAACTCCAAATCGAGCCAAGATATTTTTCCTAATGAACGCCACCACATGTTGCCCCTGGACATTAGTCAGGGAGGTAGCTTCAACCCATTTGGAAAAATATTCAGTGGCTGCTAGGATAAACCTATGCCCATTTGATGCATTTGGAAATATTGGTCCTATGATATCAAATGCCCACATGGTAAATGGCCAGGGGCTGACCACGAAATGCAATGAGGATGAAGGGATATGAATAGCATACCCATGCACTTGACATGGGTGACACTTCCTAACATGAACATGGCAATCCTGCTTTAGAGTGGACCAAAAGTAACCAGCTCTAAGTATTTTCATTGCCATCATATTGACATTGACATGACCTCCACATTCTCCATCGTGGAATTCATGCATTAAAATCCTAGCCTCCTCAAGGTCGACACACCTCAGTAAGGCGCCAGTAAAGCTCTTTTTGTAAAGAACCCCTCCCAAAATCATATATCGGGTGGAAATCTTTTGGATAAAAGCTTTCTCTTTAGATGTAGCAAATTCTGAAAATCCTCCATTTTCTAAGAAACTTTTTGTCTTGAAACCAAGGTTTTTCAGCAGAATTTTGATTGTTTTGGCAAATCTCCAAATCGTGCATGGATGGAGTGGGTGCGTGTTATATTTCTAAGGATCGGGTTCCCAAAGTGGGATCGACCCTTAGGGCTGAACCCAAGGATGAGAAGGCATCGGCTATGCCATTATCCTCTCTTCCTACGTGTGTGAGTGTGTACGATTGGAATGACTCGACCAATCGAGTGGCCAACTCGTGGTATGGAAGAAGTTTTTCGTTTTTGACTTGCCAAATCTTTAACACTTGGTTTATGACAAGTAATGAATCTCCAAAAACCTCAATGCATGATGCCCCTAGAGTTTTCGAAATTTTTAAGCCTTGTATGAGCGCTTCATACTCAGCTATGTTGTTGGAACATTCGAAATCTAGGCGAATGGCAATGGGTATTTCTCCCTTTTCAGGGGATATGAGGATGATTCCTGCCCCAACCCCTCTCTGGTTTCGTGCCTCATCGAAGTGCATTTTCCACACTTGGTTTTTACTTAAGCCATTTCATAAAATATGGTTTTGAAATTGGTTTTGAAAAATGCCTTCGTCGGGCATTTTGTCAAGTGTGGGATATGAGTCCTCTAAAGGGAAGTCAGCCACATAGTCAGCTAGGGCTTGCCCCTTAACAGAAGTTTGATGGTGGAATTTCAGGTCATACTCCATTAAGAGGAGCTGCCATTTACCCAGCCTACCCGTAAGGATAGGTTTTTCAAATAAGTGCTTGATTAGATCAAGCCTAGACACTATCCAGATCTCATGATCTAGGAAATAATATCGAAATTTCTGGCAGGCCCATACCAAGGTCAAGCACGTCTTCTCCATGGCTTGATAGTTTCTTTCATAAGCCAGTAGAGTTTTCAAAATGTAGTAAATGGCATACTCTTTGTGGGTATCATCCTCATATTGAGCTAATAAGGCACCCAAGGCATTCGTATGCATAGAAATATAAAGCAGAAGAGTTTTTCCTTGCTTTGGAGGGTTTAAAACCGGAGGATTAACCAAATACGCTTTTAATCTTTCAAAAGCTTTTTGACAATCATCGTCCTATATAAATTTTACCCCTTTTCTCAAAAGTTTATTGAAAGGTTCGCATCTTGTTGCAAGGTTCGAAATAAACCTTCGAATCGATTAGAGGCGACCTTGGAGGCTACAAATTGCGTAAGATTGGAGGGTGGAGACATGTCTACGATGGCTCTACACTTAGAGGGGTCGACTTCAATACCCCTTTGGCTTACCATAAAGCCTAAAAGTTTACCTGATTCTACTCCAAAAACTCACTTTTGAGGGTTTAGCTTTACTTTGTAAAGCCTAAGCCTTTCGAAAACTTTTTGTAAAGATTCGATATGAGTGCATCGAGTTTTTGATTTTACCAAGAGATCATCCACATATACCTCTACGAGCTCATGAATTTGATCGTGAAAGATCGTAGTCATGGCTCTTTGGTATGTGGTGCCGGTATTTTTCAAACCAAAGGGCATGACTATATAGCAATATGTGCCCCAAGGTGTGGTGAAAGGAGTTTTAGCCAGATCTCTTGGGGCTAATTTGATTTGGTTATAAACTGAATAGCCATCCATGAAAGAAAACATTTCATGATTTGCAGTAATATCGACTATAAAATCAAAGTTTGGTAAAGGAAAGTTATCCTTTGGAGTGGCCTTGTTCAAGTTTCTAAAATCGATGCAAATTCGAATTTTCCCATTGGATTTTCGAACTACAACAATATTTGACAACCAATCAAAATATGCAATGGGTTTTATAAAATCGGCTTTTAGCAGATCTTCTAAACCCTCTTTCACTTGCAAGTGTACGTTTGGATGAATCTTCCTAAGCTTTTGCTTTATGGGTTTCGAATCCGAATCTAAGGAAAGACAATGTTCCACGATTTTTGCGTCTATACCCGGCATGTCTTCGTAAGTCCATGCAAACACATCGATATAGGTTTTCAAGAATGCAATGAATGATGCTTTTTCATGCTCATGCAAACATGCACCTATCTTAATGTGCTTGGGTTTAGACTCACTCCCTAGGTCGACTTCTAAGAAATCCCCTCCTACAGAATCCGAAGGTTTTTCCAAATCGAGAATTTTGTTAAATTCGGGAAGCTCGGAGGTTTGATCTCTCTCCGGGCTTTGATCATTCTCGAGAGTATTGAATCCTAGGGAATTAGGAGTGGACGCCTAGTTTTTACAAACACCTGGTTTTTGTTTTGGAAATTCTACAGGTTTTGAAGATTTTGGTCCTTTTATGAAGACGATTTCCTGTTTTTTTTCAAATTTTTACCAGGATTTGGTATGTACACAATTTTTTTGGTCTTTTTGCAATTTTCCAATGTTTTTGGTTTTATGCAAATTTGTAATTTTTTTGTTTTTTTTGTTTGAAAAGGGGTCTTCCATCCCACCTACAAAGAAAACGCCACGAATTAGTTTCTAAATAAGAGATCTAAATCGTAGGTCTCGATTTTAGCAGGTTCCAGGTCACCCTAGACCCAAGTGGTCGTAGATGGTGGTTCTGGGGGTATGGTGAGAACATAGCCTATCCCGTACCTGTTTGGTTTTGGGCTTGGGAGGACCGACTCTAGACGACCCTGATTTTTGCTCCCTAAACTCTAGTAGGGCTTATAGCCCATGTTGAGCAACATGTTCCAAGGTTTCCGTATTTTGGAAAACTCTTGGTACAAAGGATGACTTTGGAACATGCTCTCATCCATGGCATGCTCAAATGGTTTTCGGGATTTTGGAAATATAGGGAGTTTGGATTTGCCTAGGATGGTCACGACTTTTGGAGGGCTAGTTTTGGACTGCCCCTTGATGTACACGACTCTCCTAGGGTTTTGGGGGACGAATTCGTATGATTCGTCTTTGGATTTCATGGGGTTCCCCGTAAGCCTTTTGACTTGACAGACAAGGGAAGTTTTGAACTGCCCTTAGTTGTGGGTGGCTTTCGCCCAGAATTACCATGATTTGGTCATCATGGGGGAATTTCACACAACCATGGAAGGTGGATGGCACAGCACGCAAGCTGTGTATCCAGGGTCTTCCCAGAAGTAGGTGTAAACACCCCAAAATAAAACAAATTTGAAAACCAAACACCTAGTTTGAAAAATCGTTTCAAAGCCAAACTTTGGAGGTTTTCGAAATCCCAGGGGCTGTAAAAGCTTTTGAAATTCTGTCTTGAAAACCCTGATCAAAATGTGGATTTCTTAAACTCAGGGAAAGTCCCAATTCCATAAAGAGCCAAATGAAACAGGTGAAGCATGAAGGACGACACCTGATCAAGAAGCAGCCTAGAAAGCAGCTCCAGAAGCCTGAATGCCAAAGAAGCATCAAAAACAGGTTCAGAAGCCCGAAGACAGCACCCTTGCCTGATAAAAGCCAGGGTCAAAAGGCGAAAAGAAGGCCCAGGCCCGATGCAGACTGTCAGCCTGGAGCACCCAAAAGCCAAGTCAAGCACATCCACCCAAGCAGCAGAAATCCAAGCCAGAAACGATGAAATTATGCAGAAACGAAGTCTAAAAAGGCGAGAAAGAATTCAGACGACAAAGTTGGAGAAAATCCAGCATAAGACGGAGCACTGATGAAGCCAACGCCCACACAAATCGTCCGTCCTGAACCCCAAGAAGGATTGTTCAGAGAAAATTTGGATTGGATCTGAACCATAAATATCCAAATCCATATACAAATAGTGTTTGGATTTGGATCAATCCAAATAGTGTTTGGATTTGGATTGGATCCAAATAGTGTTTGGATTTGGATTGGATCCAAATAGTGTTTGGATTGGATTGGATCTAGACCAAAATATCCATATCCATATAAATGTTTGGATTTGGATCAGATCTGGTCATAAATATCTAGATCCAAATCCAAATGGTACTTGGATTTGGATTTGGATCCAGATCTCAAACCCATATCCAAATGCAAGACCCACCTCACTTGCCTATAAATAGAGGTGAGGGGGTCTCCAAGAAGGGATCATGTGAACTTGCTTGGGAGGAGAGAGAGTGAGTGGTAAACCTAGCCATGTTGGCTCAAGGGTGAGGTGGGTTGAAGCCTTGTTGGCTAAGTGGGCTGCAACCAAGGTGGGCTCGATCAAGGAAGGCTGCAACCGTGGCTTGGACGTGGGCTCAACCAAGAAGGACCAGCTCCAAGAGGCAGGTCTCCTAATCCTAGCCTAATCATAGCCTAATCCACCTAACCCACATCATTAAACCTCACCCTAACTAACCTAAACCTAGACTAACCCACTCAAACTACCCCTAAGCTAAACCCCAAAACCCTCAAGCCCCGGCCCAGCCGTGTGCCATAGCACTACCTTCCGGCTCCCTACGCCCTACGTGCACCTCCCGGCCTCCCGCCTGCGTCCCTGCACCTGCCACACGCCTTGCGCCACAACACACCCCACCTGCGCCTACCACACGCCCTACGCCATAGCACTCCCCACCTGCGCCTGCCGCGCGCTCTGCACCTCAGCACGCCATGCTGCTGTGCTGCATGCCCAACACCCCGCGCCCTGTCATGCTCGACACTTAGCACCGAACTGCTGCCCCACTCCAGCCACCCCTTAGGACTAGCTTCCCCTTAGGGCCAACTTCCCTTTAGGGCCACTTAGGTTCGTGACCCCTTAGGCCATGATCGACCCTAGATAGCCCGTGCCTACCCCTCTTGGCCGAACCTAGGTCCTCCCAAGTCACAAGCCCACGAGCCTTCCCTAAGCCTCAAACTCTCTCTCAAACCCACCTAGGGAGACCCCTCTTGGCTGCCCAATGTGGACACAAGCCCAAGCACGAGCAAGGAGAAGAAAGCCGAATCACTTGTAAGTGTTTAAAATTCGGTATTTACATTACTCCTTTCATACTTAATTAAATTTTGATACGGGATTGTAATAATGGAGCGTAATCTCCCCCCGAGATGTAATATTGGTGCTTGACACACGAGACACATACGTGCACTTGAGCCTTAGCTCTTATCTCGTACACGAGACACATGTAAACACCCCAAAATTCCCTGATTTCATTAAACAAATTCCTGGTTTTCAAATCAACCCCAAAAGGGCCATTTTGAGTTTTAAAAACCCAGGAGCTTCCCAAAAGCCTGTAAATACTGTTTTGGAACCCCGTATCCAATAAAAATTTCTTAAACTCGGGCCAAGTCCCATTTCGCAAAAGACGAACAGGTGAAGCAAGGAAGACAACACATGTTCGAGAAGCAGCTCAGAAACCAACCCACGAAGGCCAAATCAAAGGCAGCCTCAGAAATAGGGGCAAAAGCCCAAAAGTAGCAGCCTAGCCTGATAAAAGCCATGGTCAAAAGGCGAAAAGAAGGTCCAGGCCCGATGCAGAAAGCAAGCCTAGAGCACCTAAAAGCCAAATCAAGCATCCCCATCCAAGCAGCATGAATTTGAGCCAGAAATGGCGAAATTAAGCAGAAATGGAGTCCATAATGGCGAGATAGAGTCTGGACGACAAAGTTGGGAAAAATCGAGCACCAGACGGAGCACTGATGAAGCCAGTGTCCACACAAAACGTACGCCTCGAAAAGCCAAGAAGGACCATCCAGAGAAAATTTGGATTGGATCTGGACCATAAATATCTAGATCCATATCCAAATAGTGTTTGGATTTGGGTCGATCCAAATAGTGTTTAGATTTGGATTGGATCCAAATAGTGTTTGGATTGGATAGAATCTAGACCAAAATATCCAGATCCATATCCATAAAAATATTGGATTTGGATCTGATATGGATCTCAAAATATCTAAGATCCAAGATCTAGATCCAAATAGTGTTTGGATCGGACATGGATTCCACGATCCAAACCCCAGACCCATATCCAAGACCCACCTCATTTGCCTACAAATAGGAGTGAGGGAGTGTAAACACCCCGAAATCCCACGAATTTCTCAAAATCCATCTGGTTTTATACAAGCAGCCCCAAAGGGCCATTTTGAGTTTGGAAACCCAGGAGCCTTCCAAACAACCCTGTACATATGTTTTAAACTTTATCTTTCTAAAACATATAATATGGCTTTTGAAAACCCTTTTAAAACACGTTTTGAAACCCCGAAGTGGCTTGGCCCGATCAAGACAGGACCAGGAGAGCCAAGAAGAGCCCGGAACCGGAGCACCTGTCGAGCCCGGCGCAGCAACTCTTGTATCTGATTCACATCCCAGGATCTCGAACGTCCAAGACCCTGTTCTTATCAAAATAGCATTTGAAGTCATCTCCGGAAGGCAGAAACGGAGGCGGACGACCATGTTGGCGAAGACCCAACGCAGACGGAGTACTGATGCTGTCAGGCCCCGCACGAATCGTCCGTTTCGAACCTAGCTCGAAGGAGTCAGAGTTTAGTTTGGATTGGATCTGGACCATATATATCCAGATTCCAATCCAAACCCATATGTGGACTTGGATTTGAATTTGGATCCAGAAATCCAATCCAATATCCATATCCATGGCCCACATCACCTTCTCATAAATGGAGGTGGGGCCCACTTGAAATTCACGTGGGATATTGGGCATGAGAGAGAGTGGGGTTGAAAAATATCAAGAGTGTTGTATTAAGCTTGACTTGTGTGTCAAGTTTGGGTTAATCATGTGGGTTAGCCTAATTGAGTGGGTTTAAGCTTGTAATTAGCTAAAACCTAACCTAGGGCTGCACCAACATGGGGTGATCAAGGTCTATGGGCCATGCTAAGGGAGCTCCTTCACCTGAACCTAGCCCAAAATGCCTAAACTTAACCTAAACCCCTAACCCACCCCTAATCTGAGCCTAATCACCTAACCCACTTCCCTAATCCCGTCCTAATCCCAACCTAATCACCTAACCCACTTCCCTAATCCTTCCCTAAACCTAGATTAATTTCCTTAATCCTAACCTAAACCTAGCCTAATCACCTAACCTAGCTCACTAAACCTCACCCTAAAACCCAACCACCTAACCTAGCCCTAAACCCCTAAACCACCCTTAGCCCACGATTTACCCAAACCCCTAGTTTTAAAATATCTGGCCCAACCCCTTCCAGCCCACCTTATCTACATACCACCCTACCTAAACCACCTAACCACTACCCACAGCCCAGCCCTAACCGACCTACCCATCCCCTATTTAAACCCCCCTCCTTGTGGGCGGGTTTTCCAAGTGGGAACCACCCTCTCACCCAGCCGGGCCCTCTCCTTCTCCCTTCTCTCACCCAGCCGGGGCCACTCCCCACCTCTGCCTGCTCCATCTGCTCCACCAGCCGCCACCTGCTCCGCCACCTTCCCTCTTCCATCCATCACCACCAGCCCTCAGCCGGACGCCATCACCTCCACCCAACCGAACCGGCCAACAGCCACCTGCCCGCCTGCTTCCCACTTCATCCGCCACCTCTCCCCATTCGGTAAGTACCCCAAACTCCATCAAAGCCCCTCTCTTCCACCTCTCCACTCTTAGCCACCCATCCTACCTTCATCTCAGCCCTTTTGCCGCCACCACCTAAACCTAGCCGAACCTAGTATAACCCAAGTTGCTGGCCACTACCTAGCCATCATCTCCCATTCGGCCAACTCCCCTAGGTGTCCTATTCGGCCTTCCCACTAGCTCACCTGTTGGGTCCAGTTTCCCTAAGTACCCAACTCCCCTAGTGATCCTAATACCCACTTCTTCAGCCACTTTAAACCCCCTACTTGGAGGCGCCATCTACCTGCCACCGGCCCCCTTCGAGGCGTCTATCCCGTGCCCCACTTGCAGCCGGCCAGCACCCTTGATCACCTACCTTTGCGGAGCTCCCGTTTGCAGCCCAAGGCCAAGTCCACGCCCAAGCAAGACCTCTACGGACCAGCTACTCGTAAGTGTCTAAACTCGGTCTTTAGTTGTATACTTGCTTGAGATTCAATTTGATACGGGGTTGTAATAACGGAGCATAGTCTCCCCCCGCTTGTAATAACGTGGCTTGGCACAACCACACACGTGCACTCTCTTAGTCGTGCACAATTTTGAACACACACGGGCCTAATCAGCCCCTAATATATAAGTGTATATATACTTTCATTTTCGAAGGGTTTTTGTTCAAGTTGGGTGCGTAGTCTTTCAATTCAAGCACTCTCACACACATTGAGCTTTCGCTCTTATTTGAAAGACCCAAGTAAGGGCCGACCTATACTATTTGGGTTTCATTTCATGTCGTGTGAGTAAGTCTTTCAATTCAAGCACTCTCACACACATTGAGCTTTCGCTCTTATTTGAAAGACCCAAGTAAGGGCCGACCTATACTATTTGGGTTTCATTTCATGTCGTGTGAGTAAGTCTTTCAATTCAAGCACTTTCACACACATTGAGCCTTCGCTCTTACTCCCAAGACCTTAGTCAAGGCCATACTGCAATTTATATTTGGGTTTAAATTCATGTCGTGTGGGTAGTCTTTCAATTCAAGCACTCTCACACACATTGAGCCTTCGCTCTTATTCCCAAGACCTTAGTCAAGGCCATACTGCAATTTATATTTGGGTTTAATTTCATGTCGTGTGTGTAAGTCTTTCAATTCAAGCACGCACCCACATTGAGCCTTCGCTCTTATTTGCAAGACCCGAGTAAGGGCTCATATACATAAGATATATACATATCTCCCTTCGGTTATTTCCCTTCGGTTATTTCCCTTCGGTTATTTCCCTTCGGTTATTTCCCTTCTGTTATTTCCCTTCAGTATTGTCTTTACATTTCGGGTTTTCCCTTTGGAGTAGCGTGAGTTTGCATTGCATCTACGCCATACCACGAGGTAGGACGCATATTGCATCAAAGCAAGCCCCGCTCGAATTCGCCCATGTAGTGGAGTGTTCATAACACACAAACTAGGTGGCCCGAAAAGGGATAAAAGAAAAGACTTAGGCACGTGCAAATCCACGTGATCTAAAATATGCAAATCGCATCTTAAAGACCCGAAATAGACACCTCGAACCGCTTCGTAGACTTTCTCTCCAAAACTCGATTTTTGCAAAAGCGTACAGACTGACCCTTGCGCATCGGTGCAAGAAGGTCTGCGACGACAAGAGCTTACTTGCTCACAGTCGCCACGTTTAGAAGTCAGTGTTAGAAATATCTTCGCTAGCTTAAGTAAGCTAGCTGGCACGCCCTATTTGTATACATAGGCCTTAGACGCACGAGAAGATCCACTCCAAGCCCCCGGAAGGGACGAAGAGACGGGGATTTTCGCGCGTCTATAGAGATTGGCACGCCCGGTGGGACGTGAGCCTTTTCAGAAATCGAGTTTACTTGTAGAAATCTTGCGAAAATTTTAAAAAGGTGTCATTTTAACTTGTTTTCTTTGCTTTTACTTAGGAAATTTTGAAAAAGCTTGAAAAGCATGTCAAAATCCAATCCAAGTGAAGTGTCGAGCCAAGGCTCATGCGCATCAAGTTCTCACTCTAGGAGGATTTTCAAAAACAAAATAAAACTAGATGAAATCGAGGACTTGAGAAGGGAGTTTGAGGCCAAAATCGATGCTCTCAGCCAAGAGGCTGAAGTAGGCGATTCATGTTCATCGAACGGTGAACAAAGGCCTAAAAAGAAATTTGAAAAAACTCGCAAGTAAAAAGAGGCCTCCGTAATGGAAGGCAACCAATACCACGAGTCCTTCACACAAAAGGACCGTAAAGCCCTACAGCAGTTGCTGAAAGGGCAAAATAAAGAGAAAAGAAGCTACGCCCTGTCTGATTTCCTTCCTATGGATTACGAAACAGACAGTGACGATGAAATACCGAACTTCCATCGGTATGATGGCATGGGAGACCCTAGGTCTCACTTGCAGCTTTTCTCACGTCGAGCCCATAAGAAGAAAAAGGACTCGATGAAATGGGTGTATTGGTTCCCTCTATCCCTTAAGGGCACAACTGCCAAATGGCTGGCTTCCTACGACTTAAGCCAGTTCGCTACTTTTGAAGAGTTAGCGAACTGCTTCATGCAAAGATTTGCACACAACGTGGAAGTCACGCCAACCCTGAATACCTTAAGGGATACAAAGCAAGGCATGAACGAAGACGTGCATGCCTTCATTATAAGATGGAGGTCGCTTTTAGGCCAAGTGCGAGAGCCCATATCCGAAGGATGCGCAGTAATGCTCATCCTAGATAATTTTAAAAGCGAGTTAAAAACCCTTCTCTCGCTCCATGAGATTTCAACTTTCCATAAGTTGATCAAAAAGGCCTCCCTTTTCGAAACCAACTTGCGAAAAGGGACATACGACCACTTATGGAAAGGAAGTGCCGTTCCAAAAACCCGTTTGGAAAAGCCCATCGCATATGGGCTGCCCACGACGGACAAAGGGGCAAAGCCCCACAAAATCGCCAATGTCCGGGTGGATCCAGGCATGGCAGGCACTTCTAAAAATTTTGAAAAAATAGAAAATAAGAGAGAACGCAATTTTTCAAAATCGATTGAAAAACGGGAGTACACTCCACTGGGGCAACCTGTGTCGGAGGTCCTAGACCTCTTACTTGCCCAGGGCATGATCGAACTCCCTGAAATCCCCGAAGGAGTCACGTCCAAAGGGGGGTATTTAAATCGATTTTGCCAGTATCATCGGCTCAAAGGCCATGATACCAAACGCTGCTTCTCTCTTTTAAATAAAATTGAGAACTTGATAGCGGAAGGCCGGCTCCAGGTCACTGCGGAACCTGAGCCACCTCAAGCTATCTTCAAGGAACCCTTTCCCAAACACGCCAGTGGCAGTGGGAAAGGAAAGGAGGTATGTACCCTCACCATTTCCAAGGAACTAGCGCAAAAGCCCGAACCTGGTCGACCTGCTTGTGCGCCCATCCTTGTATTATACAAGAGGCCCGCCCAAGTCGTCATTCGGGGACCACCAAAAGTGGAAACCCCGGCAAAGCCAGTTTTTAAAATCCAAGGTTCTCCTCAGCTCATCCTTAGAGCCAAGTTTAGCGCGAACCCTAGGCTGGTCGTGGGGGAAGTCACTAGATCCGGGAGGATCTACCAACCCCCGCACCTTCAAGGTGCTCAAAAGGTGGTCAGTGTGCCTGGCCCCTCAAAAGCATGTATCCCTAGTGGTCTGCCAAAAGCAGATAAGGACAAAATCATCCTAAATCCTTATGATTTCGAAAACCACCTTTCAAAGATTCCTATTCACATGTCTATTCTAGAGCTTATCAAAACCTCGCCTAGGCATAGACTTGTCTTAGAGAAAATTCTAGAAAGGGCCAAGGTTGATTCGAACATAAGTCCGGAATCCTTGTCTGCCCAAGTGGCTTTATTAGGAGCAAAATCGCCCATCACCTTTTCGGAAGATGATATAGATAGACCCTACGAAACCCATAACCAGGCCCTGCACATCGAGGTGGTTCTAAACAACCACTCTCTGGACAGGTGCCTAGTCGATGGTGGTGGAGGGCTCAACATCCTTCCACTTCACGTGGCGTACAAAATCGAAGTCACCTTGACTTCAATGAACCCAAGCCCCATCGTTATCACTGGATATGATGGGAATGCGTCTAGACCTTTAGGATCCATCGAACTCCCAATGGAAACGGGAGGGATCGAACACACGGGGGTGTTCCACGTCTTGGACATCCACCCCCATTATAACTTGTTGCTGGGAAGACCCTGGATATACAGTTTGTGCGCTGTGCCATCCACCTTCCACAGGTGTGTTAAGATCCCTTTTAGGGACCAGGTCGTAGTGATCCTAGGTGAGAGTCACCCACAGCTTCAGGGGATCATAAACTCCCCTTGTTTATCGAGCTCCCAGGCCCACGAGGCTAACCTGGGGCAAATTATGGTTGAGCCACCTCGGCTCGTGTTGAACAACCCTAGGAAGGTTGTATGTGTGAAGGGGCCGCCCAAAGCAGGCCCCCTCCCGACTCTAATCCTCCTAGGAAAACCTAAGCGTTCCCTATTTCCAAAACCCCTGGACAAGAGGCCATACGAGCCTAATATGGACGATAGCATGTTCCAGGACCACGACTTATATCCCATCTTTTCAAAAAACAAAAGGTTGTGGAACATGTTATTAAACATGGGCTATACGCCCTACAAAAGTCTAGGAGCACAAAACTAGGGTCTCCTAGAGCCCATCCTTCCTAGGGCCAACCCAAGCCGATATGGGATCGGCTATACTCCCCAAATACCGCCGGAGCCACCCCCTGTGACCACCTGGGTCAAGGGTGCCCCGGAGCCTGTCTTAGAAGAAACCTACGATTTAGACCTCCTATTCCGAGTCTAACCCGTAGTGTTTTCCCTTTGTAGGTATGACGGAAGATCCCTTTTTCTAAAAAAATACCAAAAACATTTAAAAACTTAAAATCAAAAAAATCGAAAAACAAGAAAAACCAAAAACAATGGAAAAACAAAAACTCGAAAAAAGAGTGCTTTGTATAGTTCCCAAAGTTCTTGTTTTACAAAAACCCAAAAAAAATAGAAAATTTGGAAAATACCAAAAAGATTTTGTACATAGCTGCTCCTGGTAGGACTTTGGCAAAAGAAAAGGATTTTGAAAGAAGTGTCGTCTGCATAGCCAGACCAAAAATTTCGAAGTCACTTGAAAATCCAAGTACAAAACCAGGTTATTTTGAAAACCACGCATCAAGTTCCCTCGGGTCTATAGCCCACGAGAATGATCAAAGCCCAGAAGTGGATCCCCTTGAGGAAGATCCCATTTCTGAGCTCCCAGAATTTCATAGAATTCTCGATTTTGAAAGACCTTCCCAATCAGTAGGAGGAGATTTCATAGAGGTGAACCTAGGGGATGATTCCAATCCCAAAAACATCAAAATAGGCGCATGCTTGCATGAAACTGAAAAGTTAGCATTCATTGCATTTCTACGAACCTATTTAGATGTGTTTGCATGGACGTATGAAGACATGCCGGGCATAGATCCCAGCATTGTCGAGCATCGTCTTCCCTTAGATGTAGGTATAAAACCAATAAAGCAGAAGCTTAGGAAAATACACCCGAATGTACACACGCAAGTCAAAGAGGGTTTAGAAGATCTGCTAAAAGCCGGATTTATAAAACCCATTGCGTATTCTGATTGGTTGTCAAATATCGTTGTGGTTCGAAAAACCAATGGGAAAATTCGAATATGCATCGATTTCAGAAACCTGAATAAAGCCACTCCAAAGGATAATTATCCTTTACCAAACATAGATTTGATAGTCGATAGTACTGCAAATCATGAAATGTTTTCATTCATGGATGGCTATTCAGGCTATAATCAAATCAAACTAAGCCCACGAGATCAGGATAAGACCGCCTTCACAACCCCATGGGGCACGTACTGCTATACAGTCATGCCCTTTGGTTTGAAAAATGCCGGCGCAACATACCAACGAGCCATGAACACGATCTTCCATGATCAAATTCATGAGCTTGTAGAAGTGTATGTAGATGATCTCTTGGCAAAATCCAAAACCCGATGCACCCATATCGAATGTTTACAAAAGATTTTCGAAAGGCTTAGACTTTACAAAGTAAAGCTAAACCCTCAAAAATGTGTGTTCGGGGTAGAATCAGGGAAGCTTCTAGGCTTTATGGTGAGCCAAAGGGGAATAGAAGTCGACCCCTCTAAGTGTCGAGCCATTATAGACATGGCTCCACCCTCCAATCTCACCCAAGTCCATAGCCTTCAGGGTCGATTACAATCTATGCGCCGATTCATATCGAATCTGGCAACTAGATGCGAACCCTTCAACAAACTGTTGAGGAAGGGTACGAAATTCTTATGGGATGACGAATGCCAAAAGTCCTTCGAGAGACTGAAGGCATACTTGGTTAATCCCCCCGTTTTGAATCCTCCAAAACAAGGAAAACCGCTTTTATTATACATCTCCGTGCATGTAAACGCTTTAGGAGCCCTGTTGGCTCAATACGAGGATGACACCCATAAGGAGTATGCCATCTACTATATTTCGAAAACTCTCTTGGCTTATGAACGAAATTATCAAGCCATGGAGAAGACGTGCTTGGCCCTAGTTTGGGCCTGCCAGAAATTCAGACACTATTTCCTAGATCATGAGATCTGGATAGTGTCCAAGCTTGATCCAATCAAGCACTTGTTCGAAAAACCCATTCTCACGGGTAGATTGGGCAAATGGCAACTCCTTCTAATGGAGTATGATTTGAAATACCATCACCAGATCTCCATTAAAGGGCAAGCCCTAGCAGATTACGTGGCTGAATTCCCCTTAGAGGATGCATATCCAACTCTTGTCGAAATGCCTGATGAAGGCATATTGCAAAACCATTTTCAAAACCACATTTTGGCAAATTCTTTCGAAAACCAAGTGTGGAAGATGCACTTCGACGGGGCACGAAACCAACGAGGGGCTGGTGTCGGGATCATCCTAATCTCCCCTGAAAAGGGCGAGATTCCCATAGCAGTCCGCTTAGACTTCGAATGTTCCAACAACGTAGCTGAGTATGAAGCACTCATACAAGGCTTAAGGATTTCAAAAACTCTAGGGGCATCATGCATCGAGGTCTTTGGAGATTCACTCCTTGTCATAAACCAGGTTTTAAAAATTTGGCAAGTACGTAATGAGAAACTACTTCCATATCACGAGTTGGCCACTCGATTGGTCCAATCCTTCCAATCGTGTAAGCTCACACACGTAGGAAGAGAGGACAATGGCATTGCCGATGCCCTCTCCTCCTTGGGTTCAGCCCTGAAGGTCGATCCCATTTCAGGGACCAGATCTTTGGAAATATGGCATGCGCCCCATCCATCCACACACGACTTGGATATTTGCCAAAACAACCCAGAGTCTGTTGAAAAACCCTGGTTCCATGACATAAAACAATTTTTAGAAAATGGGGGATTCACCGAGGATGCCACATCCAAAGATAAGGCATTCATTCGTAAGATTTCGACCCGATACACCATTCTGGGTGGGGTCTTATACAAAAAGAGTTTTACCGGCATTCTGCTTAGGTGTATCGACCTAGAGGAGGCTAGGATAGTGATGCACGAGTTCCACGACGGAGAATGTGGAGGTCATGTTAATGCCAACATGATGGCGATGAAAATACTTAGAGGGGGTTATTTTTGGTCCACCCTGAAAAAGGATTGTCACGATCATGTTAGGAAGTGTCATCCATGTCAAGTGCATGGGCATGCCATTCATATCCCTTCATCGGCATTGCATTCCGTGGTCAGCCCCTGGCCATTTACCATGTGGGCGTTTGACATAGTAGGCCCAATATTTCCAAAGGCCTCGAATGGGCATCGTTTCATTTTAGCAGCCACGGAGTATTTCTCCAAGTGGGTGGAAGCCATTTCCCTAACGAATGTAATGGGGCAACATGTGGTGGCTTTCATCCGGAGGAATATCTTGGCTCGATTTGGGGTTCCACGAGACCTTGTGTCTGATAATGGTACCCCAATCAAGAATGAGCGGATGGTCAAGTTGTGCAACACGTATGGCATAACTCACCACTTCTCCTCGCCCTACTACCCTCAAGGCAACGGCCAAGCCGAAGCCACAAACAAGACTCTCATTGGTATCATTGAGAAAACCTTAGAGAAGGGTAGGATATGGCACGAGAAGCTGGATGAAGCCTTATGGGCTTATAGGACTTCCATCCGGACTCCCACGAATGCCACACCATTCGAATTGGTCTATGGCACAAACGCCATTCTTCCCATTCATACCCAACTGCATTCATTCCATACATCCATTGCACTCGACCTCCCCCTAGAGACGCTTCAGCATGCTAGGATGGCCGAACTAGATTTGCTAGATGAGAGGCGACTCCTTGCCATGGATCATGCTCGTGCATACCGGCAAAGGATAGCCCGACATTATAGCAAACACATGAGACCTCGCCACTTTGAAGTGGGAGATCTGGTCTTGAAAACCATCCACCATCGTGGCCCACACCCCCTAGGCAAGTGGCGCCCCAACTGGGATGGACCCTATGTTGTACGAGCAACCACTACGAACAATTCGTATTGGTTGATCGATGTAGAAGGTAGGAATTTAGCAGATCCTATCAATATTCAATACTTAAAGAAGTATCATGTGTAGGATCTGGATTAAATTCCAGTTTTCGAAAATTTTAAAGGGATAGCTGCCTTGAGACGTGTGAATAAGGTGCAGAAGCAACTCGTGTGACCCTAAGTGAGAGAATTCGCACTTGTGAAAGAGTGGAGTTTTCAAAATCGTGGTTGCATTTCAAAATCCTTCATCTTACAAAGAAAGGCCTAGTTCAACATAGCAAGGTACTTGCAAGTAGTACGTGCTATTTCTAAATAGGCTGATCTGGAATGGATCGAGTGTAGGCTTGGGATAAGTCCTCCCCTCTTCTCTTCTCCTTCCAAAAGGAAAACAAAGGCCCAAATCAAAAGGGAATTTCCCATTTAAAGTCTCTTTCCAAAAGAAAGAAACCAGACTTCAAAAAGAAAAATCGATTCTCTTATGAAAAAGAGGGATTAAAGAAAAAATACTCCCAAAGGGAGACCCTCTATGAAAAAAAGGAAAAAGAGGCCAAAAAGCTCAAAAGGAGCAGTTTTCCGCCTTCTGTGCCTCAAACCACGGGACGCTTCAGAAGGGACCGTGGTATCTCTTTCCCATCCCTGGCTTATCCCAAGCTAAAGCATGGTTCATTTCGAGGAATCCTAAAGTAAAAATAGGATTTACTTACTTGAATTTCATCTTGTTTGAGAATTCGATGTTTCGAGTAAGGCGTAGGAATTTGAAATGAAGCTTGTTTTCTTATAAAACCTCCACTAGATAAAGCGAGTGTTAAGACTCAAACAAGGGCAAGCACGAAGAGCTCGAGATCCTTAGGATCGAGGCTCAAGACAGTTGTCCCTTTTGTAAATAGCTTTTGTAAATAAGTTTTAAAAACCGAACATCGAACAGCATAGGGTTTTTGCTCACTTGGAGCAGTAGGCTTTGTAAGTCTCTAGAGTTCGACCACACCTGGTCTCTGGGAGGTCGCCACTCTTGGCACCACACCTGGTCTCTGGGAGGTCGCCACTCTTGGCACCACACCCATGTCATCTGCATTCCACGCATGATACTTGCATAAACATGATCCCATTTTAGGACCAGATTCCATAGTATAACCCTTTAGCGTGATATCTCCTCCTACCAGAGTTTGTAAAATTGAGATTTTGCTAAAATGGGACGATCCCATATTCTTCGTGGCTAGATCTAGGGAGACATTAAAAGGGGTGTTTGTCATCTTTGCCCTTATCCAAATCTATTTGGACAAGGCCAAAGAGGGGCATCTGTAAACACCCCGAAATCCCACGAATTTCTCAAAATCCATCTGGTTTTATACAAGCAGCCCCAAAGGGCCATTTTGAGTTTGGAAACCCAGGAGCCTTCCAAACAACCCTGTACCTATGTTTTAAACTTTATCTTTCTAAAACATATAATATGGCTTTTGAAAACCCTTTTAAAACACGTTTTGAAACCTCGAAGTGGCTTGGCCCGATCAAGACAGGACCAGGAGAGCCAAGAAGAGCCCGGAACCGGAGCACCTGTCGAGCCCGGCGCAGCAACTCTTGTATCTGATTCACATCCCAGGATCTCGAACGTCCAAGACCCTGTTCTTATCAAAATAGCATTTGAAGTCATCTCCGGAAGGCAGAAACGGAGGCGGACGACCATGTTGGCGAAGACCCAACGCAGACGGAGTACTGATGCTATCAGGCCCCGCACGAATCGTCCGTTTCGAACCCAGCTCGAAGGAGTCAGAGTTCAGTTTGGATTGGATCTGGACCATATATATCCAGATTCCAATCCAAACCCATATGTGGACTTGGATTTGGATTTGGATCCAGAAATCCAATCCAATATCCATATCCATGGCCCACATCACCTTCTCATAAATGGAGGTGGGGCCCACTTGAAATTCACGTGGGATATTGGGCATGAGAGAGAGTGGGGTTGAAAAATATCAAGAGTGTTGTATTAAGCTTGACTTGTGTGTCAAGTTTGGGTTAATCATGTGGGTTAGCCTAATTGAGTGGGTTTAAGCTTGTAATTAGCTAAAACCTAACCTAGGGCTGCACCAACATGGGGTGATCAAGGTCTATGGGCCATGCTAAGGGAGCTCCTTCACCTAAACCTAGCCCAAAATGCCTAAACCTAACCTAAACCCCTAATCCACCCCTAATCTGAGCCTAATCACCTAACCCACTTCCCTAATCCCGTCCTAATCCCAACCTAATCACCTAACCCACTTCCCTAATCCTTCCCTAAACCTAGATTAATTTCCCTAATCCTAGCCTAAACCTAGCCTAATCACCTAACCTAGCTCACTAAACCTCACCCTAAAACCCAACCACCTAACCTAGCCCTAAACCCCTAAACCACCCTTAGCCCACGATTTACCCAAACCCCTAGTTTTAAAATATCTGGCCCAACCCCTTCCAGCCCACCTTATCTACATACCACCCTACCTAAACCACCTAACCACTACCCACAGCCCAGCCCTAACCGACCTACCCATACCCTATTTAAACCCCCCTCCTTGTGGGCGGGTTTTCCAAGTGGGAACCACCCTCTCACCCAGCCGGGCCCTCTCCTTCTCCCTTCTCTCACCCAGCCGGGCCACTCCCCACCTCTGCCTGCTCCATCTGCTCCACCAGCCGCCACCTGCTCCGCCACCTTCCCTCTTCCATCCATCACCACCAGCCCTCAGCCGGACGCCATCACCTCCACCCAACCGAACCGGCCAACAGCCACCTGCCCGCCTGCTTCCCACTTCATCCGCCACCTCTCCCCATTCGGTAAGTACCCCAAACTCCCTCAAAGCCCCTCTCTTCCACCTCTCCACTCTTAGCCACCCATCCTACCTTCATCTCAGCCCTTTTGCCGCCACCACCTAAACCTAGCCGAACCTAGTATAACCCAAGTTGCTGGCCACTACCTAGCCATCATCTCCCATTCGGCCAACTCCCCTAGGTGTCCTATTCGGCCTTCCCACTAGCTCACCTGTTGGGTCCAGTTTCCCTAAGTACCCAACTCCCCTAGTGATCCTAATACCCACTTCTTCAGCCACTTTAAACCCCCTACTTGGAGGCGCCATCTACCTGCCACCGGCCCCCTTCGAGGCGTCTATCCCGCGCCCCACTTGCAGCCGGCCAGCACCCTTGATCACCTACCTTCGCGGAGCTCCCGTTTGCAGCCCAAGGCCAAGTCCACGCCCAAGCAAGACCTCTACGGACCAGCTACTCGTAAGTGTCTAAACTCGGTCTTTAGTTGTATACTTGCTTGAGATTCAATTTGATACGGGGTTGTAATAACGGAGCATAGTCTCCCCCCGCTTGTAATAACGTGGCTTGGCACAACCACACACGTGCACTCTCTTAGTCGTGCACAATTTTGAACACACACGGGCCTAATCAGCCCCTAATATATAAGTGTATATATACTTTCATTTTCGAAGGGTTTTTGTTCAAGTTGGGTGCGTAGTCTTTCAATTCAAGCACTCTCACACACATTGAGCTTTCGCTCTTATTTGAAAGACCCAAGTAAGGGCCGACCTATACTATTTGGGTTTCATTTCATGTCGTGTGAGTAAGTCTTTCAATTCAAGCACTTTCACACACATTGAGCCTTCGCTCTTACTCCCAAGACCTTAGTCAAGGCCATACTGCAATTTATATTTGGGTTTAAATTCATGTCGTGTGGGTAGTCTTTCAATTCAAGCACTCTCACACACATTGAGCCTTCGCTCTTATTCCCAAGACCTTAGTCAAGGCCATACTGCAATTTATATTTGGGTTTAATTTCATGTCGTGTGTGTAAGTCTTTCAATTCAAGCACGCACCCACATTGAGCCTTCGCTCTTATTTGCAAGACCCGAGTAAGGGCTCATATACATAAGATATATACATATCTCCCTTCGGTTATTTCCCTTCGGTTATTTCCCTTCGGTTATTTCCCTTCTGTTATTTCCCTTCAGTATTGTCTTTACATTTCGGGTTTTCCCTTTGGAGTAGCGTGAGTTTGCATTGCATCTACGCCATACCACGAGGTAGGATGCATATTGCATCAAAGCAAGCCCCGCTCGAATTCGCCCATGTAGTGGAGTGTTCATAACACACAAACTAGGTGGCCCGAAAAGGGATAAAAGAAAAGACTTAGGCACGTGCAAATCCACGTGATCTAAAATATGCAAATCGCATCTTAAAGACCCGAAATAGACACCTCGAACCGCTTCGTAGACTTTCTCTCCAAAACTCGATTTTTGCAAAAGCGTACAGACTGACCCTTGCGCATCGGTGCAAGAAGGTCTGCGACGACAAGAGCTTACTTGCTCACAGTCGCCACGTTTAGAAGTCAGTGTTAGAAATATCTTCGCTAGCTTAAGTAAGCTAGCTGGCACACCCTATTTGTATACATAGGCCTTAGACGCACGAGAAGATCCACTCCAAGCCCCCGGAAGGGACGAAGAGGCGGGGATTTTTGCGCGTCTATAGGGAGTCTCAAAGAGTTCACGTGAAATCCAAATGAAGGAGCTTGGTGGAGAGAGAGGGTATTAAGGTGAGTGCTTAGTGCTTTCTTAATTTTGTTTAGTAGGTTAATTGTGAGCTTAAAGAGGGATTAGTGTGGGTTGCACCATCTTGATTAAGGGCTGGATTTGCTTGGACAAGAAGGCTTTGGAGTGGCTGGCTTGGAGCTTGAGCACACCCTAAACCGACCCCAAGAGGTAAGCTTAATCAACCCCCTAAACCACTCTATCTCTAACCCTCTAAACCACCCTAAACCAACTCCACCTAATCCCTCACAGCAACCCTAATCCTAACTCAACCAACCTAACATCCCAACCAACTCACACCCCTCACTCCTGTGCATCCGTAGAACTACCTGAACCGCCTCTCCTTTCCGCTTGCGCACCGCACTCACCCTGCGTGCATCGCATGTGCCCCGCGCCCCCTACATGCGCTTCGCGTCCCTCTCTGCGCATAACCTTGCCACTGCCCGGCACCCAGCACCTGTCGCCCCCGCCTTTGCACCCACGCGCTACGATGCGCGCCTGTCGCCTTACCACCTGCCTGGCGCCTAGCGCCTAGCGTCAACCGATTCCCTAACCGACCTTAGCCGACCTACTGTCCCAACCAACCACCGACTCCCTGCCATCCTACCACCTCCTAACCGACCTACAACTGCCACAATCCAACTCCACACCCCCAGCACCACCTTACACTCCCACCTACCTAGCACCGAACTCAACACCATTGCCATAGTCTAGCACCCCACGCCAAAGCCTAGCCTACACCACCTCCTAACCTTCCATCCCACCGCCTTACACTCCATACCCCACATCCACCGCCTTACGCTCCCATACCCCACATCACACCCCAACCGTGACCTCTAGCCTAACATCCCAGCCACCTCACCACACACCACACCTCACAACCTACCCTTTGTCATAAAACCCCCCACAAGCCCTAAGACCCGCAGCTCCCTTGCCTTGCCTATCCCACACAATCCCGCAACACCCGGCCATGAGCCTCTACCTCTCAAGGCCTTAAACCCATCAAGCTCAACCTCCGGCCAGCCACTTCACGCCTCAAGCTTCAAGGAGAGCACGTCCTTGGTTTCCCGAAGTGAATCACAAGCCCAAGTACGAGCAAGTGAAGACGGACCAGCTATTTGTAAGTGTCTAAACTTGGTCCCTTACGCTAACTTGCTTCATACTTAATTCAATTCGGATACGGGGTTGTATTAACGGAGCGTTGTCTCCCCCCGAAATGTAATATTGTTGCTTGGCACACGAGACACACACGTGCACTTGAGCTTTAGCTCTTATATTGTACATGATGCACACAAGTGCACTTGAGCCTTACCTCTTATCTCGTACACCAAGTACCCACGTACACCATTGAGCCTTCGCTCTTACTCCAAAGACTCTAGTAAGAGCCATATATGCTGCAATTTCATTTTGGTTTTAAGGTTCAAGTCGTGTGAGTTTGTCATTTCAATTACACACTCGCACCCAAGGAACACCCAAGCACTTGCTCAAGCACTCACGCACATTTTGGCCTTGGCATCCCCTAAGATATAGAGCCATATCTATATATTTTCAGCTGCGTGAGTTTTCCCAGTTTAGTTGTGTATGTCTTTCATTTCTGGGTTGTTAATTTTCAGTCATGTGAGTTGCATTTCAATATATACACAACACACACGCACACATTGACGACCTTCTGGCTCATATATATATAGTTTTATCTCCCTTTCGGCTGGGTTTTACATTCCAAGTCGTGTGAGTTGTCTTTACATTTATACACAACACACACGCACACGTTGGCGACCTTCGGGCCCATATATATATACATATTTCCCATTTCTGCACTTTACATTTAAGTCGGTGGCTTTACATTCCAAGTTGCATGAGTTGTCTTTCAATATATACACAACACACACGCACACATTGAGCCTTTTCACTCTTAAGATATGTCTTTCAATTTCGGGTTTTAAGGTTCAGCTGTATGAGTTGCATTGCATATCCGCCATACTCGAGATAGTGCATATACTTGCATCAAACGAACCCCGAACAACCCGTGCAAACATGCCAAGACTTAGGCACTTGATGCATACACCTCACGCCTAAGTAGATAAAAACTCAAAGACATAGATACGTGCAAAACCCCACGTAAATAAAATCTGCAATTAGACAAACATAATTGATCAAATACTTTCATACCTTTTCAAAAAGGCCATACTTGTTTAAAATCGAGATTTCTAAAGCATACAAACTGACCCTTGAGCATCGATTCAAGAAGGTTTGCGACGAAAAGAGCCCACTTGTCCACAGTCGCCCCCTAAGTCAGATATTTCAAAACTTACTTCGCTAGTTCGAGTAAGCTAGCTGGCACGCCCTTTTTAAAGCGACTTAGATACGAAAGAGGTTCACTTCAGGCCTAAGAACCCGGAGTGAAAATTTTCGCGTGTCTACAAGAATTGGCACGCCCGATGAGATGTGGGTCTTAAGAAAAATCAATGCAAACAAGCAAACCTCTTGAAAAAATTTCAAGAAAAGTATTTTAACTCTTTGTCTTGTGCATTTCATAGTTGGGTTTTAAAAAAGCATCGGAGTCATGTCGAGTTTAGACTCTAATGAAGTGTTCAGCCATGTCTCGCGTACATCAAGTTCTCACTCTAGGAGATTTTCGAAAAATCGAAACAAAAAAGAGGAAATCGAGGATTTGAGAAGGGATTTTGAGGCCAAGATCGCTGCCCTTAGTCAAGAGTTGAAGCAGCTGATTTATGTTCGTCTCATGGCGAACCAAAAAAGGCCAAAAAGAAGTTTGAAAAAACTCAAAAACCCAAGGAGACCTCCGCTATGGATGGAAACCAATACCACGAGTCCTTCACTCACAAGGAGAGTAAAGCCCTACAACAGTTGTTGAAAGGACAAAATAAAGAGAAAAGAAAGTACACCCTGTCTGATTTCCTTCCTTTGGATTACGAAACAGACAGTGATGATGAAATACCAAATTTTCATTCGTATGATGGCACGGGAGACCCTAGGTCTCACTTGCAACTTTTCTCTCATAGAGCCCACAAGAAAAAGAAGGACTCGATGAAGTGGATTTATTGGTTTCCCCTTTCCCTCAAAGGCACGGCTTCAAAATGACTTGTTTCCTATGATCTAAGTCAGTTCGCAACCTTTGAAGAGTTGGCGAACTACTTTATGCAAAGATTTTTGCATAACGTAGAAGTCACACCCACTTTAAATACTTTGAGGGATACTAAACAAGGATCGAACGATGATGTACATGCATTCATCGTTCGATGGAGGTCCCTCCTTGGGCAAGTATGAGAACCCATATCAGAAGGGTGTGCAGTAATGCTCATCCTGGATAATTTTAAAAACGAGTTGAAAACCCTTCTCTCCCTACACGAAATCTCGACTTTCCACAAGTTGATTAAAAAGGCGTCCGTTTTTGAAACAAATTAGAAGAAAGGCATCTACGATCACTTATGGAAAGGGAGTGTTATTTCAAAAACTCGCTTGGAAAAACCTGGAACTTACGGGTTACCCACAATGGAAAAACCTGTCTCAGAGGTCTTAGACCTCCTACTTGCCCAAGGAATGATCGAACTCCCCGAGATTCCCGAGGGAACCACTTCCAAAGGGAGATTCTTAAATCAATTTTGCAAGTATCATCGGCTCAAAGGCCATGATACAAAGCAATGTTTTTCCTTACTCAACAAGATTGAGAACTTGATAGAGAAGGGCCGGCTCCAGGTCACTGAGGAACCAGAGCCTGCCCAAGCTATTTTCAAAGAACCCTTCCCCAACCATGCAAGTACCAGTGGGAAGGGAAAAGAGGTACATGCTTTAACGATTTCAAAGAGTCTAGCACATGCATTTCATTCTGGTTTGACTACTTGCGCACCATCTCTCATCCTTTATAGGAAAATCGCCCAAGTAGTAGTTCGGGGAGTACTGTAGATGCGCGAAAATCCCCGCTTCTCACCTTTTCAGGGCTTGGAGCGGATCCTCTCGTGTGTCTAAGGCCTATTTATGCAAACAGGGCGTGCCAGCTAGCTTACCTAAGCTAGCGAAGATATATTAAAACTGACTTCTAATCGTGGCGACTGTGAGCAAGTGAGCTCTTGTCGTCGCAGACCTTCTTGCACCGATGCGCAAGGGTCAGTCTATACGCTTTGCAAAAATCGAGTTTTGGGAGAGAAAGTCTACGAAGCGGTTCGAGGTGTCTAATTCGGGTCTTTTAGATGCGATTGCATGTTTTAGATCACATGGATTTGCATGTGCCTAAGTCTTTCCTTTTATCCCTTTTTGGGCCACCTAATTTGTGTGTTATGAAACACTCCACTACATGGGCGAATTCAAGCGGGGCTTGCTTTGATGCAATATGCGTCCTACCTCGTGGTATGGCGTAAATGCAATGCAAACTCATGCTACTCCAAAGGGAAAACCCGAATGTAAAGACAATACTGAAGGGAAATAACCGAAGGGAAATAACCGAAGGGAAATATGTATATGAGCCCTTATTCGGGTCTTGCAAATAAGAGCGAAGGCTCAATGTGGGTGCGTGCTTGAATTGAAAGACTTACACACACGACATGAAATTAAACCCAAATATAAATTGCAGTATGGCCTTAACTAAGGTCTTGGGAATAAGAGCGAAAGCTCAATGTGTGTGAGAGTGCTTGAATTGAAAGACTTACACACACGACATGAAATGAAACCCAAATAGTATAGGTCGGCCCTTACTTGGGTCTTTCAAATAAGAGCGAAGGCTCAATGTGTGTGAGAGTGCTTGAATTGAAAGACTTACACACACGACATGAAATGAAACCCAAATAGTATAGGTCGGCCCTTACTTGGGTCTTTCAAATAAGAGCGAAGGCTCAATGTGTGTGAGAGTGCTTGAATTGAAAGACTTACACACACGACATGAAATGAAACCCAAATAGTATAGGTCGGCCCTTACTTGGGTCTTTCAAATAAGAGCGAAAGCTCAATGTGTGTGAGAGTGCTTGAATTGAAAGACAACGCACCCAACTTAAGCAAAACCCTTCAAAAATGAAAGCATATGTATATACTTATGTATTAGGGGCTGATTAAGCCCGTGTGTGTTCAAAATCGTGCACAACTAAGAGAGTGCACGTGTGTGGGTGTGCCAAGCCACGTTATTACAAGCGAGGGGAGACTATGCTCCGTTATTACAACCCCGTATCGAATTGAATCTCAAGCAAGTATACAACTAAAGACCGAGTTAGGCACTTACTAGTAGCTAGTCCGTAGAGGCCTTGCTTGAGCGTGGGCTTGGCCTTCGCCTTAGGCTGCAAAAGGGAGCTCCGCGAGGGTGAACGGCAAGAGGTGCTGGCCGGCTACAAACGGGGCGCGGGAGAGGCGCCTTGAAGATGGCCGGGTGCTAGGGATGGGGTGTCGGATGCCAAGGATGGGGTGCCTAGGGAATGTGGCACTAAGGGAGGCTAAGGGAGTACCTAGGGGACGGATATGGCTGGCGGGTGGCTGACCAAAGGGGCAGGAGGTAGTCGGTTGGAGTGGCTGACTAAGGGGACTTGGTGGTGGCGGGCTGCTAGAGTGGCTATGGGTGGAGTATGGGAAGGAAGCTAGCTAGGTGATGGGGCTAGGTGGTAGTGGGTGTAAGGGAGTGATATGGGCAGGTCTTAGGGAATCGGATAGGGTGGTTTGATAGTGGCGGATAGTTAGGTCGGTTGAGGCTTGGCCGAATGGGAGTGGTGGCGGCAGGTGGCTGGTGTTAGGGTAAGGAGGTGGTAGGGTGGATGGTTAAGAGTGGAGGGGAAGTGGAGAAGAGGTGAAGTAGGGTATGGGGTACTATCCAAGTGATGAGAGGCGGCGGGTGGCTGAGGAGAAGCCGGGTGTGATGGTGGATGGGGCAGGTTCGGCCGGATGAAGAGGGTGGCGACGGATGGTTGGTCGGCTGGGGCGTGGTGGAGCAGGTGGAGCGAGGTGGTGGCTGGTGGCTGTGCAGGTGGAAGGTCCGGCTGGAAGTGGTGCAGGCAGCTGGGTTCGGCTGGGCTGGGAAGTGGGGTCCAAGGCTTGAAAACCCGCCCACTAGGGGGGGGGGGTTTATAGCCTTTGTGAAGGGCGGTGGGGGTGGTTTTGGGGTAGTGGTTAGGTGGTCTAGGGAGGGTGGTAAGGTGATATGGTGGGCTGGTATTAGGGTAGGGCCAGATATTTTGTTTTAATGGTTTTGGGGGATATGGTGTGCTAGGTTTAGATGGGGTAGTTTAGTGGTTTAGGGTTTAGTTAGGTGGGTTGGTTCTAGGGTGAGGTTTAGTGAGCTAGGTTAGGTGGTTAGGCTAGGATTAGGCTAGGTTTAGGGAAATTAACCTAGGTTTAGGGAAGGATTAGGGAAGTGGGTTAGGTGATTAGGTTGGGATTAGGTCGGGATTAGGGAAGTGGGGTAGGTGATTAGGCTCAAATTAGGGGTGGATTAGGGTGGAAGGCTAGGATTAGGTGTTTTGGGTTAGGTTTAGGTGAAGGAGCTCCCTTTGCATGACCCATGGACCTCAACCACATCATGTTGGTGCAGCCCTAGGCTAGGTTTTGGCTAATTACAAGCTTAAACCCACTCAATTAGGCTAACCCACATGATTAACCCCAAACTTGACACACAAGTCAAGCTTAATTACAACCACACTTGATCTTATCCATCCCCACTCTCTCTCATGCCCATGATCCCAAGTGAAATTCAAGTGGGCCCCACCTCCATTTATGAGAAGGTGATGTGGGCCATGGATATGGATATTGGATTGGATCTCTGGATCCAAATCCAAATCCAAGTCCACATATGGGTTTGGATTGGGATCTGGATATATATGGTCCAGATCCGATCCAAACTGAACTCTGACTCCTTCGAGCTGTGTTCGAAACGGACGATTTGTGCGGGGTCTGACAGCATCAGCACTCCGTCTGCGTTGGGTCTTCGCCAACATGATCGTCCGCCTCCGTTTCTGCTTTCCGAAGATGACTTCAAATGACATTTTGATAATAATAGGGTCTTGGATGTTCGAGATCCTGGGGGTATGGATTTGATATGAGAGTTGTTGTGCCGGGCTCGACATGTGCTCCGGTTCTGGGCTCTTCTTAGCTCTCCTGGTCCTGTCTTGATCGGGCCAAGCTGCTTCAGGGTTTCAAAACATGTTTTAAAAGGTTTTCAAAAGCCATATTATATATTTTTTAAAATATGAAGTTTAAAACATATATACAGGGTTGCCTAGAAGGCTCCTGGGTTTCCAAACTCAAAATAGCCCTTTGGGGCTGCTTTTACAAAACCAGATGAATTTGAGAAATTCATGGGATTTCAGGGTGTTTACAAGTGCCTAAAGGCCCGCCCCCGGTTAAACCTGTTTTACAAATCCAAGGTGCTTCAAAGCACACAAGTAGAGCCACCATAGGCGCGAGCCCTAGGTTGATCGTGGGAGAAGTGACCAGGTCCAGAAGGATCTATCAACCCCCGCATCTACAAAGTGCTAAAAAAGTGGTCAGTGTTCCTGGCCCTTCAAAAGCATGTATTCCTAGGGTCTCGACAAAAACGGACAAAGGCAAAGTTGTTTTAACCTTGTATGATTTTGAAAATCATCTTTCAAAGATTCCAATTAACATGTCCATCCTCGAGCTGATACAAACCTTGCCTAGGCATAGACTTGTTTTAGAGAAAATTCTAGAAAGAGCCAAGGTTAGCTCAAACATAACCCCGGAGTCCTTGTCAACTCAAGTGGCGTCTATAGGTACAAAAACGCCCATCGTGTCCTCGGAAGAGGATATCGAAAGACCATATGAATCCCACAACCAGGCCCTGCATATCGAGGTGGTATTGAATCACCATTCTCTGGACAGGTGCCTAGTTGATGGGGGAGGAGGTCTCAACATCCTTCCACTCCACGTGGCACATCAAATCGGAATCGCCTTGACCTCCGTAAACCCAAGCCCCATCCTAATCACTAGATACGATGGGAATGCGTCTAGACCCTTAGGATCTATAGAATTACCCATGGAAACGGGAGGGATAGCTCACATAGGGGTGTTCCATGTCTTGGACATCCACCCCCACTATAACCTATTGCTGAGAAGGCCTTGGATACACAGCCTGCGAGCTGTACCATCCACCTTTCATAGGTGTGTCAAAATCCCCTTCAAGGATCAAGTCATGGTAATTTTAGGTGAGAGTCACCCTCAACTTCAGGGGATACAGAATTTCCCCTGCTTGTCGAGTTCTCAAGCCCACGAGGCCAACCTGGGGCAAGTATTGGTCGAGCCACCCAAGCTTGTCCTTCAAAATCCTAGGAAAGTGTTGTGTATCAAGGGGCAGCCCAAGGCTAGCCCACTCAAAACCATCACGAACCTAGGAAAGACCAAGTGTCGTTCATTCCCAAAACCCTAGACAAAAAGCCATATGAGCATAACATGGATGATAGCAAGTTCCAGAATCATGACTTATACCAAAACTTTTCAAAAAACAAAAAAATCATTGAACATGCTATTGAACATGGGATATATGCCATACAAAAGTCTAGGGGTACAAAACCAGGGTCTCCTTGAGCCCATAGTGCCAAAGGCCAACCTAAGCCGATATGGGATCGGCTATACTCCCGAAATACCACCAGAACCACCACCTGTGACCACCTGGGTCAAGGGTGCCCTGGAGCCTAGTGAAGTAGAAACCTACGATTTAGACCTCTTATTTAGAGTCTAACTTGTGGCGTTTTCCTTTGTAGGTATGATGTTAGATCCCTTCTTAAACCAAAATCCAAAAAAATTGGAAAAACTGGAAATTCAAAAACAAATTGAAAAACCTCAAAAACCAAAAACATTAGAAATTTATGCAAAAACCAAAAAAATTGTTGTTTGTATAGCTCTAAGTGTCTTTGCTTTATAAAAATCCAAAAAAATCGAAAATTCAGAAATCGCCAAAAACAAAATCCTGTATATACCAGCTCCTGGTAAAAGTTTGGAAAAATCCAAGGATTTCGAAAAGAAAGTTGTCTTCATAACAAGACCAAAAGCTTCAAAACCCGTTGAAATTCCAAGTCAAAAACCAGGTGTTTTCAAAACTCAAACATCAAGTTCAAATTCCCTAGGATTCAACACTCTCGAGAATGATCAAAGCCCAGAGGAAGATCCAACCTCCGAGCTCCTAGAGTTTCATAAAATTCTCGATTTTGAAAAACCTTCAAGTTCAGTAGGAGGGGATTTCATAGAGATCAACCTAGAGAGTGAAACAAAGCCCAAACACATTAAGATAGGCACATGTTTGCATGAGCATGAAGCATCATCATTCATTGCATTCTTGAAAACCTACTGTAGACACAGAAAATCCTCACTTCTGGTTCTTTAGGCCCGAAGTGAACCTTTTCGTGTGTCTAAGTCGTATTTAACAAAAGGGCGTGCCAACTAGCTTGCTTAAGCTAGTGAAGAAAGTTTTTGAAATTTGACTTCTATCGGGGCGATTGTGAGCAAGTGAGCACTTTTCATCGCAGACCTTCTTGCACCGATGCACAAGGGTCAGTCTGTACGCTTGGCAAAGTCTTTTAAAATGTAAACCTCTTTGAAAAATACCCTAAGTGTTTGGGCTTTGTATGTATGATTGCAAATTTTATTACACGTGGGATTTGCACGTGCCTATGTCTTTCTTTTTTAATCTTTTTAGGGCCAACTAGGTGTGTGCACAAGTGACCTAGATTGGGTGATTTTTGAGCAGGAGTGTGGGGCTTACTTTGATGCAATATGCGTCCTAACTCGTGGTATGGCATATATGCAATGCAAACTCACACAACTCCAAAGGGAAAACCCGAATTGAAAGACAATGCGGAATGGAAATGACTTAATGTAAATTGCAAAAGGGAAATTGCAAAAGGAAAATATGGCTATATCTTAAGAGCGAAAAGGCTCAATTGTGCAAGTGTGTGTCGTGTATATATGGAAAGACTACGCACATAGCTGAACCTTAAAACCCAAATCTTAAAGACATAGCCGAAGGGAAATACTTATAATATATATGGGCCCGAAGGTCGCCAACGTGTGCGTGGGTGTTGTGTGTATATTGAAAGACAACTCACACGACTTGTAATGAAACCCAAATATAATTGCAATAGGCCTTGACTAAGGTCTTGGGAGTAAGAGCGAAAGCTCAATGTGTGTGAGTGTAGAATTGAAATGCTATGCACACAACTTGAATTTGAATACCCAAAATGAAATTGCAATATGGCCTTTACTAAGGTCTTGGGAGTAAGAGTGAAAGCTCAATGTGTGTGAGTGTAGAATTGAAATGCTACGCACACAACCTGAAGTAAAATACCCAAAACGAAATTGCAATAAGGCCTTTACTAAGGTCTTGGGAATAAGAGCGAAAGCTCAATGTGTGTGAGTGTGGAAATTGAAAGACAACACACACAACTTAATTAAAAAACCATGCAACTTAAAATATATAAATATAACTATATCTTAAGGGCTGATTAGGCCCATGTGTGTGTCAAAATTGTGTGCAACTAAGAGCGGAATAGGCTCAAGTGCACGTGTGTGTGGGTGTGCCAAACCACATTATTACAAGCGGGGGGAGACAACGCTCCATTATTAAAACCCCGTATCAAATTTAATCAAATGTAAACAAGTTCATAACAAGGACCGAGTTAGGCACTTACGTATAGCTGGTCCGGGTGTGACTTGCTCGGCTTTGGCCTAGTGAGTCGCCTTGGACAGCCGAAGGGGAGCTCCTTGGATGCGTGTGTGCGCCAAGTAGGGTGAGAGCCGGATGAAGGCTTGAGGATGGCCGGGTGTAAGGACGATGCAAGTGGGGATGTTATGTGAGTTGGGGCAGGTTCGGGTGTTAGCTAGGTCATGGCAGGTTGAGGGTGAAGACTTAGCTAGGAGCTGAGATGGGTGGCTGAGGGAAGGTGGTGGTGTAGGGTGTGAAGTGGCTGGGTGTATGGGGGATGTTTGGGGTGCAGTAGTGGCGGGTGATGGGATGTGTGGCTGGGTAAGAATGGAAGAGGAAGATAGGGCTGAGATGGGGGTACTAACCGGAGGTGGTTGCTGTGGTGGTGGAAGGAGGTGGTAGCTGGAAGAAGGTGGCAGGCGGGTGGAAAGGTGCAGTCGGGTGGGGTGTGCAGGTGGCAGCCGAGTGGAAGCGCAGCCAGGTGGAGTGGCGGTGGATGATGGTGCTGCTGGGGGAGAAAGGGGAGTGAAGTGGGGTGGAAGAGAGGGCAGGTGAGAGAGGAGAGAGAGGGCTGAGAGCTGCCGAAGATCGAGCCTAGATAGCCCCAAAAAACCGCCCCAAAAGGGGGGGTTTTATAGGCATTGGGCTGGGTCGGTTGGGGTGGTTTTGGGGGTAGATATTTAGGATGTTGTGGGCTGGGGTGGGGTGGTTTGGGTAGGTCGGTTAGGGTGGCTAGGATTTAAGGGTTAGGGGCTAATTAGGTGGGTTAAGGTAGGATTAGGTTTAATCTAGCTAGGGTCTAGGTGGTCTAGTTGGGTGGGATGAGCTAGGTGAGATCGGCTAGGTATAGTTAGGTGGTTTTGGGTGAGGGTGGCTAGGATTAGGTCTGGTTTAGGGGGGAATGGCTAGGTGAGGTGGGTTAGCTTAGGGCTAGGTTTAGAAGCATCCCCTTGGCCTTGATCCATGGACCTAGTTGCAGCATGTTGGTGCAGCCGTAGGTTAGGTGTAGGTGCATACAAGCTTAATCCCACACTCTTAGGCTAAACCCACATGATTAACCCAAAACTTGACACAAAAGTCAAGCCCGCCATATTTCTCACTCATACTTTATCCCCCATTCTCTCTCTTCCCAAGCCTTTCACGTGAATTTCTTGTGGGCCCCACCTCCATTTATGAGAAGGTGATGTGGGCCATGGATGTGGATATTGGATTGGATCTTTGGATCCAAATCCAAATCCAAATCCATATGCATGTTTGGATTTGGATTTGGATATATATGGTCCAGATCCGATCCAAATTTGATTTTCTGACTGCTTCATGGTATTTTGAAACAGACGGTTTGTGCGGGGCATGACAGCATCAGTACTCCGTCTTGCATTGGGTCTTCGCCAACATTGTCGTCCGCTCCTCTTCTCACCTTTCGGAGATCATTTTGGTAAATTTGTTGATAATTGGGGCTTGGATGTCTGAGATTTTGGGGATGATTCTGATACAAGAGTTGATGTGTCAGGCTCAACATATGCTCTAGTTCTGGGCTCTCTTTTGCTTCTTTGGTCCTGCTTTCATCAGGCCAAGTTGCTTTTTGGGGTTTCAAAATACCTTTTTAAAGGTTTTAAAACTGTATAACACATATTTTAAAACATATATGATTTAAACATATGTACAAGGTTGCCTGGAAGGCTCCTGGGTTTCCAGACTCAAAATAACCCTTTGGGGCTGCTTTTGCAAAACCAGGTGTTTTGAAAAAATCGTGGGATTTTGGGGTGTTTACAAATGCCCCTCTTATTCATTATCCAAATTGATTTGGATAATGGCAAAGACGACAACACCCCTTTCAATGTCTCCCTAGATCTATCCATGAAAATATGAGATTGTCCCAATTTTTGAGCAAAATCTCTCTTTTAAACCCTGGTAGGAGGAGATATCACGCCAAAGGGATATTCTATGGAATCTGGTCCTATATGGGATCATGTTATGCAAGTGTCCATCCATGGATATGCAGATGCATGACATGGATGGGATGCCAAGAATGGCGACCTCCCAGAGACCGAATGACATGGTCGAACTCTTGAGACATACAAAGGCCTACTGCTCCAGGTGAGCAGACCCTATGCTGTTCGATGTTCGATTTTTTCAAAATCTATTTACAAAAGGGAACACTGCTTTGAGCCTGAATCCTAAGGATCTTGAGCTCTTCGTGTTTGCCTTTGCTTGGGTCTTGACACTCGCTAATCTAGCAGAGGTTTTATAAGAAAATAAGCTATATTTCAAAATTCCTATGTCTTACTCGAAACGTCGAATTCTCAAACAAAATGAAATTCAAGTAAGTAAATCCTATTCTTACTTTAGGATTCCTCAAAATGAACCATGTTTTACTTGGGACAAGCCAGGGATGGGAAAGAGATACCACGGTCCCTTCTGAAGCGTCCCGTGGTTTAGGGCATAGAAGGCGGAAAACTGCTCTTTTTGAGCTTTTCGGCCTTTTTTCCTTTTTTTTTTCATAGAGGGTCTCCCTTTGGGAGTATTTTTTCTTTAATCCCTCTTTTTCATAAGAGAATCGATTTTTTTCTTTCAATTATGGTTTCTTTCTTTGGGAAAGAGACTTTTTGACGGAGAATTCCATTTATTTTGGCCACGTTTTCCTTTTGGAAGGAGAAGAGAAGAGGGAAGGACTTATCCCAAGGTCACACTCGATCCATTCCAGATCAGCCAATTTAGAAATAGCACGTACTACTTGCAAGTATCTTGCTATATTGAACTAGGCCTTTCTTTGTAAGAAGAAGGATTTTGAAATGTAACTTCGTGTTTGGAAAACTCCACTCTTTCACAAGTGCGAATTCTCTCACTCAGGGTCACACGATTTGCCTTTGAACCTTACTTTCGAAGTTTCAAAGCAGCTATCCCTAAGGGTTTTCGAAAATGGGAATTTAACCCAAACCCTACACATAATACTTCTTCAAGTATTAAATATTGATAGGATCTGCTAAATTCCTACCTTCTACATCGATCAACCAATATGAGTTGTTCGTGGTGGTTGCACACACAACATAGGGTCCATCCCACTTGGGGCGCCACTTTCCAAGTTGTATCATGGCCTTTGAGCCGATGATACTTACAAAATCCCTGCTCGTCAGGCTTCTTAGGGCCTAGAGCGGATCCTCTCGTGTGTCTAAGGCCTATTTATATAAATAGGGTGTGCTAGCTAGCTTACCTAAGCTAGCGAAGATATGTTTTAATCCGACTTCTAACGTGGCGACTGTGAGCAAGTGAGCTCTTGTCGTCGCAGACCTTCTTGCACCGATGCGCAAGGGTCAGTCTGTACGATTTGAAAAATCGAGTTTTGGGATAGAAAAAGCTTACGAAGCGATTCGAGGTGTTTTTGATTCTGGTCTTTTAATACGATGGCAGATTTTAGATCACGTGGATTTGCACATGCCTAAGTCTTTCTTTTTATCCCTTTATGGGCCACCTAGTTTGTGTGTTATGAACACTCCACTACATGGGCGAATTTGAGCGGGGCTTGCTTTGATGCAATATGCGTCCTACCTCATGGTATGGCGTAGATGCAATGCAAACTCACGCTACTTCAAAGGGAAAACCCGAATGTAAAGACAATGCCGAAGGGAAATAACCGAAGGGAAATAACCGAAGGGAAATAACTTGTAATGTAAATGCCGAAGGGAGATATGTATATAGGGTATATACGTGCCCTTACTTGGGTCTTGCAAATAAGAGCGAAGGCTCAATGTGGGTGCGTGCTTGAATTGAAAGACTTACACACACGACGTGAAATAAAACCCAAATATAACTTGCAGTATGGCCTTGATTAAGGTCTTGGGAATAAGAGCGAAAGCTCAATGTGTGTGAGTGCTTGAATTGAAAGACTTACACACACGACATGAAATGAAACCCAAATAGTATAGCACGACCCTTACTTGGGTCTTTCAAATAAGAGCGAAGGCTCAATGTGTGTGAGTGCTTGAATTGAAAGACAACACACCCAACTTAAGCAAAATCCTACGTAAGTTAAAATATATATATATATATATATATATATATATATTTATATATTAGGGGCAGATTAGGCCCGCGTGTGTTCAAAATCATGCACAACTAAGAGAGTGAACGTGTGTGTGGGTGTGCCAAGCCACGTTATTACAACCCCGTATCGAATTGAATTTTAAGCAAGTATACAACTAAGGACCGAGTTAGGCACTTACTAATAGCTGGTCCAAAGATGCCTTGCTTGAGCGTGGGCTTGGCCTTCGCCTTGGGCTGCAAGAGGGAGCTCCACGAAGTTGAACGGCAAGAGGGGCTGCTAGCCGACTGGAAATGGAGCGTGGGAGAGGCGCCTTGAAGATGGCCGGCTGCTAGGGATGGGCTGGTTTTGTGTGTGGGCTAAGGTGACTATGTAGGGTCACTAAGGGAGGATAAGGTTAGGGAGTATGGCACTAAGGGAGCCTAAGGGAGTGTCTAGGGGAAGGATATGGCTGGCCGAAGGGATAGGTGACAGTCGGTTGGAGTGGCCGACTGCTAGGGAGGCTTGGTGGTGGTGGGCTGCTAGGGTGGCTAGGCAATGGTGGATGGGAAGGGAACTAGCTAGGGTATGGGGTAAGGTGGTGGTGGATGTGGTGAGGTGATATGGGCATATCTTAGGGAGTTGGGCGGAGTGGCCGGGTGTAGCTAGGGTGTCTAGGTAGTGGCGGGTAGTTGGGGTGGCTAAGGCCTGGCCGAATGGAAGTGGTGGCGGCAAGTGGCTGGTATTAGGGTAAGGTGGTAGTATGGTGGGTGGCTGAGAGTGGAGAGGGAATGGAGAAGAAGTAAGGTGGTGTATGGGGTACTAACCGAATGATGGGAGGCGGCGGTTGGTTGAGGAGCAGCCGGGTGTGGTGGAGTGGCTGGTTCGGCTGGATGAAGAGGATGGCGACGGGTGGCTGGGGAGTGGTGGAGCAGGTGGAGCACGGTGGTTGTGCAGGTGGTGGTGCAGGTGGAAGAGCCGGCTGAGCTGGAAAGAGTGGGTGAGAGAGTTGAGGGAAGGTCGGCTAGAAAATGGAGGACCTAAAAGCTGAAAAACCCGCCCACTAGGGGGGGTTTTTATAGCTTTTGTGAAGGGTGGTGGGGCTTGTTTTGGGGTAGTGGTTAGGTGGTCTAGGGATGGTGGTAAGGTAGTAAGGTGGGCTGGTATTAGGGTAGGGCCAGATATTTTAAATACAAGGGGTTTTGGGTAGATTGTGTGCTAGGTTTAGGTAGGGTGGTTTAGAGGTTTAGGGTTTAGCTAGGTGGGTTGGTTTTGGGGTGAGGTGGGTTGGGTGACTAGGCTAGGATTAGGTTAGGTTTAGGGAAATTAACCTAGGTTTAGGGAAGGATTAGGGATGTGGGTTAGGTGATTAGGTTGGGATTAGGCCGGGATTAGGGAAGTGGGTTAGGTGATTAGGCTAGGATTAGGACCGGATTAGGGTAGAAGGCTAGGATTAGGTGTTTTTGGTTAGGATTAGATGAAGGAGCTCCCTTTGCATGACCCAAAGACCCTAATCATATCATGTTGGTGCAGCCCTAGGTTAGGTTTTGGCTAATTACAAGCTTAAACCCATGTTAACTAGGCTAACCCACATGATTAACCCCAAACTTGACACACAAGTCAAGCTTAATTACAATACACACTTGATCTTATCCTCCCCCACTCTCTCTCATGCCCATAATCCCACGTGAAATTCAAGTGGGCCCCACCTCCATTTATGAGAAGGTGATGTGGGCCATGGATATGGATATTGGATTGGATTTTTGAATCCAAATACAAATCTAAGTCCATACATGGGTTTGGATTGGGATCTGGATATATATGGTCCATATCCAATCCAAACTGAATTCTGACTCCTTCGAGCTGTGTTCGAAACGAACGGTTTGTGCGGAGCCTGACAGCATCAGTACTCCGTTTGCGTTGGGTCTTCGCCAACATGATCGTCCGCCTCTGTTTTCGCTTTCCAGAGATGACTTCAAATGATGTTTTGATGATAACAGGGTCTTGGACGTTCGAGATCCTCGGGGTGGATTTGGTACGAGAGTTGCTGTGCCGGGCTCGACATGTGCTCCGGTTCCGGGCTCTCTTTGGCTTTTCTGGTCCTGTCTGGATGAGGCCAAGCTGCTTCGGGGTTTCAAAAACATGTTTTAAGAACCATATTATACATATTTTAAAACATATAAAAGTTTAAAACGTATGTACAGGGTTGTCTGGAAGGCTCTTGGGTTTCCAGACTCAAAATGGCCCTTTGGGGCTGCTTTTATAAAACCAGGTTGTTTCGAGGAATTCGTGGGGTTTCAGGGTGTTTACAGATGCCCCTCTTTGGCCTTGTCCAAATCGATTTGGATAAGGGCAAAGATGACAAACACCCCTTTCAATGTCTCCCTAGATCTAGCCACGAAGAATATGGGATCATCCCAATTTTTAGCAAAATCTCAATTTACAAACTTTGGTAGGAGGAGATATCACGCCAAAGGGATCTACAAAACGGTTTCTGGTCTTAAAATGGGATCACGTTTATGCAAGTACCATGCGTGGAATGCAAATGACATGGGTGTGGTGCCAAGAGTGGCGACCTCCCAAAGACCAGATGTGGTCGAACTCTAGAGACTTATAAGGCCTGTTGCTCCAAGTGAGCAGATCCTATGTTGTTCGATGTTCGATTTTCAAAACTCATTTACAAAAACTATTTACAAAAGGGACAACTGTCTTGAGTCTCGATCCTAAGGATCTCGAGCTCTTCGTGTTTGCCCTTATAAGTCATATTTCAAATAGTTTTATAAGAAAACAAGACGAAATATGTATCTCTAGACGAAATATTTCAAATGACATGGGTGAAATATGTCTTCGAGGTTTTATAAGAAAACAAGGCATATTTCAAATTCCTACGCCTTACTCGAAACGTCGAATTCTTAAACAAGACGAAATTCAAGTAAGTAAATCCTATTTTTACTTTAGGATTCCTCGAAATGAACCATGCTTTAGCTTGGGATAAGCCAGGGATGGGAAAGAGATACCATGGTCCCTTCTGAAGCGTCCCGTGGTTTAAGGCATAGAAGGCGGGAAAACTGCTCTTTTTGAGCTTTTTGGCCTCTTTTTCCTTTTTTCATAGAGGGTCTCCCTTTGGGAGTATTTTTTTCTTTAATCCCTCTTTTTCACAAGAGAATCGATTTTCTTCTGAATTCTGGCTTCTTTCTTTTGGAAAGAGACTTTTGAATGGGAAATTCCCTTTGTTTGGGCTTTTGTTTTCCTTTTGGAAGGAGAAGAGAAGAGGGGAGGACTTATCCCAAGCCTACACTCGATCCATCCCAGATCAGCCTATTTAGAAATAGCACGTACTACTTGCAAGTATCCTGCTATGTTGAACTAGGCCTTTCTTTGTAAGAAGAAGGATTTTGAAATGTAACCACGATTTTTGAAGACTCCACTCTTTCACAAGTGCGAATTCTCTCACTCAGGGTCACACGATTTTGCCTTTGCACCTTATTCTCATGTCTCAGGGCAGCTATCCCCAAAATTTTCGAAAACTAGAATTTAATCCAAATCCTACACATAATACTTCTTTAAGTATTGGATATTTATAGGATCTGCTAAATTCCTACCTTCTACATCGATCAACCAATACGAATTGTTCGTGGTGGTTGCTCGTACAACATAGGGTCCATCCCACTTGGGGTGCCACTTTCCGAGTGGATGTGGGCCACGATAGTGGATGATTTTTAAGACCAAATCTCCCACTTCAAAGTGGCGAGGTCTCATGTGTTTGCCATAATGTCAGGCTATCCTTTGTCGGTATGCACGAGCATGATCCATGGCAAGGAGTCGCCTCTCATCTAGCAAATCTAGTTCGGCCATCCTAGTATGCTGAAGCGTCTCTAGGGGGAGGTCGAGTGCAATGGATGTATGGAATGAATGCAGTTGAGTATGAATGGGAAGAATGGCGTTTGTGCCATAGACCAATTCGAATGGTGTGGCATTCGTGGGAGTCCGGATGGAAGTCCTATAAGCCCATAAGGCTTCATCCAGCTTCTCGTGCAACATCCTACTCTGCTCTAAAGTCTTCTCGATTATGCTAATGAGAGTCTTGTTTGTGGCTTCAGCTTGGCCGTTGCCTTGAGGGTAGTAGGGCGAAGAGAAGTGGTGAGTTATGCCATACGTGTTGCACAACTTAACCATCCGCTCGTTCTTGAATGGGGTGCCATTATCAGACATAAGGTCTCGTGGAACCCCAAATCGAGCCAAGATATTCCTCCAGATGAAAGCCACCACATGTTGCCCCAACACGTTGGTTAGGGAAATGGCTTCCACCCACTTGGAGAAATACTCCGTGGCTGCTAAAATAAATCGATGCCCATTCGAGGCTTTTGGAAATATTGGGCCTACTATGTCAAATGCCCACATGGTGAATGGCCAGGGGCTGACCACGGAATGCAATGCAGATGAGGGGATATGAATGGCATGCCCATGCACTTGACATGGATGACACTTCCTAACATGATCGTGACAATCCTTTTTTAAGGTGGACCAAAAATAGCCCCCTCTAAGTATTTTAATTGCCATCATGTTGGCATTAACATGACCTCCACATTCCCCATTGTGGAATTCATGCATCACTATCCTAGCCTCCTCTAGGTCGATACACCTAAGCAGAATGTCGGTGAAACTTTTTTTGTATAAAACCCCACCCAGAATGGTGTATCGAGTCGAAATCTTACGAATGAATGCCTTATCTTTGGATGTGGCATCCTCGGCAAATCCTCCATTTTCTAGAAATTGTTTTATGTCATAAAACCAGGGTTTTTCAATAGACTCTAGGTTATTTTGGCAAATATCCAAGTCATGTGTAGATGGGTTGGGCGCATGCCATATTTCTAAAGATCGGGTCCCTGAAATGGGATCGACCTTTAGGGCTGAACCCAAGGAGGAGAGGGCATCGGCGATGCCATTGTCCTCTCTTCCTATGTGTGTGAGTTTGCACGATTGGAAGGACTGGACCAATCGAGTGGCCAACTCGTGATATGGAAGTAGTTTCTCATTACGTACTTGCCAAATTTTCAAAACCTCGTTTATGACAAGGAGCGAATCTCCAAAGACCTCGATGCATGATGCCCCTAGAGTTTTCGAAATCCTTAAGCCTTGTATGAGTGCTTCATACTCAGCTACATTGTTGGAACATTCGAAATCTAAGCGGACTACTATAGGAATCTCACCCTTTTCAGGGGAGATGAGGATAACCCCAGCACCAGCCCCTCGTTGGTTTCGTGCCCCATCGAAGTACATCTTCCACACTTGGTTTTCGAAATTGTTTGCCAAAATATGGTTTTGAAAATGGTTTTGCAATATGCCTTCATCAGGCATTTCAACAAGTGTGGGATATGCGTCCTCCAAAGGGAACTCAGCCATGTAATCTGCTAGGGCTTGCCCCTTAATGGAGATCTGGTGATGGTATTTCAGGTCATACTCCATTAAAAGGAGTTGCCATTTGCCCAATCTACCCATGAGAATGGGTTTTTCGAACAAGTGCCTGATTGGATCAAGCTTGGACACTATCCAGATCTCATGATCTAGGAAATAGTCTCTGAATTTTTGGCAAGCCCATACTAGGGCCAAGCACGTCTTCTTCATGGCTTGATAATTTCGTTCATAAGCCAAGAGAGTTTTCGAAATATAGTAGATGGCATACTCCTTATGGGTGTCATCCTCATATTGAGCCAACAGGGCTCCTAAAGCATTTGCATGCACGGAGATGTAAAGTAAAAGTGGTTTTCCTTGCTTTGGAGGGTTCAAAACGGGGGGATTAACCAAGTATGCCTTCAGTCTCTCGAAGGACTTCTGGCATTCATCATCCCATAAGAATTTCGTGCCCTTCCTCAACAGTTTGTTGAAGGGTTCACATCTAGTCGCCAGATTCGATATGAATCGGCGAACGGATTGTAAACGACCCTGGAGGCTACGGATTTGGGTGAGATTGGAGGGTGGAGCCATGTCTATGATGGCTCGACACTTAGAGGGGTCAACTTGTATGCCCCTTTGGCTCACCATAAAGCCTAAAAGCTTTCCAGACTCTACTCCGAATACACACTTTTGAGTGTTTAGCTTTACTTTGTAAAGTCTAAGCCTTTTGAAAATCTTGTGTAAGCATTCGATATGAGTGCATCGAGTTTTGTATTTGGCTAAGAGATCATCCACATATACCTCTATGAGCTCATGAATCTGATCATGGAAGATCGTGGTCATAGCTCTTTGGTATGTGGCGCCAGCATTTTTCAAACCAAAGGGTATGACTGTATAGCAGTATGTGCCCCATGGGGTTGTGAAAGTGGTCTTACCCTGATCTCGTGGGTTTAGTTTGATTTGGTTATACCCTGAATAGCCATCCATAAACGAAAACATTTCGTGATCTGCAGTACTATCGACTATCAAATCTATGTTTGGTAAAGGATAATTATCCTTTGGAGTGGCTTTATTCAGGTTTCTAAAGTCGATGCATATTTGAATCTTCGCACTGGTTTTTCGAACAACAACTATATTGGATAACCAATCAGAATACGCAATGGGTTTTATAAATCTGGCTTTTAACAGATCTTCTAAACCCTCTTTGACTTATGTGTGTACGTTCGGATGTATTTTCCTAAGCTTTTGCTTTATGGGTTTTACATCCGCATCTAAGGGAAGACGATGCTCGACAATACTCGGGTCTATGCCCGGCATGTCTTCATACGTCCATGCAAACACATCTAAATAGGTTCGTAGAAATGCAATGAATGCTAACTTTTCATGTTCATGCAAACATGTGCCTATTTTGATGGATTTGGGATTGGAATCATCCCCTAGGTTCACCTCTATGAAATCTCCTCCTACTGATTGGGAAGGTCTTTCAAAATCGAGAATTTTATGAAATTCTGGGAGCTTAGAAGTGGGATCTTCCTCAAGGGGATCCACTTCTGGGCTTTGATCATTCTCGTGGGCTATAGACCCGAGGGAATTTGACGCATGGTTTTCAAAATGACCTGGTTTTGTACTCGAATTTTCAAGTGATTTTGAAATTTTTGGTCTGGCTATGCAGACGACGTTTCTTTCAAAATCCTTTTCTTTTGCCAAAGTCCTACCAGGAGCAGCTATATACAAAATCTTTTTGGTATTTTCCAAATTTTCGATTTTTTTGTTTTTTTGTAAAACAAGAACTTTAGGAACTATACAAAGCACTCTATTTTCGATTTTTTGTTTTTCCATTGTTTTTGGTTTTTCTTTTTTTTCGATTTTTTTTATTTTAAGCTTTTCAAATGTTTTTGTGTTTTTATAAAAGGGATCTTCCGTCATACCTACAAAGGGAAAACACTACGGGTTAGACTCGGAATAGGAGATCTAAATCGTAGGTCTCTTCTAAGGCAGGTTCCAGGGCACCCTTGACCCAGGTGGTCACAGGGGGTGGTTCTGGAGGTATTCGGGGAGTATAGCCGATCCCATATCGGCTTGGGTTGGCCCTAGGAAGGATGGGCTCTAGGAGACCTTTGTTCTGCGCCCCTAGACTCTTGTAGGGCATGTAGCCCATGTTTAACAACATGTTCCATGATTATCTATCTTTTGAAAAGGCATGGTACAAATCGTGGTCCTGGAACATGCTGTCGTCCATATTGTGCTCATATGGCCCCTTGTCCAGGGGCTTTGGAAATAGGGAACGCTTGGGTTTTCCTAGAAGGGTTAGAATCGGGAGGGGGGCTACTTTGGGTGGCCCCTTCACACATACAACCTTCCTAGGGTTGTTCAACACGAGCCGAGGTGGCTCAACCATAATTTGCCCCAGGTTAGCCTCATGGGCCTGGGAGCTCGATAAACAAGGGGAGTTTATGATCCCCTGAAGCTGTGGGTGATTCTCACCTAGGATCACCACGACCTTGTCCCTAAAAGGGATCTTGACACACTTGTGGAAGGTGGATGGCACAGCGCACAAGCTGTGTATCCAGGGTCTTCCCAGCAACAGGTTATAATGGGGGTGGATGTCCAAGACATGGAACACCCCCGTGTGTTTGATCCCTCCCATTTCCATTGGGAGTTCGATGGATCCTAACGGCCTAGACGCATTCCCATCGTATCCAGTGATAACGATGGGGCTTGGGTTCACTGAAGTCAAGGTGACTCCGATTTTGTATGCCACATGAAGTGGAAGGATGTTGAGCCCTCCTCCACCATCGACTAGGCACCTGTCCAGAGAGTGGTTATTCAGAACCACCTCGATATGCAGGGCCTGGTTGTGGGATTCGTAAGGTCTATCTACATCATCTTCCGAGAAAGTGATGGGTGATTTAACTCCTAATAAAGCCACTTGGGCAAACAAGGATTCCGGACTTATGTTCGAATCAACCTTGGCCCTTTCTAGAATTTTCTCTAGCACGAGTCTATGCCTAGGCGAGGTTTGTATAAGCTCTAGGATAGACATGTGGATAGGAATCTTTGAAAGGTGGTTTTCGAAGTCATAAGGATTTAGGATGACTTTGTCCTTGTCGGCTTTTGGCAGAACACCAGGGATACATGCTTTTGAGGGGCCAGGCACACTGACTACCTTTTTCGCACTTTGTAGGTGCGGGGTTGATAGATCCTCCCGGATCTAGTCACTTCCCCCACGACCAGCCTAGGGTTCGCACTAAAATTGGCTCTAATTATGAGTTGAGGAGCACCTTGAAGTTTTAAAACTGGTTTAGCTGGGAATTCAGCTCTTGGTGGTCCCCGGATGACGACTTGGGAGAGCTTCTTGTAAAGTACAAGAGTGGGCGCACAAGTGGGTCGACCAAACTCAGATTTTTGCGCTAGTTCTTTTGAAAAGGTGAGGGTACATACCTCCTTTCCTTTCCCATTGCCACTAGCGTGTTTGGGAAAGGGTTCTTTGAAGATAGCTTGAGGTGGCTCAGGTTCCGTAGTGACTTGGAGCCGGCCCTCCGCTATCAAGTTCTCAATTTTATTTAAAAGGGAGAAACAACGTTTGGTATCATGGCCTTTGAGCCGATGATACTTACAAGATCGGTTTAAATACCCTCCCTTGGAAGTGACTCCTTCGGGGATTTCGAGGAGTTCTATCATGCCCTGGGCAAGTAGGAGGTCTAGGACCTCCGACACAGGTTGCCCTAGCGGAGTGTACTCCCGTTTTTCAACCGGTTTTTGAAAGGTTCGCTCCGTTTTATTTTCCAGTTTTTCAAAATTTTTGGAAGTGCCTGCTACGCCTGGATCCACCCGGACATTGGCGATTTTATGGGGCTTTGCCCCTTTGTCCATCGTGGGTAGCCCGTAAGTGATGGGCTTTTCCAAACGGGTTTTAGAAACGACACTTCCTTTCCATAAGTGATCGTATGTCCCTTTTCTCAAATTGGCTTCGAAAAGGGATGCCTTTTTGATCAACTTATGGAAAGTTGAGATCTCATGGAGTGAGAGAAGGGTTTTTAACTCGCTTTTAAAGTTATCCAGGATGAGCATGACTGCGCATCCTTCAGATATGGGCTCTCGCACTTGGCCCAAAAGTGACCTCCATCTTATAATGAAGGCATGTACGTCTTCGTTCATGCCTTGCTTTGTATCCCTTAAGGTATTCAGAGTCGGCTTGACTTCTACGTTGTGTGCAAACCTTTGCATGAAGCAGTTCGCTAACTCTTCAAAAGTAGCGAATTGGCTTAAGTCATAGGAAGCCAGCCATTTGGCAGTTGTGCTTTTAAGGGATAAAGGGAACCAATACACCCATTTCATCGAGTCCTTTTTCTTCTTATGGGCTCGACACGAGAAAAGTTGCAAGTGAGACCTAGGGTCTCCCATGCCATCATACCGATGGAAGTTCGGTATTTTATCGTCACTGTCTGTTTCATAATCCATAGGAAGGAAATCAAACAGGGCATAGCTTCTTTTCTCTTTATTCTGCCCTTTCAGCAACTGCTATAGGGCTTTACGATCCTTTTGTGTGAAGGACTCGTGGTATTGGTTGCCTTCCATTACGGAGGCCTCTTTGTGCTTGCGAGGTTTTTCAGATTTTTTCTTAGGCCTTTGTTCACCGTTTGATGAACACGAATCACCTACTTCAGCCTCTTGGCTGAGAGCATCGATTTTGGCCTCAAACTCCCTTCTCAGGTCCTCGATCTCAACTAGTTTTATTTTGTTTTTGAAAATCCTCCTAGAGTGAGAACTTGATGCACATGAGCCTTGGCTCGACACTTCACTTGGATCGGATTTTGACATACTTTTCAAGCTTTTTCAAAATTTCCTAAGTACAAGCAAAGAAAACAAGTTAAAAATGACACCTTTTTAACAAAATTTTTCGCAAGCTTCTAACTTAAAACTCGATTTTTGAAAGGCTCACGTCCCACCGGGCGTGCCAATCTCTGTAGACGTAGGAAAATCCCCACTCGTCTGGCTTCTCAGGGCCTGGAGCGGATCCTCTCGTGTGTCTAAGGCCTATTTATATAAACAGGGCGTGCCAGCTAGCTTACCTAAGCTAGCGAAGATATGTTTTAATTCGACTTCTAACGTGGCGACTTTGAGCAAGTGAGCTCTTGTCATCGCAGACCTTCTTGCACCGATGCGCAAGGGTCAGTCTGTACACTTTGAAAAATCGAGTTTTGGGATAGAAAAAGCTTACGAAGCGGTTCGAGGTGTTTTTGATTCGGGTCTTTTAATACGATGGCAGATTTTAGATCACGTGGATTTGCACGTGCCTAAGTCTTTCTTTTTATCCCTTTATGGGCCACCTAGTTTGTGTGTTATGAACACTCCACTACATGGGCGAATTTGAGCGGGGCTTGCTTTGATGCAATATGCGTCCTACCTCATGGTATGGCGTAGATGCAATGCAAACTCACGCTACTTCAAAGGAAAAACCCAAATGTAAAGACAATGCCGAAGGGAAATAACCGAAGGGAAATAACCGAAGGGAAATGACTTGTAATGTAAATGCCGAAGGGAGATATGTATATAGGGTATATATGTGCCCTTACTTGGGTCTTGCAAATAAGAGCGAAGGCTCAATGTGGGTGCGTGCTTGAATTGAAAGACTTACACACACGACGTGAAATAAAACCCAAATATAACTTGCAGTATGGCCTTGATTAAGGTCTTGGGAATAAGAGCGAAAGCTCAATGTGTGTGAGTGCTTGAATTGAAGTACTACGCACACAACATGAAATTAAACCCAAATAGTATAACACGGCCCTTAGTTGGGTCTTTCAAATAAGAGCGAAGGCTCAATGTGTGTGAGTGCTTGAATTGAAAGACTTACACACACGACATGAAATGAAAACCCAAATAGTATAGCTCGGCCCTTACTTGGGTCTTTGAAATAAGAGTGAAGGCTCAATGTGTGTGAGTGCTTGAATTGAAAGACTTACACACACGACATGAAATGAAACCCAAATAGTATAGCACGACCCTTACTTGGGTCTTTCAAATAAGAGCGAAGGCTCAATGTGTGTGAGTGCTTGAATTGAAAGACAACACACCCAACTTAAGCAAAATCCTACGTAAGTTAAAATATATATATATATATATATATATATATATATATATATATATATTTATATATTAGGGGCTGATTAGGCCCGTGTGTGTTCAAAATCATGCACAACTAAGAGAGTGCACGTGTGTGTGGGTGTGCCAAGCCACATTATTACAAGCGGGGGAGACTATGCTCCGTTATTACAACCCCATATCGAATTGAATTTTAAGCAAGTATACAACTAAGGACCGAGTTAGGCACTTACTAATAGCTGGTCCGAAGATGCCTTGCTTGAGCGTGGGCTTGGCCTTCGCCTTGGGCTGCAAGAGGGAGCTCCACGAAGTTGAACGGCAAGAGGGGCTGCTGGCCGGCTGGAAATGGAGCGCGGGAGAGGCGCCTTGAAGATGGCCGGCTGCTAGGGATGGGGTGGTTTTGTGTGTGGGGCTAAGGTGACTATGTAGGGTCACTAAGGGAGGATAAGGTTAGGGAGTATGGCACTAAGGGAGCCTAAGGGAGTGTCTAGGGGAAGGATATGGCTGGCCGAAGGGATAGGTGATAGTCGGTTGGAGTGGCCGACTGCTAGGGAGGCTTGGTGGTGGTGGGCTGCTAGGGTGGCTAGGCAATGGTGGATGGGAAGGGAACTAGCTAGGGTATGGGGTAAGGTGGTGGTGGATGTGGTGAGGTGATATGGGCATATCTTAGGGAGTTGGGCGGAGTGGCCGGGTGTAGCTAGGGTGTCTAGGTAGTGGCGGGTAGTTGGGGTGGCTAAGGCCTGGCCGAATGGAAGTGGTGGCGGCAAGTGGCTGGTATTAGGGTAAGGTGGTAGTATGGTGGGTGGCTGAGAGTGGAGAGGGAGTGGAGAAGAAGTAAGGTGGAGTATGGGGTACTAACCGAATGATGGGAGGCGGCGGTTGGTTGAGGAGCAGCCGGGTGTGGTGGAGTGGCTGGTTCGGCTGGATGAAGAGGATGGCGACGGGTGACTGGGGAGTGGTGGAGCAGGTGGAGCACGGTGGTTGTGCAAGTGGTGGTGCAGGTGTGTAGACACGGAAAATCCTCGACTCCGGGTTTCTTAGGCCTGGAGCGAATCTTTTCGCAATCTACGTTCGCTTTTAGGGCGTGCCAGCTAGCTTACTCAAACTAGCGAAGTATGTTTTGAAATATCTGACTTTTGAAAGGCGATTGTAGGCAAGCGGGATCTTTTCGTCGCAGACCTTCTTGTACCGACGCGCAAGGGTTAGTCTGTACGCTTAGAGACTTTGTTTGAATAAGTTAAACTCGAATTCGATTTTTGAATAAGGAGGTGTTTTGAAAATCCTTTTGAAATCATGCACTTGGCGAGTTTTTGATTTGGGTGACCCTAAGTCTTTCAATTTTATCCGCTTAGGCGTGTTTGCACGTTTTGTTCGGGTTTGTTCGATGCAGGTATGCACTCTAGCTCGAGTATGGCGAGTATGCAATGCAACTCACACAACTTGAATGTAAAACCCGAAATTTAAAGACTTAATAGAAGGGAAAACCCAAATTGAATGCAACTCACACGACTCGAATGTAAATTGCAGAAATTTAAATATATCTATATCTTAAGAGCGGAAAGGCTCAATGTGTGCGTGGGTGTTGTGGATAAATTGAAATGCAACCCACGCAACTGAACCATAAAATGCAGCAGAAGGGAGATATAGATATATATAAGAGCGAGAAGGCTCAATTGTGGCGTGAGTGCTTTGAGTGTATAAATTGAAAGGCAACTCACGCAACTTGAATTTAAAACCTAGTTGGAAGGGAAATACGTATATATACGTAAGAGCGGAAAGGCTCAATGTGAGTGAGTGCTTTGAGTGTATAAAATGAAAGACAACTCACACGACTTGAACCTTAAAACCCAGCTGAATGTATATAAATAGGGCTATATCCTATGGGCTGTTGAGGCCCGTTTGTGTGCAAAAGTGTGCAGATAAGAGCGGAAAGGCTCGAGTGTACGTGTGTGTATTTTGCATCAAACACATATATTACATCCGAGGGGAGACAAGCTCCGTTATTACAACCCCATATCGAATTGAATTAAGTTTAAAGTAATGTAAGAGAGTCAAGTTCGAGCACTTACACGTCACCTGTTTGGACTTCCTTTATCAGTGGGATCCGACCTTGGATATAACCGATGGATGGTCCTCTCGCTGCGAATCGATCCGATGTGTGGAGTTTTGGGTGAGATTCGATCGAGCCTAAGGCAAGGTGTAGGGGATCTAAGGTGAGGGGCTTAGGTAGGTTTGAGTCTAAGTCCTAAGGTGATGGACGACCAGCTAAGGTTCGAGTTTGGTGAGGATCCTAGTGTGGATTTAGGAAGGGTCCTAAAGGAATGCTCGGCCAAGTGGTGGCCGAGCTTGTTTGATGTTTTGGAGATAGTCCTAGGGTGAGTCCTAAAGGAAAGGCTCGGCCAAGGGTGGCCGAGCTGGACAAGTCTTAGGGTTAGTCTAGGTTAGGCCTTGGGGTGAGGTTGCTAAAAGAAATGGCTCGGCCAAGGGTGGCCGAGCTGGGCGGCTTGGGTTTAGTTTAGGTTGAGATTTTGGGATGAAATGGCTAAAGGGAATGGCTCGGCCAAGGGTGGCCGAGCTGGGGCAATGTGGCTCGGCCAAGGTTTAGATTGCCGCACGGATTCCATTCTTCATTCTGACGGGATGTGTCTTGGACTTCTGTCGACTTCCTCAGGTACTGAGCTTCTTTCTGCATTTTGGAGCTGCTTTGTGCTTTTTCTTTGACCCAAATTACATTTTTACCCTTCTGTTGGCTTTTCTCCAAACGGGCTCTTTTTTCTTTCGTTTTTGAACAGGGGGTGGCTTCTGAAATTCTGGGCTCGAATCCTCTTCTTGCCTAGGCTTTTCTTTTGCCTTTTGTACCTGTTTTCACATTTTAAAACAGGTTGTCGTTTTGGCTCAAACGAGCTTTTTTGTATTTTTGAGAGTTTTTGATTTTTGGAAAATTCGGGGTGTTTACAAGGTGGAAGAGCCGGCTGGGCTGGAAAGAGTGGGTGAGAGAGTTGAGGGAAGGTCGACTGGAAAATGGAGGACCCAAAAGCTGAAAAACTCGCCCACTAGGGGGGGGTTTATAGCTTTTGTGAAGGGTGGTGGGGCTGGTTTCGGGGTAGTGGTTAGGTGGTCTAGGGATGGTGGTAAGGTAGTAAAGTGGGCTGGTATTAGGGTAGGGCCAGATATTTTAAATACAAGGGGTTTTGGGTAGATTGTGTGCTAGGTTTAGGTAGGGTGGTTTAGAGGTTTAGGGTTTAGCTAGGTAGGTTGGTTTTGGGGTGAGGTTTAGTGAGGTGGGTTAGGTGATTAGGCTAGGATTAGGTTAGGTTTAGGGAAATTAACCTAGGTTTAGGGAAGGATTAGGGAAGTGGGTTAGGTGATTAGGTTGGGATTAGGCCGGGATTAGGGAAGTGGGTTAGGTGATTAGGCTAGGATTAGGACCGAATTAGGGTAGAAGGCTAGGATTAGGTGTTTTTGGTTAGGATTAGATGAAGGGGCTCCCTTTGCATGACCCATAGACCCTAATCATATCATGTTGGTGCAGCCCTAGTTTAGGTTTTGGCTAATTACAAGCTTAAACCCATGTTAACTAGGCTAACCCACATGATTAACCCCAAACTTGACACACAAGTCAAGCTTAATTACAATACACACTTGATCTTATCCTCCCCCACTCTCTCTCATGCCCATAATCCCACGTGAAATTCAAGTGGGCCCCACCTCCATTTATGAGAAGGTGATGTGGGCCATGGATATGGATATTGGATTGGATTTTTGAATCCAAATCCAAATCTAAGTCCATACATGGGTTTGGATTGGGATCTGGATATATATGGTCCAGATCCAATTCAAACTGAATTCTGACTCCTTCGAGCTGTGTTCGAAACGAACGGTTTATGCGGGGCTTGACAGCATCAATACTCCGTCTGCGTTGGGTCTTCGCCAACATGATCGTCCGCCTCTGTTTTCGCTTTCCGTAGATGACTTCAAATGATGTTTTGATGATAACAGGGTCTTGGACGTTCGAGATCCTGGGGGTGGATTTGGTACGAGAGTTGCTGTGCCGGGCTCGACATGTGCTCCGGTTTCGGGCTCTCTTTGGCTTTTCTGGTCCTGTCTGGATGAGGCCAAGATGCTTCGGGGTTTCAAAAACATGTTTTAAGAAACATATTATACATATTTTAAAACATATAAAAGTTTAAAACGTATGTACAGGGTTGTCTGGAAGGCTCCTGGGTTTCTAGACTCAAAATGGCCCTTTGGGTTTGCTTTTATAAAACCAGGTTGTTTCGAGGAATTTGTGGGATTTCGAGGTGTTTACAACAATGCAAGTGGGGATGTTAGGTGAGTTGGGGTAGGTTTGGGTGTTAGCTAGGTGGTGGCAGGTTGAGGGTGAAGATTTAGCTAGGGGCTGAGATGGGTGGCTGAGGGAAGGTGGTGGTGTAGGGTGTGAAGTGGCCGGGTGTATGGGGGATGTTTAGGGTGCAGCAGTGGTGGGTGATGGGATGTGTGGCTGGGTAAGAAGGGAAGAGGAAGATAGGGCTGAGATGGGGGTACTAACCGGAGGTGGTTACTGTGGTGGTGGAAGGAGGTGGCAGCTGGAAGAAGGTGGCAGGCGGGTGGAAAGGTGCAGTCGGGTGGGGTGTGCAGGTGGCAGAAGAGTGGAAGCGCAGCCGGGTGGAGTGGCGGTGGATGATGGTGCTGTTGGGGGAGAAAGGGGAGTGAAGTGGGGTGGAAGAGAGGGCAGGTGAGAGAGGAGAGAGAGGGTTGAGAGCTGCCCAAGATCGAGCCCAGATAGCCTCAAAAAACCACCCCAAAAGGGGGGTTTTTATAGGCATTGGGTTGGGTCGGTTGGGGTGGTTTTGGGGGTAGATATTTAGGATGTTGTGGGCTGGGGTGGGGTGGTTTGGGTTGGTCGGCTAGGTGGGTGGTTTGGGTAGGTCGGTTAGCGTGGCTGGGATTTAAGGGTTAGGGGCTAATTAGGTGGGTTAAGGTAGGATTAGGTTTTATCTAGCTAGGGTCTAGATGGTCTAGTTAGGTGGGGTGAGCTAGGTGAGGTCGGCTAGGTATAGTTAGGTGGTTTTGGGTGAGGGTGGCTAGGATTAGGTCCGGTTTAGGGGGGAATGGCTAGGTGAGGTGGGTTAGCTTAGGGCTAGGTTTAGAAGCATCCCCTTGGCCTTGATCCATGGATCTAGTTGCAGCATGTTGGTGCAGCCCTAGGTTAGGTGTAGGTGCATACAAGCTTAATCCCACACTCTTAGGCTAAACCCACATGATTAACCCAAAACTTGACACAAAAGTCAAGCCCACCATATTTCTCACTCATACTTTACCCTCCATTCTCTCTCTTCCCAAGCTTTTCACGTGAATTTCTTGTGGGCCCCACCTCCATTTATGAGAAGGTGATGTGGGTCATGGATGTGGATATTGGATTGGATCTTTGGATCCAAATCCAAATCCAAATCCAAATCCAAATCCATATGCATGTTTGGATTTGGATTTGGATATATATGGTCCAGATCCGATCCAAATATGATTTTCTGACTCCTTCATTGTATTTCGAAACAGACGGTTTGTGCGGGGCATGACAGCATCAGTACTCCGTCTTGCATTGGGTCTTCGCCAACATTGTCGTCCGCTCCTCTTCTCACCTTTCGGAGATCATTTTGGTAAATTTATTGATAACAGGGGCTTGGATGTCCGAGATTTTGGGGATGATTTTGATACGAGGGTTGATGTGCCGGGCTTGACATATGCTCCAGTTCTGGGTTCTCTTTTGCTTCTTCGGTCATGCTTTCATCAGGCCAAGTTGCTTTTCGGGGTTTCAAAATACCTTTTTAAAGGTTTTAAAATTGTATAACACATATTTTAAAACATATATGATTTAAACATATGTACAGGGTTGCTTGGAAGGCTCCTGGGTTCCCAGACTCAAAATAACCCTTTGGGACTGCTTTTGCAAAACCAGGTGTTTTGAGAAAATCGTGGGATTTTGGGGTGTTTACACCTACATCGATGTGTTTGCATGGACGTATGAAGACATGCCTGGTATAGACCCAAGAGTCGTAGAGCATTGTCTTCCCCTAGATTCGGATTCGAAACCCACAAAGCAATAGCTTAGAAAGATTCATCCGAACGTGCATACGCAGGTTAAAGAGGGTGTAGAAGATCTGCTAAAAGCCGGTTTTATAAAACCCATTGCGTATTCTGATTGGTTGTTAAATATTATTGTAGTTCAAAAATCCAATGGAAAAATTCGAATATGCATCGATTTTAGAAACCTTAACAAAGCCACTCCAAAGGATAACTTTCATTTACCTAACATTGATTTGATAGTCGATAGTACTGCAATTCATGAAATGTTTTCATTCATGGATGGCTATTAAGGATATAACCAAATCAAATTAGCCCCAAGAGATGAGGCTAAAACGGCTTTCACAACACCCTGGGGCACGTACTGCTATACAGTCATGCCCTTTGGTTTGAAAAATGCCGGCGGCACCTACCAAAGAGCTATGACTACGATCTTTCACGATCAGATTCATGAGCTCGTAGAGGTATATGTGGATGATCTTTTGGCTAAGTCAAAAACTCGATGCACCCATATCGAATGTTTACGAAATTTTTTTGAAAGGCTTAGGCTTTACAAAGTAAAGATATCCCTCAAAAGTGCGTCTTCGGAGTAGAATCCAGTAGGCTCTTGGGCTTTATGGTAAGCCAAAGGAGCATAGAAGTCGACCCCTCTAAGTGTAGAGCCATCATAGACATGTCTCCACCATCCAATCTTATGCAAATCCGTAGCCTCTAGGGTCGCCTCCAATCAATTCGCATGTTTATTTCAAACCTTGCTACAAGATGCGAACCTTTCAACAAACTTTGGAGAAAAGGGGTGAAATTCGTATGGGACGATGATTGCCAAAAAGCTTTCGAAAGACGAAAAGCGTATTTGGTTAATCCTCCTGTTTTAAACCTTCCAAAGCAAGGAAAACCTCTTTTACTTTATATTTCTGTGCATACGAATGCTTTGGGTGCATTACTAGCTCAATATGAGGATGATACCCATAAAGAGTATGCCATCTACTATATTTTAAAAACTCTCTTGAATTATGAACGAAATTAGCAAGCCATGGAGAAGACTTGCTTGGCCTTGGTGTGGGCTTGCCAGAAATTTCGACACTACTTCCTAGATCATGAGATCTGGATAGTGTTTAGGCTTGATCCTGTAAACACCCCGAAATCCCACAAACTTCTCAAATCAACCTGGTTTTGTAAAAGCAGCCCCAAAGGGCTATTTTGAGTCTGGAAACCCAGGAGCCTACTAGGCAACCTTGTACAGATGTTTTAAACTTTTATATGTTTTAAATATGTATAATATGTTTTAAAAAACTGTTAAAATATGTTTTGAAACCCCACAAAGCAAGCTTGGCCTGATCAAAGCAAGACTAGAAGAGCTAAAGAGAGCCCGGAACCGGAGCACATGTCAAGCCCGGCACAATGTAAACACCCCGAAATCCCACGAATTTCTTAAACAAACCTGGTTCTGTACAAGCAGCCCCAAAGGGCCATTTTTGAGTTTGGAAACCCAAGAGCCTTCCAGACAACCCTGTATATATGTTTTAAACTTCATATTTCAAAAATATATAATATGGCTTTTGAAAACCTTTTAAAACACGTTTTTGAAACCCCAAAGCAGCTTGGCCTAATCAAGACAGGATCAGCGAAGTCAAAGAGAGCCCAGAACCGGAGCACATGTCGAGCCCGGCACAACAACTCTTGTATCACATCCATACCCCCAAGATCTCGAACGTCCAAGACCTTGTTATTATCAAAATGTCATTTGAAGTCATCTTCGGAAGGCAGAAACGGAGGCGGACGATCATGTTGGCGAAGACCCAACGCAGACGGAGTGCTGATGCTGTCAGACCCCACACAAATCGTCCGTTTCGAACACAGCTCGAAGGAGTCCGAGTTCAGTTTGGATCGGATCTGGACCATATATATCCAGATCCCAATCCAAACCCATATGTGGACTTGGATTTGGATTTGAATCCAGAGATCCAATCCAATATCCATATCCATGGCCCACATCACCTTCTCATAAATGGAGGTGGGGCCCACTTGAAATTCACGTGGGATTATGGGCATGAGAGAGAGTGGGGATGGATAATATCAAGAGTGTTCTAATTAAGCTTGACTTGTGTGTCATGTTTGGGGTTAATCATGTGGGTTAGCCTAATTGAGTGGGTTTAAGCTTGTAATTAGCCAAAACCTAACCTAGGGCTGCACCAACATGAGGTGGTTAAGGTCTACGGGCCATGCAAAGGGAGCTCCTTCTCCTAAACCTAACCCAAAATACCTAATCCTAGCCTTCTACCCCTAATCCCAACCTAATCACCTAACCCACTTCCCTAATCCTTCCCTAAACCTAGGTTAATTTCTCTAAACCTAGCCTAACCTAGCCTAATCACCTAACCTAGCTCACTAAACCTCACCCTAGAACCCAACCACCTAACCCAACCCTAAACCCCTAAACCATCCCTAGCCCACAATCTACCCAAACCACTAGTATTTAAAATATCTGGCCCTACCCTTTCCAGCCCACCTTATCTTCATACCACCCTACCTAAACCACCTAACCACTACCCCAAACCCAGCCCTAACCGACCTACCCATCCCTATATAAACCCCCCCCCTTGGGGGCGGGTTTTCCTATCTAGTCGCCTTCCCCAAGCCCAGCCGGGACCCCACTTCCCAGCCAAACCACTTCACAGCCACCTGCTCCACCTGCTCCATCTGCACCACCACCTGCACCGCCACCTACACCACCACCTGTCACCACCCCTGCCCTCGGCCGAACCGTTTGCTCCACCACACCCGGCTGCTCTCTTCCATCCACCGCCTCTCTTCAAGCACGGTTAGTACCCCCTCCTTCGTCTCACCTTCTTCACTCCCTCTCCACTCTCAGCCACCTAACCCCCTACCATAACATCCTACCACCAGCCATTTCCCTTTGCTGCCACCCTTCTCACTCAGCCGAACCTAGTACATCCTAACTACCCGCCACTACCTAACCAACCTAACTACACCCGGCCACCCTATTAGACTTCCTAAGACCTGCCCATAACACTCCCTTACACCCACTATCCCCACTACCACCTAGCCCCATCACCTAGCTAGCCTCCTTCCCATACTCCACCCATAGCTATCCTATAAGCCCGCCACCACCACATTCCCCTAGGTGTCCCATTCAGCTTTCCCTTCAACTTCCCTTAGTGTCATATTCCCCTAACACTACACTCCCCCCTAGTGACCTTACCTAGCCCCTTTAATTCCCCACATCAAGGCGACACCCACTTGCAGTCGGCCATCTTCAAGGCGCCTATCCCGTGCCCCATTTGCAGTCGGCCAGCACCCCTTGTCGCTCAACCTCACGGAGCTCCCGTTTGCAGCCCAAGGCGAAGGCCAAGCCCACGCTCAAGCAAGGCCTCTACGGACCAACTACTCGTAAGTGCCTAAACTCGGTCTTTAGTTGTATACTTGCTTGAGATTCAATTTGATACGGGGTTGTAATAACGGAGCATAGTCTCCCCCCGCTTGTAATAACATGGCTTGGCACATCCACACACGTGCACTCTCCTAGTTGTGCACGATTTTGAACACACACGGGCCTAATCAGCCCCTAATACATAAGTATATACATATACTTTCATTTTTGTAGGGTTTTGCTTAAGTTGGGTGCGTTGTCTTTCAATTCAAGCACTCACACACATTGAGCCTTCGCTCTTATTTGAAAGACCCAAGTAAGGGCCGACCTATACTATTTGGGTTTCATTTCATGTCGTGTGTGTAAGTCTTTCAATTCAAGCACTCTCACACACATTGAGCCTTCGCTCTTATTTGAAAGACCCAAGTAAGGGCCGACCTATACTATTTGGGTTGAATTTCCTATCGTGTGTGTAAGTCTTTCTATTCAAGCACTCTCACACACATTGAGCCTTCACTCTTACTCCCAAGACCTTAGTAAAGGCCTTATTGCAGTTATATTTGGGTTTCATTTATGTCGTGTGCGTAGTACTTCAAATTCAAGCACTCTCACACACATTGAGCTTTCGCTCTTATTCCCAAGACCTTAGTTAAGGCCATACTGCAATTTATATTTGGGTTTAATTTCATGTCCTGTGTGTAAGTCTTTTCAATTCAAGCACGCACCCACATTGAGCCTTCGCTCTTATTTGCAAGACCCGAGTAAGGGCTCATATACATATTCTATATACATATCTCCCTTCGGCATTTATATTTCAAGTCATTTCCCTTCGGTTATTTTCCTTCGGTTATTTCCCTTCAGTATTGTCTTTACATTCGGGTTTTCCCTTTGGAGTAGCGTGAGTTTGCATTGCATCTACGCCATACCACGAGGTAGGACGCATATTGCATCAAAGCAAGCCCCGCTCGAATTCGCCCATGTAGTGGAGTGTTCATAACACACAAACTAGGTGGCCCGAAAAGGGATAAAAGGAAAGACTTAGGCACGTGCAAATCCACGTGATCTAAAACATGCAATCGCATCTAAAAGACCCGAATTAGACACCTCGAACCGCTTCGTAGACTTTCTCTCCAAAACTCGATTTTTGCAAATCGTACAGACTGACCCTTGCACATCGGTGCAAGAAGGTCTGCGACGACAAGAGCTTACTTGCTCACAGTTGCCACGTTTAGAAGTCAGTGTTAAATATATCTTGGCTAGCTTAGGTAAGCTAGCTGGCATGCCCTGTTTGCATACATAGGCCTTAGACACACGAGAGGATCCGCTCCGAGCCCTGAAAAGGTGAGAGGCGGGGATTTTTGCGCGTCTATAGAGATTGGCACGCCCGGTGGGACGTGAGCCTTTCAAAAATCGAGTTTTTAAGTAGAAGTCTTGCGAAAATTTTGTAAAAGTTGTCATTTTTAACTTGTTTTCTTTGCTTGTACTTAGGACATTTTGAAAAAGCTTGAAAAGCATGTCAAAATCCAATCCAAGTGAAGTGTCGAGCCAAGGCTCATGCGCATCAAGTTCTCACTCTAGCAGGATTTTCAAAAACAAAATAAAACTAGATGAAATCGAGGACTTGAGAAGGGAGTTTGAGGCCAAAATCGATGCTCTCAGCCAAGAGGCTGAAGTAGGCGTTTCATGTTCATCAAACGGTGAACAAAGGCCTAAAAAAAAATCTGAAAAACCTCGCAAGCACAAAGAGGCCTCCGTAATGGAAGGCAACCAATACCACGAGTCCTTCACACAAAAGGACCGTAAAGCCCTACAGCAGTTGCTGAAAGGGCAGAATAAAGAGAAAAAGAGCTACGCCCTGTCTGATTTCCTTCCTATGGATTACGAAATAGACAACGACGATGAAATACCGAACTTCCATTGGTATGATGGCATGGGAGACCCTAGGTCTCACTTGCAGCTTTTCTCACGTCGAGCCCATAAGAAGAAAAAGGACTCCATGAAATGGGTGTATTGGTTCCCTCTATCCCTTAAAGGCACAACTGCCAAATGGCTGGCTTCCTACGACTTAAGCTAGTTCGCTACTTTTGAAGAGTTAGCGAACTGCTTCATGCAAAGATTTGCACACAACGTAGAAGTCACGCTGACTCTGAATACCTTAAGGGATACAAAGCAAGGCATGAACGAAGACGTACATGCCTTCATTATAAGATGGAGGTCGCTTTTGGGCCAAGTGCGAGAGCCCATATCCGAAGGATGCGTAGTAATGCTCATCCTGGATAATTTTAAAGCAAGTTAAAAACCCTTCTCTCGCTCCATGAGATTTCAACTTTCCATAAGTTGATCAAAAAGGCCTCCCTTTTCGAAACCAACTTGCGAAAAGGGATATACGATCACTTGTGGAAAGGAAGTGCCGTTCCAAAAACCCGTTTGGAAAAGCCCATCGCATATGGGCTGCCCACGACGGACAAAGGGGCAAAGCCCCATAAAATCGCCAATGTTCGGGTGGATCTCGGCATGGCAGGCACTTCCAAAAATTTTGAAAAATTAGAAAATAAGAGGGAGTGCAATTTTCAAAAACCGGTTGAAAAATGGGAGTATACTCCGCTGGGGCAACCTGTGTCGGAGGTCCTAGACCTCCTACTTGCCCAGGGCATGATAGAACTCCTTGAAATCCCCGAAGGAGTCACTTCCAAAGGGGGGTATTTAAACCGATTCTGTAAGTATCATCGGCTCAAAGGCCATGATACCAAACGCTGCTTCTCCCTCTTAAATAAAATTGAGAACTTGATAGCAGAAGGCCGGCTCTAGGTCACTGCGGAACTTGAGCCACCTCAAGCTATCTTCAAAGAACCCTTTCCCAAACACGCCAGTGGTAGTGGGAAAGGAAAGGAGGTATGTACCCTCACCATTTCCAAGGAACTAGCGCAAAAACCCGAACCTGGTCGACCTACTTGTGCGCCCATTCTTGTACTATACAAGAAGCCCGCCCAAGTCGTCATTCGGGGACCACCAAAAGTGGAAACCCCGTTAAAACCAGTTTTAAAAATCCAAGGTTCTCCTCAGCTCATCCTTAGAGCCAAGTTTAGCGCGAACCCTAGGCTGGTCGTGGGGGAAGTCACAAGATCCGGGAGGATCTATCAACCACCGCACCTTCAAGGTGCTCAAAAGGTGGTCAGTGTGCCTGGCCCCTCAAAAGCATGTATCCCTAGTGTTCTGCCAAAAGCAGATAAGGACAAAGTCATCCTAAATCCTTATGACTTCGAAAACCACCTTTCAAAGATTCCTATTCACATGTCTATCCTAGAGCTTATAAAAACCTCGCCTAGGCATAGACTTGTATTAGAGAAAATTCTAGAAAGGGCCAAGGTTGATTCGAACATAAGTCCGAAATCCTTGTCTGCCCAAGTGGCTTTATTAGGAGCAAAATCGCCCATCACTTTCTCGGAAGATGATGTAGATAGACCCTACGAAACCCATAACCAGGCCCTGCATATCGAGGTGGTTCTAAACAACCACTCTCTGGACAGGTGCCTAGTCGATGGTGGAGGAGGGCTCAACATCCTTCTACTTCATGTGGCGTACAAAATCGGAGTCACCTTGACTTCAGTGAACCCAAGCCCCATCGTTATCACTGGATACGATGGGAATGCGTCTAGACCTTTAGGATCCATCGAACTCCCAATGGAAACGGGAGGGATCGTACACACGGGGGTGTTCCATGTCTTGGACATCCACCCCCATTATAACCTATTGCTGGGAAGGCCCTGGATACACAGTTTGTGCGTTGTGCCATCCACCTTCCACAGGTGTGTCAAGATCCCTTTTAGGGACCAGGTCGTAGTGATCCTAGGTGAGAGTCACCCACAGCTTCAGGGGATCATAAACTCCCCTTGTTTATCAAGCTCCCAGGCCCATGAGGCTAACCTGGGGCAAATTATGGTTGAGCCACCTCGGCTCGTGTTGAACAACCCTAGGAAGGTTGTATGTGTGAAGGGGCCACCCAAAGCAGGCCCCCTCCCGACTTTAATCCTCCTAGGAAAACCCAAGCGTTCCCTATTTCCAAAGCCCCTGGACAAGAGGCCATACTGGCCTAATATGGACAATAGCATGTTCCAGGACCACGACTTGTATCAAACCTTTTCAAAAAACAAAAAGTCGTGGAACATGTTATTGAACATGGGCTACATGCCCTACAAAAGCCTAGGGGCACAGAACCAGGGTCTCCTAGAGCCCATCCTTCCTAGGGCCAATCCAAGCCGATATGGGATCGGCTGTACTCCCCGAATACCGCTGGAGCCACCCCCTCTGACCACCTGGGTCAAGGGTGCCCCAAAGCCTGCCTTAGAAGAGACCTACGATTTAGATCTCCTATTCCGAGTCTAACCCGTAGTGTTTTCCCTTTGTACGTATGACGGAAGATCCCTTTTCTAAAAATACCAAAAACATTTGAAAAGCTTAAAATCAAAAAAATCGAAAAACAAGAAAAACCAAAAACAATGGAAAAACAAAAACTCGAAAAAAGAGTGCTTTGTATAGTTCCCAAAGTTCTTGTATTACAAAAACCCAAAAAAATCAAAAATTTGGAAAATACTAAAAAGATTTTGTACATAGATGCTCCTGGTAGGACTTTGGCAAAAGAAAAGGATTTCGAAAGAAACGTTGTCTGCATAGCCAGACCAAAAATTTCGAAATCACTTGAAAATCCAAGTACAAAACCAGGTCATTTTGAAAACCACGCATCAAATTCCCTCAGGTCTATAGCCCACGAGAATGATCAAAGCCCAGAAGTGGATCCCCTTGAGGAAGATCCCACTTCTGAGCTCCCAAAATTTCATAGGATTCTCGATTTTGAAAGACCTTCCCAAACAGTAGGAGGAGATTTCATAGAGGTGAACCTAGGGGATGATTCCAATCCCAAAACCATCAAAATAGGCGCATGCTTGCATGAAACTGAAAAGTTAGCATTCATTGCGTTTCTACGAACCTATTTAGATGTGTTTGCATGGACGTATGAAGACATGCCAGGCATAGATGCCAACATTGTCGAGCATCGTCTTCCCTTAGATGCAGGTGTAAAACCCATAAAGCAGAAGCTTAGGAAAATACACCCGAATGTACACACGCAAGTCAAAGAGGGTTTAGAAGATCTAGTAAAAGCCGGATTTATAAAACCCATTGCGTATTCTGATTGGTTATCAAATATCGTTGTAGTTCGAAAAACCAATGGGAAAATTCGAATATGCATCGATTTCAGAAACCTGAATAAAGCCACTCCAAAGGATAATTATCCTTTACCAAACATAGATTTGATAGTCGATAGTACTGCAAATCATGAAATGTTTTCATTCATGGATGGCTATTCAGGCTACAATCAAATCAAACTAAGTCCACGAGATCAGGGTAAGACCGCCTTCACAACCCCATGGGGCACATACTGCTATACAGTCATGCCCTTTGGTTTGAAAAATGCCGGTGCAACATACCAACGAGCCATGACCACGATCTTCCATGATCAAATTCATGAGCTTGTAGAAGTGTATGTAGATGATCTCTTGGCGAAATCCAAAACCCGATGCACCCATATCGAATGTTTACAAAAGATTTTCGAAAGGCTTAGGCTTTATAAAGTAAAGCTAAACCCTCAAAAATGTGTGTTCGGGGTAGAATCAGGGAAGCTTCTAGGCTTTATGGTGAGCCGAAGGGGAATAGAAGTCGACCCCTCTAAGTGTCGAGCCATCATAGACATGGCTCCACCCTCCAATCTCACCCAAATCCGTAGCCTCCAGGGTCGCTTACAATCCGTTCACCGATTCATATCGAATATGGCAACTAGATGCGAACCCTTCAACAAACTGCTGAGGAAGGGCACGAAATTCTTATGGGATGACGAATGCCAAAAGTCCTTCGAGAGACTGAAGGCATACTTGGTTCATCCCCCTGTTTTGAATCCTCCAAAGGAAGGAAAACCGCTTTTATTATACATCTTCGTGCATACAAATGCTTTAGGAGCCCTGTTGGCTCAATACGAGGATGACACCCATAAGGAGTATGCCATCTACAATATTTCTAAAACTCTCTTGGCTTATGAACGAAATTATCAAGCCATGGAGAAAACGTGCTTGGCCCTAGTCTGGGCCTGCCAGAAGTTCAGACACTATTTCCTAGATCATGAGATCTGGATAGTGTCCAAGCTTGATCCAATCAAGCACTTGTTTGAAAAACCCATTCTCATGGGTAGATTGGGCAAATGGCAACTCCTTCTAATGGAGTATGATCTGAAATACCATCACCAGATCTCCATTAAGGGGCAAGCCCTAGCAGATTACGTGGCTGAATTCCCCTTAGAAGACGCATATCCCACTCTTGTCGAAATGCCTGATGAAGGCATATTGCAAAACCATTTTCAAAACCACATTTTGGCAAATTCTTTCGAAAACCAAGTGTGGAAGATGCACTTCGATGGGGCACGAAACCAACGAGGGGCTGGTGCCGGGGTCATCCTAATCTCCCCTGAAAAGGGCGAGATTCCCATAGTAGTCCGCTTAGATTTCGAATGTTCCAACAACATAGCTGAGTATGAAGCACTCATACAAGGCTTAAGGATTTCGAAAACTCTAGGGGCATCATGCATCGAGGTCTTTGGAGATTCACTCCTTGTCATAAACCAGGTTTTAAAAATTTGGCAAGTACGTAATGAGAAACTACTTCCATATCACGAGTTGGCCACTCGATTGGTCCAATCCTTCCAGTCGTGTACACTCACACACGTAGGAAGAGAGGACAATGGCATCGCCGATGCCCTCTCCTCCTTGGGTTCAGCCCTGAAGGTCGATCCCATTTCAGGGACCAGATCTTTGGAAATATGGCATGCGCCCCACCCATCAACGCACGACTTAGATATTTGCCAAAACAACCCAGAGTCTATTAAAAAACCCTGGTTCTATGACATAAAACAATTTTTAGAAAATGGGGGATTCACCGAGGATGCCACATCCAAAAATAAGGCATTCATTCGTAAGATTTCGACCCGATACGACATTCTGGGTGGGGTTTTATACAAAAAGAGTTTTACCGGCATTCTGCTTAGGTGTATCGACCTAGAGGAGGCTAGGATAGTGATGCATGAGTTCCACGATGGAGAATGTGGAGGTCATGTTAACGCCAACATGATGGTGATGAAAATACTTAGAGGGGGCTATTTTTGGTCCACCCTGAAAAAGGATTGTCACGATCATTTTAGAAAGTGTCATCCATGTCAAGTGCATGGGCACGCCATTCATATCCCTTCATCTGCATTGCATTCCGTGGTCAGCTCCTGGCCATTTACCATGTGGGCGTTTGACATCGTAGGCCCAATATTTCCAAAGGCCTCGAATGGGCATCGATTTATTTTAGCAGCTACGGAGTATTTCTCCAAGTGGGTGGAAGCCATTTTCCTAACCAATGTAATGGGGTAACATGTGGTAGCTTTCATCCGGAGGAATATCTTGGCTCGATTTGGGGTTCCACGAGACCTTGTGTCTGATAATGGCACCCCATTCAAGAACGAGCGGATGGTTAAGTTGTGCAATACGTATGGCATAACTCACCACTTCTCCTCGCCCTACTACCCTCAAGGCAACGGCCAAGCCGAAGCCACAAACAAGACTCTCATTAGCATAATTGAGAAAACCTTAGAGAAGGGTAGGTCGTGGCACGAGAATCTGGATGAAGCCTTATGGGCTTATAGGACTTCCATCCGGACTCCCACGAATGCCACACCATTCGAATTGGTCTATGGCACGAACGCCATTCTTCCCATTCATACTCAACTGCATTCATTCCATACATCCATAGCACTCGACCTCCCCCTAGAGATGCTTCAGCATGCTAGGATGGCCGAACTAGACTTGCTAGATGAGAGGCGACTCCTTGCCATGGATCATGCTCGTGCATACCGGCAAAGGATAGCCCGACATTATAGCAAACACATGAGACCTCGCCACTTTGAAGTGGGAGATCTGGTCTTAAAAACCATCCACCATCGTGGCCCACACCCCCTAGGCAAGTGGCGCCCCAACTGGGATGGACCCTATGTTGTACGAGCAACCACTACGAACAATTCATATTGGTTGATCGATGTAGAAGGTAGGAATTTAGCAGATCCTATCAATGTTCAATACTTAAAGAAGTATCATGTGTAGGATCTAGACTAAATTCCATTTTTCGAAAAACAAGGGATAGCTGCCCTAAGACATGTGAATAAGGTGCAAAAGCAAACTCGTGTGACCCTAAGTGAAGAGAATTCGCACTTGTGAAAGAGTGGAGTTTTCAAAATCGTGGTTACATTTCAAAATCCTTCTTCTTACAAAGAAAGGCCTAGTTCAACATAGCAAGATACTTGCAAGTAGTACGTGCTATTTCTAAATAGGTTGATCTGGAATGGATCGAGTGTAGGCTTGGGATAAGTCCTCCCCTCTTCTCTTCTACTTCCAAAAGGAAAACAAAGGCCCAAAATAAAAGGGAATTTCCCATTCAAAGTCTTTTTCCAAAAGAAAGAAACCAGAATTCGAAAGAAAATCGAATCTCTTGTGAAAAAGAGGGATTAAAGAAAAAATACTCCCAAAGGGAGACCCTCTATGAAAAAAAAAAGGAAAAAGAGGCCAAAAAGCTCAAAAAGAGCAGTTTTCCGCCTTCTATGCCTTAAACCACGGGATGCTTCAGAAGGGACCGTGGTATCTCTTTCCCATCTCTGGCTTATTCCAAGCTAAAGCATGGTTCATTTCGAGGAATCCTAAAGTAAAAATAGGATTTACTTACTTGAATTTCATCTTGTTTGAGAATTCGACGTTTCGAGTAAGGCGTAGGAATTTGAAATATGCCTTGTTTTCTTATAAAACCTCCGCTAGATAAGCGAGTGTTAAGACTCAAACAATGGCAAGCACGAAGAGCTCAAGATCCTTAGGATCGAGGCTCAAGACAGTTGTCCCTGTTGTAAATAGCTTTTGTAAATAACTTTTGAAAACCGAACATCGAACAGCATAGAATTTTGCTCACTTGGAGCAGTAGGCCTTGTAAGTCTCTAGAGTTCGACCACATCTGGTCCCCGGGAGGTCGCCACTTTTGGCACCACACCCATGTCATTTGCATTCCATGTATGGTACTTGCATGAACATGATCCCATTTAGGACCAGATTCCATGTAGACCCCTTTGGCGTGATATCTCCTCCTACTAGAGTTTGTAAATTGAGGTTTTGCTAAAATTGGGACGATCCCATATTCTTCGTGGCTAGATCTAGGGAGACATTGAAAGGGGTGTTTGTCATCTTTGCCCTTATCCAAATCGATTTGGACAAGGCCAAAGAGGGGCATCTGTAAACACCCCGAAATCCCACAAATTTCTTAAACAAACCTGGTTTTGTACAAGCAGCCCCAAAGGGCCATTTTTGAGTCTGGAAACCCAGGAGCCTTCCAGACAACCCTGTATATATGTTTTAAACTTCATATTTCAAAAATATATAATATGGCTTTTGAAAACCTTTTAAAACACGTTTTTGAAACCCCAAAGCAGCTTGGCCTAATCAAGACAGGACCAGCGAAGTCAAAGAGAGCCCGGAATCGGAGCACATGTCGAGCCCGGCACAACAACTCTTGTATCACATCCATACCCCCAAGATCTCGAATGTCCAAGACCCTGTTATTATCAAAATGTCATTTGAAGTCATCTCCGGAAGGCAGAAATGGAGGCGGACGATCATGTTGGCGAAGACCCAACGCAGACGGAGTGCTGATGCTGTCAGACCCCGCACAAATCGTTCGTTTCGAACACAGCTCGAAGGAGTCAGAGTTCAGTTTGGATCGGATCTGGACCATATATATCCAAATCCCAATCCAAACCCATATGTGGACTTGGATTTGGATTTGGATCCAGAGATCCAATCCAATATCCATATCCATGGCCCACATCACCTTCTCATAAATGGAGGTGGGGCCCACTTGAAATTCACGTGGGATTATGGGCATGAGAGAGAGTGGGGATGGATAATATCAAGAGTGTTGTAATTAAGCTTGACTTGTGTGTCAAGTTTGGGGTTAATCATGTGGGTTAGCCTAATCGAGTGGGTTTAAGCTTGTAATTAGCCAAAACCTAACCTAGGGCTGCACCAACATGAGGTGGTTAAGGTCTACGGGCCATGCAAAGGGAGCTCCTTCTCCTAAACCTAACCCAAAACACCTAATCCTAGCCTTCTACCCTAATCTACCCCTAATCCCAACCTAATCACCTAACCCACTTCCCTAATCCCAGCCTAATCCCAACCTAATCACCTAACCCACTTCCCTAATCCTTCCCTAAACCTAGGTTAATTTCCCTAAACCTAGCCTAATCACCTAACCTAGCTCACTAAACCTCACCCTAGAACCCAACCACCTAACCCAATCCTAAACCCCTAAACCATCCCTAGCCCACAATCTACCCAAACCACTAGTATTTAAAATATCTGGCCCTACCCTTTCCAGCCCACCTTATCTTCATACCACCCTACCTAAACCACCTAACCACTACCCCAAACCCAGCCCTAACCGACCTACCCATCCCTATATAAACCCCCCCCTTGGGGGCGGGTTTTCCTATCTAGTCGCCTTCCCCAAGCCCAACCGGGACCCCACTTCCCAGCCCAGCCACTTCACAGCCACCTGCTCCACCTGCTCCATCTGCACCACCACCTGCACCGCCACCTACACCACCACCTGTCACCATCCCTGCCCTCGGCCGAACCGTTTGCTCCACCACACCCGGCTGCTCTCTTCCATCCACCACCTCTCTTCAAGCACGGTTAGTACCCCCTCCTTCGTCTCACCTTCTTCACTCCCTCTCCACTCTCAGCCACCTAACCCCCTACCATAACATCCTACCACCAGCCATTTTCCTTTGCTGCCGCCCTTCTCACTCAGCCGAACCTAGTACATCCTAACTACCCGCCACTACCTAACCAACCTAACTACACCCGGCCACCCTATTAGACTTCCTAAGACCTGCCCATAACACTCCCTTACACCCACTATCCCCACTACCACCTAGCCCCATCACCTAGCTAGCCTCCTTCCCATACTCCACCCATAGCTATCCTATAAGCCCGCCACCACCACATTCCCCTAGGTGTCCCATTCGGCTTTCCCTTCAACTTCCCTTAGTGTCATATTCCCCTAACAATACACTCCCCCCTAGTGACCTTACCTAGCCCCTTTAATTTCCCACATCAAGGAGACACCCACTTGCAGTCGGCCATCTTCAAGGTGCCTATCCCGTGCCCCATTTGCAGCCGGCCAGCACCCCTTATCGCTCAACCTCACGGAGCTTCCGTTTGCAGCCCAAGGCGAAGGCCAAGCCCACGCTCAAGCAAGGCCTCTACGGACTAGCTACTCGTAAGTGCCTAAAATCGGTCTTTAGTTGTATACTTGCTTGAGATTCAATTTGATACGGGGTTGTAATAACGGAGCATAGTCTCCCCCCGCTTGTAATGACGTGGCTTGGCACATCCACACACGTGCACTCTCCTAGTTGTGCACGATTTTGAACACACACGGGCCTAATCAGCCCCTAATACATAAGTATATACATATACTTTCATTTTTGTAGGGTTTTGCTTAAGTTGGGTGCGTTGTCTTTCAATTCAAGCACTCACACACATTGAGCCTTCGCTCTTATTTGAAAGACCCAAGTAAGGGCCGACCTATACTATTTGGGTTTCATTTCATGTCGTGTGTGTAAGTCTTTCAATTCAAGCACTCTCACACACATTGAGCCTTCGCTCTTACTCCCAAGACCTTAGTAAAGGCCTTATTGCAGTTATATTTGGGTTTCATTTATGTCGTGTGCGTAGTACTTCAAATTCAAGCACTCTCACACACATTGAGCTTTCGCTCTTATTCCCAAGACCTTAGTTAAGGCCATACTGCAATTTATATTTGGGTTTAATTTCATGTCGTGCGTGTAAGTCTTTTCAATTCAAGCACGCACCCACATTGAGCCTTCGCTCTTATTTGCAAGACCCGAGTAAGGGCTCATATACATATTCTATATACATATCTCCCTTCGGCATTTATATTTCAAGTCATTTCCCTTCAGTTATTTCCCTTCGGTTATTTCCCTTCGGTTATTTCCCTTCAGTATTGTCTTTACATTCGGGTTTTCCCTTTGGAGTAGCGTGAGTTTGCATTGCATCTATGCCATACCACGAGGTAGGACGCATATTGCATCAAAGCAAGCCCCGCTCGAATTCGCCCATGTAGTGGAGTGTTCATAACACACAAACTAGGTGGCCTGAAAAGGGATAAAAGGAAAGACTTAGGCACGTGCAAATCCACGTGATCTAAAACATGCAATCGCATATAAAAGACCCGAATTAGACACCTCGAACCACTTCGTAAACTTTCTCTCCAAAACTCGATTTTTGCAAAGCGTACAGATTGACCCTTGCGCATCGGTGCAAGAAGGTCTGCGACGACAAGAGCTTACTTGCTCAGAGTCGCCACGTTTAGAAGTCAGTGTTAAATATATCTTTGCTAGCTTAGGTAAGCTAGCTGGCACGCCCTGTTTGCATACATAGGCCTTAGACACACGAGAGGATCCGCTCCGAGCCCTGAAAAGGTGAGAGGCGGGGATTTTCGCGCGTCTACACACAGCAACTCTCGTGTTGAGTCCACCCCCAGGATCTCGAACGTCCAAGACCCTGTTATCAGCAAACATCACTTGAAATCATATTCGGAAGGTGAAAACAGAAGCGGACGATCATGTTGGCGAAGACCTAACGCAGACGGAGTACTGATGCTGTCAGACCCCGCACAAACCGTTCGTTTCGAACACAGCTTGAAGGAGTCAGAATTCAGTTTGGGTTGGATCTGGACCATATATATCCAGATCCCAATCCATACCCATGTGTGGATTTGGATTTGGATCCAGAGATCCAATCCAATATCCACATCCATGGCCCACATCACCTTCTCATAAATGGAGGTGGGGCCCACTTCAAGTTCACGTGGGATTATGGGCATGAGAGAGAGTGGGGGAGGATAAGATTTGAGGGTTAATTGTAATTAAGCTTGACTTGTGTGTCAAGTTTGGGGTTAATCATGTGGGTTAGCCTAATTAGCATGGGTTGAAGCTTGTATTAGCCAAAACCTAACCTAGGGCTGAACCAACATGATGCAATAAGGTCTATGGGTTATGCAAAGGGATCTCCCTAACCCAATCCTAATCAAAAACCCCTAATCCTAGCCTTTTACCCTAGTCCCGTCCTAAACCTAGCCTAATCACCTAACCCACTTCCCTAATCCCGGCCTAATCCCAACCTAATCACCTAACCCACTTCCCTAATCCTCCCCTAAACCTAGCCTAATTCTCTTAAACCTAACCTAATCGCCTAAACCCACCTCACTAAACCTCACCCCAAAACCAACCCACCTAGCTAAGCCCTAAACCCCTAAACCACCCCACCTAAACCTAGCACACCATATACCTAAAACCCCTTTAACCAAAATATCTGGCCCCTCCTCAAAACCAACCCACCTTATCACCACACCACCACCACCTAAACCACCTTACCACCCTCCAAATACCAGCCCCAACCGCCATCTCCAAACCTATATAAACCCCCCCTAGTGGGCGGGTTTTTCAATCTTTTTTTCACCTTGGGCCAGTCAACCTTGGCCAATCACCTTCCAGCCGAATCCTCCACCTTGCTCCACCTACACCACTTCCATCCGGCCAAGCTCCACCTCGTGCCACCATTGCCTCCCAGCCTGCTCCACTCCGCGTCGCCACCATTGCCCGGCCGAACTCCATCTTCTTTCACCACCCGGCTGCCCTTCTTCCATCCGCCAACTCCTTCACCATTCGGTTAGTACCTCAACCTAACTCCACCTCCTCTTCACTCCCCCTCCACTCTCAACCACCCATACCACCACCACATCACCCCATCACAGCCATCCGTCATCCCTACCCATTTGGCCAGACCTAAACCCCTTCCACCACCCGACACTCTACCTTCGCCTAGTGACACCCGACCACCCTACTTGGCTCCCTAAGACCTGCCCCTTCCACTTTCCACCAGCCCTTAGTCCCACCTTCCACAACACCCTAGCTAGCTCCCTTCCCATCCATAACATCCTAACTACCATAGCAGCCGGCCACCACTAAACCATCCCTAGTCGGCCATCCCTAGCCGATTGCACCCAAGTCCTCCCGGCCAGCCATACTTTTCCCTTAGGCATTCCCTTAGGCTCCCCTTAGCGCCACCTTTCCTAACACCACACTATCCCTTAGTGACCCTCCTTAGACACCTTAACCCAAAGCACCATGGCAGCCTCTCCCTAGTAGCCGGCGAGTCCCCAAGGCGCCACAATCCTCCCTTGTCACCCGGCTATACAACCTTGCCGTTCCACTCCGAGGAGCTCCCTCTTGCAGCCCAAGGCGAAGCCAAGCCTACGCTCAAGCAAGTCACCTCTGGACCAGCTATAAGTAAGTGCCTAACTCGATCCTTAGTTGTACTTGCTTAAATTAAATTGAATTTGATATGGGGTTGTAATAACGGAGCATTGTCTCCCCCCGCTTGTAATAACGTGGCTTGGCACACCCACACACACGTGCACTTGAGCCTACCTCGCTCTTAGTTGTGCACGATTTTGAACACACACGGGCCTAATCAGCCCTTTATATATGAGTTTATGTATATACTTTAAGTAGCGTAGTGTTTTGCTTGAGTTGAGTGTGTTGTCTTTCAATTCTCGCACTCACACACATTGAGCCTTCGCTCTTATTTGCAAGACCCAAGTAAGGGCCGTGTGACACTATCCTTGGGTTTAATTTCATGTCGTGTGTGTAGTACTTCAATTCTAGCACTCACACACATTGAGCTTTCGCTCTTACTCCCAAGACCTTAGTTAAGGCCATATTGCAATTTCTATTTGGGTTTAATTTCATGTTGTGTGCGTAGTACTTCAATTCTAGCACTCACACACATTGAGCTTTCGCTCTTATTCCCAAGACCTTAGTTAAGGCCATATTGCAATTTATATTTGGGTTTCATTTGAAGTCGTGTGTGTTGTCTTTACATTTTCACACGCACCCACATTGAGCCTTCGCTCTTATTGGTAAGACCCAAGTAAGGGCTCATATATACTATATACGTATTTCCCTTTTGGCTATGTCTTTTCAATTCGGGTTTTAAGGTTCAGCTGTGTGCGTAGTCTTTCAATATATACACGGCACACACTTGCACAATTGAGCCTTTCATCTCTTAAGATATAGCCGTATTTCCCTTTTGCAATTTCCCTTCGGCATTTACATTACAAGTCATTTCCCTTTGGCAATTTCCATTTCAAGTCATTTCCCTTTGGCATTGTCTTTTAAATTTGGGTTTTCCCTTTGGAGTAGCGTGAGTTTGCATTGCATATACGCCATACCATGAGTTAGGACACATATTGCATCAAAGCAAACCCCATACTCCCGCTCAAAGTCACCACATCTTAGTGGAGTGTTCATAACACACACCTAGGTGGCCCGAAAAGGGATAAAAAGAAAGACTTAGGCACGTGCAAATCCACGTGATCTAAAATCTAAAGTTCATACAAACAAACTCGAATCAAACACCTCAAACCGCTTTCGTAGGTTTTTTCCACTCAAACACTCGATTTTAAAAGCGTACAGACTGACCCTTGCTCATCGGTGCAAGAAGGTCTGCGACGACAAGAGCTTGCTTGCTCACAGTCGCCGCGTTAGAAGTCAGGTTTTAAAATATATCTTCGCTAGCTTAAGTAAGCTAGTTGGCACGCCCTGTTTGTTTAAATAGGACTTAGGCACACGAAAAGGTTCGCTCCAGGCCTAAGAACTAGGAAGCGGAAATTTTCTGCGTCTACAATTATTTGGCATGCCTGGTGGGACGTGAGTCTTTTTAAAGTTGAGTCACTCTAGGAAACTTGCGAAAAGATTTTCAAAGAGGTGTTGTTTTAACTTTGTTTTCTTTACTTGTACTTAGGAATTTTGAAAAAGGCTTGAAAGCATGTCAAAATCCAACCCAAGTGAAGTGTCGAGCCAAGGCTCATGCGCATCAAGTTCTCACTCTAGGAGGATTTTTAAAAACAAGATCAAACTAGACGAGATAGAGGACCTGGGAAGGGAATTCGAGGCCAAAATCGATGCTCTCAGCCAAGAGGCTGAAGTAGGCGATTCATGTTCATCAAAATGGTGAACAAAGGGCCAAGAAAAAATTTGAAAAACCTCGCAAGCACAAAGAGGCCTCTGTAATGGAAGGCAACCAATACCACGAGTCCTTCATACAAAAGGACCGTAAAGCCCTACAACAACTGTTGAAAGGGCAGAATAGAGAGAAAAGGAGTTACGCCTTGTCTGATTTTCTTCCTATGGATTACGAAACAGACAGTGACAATGAAATACCGAACTTCCATCGGTATGATGGCATGGGAGACCCTAGGTCTCACTTGCAACTTTTCTCGCGTCGAGCCCATAAGAAGAAAAAGGACTCGATGAAATGGGTGTATTGGTTCCCTTTATCCCTTAAAGGCACAGCTGCCAAATGGCTGGCTTCCTACGATTTAAGCCAGTTCGCTACTTTTGAAGAGTTAGCGAACTGCTTCATGCAAAGATTTGCACATAACGTAGAAGTCACACCGACTCTAAACACTTTAAGGGATACAAAGCAAGGCATGAACGAAGACGTACATGCCTTCATTATTCGATGGAGGTCATTTTTGGGCCAAGTGCAAGAGCCCATATCCGAAGGATGCGTCATGCTCATCCTGGATAACTTTAAAAGCGAGTTAAAGACCCTTCTCTCGCTCCATGAGATCTAAACTTTCCATAAGTTGATCAAAAAAGCATCCCTTTTCGAAACAAACTTGAAAAAAGGGATATACGATCACCTATGGAAAGGAAGTGTCGTTTTTAAAACCCGCTTGGAAAAGCCCATCACTTATGGGCTACCCACGATGGACAAACGGGCAAAGCCCCATAAAATCGCCAATGTCCGGGTGGATCCAGGCGTGGCAGGCACTTCCAAAAATTTTGAAAAGCTAGAAAATAAAAGGGAGAGGAATTTTCAAAAACCGATTGAAAAACGGGAATACACTCCGCTGGGGCAACCTGTGTCGGAGGTCCTAGACCTCCTACTTACCCAAGGCATGATAGAACTTCCCAAAATCCCCGAAGGAGTCACTTCCAAAGGGGGATATTTTAATCATTTTTGTAAGTATCATCGGCTCAAAGGCCATGATACCAAACGTTGTTTCTCCCTTTTAAATAAAATTGAGAACTTGATAGTGGAGGGCAGGCTCCAGGTCACTACGGAACCTGAGCCACCTCAAGCTATCTTCAAAGAACCCTTTCCCAAGCACGCTAGTAGCAGTGGGAAAGGAAAGGAGGTATGTACCCTCACCTTTTCAAAGGAACTAGCACAAAATTCTGAGTCTGGTCGACCCACTTGTGCGCCCATTCTTGTACTATACAAGAAGCCCGCCCAAGTCGTCATTCGGGGACCACCAAGAGCTGAATCCCCGGCTAAACCAGTCTTGAAACTTCAAGGTGCTCCTCAACTCATACTTAGAGCCAATTTTAGTGCGAACCCTAGGCTGGTCATGGGGGAAGTGACTAGATCTAGGAGGATCTATCAAACCCCGCACCTACAAAGTGTTAAAAAGGTGGTCAGTGTGCCTGGCCCCTCAAAATGATGTATTCCTGGAGTTCTACCAAAAGTAGACAAGGGGAAAGTCGTCCTAAATTCTTATGATTTCGAAAACCATCTTTCAAAGATTCCTATCCACATGTCTATCCTAGAGCTTATACAAACTTCGCCTAGGCATAGACTCGTGCTAGAGAAAATTCTAGAAAGAGCCAAGGTTGATTCGAACATAAGTTCGGAATCCCTGTCTGCCCAAGTGGCTTTAATAGGAGCCAAATCGCCCATCACTTTCTCGGAAGATGATGTAGATAGACCCTATGAGTCCCACAACCAAGCCCTGCATATCGAGGTGGTTATGAATAACCACTCTCTGGACAGGTGCCTAGTCGATGGGAGAGGAGGGCTCAACATCCTTCCACTTCATGTGGCGTATCAAATCGGAGTCACCTTGACTTCTATGAACCCAAGCCCCATCGTTATCACTGGATACGATGGGAATGCATCTAGGCCTTTAGGATCGATCGAACTCCTGATGGAAACGGGAGGGATCGTACACACGGGGGTGTTCCATGTCTTGGACATCCACCCCCATTATAACCTTTTCTGGGAAGCCCTGGATACACAACTTGTGCGTTGTGCCATCCACCTTCCACAGGTGTGTCAAGATCCCTTTCAGGGACTAGGTCGTGGTGATCCTAGGTGAGAGTCATCCACAACTTCAGGGGATCATAAACTCCCCTTGTTTGTCGAGCTCCCAGGCCCATGAGGCTAACCTGGGGCAAACCATGATTGAGCCGCCAAGGCTCGTGTTAAATAGCCCTAGGAAGGTGTTATGTGTGAAGGGGCCGCCCAAAGCAGACTCCCTCCCGATTCTAACCCTTCTAGGAAGACCCAAGCATCCCCTATTTGCAAAACCCCTGGACAAAAGGCCATATGAGCACAATATGGATGACAGCAAGTTCCAAGACCACGATCTTTATCAAAAAATTTCAAAAAATAAAAAATCGTGGAACATGTTGTTGAATATGGGCTACACGCCCTACAAAAGTCTAGGGGCACAAAACCAGGGTCTCCTAGAGCCCATCCTTCCTAGGGCCAACCCAAGCTGATATGGGATCGGCTGTACTCCCAAAATACCGCCAGAGCCACCCCCTGTGACCACCTGGGTCAAGGGTGCCCTGGAACCTATCCTAGAAGAGACCTACGATTTAGACCTCCTATTCTGAGTCTAACCCGTAGTGTTTTCCCTTTGTAGGTATGATGGAAGATCCCTTTCACAAAAATACAAAAACATTTGGAAAACTTAAAATCAAAAAAATCGAAAAAGAGGAAAAACCAAAAATAATGGAAAAACAAAAACTCGAAAATAGAGTTCTTTGTATAGTTCCTAAGGTTCTTGTTTTACAAAAACCCAAAAAAATCAAAAATCTCGAAAACACCAAAAAGGTTTTGTATATAGCAGCTCCTAGTAGGACTTTGGAAAAAGATTTCGAAAGGAACATCGTCTACATAGCCAGACCAAAAATTTCGAAATCAATTGAAAATCCGAGTACAAAACCAGGTCTTTTGAAAACTCACGCATCAAATTCCCTCGGGTCTATAACCCACGAGAATGATCGAAGCCTAGAAGTGGATCCCCTTGAGGAAGATCCCATTTTTGAGCTCCCAGAATTTCATAAAATTCTCGATTTTGAAAGACCCTCCAATTCAGTAGGAGGAGATTTCATAGAGGTGAACCTAGGGAGTGATTCCAATACCAAAACCATCAAAATAGGCGCATGCTTGCATGAACATGAAAGATTAGCATTCATTGCATTTCTACGAACCTATTTCGATGTGTTTGTATGGACGTATGAAGACATGTCGGGCATAGACCCCAGCATTGTCGAACATCGTCTTCCTTTAGATGCGGATGTAAAATCCATAAAGCAGAAGCTTAGGAAAATACACCCGAATGTACACACGCAAGTCAAAGAGGGTTTAGAAGATCTGTTAAAAGTCAGATTTATAAAACTCATTGCATATTCTGATTGGTTGTCAAACATCGTTGTAGTTCGAAAAACCAATGGGAAAATTTGAATATGCATTGATTTCAGAAACCTCAACAAAGCCACTCCGAAGGATAATTATCCTTTACCAAACATAGATTTGATAGTCGATAGTACTGCAAATCATGAAATGTTTTCGTTTATGGATGGCTATTCAGGCTATAATCAAATTAAATTAAGTCCACAAGATTAGGATAAGACCGCATTCACAACTCCGTGGGGCACGTACTGCTATACAGTCATGCCCTTTGGATTGAAAAATGCCAGCGCGACATACCAGAGAGCCATGACCACGATCTTCCATGATCAAATTCATGAGCTCATAGAAGTGTATGTAGATGATCTCTTGGCAAAATCCAGAACCCGATGCACTCAAATCGAATGTTTGCAAAAGATTTTCGAAAGGCTTAGGCTTTACAAAGTAAAGCTAAACCCTCAAAAATGTGTTTTCGGGGTAGAATCTGGGAAGCTTCTTGACTTTATGGTAAGCCAAAGGGGTATAGAAGTCGACCCCTCTAAGTGTTGAGCCATCATAGACATGGCTCCACCCTCCAATCTCACCCAAATTTCGTAGCCTCCAGGGTCGATTACAGTTCGTTCGTCGATTTATATCAAATGTGGCGACTAAATGCGAACCCTTCAACAAACTGTTGAGGAAGGGCACGAAATTTTCATGGGATGATGACTGCAAAAGGTCCTTCGAGAGACTAAAGGCATACCTGGTTAATCTCCCCGTTTTGAATCCTCCAAAACAAGGAAAACCGCTTTTACTTTACATTTCCGTGCATGCGAATGCTTTGGGAGCTCTATTAGCTCAAGACGAGGATGACACCCATAAGGAGTATGCCATCTATTATATTTCAAAAACTCTCTTGGCTTTCGAACGGAATTATCAAGCCATGGAGAAGACGTGCTTGGCCCTAGTCTGGGCCTGCCAGAAATTTCGACACTATTTCCTAGATCATGAGATCTGGATAGTGTCCAAGCTTGATCCAATCAAGCACTTATTCGAAAAACCCATTCTCACTGGTAGATTGGGCAAATGGCAACTCCTTCTAATGGAGTATGACCTGAAATACCATCACCAGATCTCCATTAAGGGGCAAGCCCTAGTTGACTATGTGGCTGAGTTCCCCCTCGAGGACGCATATCCCACATTTGATGAAATGCCTGATGAAGGCATATTGCAAAACCACTTTCAAAACCACATTTTGGTAAACTCTTTCGAAAACCAAGTGTGGAAAATGCACTTCGATGGGGCACGAAACCAATGAGGGGCTGGTGCTGGGGTCATCCTCATCTCCCCTAAAAAGGGCGAGATTCCCATAGCAATCCGCCTAGATTTCAAATGTTTCAACAACATAGCTGAGTATGAAGCACTCATACAAGGCTTAAGTGTTTCGAAAACTCTAGGGGCATCATGCATCGAGGTCTTTGGAGATTCGCTCCTTGTTATAAACCAGGTTTTGAAATTTTGGCAAGTACGTAACGAAAAACTACTTCCATATCACGAGTTGGCCACTCGATTGGTTGAGTCATTCCAATCGTATAAACTCACACACGTAGGAAGAGAGGATAATGGCATTGCCGATGCCCTCTCCTCCTTGGGTTCAACCCTAAAGGTTGATCCCATTTCAGGGACCCGGTCTTTAGAAATATGGCATGCGCCCAACCCATCCACACACGATTTGGATATTTGCCAAAATAACCGAGATTCTGTTGAAAAACCTTGGTTTTACGACATCAAGCATTTTCTCGAAAATGGGGGATTCGCCGAGGATGCCACATCCAAAGATAAGGCATTCATTCGTAAAATTTCGACCCGATACACCATTATGGGTGGGGTTCTATACAAAAAAAGTTTTACCGGCATCCTACTTAGGTGTATCGATCTAGAGGAGGCTAGGATTAGACCTCCTACTTGCCCAGGGCATGATTGAACTCCCCGAAATCCCCGAGGGAGTCACTTCCAAAGGGGGATATTTAAACCACTTTTGCAAGTATCATGGCTCAAAGGCCATGATACAAAGCATTGTTTCTGCCTTTTAAACAAAATCGAGAACTTGATAGTGGAGGGCCGGCTCTAGGTCACTGCGGAACCCGAGCCAGCTCAAGCTATCTTTAAAGAACCCTTTCCCAAGCACGCCAGTAGCAGTGGGAAAGGAAAAGAGGTATGTATCCTCACCTTTTCAAAAGAACTAGCGCATTCATATGAGTCTGGTCGATCCACTTGTGTGTCTACTCTTGTACTTTACAAGAAACCCGCCCAAGTAATCATTCGGGGACCACCAAGAGCTGAATCCCCGGCTAAACCAGTTTTAAAGATTCAAGGTGCTCCAAAACTCACAATTAGAGCCAGTTTAAGTGCAAACCCTAGGTTGGTCGTGGGGGAAGTGACAAGATTCGGGAGGATCTATCAACCCCCGCACCTATAAAGTGCTAAAAAGGTGGTCAGTGTGCCTGGCCCCTCAAAAGCATGTATTCCTAGAGTTCTGCCAAAAGCAGACAATGGGAAAATCATTTTAAACCCTTATGATTTCGAAAACCATCTTTTAAATATTCCTATCCACATGTCCATCCTAGAGCTTATACAAATTTCGCCTAGGCATAGACTCGTGTTAGAGAAAATTCTAGAAAGAGCTAAGGTTAGTTCGAACATAACTCCTGAATCCCTGTCTGACCAAGTGGCATCAATAGGAGCAAAATCGCCCATCACTTTTTTGGAAGATGATGTAGATAGACCCTACGAGTCCCACAACTAGGCCCTTGTAGACGCGCGAAAATTCCCCTCCTCTCACCTTTTCAGGGCTCGAAGCGGATCCTCTCGTGTGTCTAAGGCCTTATTTATGCAAACAGGGCGTGCCAGCTAGCTTACCTAAGCTAGCGAAGATATATTTAACACTGACTTCTAATCGTGGCGACTGTGAGCAAGTGAGCTCTTGTCGTCGCAGACCTTCTTGCACCGATGCGCAAGGGTCAGTCTGTACGCTTTGCAAAAATCGAGTTTTTGGAGAGAAAGTCTACGAAGCGGTTCGAGGTTGTAGACACGGAAAATCCTCGACTCCGGGTTTCTTAGGCTTGGAGCAAATCCTTTCGCAATCTACGTTCGCTTTTAGGGCGTGCCAGCTAGCTTACTCAAACTAGCGAAGTAAGTTTTGAAAATATCTGACTTTTGAAAGGCGATTGTAGGCAAGCGGGATCTTTTCGTCGCAGACCTTCTTCTACCGACGTGCAAGGGTCAGTCTGTACGCTTAGAGACTTCTTTTGAACAAGTTAAACTCAAATTCAATTTTTGAATGATCGGGTGTTTGAAAACTTTGGAAATCGTGCACTTGGCGAGTTTTTGCTTTTATTGGGCCTTGGGCGACCCTAAGTCTTTCAGTTTCAACCACTTAGGCGTATTTGCACGTTTTGTTCGGGTTTGTTCGATGCAGGTATGCACTCTAGCTCGAGTATGGCGAGTATGCAATGCAACTCACACAACTTGAATGTAAAACCCGAAATTTAAAGACTTAATAGAAGGGAAAACCCAAATTGAATGCAACTCACACGACTCGAATGTAAATTGCAGAAATTTAAATATATCTATATCTTAAGAGCGGAAAGGCTCAATGTGTGCGTGGGTGTTGTGGATAAATTGAAATGCAACCCACGCAACTGAACCATAAAATGCAGCAGAAGGGAGATATAGATATATATAAGAGCGAGAAGGCTCAATTGTGGCGTGAGTGCTTTGAGTGTATAAATTGAAAGGCAACTCACGCAACTTGAATTTAAAACCTAGTTGGAAGGGAAATACGTATATATACGTAAGAGCGGAAAGGCTCAATGTGAGTGAGTGCTTTGAGTGTATAAAATGAAAGACAACTCACACGACTTGAACCTTAAAACCCAGCTGAATGTATATAAATAGGGCTATATCCTATGGGCTGTTGAGGCCCGTTTGTGTGCAAAAGTGTGCAGATAAGAGCGGAAAGGCTCGAGTGTACGTGTGTGTATTTTGCATCAAACACATATATTACATCCGGGGGGAGACAAGCTCCGTTATTACAACCCCATATCGAATTGAATTAAGTTTAAAGTAATGTAAGAGAGTCAAGTTCGAGCACTTACACGTCGCCTGCTTGGACTTCCTTTATCAGTGGGATCCGACCTTGGATATAACCGATGGATGGTCCTCTCGCTGCGAACCGATCCGATGCGTGGAGTTTTGGGTGAGATTCGATCGAGCCTAAGGCAAGGTGTAGGGGATCTAAGGTGAGGGGCTTAGGTAGGTTTGAGTCTAAGTCCTAAGGTGATGGACGACTAGCTAAGGTTCGAGTTTGGTGAGGATCCTAGTGTGGATTTAGGAAGGGTCCTAAAGGAATGCTCGGCCAAGTGGTGGCCGAGCTTGTTTGATGTTTTGGAGATAGTCCTAGGGTGAGTCCTAAAGGAAAGGCTCGTCCAAGGGTGGCCGAGCTAGACAAGTTCTAGGTTAGGCCTTGGGGTGGGGTTGCTAAAAGAAATGGCTCGGCCAAGGGTGCCCGAGCTAGGCGGCTTGGGTTTAGTTTAGGTTGAGATTTTGGGATGAAATGGCTAAAGGGAATGGCTCGGCCAAGGGTGGCCGAGCTGGGGCAATGTGGGTTTGATTTAGTTTGGTATTAGGGACTCACTAGGACCGACCTAGGGTGAGCTCGGCCAGCTATTGGCGAGCTTGGTATGGGTTTGGGTGGGACGGTTTTTGGGTAGAGTCTAGGTAGTTTTGCAAAATTCAGCCAGCATGTGTTTGGTCGAACCTTGTTGGGTTTTCTCAAGATAGTTAGGTGGTTTTAGAGGGGCAAAGGATAGAATGGCTTTGATGGGTTCTAGGGACTCACCTTGGCCACGGTTTGGGTGATCTCCACGCACCTTCTCTTCACACCAAGTGGGCCATCCATGGCTGCCGGATCCACATGAGCTGCAGCAAGCTTCTTTGGCATGAAATGGTGAAGCTTCTTGGCTTACAAAACCAGCCCACCTATTACAAAAAGCAAAGGGGGAAAGTAGCCTCCTTTGTTGACTTTTCCCTCTCTCTCTCTCTCCTACCCAAGCAAAGAGGCGTGAAAGAAAATTTGCAGCCCCTTTCCACCAGCCCCTCACGTCCTTTTATAGGTTTCTTATGTGGATATTGGATCTTGGGTCTTGGATTTGGGTCTGGCTATCCGGATCCAATCCAAACTCAATGTGGATCTAGATCGCGGATCTCGGATCTTGGATTTTTGAGATCCATATCCAATCCAAACACAATTTGGATCTGGATCTGGATATTTTTGGGTTTAGACCCAATCCAGATTTTTCTTCTGCTCCTTGGTTTTTTGGTCCTTTCTGGTGCTTTTCACCGTCGGTTTCGAGCGGGCTTCGATTCATCGGATGCCCAACTCTGGCCTGGGTCTTCCCCAAGTCTTTCTTCTAACCGGTGTTCTGCTTTTCAGGACTTTTTCGGCGTTTGTTTCGGTCCGCCGTTTTGGTTTTTGGCCGGTTCCTATTGATATCGAACTCAGATTGCCGCACGGATTCTGTTCTTCATTCTGACGGGACGTGTCTCGGACTTCTGTCGACTTCCTCAGGTACTAGGCTTCTTTCTGCATTTTGGAGCTGCTTTGTGCTTTTTCTTTGACCCAAATTACATTTTTACCCTTCTGTCGGGCTTTTCTCCAAACAGGCTCTTTTTTCTTCCGTTTTTGAACAGGGGGTGGCTTCTGAAATTCTGGGCTCAAATCCTCTTCTTGCTTGGGCTTTTCTTTTGCCTTTTGTACCTATTTTCACATTTTAAAACAGGTTGTCGTTTTGGCTCAAACGAGCTTTCTTGCATTTTTGAGAGTTTTTGATTTTTGGAAAATTCGGGGTGTTTACAGAGGTGTCTAATTCGGGTCTTTTAGATGCGATTGCATGTTTTAGATCACGTGGATTTGCACGTGCCTAAGTCTTTTCTTTTATCCCTTTTCGGGCCACCTAGTTTGTGTGTTATGAACACTCCACTACGTGGGCGAATTCGAGCGGGGCTTGCTTTGATGCAATATGCGTCCTACCTCGTGGTATGGCGTAGATGCAATGCAAACTCACGCTACTCCAAAGGGAAAACCCGAATGTAAAGACAATACTGAAGGGAAATAACCGAAGGGAAATGACTTGTAAAGTAAGTGCCGAAGGGAGATATGTATATAGAGTATGTATATGAGCCCTTACTCGGGTCTTGCAAATAAGAGCGAAGGCTCAATGTGGGTGCGTGCTTGAATTGAAATGACTTACACCCACGACATGAAATTAAACCCAAATATAAATTGCAGTATGGCCTTGACTAAGGTCTTGGGAGTAAGAGCGAAAGCTCAATGTGTGTGAGTGCTTGAATTGAAGTACTACACACACGACATAAATGAAACCCAAATATAACTGCAATAAGGCCTTTACTAAGGTCTTGGGAGTAAGAGAGAAGGCTCAATGTGTGTGAGAGTGCTTGAATTGAAAGACTTACACACACGACATGAAATGAAACCCAAATAGTATAGGTCGTCCCTTACTTGGGTCTTTCAAATAAGAGCGAAAGCTCAATGTGTGTGAGAGTGCTTGAATTGAAAGACTTACCCACACGACATGAAATGAAACCCAAATAGTATAGGTCGGCCCTTACTTGGGTATTTCAAATAAGAGCGAGAGCTCAATGTGTGTGAGTGCTTGAATTGAAAGACAACGCACCCAACTTAAGCAAAAACCCTACAAAATGAAAGTATATGTATATACTTATGTATTAGGGGTGATTAGGCCCATGTGTGTTCAAAATCGTGCACAACTAAGAGAGTGCACGTGTGTGGGTGTGCCAAGCCACGTTATTACAAGCGGGGGGAGACTATGCTCCGTTATTACAACCCCGTATCGAATTGAATCTCAAGCAAGTATACAACTAAAGACCGAGTTAGGCACTTACTAGTAGCTGGTCCGTAGAGGCCTTGCTTGAGCGTGGGCTTGGCCTTCGCCTTGGGCTGCAAACGGGAGCTCCACGAGGGTGAACGACAAAGGGTGCTGGCCGGCTGCAAATGGGGCGCGGGATAGGCGCCTTGAAGGTGGCTGGCTGCAAGCAAGGATGTTGCCTTGGTGTGGGGGATGAAAGTGGCTGGGCAAGGTGAGTATGTAGGGTCACTAGGAGGGTATATAGTGTTAGGGAGTATGGCCCTAAGGGGAGCTTAAGGGAAGGTCGAATGGGACACCTAGGGGAAAAGAGATGGCTGGCCGAATGGAAGGGATAGTCGGTTGGAGTGGCCGACTAGGGGAATGTGGTGGTGGTGGGCTGCTGGGATGACTAAGGTTGGAGTATGGGAAGGAAGCTAGTTAGGTGATGGGGCTAGGTGGTAGTGGAGGTAGTGGGTGTAAGGGAGTGCTAGGGGCAGGTCTTAGGAAGTCGAATAGGGTGGCCGGGTGTAGCTAGGGTAGTTAGGTAATGGCGGGTAACTAGGGCGGCTAAGGCTTGGCCGAGTGGGAGTGGTGGCGGCGAGTGGCTGATGTGTAGGTAAGGTGGGTGGCTGGGAGTGGAGAAGGAGCTAGGTAGAGTGTGGGGTACTTACCTAGTGAGGAGAAGGTGGCGCTTGGTTGGAAGGGAGTTGGGCGGGTGAAGAAGATGACGATGGAGGTGGCTTCGGCTGGTATAGTGGTGGCGGTGGTGGTGCTGGTGTGGTGGGATGTGGAGCAGGAGCTAGGTAGAGCAGGTGGAGCTGGTGGAGCAGCTGGGGAAGTGGAGGATTCGGCTGGCCTTGGAGGAAGGAGAGGACCCGACTGGAATGGGTGAAGGGTTCTAGATAGGAAAAACCCGCCCCAAGAGGGGGGGGGTTTATATAGTGTTGGGTAGGTCGGTTAGGGCTGGGTTTGGGGTAGTGGTTAGGTGGTTTAGGTAGGGTGGTATGAAGATAAGGTGGGCTGGAAAGGGTAGGGCCAGATATTTTAAATACTAGTGGTTTGGGTAGATTGTGGGCTAGGGGTGGTTTAGGGGTTTAGGGTTTGGTTAGGTGGTTGGGTTCTAGGGTGAGGTTTAGTGAGCTAGGTTAGGTGATTAGGCTAGGATTAGGCTAGGTTTAGGGAAATTAATCTAGGTTTAGGGAAGGATTAGGGAAGTGGGTTAGGTGATTAGGTTGGGATTAGGCCGGGATTAGGGAAGTAGGCTAGGTGATTAGGCTCAGATTAGGGGTGGATTAGGGTGGAAGGCTAGGATTAGGTGTTTTGGGTTTGGTTTAGGTGAAGGAGCTCCCTTTGCATGGCCCATAGACCTTAACCACCTCATGTTGGTGCAGCCCTAGGTTAGGTTTTGGCTAATTACAAGCTTAAACCCACTCAACTAGGCTAACCCACATGATTAACCCCAAACTTGACACACAAGTCAAGCTTAATTACAACATACTTGATCTTATCCACCCCCACTCTCTCTCATGCCCATAATCCCACGTGAATTTCAAGTGGGCCCCACCTCCGTTTATGAGAAGGTGCTGTGGGCCATGGATATGGATATTGGATTGGATTTTTGAATCCAAATCCAAATCCAAGTCCATACATGGGTTTGGATTGGGATCTGGATATATATGGTCCAGATCCAATCAAAACTGAACTATGACTCCTTAGAGCTGGGTTCGAAACGGACGATTTGTGCGGGGTCTGACAGCATCAGTACTCCGTCTGCGTTGGGTCTTCGCCAACATGATCGTCCGCCTCCGTTTCTGCCTTCCGGAGATGACTTCAAATGGCATTTTGATGATAACAGGGTCTTGGACGTTCGAGATCGTGGGGGTATGGATTTGATACAAGAGTTGCTGTGCCGGGCTCGACATGTGCTCCGGTTCCGGGCTCTCTTTGACTTCGCTGGTCTTGTCTTGATTAGGCCAAGCTGCTTTGGGGTTTCAAAACGTGTTTTAAAAGGTTTTCAAAAGCCATATTATATATTTTTGAAATATGAAGTTTAAAACATATATACAGGGTTGTCTGGAAGGCTCCTGGGTTTCTAGACTCAAAATGGCCCTTTGGGGCTGCTTGTATAAAACCAGATGGATTTTGAGAAATTCGTGGGATTTCGGGGTGTTTACAGCCCTACATATCGAGGTGGTTCTGAATAACCACTCTATGGACAGGTGCCTTGTCGATGGGGGAGGAGGGCTCAACATCCTTCCACTTCATGTGGTATATCAAATCGGAGTCACCTTGACTTCTATAAACCCAAGTCCCATCGTTATCACTGGATATGATGGGAATGCGTCTAGACCCTTAGGATCAATCGAACTCCCTATAGAAACGGGAGGGATCACACACACGGGGGTGTTCCATGTCTTGGACATCCACCCCCATTATAACCTGTTGTTGGGAAGGCCCTGGATACACAGCTTGTGCGCTGTGCCATCCACCTTCCACAGGTGTATCAAGATCCCTTTCAGGGACCAAGTCGTGGTGATCCTAGGTGAGAATCACCCTCAGCTCCAGGGGATCATAAACTCCCCTTGTTTGTCGAGTTCCTAGGCCCATGAGGCTAACCTGGGGCAGACCATGGTTGAGCCGCCAAGGCTCGTGTTAGAAAACCCTAAGAAGGTCGTATACGTCAGGGGACCGCCCAAAGTAGGCCCCCTCCCAATTCTGACCCTTCTAGGAAGACCCAAACATCCCTTATTTCCAAAACCTTTGGACAAAAAGCCATATGTGCATAATATGGACGACAGCAAGTTCCAGGACCACGATTTATACTCGAATTTTTCGAAAAACAAAAAATTATGGAACATGTTGTTGAACATGGGCTATATGCCCTATAAAAGTCTAGGGGCACAAAACCAGGGTCTCCTAGAGCCAATTCTTCCTAGGGCCAACCCAAGCCGATACGGGATCGGCTATACTCCCAAAATACCGCCAGAGCCACCCCCTGTGATCACCTTGGTCAAGGGTGCCCTAGAGCCTACCCTAGAAGAGACCTACGATTTAGACCTCTTATTCCAAGTCTATCCCGTAGTGTTTTCCCTTTGTAGGTATGATGGAAGATCCCTTTTACAAAAATACAAAAACATTTGAAAAACTCATAATCAAAAAAATGGAAAAATTGCAAAAACCAAAAATATTGGAAAATCAAAAACTCGAAAATAGAGTAGTTTGTATAGTTCCTAAAGTTCTTGTTTTGCAAAAACACAAAAAAACGAAAATCTACAAAATACCAAAAAGATTTTGTACATAGCTGCTCCAGGTAGGACTTTGGAAAAAGAAAAGGATTTCGAAAGAAACGTCGTCTGCATAGCCAGGTGTAAACACCCCGAAATCCCACGAATTTCTTCAAAACAAACCTGGTTTTGTAAAAGCAGCCCCAAAGGGCCATTTTGAGTTTGGAAACCCAGGAGCCTTCTAGACAACCCTGTATGTACGTTTTAAACTTCATACTTCAAAAATATGTAATATAGCTATTGAAAACCTGTTAAAACACGTTTTTGAAACCCCGAAGCGGCTTGGCCCGATCAAGACAGGACCAAGAGAGCTAAGAAGAGCCCGGAACCGGAGCACACGTCGAGCCCGGCGCAGCAACTCTTGTATCACATCCATACCCCCAGGATCTCGAACGTCCAAGACCCTGTTCTTATCAAAATATCATTTGAAGTCATCTCCGGAAGGCAGAAACGGAGACGGACGACCATGTTGGCGAAGACCCAACGAAGACGGAGTACTGATCCTGTCCGACCCCGCACGAATCGTCTGTTTCGAACCCAGCTCGAAGGAGTAAGAGTTCAGTTTGGATTGGATCTGGACCATATATATCCAGATCCCAATCCAAACCCATATGTGGACTTGGATTTGGATTTGGATCCAGAGATCCAATCCAATATCCATATCCATGGCCCACATCACCTTCTCATAAATGGAGGTGGGGCCCCACTTGAAATTCACGTGGGATATTGGGCATGAGAGAGAGTGGGGATGGATAATATCAAGAGTGTTGTAATTAAGCTTGACTTGTGTGTCAAGTTTGGGGTTAATCATGTGGGTTAGCCTAATTGAGTGGGTTTAAGCTTGTAATTAGCTAAAACCTAACCTAGGGCTGCACCAATATGAGGTGGTTAAGGTCTATGGGCCATGCAAAGGGAGCTCCTTCACCTAAACCTAACCCAAAACGCCTAATCCTAGCCTAAACCCCTAATCCACCCCTAATCTGAACCTAATCACCTAACCCACTTCCCTAATCCCGGCCTAATCCCAACCTAATCACCTAACCCACTTCCCTAATCCTTCCCTAAACCTAGCCTAAACCTAGCCTAATCACCTAACCTAGCTCACTAAACCTCACCCTAAAACCCAACCACCTAACCTAGCCCTAAACTCCTAAACCACCCCTAGCCCACAATCTACCCAAACCCCTAGTTTTCAAAATATCTGGCCCAACCCTTTCCAGCCCACCTTATCTACATACCACCCTACCTAAACCACCTAACCACTACCCCAAGCCCAGCCCTAACCGACCTACCCATCCCTATTTAAACCCCCCCCCCCCTTGGGGGCGGGTTTTCCTAGCAAGAAGGACCTCACCATCTCCCAACCGGGCCCTCTCTTTCCCCATTTCCACTCCCAGCCGAATCCGCCCCAGCTGCTCCACCTATGCCGCCTGCATCACCACCTTCTCTCTTCCATCCACCACCATCTCCCAGCCGGACGCCACCACCATCTCCCAGCTGGACGCCACACTTGCTCTCCATCTCATCTACACTCGGCTTCTCTTTTCCTTCCACCGCCTCTCCCCATTCGGTAAGCATTCCCCAACTCTACCTAAATCCTTCTCTACTCCCTCTCCACTCCTAGCCACCCACCATATCATCATCTCAGCCCTTTGTCACCACCCTTTTCACTTAGCCGAACCTAGCACAACCTAAACTACCGGCCCCTACCTAACCATCCCATTTGCACCCGGCCAGCCATTTCTTCCACCCTATAGGACTCCCATTCGGCCTTCCCATAAACTCCCCTTTAGGTCCACCTTCCCTAAACACTCAACTCTCCTAGTGACCCTAAACACTCACTTGGTCCACCCCTTTAATCGCCCACGTCAAGGCGACACCCACTTGCAACCGGCCACCTTTGAGGCGCCTATCCCGTGCCCCACTTGCAGCCGGCCAGTACCCTTTGTCACCCATCCTCACGGAGCTCCCGTTTGCAGCCCAAGGCGAAGGCCAAGCCCACGCTCAAGCAAGGCCTCTACGGACCAGCTACTCGTAAGTGCCTAAACTAGGTCTTTAGTTGTATACTTGCTTGAGATTCAATTTGATACGGGGTTGTAATAACGGAGCATAGTCTCCCCCCGCTTGTAATAACGTGGATTGGCACAACCACACACGTGCACTCTCTTAGTCGTGCACGATTTTGAACACACATGGGCCTAATCAGCCCCTAATACATAAGTGTATATATATACTTTCATTTTCGAAGGGTTTTGTTTAAGTTGGGTGGGTAAGTCTTTCAATTCAAGCACTTTCACACACATTGAGCTTTCGCTCTTATTTGAAAGACCCAAGTAAGGGCCGACCTATACTATTTGGGTTTTCATTTCATGTCATGTGGGTAAGTCTTCCAATTCAAGCACTTTCACACACATTGAGCTTTCGCTCTTATTTGAAAGACCCAAGTAAGGGCCGACCTATACTATTTGGGTTTTATTTCATGTCGTGTGAGTAAGTCTTTCAATTCAAGCACTTTCACACACATTGAGCCTTCGCTCTTACTCCCAAGACCTTAGTAAAGGCCTTATTGCAGTTATATTTGGGTTTCATTTATGTCGTGTGTGTAGTACTTCAATTCAAGCACTCTCTCACACACATTGAGCCTTCGCTCTTACTCCCAAGACCTTAGTCAAGGCCATACTGCAATTTATATTTGGGTTTCATTTATGTCGTGTGTGTAAGTCTTTCAATTCCAGCATGCACCCACATTGAGCCTTCGCTCTTATTTGCAAGACCCGAGTAAGGGCTCATATACATAATCTATATACATATCTCCCTTCGGTTATTTCTCTTCGGTTATTTCCCTTCGGTTATTTCCCTTCAGTCATTTCTCTTCAGTATTGTCTTTACATTTCGGGTTTTCCCTTTGGAGTAGCGTGAGTTTGCATTGCATCTACGCCATACCACGAGGTAGGACGCATATTGCATCAAAGCAAGCCCCGCTTGAATTCGCCCACGTAGTGGAGTGTTCATAACACACAAACTAGGTGGCCCGAAAAGGGATAAAAGAAAAGACTTAGGCACGTGCAAATCCACGTGATCTAAAACATGCAATCGCATTCTAAAGACCCGAAATAGACACCTCGAACCGCTTCGTAGACTTTTTCTCCAAAAACTCAATTTTTGCAAAGCGTACAGACTGACCCTTGCGCATCGGTGCAAGAAGGTCTGCGACGACAAGAGCTTACTTGCTCACAATCGCCACGTTTAGAAGTCAGTGTTAAAAATATCTTCGCTAGCTTAGGTAAGCTAGCTGGCAGGCCCTGTTTGCATACATAGGCCTTAGACACACGAGAGGATCTGCTCCAAAGCCCTGAAAAAGGCGAAGAGGCGGGGATTTTCGCGCGTCTACACCAGGCCAAAGATTTCGAAATCAATTGAGAATCCAAGTGTAAAACCAGGTCTTTTGAAAACTCACACATTAAATTCCCTCGGGTCTATAACCCACGAGAATGATCGAAACCCAGAAGTGGATCCCCTTGAGGAAGATCCCACTTCTGAGCTCTTAGAATTTCATAAAATTCTCAATTTTGAAAGACCTTCCAATTCAGTAGGAGGAGATTTCATAGAAGTGAACCTAGGGAGTGATTCCAATCCCAAACTCATCAAGATAGGCGCATGTTTGCATGAGCATGAAAGATCAACATTCATTACATTTCTACAAACCTACTTAGATGTGTTTGCATGGATGTATGAAGACATGCCGGGCATAGATCCCAGCATTGTCGAACATCGTCTTCCCTTAGATGCAGATGTAAAACCCATAAAGCAGAAGCTTAGGAAAATACATCCGAATGTACATGCACAAGTCAAAGAGGGTTTAGAAGATCTGCTAAAAGCCAAATTTATAAAACCCATTGCGTATTCTGATTGGTTATCAAACATCGTTGTGGTTCGAAAAACCAATGGGAAAATTCGAATATGCATCGATTTCAGAAACCTGAACAAAGCCACTCCAAAGGATAACTATCCTTTACCAAACATAGATTTGATAGACGATAGTACTGAAAATATTGAAATGTTTTCGTTTATGGATGGCTATTCAGGCTATAATCAAATTAAATTAAGTCCACGAGATCAAGGTAAGACCGCATTCACAACCCTGTGGGGCACGTACTGCTATACAGTCATGTCCTTTGGTTTGAAAAATGCCGGCGCAACATACCAGAGAGCCATGACCACGATCTTTTATGATCAGATTCATGAGCTCGTAGAAGTGTATGTAGATGATCTCTTGGCAAAATCCAAAACCCGATGCACTCATATCGAATGTTTGCAAAAGATTTTCGAAAGGCTTAGAATTTACAAAGTAAAGCTAAACCCTCAAAAATGTGTATTCGGGGTAGAGTCCGGAAATCTTCTAGACTTTATGGTAAGCCAAAGGGGTATAGAAGTCGATCCCTCTAAGTGTCGAGCCATCATAGACATGGCTCCACCCTCCAATCTCACACAAATTCGTAGCCTCTAGGGTCGATTACAGTCCGTTCGCCGATTTATATCAAATTTGGCGACTAGATGCGAACCCTTCAACAAACTATTGAGGACGTTCATGAAATTTTCATGGGATGACGATTGCCAAAAGTCCTTCGAGAGACTAAAGGCATACCTGGTTAATCCCCCAGTTTTGAATCCTCCAAAGCAAGGAAAACCTCTTTTACATTACATTTCCATGCATGCGAATGCTTTGGGAGCTCTATTAGCTCAAGACGAGGATGACACCCATAAGGAGTATGCCATCTATTATATTTCAAAAACTCTCTTGGCTTTCGAACGGAATTATCAAGCCATGGAGAAGACGTGCTTGGCCCTAGTCTGGGCCTGCCAGAATTTTTGACACTATTTCCTAGATCATGAGATCTGGATAGTGTCCAAGCTTGATCCAATCAAGCACTTATTCGAAAAACCCATTCTCACTGGTAGATTGGGCAAATGGCAACTCCTTCTAATGGAGTATGACCTGAAATACCATCACCAGATCTCCATTAAGGGGCAAGCCCTAGTTGACTATGTGGCTGAGTTCCCCCTCGAGGACGCATATCCCACATTTGATGAAATGCCTGATGAAGGCATATTGCAAAACCACTTTCAAAACCACATTTTGGTAAACTCTTTCGAAAACCAAGTGTGGAAAATGCACTTCGATGGGGCACGAAACCAACGAGGGGCTGGTGCTGGGGTCATCCTCATCTCCCCTAAAAAGGGCGAGATTCCCATAGCAATCCGCCTAGATTTCAAATGTTCCAACAACATAGCTGAGTATGAAGCACTCATACAAGGCTTAAGGGTTTCGAAAACTCTAGGGGCATCATGCATCGAGGTCTTTGGAGATTCGCTCCTTGTTATAAACCAAGTTTTGAAAATTTGGCAAGTACGTAATGAAAAACTACTTCCATATTGTAAACACCCCGAAATCCCACGAACTTCTCAAATAAAACCTGGTTTTACAAAAGCAGCCCCAAAGGGCTATTTTGAGTCTGGAAACCCAGGAGCCTTCCAAACAAACCCTGTACATATGTTTAAAACTGTATATGCTTTAAAATATGCATAATATGATTTTAAAACACATTTTGAAACCCCACGAAGCGGCTTGGCCTGATAAAAGCAGGACCAGAAGAGCCAAAGAGAGCCCGGAACCGGAGCACATGTCGAGCCTGGCACAGCAACTCTCGTGTTAGATCCACCCCCAGGATCTCGAACATCCAAGTCCCTCTTATCAGCAAAAATCCTTTGAAGTCATCTTCGGAAGGTGAAAACAGAAGCGGACGACCATGTTGGCGAAGACCCAATGCAGACGGAGTACTGATGCTGTCAGACCCCACACAAACTGTTCGTTTCGAACATACCCTGAAGGAGTCAGAATTCAGTTTGGATTGGATCTGGACCATATATATCCAGATCTCAATCCAAACGTATGTGTGGATTTAGATTTGGATTTGGATCCAGAGATCCAATCCAATATCCACATCCATGGCCCACATCACCTTCTCATAAATGGAGGTGGGGCCCACTTGAAATTCACGTGGGATTATGGGCATGAGAGAGAATGGGGAGGATAAGCATGAGGGGAATTGTATTAAGCTTGACTTGTGTGTCAAGTTTGGGGTTAATCATGTGGGTTAGCTTAATTAGTGTGGGTTTAAGCTTGTATGAGCCAAAACCTAACCTAGGGCTACACCAACATGATGCAATGAAGTCTATGGGTTATGCAAAGGGAGCTTCCTAACCCAATCCTAAGCCAAAACCCCTAATCCTAGCCCTTTACCCTAATCCTGGCCTAATCCTAGCCTAATCACCTAACCCACTTCCCTAATCCCGGCCTAATCCCAACCTAATCACCTAACCCACCTCCCTAATCCTTCCCTAAACCTAGCCTAATTCTCCTAATCCTAACCTAATCCTATCCTAATCACCTAACCCACCTCACTAAACCTCACCCCAAAACCAACCCACCTAGCTAAGCCCTAAACCCCTAAACCACCCAACCTAAACCTAGCACACCATATCCCTAAAACCCCTTAAAGCAAAATATCTGGCCCCTCCTCAAAACCAGCCCACTTTATCACCACACCACCACCACTTAAACCACCTTACCACCTTCCAAAAACCAGCCCCAACCGCCCTTCAAAAACCTATATAAACCCCCCCAAACCTAGCACACCATATCCCTAAAACCACCTAAAACAAAATATCTGGCCCCCCCTCAAAACCAGCCCACCTTATCACCACACCACCACCACCTAAACCACCAAACCGCCCTCTCAAAACCAGCCCCAATCGCCCCTTTGAAACCTATAAACCCCCCCCCAGTGGGCGGGGTTTTCAACTTTTTCAGCCAGCATTTTAGGGCCAGCCGAGCCCTCTCTCACCTTGTTCTCTTCTCTCATTCCACGCCACCACTACCCCCGATCTGCACCACTCCATGCCACCACTACCTCTCGGCCTGCTCCACTCCACGTTGCCACGAACTGCCCGGCCAGCTCCATCCACCTTCCACCCGGCTGCCCTCCTTCCACACACCGACCTCCCTCTCCTATAATGTTAGTACCTCAACCCAACTTCACCCTATCTTCACTCCCCCTCCACTCTCAGCCACCCCATAGCACCCTACCTTAGCCTAGTTTTGACTCCACTCAGCCGGCCACCACCTAACCACCTGCTTCCCTACCATCCCTTAGTGACACCCCAGCCACCTTACCTTGCTCCCTAGGACCTGCCCCTTCCACTCTCAACCACCCCTTAACTCCACCTTCCATAGCACCCTACCATCCCATCTGTGACATCCCCTAGCTACCCTAGCCGACCACCACTTAAACCGCCCCTAGTCGGCCATTCACAGCCGACTGCACCCAAGTCACCCGGCCAGCCACACCCTCTTCCTTAAACCATCCTCCTTAGTCACCCATTAGCTCCACCTTCCTTAGCACCAGCCCTATACCTTAGTGACTCTCCTTAACCACTTCAGCCCGAGACATCACGACAGCACCCTACTAGCAGCCGGCAAGCTCCAAGGCACCAGCCACACCCGTGCTCCCTTGTCACCCGGCCAGCACACCCCTTTGCCGTGTCATTCCGAGGTGCTCCCTCTTGCAGCCCAAGGCGACGCCCAAGCCCACGCTCAAGCAAGTCACCTCTAGAACAGCTATACATAAGTGCCTAACTTGGTCCTCATTTGTAGACTTGCTTAAGTTAAATTAAATTTGATACGGGGTTGTAATAACGGAGCATTGTCTCCCCCCGCTTGTAATAACGTGGCTTGGCACACCCACGCACACATGCACTTGAGCCTACCTCGCTCTTAGTTATGCATGATTTTGAACACACACGGGCCTAATCAGCCCTTAAGATATAAGTTTATTTATATACTTTAAGTTGCGTGGGGTTTTGCTTAAGTTGTGTGTGTTGTCTTTAAATTCTCGCACTCACACACATTGAGCTTTCGCTCTTATTTGCAAGACCCAAGTAAGGGCCGTGTTATACTTTTCTTGGGTTTAATTTCATGTCGTGTGTGTAGTATTTCAATTATACACTCACACACATTGAGCTTTCGCTCTTACTCCCAAGACCTTAGTTAAGGCCATATTGCAATTTATATTTGGGTTTCATTTAAAGTCGTGTGTGTTGTCTTTACATTTTCACACGCACACACATTGAGCCTTCGCTCTTACTTCCAAGACCCAAGTAAGGGCCCATATATATTATATACGTATTTCCCTTTCGGCTATGTCTTTAAGATTTGGGTTTTAAGGTTCAGCAGTGTGCGTAGTCATTACATATATACATGGCACACACTTGCACTATTGAGCCTTTCCGCTCTTAAGATATAGCCATATTTCCCTTCCGCAATTTCCCTTCGGCAATTTACATTACAAGTCATTTCCCTTCGGCATTGTCTTTTAAATTCGGGTTTTCCCTTTGGAGTTGCGTGAGTTTGCATTGCATATACGCCATACCACGAGTTAGGACGCATATTGCATCAAAACAAACCCCATACTCCCGCTCAAAGTCGCCACACTTAGGCTGAGTATTCATAACACACACCTAGTTGGCCCAAAAAGGGATAAAAAGAAAGACTTAGGCACGTGCAAATCCACGTGATCTAAAATCTGAAAATCATACCAAAAAGACCCGAATCAAACACCTCAAATCGCTTTCGTAAGTTCTTACCTTCAAAAACTCGATTTTAAAAGCGTACAAACTGACCCTTGCGCATCGGTGCAAGAAGGTCTGCGACGAAAAGAGCTTGCTTGCTCACAGTCGCCACGTTAGGAGTCAGGTTTAAAAATATCTCTTCGCTAGCTTAAGTAAGCTAGTTGGCACACCCTTTTGCTTAAATTAGGACTTAGGCACACAAAAAGGTTCGCTTCAGGCCTAAGAACCAGGAGCGGGAATTTTCTACGTCTACACATATCACGGGTTGGCCACTCGATTGGTTGAGTCATTCCAATCGTGTAAACTCACTCACGTAGGAAGAGAGGATAATGGTATTGCCGATGCCCTCTCCTCCTTGGGTTCAGCCCTAAAGGTCGATCCCCTTTCAAGGACCCGATCCTTAGAAATATGGCATGCACCCAACCCATCCACACACAGTTTGGATATTTACCAAAATAACCCAGATTCTATTGAAAAACCTTGGTTTTATGACATCAAACGTTTTTTAGAAAATGGGGGATTCACCGAGGATGCCACATCCAAAGATAAGGCATTCATCCGTAAAATTTCGACCCGATACACCATTCTGGGTGGGGTTTTATATAAGAAAAGCTTTACTGGCATCTTACTTAGGTGTGTCGATTTAGAGGAGGCTAGGATAGTTATGCATGAGTTCCATGATGGAGAATGTGGAGGTCAGGTTAATGCCAACATGATGGCAATGAAAATACTTAGAGCGGGCTATTTTTGGTCCACCCTGAAAAAGGATTGTCACGATCATGTTAGAAAGTGTCATCCATGTCAAGTGCATGGGCACGCCATTCATATCCCTCATCTGCATTGCATTCCGTGGTCAGCCCCTGGCCATTTACCATGTGGGCGTTTGATATCGTAGGCCCGATCTTTCCAAAAGCCTCGAATGGGCATTGATTCATTTTAACAGCCACTGAATATTTCTCCAAGTGGGTGGAAGCCATTTCCCTGACCAACGTACAGGGGCAACATGTGGTGGCTTTCATTAGGAAGAATATCTTGGCTCGATTTGGGGTTCCACGAGACCTTGTGTCCGATAATGGCACCCCATTCAAAAACGAGTGGATGATTAAGTTGTGCAACACGTATGGCATAACTCACCACTTCTCCTCGCCCTACTACTCTCAAGGTGTAAACACCCCAAATTCCAAAAAATTTTGCAAAAACAAATGCCTTGTTCGAAAATAAGCTCAAAAAGCCAAACTGGAAATTTTCGAAAACCCAGGAGCTCAAATACTTCAAACCTCCGGTTTACAACCCTGTCGGAACCTACATTCTTGAAAATGGACAAAAGTCCTATTTTTGCAAAAGCCTAGATGAACAGGTAAAGCCTGGCCCAAAGCAGTTGCAATAGAGATTTAGAAAATTCAAAGAGCAAGCCCAGCCCGATGAAAGGCCAAATTTAAAGACAAAAGAGGTGCCGAGGCCGCAAATGGACTTCAAGTCAGAAGCATCAGAGGCCCAGCCAATAGTGCCCCTGAAATCATGAACAATCCAAGTCGAAAACAACCAAAATCAGTTGAAACAGAGTCCGGAAAGGCGAAAAGGAGCTCGGACGATGAAATGGGAAAACCCCCCGCTTAAGACGGATCGTTGATAAACTCAAGGCCCGCACGAAGCGTTCGACTCAAAACGCCAAGAAGGAGAGAAGAAGAAGAAAATTTGGATCGAATCTGGATCTAAATATCCAGATCCAAGATCTAGATCCAAACAAGACTTGGATTGGATCCGGATTTCAGAAATCAAGATCCAGGATACATATCGACATAAGAGGCCTATAAAAGGACGTGAGGGGCTGGCTTGAAAGAGGCTGCAAATTTTTTTCACGCCTTTGCTTGGGTAGGAGAGAGAGAGAGAGAGAGGAAAGCAAGTCAAGGAAAGTGGCTTGACTTGGCCTTTCCATGGTGGGCTGAAATTGTGGGTTTGTTCTTGTGGGTTGCCTTCTTCATTTCACGCCAAGGCTTGATGTTGCAACAAGGTGGAATCCGGCAGCTTGGATGGCTCTCTCAAGGCGTGAAGGATGGGTGCGTGGAACCCAATAGGATTTGGCCAGTTTTCCCTAACTAAGGTTAGCTCCTAAATCACTAAACTAAGCCTCTCTTTCCCTAATCCTCCAAACTACCCAAACCATACTCCCTAAAAACTACCCAAGCCCGGCCAAAGTGCTGGCCGAGCCTTGCCAAAACTCATCCTACTCTACCCAAAAACCAATCCCAAACAAAACCACCCAAGCTCGGCCAATATCTGGCCGAGCTTTTCCTAGATCTACCCCATTAACCATCCTAAGTCTGGGTCTTAAACCCTCCCTTAAATCCTTACCATTCAACCTAAAAGGCCTAACCAAACCGAGTGCCTAATGCACTCGATTCCCCTAGCCACCCACACTCATCGGGCTTGGCCACTAGCTGGCCGAATATTGGCCTAAAACTACCTAAGCCACCCACTAAATCCTATCCAGCTCGACCACCATTTGGCGGAGCATTCACTTAGAACCTGGTTTCCAAAACCCACCTAAGACCATCTACTAAATCTCACCCAGCTCGGCCACCATTTGGCCGAGCATTGCCTTAGCAACCTTTCCTTAGGATCGTACCTTAAACCCTACCTAAGACCATCCCAAGTTCGGCCATTAGTTGGCCGAGCTCACCCTAGACACGTTCCATTAAACTCCTAAGCCTTAACCTCCTACCTTAGTTAAAACTCGACCTAAGCCAATCCTAAAAACTACCCAGCTCGGCTATCCTTTTGCCGAGCATTCCCTTATACCATTTCCGTAGAACCCCGCCTAAGATCATTCCCAACACACCAACCCAACTCGGCCACCATTTGGCCGAGTATCCCCTTAGGACCTTGGCTTAACTCTTACCTAAGACCACCCACTTAGACCTAGCCTAGACCAAAGATTAGGATCAACACCCCACGCACCTGATCGATTCGCAGAGAGAGGTCCATCCAACGGCTGTACCTAAGGTCGGATTCCATTGATAAAAAGAAAAGTCTAAGCAGACGACGTGTAAGTGTTCGAACCTGATCTTTTACATTGTTTCAAGTTCAATTAAATTCGATACGGGGTTGTAATAATGGAGCGTAGTCTCCCCCCGAGATGTAATATTATGGCTTGAAACACAAATCACACACGTACACTCAAGCCTTTCCGCTCTTATCTGCACACTTTTGCACACAAATGGGCCTCAACAGCCCATAGGATATAGCTCTATTTATATACATTTAGCTGGGTTTTACGGTTCAAGTCGTGTGAGTTGTCTTTCATTTTATACACTCAAAGCACTCACTCACATTGAGCCTTTCCGCTCTTACATATATATATATATGTATTTCCCCTTTCAGCTGGGTTTTTAAGGTTCAAGTCGTGTGAGTTGCCTTTCAATTTATACACTCAAAGCACTCACTCACATTGAGCCTTCTCGCTCTTAAGATATAGCTATATACTTTCTTTCCGCATCTAAGATATAACCATATTTCCCTTTCTGTTATTTTCCTTCTGCTATGTTTTTAAATTCCGGGTTTTCCCTTCAAGTTGTGTGAGTTTGCATTGCATATCTGCCACACTCGAGATAGGGAGCATATTTGCATCAAACCCGATTGATCAAATCGTGTAGAACTTGCCCGAAATTGAGCATTGGATGCACACGACTACACGCCAAAATTGGCTAAAACCCGAGAGACATAGGAGCGCATAGATCCCATGCATAAAAGTTGCAAATTTGACAAAACCAATCGATAAAACACTTTCAAGTTTTCAAAAGAGTCGTGTTTGTGTAAAATCGAGTTTTCCTAAAGCGTACAGACTGACCCTTGCGCGCCGGTGCAAGAAAGTCTGCGATGAAAAGAACCCACTTATCCACAGTCGCCCCAAAAGTCAGATATTTTCAAAACTTAATTCGCTAGTTTGAGAAAGCTAGCTGGCATGCCCTTTTAAAGCGACGTAAGCACGAAAAGATTCTCTTTAGGCCTAAGAACCCGAAGACGAGGATTTTCCGTGTCTACACAAGGCAACGGCCAAGCCGAAGCCACGAACAAGACTCTCATTAGTATAATTGAGAAGACTTTAGAGAAGGGTAGGACGTGGCACGAGAAGCTGGATGAAGCCTTATGAGCTTATAGGACTTCCATCCAAATTCCATGAATGCCACACCATTTGAATTGGTCTATGTCACAAACGCAATTGTTCCCATTCATACAGAATTGCATTCATTCCATACATCCATTGCACTCGACCTCCCCCTACAGACGCTTCAGCATGCTAGGATGGCCGAACTAGATTTGCTAGATGAGAGGCGACTCCTTGCTATGGATCATGCTCATGCATACCGGCAAAGGATAGCCCGACATTATGGCAAACACATGAGACCTCGCCACTTTGAAGTGGGAGATCTGGTTTTGAAAAACATCCACTATCATGGCCCACATCCACTTGGAAAGTGGTGCCCCAAGTGGGATGGACCCTATGTTGTACGTGCAACCACCACGAACAACTCATATTGGTTGATCGATGTAGAAGGTAGGAATTTAGCAGATCCTATCAATATTCAATACTTAAAGAAGTATTATGTGTAGGATTTGGGTTAAATTCCAATTTTCGAAAACTTTAGGGATAACTGCTTTGAGACTTAGAAAGTAAGGTTCAAAGGCAAATCGTGTGACCCTGAGTGAGAGAATTCGCACTTGTGAAAGAGTGGAGTCTTCCAAACACGAGGTTACATTTCAAAATCCTTCTTCTTACAAAGAAAGGCCTAGTTCAATATAGCAAGATACTTGCAAGTAGTACTTGCTATTTCTAAATAGGTTGATCTGGAATGGATCGAGTGTGACCTTGGGATAAGTCCTTCCCCCTTTTCTTCTTCTTCCAAAAGGAAAACGTGTCCCAAATAAAGGGAATTTTCCCATCCAAAGTCTCTTTCCAAAAGAAAGAAACCGGAATTCAAAAGAAAAAATCGATTCTCTTGTGAAAAAGAGGGATTAAAGAAAAAATACTCCCAAAGGGAGACCCTCTATGAAAAAAAAAAGAGACCAAAAAGCTCAAAAAGAGCAGTTTTCTGCCTTCTATGCCTTAAACCACGGGACGCTTTAGAAGGGACCGTGGTATCTCTTTCCCATCCCTGGCTTATCCCAAGTAAAACATGGTTCATTTCGAGGAATCCTAAAGTAAAAATAGGATTTACTTACTTGAATTTCATTTTGTTTGAGAATTCGACGTTTTGAGTAAGACGTAGGAATTTGAAATATAGCTTGTTTTCTTATAAAACCTCTGCTAGATTAGCGAGTGTCAAGACTCAAGCAAAGGCAAACACGAAGAGCTCGAGATCCTTACGATTGAGACTCAAGATAGTTTTCCCTTTGGTAAATAGATTTTGAAAAATTGAACATCGAACAGCATAGGATCTGCTCACTTGGAGCAGCAGGCCTTGTAAGTCCCAAGAGTTCGATCATATCTGGTCTCTGGGAGGTCGCCACTCTTGGCACCCCACCCATGTCATGCATTTGCATTTCCACGCATGGCACTTGCATAACATGATCCCATTTTAGGACTAGAAACCGTTTTGTATACCCTTTGGCGTGATATCTCGTCCTACCAGGGTTTTAAAAGTGAGATTTTGCTAAAGATTGGGACGATCCCGTATTTTCGTGCATAGATCTCGGGAGACATTGAAAGGGGTGTTTGTTGTCTTTGCCATTATCCAAATCAATTTGGATAATGACAAAGAGGGGCATCTGTAAACACCGCGAAATCCCACGAACTTCTCAAATAACCTGATTTTATAAAAGCTGCCCCAAAGGGCTATTTTGAGTCTGGAAACCCAGGAGCCTTCCAGGCAAAACCCTGTACATATGTTTAAACTATATATGTTTTAAAATATGTATAATAGTTTTAAAACCTTTTTAAAAGATGTTTTGAAACCCCACAAAGCGACTTGGCTTGATGAAAGCAGGACCAGAAGAGCAAAAGAGAGCCCGGAACCGGAGCACATGTTGAACCCAGCACATCAACTCTCGTGTTAGATTCATCCCCAGAATCTCGAACATCCAAGCCCCTGTTATCAACAAAACTGTCTGAAATATCTCCGGAAGGTGAAAACAGAAGCGAACGACAATGTTGGCAAAGATCCAACGCAAGACGGAGTATTGATGCTGTCAGGCCCCGCACAAACCGTTCATTTCGAACATACCCTGAAGGAGTTAGAATTCAGCTTTGGATTGGATCTGGACCATATATATCCAGATCCCAATCCAAACATATATGTGGATTTGGATTTGGATTTGGATCCAAAGATCCAATCCAATATCCACATCCAGGGCCCACAACACCTTCTCATAAATGGAGGTGGGGCCCACAAGAAATTCACATGGAATCTTGGGCATGAGAGAGAATGGGGAGGATTAAATGTGAGTGAAATATGTTAAGCTTGACTTGTATGTCAAGTTTTGGGTTAATCATGTGGGTTAGCCTAATAAGTGTGGGTTTAAACTTGTATGAACTTACACCTAACCTAGGGCTGCACCAACATGATGCAACTAGGTCTATGGGCCATGCAAAGGGATGCTCCTAACCCTAACCCTAGTGTAAACACCCAAAATTTTCTTTTAAAATTTCTACTTTTTTTAGGAAAGTAGCTATTTTTGGTAATTTTGGGTTTTCAAAGGAAAAAGGCATTAAACGAGTTGTTTCGGTACCAAAATTTTATGGAAGCTTTAAAATGATGAAAGAATACTTTCCTTTCTGAAAATTTGAATTTTGACAAGATTGGATGAAAATGACAATTTTGCCCCCGGCATGGAAAAAGTAGGATTTCGTTTCTTTAAAAGTTTTCTGTTGATAAATTTGTTTTAAATTTGTCGTTTGAAAAGAAACAAGCATTTATAAGACAATTTGACACCTAAAAAGGCAGGTGGGTGCCCAAAAAGGAGAGCGGGCATCAAAAAGGGAAAGTGAACTTCCTAAAAAGAAAAGTTCATATTCGGAAAGAAATCAGTTGCCCGAAGGAAAAGTTGATGTTATCAAAGGAAAGGAAAGATGGAAGCAAGAAAGAACGCTTCCGAAAACAAAGGTTTGGTATCGAACACCTTTCGTAACATGTATATGTTATGATTGGTTGTTGAGGTAATTAGTGTATTGATATGCATCAGTTTGGCATTGTCATCTGTTACTGTTATGTTAAGAATAATGTTAATATTCCAACACTCATGGAATAAATCTAACGAGCATGATGGTTGGTTTTCAAAAACGTAACATGGGCTTACTTGAACGCTTTTGTAGTAAAGCATGTAACATGGATTTGCATAACCACTTTCACAACAAACATGCAGGTAATGTGGGTTGGTTTAAATACTCCAATAAGTATAACTTTAACGGTCGGTTGAGATCATCATGTGGGATGGTCGGTTCCCTCAAAGTGGTCATTTATTAATAGTTCTTGTTTATACTTGGTGTTCAGTTTTATCCAGTTCGATTGCTAAACTAGCTGGGCTGTACAAAGGTGTTTCTGTTCGCTTGTCAAAGTGCATCTTGAAATACAATACAGCAAGTCATATCTAGACTCGCGGCATCTAACTAAAGGCTGCTCATGCAGAAGTTTCACGCTGGTAAAAAGAAGCAGAACACAACGGAAGCTGTTCGAAGGGAAACATGTGGAAGCCGCCCTGGGTCGTCACACGAAGAATCCACCGATGCCCACATTTGAGTATTCCTGCAAAAGTAAGAGGAGACGTTAGATCCAGTGTGACATGGAGAGTAGAAGAACAACAGATAATTCAGCAAGAGGAACAACAAAAGGGGCTTTGTCTGAAAAGGTTCCTGATGTTCCCAAGCCTGCACATCCTCTAAGTTTCCTTCACTGTCTCCATGGGTTGGTCTTGTTTGTTGTTCAGATGCTAAGAACGTGAGAGATGAAAGAAGTCGAACTTCTGCATGCCATCGGCACCTACAATCTTGACATCAACAGATTTCTCTTGATCATGATCCTGCTGCTGAAAGCTAATTGTGCTTCACAACCAATTACGTTCCACCTTTTGTAGTTCAGGCTTCATGGCTAAAGGAGCATCTTACAGCATTTGGTGACCTTGCTATTGACGACAGTAGGAGGATTTTAAACTAAGTCTCAAGTGATGGAAACCAGCAAATTTCACATGTTCCGAGCTTTGACAGATGAGCAAAGTCCCTGGTTTCCTAGTCTTTTCCCAAATGAGATTACCAAACATCGAAAATTAGATAAAAGTTGAAGATACATTACGTCAAAAGCCAAAACTAAGAAGAAGTTACCCTTTTGATGACGGGTTTTATCCTCCTCCTATCACTTCCTTGAATAGAGATCATCATCAACGTGATGTCAGTTCCAGGGGAAAGCCAGGTTCCTCACAGAATTGAACGTTTCCTCAAGAAAGGCATGCATGGGATCGAAAGAGAAAGAATTGTAACAATCTCTGATGCAGCCCATGATGGCGGCATAGTCCCCCAACTTGTGCAATTTCCAAACAGTTCTTGTTCCTCTATTCCGAACCACCATAACGACTACAATCATGGCTAGGCGATACTTCATCCGTTCTTGAAAGTTTGCAGCAACACCCTCTTCAACAACTTTTGCCGATCCATCAAGACAGCAAACTTACCAATTACAGCTCCCAACAGTTGCACTTGCCAATCACGTTCCCATCCCAATCCTGCTAGGAACGCCATGCCACAGTGGCTGTCAAAAACCCACGTTACACAACAGATACTTACCTTGCCAATGAGCAGCTCCTTTCCAAATTCACAGAACCAGCAACAACCTTCCAAAATTTGTTTTTTACAGCAATCACCTGCCAAAAACGAGTTTGTTCAGCAAGGCAACTTGCCTTGTCCAATTCCATACCAAAGGGGCACCCTTTGGCCTATAAAAGGAGCCTCAATGAGGCTGCGAAGAAAGGAGCCCAAGCCAAGAATCAATCCAAAAATCCATCCTCGAGTCACCACAAAGCATCAATCCGAGGATCAACCAGCCCAAGCCAAGAATCAGTCTGAAAATCGATCCTCCAGTCACCACAAAGCATCAATCCAGGGGAACCAGCACACAGGAACATTCAGTCCGAAAATTCAGAGAAATAGAGAGAGAGAAAGGAAGAGAAGAAGCAGAAGAAGGAAGTCTGTTCTGGTTTCGATGTCTGACGATCGTCCGGCGAAGTGCTCCTACGTCCCCTCTCACTCACACAGGTTGGAATTCTTGCATAAATTGGTTTTAATTCATGAGAATCTGAAAAAGCACAGATTCTGGAAATTTGTACATGAATCAAGGCCTTGAGCCCATGTTCTTCATTTATATCGATACAAACATGCATGATTCCTTCATGAACGAAAGTAAAATCCATGTTTAGATGATTTCCATGATTTATTAGGACTGATATAGGTTGAACTTCATTCTAGAATCACGTTAGGAACCTTTTGAAATTTTCTACAAACTTGGTTTCTGAAACTGTCTGTGCACACACGTCTGATCACGGAATTATTATGGGCAAACGGCTAATCCAATTGATCTGAAATTTTGCATGCATAATATAGACATATCAAACCTGATTTGGTAAACGTTTGAGGAACTTTTATAATCATTTGCTTAGTTAATCAAATCCGTGAAATTTAAGATTGTGTTTTACAAAACAGAATATTCAGAAACAGACTTATGTTCTTTTGATCATATCTCTGCAACCACTAAGTGGAATTTGATGAAATTTGATTATCTGGAAATATAACATTCGTAGATTTATAACACAACAAATTTTATCGAAATTGGATGTCTGAGTGCTGAGATATTTCTATTTTTCTGAGCCTCTGATTCACAGAAACAAGGCTATTCTGAATTTATAACTGTTTCTGATTCTGTATTTAATTCTCAGAAAATAAAGAACAAAATTATAAAATAAAAATATATTCTGATTCTACACATTTGTATCTCTATTTTATAAGATTTTCAGAATTTTTGGAGAATCAAAAGTATTTTTAAAAATTCAGAGAACAGGCCTCTGAAACTGAACAGGTTCTACAAATCTCAGAATCTGAAATTTTTCAGAAATCAAGAACTTAGGCACAAATCTGAAACTTTGGAAAATCTGGTTTTTCCTTTTTCGATTTAATGGATTCAAACAAATTTCAAGCGTCTAGGCTGACCCTTGAGAGCCGGTTCAAGAAGGCCTAAGTCGAAAAGATCTCACTTGTCCACAATCGTTCTAAGAAGTCAGAAAAACATAATTTGTTAGTTTTAGCAAACTAACTGGCACGCTCGCGCAACCCGACGTAATTCGAGGGTTTGGTTTCAAATCCCATGATTTGAAATAAAATCACGTCTACAGATTGGCACGCCCGGTGGGACTTGAGACTTTGAAATTTTGTTTGAATCCATTATACTAATTCAATTTTCAGGTTTGTGATAAGTTGGCTTAAACAAGTTGATCATGCCAAGCACCAAAGGATCTTGCGAGATATCCAATTAAAATTTGTTGGAATCTATTATGCTAACCAAGTTTCTAGATTTGTGGTAAGTACTTGTATATAGGTGGATCATGTCGAATTTAGAAGCATCTTCCCAAATGCCAAGGCGGGGCTCATACCATAAAAGCAGAATTTCAAACAGTATTGCAAAAGATGTGCTGGCCTCCTGTAGAAACAGAAAATTCCCGCTCCTGGTTCTTAGGCCTGAAGCGAACCTTTTCGTGTGCCTAAGTCCTATTTAAACAAACAGGGCATGCCAGCTAGCTTACTCAAGCTAGCAAAGATATATTTTAAACCTGACTTCTAACGTGGCGATTGTGAGCAAGCAAGCTCTTGTCGTCGCAGACCTTCTTGCACCAATGCGCAAGGGTCAGTCTGTACGCTTTTAAAATTGAGTTTTTGGAGTGTAAGAACCTACGAAAGCGGTTTGAGGTGTTTGATTTGGGTTGTTTTTGGTATGATTTTCAGATTTTAGATCACGTGGATTTGCACGTGCCTAAGTCTTTCTTTTTATCCCTTTTCGGGCCACCTAGGTGTGTGTTATGAACACTCCACTAAAATGTGGCAACTTTGAGCGGGAGTATGGGGTTTGCTTTGATGCAATATGTGTCCTAACTTGTGGTATGGCATATATGCAATGCAAACTCACGCAACTCCAAAGGGAAAACCCGAATTTAAAAGACAATGCCGAAGGGAAATGACTTGTAATGGAAATTGCCGAAGGGAAATGACTTGTAATGTAAAATGCCGAAGGGAAATTGCAAAAGGGAAATATGGCTATATCTTAAGAGCGGAAAGGCTCAATAGTGCAAGTGTGTGCCGTGTATATATGGAAAGACTACGCACACAGCTGAACCTTAAAACCCAAATTGAAAAGACATAGCCAAAAGGGAAATACGTATATACTATATATGGGCCCTTACTTGGGTCTTGCAAAGAAGAGCGAAGGCTCAATGTGGGTGCGTGTGAAAATGTAAAGACAACACACATGAGTTCAAATGAAACCCAAATATAAATTGCAATATGGCCTTAACTAAGGTCTTGGGAATAAGAGCGAAAGCTCAATGTGTGTGAGTGCTAGAATTGAAGTACTACGCACACAACATGAAATTAAACCCAAATATAAATTGCAATATGGCCTTGACTAAGGTCTTGAGAGTAAGAGCGAAAGCTCAATGTGTATGAGTGTACAATTGAAATACTACACACACGACATGAAATTAAACCCAAGGATAGTATAACACGGCCCTTACTTGGGTCTTGCAAATAAGAGCGGAAGCTCAATGTGTGTGAGTGCGAGAATTTAAAGACAACACACCCAACTCAAGCAAAACCCTACGTAACTTAAAGTATATACATAAACTTATATCTAAAGGGCTGATTAGGCCCGTGTGTGTTCAAAATCGTGCACAACTAAGAGCGAGGTAGGCTCAAGTGCACGTGTGTATGGGTGTGCCAAGCCACGTTATTACAAGCGGGGGAGACAATGCTCCGTTATTACAACCCCGTATCAAATTTAATTTAATTTAAGCAAGTCTACAACTAAGGACCGAGTTAGGCACTTACTTATAGCTGGTCTGGAGGTGACTTGCTTGAGTGTGGGCTTGGCTTCGCCTTGGGCTGCAAGAGGGAGCTCCTCGGAATGACACGGCAAGGGGGAGCTCCTCGGAATGACACGGCAAGGGGGTGTGCTGGCCGGGTGACAAGGAAGCGCGGGTGTGGCGCCTTGAAGCTGGCCGGCTGCTAGGGGGAGGCTGCCATGGTGCTTTGGGCTAAGGTGATTAAGGAGGGTCGCTAAGGGATAGGCTGGTGCTAGGGAAGGTGGCACTAAGGGAAGGCTAAAGGGAATGCCTAAGGAAAAAAAAAGTGGGGCTGCCGGGTGACTTGGGTACAGTCGGCTGGGGGTGGCCGACTAGGGGTGGTTTAAAGTGGTGGCCGGCTGGGGTAGCTAGGGGAGTTGGGAATGGCAAGGGAACTAACTAGGGTGTTGTGGAAGGTGGGGTTAATGGGTGACTAAGAGTGGAGGGGGCAGGTCCTAGGGAGCAAGATAGGGTGGCCGTGTGTCACTAGGCAAAGGTAGAGAGTCGGGTGGTAAAGGGGTTATGTCTGGCCGAATGGAGAAGGGTGGCGAGGAGGTGGTGTTGGCGAGGTGGAGTGGTGGTATGGGCGGTTAAGAATGGAGAGGGAGTGAAGAAAAGATGGAGTTAGAATCGAATGGATGAAGAAGGTTAGTGGGTGGAAGAAAGGCAGCCGGGTAATGAAGGTGGCAGCGTGGAGTGGAGCAGGTTGGATGGAAGTGGTGGCGCGAGGTGGAGCTGGCCGGATGGAAGTGGTGGTGCAGGTGGAAGAAGAGATCAAGGTGGAAGGGGGCTCGGCTGGCCCAAGGGCTGGAAGGGATCGGATTGGCTAAGATGGGAAAAGCTGAAAAACCCACCCACTAGGGGGGGTTTATATAGCTTTTTGAAGGGCGGTTGGGGCTGGTTTTTGGAGGGTGGTAAGGTGGTTTAGGTGGTGGTGATGTGGTGATAAGGTGGGCTGGTTTTGAGGAGGGGCCAGATATTTTGCTTTAAGGGGTTTTAGGGATATGGTGTGCTAGGTTTAGGTGGGGTGGTTTAGGGGTTTAGGGCTTAGCTAGGTGGGTTGGTTTTGGGGTGAGGTTTAGTGAGGTGGGTTAGGTGATTAGGCTAGGATTAGGTTAGGATTAAAAGAATTAGGCTACGTTTAGGGAAGGATTAGAGAGGTGGGTTAGGTGATTAGGTTGGGATTAGGGAAGTGGGTTAGGTGATTAGGCTAGTATTAGGCCGGGATTAGGGTAAAAGGCTAGGATTAGGGGTTTTGGCTTAGGATTGGGTTAGGGAGCTCCCTTTGCATAACCCATAGACCTTATTGCATCATGTTGGTGCAGCCCTAGGTTAGGTTTTGGCTAATACAAGCTTAAACCCGCACTAATCAGGCTAACCCACATGATTAACCCCAAACTTGACACACAAGTCAAGCTTAATTACAATTACCCTCAAATCTTATCCTCCCCATTCTCTCTCATGCCCATAATCCCACGTGAATTTGAAGTGGGCTCCACCTCCATTTATGAGAAGGTGATGTGGGCCATGGATGTGGATATTGGATTGGATCTTTGGATCCAAATCCAAATCCAAATCCACACATAGGTTTGGATTGGGATCTGGATATATATGGTCCAGATCCAATCCAAACTGAATTCTGACTCCTTCAGGTTGTGTTCGAAACGAACAGTTTGTGCGGGGTCTGACAGCATCAGTACTCCGTCTACGTTGGGTCTTCGCCAACATGGTTGTCCGCTTCTGTTTTCACCTTTCGGAGATGATTTCATATGATTTCTGATTATAACAGGGTCTTGGACGTTCGAGATCCTGATGGTGGATTCAACACGAGAGTTGCTGTGCCGGGCTCGACATGTGCTCCAGTTCTGGGCTCTGTTTGGCTCTTTTGGTCCTGCTTTGATCAGGCTAAGCCGCTTCGTGGGGTTTCAAAATGTATTTTAAAAGTTTTAAAAGCATATTATACATATTTTAAAGCATATACAATTTTAAACATATGTACAGGGTTGCCTGGAAGGCTCCTGGGTTTCCAGACTCAAAATAGCCCTTTGGGGCTGCTTTTACAAAACCAGGTTATTTGAGAAGTTCATGGGATTTCGGGGTGTTTACACCTCCCTGAAAAGGGGAATGATGAAAGTAGAAGAAAGGATAGCTGCTTTAAAAGCCGAAGAAGAAGAAACTTGCTCCTCCCATGGTAAGAAACCTAGGAAATCAAGCCGTTCAAAGAAGACTTTGTCTGATTTTCAAAACCAGTTTTCCAAAATCACGGAAAGACTTTTTAAAGAAAAAATTGCTTATCTTACGAAGAAAGCAACCGAAGCTAGAAGGAAACTTGAGGCCTTAGAGGCTAAGATGTGCCATGAAAACCTATCTTATGAATGTAGAGAGAAGATCCATACTCGAAAAACCAAACTAAGGTCCAAAATCGAGGAGGGATACGAGGGTGGAGATGAGGCAAGAGTTCGAATCAAATCAGCTAACCTTCCTAATTATCAAAACACCCCTTTGTTTATAGAAAAATCAAAAAGGTTTCTTAGTTGAAAAAATTTGGAAAATTTTCAAAAAAGATTTGAAATTCAAGAATTTAGAATTCAAGAAAGCAAAAGAGAAAAGAAAGTTTACATCCCTAAGCGCACAAGTGGACTGGGATATGAGAGTCACTTCGCACCCACCACCCAAAAGTTTTCAAAACCGGTTGCTCCTTTGGATTCCATTCCCATGAGCACCACTTCATGCATGAGAGAGAACGAGTGTTGCACACCCCTAGGTTTGGCAGATGAAGTCCAAGACCTACCAAAGCAATGGGAGTTTGAAGCCCTACAGAAGCTACAACACCCTCAGGACGCCTGCAAGGGAGCTTGCTCTCACCATGGAAAGGTAGACAAGCAGGAAGAAGGTATACCTGAAACTCCTCTCTCTCTAAACTCTCTATTGGATCCTCCTATTCGTTGTGTAGGTGTAGATGCAGAAAATTCCCGCTCCTGGTTTTTAGGCCTGAAGCGAACCTTTTCGTGTGCCTAAGTCCTATTTAAACAAACAGGGCGTGCCAGCTAGCTTACTTAAGCTAGCGAAGATAGATTTTAAAACCTGACTCCTAACGTGGCGACTGTGAGCAAGCAAGCTCTTGTCGTCATAGACCTTCTTGCACCGATGCGCAAGGGTCAGTTTGTACGATTTTAAATTCGAGTTTTTGAGTGTAAGAACCTAAGAAAGCGGTTTGAGGTGTTTGATTCACATTGTTTTTTGTATGATTTTCAGATTTTAGATCACGTGGATTTGCACGTGCCTAAGTCTTTCTTTTTATCCCCTTTTGGGCCACCTAGGTGTGTGTTATGAACACTCCACTAAAATGTGGCAATTTTGAGCGGGAGTATGGGGTTTGCTTTGATGCAATATGCGTCCTAACTCGTGGTATGGCATATATGCAATGCAAACTCATGCAACTCCAAAGGGAAAACCCGAATTTAAAAGACAATGCCGAAGGGAAATGACTTGTAATGGAAATTGCCGAAGGGAAATGACTTGTAAATGTAAAATGCCGAAGGGAAATTACAAAAGGGAAATATGGCTATATCTTAAGAGCGGAAAGGCTCAATAGTGCAAGTGTGTGCCGTGTATATATTGAAAGACTATGCACACTGCTGAACCTTAAAACCCAAATTGAAAAGACATAGCCAAAAGGGAAATACGTATATAGTATATATGAGCCCTTACTTGGGTCTTGCAAATAAGAGTGAAGGCTCAATGTGGGTGCGTGTGAAAATGTAAAGACAACACACATGACTTCAAATGAAACCCAAATATAAATTGCAATATGGCCTTAACTAAGGTCTTGGGAATAAGAGCGAAAGCTCAATGTGTGTGATTCTAGAATTGAAGTACTACGCACACAACATGAAATTAAACCCAAATATAAATTGCAATATGGCCTTAACTAAGGTCTTGGGAGTAAGAGCGAAAGCTCAATGTGTGTGAGTGCTAGAATTGAAGTACTACGCACACAACATGAAATTAAACCCAAGGATAGTATAACACGGCCCTTACTTGGGTCTTGCAAATAAGAGCATAAGCTCAATATGTGTGAGTGCGAGAATTTAAAGACAACACACCCAACTCAAGCAAAACCCTACGCAACTTAAAGTATATACATAAACTTGTATCTAAAGGGCTGATTAGGCCCGTGTGTGTTCAAAATCGTGCACAACTAAGAGCGAGGTAGGCTCAAGTGCATGTGTGTGTGGGTGTGCCAAGCTACGTTATTACAAGCGGGGGGAGACAATGCTCCATTATTATAACCCCGTATCAAATTTAATTTAATTTAAGCAAGTCTACAACTAAGGACCGAGTTAGGCACTTACTTATAGCTGGTCCGGAGGTGACTTGCTTGAGCATGGGTTTGGGCTTCACCTTGGGCTGCAAGAGGGAGCTCCTTGGAGTGACACGGCAAGGATGTGTGGCCGAGTGACAAAGGAGCGTGTGTGTGGCGCCTTGGAGCTTGCCGGCTGCTAGGGGGTGCTGTCGTGACGTCTAGGGCTGAAGTAATTAAGGGAGGTCACTAAGGTAGGGAAGGCTCTATGGAAGGTGGCGCTAAGGGGAGCCTAAATGGAATGCCTAAGGGAAAAAGTATGGTTGCCGGGTGACTTGGGTGCAGTCGGCTTTGGGTGTCCAACTAGGGGTGGTTTAAATGGTGGCCGGGTAGGATAGCTAGGGAATGTCAAGGATGGGAAGGGAGCTAGCTAGGGTGCTGTGGAAGGTGGAATTGAGGGTTGGTTGAGAGTAGAAGGGCCAGGTCCTAGGGAGCAAGGTAGGGTGGCCGGGTATCACTAGGGAAAAAGGTAAAGGATCGGGTGGTGGGAAGGTGGTGCTGGCGAGGTGGAGTGGTGGTATGGAAGGTTGAGAGTGGAGGGGGAGTGAAGAGAAGATGGAGTTAGGTGTAAGGTACTAACCGAATGGATGAAGAAGGTCGGTGGGTGGAAGAAAGGCAGCTGGATGATGAAGGAGGATGGAGCTCGGCCGGGAGGTGGTGGCGACGTGGAGTGGAGCAGGCTGGGAGGCAGTGGTGGCGCGAGGTGGAGCTTGGCTGGGGGTAGTGGTGGTGCAGGTGGAAGAAGGGAGTAAGGTGGAAGGTTCGGCTGAACCAAGGGTGGGATGGAAGAAGATGGGAAAGGATGAAAAACCCGCCCACTAGGGGGGGTTTATATAGGTTTTTGAAGGGCGGTTGGGGCTGGTTTTTGGAGGGTGGTAAGGTGGTTTAGGTGGTGGTGGTGTGGTGATAAGGTGGGCTGGTTTTGAGGAGGGGCCAGATATTTTGCTTTAAGGGGTTTTAGGGATATGGTGTGCTAGGTTTAGGTTGGGTGGTTTAGGGGTTTAGGGCTTAGCTAGGTGGGTTGGTTTTGGGGTGAGGTTTAGTGAGGTGGGTTAGGTGATTAGGATAGGATTAGGTTAGGATTAGGGGAATTAGGCTAGGTTTAGGGAAGGATTAGGGAGGTGGGTTAGGTGATTAGGTTGGGATTAGGCCGGGATTAGGGAAGTGGGTTAGGTGATTAGGCTAGGATTAGGCCGGTATTAGGGTAAAAGGCTAGGATTAGGGGTTTTGGCTTAGGTTTGGGTTAGGGAGCTCCCTTTGCATAACCCATAGACCTTATTGCATCATGTTGGTGCAGCCCTAGGTTAGGTTTTGGCTAATACAAGCTTAAACCCATACTAATTAGGCTAACCCACATGATTAACCCCAAACCTGACACACAAGTCAAGCTTAATTACAATTCCCCTCAAATCTTATCCTCCCCATTCTCTCTCATGCCCATAATCCCACGTGAATTTCAAGTGGGCCCCACCTCCATTTATGAGAAGGTGATGTGGGCCATGGATGTTGATATTGGATTGGATCTCTGGATCCAAATCCAAATCCAAATCCACACATAGGTTTGGATTGGGATCTGGATATATATGGTCCAGATCCAATCCAAACTGAATTCTGACTCCTTCAGGCTGTGTTCGAAACGAACGGTTTGTGCGGGGTCTGACAGCATCAGTACTCCGTCTGCGTTGGGTCTTCGCCAACATGGTCGTCCGCTTCTGTTTTCACCTTCCGGAGATGATTTCATATGATTTCTGATTATAACAGGGTCTTGGACATTCAAGATCTTGGGGGGGTGGATTCAACAGGAGAGTTGTTGTGTTGGGCTCGACTTGTGCTCCGGTTCTGGGCTCTCTTTGGCTCTTCTGGTCCTGCTTTGATCAGGCCAAGCCACATCGTGGGGTTTCAAAACATATTTTAAAGTTTTCAAAACTATATTACACATATTTAAATCATATAAAGTTTAAGACATATGTACAGGATTGCCTGGAAGGCTCCTGGGTTTCTAGACTCAAAATGGCCCTTTGGGGCTGCTTTTAGAAAACCAGGTTGTTTTGAGAAGTTCGTGGGATTTCGGGGTGTTTACAAATGCCCCTCTTTGGCCTTGTCCAAATCGATTTGGATAGGGGCAAAGATGACAAACACCCCTTTAAATGTCTCCCTAGATCTATCCACAAAAATATGGGATCGTCCCAATCTTTAGCAAAATCTCACTTTTAAAACCCTGGTAGGAGGAGATATCACGCCAAAGGGATATACAAAAGGGTTTTGGTCCTAAAATGGGATCAGGTTTATGCAAGTGCCATGCGTGGAATGCAGATGCATGACATGGGTATGGTGCCAAGAGTGGCGACCTCCCAGAGACCAGATCTGGTCGAACTCTTGAGACTTACAAGGCCTGCTGCTCCAAGTGAGCAGATCCTATGCTGTTCGACATTCGATTTTTCAAAATCTATTTACAAAACTATTTACAAAAGGGACAACTGTCTTGAGCCTCAATCCTAAGGATCTCGAGCTCTTCGTGTTTGCCTTTGCTTGAGTCTTGACACTCGCTTATCTAGCAAAGGTTTTATAAGAAAACAAGCTATATTTCAAATTCCTACGTCTTACTCGAAACGTCGAATTCTCAAACAAGATGAAATTCAAGTAAGTAAATCCTATTTTTACTTTAGGATTCCTCAAAATGAACCATGCTTTAGCTTGGGATAAGCCAGGGATGGGAAAGAGATACCACGGTCCCTTCTGAAGCATCCCGTGGTTTAAGGCACAGAAGGCGGAAAACTGCTCCTTTTGAGCTTTTTGGCCTCTTTTTCCTTTTTTCGTAGAGGGTCTCCCTTTGGGAGTATTTTTTCTTTAATCCCTCTTTTTCACAAGAGAATCGATTTTTCTTTTGAATTCTGGTTTCTTTCTTTTGGAAAGAGACTTTTGAATGGGAAATTCCCTTTATTTGGGCTTTTGTTTTCCTTTTGGAAGGAGAAGAGAAGAGGGGAGGACTTATCCCAAGCTCACACTCGATCCATTCCAGATCAGCCTATTTAGAAATAGCATGTACTACTTGCAAGTATCTTGCTATATTGAACTAGGCCTTTCTTTGTAAGAAGAAGGATTTTGAAATATAACCACGATTTTGAAGACTCCACTCTTTCACAAGTGCGAATTCTCTCACTCAGGGTCACACGATTTTGCCTTTGCACCTTATTTTCAGGTCTCAGGGTAGCTATCCCTAAAATTTTTGAAAATGGGGAATTTAATCCGAATCCTACACATAATACTTCTTCAAGTATTGAATATTGATAGGATCTGCTAAATTCCTACCTTCTATATCGATCAACCAAAATGAGTTGTTCGTGGTGGTTGCACGTATAACATAGGGTCCATCCCACTTGGGGCGCCACTTTCCAAGTGGATGTGGGCCAAGATAGTGGATGATTTTTGTAAACACCCCGAAATCCCACGAATTTCTTAAACAAATCTGGTTTTGTACAAGCAGCCCCAAAGGGCCATTTTTGAGTCTGGAAACCCAGGAGCCTTCCAGACAACCTTGTACATATGTTTTGAACTTTATATGTTTTAAATATGTGTAATATAGCTTTGAAAAACTTTAAAATATGTTTTAAAACCCTGAAGCAGCTTGGTCTAATCAAGACAGGACCAGAGAAGCTAAAGAGAGCCCGGAACCGGAGCACAAGTCGAGCCCGACACAACAACTCTCACATTGAATCCACCCCCAGGATCTCGAACATCCAAGACCCTGTTATCATCAAAACATCACTTGAAGTCATCTCCGGAAGGCGAAAACAGAAGCGGACGATCATGTTGGCGAAAACCCAACGCAGACGGAGTACTGATGCTGTCAGACCCCGCACAAACCGTTCGTTTCGAACACAGCCTGAAAGAGTCAGAATTCAGTTTGGATTGGATCTGGACCACATATATCCAGATCCAAATCCAAACCCATGTGTGGACTTAGATTTGGATACAGAGATCCAACCCAATATCCACATCCATGGCTCACATCACCTTCTCATAAATGGAGGTGGGGCCCACTTGAATTTCACGTGGGATTATGGGTATGGGAGAGTGGGGGAGGATAAGATTAGAGTGTGTTGTAATTAAACTTGACTTGTGTGTCAAGTTTGGGGTTAATCATGTGGGTTAGCCTAAATAAAGTGGGTTTAAGCTTGTAATTAGCCAAAACCTAACCTAGGGCTGCACCAACATGATGTGATTAAGGTCTATGGGTCATGCAAAGGGAGCTCCTTAATCCAATCCTAACCAAAAACACCTAATCCTAGCCTTTTACCCTAATCTTGTTTTAATCCTAGCCTAATCACCTAACCCACTTCCCTAATCCCGGCCTAATCTCAACCTAATCACCTAACCCACTTCCCTAATCCTTCCCTAAACCTAGGTTAATTTCCCTAAACCTAACCTAATCTGATCCTAATCACCTAACCCACCTCACTAAACCTCACCCCAAAACCAACCCACCTAGCTAAACCCTAAACCCCTAAACCACCCCACCTAAACCTAGCACACCATCTACCCAAAACCCCTTGTATCAAAATATCTGGCCCCTCCCCAAAACCAGCCCACCTTATCACCACATCACCCCTACCTAAACCACCTAACCACCCTCCTAATACCAGTCCCAACCGACTTCTTCATCCCTATATAACCCCCCCCCAAGGGGCGGGTTTTCCATCTTCTCCCATCTCTTTTCCAGCCAGTCGATCCCAGCTGACCTCAGCCATCCCTCCCAGCCGAGTCTTCCACCTGCACCACAGCAGCCACCACCTTGCTCCACCTACTCCACCATACCCCAGCCGGCCAGCCACCCGTCGCCTCCCATCATCACCCGGTTAGTGTCTCAACCTAATTCTATCTCTTTTTCACTCTCCCTCCACTCTCCACCACCTACACTACCACCACATCACCCTAACACCACCTACCCACCATTACCTAGCCACCCTAGCTAAACCCAGCCACTCCACTTAACTCCCTAAGACCTACCCATATCACTTCCCCTCAGCCCCTAACTCCACCTTACCTCATTACCTAGCTAGCTTCCTTCCCATCCACGACACCCATAGCCACCCTAGCAGCCGGCCAGCACCTTTGATCACCTATCTTCGCGGAGCTCCCGTTTGCAGCCCAAGGTCAAGCCCACGCTCAAGCAAGACCTCTACGGACCAGCTACTCGTAAGTGCCTAAACTCGGTCCTTAGCTGTACACTTGCTTGAGATTCAATTTGATACGGGGTTGTAATAACGGAGCATAGTCTCCCCCTGCTTGTAATAACGTGGCTTGGCACACCCACACACGTGCACTCTCTTAGTTGTGCACGATTTTGAACACACACGGGCTTAATCAGCCCCTAATACATAAGTATATACATATGCTTTCATTTTTGAAGGGTTTTGCTTAAGTTGGGTGTGTTGTCTTTCAATTCAAGCACTCTCACACACATTGAGCCTTCGCTCTTATTTGAAAGACCCAAGTAAGGGCCGACCTATACTATTTGGGTTTCATTTCATGTCATGTGTGTAAGTCTTTCAATTCAAGCACTCTCACACACATTGAGCTTTCGCTCTTATTTGAAAGACCCAAGTAAGGGCCGACCTATACTATTTGGGTTTCATTTCATGTCGTGTGAGTAAGTCTTTCAATTCAAGCACTTTCACACACATTGAGCCTTCGCTCTTACTCCCAAGACCTTAGTAAAGGCCTTATTGCAGTTATATTTGGGTTTCATTTATGTCGTGTGTGTAGTACTTCAATTCAAGCACTTTCACACACATTGAGCCTTCGCTCTTACTCCCAAGACCTTAGTCAAGGCCATACTGCAATTTATATTTGGGTTTAATTTCATGTCATGTGTGTAAGTCTTTCAATTCAAGCACGCACCCACATTGAGCCTTCGCTCTTATTTGCAAGACCCGAGTAAGGGCTCATATACATAAGCTATATATATATCTCCCTTCGGTTATTTCCCTTCGGTTATTTCCCTTCGGTTATTTCCCTTCTGTTATTTCCCCTTCAGTATTGTCTTTACATTTCGGGTTTTCCCTTTGGAGTAGCGTGAGTTTGCATTGCATCTATGCCATACCACGAGGTAGGACTCATATTGCATCGAAGCAAGCCCCGCTCGAATTCGCCCATGTAGTGGAGTGTTCATAACACACAAACTAGGTGGCCCGAAAAGGGATAAAAGAAAAGACTTAGGCACGTGCAAATCCACGTGATCTAAAATATGCAATCGCATCTTAAAGACCCAAAATAGACACCTCGAACCGCTTCGTAGACTTTCTCTCCAAAACTCGATTTTTGCAAAGCGTACAGACTGACCCTTGCGCATCGGTGCAAGAAGGTCTGCGACGACAAGAGCTTACTTGCTCACAGTCGCCACGTTTAGAAGTCAGTGTTAAAAATATCTTCGCTAGCTTAGGTAAGCTAGCTGGCACGCCCTGTTTGCATACATAGGCCTTAGACACACGAGAAGATCCACTCCAAGCCCTGAAAAGGACGAAGAGGCGGGGATTTTCGCGCGTCTACAGAGATTGGCACGCCCGGTGGGACGTGAGCCTTTTCAAAAATCGAGTTTGCTTGTAGAAGTCTTGTGAAAATTTTAAAAAGGTGTCATTTTAACTTGTTTTCTTTGCTTGTACTTAGGATATTTTGAAAAAGCTTGAAAAGCATGTCAAAATCCAATCCAAGTGAAGTGTCGAGCCAAGGCTCATGCGCATCAAGTTCTCACTCTAGGAGGATTTTCAAAAACAAAATAAAACTAGATGAAATCGAGGACTTGAGAAGGGAGTTTGAGGCCAAAATCGATGCTCTCAGCCAAGAGGCTGAAGTAGGCGATTCATGTTCATCGAACGGTGAACAAAGGCCTAAAAAGAAATCTTAAAAACCTCGCAAGCAAAAAGAGGCCTCTGTAATGGAAGGCAACCAATACCACGAGTCCTTCATACAAAAGGACCGTAAAGCCCTACAGCAGCTGCTGAAAGGGCAGAATAAAGAGAAAAGAAGCTACGCCCTGTCTGATTTCCTTCCTATGGATTACGAAACAGACAGTGACGATGAAATACCGAACTTCCATCGGTATGATGGCATGGGAGACCCTAGGTCTCACTTGCAGCTTTTCTCACGTCGAGCCCATAAGAAGAAAAAGGACTCGATGAAATGGGTGTATTGGTTCCCTCTATCCCTTAAAGGCACAGCTGCCAAATGGCTGGCTTCCTACGACTTAAGCCAGTTCGCTACTTTTGAAGAGTTAGCGAACTGCTTCATGCAAAGATTTACACACAACGTGGAAGTCACGCCAACCCTGAATACCTTAAGGGATACAAAGCAAGGCATGAACGAAGATGTGCATGCCTTCATTATAAGATGGAGGTCGCTTTTGGGCCAAGTGCGAGAGCCCATATCCAAAGGATGCGCAGTAATGCTCATCCTGGATAATTTTAAAAGCGAGTTAAAAACCCTTCTCTTGCTCCATGAGATTTCAACTTTTCATAAGTTGATTAAAAAGGCCTCCCTTTTCGAAACCAACTTGTGAAAAGGGACATACGATCACCTATGGAAAGGAAGTGCCATTCCAAAAACCCGTTTGGAAAAGCCCATCGCATATGGGCTGCCCACGACGGACAAAGGGGCAAAGCCCCATAAAATCGCCAATGTCCGGGTGGATCCAGGCATGGCGGGCACTTCCAAAAATTTTGAAAAATTAGAAAATAAGAGAGAACGTAATTTTCAAAAACCGGTTGAAAAACGGGAGTATACTCCGCTGGGGCAACCTGTGTCGGAGGTCCTAGACCTCTTACTTGCCCAGGGAATGATCGAACTCCCTGAAATCCCCGAAGGAGTTACTTCCAAAGGGGGGTATTTAAACCGATTTTGCAAGTATCATCGGCTCAAAGGCCATGATACCAAACGTTGCTTCTCTCTTTTAAATAAAATTGAGAACTTGATAGCAGAAGGCCGGCTCCAGGTCATTGCGGAACCTGAGCCACCTCAAGCTATCTTCAAGGAACCCTTTCCCAAACACGCCAGTAGCAGTGAGAAAGGAAAGGAGGTATGTACCCTCACCATTTCCAAGGAACTAGCGCAAAAGCCAGAACCTGGTCGACCTACTTGTGCGCCCATCCTTGTATTATACAAGAGACCCGCCCAAGTCGCCATTCGGGGACCACCAAAAGCGGAAACCCTGGTAAAACCAATTTTGAAAATCCAAGGTTCTCCTCAGCTCATCCTTAGAGCCAAGTCTAGCGCGAACCCTAGGCTGGTCGTGGGGAAAGTCACTAGATCCGGGAGGATCTATCAACCCCCGCACCTTCAAGGTACTCAAAAGGTGGTTAGTGTGCCTGGCCCCTCAAAAGCATGTATCCCTAGTGGTCTGCCAAAAGCAGATAAGGACAAAGTCATCCTAAATCCTTATGATTTCGAAAACCACCTTTCAAAGATTCCTATTCACATGTCTATCCTAGAGCTTATCAAAACCTCGCCTAGGCATAGACTTGTCTTAGAGAAAATTCTAGAAAGGGCCAAGGTTGATTCGAACATAAGTCCGGAATCCTTGTCTGCCCAAGTGGCTTTATTAGGAGCAAAATCGCCCATCACCTTTTCGGAAGATGATGTAGATAGACCCTACGAAACCCACAACCAGGCCCTACATATCGAGGTGGTTCTAAACAACCACTCTCTGGACAGGTGCCTAGTCGATGGTGGAGGAGGGCTCAACATCCTTCCACTTCATGTGGCGTACAAAATTGGAGTCACCTTGACTTCAGTGAACCCAAGCCCCATCGTTATCACTGGATACGATGGGAATGCGTCTAGACCTTTAGGGTCCATCGAACTCCCAATGGAAACGGGAGGGATCGAACACACGGGGGTGTTCCATGTCTTGGACATCCACCCCCATTATAACCTATTGCTGGGAAGGCCCTGGATACACAGTTTGTGCGCTGTGCCATCCACCTTCCACAGGTGTGTCAAGATCCCTTTTAGGGACCAGGTCGTAGTGATCCTAGGTGAGAGTCACCCACAGCTTCAGGGGATCATAAACTCCCCTTGTTTATCAAGCTCCCAGGCCCATGAGGCTAACCTGGGGCAAATCATGGTTGAGCCACCTCGGCTCGTGTTGAACAACCCTGGGAAGGTTGTATATGTGAAGGGGCCGCCCAAAGCAGGCCCCCTCCCGACTCTAATCCTCCTAGGAAAACCCAAGTGTTCCCTATTTCCAAAACCCCTGGACAAAAGGCCATACGAGCCTAATATGGACGATAGCATGTTCCAGGACCACGACTTGTATCCCATCTTTTCAAAAAACAAAAGGTCGTGGAACATGTTATTGAACATGGGCTACACGCCCTACAAGAGTCTAGGGGCACAAAACCAGGGTCTCCTAGAGCCCATCCTGCCTAGGGCCAACCCAAGCCGATATGGGATCGGCTATACTCCCCGAATACCGCCGGAGCCACCCCCTGTGACCACCTGGGTCAAGGGTGCCCCGGAGCCTGTCTTAGAAGAAACCTATGGTTTAGACCTCCTATTCCGAGTCTAACCCGTAGTGTTTTCCCTTTGTAGGTATGACGGAAGATCCCTTTTTCTAAAAATACCAAAAACATTTGAAAACTTAAAATCGAAAAAAAAATCGAAAAACAAGAAAAACCAAAAACAATGGAAAAACAAAAACTCGAAAAAAGAGTGCTTTGTATAGTTCCCAAAGTTCTTGTTTTACAAAAGCCCAAAAAAATCGAAAATTTGGGAAATACCAAAAAGATTTTGTACATAGCTGCTCCTGGTAGGACTTTGGCAAAAGAAAAGGATTTCGAAAGAAACGTCGTCTGCATAGCCAGACCAAAAATTTCGAAATCACTTGAAAATCCAAGTACAAAACCAGGTTATTTTGAAAACCACGCATCAAGTTCCCTCGGGTCTATAGCCCACAAGAATGATCAAAGCCCAGAAGTGGATCCCCTTGAGGAAGATCCCACTTCTGAGCTCCCAGAATTTCATAGAATTCTCGATTTTGAAAGACCTTCCCAATCAGTAGGAGGAGATTTCGTAGAGGTGAACCTAGGGGATAATTCCAATCCCAAAACCATCAAAATAGGCACATGCTTGCATGAAACTGAAAAGTTAGCATTCATTGCATTTCTACAAACCTATTTAGATGTGTTTGCATGGACGTATGAAGACATGTCGGGCATAGATCCCAGCATTGTCGAGTATCGTCTTCCCTTAGATACCGATGTAAAACCCATAAAGCAGAAGCTTAGGAAAATACACCCGAATGTACACACGCAAGTCAAAGAGGGTTTAGAAGATCTGCTAAAAGCCGGATTTATAAAACCCATTGCGTATTCTGATTGGTTGTCAAATATCGTTGTGGTTCGAAAAACCAATGGGAAAATTCGAATATGCATCGATTTCAGAAACCTGAATAAAGCCACTCCAAAGGATAATTATCCTTTACCAAACATAGATTTGATAGTCGATAGTACTGCAAATCATGAAATGTTTTCATTCATGGATGGCTATTCAGGCTATAATCAAATCAAACTAAGTCCACGAGATCAGGGTAAGACCGCCTTCACAACCCCATGGGGCACGTACTGCTATACAGTCATGCCCTTTGGTTTGAAAAATGCCGGCGCAACATACCAACGAGCCATGAACACGATCTTCCATGATCAAATTCATGAGCTTGTAGAAGTGTATGTAGATGATCTCTTGGCAAAATCCAAAACCCGATGCACTCATATCGAATGTTTACAAAAGATTTTCGAAAGGCTTAGGCTTTACAAAGTAAAGCTAAACCCTCAAAAATGTGTGTTTGGGGTAGAATCAGGGAAGCTTCTAGGCTTTATGGTGAGCCAAAGGGGAATAGAAGTCGACCCCTCTAAGTGTCGAGCCATCATAGACATGGCTCCACCCTCCAATCTCACCCAAATCCGTAGCCTCCAGGGTCGATTACAATCTGTGCGCCGATTCATATCGAATCTGACAACTAGATGCGAACCCTTCAACAAACTGTTGAGGAAGGGTACGAAATTCTTATGGGATAACGAATGCCAAAAGTCCTTCGAGAGACTGAAGGCATACCTGGTTAATCCCCCCGTTTTGAATCCTCCAAAACAAGGAAATCGACCATGTGTTTGCCATAGTGTCAGGCTATAATCAAATCAAACTAAGTCCACGAGATCAGGGTAAGACCGCCTTCACAACCCCATGGGGCACGTACTGCTTTACAGTCATGCCCTTTGGTTTGAAAAATGCCGGCGCAACATACCAACGAGCCATGTGTTTGCCATAGTGTCATGTGTTTGCCATGTCTCATGTGTTTGCCATAGTGTCAGGCTATCCTTTGCCGGTATGCACGAGCATGATCCATAGCATGGAGTCGCCTCTCATCTAGCAAATCTAGTTCGGCCATCCTAGCATGTTGAAGCATCTCTAGGGGGAGGTCGAGTGCTATGGATGTATGGAATGAATGCAGTTGAGTAGGAATGGGAAGAATGGTGTTTGCGCCATTGACCAATTCGAATGGTGTGGCATTCGTGGGAGTCCAAAAGGAAGTCCTATAAGCCCATAAGGCTTCATCCAGCTTCTCGTGCCACGTCCTACCCTTCTCTAAGGTTTTCTCGATTATACTAATGAGAGTCTTGTTTGTGGCTTCGGCTTGGCCGTTGCCTTGAGGGTAGTAGGGCGAAGAGAAGTGGTGAGTTATGCCATACGTGTTGCACAACTAAACTATCCGCTCGTTCTTGAATGGGGTGCCATTATCAGACACAAGGTCTCGTGGAACCCCAAATCGAGCCAGGATATTCCTCCTAATGAAAGCCACCACATGTTGCCCCAGCACGTTGGTTAGGGAAATGGCTTCCACCCACTTGGAGAAATACTCGGTGGCTGCTAAAATGAATCGATGCCCATTCGAGGCTTTTGGAAATATAGGGCCTACGATGTCAAACGCCCACATGGTGAATGGCCAGGGGCTGACCACGGAATGCAATGCAGATGAGGGGATATGAATGGCATGCCCATGCACTTGACATGGATGACACTTCCTAACATGATCGTGACAATCCTTTTTCAGGGTGGACCAAAAATAGCCCCCTCTAAGTATTTTCATTGCCATCATGTTGGCATTAACATGACCTCCACATTCTCCATTGTGGAATTCATGCATCACTATCCTAGCCTCCTCTAGATCGATACACCTAAGTAGGATGTCGGTAAAGCTTTTCTTGTATAAAACCCCACCCAGAGTGGTGTATCGGGTCGAAATCTTACGGATGAATGCCTTATCTTTCGATGTGGCATCCTCGGCGAATCCTCCATTTTCTAGAAAATGTTTGATGTCATAAAACTAGGGTTTTTCAATAGACTCTGGGTTATTTTGGTAAATATCCAAATCGTGTGTGGATGGGTTGGGCGCATGCCATATTTCTAAAGACCGGGTCCCTGAAATGGGATCGACCTTTAGGGCTGAACCCAAGTAGGAGAGGGCATCAGCAATGCCATTGTCCTCTCTTCCCACGTGTGTGAGTCTGCACGATTAGAAGGACTCAACCAATCGAGTGGCCAACTCGTGATATGGAAGTAGTTTTTCGTTACATACTTGCCAAATTTTTAAAACCTGGTTTATAAAAAGGAGCGAATCTCCAAAGACCTCGATGCATGATGCCCCTAGAGTTTTCGAAACCCTTAAGCCTTGTATGAGTGCTTCATACTCAGCCATGTTGTTGGAACATTCGAAATCTAGGCGGATTGCTATGGGAATCTCGCCCTTTTCAAAGGAGATGAGGATGACGCCAGCACCAGGCCCTCGTTGGTTTCGTGCCCCATCGAAGTGCATCTTCCACACTTGGTTTTCGAAATTGTTTGCCAAAATGTGGTTTTGGAAATGGTTTTGTAATATGCCTTCATCAGGCATTTCATCAAATGTGGGATATGCGTCCTCTAGGGGAAACTCTGCCATGTAATCTGCTAGGGCTTGCCCCTTAATGGAGATCTGGTGATGGTATTTCAGGTCATACTCCATTAGAAGGAGTTGCCATTTACGAAATCTACTCGTGAGAATGGGTTTTTCGAACAAGTGCTTGATTGGATCAAGCTTGGACACTATCCAGATCTCATGATCTAGGAAATAGTGTCTGAATTTCTGGCAGGCCCAGACTAGGGCCAAGCACATCTTCTCCATGGCTTGATAATTTCGTTCATAAGCCAAGAGAGTTTTTGAAATATAGTAGATGGCATACTCCTTGTGGGTGTCATCCTCGTATTGAGCCAATAGGGCTCCTAAAGCATTCGCATGCACAGAAATGTAAAGTAAAAGCGGTTTTCCATGCTTTAGAGGAATCAAAACGGAGGGATTAACCAGGTATGCCTTTAGTCTCTTGAAGGACCTTTGGCAGTCGTCATCCCATAAGAATTTTGTGCCCTTCCTCAATAGCTTGTTGAAGGGTTCGCATCTAGTTGCCAGATTTGATATGAATCGGCGAACGGACTATAATCGACCCTGGAGGCTACGAATTTGGGTGAGATTGGAGGGTGGAGCCATGTCTATGATGGCTCGACACTTAGAGGGGTCGACTTCTATACCCCTTTGTCTCACCATAAAGCCTAGAAGCTTCCCAGATTCTACCCCGAATACACATTTTTGAGGGTTTAGCTTTACTTTGTAAAGCCTAAGCCTTTCAAAAATCTTTTGCAAACATTCGATATGAGTGCATCGGGTTTTGGATTTCGCCAAGAGATCATCTACATACACTTCTACGAGCTCATGAATCTGATCATGGAAGATCGTGGTCATGGCTCTTTGGTATGTTGCGCCGGCATTTTTCAAACCAAAGGGCATGACTGTATAGCAGTACGTGCCCCATGGGGTTGTGAATGCGGTCTTACCCTGATCTCGTGGACTTAGTTTGATTTGATTATAGCCTGAATAGCCATCCATAAACGAAAACATTTCATGATTTGTAGTACTATCGACTATCAAATCTATGTTTGGTAAAGGATAGTTATCCTTTGGAGTGGCTTTATTCAGGTTTCTGAAATCGATGCATATTCAAATTTTCTCATTGGTTTTTCGAACTACAATGATGTTTAACAACCAATCAGAATACGCAATGGGTTTTATAAATCTGACTTTTAATAGATCTTCTAAACCCTCTTTGACTTGCGTGTGTACATTCAGGTGTATTTTCCTACGCTTCTACTTTATGGGTTTTACATCCGCATCTAAGGGAAGACGATGTTCGACAAAGCTGGGATCTATGCCCGGCATGTCTTCATACGTCCTTGCAAACACATCTAAATAGGTTCGTAGAAATGCAATGAATGTTGATCTTTCATGTTCATGCAAGCATGCACCTATTTTGATGGTTTTGGGATTGGAATCACTCCCTAAGTTTACCTCTATGAAATCTCCTCCTACTGAATTGGAAGGTCTTTCAAAATCGAGAATTTTATGAAATTCTTGGAGCTCAGAAGTGGGATCTTCCTCGAGGGGATCCACTTCTGGGCTTCGATTATTCTCATGGGTTATAGACCCGAGGGAATTTAATGCGTGATTTTTCAAAAGACCTGGTTTTGCACTCGGATTTTCAATTGATTTCAAAATTTTTGGTCTGGCTACGCAGACGACGTTCCTTTCGAAATCTTTTAACAAAGTCCTACTAGGAGCAGCTTACAAAATCTTTTTGGTATTTTCTAGATTTTTCGATTTTTTTGGGTTTTTGTAAAACAAGAACTTTAGGAACTATACAAAGCACTCTATTTTTCAAGTTTTTGTTTTTCCATTGTTTTTGGTTTTTCCTCTTTTTCGATTTTTTTGATTTTAAGTTTTACAAATGTTTTTGTGTTTTTATGAAAGGGATCTTCCATCATACCTACAAAGGGAAAACGCTACGGGTTAGACTCGGAATAAGAGGTCTAAATCGTCGGTCTCTTCTAGGATAGGTTCCAGGGTACCCTTGACCCAGGTGGTCACAGGGGGTAGCTCTGGCGGTATTTTGGGAGTGTAGCCGATCCCGTATCAGCTTGGGTTGGCCCTAGGAGACCCTGGTTTTGTGCCCCTAGACTTTTATAGGGCGTGTAGCCCATATTCAACAACATGTTCCATGATTTTTTGTTTTTTGAAAAATTTTGATACAGATCGTGGTCCTGGAACTTGCTGTCATCCATATCGTGCTCGTATGGCTTCTTGTCTAGGGGTTTTGGAAATAGGGGATGCTTGGGTCTTCCTAGAAGGGTTAGAATCGGGAGGGAGCCTGCTTTGGGTGGCCCCTTCACATATACAACCTTCCTAGGGTTGTTTAACATGAGCCTTGGTGGCTCGACCATGGTCTGCCCCAGGTTAGCCTCATGGGCCTGGGAACTCGACAAACAAGGAGAGTTTATGATCCACTGAAGCTGAGGGTGACTCTCACCTAGGATCACCATCACTTGGTCCCTGAAAGGGATCTTGACACACCTGTGGAAGGTGGATGGCACAGCGCACAAGCTGTGTATCCAGGGCCTTCCCAACAACAGGTTATAATGGGGGTGGATGTCCAAGACATGGAACACCCCCGTGTGTGTGATCCCTCCCGTTTCCATTGGGTGTTCGATCGATCCTAAAGGCTTAGACGCATTCCCATCGTATCCAGTGATAACGATGGGGCTTGGGATCACGGAAGTCAAGGTGACTCTGATTTGGTACGCCACATGAAGTGGAAGGATGTTGAGCCCTCCTCCCCCATCGACTAGGCACCTGTCCAGAGAGTGGTTATTCAGAACCACCTCGATATGGAGGGCCTGGTTATGGGACTCGTAGGGTCTATCTACATCATCTTCTCAGAAAGTGATGGGCAATTTGGCTCCTATTAAAGCCACTTGGTTAGACAGGGATTCCAGACTTATGTTCGAACTAACCTTGGCTCTTTCTAGAATTTTCTCTAGCACGAGTCTATGCCTAGGCAAAGTTTGTATAAGCTCTAGGATAGACATGTGGATAGGAATCTTTGAAAGATGATTTTTGAAATCATAAGGATTTAGGACGACTTTCCCATTGTTTGCTTTTGGCAGAACTCTAGGAATACATGCTTTTGAGCGGCCAAGCACACTGACCACCTTTTTAGCACTTTGTAGGTGCGGGGGTTGATAGATCCTCCCGGATCTAGTCACTTCCCCCACGACCAACCTAGGGTTCGCACTAAAATTGGCTGTAATTATGAGTTGAGGAGCACCTTGAAGTTTTAAAACTGGTTTAACCGGGGATTCAGCTCTTGGTGGTCCCTGGATGACGACTTAGGCAGGCTTCTTGTAAAGTACAAGAGTGGGCGCACAAGTGGGTCGACCATACTCAGATTTTTGCGCTAGTTCTTTTGAAAAGGTGAGGGTACATACCTCCTTTCCTTTCCCACTGCTACTGGCATGTGTAAACACCCCAAAATCCCACAAATTTCTCAAATTCATCTGGTTTTGTAAAAGCAGCCCCAAAGGGCTATTTTGAATCTGGAAACCCAGGAGCCTTCCAGACAACCCTGTATATATGTTTTAAACTTCATATTTCAAAAATATATAATATGGCTTTTGAAAACCTTTTAAAACACGTTTTTGAAACCTCAAAGCAGCTTGGCCTAATGAAGACAGGACCAGCGAAGTCAAAGAGAGCCCGGAACCGGAGCACATGTCGAGCCCAGCACACCAACTCTCATATCAAATCCATACCCCCAGGATCTCGAACGTCCAAGACCCTGTTATTATCAAAATGTCATTTGAAGTCATCTCCGGAAGGCAGAAACGGAGGTGGACGATCATGTTGGCGAAGACCCAACGCAGACGGAGTGCTGATGCTGTCAGACCCCACACAAATCATCCATTTCGAACACAGCTCGAAGGAGTCAGAGTTCAGTTTGGATCGGATCTGGACCATATATATCCAGATCCCAATCCAAACCCATATGTGGACTTGGATTTGGATTTGGATCCAGAGATCCAATCCAATATCCATATCCATGGCCTACATCACCTTCTCATAAATGGAGGTGGGGCCCACTTGAATTTCACGTGGGATCATGGGCATGAGAGAGAGTGGGGGTGGATAAGATCAAGTGTGTTGTAATTAAGCTTGACTTGTGTGTCAAGTTTGGGGTTAATCATGTGGGTTAGCCTAATTGAGTGGGTTTAAGCTTGAAATTAGCCAAAACCTAACCTAGGGCTGCACCAACATGATGTGGTTAAGGTCTATGGGCCATGCAAAGGGAGCTCCTTCACCTAAACCTAACCCCAAAACACCTAACCCACTTCCCTAATCTGAGCCTAATCACCTAACCCACTTCCCTAATCCCGGCCTAATCCCAACCTAATCACCTAACCCACTTCCCTAATCCTTCCCTAAACCTAGGTTAATTTCCCTAAACCTAGCCTAATCCTAGCCTAACCACCTAACCTAGCTCACTAAACCTCACCTAGAACCAACCCACCTAACTAAACCCTAAACCACTAAACTACCCCATCTAAACCTAGCACACCATATCCCCCAAAACCATTAAAACAAAATATCTGGCCCTACCCTAATACCAGCCCACCATATCACCTTACCACCCTCCCTAGACCACCTAACCACTACCCCAAAACCACCCCCACCGCCCTTCACAAAGGCTATAAACCCCCCCCCCTAGTGGGCGGGTTTTTTTCAAGCCTTGGACCCCACTTCCCAGCCCAACCGAACCCAGCTGCCTGCACCACTTCCAGCCGGACCTTCCACTTGCACAGCCACCAGCCACCACCTCGCTCCACCTGCTCCACCACGCCCCAGCCGACCAACCATCCGTCGCCACCCTCTTCATCCGGCCGAACCTGCCCCATCCACCATCACACCCGGCTTCTCCTCAGCCACCCGCTGCCTCCCATCACTTGGTTAGTACCCCATACCCTACTTCACCTCTTCTCCACTTCCCCTCCACTCTTAACCATCCACCCTACCACCTCCTTACCCTAACACCAGCCACCTGCCGCCACCACTCCCATTCGGCCAAGCCTCAACCGACCTAACTACCCGCCACTACCTAACCACCCTATCCAACTCCCTAAGACCTGCCCATATCACTCCCTTACACCCACTACACCCACTACCACCTAGCCCCATCACCTAGCTAGCTTCCTTCCCATACTCCACCCATAGCCACTCTAGCAGCCCACCACCACCAAGTCCCCTTAGTCGGCCACTCCAACTGACTACCACCTGCCCCTTTGGTCAGCCATATCCGTCCCCTAGGTACTCCCTTAGCCTCCCTTAGTGCCACATTCCCTAGGCACCCCATCCTTAGCATCCGGCACCCCATCTCTAGTGGCCGGCCACCTTCAAGGCGCCTCTTCCGCGCACCAAGGACCTCCGGCCAACACCTCTTGCCGTTCACCCTCGCGGAGCTCCCTTTTGCAGCCCAAGGCGAAGGCCAAGCCCACGCTCAAGCAAGGCCTCTACGGACCAGCTACTAGTAAGTGCCTAACTCGGTCTTTAGTTGTATACTTGTTTGAGATTCAATTCGATACGGGGTTGTAATAACGGAGCATAGTCTCCCCCTGCTTGTAATAACGTGGCTTGGCACACCCACACACGTGCACTCTCTTAGTTGTGCACGATTTTGAACACACACGGGCTTAATCAGCCCCTAATACATAAGTATATACATATGCTTTCATTTTTGAAGGGTTTTGCTTAAGTTGGGTGTGTTGTCTTTCAATTCAAGCACTCTCACACACATTGAGCCTTCGCTCTTATTTGAAAGACCCAAGTAAGGGCCGACCTATACTATTTGGGTTTCATTTCATGTCATGTGTGTAAGTCTTTCAATTCAAGCACTCTCACACACATTGAGCCTTCGCTCTTATTTGAAAGACCCAAGTAAGGGCCGACCTATACTATTTGGGTTTTATTTCATGTCGTGTGTGTAAGTCTTTCAATTCAAGCACTCTCACACACATTGAGCTTTCGCTCTTACTCCCAAGACCTTAGTCAAGGCCTATTGCAGTTATATTTGGGTTTAATTTCATGTCGTGTGCGTAGTACTTCAATTCAAGCACTCACACACATTGAGCTTTTGCTCTTATTCCCAAGACCTTAGTTAAGGCCATACTGCAATTTATATTTGGGTTTAATTTCATGTCGTGTGTGTAAGTCTTTCAATTCAAGCACGCACCCACATTGAGCCTTCGCTCTTATTTGCAAGACCCGAATAAGGGCTCATATACATACTCTATATACATATTTCCCTTCGGTTATTTCCCTTCGGTTATTTCCCTTCAGTATTGTCTTTACATTCGGGTTTTCCCTTTGGAGTAGCATGAGTTTGCATTGCATTTACGCCATACCACGAGGTAGGACGCATATTGCATCAAAGCAAGCCCCACTCGAATTCGCCCATGTAGTGGAGTGTTCATAACACAAAAACTAGGTGGCCCGAAAAGGGATAAAAGGAAAGACTTAGGCACGTGCAAATCCACATGATCTAAAACATGCAATCGCATCTAAAAGACCCGAATTAGACACCTCGAACTGCTTCGTAGACTTTCTCTCCCAAAACTCGATTTTTACAAAGTGTACAGACTGACCCTTGCGCATCAGTGCAAGAAGGTCTGCGACGACAAGAGCTCACTTGCTCACAGTCGCCACGATTAGAAGTCAGTTTTAATATATCTTCGCTAGCTTAGGTAAGCTAGCTGGCATGCCCTGTTTGCATAAATAGGCCTTAGACACACGAGAGGATCCGCTCCAAAGCCCTGAAAAGGTGAGAAGCGGGGATTTTCGCGCGTCTACAGTGTGCTTGGGAAAGGGTTCTTTGAAGATAGCTTGAGTTGGCTCAGGTTCCGAAGTGACCTGGAGCCGGCCCTCCGCTATCAAGTTCTCGATTTTATTTAAAAGGGAGAAACAACGTTTTGTATCATGGCCTTTGAGCCGATGATACTTGCAAAAATGATTTAAATATCCCCCTTTGGAAGTGACTCCCTCAGGGATTTCGGGAAGTTCTATCATGCCTTGAGCAAGTAGGAGGTCTAGGACCTCCGACACAGGTTGCCCCAGTGGTGTGTATTTCCGTTTTTCAATCGATTTTTGAAAATTTCGTTCTCTTTTGTTTTCTGGTTTTTCAAAATTTTTGGAAGTGCCCACCACGCCTAGATCCACCCGGACATTGGCGATTTTATGGGGCTTTGCCCCTTTGTCCATCGTGGGTAGCCCATAAGTGATGGGCTTTTCCAAGCGGGTTTTAGAAACGGCACTTCCTTTCCATAGGTGATCATATATCCCCTTTTTCAAGTTTGTTTCGAAAAGGGATGCTTTTTTGATCAACTTATGGAAAGTTGAGATCTCATGGAGCGAGAGAAGGGTCTTTAACTAGCTTTTAAAATTATCCAGGATGAGCATGATTGCACATCCTTCGGATATGGGCTCTCGCACTTGGCCCAAAAGGGACCTCCATCGAATAATGAAGGCATGTACGTCTTCGTTCATGCCTTGCTTCGTATCCCTTAAAGTGTTCAAAGTCGGTGTGACTTCTATGTTATGTGCAAATCTTTGCATGAAACAGTTCGCTAACTCTTCAAAAGTAGCGAACTAGCTTAAATCGTAGGAAGCCAACCATTTGACTATTGTGCCTTTAAGGGATAAAGGGAACCAATACACCCATTTCATTGAGTCCTTTTTCTTCTTATGGGCTCGACGCGAGAAAAGTTGCAAGTGAGACCTAGGGTCTCCCATGCCATCATACCGATGGAAGTTCGATATTTCATCGTCACTGTCTGTTTCATAATCCATAGGAAGAAAATCAGACAGGGCGTAACTCCTTTTCTCTTTATTTTGCCCTTTCAGCAGCTGTTGTAGGGCTTTACGGTCCTTTTGTGTGAAGGACTCGTGGTATTGGTTGCCTTCCATTACGGAGGCCTCTTTGTGCTTGAGAGGTTTTTCAGATTTTTTCTTGGCCCTTTGTTCACCATTCGATGAACAGGAATCGCCTACTTCAACCTCTCGGCTGAGAGCATCGATTTTGGCCTCGAATTCCCTTCTTAAGTCCTCTATCTCGTCTCGTTTGATCTTATTTTTCAAAACCCTCCTAGAGTGAGAACTTGATGCACATGAGCCTTGGCTTGACACTTCACTTGGGTTGGATTTTGACATGTTTTCAAGCCTTTTTCAAAATTCCTAAGTACAAGTAAAGAAAAAAGAGTTAAAACAACACCTCTTTAAAAATCTTTTCGCAAGTTTCCTAGAGTGACTCGACTTTAAAAGACTCACGTCCCACCGGGCGCGCCAAATTACTGTAGACGCAGAAAATTCCCGCTCTTGGTTTTTACGCCTGAAGCGAACCTTTTCGTGTACCTAAGTCCTATTTAAACAAACAGGGCATGCCAGCTAGCTTACTTAAGCTAGCGAAGATATATTTTAAAACCTGACTCCTAACGTGGCGACTGTGAGCAAGCAAGCTCTTGTCGTCGCAGACCTTCTTGTACCGATGCGCAAGGGTCAGTCTGTACGCTTTTAAAATCGAGTTTTTGAGTGTAAGAACCTACGAAAGCGGTTTGAGGTGTTTGATTCGGGTTGTTTTTTGTATGATTTTCAGATTTTAGATCACGTGGATTTGCACGTGCCAAAGTCTTTCTTTTTATCCCTTTTTGGGCCACCTAGGTGTATGTTATGAACACTCCACTAAAATGTGGCGATTTTGAGCGGGAGTATGGGGTTTGCTTTGATGCAATATGCATCCTAACTCGTGGTATGGTGTATATGCAATGCAAACTCATGCAACTCCAAAGGAAAAACTCGAATTTAAAAGACAATGCCGAAGGGAAATGACTTGTAATGGAAATTGCCGAAGGGAAATGACTTGTAATGGAAATTGCCGAAGGGAAATGACTTGTAAATATAAAATGCCGAAGGGAAATTACAAAAGGGAAATATGGCTATATCTTAAGAGCGGAAAGGCTCAATAGTGCAAGTGTGTGCCGTGTATATATTGAAAGACTACGCACACTGCTGAACCTTAAAACCCAAATTGAAAAGACATAGCCAAAAGGGAAATACGTATATAGTATATATGAGCCCTTACTTGGGTCTTGCAAATAAGAGCGAAGGCTCAATGTGGGTGCGTGTGAAAATGTAAAGACAACACACACAACTTCAAATGAAACCCAAATATAAATTGCAATATGGCCTTAACTAAGGTCTTGGGAATAAGAGTGAAAGCTCAATGTGTGTGAGTGCTAGAATTGAAGTACTACGCACACAAAATGAAATTAAACCCAAATATAAATTGCAATATGGCCTTAACTAAGGTCTTGGGAGTAAGAGCGAAAGCTCAATGTGTGTGAGTGCTAGAATTGAAGTACTACGCACACAACATGAAATTAAACCCAAGGATAGTATAACACGGCCCTTACTTGGGTCTTGCAAATAAGAGCGGAAGCTCAATGTGTGTGAGTGCGAGAATTTAAAGACAACACACCCAACTCAAGCAAAACCCTACACAACTTAAAGTATATACATAAACTTGTATCTAAAGGGCTGATTAGGCCCGTGTGTGTTCAAAATCGTGCACAACTAAGAGCGAGGTAGGCTCAAGTGCACATGTGTGTGGGTGTGCCAAGCCACGTTATTACAAGCGGGGAGAGACAATGCTCCGTTATTACAACCCCGTATCAAATTTAATTTAATTTAAGCAAGTCTACAACTAAGGACAGAGTTAGGCACTTACTTATAGCTGGTCCGGAGGTGACTTGCTTGAGCGTTGGCTTGGGCTGCAAGAGGGAGCCCCTCGGAGAGACACGGCAAGGATGTGTGGTCGGGTGACAAAGGAGCGCGTGTGTGGCGCCTTGGAGCTTGCCGACTGCTAGGGGGGTGCTGCCGTGACGTCTAGGGCTGAAGTAATTAAGGGAGGTCACTAAGGTAGGGAAGGCTCTATGGAAGGTGGCGCTAAGGGGAGCCTAAAGGGAATGCCTAAGGGAAAAAGTACGACTGCCGTGTGACTTGGGTGCAGTCGGCTGGGGGTGGCCGACTAGGGGTGGTTTAAATGGTGGCCGGGTAGGATAGCTAGGGAATGTCAAGGATGGGAAGGGAGCTAGCTAGGGTGCTGTGGAAGGTGGAGTTGAGGGTTGGTTGAGAGTGGAAGGGCCAGGTTCTAGGGAGCAAGGTAGGGTGGCCGGGTATCACTAGGAAAAAAGGTAAAGGATCGGGTGGTGTAAGGGGTTAGGTCTGGCCGAATGGGTAAGGGTGGCGGGAAGGTGGTGCTGGCGAGGTGGAGTGGTGGTATGGGCGGTTGAGAGTGGAGGGGGAGTGAAGAGAAGATGGAGTTAGGTGTAAGGTACTAACCGAATGGATGAAGAAGGTTGGTGGGTGGAAGAAAGGCAGCCGGATGATGAAGGAGGATGGAGCTCGGCCGGGAGGTGGTGGCGACGTGGAGTGGAGCAGGCTGGGAGGCAGTGGTGGCATGAGGTAGAGCTTGGCTGGGGGTAGTGGTGGTGCAGGTGGAAGAAGGGAGCAAGGTGGAAGGTTCGGCTAGCCCAATGGTGGGCTGGAAGAAGATGAGAAAGGATGAAAAACCCTCCCACTAGGGGGGGGGTTTTATAGGTTTTTGAAGGGCGGTTGGGGCTTGTTTTTGGAGGGTGGTAAGGTGGTTTAGGTGGTGGTGGTGTGGTGATAAGGTGGGCTGGTTTTGAGGAGGGGCCAAATATTTTGCTTTAAGGGGTTTTAGGGATATGGTGTGCTAGGTTTAGGTAGGGTGGTTTAGGGGTTTAGGGCTTAGCTAGGTGGGTTGGTTTTGGGATGAGGTTTAGTGAGGTGGGTTAGGTGATTAGGCTAGGATTAGGTTAGGATTAGGGGAATTAGGCTAGGTTTAGGGAGGTGGGTTAGGTGATTAGGTTGGGATTAGGCCGGGATTAGGGTAAAAGGCTAGGATTAGGGGTTTTGGTTTAGGATTGGGTTAGGGAGCTCCCTTTGCATAACCCATAGACCTTATTGCATCATGTTGGTGCAGCCCTAGGTTAGGTTTTGACTAATACAAGCTTAAACCCATACTAATTAGGCTAACCCACATGATTAACCCCAAACTTGACACACAAGTCAAGCTTAATTACAATTCCCCTCAAATCTTATCCTCCCCATTCTCTCTCATGCCCATAATCCCACTTGAATTTCAAGTGGGCCCACCTCTATTTATGAGAAGGTGATGTGGGCCATGGATGTGGATATTGGATTGGACCTCTGGATCCAAATCCAAATCCAAATCCACACATAGGTTTGGATTGGGATCTGGATATATATGGTCCAGATCCAATCCAAACTAAATTCTAACTCCTTCAGGCTGTGTTCAAAATGAACGGTTTGTGCGGGGTCTGATAGCATCAGTACTCCGTTTGCGTTGGGTCTTCACCAACATGGTCGTCCGCTTCTGTTTTCACCTTCCGGAGATGATTTCATATGATTTCTAATTATAACAGGGTCTTGGACATTCAAGATCCTGGGGGTGGATTCAACATGAGAGTTGCTATGCCGGGCTCGACTTGTGCTCCGGTTCTGGGCTCTCTTTGGCTCTTTTGGTCCTGCTTTGATCAGGCCAAGCCTCTTCGTGGGGTTTCAAAACATATTTTAAAGTTTTCAAAACTATATTACACATATTTAAAACATATAAAGTTTAATACATATGTACAGGGTTGCCTGGAAGGCTCTTGGGTTTCAAACTCAAAATGGCCCTTTGGGGCTGCTTTTACAAAACCAGGTTGTTTTGAGAAGTTCGTGGGATTTCGGGGTGTTTACAGTAGGACCGGTAGATTACCAAGATATAAATCACCATCATGCACCCACAACCCCACAGAATGTGTCGAAGGATGCAGATTTGGAAGGTACGGTGAATGTTCAACACAAAAAAGAATTCCAAAATAAAAAAAATGAAATTTCAAATTTGGTAACCCCTAGGGCAGGTATCGATAGACTAGGTATACCTCATCCTATCATCCACCTACTAGGAGAGCCCCACCCGGCCAAGGTCGCCCCTCTCCTAGATGAGCTCAACTCACCCGACACTCATAAACCCATAGACCTCCAAGACATAACCAATGAAATTCAAGTGTACAACCATGTTATAGATGATACAATATTCCAGGGTCATCCCCTTTATCAAAATTTTTCAAAACTTAAAAAGCCTTGGAATATGTTACTAAACATGGGATATATACCTTACTAGGGCCTAGGAGCTAAGAACCAAGGTAGATTAGAACCTATCATACCCATACCAAACAAAGGACAATATGGTTTAGGTTATAGCCCACCCATACCACCTGAGCTACCACCTAAGACCAATTGGGTCAAGGGTGCCCTACAACTAGCTAAAACCGAAACCTATGGTTTAGACATCTTATTTGGAGTCTAACTCGTAGTGTTTTCTTTGTAGGTTTGATGGAAGATCCCTTTTTATTAGAAAAAGCCAAAAAAATTAGAAACTCCAAAAACCCAAAAAAATCAAAAAAAATAGAAAATTCTCAAAAGGAAAGTTCTCTTGATTTCCCTTCTACTATTTGCTTTGAAAAATACAAAAAAAACTAGTTTTGGCTTTTGACGTAATGTATCTTCAACTTTTGTCTAATTTTCGATGTTTGGTAATCTCATTTGGGAAAAGACTAGGAAACCAGGGACTTCGCTCATCTGTCAAAGCTCGGAACATGTGAAATTTGCTAGTTTCCATCACTTGAGACTTAGTTTAAAATCCTCCTACTGTCGTCAACAGCAAGGTCACCAAATGCTGCAAGATGCTCCTTCAGCCATGAAGCTTGAACTACAAAAGGTGGAACGTAATTGGTTGTGAAGCATAATTAGCTTTCAGCAGCAGGATCATGATCAAGAGAAATCTGCTGACGTCAAGATTGTAGGTGCCGATGGCATGTAGAAGTTCGACTTCTTTCATCTCTCACGTTCTTATCATCTGAACAGCAAACAAGACCAACCCATGGAGACAGTGAAGGAAACTTATAGGATGTGCAGGCTTGGGAACATCAGGAACCTTTTCAGACAAAGCCCCTTTTGTTGTTCCTCTTGCTGAATTATCTGTCGTTTTTCTACTCTCCATGTCACACTGGATCTAACGTCTCCTCTTACTTTTTGCAGGAATACTCAAATGTGGGCATTGGTGGATTCTTCGTGTGACGACCCAGGGCGGCTTCCACATGTTTCCCTTCGAACAGCTCCAGTTGTGTTCTGCTTCTTTTTACCAGCGTGCAACTTCTGCATGAGCAGCCTTTAGTTGGATGCCGTGAGTCTAGATATGACTTGCTGTATTGTATTTCAAGATGCACTTTGACAAGCTAACAGAAACACCTTTGTACAGCCCAGCCAGTTTAGCAATCGAACTGGATAAAACTGAACACCAAGTATAAACATGAACTATTAATAAATGACCACTTTGAGGGAACCGACCATCCCACATGATGATCTCAACCGACCATTAAAGTTATACTTATTGGAGTATTTAAACCAACCCACATTACCTGCATGTTTGCTGTGAAAGTGGTTATGCAAATCCATGTTACATGCTTTACTACAAAAGCGTTCAAGTAAGCCCATGTTACGATTTTGAAAACCAACCATCATGCTCGTTAGATTTCTTCCATGAGTGTTGGAATATTAACATTATTCTTAACATAACAGTAACAGATGACAATGCCAAACTGATGCATATCAATACACTAATTACCTCAACAACCAATCATAACATATACATGTTACGAAAGGCGTTCGATACCAAACCTTTGTTTTCGGAAGCGTTCTTTCTTGCTTCCATCTTTCCTTTCCTTTGATAACATCAACTTTTCCCTCGGGCAACTGATTTCTTTCCGAATATGAACTTTTTGTTTTGGAAAGCTCACTTTCCCTTTTTGATGCCCGCTCTCCTTTTTGGGCACCCACCTGCCTTTTCAGGTATCAAATTGTCTTATAAATGCCTATTTCTTTTCAAATGACAAATTTAAAACAAATTTATCAACAGAAAACTTTTAAATAAATGAAATCCTGCTTTTTCCATGCCGGGGGCAAAATTGTCATTTTCATCCAATCTTGTCAAAATTCGAAATTTTCAGAAAGGAAAGTATTCTTTCATCATTTTAAAGCTTCCATAAAATTTTGGTACCGAAACAACTCGTTTAGTGCCTTTTTCCTTCAAAAACCCAAAATTACCAAAAATAGCTACTTTCTTAAAAAAAGTAAAAATTTTAAAAGAAAATTTTGGGTGTTTACAGATGCCCCTCTTTGACATTATCTTAAATTTATTTGGATAATGGCAAAGAAGAAAACACCCATTTGCTTTTCTTCCCAGATTTGCTTTGAGAGTATGGAATCATTCTTTATTCCATAACATCTATTTCCTTGGATTCTTAGCAAAAAGGGATTTGGTAAGAGCTCCTATTCCTAGGGCAATCATGCATGAACGACCACTTTATGAATGCATTCATGTGTGTGAATGAATAAAATGGATGTTTAGAGACTCATACCTTTGATTTGAGAACTTGAGAAGAAGCCTATGATGGCTAGCTGCCCCAAGCAAGGGTCCCTGTTTCTTTTGATGTTTAAGATTTTCAAAATTCCTTTTTCAAAAAGAGAATTCCTTTTTGGTTTCTATCAAAAAGGACTTACAATTTCTTACACTTCCCTTCACTCGGGTTTTAATACCCACTAATAAGTAGAGGTTTTATAGAAAGTTTTTGAATAACATTTCAAAGCTCTCTTTCTTACCTAACGAATTCTAATTCTCAAACAACATGAATTTAAATGAAATAGGTCCTATTCCTACTCTAGGACTTTCAAGGTGAACTTTTCTCCATCGGGATGAGCTATGGGGATTTGGGAAAGAATTACTCGCGGTCCCTTCTTAAGTGTCCCGGGGTTTAAGGCAAAGAGACGGAAAATTGCTCTTTTGAGCTTTGGCTTTTCCTTTTTCTTTTTTCTTTTTCTTTTTCAAGAGAAGACCTCTTTTGAAGAAGTTTTTGTATTCCCTCTGTCTATTCGGGAAAGACTTCTTCTTGGAGGAGTTTTTGCATTCCCTTTTCCTTTTTCTTTCAAAGAGAAGACTCCTTTTTAAGAAGTTTTTGTATTCCCTCGGTCTATTTGGGGAAGACTTCTTTTTTGAGGAGTTTTTGTATTCTCTTTTTCTTTTTCTTTTTCTTTTGAATATTGCCAATTTTCCTTTTTTTGGAGAGAAGCGAAATGGGGAATACAACTCATCCCTTTAGATAATCAATCTAGCCAAGATTGTCCTATTTCCTAATAGCACCTACCATTTGAAAGCACCTTGCTATTTTGAATTAGGCCTCATTTGGTAAGTAAAAGATTTTTGACATGTTACCAAATAATTTTTGGAAACTCCACTTTTCATAAAGTATCAATTCCCTAATTTGGAGTCACATAATCCATCTTTGGTCCTTCTTTCCAGAAATTCAAAAGAGTTCTATTTTCAAAATCTTTTCAAATAGAATTTAAAGTAGACCCCACACATAGTATTGGACATTTATAGAATCTACTAATTTTCCTTCCTTAACATCAACTTACCAATATTGATGATGCCCCTTTGCAACATAGGGACCATCCTTGTGGGCTGCCATCTTCAAATGGAGTACGGGCTTCTTTTGGATGCATTATGTTATGCAAGATGCATTCCTATAATACAATGATAAGGCATGCTTTATGATATGATGAATACACTCAATTTCTATGAAATGTATTTAAGGAATAACATCTCAATGCCCCTAGTTTGGAGGAAATGGCATGAGAACTCACATATTATGGCCGATCTCTATACGACACAACTGTTTTTCAATGTGATGCATGAAAGATATGCACAACCTAAGTCTTAGCGATGCATGATATGATCCTTGGATGTATTTTCGGTAGGTTAACTCTCTAATGCATTTCTAGGAAACTCCTACTTACACACTTTGAAGCATTTTCCAAATCAACGATTTTATAGAATTTAGAAAGCTTGGAGGCTTGACCATCCTCATGGATGAGGGGACTTTCCTCCTTGCTTTGATCACTCTCAAGTTCTTGTTTTCTAGGGAAGTATCACAGATAAGAAAAGAAAGCATTTCTAAATCTTCTTTTTTTTATTTTGGAAAATAATTTTTTTGGAGTTTTCAATGACCGGTTTTATCATCCTCCTATCACTTCCTTGAATAGAGATCATCATCAACGTGATGTCAGTTCCACGGGAAAGCCAGGTTCCTCACAGAATTGAACGTTTCCTCAAGAAAGGCACGCATGGGATCGAAAGAGAAAGAATTGTGACAATCTCTGATGCAACCCATGATGGCGGCATAGTCCCCCAGGTTGTATAATTTCCAAACAGTTCTTGTTCCTCTGTTCCGAACCACCATAACGACTACAATCATGGCTAGGCGATACTTCATCCGTTCTTGAAAGTTTGCAGCAACACCCTCTTCAGCAACTTTTGCCGATCCATCAAGACAGCAAACTTACCAATTACAGCTCCCAACAGCTGCACTTGTCAATCACGTTCCCATCCCAATCCTGTTGGGAACGCCATGCCACAGTGGCTGTCAAAAACCCATGTTACACAGCAGATACTTACCTTGCCAATGAGCAGCTCCTTTCCAAATTCACAGAACCAGCAGCAACCTTCCAAAATTTGTTTTTTACAGCAATCACCTACCAAAAATGAGTTTGTTCAGCAAGGCAACTTGCCTTGTCCAATTCCATACCAAAGGGGCACCCTTTGGCCTATAAAAGGATCCTCAATGAGGCTGCGAAGAAAGGAGCCCAAGCCAAGAATCAGTCCAAAAATCCATCCTCGAGTCACCACAAAGCATCAATCTTAGGATCAACCAGCCCAAGCCAAGAATCAGTCTGAAAATTGATCCTCCAGTCACCACAAAGCATCAATCCGGGGGAACCAGCACACAGGAACATTCAGTCCGAAAATTCAGAGAAATAGAGAGAGAGAGAAAGGAAGCAGAAGAAGGAAGTTCGTTCTGGTTCCGACGTCCGACGATCGTCTAGAGAAGTGCTCCTACGTCCCCTCTCACTCACACAGGTTGGAATTCTTGCACAAATTGGTTTTAATTCATGAGAATCTGAAAAAGCACAGATTTTGGAAATTTGTACATGAATCAAGGCCTTGAGCCCATGTTCTTCATTGATATCGATACAAACATGCATGATTCCTTCATGAACGAAAGTAAAATCCATGTTTAGATGATTTCCATGATTTATTAGGATTGATACAGGTTGAACTTTGTTCTAGAATCACGTTAGGAACCTTCTAAAATTTTCTACAAACTTAGTTTCTGAAACTGTCTGTGCACACACGTCTGATCACTGAATTATTATGGGCAAACAGCTAATCCAATTGATCCAAAATTTTGCATGCATAATATAGACATATCAGACCTGATTAGGTAAACGTTTGAGGAACTTTTATAATCATTTGCTTAGTTAATCAAATCCGTGAAATTTAAGATTGCATTTTACAAAAACAGAATGTTCAGAAACAGACTTATGTTCTTTTGATCATATCTCTGCAACCACTAAGTGGAATTTGATGAAATTTGATTATCTGGAAATATAACATCCGTAGATTTCTAACACAACAAATTTTATCAAAATTGGATGTCTGAGTGCTCAGATATTTCTGTTTTTCTGAGCCTTTGATTCATAGAAACAGGGTTGTTCTGAATTTTATAACAATTTCTGATTCTGTATTTAATTCTCAGAAAATAAAGAACAAAATTATAAAATAAAAATATATTATGATTCTGCACATTTGTATCTCTATTTTGTAAAATGTTTAGAATTTTTGGAGAACCAAAGTATTTTTAAAAATTCAGAGAACAGGCCTCTGAAACTGAACAGGTTCTACAAATCTCAGAATCTGAAATTTTTCAAAAATCAAGAACTTAGGCACAAATCTGAAACTTTGGAAAATCTGGTTTTTTCTTTTTCGATTTAATGGATTCAAACAAATTTCAAGCGTCTAGGCTGACCCTTGAGCGCCAGTTCAAGAAGGCCTAAGTCGAAAAGATCTCACTTGTCCACAATCGTTCTAAGAAGTCAGAAAAACACAATTTGTTAGTTTTAGCAAACTAATTGGCACGCTAGCGCAACCCAACGTAGTTCGAGGGTTTGGTTTCAAATCCCATGATTTGAAATAAAATCACGTCTCTAACTGGCATGCTTCCCCCTTACTTAGCCTTTTTCCCCTAATCCTTCCCTAATCCCAACCTAATCACCTAACCTACTTCCCTAATCCTTCCCTAATCCCAACCTAATCACCTAACCCACTTCCCTAATCCTCCCCTAAACCTAGCCTAATTCCTCTAACCTCACCCTAATCCTAGCCTAAACACCTAACCCACTCCACTAAACCTCACCCTAAGCCCAACCCACCCAGCTAAGCCCTAAACCACTAAACCAACCCACCTAAAACCCTAGCACACCATATCCCTAAAACCACCTAAGATAAATATTTGGCCCACCTAAAAACCCAGCCCACCATATCCCCTAACCACTACCACCATACCCCTAAACCAGCCCCCCCATACCAGCCCAACCGACCCCAACAAAACCCTATAAACCCCCCCCTTGTGGGCAGGTTTTTATGCAATCTTGGGCAGTCGAGCCCTTGCTCTTCCTCTCTCATCCCTTTCTCTCTTCTCTCACCTGCTCCCTCTTGGAACCCAGCAAGCTCCACTCCACGCCACCACCATCCTCCGGCCAGCTCCACTTCACGCCACCCGACTGCACCAACCTGCCACCTACCATCCCTTCGGCTGCACCTTGACACCTGTCACCTTCACCTTCCGACCAGCTCCACTCTCTGGTTAGTACCCCATCATAATACCACCCTCTCTTCACTCCCCCTCCACTCTTAGCCACCACCCACCACCCTTCCTTAGCCCAGCCTCCACTTCATCCAGCCGGCCAACTCAACTCCACGCCACCCCCATCTACCCGACTGCATCACCCGCCACCTTACCTTTCCCTTAGACATCCCCTAGCCAATACACTCAGCCTTACCTCTCCCCAAGACTCCCCCCACACCTTAGTGACACACCCCAGCTCCCTTTACTTTCCCTAAGCACCCCTAACTACCCCAGCCAAGGCCGCATCACCTAGCTCCACTCGGCTAGTGCCAAAGCGCCACCCGCTGCACTCTTGCCGTTCGGCCAGCACCTCCCTTGCTGCGCCCTTCCGAGGAGCTCCCTCTTGCAGCCCAAGGCGACACTCAAGCCCAAGCGCAAGCAAGTCACCCCCGGACCAACTATACGTAAGTGCCTAACTCGGTCCTTATTTATAGACTTGCTTAAGCTTAATTAAATTTGATACGGGGTTGTATTAACGGAGCGTTGTCTCCTTCCGCTTGTAATAACGTGGTTTGGCACACCCACACACACGTGCACTTGAGCCTATTCCGCTCTTAGCTGCACAGGATTTTGACACACACATGGGCCTAATAAGCCCTTAAGATATAGACTTACTTATATAATTTAAGTTGCGTGGGGTTTTGCTTAAGTTGTGTGTGTTGTCTTTCAATTTTCACACTCACACACATTGAGCTTTCGCTCTTATTTTCAAGACCCTAGTAAGGGTCGTGCTATACTTTCCCTTGGGTGTTTAATTTCATGTCGTGTGCATAGTACTTCAATTCTACACTCACACACATTGAGCTTTCGCTCTTATTCCCAAGACCTTAGTCAAGGCCTATTGCAATTATATTTGGGTTTAATTTCATGTCGTGTGCGTAGTACATCAATTCTACACTCACATACATTGAGCTTTCGCTCTTACTCCCAAGACCTTAGTTAAGGCCATATTGCAATTATATTTGGGTTTCATTTAAGTTGTGTGAGTTATCTTTCAATATACACACAACACCCATGCAACACGTTGGCGACCTTCGGGCCCATATATATTATAAGTATTTCCCTTTCGGTTATGTATTTAAGATTTGGGTTTTAAGGTTCAGCAGTGTGCGTAGTCTTTACATATATACACGGCACACACTTGCACAATTGAGCCTTTCCGCTCTTAAGATATAGCCATATTTCCCTTTTGCAATTTCCCTTTTGCAATTTACATTCAAGTCATTTCCCTTCCGCATTGTCTTTCAATTCGGGTTTTCCCTTTGGAGTTGCGTGAGTTTTGCATTGCATATACGCCATACCATGAGTTAGGATGCATATTGCATCAAAGCAAACCCCACACTCCCGCTCAAAATCGCCCCACTTAGGTAACGTGTTCATAACACACACCTAGTTGGCCCGAAAAGGGATAAAATGAAAGACATAGGCACGTGTAAATCCACGTGAAATAAAATTTGAAAACCATACAAAAATAGCCCGAATCGAACACATTAAACATTTTCCTAGGTTATCATATTTAAAACTCGATTTTCTAAGCGTACAGACTGACCCTTGCGCATCGGTGCAAGAAGGTCTGCGACAAAAAGAGCTTGCTTGCTCACAGTCGCCACGTTAGGAGTCAGATTTCAAAATATCTCTTCGCTAGCTTAAGCAAGCTAGTTGGCACGCCCTTTTGCTTAAATAGGACTTAGACATACGAAAAGATTCGCTTCAGGCCTAAGAACCAGAGGCGAGGATTTTCTAGCGTCTACACCTTACTTCACCCCCCAAGCCCACGATCAGTTGTTCGCCATGTCTCATACAAGCCATTCCCCATTAAAACCCCACGGCCAACAGTTGGTTGTGCTCCCTAACCTAGCCATGACTTGCCTTAGTTAGCCAGCACCTAGGACAACCACCCTAGCCTAGACAAAAATCTAGCTAGGACCAACCCCAAGTCCCCATTAAACCAAGTTCACTCGAGCCACCTTTGGCTCGAGTCACACATGCAAAACCTAAGGCCAAGTGTTGGCCGAACCCTAAAGGAAAGCCCCTCTCACTCGAGCCACCTTTGGCTCGAGTCTCACAAGACAAAACCCAAGGCCAAGTGATGGCCGAACCCCAAACCAAACCCTCCCACTCGAGCCACCTTGGCTCGAGTCCTACCTTAGCCCAAATCAGCCCCAAGTGACCCCTAAATCTGGTATAACTTGTTGCTCCCATCTCCAAGTGCTTCCAAGCTTCCAAGCTCTCCGGCTTCACTCCCACGTGACCCGGACTCAATACGAAGAAGGCGTATGCGTCCTAGACACACCCCACATAGCGGGCTAGGTGAGTTGTAAGTACTTACATTTGGTACTTAGTTAAATTTTGATACGGGGTTGTAGTAATGGAGCGTAGTCTCCCCTCAAAATGTAATATTGGTGCATGACACACAAGCACATACGTGCACTTGAGCCTTTCCGCTCTTAGTTGCACACTTTTGCACACACATGGGCCTTGACAACCCCTAAGATATAGCTCTATTTATATATATTCAGTTGCGTGGGTTTTACATTCAAGTCGTGTGTGTTGTCTTTCCATTTCACACTCACACACATTGAGCCTTCGCTCTTACTCCCAAGACTCTAATAAGAGTCATATTGCAATTCAATTTGGGGTGTTATTTTCAAGTTGTGTGCGTTGTCTTTCCATTCCACACTCACACACATTGAGCTTTCGCTCTTACTCCCAAGACTCTAATAAGAGCCATATTGCAATTCAATTTGGGTTGTTAAATTCTGCCGTGTGTGTTGTCTTTCAATTTACACACTGTAAACACCCCGAATTTTCCAAAAATCAAAAACTCTCAAAAATACCAAAAAGCTCGTTTGAGCCAAAACAATGACCTATTTTGAAATGTGAAAACAGGTACAGAAGGCAAAAGAAAAGCCCAGGCAAGAAGAGGATTCGAGCCCAGAATTTCAGAAGCCACCCCCTGTTCAAAAATGGAAGAAAAAAGAGCCCGTTTGGAGAAAAGCCCGACAGAAGGGTAAAAATGTAATTTGGGTCAAAGAAAAAGCACAAAGCAGCTCCAAAATGCAGAAAGAAGCCCAGTACCTGAGGAAGTCGACAGAAGTCCGAGACACATCCCGTCAGAATGAAGAACGGAATCCGTGCGGCAATCTGAGTTCGATATCAATAGGAATCGGCCAAAAACCAAAACGGTGGACCGAAACAAACGCCGAAAAAGTCCTGAAAAGCAGAACACCGGTTGGAAGAAAGACTTGGGGAAGACCCAGGCAAGAGTTGGGCCTCCGATGAATCGAAGCCCGCTCAAAACTGACGGTGAAAAGTACCAGAAAGGACCAGAAAACCAAGGAGCAGAAGAAAAAGTTCGAATTGGATCTGGACCCAAAATATCCAGATCCAGATCCAAATTGTGTTTGGATTGGATCTGGATCTCAAAATTCAAGATCCGAGATCCAAGATCCAAACCCAAATAAATATTTGGACTGGATCTGGATCTCAAAAATATCCGAGATCCATGATCCAGATCCAAACAGGGTTTGGATTGGATCTGGATAGCCAGACCCAAATCCAGGACCCAAGATCCAAGACCCACTTAAAACCTCTATAAATAGAGGTGAGTGGGCTGGAAAAAATGGAGCGTGAAGTCCAGATAGGGAGAGGTGCTTCACGTGAAAGAAAGGGGGGGGGGATGAGAGAGAAAGTGGCCCATTGGCCCAAAATACTTTTTGTTTAAAGATGGGGATTGGCCAAGGGCTGCACCAATGGTAGAAGCCTCTTCTTCAAAGCTGGGAACGTTGCATGGTGGAGCTTGGCGGCGTGAGTGGTGGCTGGAGCGGAGCTGCACCCTAGGTAAGCCTTAAAAACCTAATCTAACCCACCTCTTCCCTAACCTCTCTAGACCATCCATCAACCACCAAGAACCACCCCTAAAAACACTACCTAAACAACCAAGTCCTGGCCGATTTTTCCAAAACATCTACCCTAGACAACCACCTAGCTAGGCCGCTCCAAGACCTAAACCTAGTTCGGCCACCACCTGGCCGAACTCCCCCCTTCAACCCAACCAAGTTCGGCCAGCTTTGGCCGAACTTCAACCTAACTCGAGCCACCTTGGCAAAAAGTCCTTTTTCCCCAAAAACCCACGGCCTACACCAGCAGGCCGTGTCCCCTTTTCCTACCCAAGGTGGCCTGCCCTAAAGGCAGGCCAACTACCTAAAAACCAGCCCAGCCCGTGGCTGGTTTTCCCCCTCCAACTACCTAAAACAACTCGGCCAAAGGTGGCCGGGCTTCCTTGTTTTTCTTGCCAAAAACCTGGCCGGCCTTAGCCAGCCCACCTACCTAAGACCCACGGCCTGCTAGAGCAGGCCGTGTCCCACCTAAAATCAACTAAGGCCTGCCCTAAAGGCAGGCCATCCCAGCCCAAAACCTTAGGCTAAGGGCTGGCCGTGAACCAGCCCCTAAGCTCACCTTGGCAACCTAGTGAACCCTACCTAAACCTGGCCATGTATCATCCCTAGCTTAACCGTGTCCCATCTTCAGCACCTAGACTAGGACCAACTACACCCTAATACCACTCTTACTCGAGCCACCTTGGCTCGAGTTTCACAAGATCTAAACCAAGGCCAAATGTTGGCCGAACCCTAGAGCAAACAACTACCACTCGAGCCACTTTGGCTCGAGTTTCACAAGACCTAAACCATATCCTATCACTCGAGCCACCTTGGCTCGAGTCATGCCTAATACCAGGTCCAAAACATGACCTAAACCAAGGCCAAGTGCTGGCCTAATCCTAAGTCTAAACCTCACTAAACCTAAGGCCAAATGCTGGCCAAATCCTAAACCAAAAGGCCTATCACTCGAGCCAAGGTGGCTCGAGTCATCCCTTACCCAAACCAGCCCCAAGCGGCCCTAAACCCGGTATAATTTGCAGCTCTCGGAACTCCAAGTCTCCCCAAGCTCTCAAGCTCTCCGGCTTCGCTCCCACGTGCCCCGGACTCCATGTAATGATGATGGACTCGCCTCTTGTACGAGCATAACTCAAGAATCTGGAAAATATGAGTTTATTTTGATATATATATCAAGTTGTTTTTCGTATTCAATTCAATTTGATACGGGGTTGTAATAACGGAGCATCGTCTCCCCCCGGATGTAATAACAGTGCTGGACACACGAGACACACATGTACACTCGAGCCTTTTCACTCTTATCTCGTACACAAGCACCACGTACACAATTGAGCCTTTTTGCTCTTATTATACGTACGTATTTCAATTAAGTTGGGTTGTTACATTAAGTCGTGTGAGTTTGTTTTTCAATTACACACTCGCACCCAAGAAACACCCGAGTGTTTGCTCAAACACTTCACGCACATTTTGGCCTCAGAAGCCGCTAAGATATAGCCATATCTATATACTTTCTGCTGCGTGAGTTTTCCCGGTTCAGTTGTGTACGCATTTCAATTCTGGGTTTTAAATTTAGTCGTGTGTGTTGTCTTTCAATTTACACACATACACACGCACCACAATTGAGCCTTTCTGCTCTTACATATATCTATATCTCCCTTCTGCTGCGTTTTACGGTTCAGTTGCGTGTGTTGCATTTCAATTTATACACAACACCCACGCACACATTGAGCCTTTCCGCTCTTAAGATATAGAGATATTTGAATTTCTGCAATTTACATTCAAGTCGTGTGAGTTGCATTCAATTTGGGTTTTTCCTTTTGTTAAGTCTTTAAATTTTGGGTTTTACATTCAAGTTGTGTGAGTTGCATTGCATACTCGCCATACTCGAGCTAGGTTGCATACCTACATCGAACAAACCCGAATAAATCGTGCAAAATGCCCATCTTAGGCACTTGATGCACACACTCCATGCCTAAAGGCAGATAAATTTCAAAGACTCGCCAAATGCATGCTTTCTGAAGTTTTCAAACACCTGTTCATTCAAAAATCGAATTTGAGTTTAACTTGTTTCAAACGAAGTCTCTAAGCGTACAAACTGACCCTTGAGCGTCGGTTCAAGAAGGTTTGCGACGAAAAGATCCCGCTTGTCCACAATTGCCTTTCAAAAGTCAGATATTTCAAAAACTACTTCGCTAGTTTGAGTAAGCTAGCTGGCACGCCCTAAAAGCAAACGTAAGCACGAAAAGGTTCACTTCAGGCCTAAGAACCCGCAAGTGAAAATTTTCCGTGTCTACACACACATACACACACGTCACATTGAGCCTTTCCGCTCTTATATCTATATCTCCCTTCTGCTGTGTTTTATGGTTCAGCTGCGTGAGTTGCATTTCAATTAATACACAACACCCACGCACACTATTGAGCCTTTCCGCTCTTAAGATATAGATATATTTAAATTTCTGCAATTTACATTCAAGTCGTGTTGCATTCAATTTGGGTTTTTCCCTTTAGCTAAGTCTTTAAATTTCAGGTTTTACATTCAAGTTGTGTGAGTTGCATTTCATACTCGCCATACTCGAGCTAGAGTGCATACCTGCATCAAAAAAACCCCGAACAAACCGTGCAAACACACCAAAACTTAGGCCATTTGATGCACACACATCGTGCCTAAATAGATCAAATTGAAAGACTTAGGGTCGCCCAACCCTCGTAAATCAAAACTCGCCAAAGTGCATGATTTTCCAAAGATTTCAAAACATTGATTTGTTCAAAATCGATTTTGAGGTTAAACTTGTTTCAAACGAAGTCTCTAAGCGTATAGACTGACCCTTGCGCATCAGTGCAAGAAGGTCTGCGACGAAAAGATCCCGCTTGCCCACAATTGCCTTTTAAAAGTCAGATATTTCAAAACATACTTCGCTAGTTTGAGTAAGCTAGCTGGCACGTCCTAAAAAAGCGACGTAGATTGCAAAAAGGTTCACTTCAGGACTAAGAACCCTGGAGTTGAAAATTTTTGGTGTCTACAGAATGGGGAGAATGGCGTTTGTGCCATAGACCAACTCAAATGGCGTGGCATTTGTGGGAGTTCTGATGGAAGTCCTATAAGCCCATAAGGCTTCATCCAGCTTCTCATGTCACGTCCTACCCTTCTCTAAAGTCTTCTTAATAATGCTTATGAGAGTCTTATTGGTGGCTTCGGCTTGGCCATTGCCTTGAGGGTAGTAGGGCAATGAGAAGTGGTGAGTTATGCCATACGTGTTACATAACTTAACCATCCTCTCATTTTTGAAGGGGGTACCATTGTCAAACACTAAGTCCTATGGAACCCCAAAGCAAGCCAGAATGTTTTTCCTAATGAACGCCACTACATGTTGCCCCTGAACATTGGTCAAGGAGGTAGCTTCAACCCACTTGGAAAAGTATTCGGTGGCTGCTATTATGAACCTATGCCCATTTGATGCATGAGGAAATATTGGTCCTATGATGTCAAACGCCCACATGGTGAATGGCCAGGGGCTGACCACGGAATGCAATGAGGATGATGGGGTATGGATGGCATGTCCATGCACTTGACATGGGTGACACTTCCTAACATGGTCATGGCAATCCTGCTTTAAGGTGGACCAAAAATAACCTGCTCTAAGTATTTTCATTGGCATCATATTGGCATTTACATGCCCTCCACATTCTCCATCATGGAATTCATGCATTATTATCCTAGCCTCCTCTAGGTCGACACACCTTAGTAAGATTCCAGTAAAACTTTTTTTGTAAAGAACCCCTCCCAAAATCGTATATCGGGTGAAAATTTTTCGAATGAAAGCCTTATCTTTAGATGTGGCATGTTCGGCAAATCCCCCATTTTCTAAGAAACATTTTATGTCAAAAAACCAAGGTTTTTCAGCAGAATCTGGGTTGTTTTGGCAAATTTCAAGATCGTGTGTGGATGGAGTGTGTCACAGACAATTTTTTGAGGCATGTACACCCACGTGCATCCTTCATCCAAAGGCTTCAGAGGGCATGCGCACCGGGAGTAGCTCGAGCGTAGGCGTGCGCACCATGTTCACGAGGCGAGCATAACCTCTTTTGGAGATATGGCCGTGGAGCTTTGGTGCTTGTATATGCGTCACTTGTATCTCATGTATGTCGTATGTACGCGTGTGTGTGTGAGTCGAGTGTGTTCGGCTCATGCATGTCAAGTTTGTTTGTGTCATATAAATAGCCTAGGCCTAGAGTGAGTCGAGTGTATCTAGTGTCTAGGGAAATTCGGGTCACATAGTGGGACATGGGTTGGCCTAACTATGGGTGGTTAGTGCCTAACCTAGATAGGTAACCCAAGGGAATATTCCATGGGAATATCCCTTGGCTGGACATGAGAACCCAGCCCAGCCGAGTTCTATAAATAGGACATAGCTGGGAGGAGTTAAAGCATTGAGGTGAGGTGCTTGAGTGTAGTGCGGCTCTTAGATTGGAGAGGCGAGTCACTAGTTCAGCAGGGGCTGAACCGAGTGAGAGTGAGGGGTTCTTAAAAGGGAGAGAAGCCTTCCCAACCTAGTTCAAGGGGAACCGAGGCCAGGCCTTCCAAGTCTAGTCTATTAACCTCGCTTGATCAGCAGTCCGTGTGTATGTGTCCTGTACATTGTAATCCGTTGGTTCTTCAAGTGAAGCAATAAAGTGTTCTCTTGTGTGAATGAGATCTTGTTCCTATGCTGAGCTTGTGCATCTTGCCGATCCAGTTCGAGAGGAGAACCAGGTCGTGGTGAAGTGTAGGAAGCGTCCGCAAGCAGCTAATCGGAGGAACAGCTGAAGTTGTGGGCAGTAACAAGCTGAAAGCAGCGAGAGGCGTTGCTTTGCTATCACAGAAGTAGGTTCTCGTATTTTTTGAAAAATTTTGTGACAGAGTGGGTGAGTGCCATATTTCCAAGGGTCTGGTTCCCAAAGTGGGATTGACCCTTAGGGCTGAGCCGAAGGATGAGAGGGCATCGGCTACGCCATTATCCTCTCTTCCTACGTGTGTAAGTGTACACGATTTGAACGACTCGACTGGCTTGGTGGCCAACTTGTGGTACGGAAGAAGTTTTTCGTTTTTAACTTGCCAAATCTTTAACACTTGGTTTATGACAAGTAAAGAATCTCCAAAGACTTGAATGCATGATGCCCCTAGAGTTTTCGAAATTTTTAAGCCTTGTATGAGTGCTTCATACTCGGCTGTGTTGTTGGAACACTCAAAATCTAGGCGAATAGCTATGGGTATTTCTCCCTTTTCAGGGGATATGAGGACGATGCCTGCCCCAGCCCCTCTTTAGTTTCATGCCCCATCGAAGTGCATCTTCCACACTTGGTTTTCATTTTAACAGTTATAGACGTGGAAAATCCTCACTTCTGGTTCTTTAGCCTAAAGTGAACCTTTTCATGTGTCTAAGTCGTATTTAACAAAAGGGCGTGCCAGCTAGCTTGCTTAAGCTAGCGAAGAAAGTTTTTGAAATCTGACTTCTATCGGGGCGACTACGAGCAAGTGAGCTCTTTTTGTCGCAGACCTTCTTGCACCGATGCACAAGGGTCAGTCTGTATGCTTGGCAAAGTCTTTTTAAAGTGTAAACCTCTTTGAAAAATACCCTAAGTGTTTGGGCTTTGTATGTACGATTGCAAATTTTATTACACGTGGGATTTGCAAGTGCCTATGTCTTTCTTTTTATACATTTTAGGGCCAACTAGGTGTGTGCGTAAGTGACCTAAGTTGGGCGATTTTTTGAGCGGGAGTGTGGGGCTTGCTTTGATGCAATATGCGTCCTAACTCGTGGTATGGCATATATGCAATGCAAACTCACACAACTCCAAGGGAAAACCCGAATTGGAAGACAATGCGGAAGGGAAATGACTTAATGTAAATTACAAAAAGGAAATATGACTATATCTTAAGAGCGGAAAGGCTCAATTGTGAAAGTGTGTGTAGTGTATATATGGAAAGACTACGCACACAGTTGAACCTTAAAACCCAAATCTTAAAGACATAGCCGAAGGGAAATACTTATAATATATATGGGCCCGAAGGTCGCCAACGTGTGCGTGGGTGTTGTGTGTATATTGGAAGACAACTCACACGACTTGTAATGAAACCCAAATATAATTGCAATAGGCCTTGACTAAGGTCTTGGGAGTAAGAGCGAAAGCTCAATGTGTGTGAGTGTAGAATTGAAATGCTACGCACACAACTTGAATTTAAACACCCAAAACGAAATTGTAATAAGACCTTTACTAAGAACTTGGGAGTAAGAGCGAAAGCTCAATGTGTGTGAGTGTGGAAATTGAAAGACCACGCACACAACTTAATTAAAACACCCAAGGAAAATTGCAATACGGCCCTTACTAGGGTCTTGGGAATAAGAGCGAAAGCTCAATGTGTGTGAGTGTGGAAATTGAAAGACAACACACACAACTTAATTAAAACCCATGCAACTTAAAACATATAGGTATAACTATATCTTAAGGGATGATTAGGCCCGTGTATGTGCTATAATTGTGTGCAGCTAAGAGCGGAATAGGCTCAAGTGCACGTGTGTGTGGGTGTGCCAAACCACATTATTACAAGCGGGGGGAGACAACGCTCCATTATTACAACCCCGTATCAAATTTAATCAAATGTAAGCAAGTTCATAACAAGGACCGAGTTAGGCACTTACGTATAGCTGGTCCGTGTGTGACTTGCTTGGCTTTGGCCTAGTGAGTCGCCTTGGACAGCCGAAGGGGAGCTCCTTTGGTGCGTATGGGCGCCAAGTAGGGTCATAGCCGAGTGGGTGCCTTGATGAAGGCCGGGTGATATTTGCAGGAAATGGGGATATTGAGCGAGTTGGGGCAGGTTCGGGTGTTAGATAGGTGGTGGTAGGTTGAAGGGTGAAGGTTTAGCTAGGGGCTGAGATAGGTGGCTGAGGGAAGGTGGTGATGTGGGGTGTGAAGTGGCCGGGTGTAAGGGAGAGGCTTAGGTTGCAGCAGTGGTGGCGGGTGATGGAAGGTGTGGTTGCGTAAGAGAGGGGTGGAAGGGAGGTTAGATAGGACTGAGGTGGGGGTACTAACCGGATGGAGTGGATGTTGTGGTGGCCGGAGGTGGTGGAAGGAGGTGGCAGCTGGAAGAAGGTGGCAGCCGGGTGGAACGATGCAGTCGGGTGGGGTGTGTAGGTGGCAGCCGAGTGGAAGTGGAGCCGGGTGGAGGGATGGTGGCACAACTGGTGGGGGTAATGGAGTGAAATGGGTGAGAGAGAGGGCAGGTGAGATAGGAGAGAGAGGGCTGAGAGCTGCCCCAGATCCCATGCAAAACCCGCCCCAAAAGGGGGGTTTTTATAGGCATGGGGTGGGGTCGGTTGGGGTAGATATTTAGGATGTTGTGGGCTGGTGGTGGGGTGGTTTGGGTAGGTCGGCTAGGAAGGGTGGTAAGGTGGTTTAGGGTAGGTCGGTTAGGGTGGCTGGGATTTTAGGATTAGGGTCTTAATTAGGTGGGTTAAGATGGGATTAAGTTTAGTCTAATTAGGGTCTAAGTGGTCTAGTTAGGTGGGGTAAGCTAGGTAAGGTCGGCTAGGTATGGTTTAGGGTGGTTTTGGGTGAGGGTGGCTAGGATTAGGTCAGGTTTAGGGGGAAGTGGCAAGGTGAGGTGGGTTAGCTTAGGGCTAGGTTTAGCAGCATCCCCTTGGCCTTGATCCATGGACCTAGTTGCAGCATGTTGGTGCAGCCCTAGGTTAGGTGTAGGTGCATACAAGCTTAATCCCACACTCTTAGGCTTAAACCCACATGGTTAACCCAAAACTTGACACAAAAGTCAAGCGCAGCATCTTTCTCACTCATACTTTATCCCCCATTCTCTCTCTTCCCAAGCTTTTCACGTGAATTCTTTGTGGGCCCCACCTCCATTTATGAGAAGGTGATGTGGGCCATGGATGTGGGTATTGGATTGGATCTTTGGATCCAAATCTAAATCCAAATCCAGATGCATGTTTGGATTTGGATCTGGATATATATGGTCCAGATTCGATCCAAATATGATTTTCTAACCCTTTCATGGCGTTGCAAAACGGACAGTTTATGCGGGGCCTGACAGCATCAGTACTCTGTCTTGCGTTGGGTCTTCGCCAACATTGTCGTCCGCTCTTCTTCTCACCTTCCGGAGATCATTTTAACAAGTTTGTTGATAATAGGGGCTTGGATGTCCGAGATTTTGGGGATGATTCTGATACGAGATTTGATGTACCGGGTTTGAAATATGCTCCAGGTCCGGGCTCTCTTTCGCTTCTCTGGTCCTGCTTTCATCAGGCCAAGTCGCTTTCCAGGGTTTCAAAACACCTTTTTAAAGGTTTTAAAACTGTATAACATATATTTTTAAAACATATATGATTTAAACATATGTACAGGGTTTCCTGGAAGGCTCCTAGGTTTTCAGACTCAAAATAGCCCTTTGGGGCTACTTTTGCAAAACCAGGTGTTTTGAGAAATTCGTGGGATTTTGGGGTGTTTACAGATGCCTCTCTTTGGCATTATCCAAATTCATTTGGATAATGGCAAAGACGACAACACCCCTTTCGATGTCTCCCTAGATCTATCCACGAAAATATGATATCGTCCTAATTTTTAGCAAAATCTCTCTTTTAAACCTGATAGGAGGAGATATCACGCCAAAGGGATGTGTGTAGACATAAAAAATTTTCACTTACGGGTTCTTAGGCCTGAAGTGAACCTTTTCGCAATCGATTTCGCTTTATGGGCGTGCCAGCTAGTTTACTTTAACTAGCAAAGTATGTTTTGAAATAATCTGACTTTTTGAAGGCGATTGTAATTAAGCAGGATCTTTACGTCTCAGACCTTCTTGCACCGATGTGCAAGGGTCGGTCTGTATGCTTAGAGACTTCGTTTTGGAACAAGTTTAACTCAAAATATATTTTGAATGAAGAAGTGTTTAAAACCTTTTGAAAACAATGCACTTGGGCGATTTTGATTTTACAAGGGTTGGACGACCCTAAGTCTTTCAATTTTAATCTACTTAGGCACGATGTGCGTGCATCGAAATAGCCTAAGTCTTGGCGTGTTTGTACGATTGATTCGGGATTTTCTTTGATGCAAGTATGCACTCTAGCTCGAGTATGGTGAGTATGCAATGCAACTCACACAACTCCAAGGGAAAACCCGAAATTGAAAGATAATGCTTAAGGGAAATTGCGTAATGTAAATTGCAAAAGGGAAATAGGGCTATATCTTAAGAGCGGAAAGGCTCAATTGTGTAAGTGTATGCCGTGTATAAATGGAAAGACTACTCACACAGCTGAACCTTAAAACCCAAATCTTAAAGACATAGCCGAAGGGAAATACTTATAATATATATGGGCCCGAAGGTCGCCAACGTGTGCATGGGTGTTGTGTGTATATGTAAAGACAACTCACACGACTTGTAATGTAAACCCAAATATAATTGCAATATGGCCTTGACTAAGGTCTTGGGAGTAAGAGCGAAAGCTCAATGTGTGTGAGTGTGGAAATTGAAAGACCACGTACACAACTTGAATGAAACACCCAAACAAAATTGCAATATGGCCCTTACTAGGGTCTTGGGAGTAAGAGCGAAAGCTCAATGTGTGTGAGTGTGGAAATTGAAAGACCACACACACAACTTGAATTAAAACACCCCAAATGAAATTGCAATACGGCCCTTACTAGGGTCCTGGGAGTAAGAGCGAAATCTCAATGTGTGTGAGTGTGGAATTGAAAGACAACGCACACAACTTGAATATAAACCCACGCAGCTGAATATATATATAAATAGAACTATATCTTAGGGGCTGTCATGGCCCATGTGTGTGCAAAAAGTGTGTAACTAAGAGCGAAAAAGGCTCAAGTGCACGTGTGTGTGGATGTGTCAAACCACATTATTATAATCGGGGAGAGACAAAGCTCCTTTACTACAACCCCGTATCAAAATTTAATTGAATATAAAGCAAGTTAATGTAATAGACCAAGTTTAGACACTTACAAATAGCTGATCCATGTTCAACTTGCTTGCACTTGGGCTCGCGGTTCACCTTGGGCAGCCAAGAGGGGTTATCCTAAGTGGCTTTGAGGGAGGTTCTATGGGGCACGGTTAGGGTCTTAGGGGAACTTAGGTTCGGCCAAGACGGGGTTGTTTAGGGTCTGTCCTAGGGTGCAGGTCACGGCCAGGGTGTAGGTCAGGTCAGCAGGGGGCTGGTTAGGTCGGCAGGGAGGCGTCGGGTGCCTGGCGCAGCAATCGCTGCGTGCAGGAAGGCTGCAGCGACGCCGGGCGCTGGGCACGCTGGGGGTTCAGGTGACGAGCAGGGCGTGCGGACATAACGCAGGGCGCGCGGCAGGTGCCCGGGGGGGAAGTGGGTAGCGGCTGGCGCGGTCGAGGGTTTCAGTTCGTGGTTTGGGGGATATTTTGAGGCAGTTGGGGTTAGGTTAGGTCTAGTTAGGGTTCAATTAGGGTTAGGTTGGTTCAGTTAGGGTTAGGTTGGTTTAGTTGGGGTTAGGTAGGTTCAAACCTAGGCTAGGTTGGGGGTTAGGTTTACCTCTTGGAGCCGGTCCTTCTTGGCTTGAGCCCACGTCTCCACGGTTGCAGCCTCTTGGTCCAGCCCACCTTGGTTGCAGCCCCTTGGTCTAGACCCACTTAGCCCACATGGCTTGAACCCACCTCACCCAATGAGCCCACATGGCTAGGTGTATCACTCCCTCTCTCTCCTCCCAAGCATTTGCATGGACCCTTTACATGGACCCCCTCACCTCTATTTATAGACATTTGAGGTGGGTCTTGGATTTGGGTTTGGGATTTGGATCCAGACCCAAATCCAAACACTATTTGGATATGGATATTGGATCTCGGATATTTTAAGATTCGTATCCGATCCAAACCCAATATTTTTATGGATACGGATCTGGATATTTTGGTCAAGATCTAATCCAATCCAAACACTATTTGGATTGGCCCAAATCTAAACACTATTCATTACATGGATTTGGATTTGGATATTTATGGTCGAGATCCAAATCAAAATTTCTTCGGACAGTCCTTCTTGGCTTCTCGAGGCGAACGATCTGTGCGGGCACTAGCTTTATCAGCGCTCCATTTGGTGCTGGGTTTTCCCCAACTTTGTCGTCCGGACTCCGTCTCGCCATTCTAGACTCTGTTGAGCTTGATTTTGATCTTTTCTTCGAACGGGCTCTGCTTTCTCTTGTTTTTAATCAGGGAGTGGCTTTTGAAGCTCTGGGCTTGAATCCTCTTTTGGCCTAGGGTCTCCTTTTGCCTTCTGTACCTGTTTTCATATTTTAAAATAGGTTGTCGTTTTGGCTCAAACGAGCTTTCTGGTGTTTTTGAGAGTTTTTAAAATATAGAAGATTTGGGGTGTTTACAGATGCCCCTCTTTGGCATTATCCAAATGTATTTGGATAATGGCAAAGAAGAAACACCCCATTTTGGTTTTTCTCTCAAATTTTCTCGAGAGTACACCATTTATTTCGCAAAAAGTCCTGTTTTCTTTTTCTACAGGTGGAGATTTTTAGCAAAAGGGGGCTTTTCCTAGCTATTTCCCTATATGTATGATCATGCATGAACGACTCTTTGAATGCATGCATGAGAAAATTTATTTTTGGGTTTTGAGCCCGAAGAGAGCCTTTTGAGGCTGGCTACTCCGAGCAGGTTTTTACCCATGTCTTCTTGACATTTTCTGGGTTTTCGAGCTTTAGAGAGAGCCTTTTGAGGCTAACTACTCTAAGCAGGTTGTACCCTTGTCTTTTTGACATTCGTGGGTTTTTCAAAAATTTCTTTTTGAAAAGGAACTCCTTTTAAGTTGTATCAAAAAGGACTTCCATTTTTCATACTTCCCTTCATTCGGGTTTCAATACCTGCTCTCAGTAGAGGTTTTTGGGTAGGAAAATTTGGAAAATATTTCAAAATTCTATTTCCTACAAAATAGAGTCGAGTTCTCAAACAAAATGAAATCCAAATAAGCCGATTTTATTCGTACTTTAGGATTTTCGCAAATTTGAATCTTTTTCCTCGGGGATAAGTCGTAGGGATATGGGAATGAGATACCACGGTCCCTTCTGAAGCGTCCCATGGTTTTAGGCAAAGAATCAGAAAATCGCTCTTTGGAGCTTTGGCTTTTTGTTTCTTTTTTCATAGAGGGTCTCCCTTTGGGAGTAGTTTTTCATTAATCCCTCTTTTCTTTAAAGGAGAGCAGCTCTTTGGAGGAGTTTTTGTATTCCCTGTTTATGAAGGGAAGACCTCTTTGGGAGGAGTTTTTTTATATCCCCTTTTTCTTTTGAAACGAGAAGACCTCTTTCGGAGGAGTTTTTGTATTCCCTATTTACGAAGGGAAGACCACTTTTGGAGGAGTTTTTGTATTCTCGTTTTTTTTTTCTTTTTCTTTTGAATACAACCAATTTTCCTTTTCGGAGAGAAAGTAGGATGGGGGAAGGCTTATCCCTTTAGTTACTCGATTCAAATGAGATCGTCCTATTTCTTAATAGCATCTACTATTCGAAAATATTTTGATATTTTGAACTAGGCTTAATCTTGTAAGCTAGGGTGCTTTGAAATATCGCCAATTCATTTTTGGAAGACTCTACTTTTCGAAAAGTATAAATTCCTCCATTCAGGGTTATACAATCAACTTTGATCCTTCTTTCAAGAAGTTTCAAAGGAGTTCGATTTTTCAAAATCTTTTTGAAAAAAGAATTTAACATAAACCCTTTTGAATATTCGGGCATTTTCGGGGTTTTGCTAATTTCGACCCACAATATCAACAAATTTCTGATTTTTGTTGCCCTTTGAAGACATGGAGATATTTCTACTCGAATTGCCACCCTTTTGGGCTTTTTTCGGGGTGATATGATGCATGCTATGCACTCCATGTGATTTAAAATGGAAATACATGTTTTTATGCAACGATGAACATATGAAATGTATCTCACAAATCATGAAGGAGATGCATTCGTTTATCCATGGAAAGTGTCTAGGGGCTGTATTTAAAATGCCCCTAGCTTGATGGGAATTTCGTATGGCCATATGGTGAAGGGCCATGGCTTTTCAAAAGGATTTTGGATGGACAATGGTATGTTCATGTCCATGCACTTCCACGGTTTTTCTAACATGGTCATGATACTTTTTGCTCAAGGATGGAAAACACAACTGGCCCTAAGTGATCGTAATGGCCATCATGTTTGATTTCGACATGGTCTCCAGATTTTCATCGTGAAACTCATGTGCTTTATCCTAACACAATCAAGGTTTTCATATAAACCCGAAGTTTGAGAATCCTTCTTTTCAAAAGCCATATGTAGGGTTAAAATTTTCGAAATTTTGATCCCTTTTGAGAAAGCAATTTTGGGAAATCCTCCCTTTCTATATGAAGATGGTTTTATACCAGCCCTTTTGATCGAAATATGTTTTCCATACTTGGTTTTGGTCAAGCATGGTTTTTGGAATTCATTTTGAAGATTCATGGCTTCATGGGGCATTTGATCAAGTATGGGGAATGTGTCTCAAAGAGGCACCTTAGCCACATGACATAGGGCTTGTCCCTTCATGGAGTCTTGAGTTTTTGAAACTCATACTCTGTTGAAAGGGGTTTCCATTTACTTTTCCTATCTGTTTGAGATAGGTTTTTCAAATGGGTGCTTTAATGAACATCATCCCTTTTTCATGACATGGGAGATGATGTCTCAAATTTGGAAGGCCTACAGTAAGGCCAAGCACGATTTTTCTTTTGGCTTAGTGATTCCTGTCACATGCCAATAGAGTTTTCAAAATGTATGGCACATTTACTATGAATAATGTAAACACCCCAAAATCCCATGATTTTCCCAAAACACCTGGTTTTGCAAAAGCAGCCCCAAAGGGCTATTTTGAGTCTGGAAACCCAGGAGCCTTCCAAGCAACCCTGTACATATGTTTTAAACTATATATGTTTTAAAATATGTGTTATATAGTTTTAAAACCTTTAAAAAGGTGTTTTTGAAAACCCTGCAAAGCAACTTGGCCTGATGAAAGCAAGACCAGAGAAGCGAAAGAGAGCCCGGAACCGGTGCATATGTCGAGCCCGGCACATCAACTCTCGTATCAGATTCATCCCAAAAAATCTCGGACATCCAAGCCCCTGTTATCAACAAATTGTTTGAAATGATCTCCGAAAGGTGAAAAGAGGAGCGGACGACAATGTTGGAGAAGACCCAATGCAAGACGGAGTACTGATGCTGTCAGGCCCCGCACAAACCGTCCACTTCGAAAATACCACGAAGGAGTCCGAAAATCAGATTTGGATCAGATCTGGACCATATATATCCAGATCCAAATCCAAACATGCATATGGATTTTGATTTTGATTTGGATTTGGATTTGGATTTAGATCCAAAGATCCAATCCAATATCCACATCCATGGCCCACATCACCTTCTCATAAATGGAGGTGGGGCCCACAAGAAATTCACGTGAAAAGCTTGGGTATGAGAGAGAATGGGGGATAAAATATGAGTGAGAATATGGTGGGCTTGACTTTTGTGTCAAGTTTTGGGTTAATCATGTGGGTTTAGCCTAATGAGTGTGGGATTAAGCTTGTATGCACCTACACCTAACCTAGGGCTGTACCAACATGCTGCAATTAGGTCCATGGGTCAAGGCCAAGGGGATGCAGCTAAACCAAACCCTAAGCTAACCCACCTTACCTAGCCATTTCCCCCTAATCTTCCCTAATCTCACCCTAATCCTAGCCTAAACACCTAACCCACTTCACTAAACCTCACCCTAAGCCCAACCCACCTAACTAAGCCCTAAACCACTAAACCAGCCCACCTAAATACCTAGCACACCATATCCCCAAACCACCCAAAACAAATATCTGGCCCACCTAATTATCTAGTACACCATACCCCCAAACCACCACCACCAAACCAGCCCAACCGACCCCCCCCAATACCATCCCAACCGACCCTACCCCATGTCTATAAAAAAAAACCCTTTTGGGGCGGGTGGGGCAGGAAATCTGGGCAGCTCTCAGCCCTCTCTCACCTCTCTCACTTGCCCTCTCTCCCACCCATTTCACTCCATCATCCACCAGCTGCGCCACCATCCACCGTCGCCCCCACCCGGCCAACACCATTCCATGCCACCTCAAGACCTCACCTGCCGCCTCTTCCTCACCCATTCGGCGAGCTTCCTTCCATGGTTTCCCTTAAGTAAGCCTCACCTCTCACTCTCCCCTTCTTCTACTCCATCTCATCCCCTAGGCCGACTCCACCAGCACCTCCACCATTCGGCCAACTTTCTCAACACCTGCACCACCTATCCCAGCCCCTAGCTAAGCCTTTACCCACAACCTGCCACCACCTAGCTAGCACCCGAACCCACCCCAACAACATCTCTCTTTCACTCCCCCTCTTACCCAGCCACAAAACCCCATCACCCGCCATTGCTACACCTTAGCCGCACCTCCTTTGTACCCGGCCAGTCCCCCTCTCTCAGCCAACCGCGCCTTACACCCACCTTACCCCCCCTACCTACCTACCGTGCTTGCCCCTCGGCCAGCGCCAAGGCGCCACCCTGCCAGCACCCTCCACCTGCCGCAGCCACCCATCCAAGGAGCTCCCTTTGCTGTCCAAGGCGACTCACTTGGCCAAAGCCAAGCAAGTCACACCCGGACCAGTTATACGTAAGTGCCTAACTCGATCCTTGTTATAAACTTGCTTATGTTTAATTAAATTTGATACGGGGTTATAATAATGGAGTGTTGTCTCCCCCCGCTTGTAATAATGTGGTTTGGCACACCCACACACACGTGCACTTGAGCTTATTCCGCTCTTAGCCGCACACGATTTTGATACACACACGGGCCTAATCAGCCCTTAAGATATAGCTATACTTATGTATATTTAAGTTGCGTGGGTTTTATTAAGTTGTGTGCGTGGTCTTTCAATTTCCACCCTCACACACATTGAGCTTTCGCTCTTATTCCCAAGACCCTAGTAAGGGCCGTATTGTAATTTCCCATGGGTGTTTTAATTCAAGTTGTGTTCGTGGTCTTTCAATTCCCACACTCACACACATTGAGCTTTCGCACTTACTCCCAAGACCTTAGTAAAGGCCTATTGCAATTTCGTTTTGGGGTGTTTAAATTCATGTCGTGTGCGTAGCATTTGAATTCTACACTCACACACATTGAGCTTTTGCTCTTACTCCCAAGACCTTAGTCAAGGCCTATTGCAATTATATTTGGGTTTCATTACAAGTCGTGTGAGTTGTCTTTCAATATACACACAACACCCACGCACACGTTGGCGACCTTCGGGCCCATATATATTATAAGTATTTTCCTTTCGGTTATGTATTTAAGATTTGGGTTTTAAGGTTCAGTAGTGTGTGTAGTCTTTACATATATACACGACACACACTTGCACAATTGAGCCTTTCTGCTCTTAAGATATAGCCATATTTCCCTTTTGCAACTTTCCTTTTGCAATTTACATTAAGTCATTTCTCTTCCGCATTGTCTTTCAATTCGGGTTTTCCCTTTGGAGTTGCGTGAGTTTTCATTGCATATACGCCATACCACGAGTTAGGACGCATATTGCATCAAAGCAAACCCCACACTCCGCTCAAAAATCGCCCAACTTAGGTCACTTGTGCACACACCTAGTTGGCCTGAAGAAAATAAAAAGAAAGACATAGGCATGTGCAAATCTCACGTGTAATAAAATCTGAAAATCGTACGTACAAAGCCCCAAACACTTAAGGTATTTTCAAAGAGGTTTAATTAAAAGACTTTGCCAAGCGTACAGACTGACCCTTGCGCATTGGTGCAAGAAGGTCTGTGACGAAAAGAGCTCACTTGCTCACAGTCGCTCCGATAGAAGTCAGATTTTAAAAACTTTCTTCGTTAGCTTAAGCAAGCTAGCTAGCACGCCCTTTTGCTAAAATATGACTTAGACACACGAAAAGATTCGCTTTAGGCCTAAGAACCAGAAGTGAGGATTTTCCGTGTCTACACGATTGGCACGCCCGGTGGAACCTGGGCCTTGTGCAGAGTCAGTTCATGTAAAGAAACCTCATGAAAAAATTTTCTAAAGTGTCGAGTCCAGGCTCCCAAGAGGTATCTAGCACAAGGCTCCCAAAAGCATATTGAAGCATGTCGAGTCCAGGCTCCCAAGAGGTATCTAGCCGTGGCTCCTGCGCATCAAGTTCTCAATCTCAAAAGTTTTTGAAAAAACAAGAGATTGAAGATTTGAGAAGGGACTTTGAGGCCAAAATCGCCGCTCTTAGCCAAGAGGCTGAAGCGGGCGATTCATGTTCGTCCAATGGCGAACCAAAGGCCAAGAAGAAATTTGAAAAATCTCACAAACACAAGGAGACTTCCGCGATGGAAGGTAACCAATACTACGAGTCCTTCACACACAAGGACCGTAAAGCCCTACAACAGCTGCTGAGAGGGCAAAATAAAGAGAAAAGGAGTTACGCCCTGTCTGATTTCTTGCCTGTGGACTATGAAATAGATAGTGACGATGAAATACCGAACTTCCATCGGTATGACGGCATGGGAGACCCCAGGTCTCACTTGCAGCTTTTCTCTCATCGAGCCCATAAGAAAAAGAAGGACTCGATCTTAGCGTCGGTATTGGTTCCCTCTGTCCCTCAAGGGTAGAGCTGCCAAATGGCTGGCTTCCTACGATCTTAGCCAGTTTCCAACTTTTGAAGAGTTAGCGAACTACTTTATGAAGAGATTCTCGCATAACGTAGAAGTCACGCCAACTTTAAACACCTTGAGGGATACAAAACAAGGTGTGAACGAGGACGTACATACGTTCATCGTTTGATGGAGGTCTCTCTTGGGTCAAGTGCGAGAGCCCATATCAAAAGGATGTGCAGTCATGCTCATCCTCGATAATTTTAGAAATGAGCTGAAAACCCTTCTCTAGCTTCATGAAATCTCTACTTTCTATAAGTTAATAAAGCATCCCTTTTCGAAACAAATTTGAAAAAAGGGGTGTACGACCACTTATGGAAAGGAAATCCAATTGCGAAAACTCACTTGGAAAAGCCCATCAACTATGGGCCATCCACCGCAGACAAAGGGGCCAAACCCCATAAAATCGCCAATGTCCGGGTGGATCCAAGCCCGGCAAGTGCTTCAAAAGCTTTTGAAAAAGCTGAAAATAAAAAGGAGAGGAGTTTTCAAAAGCCCTTCGAAAGACGAGAGTATACTCCGCTGGGGTAACCTGTGATGGAGGTCCTAGACCTCCTACTTGCCCAAGGCATGATCGAACTCCCCAAGATTTCTGAGGGAGTCACTTCGAAGGGAGGGTTTTTAAACAAGTTCTGCAAGTATCATCGACTCAAAGGCCATGATACAAGGCAGTGCTTATCCCTCCTTAATAAAATTGAGAACTTGATAGCAGAAGGCCGGCTCCAGGTTGCTGAAGAACCTGAGCCTACCCAAGCTATCTTCAAAGAACCCTTCCCCAAGCATGCAAGTACCAGTGGGAAGGGAAAAGAGGTATGTGCTTTTTCAATTTCAAAGAATCTAGCGCATGCATATGAGTCTGGTTCATCTACTTGTGCATCTACTCTCATACTGTATAAGAAACCCGCCCAAGTAGTCATACAGGGACCACCAAGAGTTCCGTCCTCGGTTAAACCATTGTTAACCATTCAAGGTGCTCCAAATCTCTCGATTAGAGCCATGATTAGTACGAAACCTAGGTTGATCGTGGGGGAGGTGACAAGGTCTGGGAGGATCTACCAACCCCCACATCTACAAATTGCTAAAAAGGTGGTCAGTGTGCCTGGCCCCTCAAAAGCATGTATTCCTAGAGTTCCGTCAAAAACGGACAAAGAAAATGTTGTTTTAAAGGTGTATGATTTCGAAAAACATCTTTCAAAGATTCCTATCAATATGTCCATCCTAGAGCTAATACAAACTTCGCCTAGGCATAGACTAGTGTTAGAGAAAATTCTAGAAAGAGCAAGGGTTAGTTCGAACATTACCCCTGAGTCTTTGTCCAACCAAGTGGCCTCTATAGGAGCGAAATCGCCCATCGTATTCTAGGAAGACGATGTAGATAGACCCTACGAGTCCCATAACCAGGACCTGCATATCGAGGTGGTTCTAAACAACCACTCTCTGGATAGGTGCCTTGTCGATGGGGGAGAAGGGCTCAACATCCTTCTACTTCATGTGGCGAATCAAATCGGAGTCACCTTGACATCCGTTCATCCCAGTCCCATCATTATCACTGGATATGATGGAAATACGTCTAGACCCATAGGATCTATCGAACTCCCCATGGAAACGGAAGGGATAACACACACGGGGGTGTTCCATGTCCTAGACATCCACCCCCATTATAACCTGTTGTTGAGAAGGCCTTGGATACACAGCTTGTGCATTGTGCCATCCACCTTCCACAGGTGTGTCAAGATCCCTTTCAGGAACAAAGTCGTTGTGATCCTAGGTGAGAGTCACCCTCAACTCCAAGGGGTCATAAACTCCCCCTGCTTGTCAAGCTCCCAAACCTATGAGGTAAAACTGGGGCAAACCATGCTTGAGCCACCAAGGCTCGTATTAAACAACATCGTATATGTGAAGGGGCCGCCCAAGGCTGGCCCCCTCAAAGTTCTAACCCTTTTAGGAAGACCCAAAAATCCCTTATTTCCAAAACCCCTAGACAAGAAGCCATATGTGCACGCGACATTAACGACAGCAAGTTCCAGGACCACGATTTGTATTCAAATTTCTCTAAAAACAAAAAATCGTGGAACATGCTGTTAAACATGGGCTATTTGCCCTATAAAAGTCTAGGGGCACAAAATCAGGGTCTCCTAGAACCCATACTTCCTAGGGCCAATCCAAGTCGATATGGGATCGGCTATAATCCCAAAATACCACCAGAGCCACTCCCTGTGACCACCTGGGTCAAGGGTGCCCTAGAGCCTACCCTAGAAGAAACCTACAATTTAGACCTCTTATTCCGAGTCTAACCCGTAGTGTTTTCCCTTTGTAGGTATGATGGAAGATCCCTTTTACAAAAATACAAAAATATTTGAAAAGCTCAAAATCGAAAAAATGGAAAAATTGCAAAGACCAAAAACATTGGAAAATCAAAAACTCAAAAAAAGAGTAGTTTGTATAGTTCCCAAAGTTCTTGTTTTGCAAAAACACAAAAAAATCAAAAATCTACAAAATTCCAAAAAGATTTTGTACATAGCTGCTCTTGATAAAACTTTGGAAAAAGAAAAAGATTTCGAAAGGAACGTTGTCTGCATACCAAAAATTTCGAAATCAATTGAAATTCCAAATGTAAAACCAAGTCTTTTGAAAATCCACGCATCAAATTCCCTCGGGTCTATAACCCACGATAATGATCAAAGCCCAGAAGTAGATCCCCTTGAGGAGGATCCCACTTCTGAGCTCCCTGAATTTCATAAAATTCTCGATTTTGAAAGACCTTCCAATTTAGTAGGAGGAGATTTCATAGAAGTGAACCTAGGGAGTGATTCCAATCCCAAACTCATTAAGGTAGGCGCATATTTGCATGAGCATGAAAGATCAGCATTCATTGCATTTCTACGAACCTACTTAGATGTGTTTGCATGGACGTATGAAGACATGCCGGGCATAGATCCCAGTATTGTCGAACATCATCTTCCCTTAGATGCGGATGTGAAACCCATAAAGCAAAAGCTTAGGAAAATACATCCAAATGTACACGCACAAGTCAAAGAGTGTTTAGAAGATCTGCTAAAAGCCGGATTTATAAAACCCATTGCATATTCTGATTGGTTATCAAACATCGTTGTGGTTCGAAAAACCAATGGGAAAATTCGAATATGCATCGATTTCAAAAACCTGAATAAAGCCACTCTAAAGGATAATTATCCTTTACCAAACATAGATTTGATAGTCGATAGTACTGCAAATCACGAGATGTTTTCGTTTATGGATGGTTATTCAGGATATAATCAATTCAAATTAAGTCCACGAGATCAGGGTAAGACCGCATTCACAACCCCATGGGGTACGTACTGCTATACAGTCATGCCCTTTGGTTTGAAAAATGCCGACGCAACATACCAGCGAGCCATGACCACGATCTTTCATGATCAGATTCATGAGCTCGTAGAAGTGTATGTAGATGATCTCTTGGCAAAATTATAAACTCGATGCACTCACATCGAATGTTTGCAAAAGATTTTCGAAAGGCTTAGGCTTTACCAAGTAAAGCCAAACCCTCAAAAATGTGTATTCGAAGTAGAGTCCCGAAATCTTCTAGGCTTTATGGTGAGCCAAAGGGGTATAGAAGTCGACCCCTCTAAGTGTCGAGCCATCATAGACATGGCTCCACCCTCCAATCTCACATAGATTCGTAGCCTCCAGGGTCGATTACAATCCATTCGCAGGTTTATATCAAACCTGGCGACTAGATGCGAACCCTTCAACAAACTGTTGAGGAAGGGCACAAAATTTTCATGGGATGATGACTGCCAAAAGTCGTTCGAAAGACTAAAGGCATACCTAGTTAATCCCCTTGTTTTGAATCCTCCGACGCAAGAAAAACCTCTTTTGAATCCCCCTGTTTTCGTGGGAGCTCTATTAGCTCAATACGAGGATGACACCCATAAGGAGTATGCCATCTATTATATTTCGAAAACTCTCTTGGCTTACGAAAGGAATTACCAAGCCATGGAGAAGACGTGCTTGGCCCTAGTCTGGGCCTGCCAGAAATTTCGACATTATCCTAGATCATGAGGTCTGGATAGTGTCCAAGCTGGATCCAATCAAGCACTTATTCGAAAAACCCATTCTCACTGGTAGATTGGGCAAATGGCAACTCCTTCTAATGGTGTATGACCTGAGATACCATCACCAGATCTCCATTAAGGGGCAAGCCCTAGTAGACTACGTGGCTGAGTTCCCCCTAGAAGACGCATATCCCACACTTGATGAAATGCCTGATGAAGGCATATTGCAAAACCATTTTCAAAACCACATTTTGGCAAACTCTTTCGAAAACCAAGTGTGGAAGATGCACTTCGATGGGGCACGAAACCAACGAGGGGCTGGTGCTGGGGTCATCCTCATATCCCCTGAAAAGGGCGAGATTCCCATAACAATCCGCCTAGATTTTGAATGTTCCAACAACATAGTTGAGTATGAAGCACTCATACAAGGCTTAAAGGTTTCGAAAACTCTAGGGGCATCATGCATCGAGGTCTTTGGAGATTTGCTCCTTGTTATAAACCAAGTTTTGAAAATTTGGCAAGTACATAATGAAAAACTTCTTCCATATCATGAGTTGGCCACTCGATTGGTTGAGTCATTCCAATCGTGTAGACTCACACACGTAGGAAGAGAGGATAATGACATTGTCGACGCCCTCTCCTCCTTGGGTTCAGCCCTAAAGGTCGATCCCATTTCAGGGACCCGATCCTTAGAAATATGGCATGCACCCAACCCATTCATCCACACACGATTTGGATATTTGCCAAAATAATCCAGATTCTGTTGAAAAACCTTGGTTTTATGATATCAAATGTTTTCTAGAAAATGGGGGATTCACCGAGGATGCCACATCCAAAGATAAGGCATTCATCCGAAAAATTTCTACCCGATACGCCATTCTGGGTGGGGTTTTATACAAAAAAAGTTTTACTGGCATCCTACTAAGATGTGTCGACTTAGAGGAGGCTAGGACTGTTATGCATGAGTTCCATGATGGAGAATGTGGAGGTCATGTTAATGCCAACATGATGGCAATGAAAATCCTTAGAGCGGGCTATTTTTAGTCCACCCTAAAAAAGGATTGTCACGATTGTAAACACCCCAAAATCCCATGAATTTCTTAAAACAAACCTGGTTTTGTACAAGCAGCCCCAAATGGCCATTTTTGAGTCTGGAAACCCAAGAGCCTTTCAGACAACCCTGTACATATGTTTTAAACTCTGTATTTCAAAAATATATAATATAGCTTTTGAAAACCTTTTAAAACACGTTTTTGAAACCCCAAAGCAGCTTGGCCTAATCAAGATAGGACCAGCAAAGTCAAAGAGAGCCCGGAACCAGAGCACATGTCAAGCCTGGCACAGCAACTCTCGTATCACATCCATACCCCCAGGATCTCGAACGTCCAAGACCCTGTTCTTATCAAAATGTCATTTGAAGTCATCTCCGGAAGGCAGAAACGGAGGCGGACGATCATGTTGGCGAAGACCCAACGCAGACGGAGTACTGATGCTGTCAGGCCCTGCACAAATCATCCGTTTCGAACCCAACTCGAAGGAGTTAGAGTTCAGTTTGGATTGGATCTGGACCATATATATCCAGATTCCAATCCAAACCCATACGTGGACTTGGATTTGGATTTGGATCCAGAGATCCAATCCAACATCCATATCCATGGCCCACATCACCTTCTCATAAATGGAGGTGGGGCCCACTTGAAATTCACGTGGGATTATGGGCATGAGAGAGAGTGGGATGGATAATATCAAGAGTGTTGTAATTAAGCTTGACTTGTGTGTCAAGTTTGGGGTTAATCATGTGGGTTAGCCTAATTGAGTGGGTTTAAGCTTGTAATTAGCCAAAACCTAACCTAGGGCTGCACCAACATGAGGTGGTTAAGGTCTATGGGCCATGCAAAGGGAGCTCCTTCACCTAAACCTAACCTAAAACACCTAATCCTAGCCTACCACCCTAATCCACCCCTAATCTGAGCCTAATCACCTAACCCACTTTCCTAATCCCGGCCTAATCCCAACCTAATCACCTAACCCACTTCCCTAATCCTTCCCTAAACCTAGGTTAATTTCCCTAAACCTAGCCTAAACCTAGCCTAATCACCTAACCTAGCTCACTAAACCTCACCCTAGAACCCAACCACCTAACCTAGCCCTAAACCCCTAAACCACCCCTAGCCCACAATCTACCCAAACCACTAGTTTCTAAAATATCTGGCCCTACCCTTTCCAGCCCACCTTATCTTCATACCACCCTACCTAAACCACCTAACCACTACCCCAAACCCAGCCCTAACCGGCCTACCCATCCCTATATAAACCCCCCCTCTTGGGGCGGGTTCTCCTAGCTAGAACCCCTCAAAATCCCGGCCGGGCCCTCTCTTTCCTCTCCTTCCCCAAGTCCAGCCGAACCTGCTCCACCTCCTCCACTTCCCCAGCTGCTCCACCTGCGCCGCCTGCACCACCACCATCCCTCCATTCCACCACCACTTGCACCGCCATCTCCACCACCTCCCAGCCGAGCTTCACAGCCTGCCCATCTTCCTTCCAGCCGAGCACCACCTTCTCCCCATTCGGTAAGTACCCCCCACTCTACCTAGCTCATTCTCTACTCCCTCTCCACTCTTGGCCTCCCACCATACCACCACCTTACCTACACATCAGCCCTTTGCTGCCACCATTCTCACTTAGCCGAACCTATCACAACCTAAACCACCGGCCACTACCTAACTACCCTAACTACACCCGGCCAGCCATCTCTTCCCCCTAGGACTCCCATTCGGCCTTCCCTTAAACTCCCCTTAGGTCCATATTCCCTAACACTCTATACTCTCCATTCGTGACCCTACATATTCACTTGGCCCAGCCCTTTAATCCCCCACATCAAGGCGACACCCACTTGCAGCCGGCCACCTTCGAGGCGCCTATCCCGCGCGCCACTTGCAGCCGGCCAGCACCCTTTGTCATTCCCCCTCGCGGAGCTCCCGTTTGCAGCCCAAGGCGAAGGCCAAGCCCACGCTCAAGCAAGGCCTCTACGGACCAGCTACTCGTAAGTGCCTAAACTCGGTCTTTAGTTGTATACTTGCTTGAGATTCAATTTGATACGGGGTTGTAATAACAGAGCATAGTCTCCCCCCGCTTGTAATAACGTGGCTTGGCACACCCACACACGTGCACTCTCTTAGTTGTGCACGATTTTGAACACACACGGGCCTAATCAGCCCCTAATACATAAGTAGATATATATACTTTCATTTTCGAAGGGTTTTGCTTAAGTTGGGTGCGTTGTCTTTCAATTCAAGCACTCACACACATTGAGCTTTCGCTCTTATTTGAAAGACCCAAGTAAGGACCGACCTATACTATTTGGGTTTCATTTCATGTCGTGTGAGTAAGTCTTTCAATTCAAGCACTTTCACACACATCGAGCTTTCGCTCTTATTTGAAAGACCCAAGTAAGGGCCAACCTATACTATTTGGGTTTAATTTCATGTCGTGTGTGTAAGTCTTTCAATTCAAGCACTCTCACACACATTGAGCTTTCGCTCTTATTTGAAAGACCCAAGTAAGGGCCGACCTATACTATTTCGGTTTCATTTCATGTCGTGTGTGTAAGTCTTTCAATTCAAGCACTCTCACACACATTGAGCCTTCGCTCTTATTCCCAAGACCTTAGTAAAGGCCTTATTGCAGTTATATTTGGGTTTAATTTCAAGTCGTGTGTGTAAGTCTTTCAATTCAAGCACGCACCCACATTGAGCCTTCGCTCTTATTTGCAAGACCCGAGTAAGGGCTCATATACATAATCTATATACATATTTCCCTTCGGTTATTTCCCTTCGGTTATTTCCCTTCGGTCATTTCCCTTCGGTTATTTCCCTTCGGTTATTTCCCTTCAGTATTGTCTTTACATTTCGGGTTTTCCCTTGGGAGTAGCATGAGTTTGCATTGCATCTACGTCATACCACGAGGTAGGACGCATATTGCATCGAAGCAAGCCCCGCTCGAATTCGCCCATGTAGTGGAGTGTTCATAACACACAAACTAGGTGGCCCGAAAAGGGATAAAAGAAAAGACTTAGGCACGTGCAAATCCACGTGATCTAAAACATGCAGTCGCATTTTAAAGACACGAAATAGACACCTCGAACCGCTTCGTAGACTTTCTCTCCAAAACTCGATTTTTGCAAAGCGTACAGACTGACCCTTGCGCATCGGTGCAAGAAGGTCTGCGACGACAAGAGCTTACTTGCTCACAGTCGCCACGTTTAGAAGTCAGTGTTAAATATATATCTTCGCTAGCTTAAGTAAGCTAGCTGGCACGCCCTGTTTGCATACATAGGCCTTAGACACGAGAGGATCCGCTCCGAGCCCTGAAAAAGGTGAGAGGCGGGGATTTTCGCGCGTCTACAACGATCATGTTAGAAAGTGTCATCCATGTCAAGTGCATGGGCACGCCATTCATATCCCATCATCTGCATTGCATTCCGTGGTCAGCCCGTTGGCCATTTACCATGTGGGCATTTGATATCGTAGGCCCGATCTTTCCAAAGGCATCGAATGGGCATAGATTCATTTTAGTAGCCATTGAGTATTTCTCCACGTGGGTGGAAGCCATCTCCCTGACCAACATACAGGGGCAACATGTGGTGGCTTTCATTAGGAGGAATATCTTGGCTCGATTTGGGGTTCCGAGAGACCTTGTGTCTGATAATGGCACCCCATTCAAAAATGAGCAGATGGTTAAGTTGTGCAACACGTATGGCATAACTCACCACTTCTCCTCGCCCTACTACCCTCAAGGCAACGGCCAAGCTGAAGCCACGAATAAGACTCTCATTAGTATAATTGAGAAGACTTTAGAGAAGGGTAGGACATGGCACGAGAAGTTGGATGAAGCCTTATGGGCTTATAGGACTTCCATCCGGACTCCCACAAGTGCCACACCATTCGAATTGGTCTATGGCACAAATGCCATTCTTCCCATTCATACACAATTGCATTCATTCCATACATCCATTGCACTCGACCTCCCCTTAGGGATGCTTCAGCATGCTAGGATGGCCGAACTAGATTTGCTAGATGAGAGGCGACTCCTTGCTATGGATCATGCTCGTGCATACCGGCAAAGGATAGCCCGACATTATGACAAACACATGAGACCTCGCCACTTTGAAGTGGGAGATCTGGTTTTGAAAACCATCTACTATCGTGGCCCACATCCTCTTGGAAAGTGGCACCCCAAGTGGGATGGACCCTATGTTGTACGTGCAACCACCACGAACAACTCATATTGGTTGATCGATGTAGAAGGTAGGAATTTAGCAGATCCTATAAATATTCAATACTTAAAGAAGTATTATGTGTAGGATTTGGGTTAAATTCCCATTTTCAAAAATCCTTAGGGATAACTGGTTCAAAGGCGAATTGTGTGACCCTGAGTGAGAGAATTCGCACTTGTGAAAGAGTGGAGTTTTCCAAACACATGGTTACATTTCAAAATCCTTCTTCTTACAAAGAAAGGCCTAGTTCAATATAGCAAGATACTTGCAAGTAGTACGTGCTATTTCTAAATAGGCTGATCTAGAATGGATCGAGTGTGACCTTGGGATAAGTCCTCCTCTCTTCTCTTCTCCTTCCAAAAGGAAAACGTGGCCAGAACAAAGGGAATTCCTTGTCAAATATCTCTTTCCCAAAGAAAGAAACTTGAATCAAAAGGAAAAAATCGATTCTTTAATGGAAAAGAGGGATTAAAGAAAAAATACTCCCAAAGGGAGACCCTCTATGGAAAAAAGGAAAAAAGGCCAAAAAGCTCAAAAAAGAGCAGTTTTCCGCCTTCTATGCCTTAAACCACGGGACGCTTCAAAAGGGACCGTGGTATCTCTTTCCCATCCCTGGCTTATCCCAAGTAAAACATGGTTCATTTCGAGGAATCCTAAAGTAAAAATAGGATTTACTTACTTGAATTTCATTTTGTTTGAGAATTCGATGTTTCGAGTAAGACGTAGGAATTTTTGAAATATAGCTTGTTTTCTTATAAAACCTCCGCTAGATTAGCGAGTGTCAAGACTCAAGCAAAGGCAAACACGAAGAGCTCGAGATCTTTAGGATTGAGGCTCAAAGCAGTTTTCCCTTTTGTAAATAGATTTTGAAAAATAGAACATCGAACAGCATAGGGTCTGCTCACTTGGAGCAGTAGGCCTTTATAAGTCTCAAGAGTTCGACCATGTCATCCGGTCTTTGGGAGGTCGCCATTCTTGGCATCCCATCCATGTCGTGCATCTGCATATCCACGCATAGACACCTGCATAACATGATCCCATCTAGGACTAGATTCCATAACAATCCCTTTGGCGTGATATCTCCTCCTACCAGGGTTTAAAAGAGAGATTTTGCTAAAAATTGGGACGATCCCATATTTTCGTGGATAGATTTAGGGAAACATCGAAAGGGGTGTTGTCGTCTTTGCCATTATCCAAATCAATTTGGATAATGCCAAAGAGGGGCATCTGTAAACACCCCAAAATCCTACAATTTTCCCAAAACAACTGGTTTTGCAAAAGCAGCCCCAAAGGGCTATTTTGAGTCTGGAAACCTAGGAGCCTTCTAGGCAACCCTGTACATATGTTTTAAACTATATATGTTTTAAAATATGTGTTATACAGTTTTAAAAACTTTAAAAAGGTGTTTTTGAAACCCCACAAAGCAACTTGGCCTGATAAGAGTAGGACCAGAGAAGCGAAAGAGAGCCCGAAATCGGAGCATATGTCGAGCCCGGTACATCAACTCTCGTATCAGATTCATCCCCAAAAATATCAGACATCCAAGCCCCTATTATCAACAAATTGTTTGAAATGATCTCTAGAAGGTGAAAAGAGGAGCGAACGACAATGTTGGCGAAGACCCAATGCAAGACGGAGTACTGATACTGTTAGGCCCCACATAAATCGTCTGTTTCAAAAGTACCACGAAGGAGTCAGAAAATCAGATTTGGATCGGATCTGGACCATATATATCTAGATCCAAATCCAAACATGCATATGGATTTGGATTTGGATCCAAAGATCCAATCCAATATCCACATCCATGGCCCACATCACCTTCTCATAAATGGAGGTGGGGCCCACAAGAAATTCACGTGAAAAGCTTGGGTATGAGAGAGAATGGGGGATAAAATATGAGTGAGAATATGGTGGGCTTGACTTTTGTGTCAAGTTTTGGGTTAATCATGTTGGTTTAGCCTAATGAGTGTGGGATTAAGCTTGTATGCACCTACACCTAACCTAGGGTTGCACCAACATGATCCAATCCAGATAACCCCATTTTGGAAAATTTTGTTCTTAGGGGAAGCCATGCTTGGTCCCTTAAGAAACTTTGGACTTTTCAGGGTGATGGAAGACTTATAGTTCCATATAACCTGATTTTGGGAGAGATTTGCTTCAAGGGAAGCCCAGATTGCTCCCTCAAAGTTTTCGACCTGCTCCCTAGGTTCAACTTGTGGTGCCCCTAGGGATGGATTTTGTTTCGAAGCCATAGCCTTGGTTCCAGTGTACAAGACGAGGCTCAAAAAAGTGAGTTTTTCTATGGTAGGGTTATCAACTCCTAAGATGTCGATGCATAAATTTGAGGTCTCCATGTCTACCATTTTTTGAACTTCTTTTTATTTTTGAAATTCTTTTGGGTGGTATGGGATATTTGGCGCACCTTGAAAATCCTCAAATTTTGGCACAATTTATGGGTTTCTGTGTGCATAGGGGTTATCCAATGCATCTGATGACCCTATATGAAGAAGAGAGTTTTGAGAATGATGGGTTTCAGGCATACCTCTTTGTGGCTTGTCTACCTTTTCAGGGTGAGAGCAGGCCGATTTCCCAGGTAACTCTGTTTTGAGGCCCCGGGGTTTTACGAGGCAATTCCTTTCGAAACCTTCCTGTTTCTCACTCTCGTCTTTTTGTAGGGTGTGGGTTTCATGTCCCACAGTGTGTGTGTGCCTAGACTTAGGACTTTCACTTGAATTTTTTGAAATTTCAAAGTTTGATTTTTCAATTTTTTTGTTTTTTGAAAGTTTTCAAGATTTTTTTGATTTTTTGAAACAGAACAGTCTGTTTTCGAATTTCCCTTGCATTTTGAAAAGCTTGAAGATGTAGGAGTGGATGACTCATCCCTTTTCCGGGATTCGTCTTTAATCTCCAATCCTTCGTTGAGTTTGAGATCGGTTTTCAATTCACGATCTTTATGTGCCCTAGAAGAGCTGCTATGTGATCGATGGGCTTTAAGCTCCTTGCTTAAAGCATCCATCTTTTGAAATATTTTTGAAATGTGATCGAGCACTTTTTGGGCTTTATCTGTTTTGAAAGCCTCTCTTAGTTTACTCAATGAGGACTTTTGTAGCTTTTTATCCATTTTTATGCAATTCTCCTAAGAATGCATGATTTTTTGGAAAAATACTCTTTTTTTGGAAAATTTTGAGTGTAACTTGTTTGTTTGAAGTCTACGTAAGTCTCGGGTCCCATCGGGCGAGCCAATCCTGTAGACACCGAAAATTTTCACTTACGGGTTCTTAGGCCTTGTAGACGCGCGAAAAATCCCCACGCCTCCCCACCTTTTCTGGGCTTGGAGTGGATCCTCTCGTGCGTCTAAGGCCTATTTATGTAAACAGGGCGTGCCAGCTAGCTTACCTAAGCTAGCGAAGATATATTTTAAACTGACTTCTAATCGTGGCGACTGTGAGCAAGTGAGCTCTTGTCGTCGCAGACCTTCTTGCACCAATGCGCAAGGGTCAATCTGTACGCTTAGCAAAAAATTGAGTTTTTGGGATAGAAAGCCTACAAAGCGGTTCGAGGTGTGTAATTCGGGTCTTTTAGATGCGATTGCAGATTTTAGATCACGTGGATTTGCACTTGCCTAATGTAGACGCGCGAAAAATCCCCACCTCTTTGCCTTTTTCAGGGCTTTGGAGTGGATCCTCTCGTGTGTCTAAGGCCTATGTATGCAAACAGGGCGTGCCAGCTAGCTTACCTAAGCTAGCGAAGATATTTTTAACACTGACTTCTAAACGTGGCGACTGTGAGCAAGTAAGCTCTTGTCATCGCAGACCTTCTTGCACCGATGCGCAAGGGTCAGTCTGTACGCTTTGCAAAAATCGAGTTTTTGGAGAGAAAGTCTACGAAGCGGTTCGAGGTGTCTATTTCGGGTCTTTAGAATGCGATTGCATGTTTTAGATCACGTGGATTTGCACATGCCTACGTCTTTTCTTTTATCCCTTTTTGGGCCACCTAGTTTGTGTGTTATGAACACTCCACTACGTGGGCGAATTCGAGCGGGGCTTGCTTTGATGCAATATGCGTCCTACCTCGTGGTATGGCGTAGATGCAATGCAAACCCACGCTACTCCAAAGGGAAAACCCGAAATGTAAAGACAATACTGAAGGGAAATAACTAAAGGGAAATAACTGAATTGAAATAACCGAAGGGAAATAACCGAAGGGAGATAGGTATATAGATTATGTATATGAGCCCTTACTCGGGTCTTGCAAATAAGAGCGAAGGCTCAATGTGGGTGCGTGCTGGAATTGAAAGACTTACACACACGACATGAAATTAAACCCAAATATAAATTGCAGTATGGCCTTGACTAAGGTCTTGGGAGTAAGAGCGAAGGCTCAATGTGTGTGAGAGTGCTTGAATTGAAGTACTACACACACGACATAAATGAAACCCAAATATAACTGCAATAAGGCCTTTACTAAGGTCTTGGGAGTAAGAGCAAAGGCTCAATGTGTGTGAGAGTGCTTGAATTGAAGTACTACACACACGACATGAAACAAAACCCAAATAGTATAGGTCGGCCCTTACTTGGGTCTTTCAAATAAGAGCGAAAGCTCAATGTGTGTGAACGTCCTTGAATTGAAAGACTTACCCACACGACATGAAATGAAAACCCAAATAGTATAGGTCGGCCCTTACTTGGGTCTTTCAAATAAGAGTGAAAGCTCAATGTGTGTGAGTGCTTGAATTGAAAGACAACGCACCCAACTTAAACAAAACCCTTCGAAAATGAAAGTATATATATGCACTTATGTATTAGGGGCTGATTAGGCCCGTGTGTGTTCAAAATCGTGCACGACTAAGAGAGTGCACGTGTGTGGTTGTGCCAAGCCACGTTATTACAAGCGGGGGGAGACTATGCTCCGTTATTACAACCCCGTATCAAATTGAATCTCAAGCAAGTATACAACTAAAGACCGAGTTTAGGCACTTACGAGTAGTTGGTCCGTAGAGGCCTTGCTTGAGCGTGGGCTTGGCCTTCGCCTTGGGCTGCAAACGGGAGCTCCGCGGGGATAGGTGACCAAGGGTGCTGGCCGGCTGCAAGTGGGGCGCGGGATAGGCGCCTCGAAGGTGGCCGGTTGCAAATGGGTGTCGCCTCGATGTGGGGGGTTAAAGGGGCTGGACCAAGTGAGTGTTTAGGGTCACTAGGAGAGTCGAGGGTTTAGGGAAGGTGGACCTAAAAGGGGAGTTTATGGGAAGGCCGAATGGGAGTCCTATAGGGTGGAAGAAATGGCTGGCCGGGTGCAAATGGGATGGTTAGGTAGTGGCCGGTAGTTTAGGTTATGTTAGGTTCGGCTAAGTTAAAAAGGGTGGTGACAAAGGGCTGAGATGATGATAGGGTAGGTGGCTAGGAGTGGAGAGGGAGTAGAGAAGAATTTAGGGAGAGTTGGGGAATGCTTACCGAATGGGGAGAGGTGGCGGATGGAAGAGAGAAGCCGGGTGTAGATGGGATGGAGAGCAAGTGTGGCGTCCGGCTGGGAGAGGGTGGTGGCGTACGGCTGGGAGATGGTGGTGGATGGAAGAGAGAAGGTCGCGGTGCAGGAAGTGCTGATGGAGCAGGTGGAGCAGGCGGGCAGGTTCGGCTGGGTGAGGAAATGGGAGAAAGAGAGGGCCCGGCTGGGTGAGGTGAGGGTTCTTGCTTGGAAAACCCGCCCCAAAGGGGGGGGGGGTTTAAATAGGGATGGGTAGGTCGGTTAGGGCTAGGCTTGGGGTAGTGGTTAGGTGGTTTAGGTAGGGTGGTATGTAGATAAGGTGGGTTGGAAAGGGTTGGGCCAGATATTTTGGAAACTAGGGGTTTGGGTAGATTGTGGGCTAGGGGTGGTTTAGGGGTTTAGGGCTAGGTTAGGTGGTTGGGTTTTAGGGTGAGGTTTAGTGAGCTAGGTTAGGTGATTAGGCTAGGTTTAGGCTAGGATTAGGGAAATTAATCTAGGTTTAGGGAAGGATTAGGGAAGTGGGTTAGGTGATTAGGTTGGGATTAGGACGGGATTAGGGAAGTGGGTTAGGTGATTAGGTTCAGATTAGGGGTGGATTAGGGGTTTAGGCTAGGATTAGGCATTTTGGGTTAGGTTTAGGTGAAGGAGCTCCCTTTGCATGGCCCATAGACCTTAACCACCTCATGTTGGTGCAGCCCTAGGTTAGGTTTTAGCTAATTACAAGCTTAAACCCACTCAATTAGGCTAACCCACATGATTAACCCCAAACTTGACACACAAGTCAAGCTTAATTACAACACTCTTGATATTTTCCATCCCCACTCTCTCTCATGCCCCATATCCCACGTGAATTTCAAGTGGGCCCCACATCCATTTATGAGAAGGTGATGTGGGCCATGGATATGGACATTGGATTGGATCTCTGGATCCAAATCCAAATCCAAGTCCACATATGGGTTTGGACTGGGATCTGGATATATATGGTCCAGATCCAATCCAAACTGAACTCTGACTCCTTCGAGCTGGGTTCGAAACGGACGATTTGTGCGGGGCGTGACAGCATCAGTACTCCGTCTGCGTTGGGTCTTCGCCAACATGGTCGTCCGCCTCCGTTTCTGCCTTTCGGAGATGACTTCAAATGATATTTTGATAAGAACAAGGTCTTGGACGTTCGAGATCCTGGGGTGTGAATCAAATACAAGAGTTGCTGTGCCGGGCTCGACGTGTGCTTCGGTTCCGGGCTCTTCTTGGCTCTCCTGGTCCTGTCTTGATCGGGCCAAGCCACTTCGGGGTTTCAAAACATGTTTTAAAAGGTTTTCAAAAGCTATATTATATATTTTTGAAATACAGAGTTTAAAACATATGTACAGGGTTGTCTGGAAGGCTCATGGGTTTCCAGACTCAAAAATGGCCCTTTGGGGCTGCTTGTATAAAACCAGGTTGTTTTGAAGAAATTCGTGGGATTTCGGGGTGTTTACACCTAAGTCTTTCCTTTTATCCCTTTATGGGCCACCTAGTTTGTGTGTTATGAACACTCCACTACATGGCAAATTTGAGCGGGGCTTGCTTTGATGCAATATGCGTCCTACCTCGTGGTATGGCATAGATGCATTGCAAACTCACATTACTCCAAAGGGAAAACCCGAAATGTAAAGACAATGCCGAAGGGAAATGACTTGAAATGTAAATGCCGAAGGGAGATATGTATATATAGAGTATGTATATGGGCCCTTACTCGGGTCTTGCAAATAAGAGCGAAGGCTCAATGTGGGTGCGTGCTTGAATTGAAAGACTTACACACACGACATGAAATTGTAGACGCGCGAAAATCCCCGCCTCTTCGCCTCTTCCTGGGCTTGGAGTGGATCTGCTCGTGTGTCTAAGGCCTATGTATACAAATAGGGCGTGCCAGCTAGCTTACTTAAGCTAGCGAAGATATATTTAACACTGACTTCTAAACGTGGCGACTGTGAGTAAGTAAGCTCTTGTCGTCGCAGACCTTCTTGCACCGATGCGCAAGGGTCAGTCTGTACGCTTTTGCAAAAATCGAGTTTTGGGGAGAAAGTCTACGAAGCGGTTCGAGGTATCTATTTCGGGTCTTTAAGATGCGATTGCATATTTTAGATCACGTGGATTTGCACGTGCCTAAGTCTTTTCTTTTATCCCTTTTCGGGCCACCTAGTTTGTGTGTTATGAACACTCCACTACATGGGCGAATTCGAGCGGGGCTTGCTTTGATGCGATATGCGTCCTACCTCGTGGTATGGCGTAGATGCAATGCAAACTCACGCTACTCCAAAGGGAAAACCCGAAATTAAAAGACAATGCCGAAGGGAAATAACAGAAGGGAAATAACCGAAGGGAAATAACCGAAGGGAAATATGTATATATCTTATGTATATGAGCCCTTACTCGGGTCTTGCAAATAAGAGCGAAGGCTCAATGTGGGTGCGTGCTTGAATTGAAAGACTTACACACGCGACATGAATTTGAACCCAAATATAAATTGCAGTATGGCCTTGACTAAGGTCTTGGGAATAAGAGCGAAGGCTCAATGTGTGTGAGAGTGCTTGAATTAAAAGACTACCCACACGACATAAATGAAACCCAAATATAACTGCAATAAGGCCTTTACTAAGGTCTTGGGAGTAAGAGCGAAGGCTCAATGTGTGTGAAAGTGCTTGAATTGAAAGACTTACTCACACGACATGAAATGAAACCCAAATAGTATAGGTCGGCCCTTACTTGGGTCTTGCAACTAAGAGCGAAAGCTCAATGTGTGTGAGAGTGCTTGAATTGAAAGACTTACTCACACGACATGAAATGAAACCCAAATAGTATAGGTCGGCCCTTACTTGGGTCTTGCAACTAAGAGCGAAAGCTCAATGTGTGTGAGAGTGCTTGAATTGAAAGACTTACTCACACGACATGAAATGAAACCCAAATAGTATAGGTCGGCCCTTACTTGGGTCTTGCAACTAAGAGCGAAACCTCAATGTGTGTGAGAGTGCTTGAATTGAAAGACTTACTCACACGACATGAAATGAAACCCAAATAGTATAGGTCGGCCCTTACTTGGGTCTTTCAAATAAGAGCGAAAGCTCAATGTGTGTGAGTGTTTGAATTGAAAGACAACACACCCAACTTAAACAAAACCCTTCGAAAATGAAAGTATATATGTACACTTATATATTAGGGGCTGATTAGGCCCGTGTGTGCTAAAAATCGTGCACGACTAAGAGAGTGCACGTGTGTGGTTGTGCCAAGCCACGTTATTACAAGCGGGGGAAGACTATGCTCCGTTATTACAACCCCGTATCAAATTGAATCTCAAGCAAGTATACAACTAAAGACCGAGTTTAGACACTTACGAGTAGCTGGTCCGTAGAGGTCTTGCTTGGGCGTGGACTTGGCCTTGGGCTGCAAACGGGAGCTCCGCGAAGGTAGGTGATCAAGGGTGCTGGCCGGCTGCAAGTGGGGCGCGGGATAGACGCCTCGAAGGGGGCCGGTGGCAGGTAGATGGTGCCTCCAAGTAGGGGGTTTAAAGTGGCTGAAGAAGTGGGTAATAGGATCACTAGGGGAGTTGGGTACTTAGGGAAACTGGACCCAACAGGTGAGCTAGTGGGAAGGCCGAATAGGACACCTAGGGGAGTTGGCCGAATGGGAGATGATGGCTAGGTAGTGGCCAGCAACTTGGGTTATACTAGGTTCGGCTAGGTTTAGGTGGTGGCGGCAAAAGGGCTGAGATGAAGGTAGGATGGGTGGCTAAGAGTGGAGAGGTGGTAGAGAGGGGCTTTGAGGGAGTTTGGGGTACTTACCGAATGGGGAGAGGTGGCGGATGAAGTGGGAAGGTGGCGGGCAGGTGGTTGTCGGCTGGTTCGGTTGGGTGGAGGTGGTGGCGTCCGGCTGAGGGATGGTGGTGATGGAGGGAAGAGGGAAGATGGCGGTGCAGGTGGTGGCTGGTGGAGCAGGTGGAGCTGTTGGGGAGTGGTCCCGGCTGGGTGAGAGATGGGAGAAGGAGAGGGCCCGGCTGGGTGGAAGGGTGGTTCCCACTTGGAAAACCCGCCCACAAGGAGGGGGGTTAAATGGGGATGGGTAGGTCGGTTAGGGCTGGGCTGTGGGTAGTGGTTAGGTGGTTTAGGTAGGGTGGTATGTAGATAAGGTGGGCTGGATGGGGTTGGGCCAGATATTTTAAAACTAGGGGTTTGGGTAAATCGTGGGCTAAGGGTGGTTTAGGGGTTTAGGGCTAGGTTAGGTGGTTGGGTTTTAGGGTGAGGTTTAGTGAGCTAGGTTAGGTGATTAGGCTAGGTTTAGGCTAGGATTAGGGAAATTAATCTAGGTTTAGGGAAGGATTAGGGAAGTGGGTTAGGCGATTAGGTTGGGATTAGGCCGGGATTAGGGAAGTGGGTTAGGTGATTAGGTTCAGATTAGGGGTGGATTAGGGGTTTAGGCTAGGTTTAGGCATTTTGGGTTAGGTTTAGGTGAAGGAGCTCCCTTAGCATGGCCCATAGACCTTGATCACCCCATGTTGGTGCAGCCCTAGGTTAGGTTTTAGCTAATTACAAGCTTAAACCCACTCAATTAGGCTAACCCACATGATTAACCTAAACTTGACACACAAGTCAAGCTTAATACAACACTCTTGATATTTTTCAACCCCACTCTCTCTCATGCCCAATATCCCACGTGAATTTCAAGTGGGCCCCACCTCCATTTATGAGAAGGTGATGTGGGCCATGGATATGGATATTGGATTGGATCTCTGGATCCAAATCCAAATCCAAGTCCACATATGGGTTTGGATTGGAATTTGGATATATATGGTCCAGATCCAATCCAAACTGAACTCTGACTCCTTCGAGCTGGGTTCGAAACGGACGATTCGTGCGGGGCCTGACAGCATCAGTACTCCGTCTGCGTTGGGTCTTCGCCAACATGGTCGTCCGCCTCCGTTTCTGCCCTCCGGAGATGACTTCAAATGATATTTTGGTAAGAACAGGGTCTTGGATGTTCGAGATCCTGGGGTGTGAATCAGATACAAGAGTTGCTGCGCCGGGCTTGACAAGTGCTCCGGTTCCGGGCTCTTCTTGGTTCTCCTGGTCCTGTCTTGATCGGGCCAAGCCACTTCGGGGTTTAAAAACATGTTTTAAAAAGTTTTCAAAAACCATATCATATTTTTTTTTTTTATTGAAAGATAAAGTTTAAAACATATATACAGGGTTGTTTGGAAGGCTCCTGGGTTTCCAAACTCAAAATGGCCCTTTGGGGCTGCTTGTATAAAACCAGATGGATTTTGAGAAATTCGTGGGATTTCGGGGTGTTTACAGAAATGAAACCCAAATTGTATAGGTCGGCCCTTACTTGGGTCTTTCAAATAAGAGTGAAAGCTCAATGTGTGTGAGTGCTTGAATTGAAAGACTTACACACCCAACTTAAGCAGAACCCTACAAAATTAAAGTATACGTATATACTTATGTATTAGGGGCTGATTAGGCTCGTGTGTGTTCAAAATCGTGCACAATTAAGAGAGTGCACGTGTGTGGGTGTGCCAAGCCACGTTATTACAAGCGGGGGGAGACTATGCTCCGTTATTACAACCCCGTATCGAATTGAATCTCAAGCAAGTATACAACTAAAGACTGAGTTGGGCACTTACTAATAGCTGGTCCTAAGATGCCTTGCTTGAGCGTGGGCTTGGCCTTCGCCTTGGGCTGCAAAAGGGAGCTCCGCGAGGTTGGACGGCAAGGGGAGGTGCTGGCCGGATATCCTTGGTGCACGAAAGAGGCGCCTTGAAGGTGGCCGGCTGCTAGGGAAGGGCTGTTTTTGGCGTGTTGGGCTAAAGGGCCTAAGTAGGGTCACTAAGGATAGGGTTTAGTTTTAAGGTAGGTTGTGCGAAGAGTGAACCTAAGGGGAGGTCTAACAGATCACCTAAGGTTGGCGGGTTGCTATGGTGGCCGAGTGAAATGACAGTTGGTTGGAGTGGCCGACTAGGAGGACTTGGTGGTGGCGGGTAGTTAGGATGGCTAGGAGTGATGTAAGGTAAGGGAACTAGCTAGGAGATGGGGCCCGGTGGTAGTGGGTGTAGTAGGTGTATTGGGGTGATATGGGCAGGTTTTAGGGAGTCGGATAGGGTGGCCGAATGAAGCTCAGGTCTCTAGGTGGTGGCGGGTAGCTAGGGTGGCTGTGGGTTTGGCTGAGTGGGGCTAGTGGCAGCAAGTGGAAGGGCTGGTGTTAGGGTGATATGGGAGTGGATTAGGTGGCTGAGAGTGAAGAAGTAGTAAGGTAGGATGTAGGGTACTTACCGAGTGAAGAGATGGTGGCGGGTAGAAAGGAATCCGCCGGATGATGATGGTGGTGGTGGCGCTCAGCTGGAAGGTAGTGGGGCAAGTGGTGGCGGGATGTGGAGCAGGTGGTGGCGGGATGTGGAGCAGATGGTGGCGGGATGTGGAGCAGGTGGTGATTCGGCTGAGCTGGGGAAGTGGAGGACCCGGCTGGGAAGGTGAGGCTGTTAGGTGATCAAACCCGCCACCAAGGGGGGGGGTTTATATAGGGCTGGGCTAGGTCGGTTAGGGCTGGGTTTGGGGTAGTGGTTAGGTGGTTTAGGTAGGGTGGTATGATGATAAGGTGGGCTGGAAAGGGTAGGGCCAGATATTTTAAATACAAGTGGTTTGGGTAGGTTGTGGGCTAGGGGTGGTTTAGAGGTTTAGGGTTTAGTTAGGTGGGTTGGTTCTAGGGTGAGGTTTAGTGAGCTAGGTTAGGTGATTAGGCTAGAATTAGGCTAGGTTTAGGGAAATTAACCAAGGTTTAGGGAAGGATTAGGGAAGTGGGTTAGGTGATTAGGTTGGGATTAGGTCGGGATTAGGGAAGTGGGTTAGGTGATTAGGCTAGGATTAGGCTAGGTTTAGGGAAATTAACCTAGGTTTAGGGAAGGATTAGGGAAGTGGGTTAGGTGATTAGGTTGGGATTAGGTAGGGATTAGGAAAGTGGGTTAGGTGATTAGGCTCAGATTAGGGCCGGATTAGGGTGGAAGGCTAGGATTAGGCGTTTTGGGTTAGGTTTAGGTGAAGGAGCTCCCTTTGCATGGCAAATAGATCTTAACCACATCATGTTGGTATAGCCCTAGGTTGGGTTTTGGCTAATTACAAGCTTAAACCCACTTAATTAGGCTAACCCACATGATTAACCCCAAACTTGACACACAAGTCAAGCTTAATTACAACACATAATTGATCTTATCCACCCCCACTCTCTCTCATTCCCATAATCCCACGTGAAATTCAAGTGGGCCCCACCTCCATTTATGAGAAGGTGATGTGGGCCATGGATATGGATATTGGATTGGATCTCTGGATCCAAATCCAAATCCAAGTCTATACATGGGTTTGGATTGGGATCTGGATATATATGGTCCAGATTCGATCCAAACTGAACTCTGACTCCTTCGAGCTGTGTTCGAAACGAACGGTTTGTGCGGTGCCTGACAGCATCAGTACTCCGTCTTCGTTGGGTCTTCACCAACATGATCGTCTGCCTCTATTTTCGCCTTCCGGAGATGACTTCAAACGATGTTTTGATGATAACAGGGTCTTCGACGTTCGAGATCCTGGGGGTTTGGATTTGATACAAGAGTTGCTATGCCGGGCTCGACATGTGCTCCGGTTCCAGGCTCTCCTTGGCTTTCTTGGTCCTGTCTGGATTAGGCCAAGCTGCTTCGGGGTTTCAAAACGTGTTTAAAAAGGTTTTCAAAGCCATATTATATATATTTTTGAAATATAAAGTTCAAAACATATATACAGGGTTGCCTGGAAGGCTCCTGGGTTTCCAGACTCAAATGGCCCTTTGGGGCTGCTTTTACAAAACCAGGTTGATTTGAGAAGTTCATGGGATTTTGGGGTGTTTACAGATGCCCCTCTTTGGCCTTGTCCAAATCGATTTGGATAAGGGCAAAGATGACAAACACCCCTTTTAATGTCTCCCTAGATCTATCCACGAAGAATATGGGATCGCCCCAATCTTTAGCAAAATCTCAATTTAAAACTCTGGTAGGAGGAGATATCACGCCAAAGGGTTGGACTATGGAATCTGGTCCTAAATGGGATCATGTTTATGCAAGTGCCATGCGTGGAATGCAGATGACATGGGTGTGGTGCCAAGAGTGGCGACCTCCCAGAGACCAGATGTGGTCGAACTCTAGAGACTTACAAGGCCTGTTGCTCCAAGTGAGCAGATCCTATGCTGTTCGATGTTCGGTTTTCAAAACTTATTTACAAAACTATTTACAAAAGGGACAACTGTCTTGAGTCTCAATCCTAAGGATCTCGAGCTCTTCGTGCTTGCCCTTGTTTGAGTCATAACACTTGCTTCTCTAGTGGAGGTTTTGTAAGAAAACAAACTATATTTCAAATTCCTATGCCTTACTTGAAACGTCGAATTCTCAAACAAGATGAAATTCAAGTAAGTAAATCCTATTTTTATTTTAGGATTCCTCGAAATGAACCATGCTTTTAGCTTGGGATAAGCCAGGGATGGGAAAGAGATACCATGGTCCCTTCTGAAGTGTCCCGTGGTTTAAGGCATAGAAGGCGGAAAACTGCTCTTTTTGAGCTTTTTGGCCTCTTTTTTTCTTTTTTTCATCGAGGGTCTCCCTTTGGGAGTAGTTTTTCTTTAATCCCTCTTTTTCATAAGAGAATCGATTTTTTCTTTTGAATTCTGGTTTCTTTCTTTTGGAAAGAGACTTTGAATGGGAAATTCCCTTTGTTTGGGCTTTTGTTTTCCTTTTTGGAAGGAGAAGAGAAGAGGGGAGGACTTATCCCAAGCCTACACTCGATCCATTCCAGATCAGCCTATTTAGAAATAGCACGTACCACTTGCAAGTATCTTGATATATTGAACTAGGCCTTTCTTTATAAGAAGAAGGATTTTGAAATGTAACCACGATTTTGAAGACTCCGCTCTTTCACAAGTGCGAATTCTCTCACTCAGGGTCATACGAGTTCGCCTTTGCACCTTATTCACATGTCTCAGGGCAGCTATCACTAGAATTTTCGAAAATTGGAATCTAATCCAAATCCTACACATGATACTTCTTTATGTATTGAATATTGATAGGATCTGCTAAATTCCTACCCTCTACATCGATCAACCAATACGAATTGTTTGTAGTGGTTGCTCGTACAACATAGGGTCCATCCAAGTTGGGGCACCACTTTCCCAGGGGGTGTGGGCCACGATGATGGATGGTTTTTAAGACCAGATCTCCCACCTCAAAGTGGTGAGGTCTTATGTGTTTGCCATAATGTCGGGCTATCCTTTGCCGGTATGCACGAGCATGATCCATGGCAAGGAGTCGCCTCTCATCTAGCAAGTCTAGTTTGGCCATCCTAGCATGCTGAAGCGTCTCTAGGGGGAGGTCGAGTGCTATGGATGTATGGAATGAATGCAGTTGAGTATGAATGGGAAGAATGGCGTTTGTGCCATAGACCAATTCGAATGGTGTGGCATTCGTGGGAGTCCGGATGGAAGTCCTATAAGCCCATAAGGCTTCATCCAGCTTCTCGTGCCACGTCCTACCCTTCTCTAAGGTTTTCTGAATTATGCTAATGAGAGTCTTGTTTGTGGCTTCGGCTTGGCCGTTGCCTTGAGGGTAGTAGGGCGAAGAGAAGTGGTGAGTTATGCCATACGTGTTGCACAACTTAACCATCCGCTCGTTCTTGAATGGGGTACCATTATCAGACACAAGGTCTCATGGAACCCCAAATCGAGCCAAGATATTCCTCCGGATGAAAGCCACCACATGTTGCCCCATCACGTTGGTTAGGGAAATGGCTTCCACCCACTTGGAGAAATACTCCGTGGCTGCTAAAATAAATCGATGCCCATTCGAGGCCTTTGGAAATATTGGGCCTACGATGTCAAACACCCACATGGTAAATGGCCAGGGGCTGACCACGGAATGCAATGCAGATGAAGGGATATGAATGGCTGCCCGTGCACTTGACATGGATGACACTTCCTAACATGATCGTGGCAATCCTTTTTCAGGGTGGACCAAAAATAGCCCCCTCTAAGTATTTTCATTGCCATCATGTTGGCATTAACATGACCTCCACATTCTCCATCGTGGAATTCATGCATCACTATCCTAGCCTCCTCTAGGTCGATACACCTAAGCAGAATGCCGGTGAAACTTTTCTTGTATAAGACCCCACCCAGAATGGTGTATCGAGTCGAAATCTTACGGATGAATGCCTTATCCTTGAATGTGGCACCCTCGGCGAATCCCCCATTTTCTAAAAACTGTTTGATGTCATAAACCCAGGGTTTTTCAATAGACTCTGGGTTATTTTGGCAAATATCCAAGTCGTGTGTGGATGGGTGGGGCGCATGCCATATTTCCAAAGATCTGGTCCCTGAAATGGGATCGACCTTCAGGGCTGAACCCAAGGAGGAGAGGGCATCGGCGATGCCATTGTCCTCTCTTCCTACATGTGTGAGTTTACACGATTGGAAGGACTGGACCAATCGAGTGGCCAACTCGTGATATGGAAGTAGTTTCTCATTACGTACTTGCCAAATTTTTAAAACCTGGTTTATGACAAGGAGCGAATCTCCAAAGACCTCGATGCATGATGCCCCTAGAGTTTTCGAAATTCTTAAGCCTTGTATGAGTGCTTCATACTCAGCTACGTTGTTGGAACATTCGAAATCTAAGCGGACCGCTATGGGAATCTCGCCCTTTTCAGGGGAGATTAGGATGACCCCAGCACCAACCCCTCGTTGGTTTCGTGCCCCATCGAAGTGCATCTTCCATACTTGGTTTTCGAAAGAGTTTGCCAAAATGTGGTTTTGAAAATGGTTTTGCAATATGCCTTCATCAGGCATTTCAACAAGAGTGGGATATGTGTCCTCTAAGGGGAACTCAGCCACGTAATCTGCTAGGGCTTGCCCCTTAATGGAGATCTGGTGATGGTATTTCAGATCATACTCCATTAGAAGGAGTTGCCATTTGCCCAATCTACCCGTGAGAATGGGTTTTTCGAATAAGTGCTTGATTGGGTCAAGCTTGGACACTATCCAGATCTCATGATCTAGGAAATAGTGTCTGAATTTCTGGCAGGCCCAGACTAGGGCCAAGCACGTCTTCTCCATGGCTTGATAATTTCGTTCATAAGCCAAGAGAGTTTTCGAAACGTAGTAGATGGCATACTCCTTATGGGTGTCATCCTCGTATTGAGCCAACAGGGCTCCTAAAGCATTCGCATGCACGGAGATGTATAATAAAAGCGGTTTTCCTTGCTTTGGAGGGTTCAAAACGGGGGGATTAACCAAGTATGCCTTCAGTCTCTCAAAGGACTTCTGGCATTCGTCATCCCATAAGAATTTCGTGCCCTTCCTCAACAGTTTGTTGAAGGGTTCACATCTAGTGGCCAGATTCGATATGAATCGGCGAATGGATTGTAAACGACCTTGGAGGCTACGGATTTGGGTGAGATTGGAGGGTGGAGCCATGTCTATGATGGCTCGACACTTAGAGGGGTCGACTTCTATTCCCCTTTGGCTCACCATAAAGCCTAGAAGCTTCCCTGATTCTACCCCGAATACACATTTTTGAGGGTTTAGCTTTACTTTGTAAAGCCTAAGCCTTTCGAAAATCTTTTGTAAACATTCGATATGGGTGCATCGGGTTTTAGATTTTGCCAAGAGATCATCTACATACACTTCTACAAGCTCATGAATTTGATCATGAATGATCGTGGTCATGGCTCGTTGGTATGTTGCGCCGGCATTTTTCAAACCAAAGGGTATGACTGTATAGCAATACGTGCCCCATGGGGTTGTGAAGGCGGTCTTACCCTGATCTCGTGGACTTAGTTTGATTTGATTATAGCCTGAATAGCCATCCATAAACGAAAACATTTCATGATTTGCAGTACTATCGACTATCAAATCTATGTTTGGTAAAGGATAATTATCCTTTGGAGTGGCTTTATTCAGGTTTCTGAAATCGATGCATATTCGAATTTTCCCATTGGCTTTTCGAACTACAACAATATTTGATAACCAATCAGAATACGCAATAGGTTTTATAAATCCGGCTTTTAGCATATCTTCTAAACCCTCTTTAACTTGCGTGTGTACATTCGGGTATATTTTCCTAAGCTTATGCTTTATGGGTTTTACACCTGCATCTAAGGGAAGACGATGCTCGACAATGCTGGGATCAATGCCCGGCATGTCTTCATACATCCATGCAAACACATCTAAATAGGTTCGTAGAAATGCAATGAATGCTAACCTTTCAGTTTCATGCAAGCATGCACCTATTTTGATGGTTTTGGGATTGGAATCGTCCCCTAGGTTCACCTCTATGAAATCTCCTCCTACTGATTGGGAAGGTTTTTCAAAATCGAGAATCTTATGAAATTCTGGGAGCTTAGAAGTGGGATCTTCCTCTAGGGGATCCACTTCTGGGCTTTAATCATTCTCGTGGGCTATAGACCCGAGGGAATTTGATGTGTGGTTTTCAAAAGGACCTGGTTTTGTACTTGGATTTTCAAGTGATTTCGAAACTTTTGGTCTGGCTATGCAGATGACGTTTCTTTCAAAATCCTTTTCTTTTGTCAAAGCACTCTATTTTCGAGTTTTGATCATTCTCCGTCTGGCTTTGATCATTCTCCGTCTTTGTTGGGTCTTCCCCAACATGATCGTCCGCCACTGTTTTTGCCTTCCGGAGATGACTTCAAACGATGTTTTGATGATAACAGGGTCTTGGACGTTCGAGATCCTGGGGGTGTGGATTTGATACAAGAGTTGCTGTGTCGGGCTCGACATGTGCTCCGGTTCCGGGCTCTCCTTGGCTTTCCTGGTCCTGTCTGGATTAGGCCAAGCTGCTTCGGGGTTTCAAAACGTGTTTAAAAAGGTTTTCAAAGCCATATTTATATATATATTTGAAATATAAAGTTCAAAATATATATACAGGGTTGCTTGGAAGGCTCCTGGGTTTCCAGACTCAAATGGCCCTTTGGGGCTGCTTTTACAAAACCAGGTTGATTTGAGAAGTTCGTGGGATTTCGGGGTGTTTACAGGCCTGAAGTGAACCTTTTCGCAATCTACTTCGCTTTATGGGCGTGCCAGCTAATTTGCTATACTAGCAAAGTATGTTTTGAAATAATCTGACTTTTTGAAGAAGATTGTAGGCAAGCGGGATCTTTACGTCGCAGACCTTCTTGCACCGATGCGCAAGGGTCAGTCTGTACGCTTAGAGACTTCATTTGGAACAAGTTTAAATCAAAATATATTTTGAATGAAGAAGTGTTTTAAAACCTTTTGAAAACCATGAACTTGGGCGATTTTGATTTTACAAGGGTTAAGTCTTGGCGTGTTTGCACGATTGATTCGGGATTTTCTTTGATGCAGGTATGCACTCTAGCTCGAGTATGGCGAGTATGCAATGCAACTCACACAACTCCAAGGGAAAACCTTGTAAACACCCCAAATTCCAAAAATTTTGCAAAAACAAATGCCTGGTTCAAAAATAAGCTCAGAAAGCCAAAATTGGAATTTTCGAAAAACCCAAGAACTCAAATACTTCAAACCTCTGTTTTCCAACCCTGTCGAAACATAAATTCTTAAAAATGGACAAAAGTCCCATTTTGGCAAAAGCCCAGACGAACAGGTAAGGCCTGGCCCAAAGCAGTTGCAATAGAGATTCGAAAAGTTCAAAGACGAAGCCCAGCTCCATGAAAAGCCAAATTCAAAAACAAAAGAGGAGCCCAAGCTGCAAATGGACTTCAAGCCGGAAGCATCGGAGGCCAAGCCAATAGTGCCCCTGAAATCACGAACAATCCAAGTCGAAAACAACCAAAATCAGTTGAAACAGAGTCCGGAAAGGTGAAAAGGAGCTCGGACGATGAAATGGGGAAAACCCCTACTTAAGACGGAGTGTTGATGAACTCAAGGCCCGCACAAAGCGTTCGACTCGAAACACCAAGAAGGAGAGAAGAAGAAGAAAATTTGGATCAAATCTGGATCCAAATATCCAGATCCAAGATCCAGATCTAAACAAGACTTGGATTGGATCCTGATTTCAGAAATCAAGATCCATGATCCATATCCACATAAGTGGCCTATAAAAGGACATGAGGGACTGGCTTGAAAAAGGGTTGCAAAAGTTGATTCACGCCTCTTGCTTGGGTAGGAGAGAGAGAGAGAGAGAGAGAGAGAGAGAGAGAGAGAGAGAGAGAGAAAAGGGGAAAAGGTCAACAAAGGGGGCTGGTTTTCCCCCCTTTGTTTGTACAAATCGTGGGCTGGTTTTGTAAGCTTGGAAGCCACACCATTTCACGTGAAAATTTGCTGCAACTCATGTGGATCCGGCAGCCATGGATGGTCCACTTGATATGAAGAGAAGGTGCGTGGAGATCACCCAAACCGTGGCCAAGGTAAGTCCCTAGAACCCACCTAAACCGCTCTCCCCTTTGCTCTCTAAACCACCCAATACCACCTTTTGAAAACCCAGCAAAGTCTAGCCAAGAAGCTGGCCGAACTTCACTAAAAAAATAATCTAGTTTCACCCAAGTCCATCCCTACCTAAGACTATCCCAAGCTCAGCCATTGGCTGGCCGAGTTCACCCTAGATCTGCCCCATTTAGCACCTAAAGCCTAACCTTCAATACCACCCAGCCTTCTTGAGAAAATCCAGCAAGTTCGGCCAGACATATGCAGGCCGAACCTTGCAAAAACTGCACCTAGACTCTACCCAAAACCGTCCCCACCCAAGCCCATACCAAGCTCGGCCAATAGCTGGCCGAGCTCACCCTAGGTCTGTCCTATTGGGTCCCCCAAAGCCCAACCTAAACTAAACCCAAGTTGATCAGCTCGGCCACCCTTGGCCGATCCATTCCCCTTAGCCATTTCATCCCAAATCCCACCTAAACTAAACCCAAGTTGATCAGCTCGGCCACCCTTGGCCGAGCCATTCCCCTTAGCCATTTCATCCCAAATCCCACCTAAACTAAAACCCAAGTTGATCAGCTCGGCCACCCTTGGCCGAGCCCTTCCTTTAGGACTCACCCTAGGACTATTTCCAAGAAAACCCCAAACCAGCTCGGCCACCACTTGGTCGAGCTTTTCCTTAGGACCCTTCCTAAATCCGCACTAGGACCCTCACCAAACTCGAACCCTAGCTAGTCGTCCATTGCCTTAGGACTTAGACCCAAAACCTACCTAAGCCCCTCACCTTAGATCCCCTACATCTCGCCTTAGGCTCAATCGAATCCCACCCAAAACTCCATGCATCGGATCGGTTCGTAGCGAGAGGACCATCCATCAGTTATATCCAAGGTCGGATCCCACTGATAAAGAAAAGCCCGAGCAGGCGACGTGTAAGTGCTCAAACTTGACTCTCTTACATTACTTTAAACTTAATTCAATTCGATACGGGGTTGTAATAATGGAGTGTAGTCTCCCCCCGAGATGTAATATTATGGTTTGAAACACGAATCACACACGTACACTCGAGCCTTTCCGCTCTTATCTGCACATCTTTTGCACACAAATGGGCCTCAACAACCCATAGGATATAGCTCTATTTATATACATTCAGCTGGGTTTTAAGGTTCAAGTCGTGTGAGTTGCCTTTAATTTTATACACTCAAAGCACTCACTCACACTGAGCCTTTCCGCTCTTACATATACATACTAATTTCCCCTTTAGTTGGGTTTTTAAGGTTCAAGTCGTGTGAGTTGCCTTTCAATTTATACACTCAAAGCACTCACTCACATTGAGCCTTCTCGCTCTTAAGACATAGGTATATATTTTCTTTCCGCATCTAAGATATAGCCATATTTCCCCTTCTGCTATGTCTTTAAATTCTGGGTTTTTCCTTCAAGTTGTATGAGTTGCATTGCATATACGCCACACTCGAGATAGGGAGCATATTTTTATCGAACCCGATTGATCAAATCATGTAGAACTTGCCCGAAATCGAGCACTGGATGCACACGACTACACGCCAAAATTGGCTAAAACCCGAGAGACATAGGAGCGCATAGATCCCATGTATAAAAGTTGCAAATTTGACAAAACCAATCGATAAAACTCTTCCAAGTTTTTTTTAAAAAGAGTCGTGTTTGTGTAAAATCGAGTTTTCCTAAGCATACAGACTGACCCTTGCACACCAGTGCAAGAAAGTCTGCGACGAAAAGAACCCACTTGTCCACAATCGCCACAAAAGTCAGATATTTCCAAAACTTACTTCGCTAGTTTGAGAAAGCTAGCTGACACACCCTTTTAAAGCGACGTAAGCACGAAAAGATTCGCTTCAGGCTTAAGAACCCGGAGATGAGGATTTTTCGTGTCTACAGATTTGGCACGCCCGGTGGGACGTGGGTCTTAAGAAAAAATCGACACAAACAAACCAATCTCTGAAAAAATCATTTTTTCAAAGAAAAGTGTTTTAACTCTTTGTCTTCTTGCATTTCATTGTTGGATTTAAAAGCGTCGGAGTCATGTCGAGTTCAGACTCCAATGAAGTGTCTAGCCGGTTCTCATGCTCTTCAAGTTCTCATTCTAGGAGATCTTTGAAAAATCAAAAACAAAAAGAGGAAGAATTAAGAAGAGAATACGAGGCCAAGATCGCTGCTCTCAGCCAGGAGGCTGAAGCAGCTGATTCGTGTTCGTCACATGGCGAACCAATAAAGGCCAAAAAGAAGTCTGGAAAAACTCGCAAACACAAGGAGACCACCGAGATGGAAGGCAACCAATACCTCGATTCCTTCACTCACAAGGATCTTAAAGCCCTACAGCAGTTGCTAAAAGGGCAAAATAAAGAGAAAACAACGTACGTCCTGTCTGATTTTCTCCCTTTAGATTACGAAACAGACAGTGTTGACGAAATACCGAATTTCCATCGGTATGATAGCACGAGAGACCCTAGGTCTCACCTGCAGCTTTTCTCTCGTCGAGCCCACAAGAAAAAGGACTCGATGAAATGGGTGTATTGGTTCCCCTTTTCCCTCAAAGGCACAGCTTCTAAATGGCTGGCTTCCTACGATTTGAGCTAGTTTGCAACTTTTGAAGAGTTGGCGAACTGCTTCATGCAAAGATTTTCACACAACGTAGAAGTCACGCCTACATTGAACACTTTGAGGGATACAAAGCAAGGTATGAACGAAGATGTGCATACATTTATCGTTCGATGGAGGTCGCTCCTTGGGCAAGTGAGAGAACCCATATCCGAAGGATGCGCAGTAATGCTCATCCTGGATAATTTCAAAACTGAAGTGAAAACTCTTCTTTCTTTACATGAAATCTCTACTTTTCACAAACTGATTAAAAAAGCATCTCTTTTTGAGACAAATTTGAAAAAAGGGGTTTACGACCACTTGTGGAAAGGGAGCGTAAATTCAAAGACTCGCTTGGAAAAACCCGGCAATTACGGGCTACCCACCATGGACAAAGGGGAAAAACCCCACAAGATCGCCAATGTCTGGGTAGATCCAAGGCTGGCGAGCATTTCAAAGAATTTTGAAAATTTTAAAAACAGAAAAGACAAAAAAATATAAAAACCATTTGAAAAATGGGAGTACACTCCGCTGGGGCAACCTGTGTCGGAGGTCCTAGACCTCTTACTCGCCCAAGGAATGATCGAACTCCCTGAAATCCCCGAGGGAATCACTTCCAAAGGGAGGCTTTTAAATCGATTCTGTAAGTATCATCGGCTTAAAGGCCATGATACGAAGCAGTGTTTTTCCCTTCTAAACCAAATCGAGAACTTGATAGCAGAAGGCCGACTTAAGGTCACTGAGGAACCGGAGCCTGCCCAAGCTATTTTTAAAGAACCCTTCCCCAATCACGCAAGTACCGGTGGGAAGGGCAAAGAGGTATGTGCTCTCACAATTTCAAAGAGTCTAGCGCATACATATAAGTCTGGTTTTTCCACTTGTGCATCTACACTCATCCTTCGTAGGAAACCTGTCCAAGTAGTGATTCGGGGACCACCAAGAGTTCCGTCCCCGATTAAACCAGTTTTGAAAATTCAAGGTGCTCCAAAACATTCGATTAGAACCATCTTAAGTGCGAACCCTAGGTTGATCGTGGGGGAAGTGACAAGATCCGGGAGGATCTATCAACCCCCACATCTCCAAAATGCTAAAAAAGTAGTCAGTGTGCCTGACCCTTCAAAAGCATGTATTCCTGGAGTTCTGCCCAAAACGGACAAAGGAAAAGTCATTTTGAACTTGTATGATTTCGAAAACCATCTTTCAAAGATTTCCATTAACATGTCCATCCTAGAGCTGATACAAACCTCGCCTAGGCATAGACTCGTGTTAGAGAAAATTCTAGAAAGAGCAAAGGTTAGTTCGGACATAACCCTAGAATCCTTGTCCAATCAAGTGGCGTCTATAGGTGCAAAAACACCTATCATGTTTTCGGAAGAGGATCTCGAAAGACTCTACGAATCCCATAATCAGGCCCTACACATCGAGGTGGTATTAAATCACCACTCTCTAGATAGGTGCCTAGTTGACGGAGGAAGAGGGCTCAACATCCTTCCACTTCACATAGCACATCAGATTGGAGTCACCTTAACTTCCATGAATCCAAGCCCCATCGTAATCACTGGATACGATGGAAATGCGTCTAGACCTTTAGGATCCATTGAACTTCCTATGGAAATAGGAGGGATAGCTCACGTGGGGGTGTTCCATATTTTGGACATCCACCCCCACTACAACCTACTACTAGGAAGGCCTTAGATACACAACCTGCACGTTGTGCTGTCCACCTTCCATAGGTGTGTCAAAATCCCTTTTGAAAATCAAGTCATTATGATCCTAAATGAGAGTCATCCACAGCTTCAGGGGATTCAGAATTCCTCATGTTTTTCAAGTTCCCAGGCCTACGAGGCCAACTCAGGGCACACCATGGTCGAGCCACCAAAGCTCACCCTTCAGATACCTAGGAAGGTCATATACATCTAGGGGCCACCCAAGGCTGGCCCACTCAAAACATTAACCATCCCAGGAAAATCCAAGCGTCAACTATTTCCAAAACCCCTGGACAGAAAGCCTTATGTGCATAACATGGACGATAGCAAGTTCCAGGACCATGAATTATATGAAAACTTTTCCAAAAACAAAAAATCGTAGAACATGTTATTGAACATGGGGTATATGCCATACAAAAGTCTAGGGGCACAAAACCAAGGTCTCATAGAACCCATCTTGCCCAAAGCCAACCAAAGCTGACACGGGATCGGCTATACTCCTAGAATACCACCAGAACCACCCCCTGTGACCACCTGGGTCAAGGGTGCCCTGGAGCCTACCCAAGCAGAAACCTACGATTTAGTTCTCTTGTTCGGAGTCTAACTAGTGGCGTTTTTCTTTGTAGGTATGATGGAAGATCCCTCAATCAAAAACCCAAAAACATTTGAAAAACTCGAAATTCAAAAAATTGAAAAATCCCAAAAACCAAAAACATTTGAAAAAGATCAAAAACTCGAAAAAAGAGTTGTTTGTATAGTTCCCAAAGTTCTTTCCTTACAAAATTCCAAAAAAATCGAAAATTCACAAAATACCAAAAACAAAATCCTATATTTAGCAGCTCCTAGTAAAGGTTTTGAAAAGGCAAAGGATTTCAAAAAGAAAGTTCTCTTCATAAGAGGACCAAAATCTTCAAAACCTGCAGAAAATCCAAAGCAAAAACCAGGCGGTTGCAAAAGCTGTGCGTCAAGTCCAAATTCCCTAGGATTTAGAAGTCTTGAGAATGATCAAAGCCCGAAAATGGATTCCCTCGAGGAAGATTCTACTTCTAAGCTCCCTCAATTTCATAAAATTCTCGATTTTGAAAAACCTTCGAAATCAGTAGGAGGGGATTTCATAGAGATAAACTTAGGGAGTGATTTAAACCCAAAACTCATTAAGGTAGGCGCATGTTTGCATGAGCATGAAAGAGCCTCATTCATTGCATTTTTGAAAACCTATGTTGATGTGTTTGCATGGACATATGAAGACATGCCGGGTATAGACCTGAATGTTGTAGAGCATCGCCTTCCCTTAGATTCAGATGCAAAACCCTTAAAACAAAAGCTTAAGAAGATACATCCGAACGTGCATTCACAAGTTAAAGAGGGTTTAGAAGATCTGTTAAAAGCCGGATTTATAAAACCCATTGCGTATTCTAATTGGTTATCCAATATAGTTGTTGTTCGAAAAACCAGTGGGAAAATTCGGATATGCATCGATTTCAGAAACCTGAATAAAGCCACGCCAAAAGATAATTTCCCTTTACCAAACATTGATTTGATAGTCGATAGTACTGCAAATCATGAAATGTTTTCATTCATGGATGGCTATTCAGGATATAACCAAATCAAATTAAGCCCACGAGATCAGGCTAAGACCGCTTTCACGACCCCATGGGGCACATACTGCTATACAGTCATGCCCTTTGGTTTGAAAAATGCTGGCGCCACGTACCAGAGAGCTATGACCTCGATCTTTCATGATCAGATTCATGAGCTCGTAGAGGTATACGTGGATGATCTCCTAGCTAAGTCAAAAACTCGATGCACTCATCTCGAATGTTTGCAAAAGATTTTCGAAAGGCTTAGACTTTACAACATAAAGCTAAACCCTCAAAAGTGCGTATTCGGTGTAGAATCTGGTAAGCTTTTGTGATTTATGGTAAGCCAAAGGGGCATAGAAGTCGATCCCTCTAAGTGTAGAGCCATCATAGACATGACTCCACTCTCCAATTTCATGCAGATTCGTAGCCTCCAGGGTCGCCTACAGTCCATTCGCAGGTTTATTTCAAACTTGGCAACTAGATGCGAACCCTTCAACAAGTTATTGAGAAAGGGTACAAAATTTTTATGGGATGACGAGTGCCAAAAATCGTTTGAAAGGTTAAAGGCGTACTTAGTTAATCCCCCTGTTTTAAACCCTCCAAAACAAGGAAAACCTCTTCTACTTTACATTTCTGTGCATGCGAATGCCTTGGGAGCTCTGTTAGCTCAATATGAGGATGACACTTATAAGGAATGTGCCATATACTATCTTTCGAAAACTCTCCTGGCTTACGAAAGGAATTATCAGGCCATGGAGAAGACGTGCTTGGCTCTAGTTTGGGCCTGCCAGAAATTTCGACACTATTTCCTAGATCATAAGATCTAGATAGTGTCCAAGCTTGACCCAATTAAGCACTTATTCGAAAAACCCATTCTCATGGGTAGATTGGGCAAATGGCAACTCCTTCTAATGGAGTATGTGTAGACACCAAAAATTTTCACTTACAGGTTCTTAGGCCTGAAGTGAACCTTTTCGCAATCTACTTCGCTTTATGGGCGTGCCAGCTAGTTTACTTTAACTAACAAAGTATGTTTTGAAAATAATATGACTTTTGAAAGGAGATTGTAGGCAAGCGGGATTTTTATGTCGCAGACCTTCTTGCACCGATGCGCAAGGGTCAGTCTGTATGCTTAGAGATTTCGTTTTAAAACAAGTTTAACTCAAAATATATTTTAAATGAAGAAGTGTTTTAAAACCTTTAAAAACCATGCATTTGGGCGATTTTGATTTTGTAAGGGTTGGACGACCCTAAGTCTTTCAAATTTTAATCTACTTAGGCACGATGTGCGTGCATCGAAATAGCCTAAGTCATGGCGTGTTTGCACGATTGATTCGGGGTTGTTTTTGTATGATTTTCATATTTTATTTCACGTGGATTTGCACGTGCCTATGTCTTTCTTTTTATCCCTATTTGGGGCCACCTAGGTGTGTGTTATGAACACTCCACTAAAATGTGGCGAGTTTGAGCGGGAGTATGGGGTTTGCTTTGATGAAATATGTGTCCTAACTCGTGGTATGGCGTATATGCAATGCAAACTCACGCAACTCCAAAGAGAAAACCCGAATTTAAAAGACAATGCCGAAGGGAAATTGCCGATGGGAAATGACTTGTACTGGAAATTGCCGAAGGGAAATTGCCGAAGGGAAATACGTATATAATGTATATATGGGCCCTTACTTGGGTCTTGCAAATAAGAGCGAAGGCTCAATGTGGGTGCGTGCGAGAATTGAAGTACTACACACACGACATGAAGTGAAGCCCAAATATAAATTGCAATATGGCCTTAACTAAGGTCTTGGGAGTAAGAGCGAAAGCTCAATGTGTGTGAGTGCTTGAATTGAAGTACTATGCACACAACATGAAATTAAACCCAAATATAAATTGCAATATGGCCTTAACTAAGGTCTTGGGAGTAAGAGCGAAGGCTCAATGTGTGTGCATGTGGAAAATGAAAAGACAACACACACGACTTAATTAAAACCCCCACAACTTAAAGTATATAAATACAACTATATCTTAGGGGCTGGTTAGGCCCGTGTATGTGCAAGAGGTGTACAACTAAGAGCGAGGTAGGCTCAAGTGCACGTGTGTGTGGGTGTGCCAAACCACGTTATTACAATCGGGGGGAGACGAAGCTCCTTTACTACAACCCCGTATCAAAATTTAATTGAATATAAAGCAAGTTAATGTAATAGACCAAGTTTAGACACTTACAAATAGCTGGTCCCATGTTCAACTTGCTTGCACTTGGGCTCACGGTTCACCTTGGGCAGCCAAGAGGGGTTATCCTAAGTGGCTTTGAGAGACGTTCTATGGGTCACGGTTAGGGCCATAGGGGAGCTTAGGTTCAGCCAAGACGGGGGCTGTTTAGGGTCTGTCCTAGGGTGCAGGTCACAGCCAGGGTGCAGGTCAGGTCGGCAGGAAGGTGGTCGGGTCGGTAGGAAGCAGTCGGGTGGCTGGCACGACCATCGGGTGACTGGCGTGACAGTCGGGTGGCCTGGCGCTAGGGGGCACCGCAGGGCGCGCTGGGGGGGGTCCTGGTGCTAAAGGGGCGGCAGGGCACTGAGGGGCGCCGTAATGGCGCGGGATGGCGTCAGGGTGCGCGGACAGGGCACGGGGCGCGCGGCAGGTGCGGTAGGGGGTTCGGGTGACGTGCAGGGCCCGGTCCGGTTAGATTTAGGTCGGTTCAAGTCTAGGGTTAGGTTTGGTCGAACCTAGGCTGGGTTAGGGCTAGGTTTAGTTGGGGTTAGGTCCAGTTGGGGTTATGTAGGTTCGAACCTAGGCTAGGTCGGGGGTTAGGTTTACCTCTTGGAGCCGGTCCTTCATGGCTTGAGCCCACGTCTACATGGTTGTAGACTCTTGGTCCAGCCCACCTTGGTTGCCCAAGGTGAACTATGAGCCCAAGTGCAAGCAAGTTGAACATGGACCAGCTATTTGTAAGTGTCTAAACTTGGTCTATTACATTAACTTGCTTTATATTCAATTAAATTTTGATACGGGGTTGTAGTAAAGGAGCTTCGTCTCCCCCCGATTGTAATAACGTGGTTTGGCACACCCACACACACGTGCACTTGAGCCTACCTCTCTCTTAGTCGTACACCTCTTGCACATACACGGGCCTAACCAGCCCTAAGATATAGTTGTATTTATATACTTTAAGTTGTGGGGGTTTTAATTAAGTTGTGTGTGTTGTCTTTCCATTTTCCACACGCACACACATTGAGCCTTCGCTCTTACTCCCAAGACCTTAGTTAAGGCCATATTGCAATTTATATTTGGGTTTAATTTCATGTTGTGTGCGTAGTACTTCAATTCAAGCACTCACACACATTGAGCTTTCGCTCTTACTCCCAAGACCTTAGTTAAGGCCATATTGCAATTTATATTTGGGTTTCATTTCATGTCGTGTGTGTAGTACTTCAATTCTCGCACACACCCACATTGAGCCTTCGCTCTTATTTGCAAGACCCAAGTAAGGGCCCATATATACATTATATACGTATTTCCCTTCGGCAATTTCCATTACAAGTCATTTCCCTTCGGCAATTTCCCTTCGGCATTGTCTTTTAAATTCGGGTTTTCCCTTTGGAGTTGTGTGAGTTTGCATTGCATATACGCCATACCACGAGTTAGGACGCATATTGCATCAAAGCAAACCCCATACTCCCGCTCAAACTCGCCACATTTTAGTGGAGTGTTCATAACACACACCTAGGTGGCCCCAAAGAGGGATAAAAAGAAAGACATAGGCACGTGCAAATCCACGTGAAATAAAATATGAAAATCATACAAAAACAACCCCGAATCAATCGTGCAAACATGCCAAGACTTAGGCTATTTCGATGCACGCACATCGTGCCTAAGTAGATTAAAATTTGAAAGACTTAGGGTCGTCCAACCCTTATAAAATCAAAATCGCCCAAATGCATGGTTTTTAAAGGTTTTAAAACACTTCTTCATTTAAAATATATTTTGAGTTAAACTTGTTTTAAAACAAAGTCTCTAAGCGAACAAACTGACCCTTGCGCATCGGTGCAAGAAGGTCTGCGACGTAAAAATCCCGCTTGCCTACAATCGCCTTTCAAAAGTCAGATTATTTTCAAAACATACTTTGCTAGTTAAAGTAAACTAGCTGGCACGCCCATAAAGCGAAGTAGATTGCGAAAAGGTTCACTTCAGGCCTAAGAACCCGTAAGTGAAAATTTTCGGTGTCTACAGAGATTGGCACGCCCGGTGGGACGTGAGTCTTTCAAAAATCGAGTTAAGTTAGAAGCTTGCGAAAAATTTTCAAAGAGGTGTCATTTTTAACTTTGTTTTCTTTGCTTGTACTTAGGAAATTTTGAAAAAGCTTGAAAAGCATGTGAAAATCCAATCCAAGTGAAGTGTCGAGCCAAGGCTCATGCGCATCAAGTTCTCACTCTAGGAGGATTTTCAAAAACAAGATCAAACTAGATGAAATCGAGGACCTGAGAAGGGAGTTTGAGGCCAAAATCGATGCTCTCAGCCAAGAGGCTGAAGTAGGCGATTCTTGTTCATCAAACGGTGAACAAAGGCTTAAGAAAAAATCTGAAAAACCTCGCAAGCACAAAGAGGCCTCCGTAATGGAAGGCAACCAATACCACGAGTCCTTTACAAAAAAGGACCATAAAGCCCTACAGCAGCTGTTGAACGGGCAAAACAAAGACAAAAGAAGCTACGCCCTATCTGATTTCCTTTCTATGGATTACGAAACAGACAGTGACGATGAAATACCAAACTTCCATCGGTATGATGGCATGGGAGACCCTAGGTCTCACTTGCAGCTTTTCTCGCGTCGAGCCCATAAGAAGAAAAAGGACTCGATGAAATGGGTGTATTGGTTCCCTTTATCCCTTAAAGGCACAACTGCCAAATGGCTGGCTTCCTACGACTTAAGCCAGTTTGCTACTTTTGAAGAGTTAGCGAACTGCTTCAAGCAAAGATTTGCACACAACGTAGAAGTCACACTGACTCTGAATACCTTAAGGGATACAAAGCAAGGCATGAACGAAGACGTATATGCCTTCATTATAAGATGGAGGTCATTTTTGGGCCAAGTACGAGAGCCCATATCCGAAGGATGCGCAGTCATGCTCATCTTGGATAACTTTAAAAGCGAGTTAAAAACCCTTCTCTCGCTCCATGAGATCTCAACTTTCCATAAGTTGATCATAAAGGCATCCTTTTTCGAAACAAATTTGAGAAACGGGACATACGATCATTTATGGAAAGGAAGTGTCGTTTCTAAAACCCGCTTGGAAAAGCCCATCACTTATGGGCTACCCACGATGGACAAAGGGGCATAGCCCCATAAAATCACCAATGTCCTGGTGGATCCAGGCGTGACAGGCACTTCCAAAAATTTTGAAAAACTAGAAAATAGAAGGGAGTGAACCTTTCAAAAACCGGTTGAAAAATGGGAGTACACTCCGCTGGGGCAATCTGTGTCGGAGTTCCTAGACCTCCTACTTGCCCAGGGCATGATAGAACTCCCCGAAATCCCTAAAGGAATCACTTCCAAAGGGGGGTATTTAAATCGATTTTGTAAGTATCATCGGCTCAAAGGCCAAGATACCAAACGTTGTTTCTCCCTTTTAAATAAAATTAAGAACTTGATAGCAGAAGGCCGGTTCCAGGTCACTACGGAACCTAAGCCACCTCAAGCTATCTTCAAAGAACCCTTTCCCAAACACGCCAGTAGCAGTGGGAAAGGAAAGGAGGTATGTACCCTCACCTTTTCTAAGGAACTAGCGCAAAAACCAGAGTCAGGTCGACCCACTTGTGCGCCTACTCTTGTACTTGTAAACACCTCGAAATCCCATGAATTTCTCAAAACCCATCTGGTTTTATACAAGCAGCCCCAAAGGGCCATTTTGAGTCTGGAAACCCAGGAGCCTTCCAGACAACCCTGTATATATGTTTTAAACTTCATATTTCAAAAATATATAATATGGCTTTTGAAAACCTTTTAAAACACGTTTTGAAACCCCAAAGCAGCTTGTCCTAATCAAGACAGGACCAGCAAAGTCAAAGAGAGCCCGGAACCGGAGCACATGTCGAGCCCGACACAGTAATGCTTGTATCAAATCCATACCCCCAAGATCTCGAACGTCCAAGACCCTGTTATCATCAAAATGCCATTTGAAGTCATCTCCGGAAGGCAGGAACGGAGGCGGACGATCATGTTGACGAAGACCCAACGCAGACGGAGTACTGATGCTGTCAGACCCCGCACAAATCATCCGTTTCAAACCCAGCTCGAAGGAGTCAGAGTTCAGTTTGGATTGGATCTGGACCATATATATCCAGATCCCAATCCAAACCCATGTATGGACTTGGATTTGGATTTGGATTCAAAAATCCAATCCAATATCCATATCCATGGCCCACATCACCTTCTCATAAATGGAGGTGGGGCCCACTTGAAATTCACGTGGGATTATGGGTATGAGAGAGAGTGGGGGTGGATAAGATCAAGTATGTTGTAATTAAGCTTGACTTGTGTGTCAAGTTTGGGGTTAATCATGTGGGTTAGCCTAATTAAGTGGGTTTAAGCTTGTAATTAGCCAAAACCTAACCTAGGGCTGCACCAACATGAGGTGGTTAAGGTCTATGGGCCATGCAAAGGGAGCTCCTTCATCTAAACCTAACCCAAAACACCTAATCCTAGGCTTCCACCCTAATCCACCCCTAATCTGAGCCTAATCACCTAGCCTACTTCCCTAATCCCGGCCTAATCCCAACCTAATCACCTAACCCACTTCCCTAATCCCGACCTAAACCTAGATTAATTTCCCTAATCCTAGCCTAATCACCTAACCTAGCTCACTAAACCTCACCCTAGAACCCAACCACCTAACCAAACCCTAAACCCCTAAACCACCCCTAGCCCACAATCAACCCAAACCACTAGTATTTAAAATATCTGGCCCTACCCTTTCCAGCCCACCTTATCTTCATACCACCCTACCTAAACCACCTAACCACTACCCCAAACCCAGCCCTAATCAACCTACCCAACACTATATAAACCCCCCCCTCTTGGGGCGGGTTTTTCCTATCTAGAACCCTTCACCCATTCCAGCCGGGTCCTCTCCTTCCTCCAAGGCCAGCCGAATCCTCCACTTCCCCAGCTGCTCCACCAGCTCCACCTGCTCTACCTAGCTCCTGCTCCACATCCCACCACACCAGCACCACCACCGCCACCACCATACCAGCCGAAGCCACCTCCATCGTCATCTTCTTCACCCGCCCAACTCCCTTCCAACCAAGCGCCACCTCTCCTCACTAGGTAAGTACCCCACACTCTACCTAGCTCCTTCTCCACTCCCAGCCACCCACCATACCACCACCTTACCTACATATCAGCCACTCGCCGCCACCACTCCCACTCGGCCAAGCCTTAGCCGCCCTAGTTACCCGCCATTACCTAACTACCCTAGCTACACCCGGCCACCCTATTTGACTTCCTAAGACCTGCCCCTAGCACTCCCTTACACCCACTACCCCCACTACCACCTAGCCCCATCACCTAACTAGCTTCCTTCCCATACTCCAGCCTTAGTCATCCCAGCAGCCCGCCACCACCACATTCCCCTAGTCGGCCACTCCAACCGACTATCCCTTCCATTCGGCCAGCCATCTCTTTTCCCCTAGGTGTCCCATTCAACCTTCCCTTAAGCTCCCCTTAGGGCCATACTCCCTAACACTATATACCCTCCTAGTGACCCTACATACTCACCTTGCCCAGCCCCTTTAATCCCCCACACCAAGGTGACATCCTTGCTTGCAGCCGGCCACCTTCAAGGCGCCTATCCCGCGCCCCATTTGCAGCCGGCCAGCACCCTTTGTCGTTCACCCTCGCGGAGCTCCCGTTTGCAGCCCAAGGCGAAGGCCAAGCCCACGCTCAAGCAAGGCCTCTACGGACCAGCTACTAGTAAGTGCCTAACTCGGACTTTAGTTGTATACTTGCTTGAGATTCAATTCGATACGGGGTTGTAATAATGGAGCATAGTCTCCCCCCGCTTGTAATAACGTGGCTTGGCACACCCACACATGTGCACTCTCTTAGTTGTGCACGATTTTGAACACACACGGGCCTAATCAGCCCCTAATACATAAGTATATACATATACTTTCATTTTGTAGGGTTTTTGCTTAAGTTGGGTGCGTTGTCTTTCAATTCAAGCACTCACACACATTGAGCTCTCGCTCTTATTTGAAAGACCCAAGTAAGGGCCGACCTATACTATTTGGGTTTCATTTCATGTCGTGTGGGTAAGTCTTTCAATTCAAGCACTCTCACACATATTGAGCTTTCGCTCTTATTTGAAAGACCCACGTAAGGGCCAACCTATACTATTTGGGTTTCATTTCATGTCGTGTGGGTAAGTCTTTCAATTCAAGCACTCTCACACACATTGAGCCTTCGCTCTTACTCCCAAGACCTTAGTAAAGGCCTTATTGCAGTTATATTTGGGTTTAATTTCATGTCGTGTGTGTAAGTCATTTCAATTCAAGAACGCACCCACATTGAGCCTTCGCTCTTATTTGCAAGACCCGAGTAAGGGCTCATATACATACTCTATATACATATCTCCCTTCGCCACTTACTTTACAGGTCATTTCCCTTCGGTTATTTCCCTTCGGTTATTTCCCTTCAGTATTGTCTTTACATTCGGGTTTTCCCTTTGGAGTAGCATGAGTTTGCGTTGCATCTACACCATACCACAAGGTAGGACGCATATTGCATCAAAGCAAGCCCCGCTCGAATTCGCCCATGTAGTCATAGCACACAAACTAGGTGGCCCGAAAAGGGATAAAAGAAAAGACTTAGGCACGTGCAAATCCATGTGATCTAAAACATGCAATCGCATCTAAAAGACCCGAATTAGACACCTCGAACCGCTTCGTAGACTTTCTCTCCAAAAACTCGATTTTTGCAAAGCGTACAAACTGACCCTTACGCATCGGTGCAAGAAGGTCTGCGACGACAAGAGATCACTTGCTCACAGTCGCCACGATTAGAAGTCAGTGTTAAATATATCTTCGCTAGCTTAGGTAAGCTAGCTGGCACGCCCTGTTTGCATAAATAAGGCCTTAGACACACGAGAGGATCCGCTCCGAGCCCTAAAAAGGTGAGAGGAGGGGAATTTTCGCGCGTCTACAGTACTATACAAGAAGCCCGCCCAAGTCATCATCCGGGGACCACTAAGAGCTGAATCCCCGGATAAACCAGTTTTAAAACTTCTAGGTTCTCCTCAACACATACTTAGAGCCAAATTTAGCGCGAACCCTAGGCTGGTCATGGGGGAAGTGACTAGATTCGGGAGGATCTATCAACCCCCGCACCTACAAAGTACTAAAAAGGTGGTCAGTGTGCCTGGCCCCTCAAAAGCATGTATCCCTGGTGTTCTGCCAAAAGCAGACAAGGATAAAGTCATCCTAAATCCTTATGACTTCGAAAACCACATTTCAAAGATTCCTATCCACATGTCTATCCTAGAGCTTATACAAACCTCGCTTAGGCATAGACTCGTGCTAGAGAAAATTCTAGAAAGGGCCAAGGTTGATTCGAACATAAGTCTGAAATCCCTGTCTACCCAAGTTGGCTTTATTAGGAGCAAAATCGCCCATCACTTTCTCGGAAGATGATGTAGATAGACCCTACGAGTCCCACAACCAGGCCCTGCATATCGAGGTGGTTCTGAATAACCACTCTCTGGATAGGTGCCTAGTCGATGGAGGAGGAGGGCTCAACATCCTTCCACTTCATGTGGCGTATAAAATCGGAGTCACCTTGACTTCTGTGAACCCAAGCCCCATTGTTATCACTGGATACGATGGGAATGCGTCTAGGCCTTTAGGATCCATCGAACTCCCAATGGAAACGGGAGGGATCGTACACATGGGGGTGTTCCATGTCTTGGACATCCACCCCCATTATAACCTGTTGCTGGGAAGGCCCTGGATACACAACTTGTAAGCTGTGCCATCCACCTTCCATAGGTGTGTCAAGATCCCTTTCAGGGACCAGGTCGTAGTGATCCTAGGTGAGAGTCACCCACAGCTTCAGGGGATTATAAACTCCCCTTGTTTATCAAGCTCCCAGGCCCATGAGGCTAACTTGGGGCACATTGTGATTGAGCCGCCAAGGCTCGTGTTAAACAACCCTATGAAGGTTGTATGTGTGAAGGGGCCACACAAAGCAGGCCCCCTCCCGACTCTAACCCTTCTAGGAAAACCCAAGCATTCCCTATTTCCAAAGCCCCTGGACAAGAGGCCATATGAGCACAATATGGACGACAGCATGTTCCAGGACCACGATTTATATCACACCTTCTCAAAAAACAAAAAATCGTGGAACATGTTGTTGAATATGGGCTACACACCCTACAAGAGTCTAGGGGCACAAAACCAGGGTCTCCTAGAGCCCATCCTTCCTAGGGCCAATCCAAGCCGATATGGGATCGGCTATACTCCTAGAATACCGCCAGATCCACCCCCTGTGACCACTTGGGTCAAGGGTGCCCTAGAACCTGCCTTAGAAGAGACCTACGATTTAGATCTCCTATTCCGAGTCTAACCCGTAGTGTTTTTCCTTTGTAGGTATGACAGAAGTTCCCTTTTATAAAAATACAAAAACATTTGGAAAACTTAAAATCAAAAAAATCAAAAAGGAAGAAAAGCCAAAAACAATGGAAAAACAAAAACTCGAAAATAGAGTGCTTTGTATAGTTCCTAAAGTTCTTGTTTTACAAAAACCTAAAAAAATCGAAAATTTGGAAAATACCAAAAAGATTTTGTATATAGCTGCTCCTGGTAAGACTTTGGCATAAGAAAAGGATTTTGAAAGAAACGTCGTCTACATAGCCAGACCAAAAATTTCGAAATCACTTGAAAATCTAAGTACAAAACCAGGTCTTTTTGAAAATCATGCATCAAATTCCCTCAGGTCTATAGCCCACGAGAATGATCGAAGCCCAGAAGTGGATCCCCTTAAGGAAGATCCCACTTCTGAGCTTCCAGAATTTCATAAAATTCTCGATTTTAAAAGACCTTCCCAATTAGTAGGAGGAGATTTCATAGAGGTAAACCTAGGGGATGATTCCAATCCCAAAACCATCAAAATAGGCGCATGCTTGCATGGAACTGAAAGATTGGCATTCATTGCATTTCTACAAACCTATTTAGATGTGTTTGCATGGACGTATGAAGACATGCCGGGCATAGATCCCAGCATTGTTGAGCATCGTCTTCCCTTAGATGCGGATGTAAAACCCATAAAGCGAAGTAGATTGCGAAAAGGTTCACTTCAAGCCTAAGAACCAGTAAGTGAAAATTTTCGGTGTCTATAGTATGATTTGAAATACCATCACCAGGTCTCCATTAAGGGGCAAGCCCTAGCAGACTACGTGGCTGAGTTCCCCCTAGAAGATGTGTATCCCACACTCAACGAAATGCCTGATGAAGGCATATTGCAAAACCATTTTCAAAACCACATTTTGGCAAACTCTTTCGAAAACCAAGTGTGGAAGATGCACTTCGACGGGGCACGAAACCAATGAGGGACTGGTGCCGGGATCATCCTCGTATCCCCGGAAAAGGGAGAGATCCCCATAGCAATTCGCCTAGATTTTGAATATTCCAACAATATAGTTGAGTATGAAGCACTCATACAAGGTTTAAAAGTTTCAAAAACTCTAGGGGCATCATGCATCGAAGTCTTTGGAGATTCACTCCTTGTTATAAACCAAGTTTTAAAAATTTGGCAAGTTCGAAATGAAAAACTGCTTCCATACCACGAGTTGGCCACTCGACTGGTCGAGTCGTTCCAATCGTGTACTCTCACACACGTAGGGAGAGAGGATAATGGCGTTGTTGATGCCCTCTCATCCTTGGGTTCAGCCCTAAGGGTCGATCCCACTCTCGGAACCAGACCCCTTAAAATATGGCACTCACCCACTCCTTCCATACACAATTTGCAAATTTGCAAAATAATCCTGATTCTGATGAAAAATCTTGGGTTTATGACATAAAGAATTTTCTAGAAAATGGGGGATTCACCGAGGATGCCATACCTAAAGATAAGGCATTCATCCAAAAAATTTCTACCCGATACACGATTTTGGGTGGGGTTCTGTACAAAAAGAGTTTTACCAGCATCTTACTAAGATGCGTCGACCTAGAGGAGGCTAGGACTGTTATGCATGAATTCCATGATGGAGAATGTGGAGGTCATGTCAATGCCAACATGATGGCGATGAAAATACTTAGAGCGGGTTATGGTCCACCCTGAGAAAAGATTGCCACGAACATGTTAGGAAGTGTCACCCGTGTCAAGTGCATGGTCACGCCATTCATATCCCCTCATCATCACTACATTCTGTGGTTAGCCCCTGGCCATTCACCATGTGGGCATTTGATATCATAGGACCAATTTTTCCAAAGGCCTCGAACGGACACAGGTTCATTTTAGCAGCCACTGAGTATTTTTCCAAGTGGGTCGAAGCCGCCTCCCAGACAAATGTCCAGGGGCAACATGTGGTGGCTTTCATTAGGAAAAACATCTTGGCTCGATTTGGAGTTCCAAGAGATCTTGTGTCCGATAATGGCACCCCATTTAAAAACGAGCGGATGGATGTGACGACTGTGAGATAGCAAAAGGGCATGCCAGCTAGCTTACTTAAGCTAGCGAAGAGATATTTTTAAACCTGACTCCTAACGTGGCGACTGTGAGCAAGCAAGCTCTTTTCGTCGCAGACCTTCTTGCACCGATGCGCAAGGATCAGTCTGTACGCTTTTAAAAATCGAGTTTTGGAATATAAGAACCTACGAAAATGTGTTTGAGGTGTTTGATTCGGGTTGTTTTGTATGATTTTCAGATTTTATTTCACGTGGATTTGCACATGCCTAAGTCTTTCTTTTTATCCCTTTTTGGGCCAACTAGGTGTGTGTTATGAACACTCAGCCTAAGTGTGGCAACTTTGAGCGGGAGTATGGGGTTTGCTTTGATGCAATATGCGTCCTAACTCGTGGTATGGCATATATGCAATGCAAACTCATGCAACTCCAAAGGGAAAACCCAAATTTAAAAGACAATGCCGAAGGGAAATGACTTGTAATGTAAATTGCCGAAGGGAAATGAATTGTAATGTAAATTGCCGAAGGGAAATTGCGGAAGAGAAATATGGCTATATCTTAAGAGCGGAAAGGCTCAATAGTGCAAGTGTGTGCCATGTATATATGTAAAGACTACGCACACTGCTGAACCTTAAAACCCAAATCTTAAAGACATAGCCGAAAGGAAAATACGTATATAATATATATGGGCCCTTACTTGGGTGCAGTCGGCTGTGAATGGCCGACTAGGGGCGGTTTAAGTGGTAGCCGGCTGGGGTAGCTAGGGGATGTCACGGATGGGAAGGTAGGGTGCTATGGAAGGTGGAGTTAAGGGGTGGTTGAGAGTGGAAGGGACAGGTCCTAGGGAGCAAGGTAAGGTGGTTGGGGTGTCACTAAGGGATGGTAGGGAAGCGGGTGGTTAGGTGGTGGCCGGTTGAGTGGAGTGAAAACTAGGCTAAGGTAGGGTGCTATGGGGGGGTTGAGAGTGGAGGGGGAGTGAAGATAGGGTGAAGTTGGGTTGAGGTACTAACCGTACCGGAGAGGGAGGTCGGTGTGTGGAAGGAGGGCAGCCGGGTGGAAGGTGGATGGAGCTGGCAGTTGGTGGCGACGTGGAGTGCAGCAGGCCGGGAGGTAGTGGTGGCGTGGAGTGGTGCAGACCGGGGGTAGTGGTGGCATGGAATGAGAGAAGAGAGCAAGGTGAGAGAGGGCTCGGCTGGCCCAAAATGCTGGCTGAAAAAGTTGAAAAACCCGCCCACTAGGGGGGGGGGTTATAGGTTTCAAAGGGGCGGTTGGGGCTGGTTTTGAGAGGGCGGTTTGGTGGTTTAGGTGATGGTGGTGTGGTGATAAGGTGGGCTGGTTTTGAGGGGGGGCCAGATATTTTGTTTTAGGTGGTTTTAGGGATATGGTGTGCTAGGTTTTAGGTGGGGTGGTTTAGTGGTTTAGGGCTTAGCTAGGTGGGTTGGTTTTGGAGTGAGATTTAGTGAGGTGGGTTAGGTGTTTAGGCTAGGATTAGGTTAGGATTAAGGGAATTAGGCTAGGTTTAGGGAAGGATTAGGGAGGTGGGTTAGGTGATTAGGTTGGGATTAGGCCGAGATTAGGGAAGTGGGTTAGGTGATTAGGCTAGGATTAGGCCGAGATTAGGGTAAAGGGCTAGGATTAGGGGTTTTGGCTTAGGATTGGGTTAGGAAGCTCCCTTTGCATAACCCATAGACTTCATTGCATCATGTTGGTGCAGCCCTAGGTTAGGTTTTGGCTCATACAAGCTTAAACCCACACTAATTAAGCTAACCCACATGATTAACCCCAAACTTGACACATAAGTCAAGCTTAATACGATTCCCCTCATGCTTATCCTCCCCATTCTCTCTCATGCCCATAATCCCACGTGAATTTCAAGTGGGCCCCACCTCCATTTATGAGAAGGTGATGTGGGCCATGGATGTGGATATTGGATTGGATCTCTAGATCCAAATCCACACATACGTTTGGATTGGGATCTGGATATATATGGTCCAGATCCAATCCAAACTGAATTCTAACTCCTTCAGGGTATGTTCGAAACAAACGGTTTGTGTGGGGTCTGACAGCATCAGTACTCCGTCTACGTTGGGTCTTTGCCAACATGGTCGTCCACTTCTGTTTTCACCTTCCGGAGATGACTTCAAAGGATTTTTGCTGATAACAGGGACTTGGATGTTCGAGATCCTGGGGGTGGATCTAACACGAGAGTTGCTGTGCTGGGCTCGACATGTGCTCCGGTTTCGGGCTCTCTTTGGCTCTTCTGGTTCTGCTTTTATCAAGCCAAGCCGCTTCGTGGGGTTTCAAAATGTGTTTTAAAAGGTTTTAAAAGCATATTATACATATTTTAAAGCATATACAGTTTTAAACATATGTACAGGGTTTGTCTGGAAGGCTCCTAGGTTTCCAAACTCAAAATAGCCCTTTGGGGCTGCTTTTATAAAACCAGGTTTTATTTGAGAAGTTCGTGGGATTTCGGGGTGTTTACAGATGCCCCTCTTTGGCATTGTCCAAATCGATTTGGATAATGGCAAAGACGACAAACACCCCTTTAAATGTCTCCCTAGATCTATCCACGAAAATATGGGATCGTCCCAATCTTTAGCAAAATCTTAGTTTTAAAACCCTGGTAGGAGGAGATATCACGCCAAAGGGATATACAAAACGGTTTCTGGTCCTAAAATGGGATCATGTTATGCAAATGTCCATGCGTGGAAATGTAGATGCATGACATGGGTGTGGTGCCAAGAGTGGCGACCTCCCAGAGACCAGATATGGTCGAACTCTTGAGACTTACAAGGCCTGCAGATCCAAGTGAGCAGATGCTATGTTGTTCGATGTTCGATTTTCAAAATTTATTTACAAAAGCTATTTACAAAAGGGACAACTGTCTTGAGTCTCAATCCTAAGGATCTCGAGCTCTTCGTGCTTTTCCTTTGCTTGAGTCTTGACACTTGCTTATCTAGCGGAGGTTTTATAAGAAAACAAGGCATATTTCAAATTCCTACGTCTTACTCAAAACGTCGAATTCTCAAACAAAATGAAATTCAAGTAAGTAAATCCTATTTTTACTTTAGAATTCCTCGAAATGAACCATGTTCTAGCTTGGGATAAGCCAGGGATGGGAAAGAGATACCACGGTCCCTTCTGAAGCGTCACGTGGTTTAAGGCATAGAAGGTGGAAAACTGCTCATGTTGAGCTTTTGGCCTCTTTTTCCTTTTTTTCCATAGAGGGTCTCCCTTTGGGAGCATTTTTTCTTTAATCCCTCTTTTTCACAAGAGAATTGATTTTTCTTTTGAATTCTGGTTTTTTTCTTTTGGAAAGAGACTTTGGATGGGAAATTCCCTTTATTTGAGCCGTGTTTTCCTTTTGGAAGGAGAAGAGAAGAGGGGAGGACTTATCCCAAGGTCACACTCGATCCATTCCAGATCAGCCTATTTAGAAATAGCACGTACTACTTGCAAGTATCTTGCTATATTGAACTAGGCCTTTCTTTGTAATAAGAAGGATGTTGAAATGTAACCACGATTTTGAAGACTCCACTCTTTCACAAGTGCGAATTCTCTCACTCAGGGTCACACGATTTTGCCTTTGCACCTTATTTTCAGGTCTCAGGGCAGCTATCCCTAAGGTTTTTCGAAAATGGGGAATTTAATCTAAATCCTACAAATAATACTTCTTTAAGTATTGAATATTGATAGGATCTGCTAAATTCCTACCTTCTATATCGGTCAACCAATACGAGTTGTTCGTGGTGGTTGCACGTACAACATAGGGTCCATCCCACTTGGGGCGCCACTTTCCAAGGGGATGTGGGCCACGATAGTGGATGATTTTGAAAACCAGATCTCCCACTTCAAAGTGGCGAGGTCTCATGTGTTTGCCATAATGTCAGGCTATCCTTTGCTGGTATGCACGAGCATGATCCAAAGGAGTCGCCTCTCAAATCTAGTTCGGCCATCCTAGCATGCTGAAGCGTCTCTAGGGGGAGGTCGAGTGCTATGGATGTATGAAATGAATGCAATTGAGTATGAATGGGAAGAATGGCGTTTCTGCCATAGACCAATTTGAATGGTGCGGCATTCGTGGGAGTCCAGATGGAATTCCTATAAGCCCATAAGGCTTCATCCAGCTTCTCATGCCACGTCCTACCCTTTTCTAAAGTCTTCTCAATTATGCTAATGAGAGTCTTGTTTGTGGCTTCAGCTTGGCCGTTGCCTTTAGGGTAGTAGGGCGAAGAGAAGTGGTGAGTTATGCCATACGTGTTGCACAACTTAACCATCCGCTCATTCTTGAATGGGGTGCCATTATCAGACACAAGGTCTCGTGGAACCCCAAATCGTGCCAGGATATTCCTCGGGATGAAAGCCACCACATGTTGCCCCAGCACGTTGGTTAGGGAAATGGCTTCCACCCACTTGGAGAAATACTCCGTGGTTGCTAAAATAAATCGATGCCCATTCGAGGCTTTTGGAAATATTGGGCCTACAATGTCAAACGCCCACATGGCGAATGGCCAGGGGCTGACCACAGAATGCAATGCAGATGATGGGATATGAATGGCATGCCCATGCACTTGACATGGATGACACTTCCTAACATGATCGTGACAATCCTTTTTCAGGGTGGACCAAAAATAGCCCCCTCTAAGTATTTTCATTGCCATCGTGTTGGCATTAACATGACCTCCACATTCTCCATCGTGGAATTCATGCATCACTATCCTAGCCTCCTCTAGATCGATACATCTAAGTAGGATGCCGGTAAAACTTTTCTTATATAGAACCCTACCCAAAATGGTATATCGGGTCGAAATTTTACGGGTGAATGCCTTATCTTTAGACATGGCATCCTCGGTGAATCCCCCATTTTCTAAAAAATGCTTGATTTTGTAAAACCAAGGTTTTTCAACAAAATCTGGGTTATTTTGGCAAATATCCAAATCGTGTGTGGATGGGTTGGGTGCATGCCATATTTCTAAAGATTGGGTCCCTGAAATGGGATCAACCTTTAGGGCTGAACCCAAAGAGGAGAGGGCATCGGCAATGCCATTGTCCTATCTTCCCACGTATGTGAGTTTACACGATTGGAATGACTCAACCAATCGAGTGGCCAACTCGTGATATGGAAGTAGTTTTTCGTTACGTACTTGCCAAATTTTCAAAACCTAGTTTATAACAAGGAGCGAATCTCCAAAGACTTCGATGCATGAGGCCCCTAGAGTTTTCGAAATTCTTAAGCCTTGTATGAGTGCTTCAAACTCAGCTATGTTGTTGGAACATTCGAAATCTAAGCGGATTGCTATGGGAATCTCGCCCTTTTCAGGGGAGATGAGGATGACCCCAGCACCAGCCCCTCGTTGGTTTCGTGCCCCATCGAAGTGCATTTTCCACACTTGGTTTTCGAAAGAGTTTGCCAAAATGTGGTTATGGAAATGGTTTTGCAATATGCCTTCGTCAGGCATTTCATCAAGTGTGGGATATGCGTCCTCCAGGGGGAACTCAGCCACATAGTCTGCTAGGGCTTGCCCCTTAACGAAGATCTGGTGATGATATTTTAAGTCATACTCCATTAGAAGGAGTTGCCATTTGCCCAATCTACCCGTGAGAATGGATTTTTCGAACAAGTGCTTGATTGGATCAAGCTTGGACACTATCCAGATCTCATGATCTAGAAAATAGTGTTTGAATTTCTGGCAGGCCCAAACTAGGGCCAAGCCCGTCTTCTCCATGGCTTGATAATTTCGTTCATAAGCCAAGAGAGTTTTCGAAATATAGTAGATGGCATACTCCTTATGGGTGTCATCCTCGTATTGAGCCAATAGTGCTCCCAAAGCATTCGTATGCACAGAAATGTAATGTAAAAGCGGTTTTCCTTGCTTTGGAGGATTCAAAACGGGGGGATTAACCAGGTATGCCTTTAGTCTCTCGAAGGACTTCTGGCAGTCGTCATCCCATAAGAATTTCGTGCCCTTCCTCAATAGCTTGTTGAAGGGTTCGCATCTAGTCGCCAGGTTTGATATAAACCGGCGAACGGACTGTAATCGATCTTGGAGGCTACGAATTTGGGTGAGATTGGAGGGTAGATCCATGTCTATGATGGCTCGACATTTAGAGGGGTCGACTTCTATACCCCTTTGGCTTACCATAAAGCCCAGAAGCTTTCCAGACTCTACCCCGAATACACATTTTTTAGGGTTTAGCTTTACTTTGTAAAGCCTAAGCCTTTCGAAAATCTTTTGCAAACATTCGATATGAGTGCATCGGGTTTTGGATTTCGCCAAGAGATCAACTACATACACTTCTACGAGCTCATGAATCTGATCATGGAAGATCGTGGTCATGGCTCTCTGGTATGTTGCGTCGGCATTTTTCAAACCAAAGGGCATGACTGTATAGCAGTACGTGCCCCACGGGGTTGTGAATGCGGTCTTACCCTGATCTCGTGGACTTAATTTAATTTGATTATAGCCTGAATAGCCATCCATAAACGAAAATATTTCGTGATTTGCAGTACTATCGACTATCAAATCTATGTTTGGAAAAGGATAATTATCCTTTGGAGTGGTTTTATTCAGGTTTCTGAAATCGATGCATATTCGAATTTTCCCATTGGTTTTTCGAACTACAACGATGTTTGACAACCAATCAGAATACGCAATGGGTTTTATAAATTTGGCTTTTAACAGATCTTCTAAACCCTCTTTGACTTGCGTGTGTACATTCGGGTGTATTTTCCTAAGCTTCTACTTTCTGGGTTTTACATCCGCATCTAAGGGAAGACGATATTCAACAATGCTGGGGTCTATGCCCGGCATGTCTTCATACGTCCATGCAAACACATCTAAATAGGTTTGTAGAAATGCAATGAATGCTGATCTTTCATGTTCATGCAAACATGCCCCTATTTTGATGAGTTTGAGATTGGAATCACTCCCTAGGTTTACCTCTATGAAATCTCCTCCTATTGAATTGGAAGGTCTTTAAAAATTGAGAATTTTATGAAATTCTGGGAGCTCAGAAGTGGGATCTTCCTCAAGGGGATCCACTTCTGGGTTTCGATCATTCTCATGGGTTATATACCCGAGGGAATTTAATGCGTGAGTTTTCAAAAGACCTGGTTTTACACTTGGATTTTCAATTGATTTCGAAATCTTTGGCCTGGCTATGCAGACGGCGTTTCTTTCGAAATCCTTTTCTTTTTCCAAAGTCCAACCAGGAGCCGCTATGTACAAAATCTTTTTGGTATTTTGTAGATTTTCGATTTTTTTGTGTTTTTGCAAAACAAGAACTTTAGGAACTATACAACTACTCTATTTTCGAGTTTTTGATTTTCCAATATTTTTGGTTTTTGCAATTTTTTCATTTTTTTGATTATGAGTTTTTCAAATGTTTTTGTATTTTTGTAAAAGGGATCTTCCATCATACCTACAAAAGGAAAACACTACGGGTTAGACTCGGAATAAGAGGTCTAAATCGTAGGTCTCTTCTAGGGTAGGCTCCAGGGCACCCTTGACCTAGGTGGTCACAGGGGGTGGCTCTGGCAGTATTTCGGGAGTATAGCCGATCCCGTATCGGCTTGGGTTGGCCTTAGGAAGGATGGGCTCTAGGAGACCCTGGTTTTGTGCCCCTAGACTTTTATAGGGCGTGTAGCCCATATTCAACAGCATGTTCCACGATTTTTTATTTTTTGAAAAATTATGATACAAATCATGGTCCTGGAACTTGCTGTCGTCCATATTGTGCTCGTATGGCTTTTTGTCCAGGGGTTTTGGAAATAAGGGATGCTTGGGTCTTCCTAGAAGGGTTAGGATTGGGAGGGGGCCTGCTTTGGGCGGCCCCTTCACATACGCAACCTTCCTAGGGTTGTTTAACACGAGCCTTGGTGGCTCGACCATGGTCTGCCCCAGGTTAGCCTCATGGGCCTAGGAACTCGACAAACAAGGGGAGTTTATGATCCCCTGAAGCTGAGGGTGACTCTCACCTAGGATCACCACGACTTGGTCCCTAAAAGGGATCTTGACACACCTGTGGAAGTTGGATGGCACAGTGCACAAGCTATGTATCCAGGGTCTTCCCAGCAACAGGTTATAATGGGGGTGGATGTCCAAGACATGGAACACCCCCGTGTGTGTGATCCCTCTCATTTTCATCGAAAGTTCAATTGATCCTAAAGGTCTAGACGCATTCCCATCGTATCCAGTGATAACGATGGGGCTTGGGTTTACAGAAGTCAAGGTGACTTCGATTTGATACGCCACATGAAGTGGAAGGATGTTGAGCCCTCCTCCCCCATCGACTAGGCACCTGTCTAGAGAGTGGTTATTCAGAACCACCTCGATATGCAGGTCCTGGTTGTGGGACTCGTAGGGTCGATCTACATCATCTTTCGAGAAAGTGATGGGTGATTTTGCTCCTATTAATGCCACTTGGTCAGACAGGGATTCTGGACTTATGTTCGAACTAACCTTAGCTCTTTCTAGAATTTTCTCTAGCACGAGTCTATGCCTAGGCGAAGTTTGTATAAGCTCTAGGATGGACATGTGGATAGGAATCTTTGAAAGGTGGTTTTCTAAATCATAAGGGTTTAGGATGACTTTCCCATTGTCTGCTTTTGGCATAACTCTAGGAATACATGCTTTTGAGGGGTCAGGCACACTGACCACCTTTTTAGCACTTTGTAGCTGCGGGGGTTGATAGATCCTCCCGGATCTAGTCACTTCCCCCACGACCAACCTAGGGTTCGCACTAAAACTGGCTCTAATTACGAGTTGAGGAGCACCTTGAAGTTTTAAAACAAGTTTAACCAGGGATTTAGCTCTTGGTGGTCCCCGGATGATGACTTGGGCGGGCTTCTTGTAAAGTACAAGAGTAGATGCACAAGCGGGTCGACCAAACTCAGATGAATGCGCTAGTTCTTTTGAAAAGGTGAGGGTATATACCTCCTTTCCTTTCCCACTGCTACTGGCGTGCTTGGGAAAGGGTTCTTTGAAGATAGCTTGAGTTGGCTCAAGTTCCGCAGTGACCTGGAGCCGGCCCTCCTCTATCAAGTTCTCGATTTTGTTCAAAAGGGAGAAACAACGTTTTGTATCATGGCCTTTGTGCCGATGATACTTGCAAAAACGGTTTAAATATCCCCCTTTGGAAGTGACTCCCTCGGGGATTTCAGGAAGTTCAATCATGCCTTGGGCAAGTAGGAGGTCTAGGACCTCCGACACAGGTTGCCCTAGCGGCGTGTACTCCCGTTTTTCAATCGGCTTTTGGAAATTTCTCTCCCTTTTGTTTTCTAATTTTTCAAAATTTTTCGAAGTGCCCACCCGGACATTGGCAATTTTATGGGGTTTTGCCCCTTCGTCCATCGTGGGTAGCCCATAAGTGATGGGCTTCTCCAAGCGGGTTTTGGAAACGGCACTTCCTTTCCATAAGTGATCGTATATCCCCTTTTTCAAGTTTGTTTCGAAAAGGGATGCTTTTTTTATCAACTTATGGAAACTTGAGATTTCATAGAGTGAGAGAAGGGTCTTTAGCTCGCTTTTAAAATTATCGAGGATGAGCATGACTGCGCATCCTTCGGATATGGGCTCTCGCACTTGGCCCAAAAGGGACCTCCATCGAATAATGAAGGCATGTACGTCTTCGTTCATGCCTTGCTTTGTATCCCTTAAAGTGTTTAAAGTCGGCGTGACTTCTACGTTATGTGCAAATCTTTGCATGAAGCAGTTCGCTAACTCTTCAAAAGTAACGAACTGGCTTAAATCGTAGGAAGCCAGCCATTTGGCAGTTGTGCCTTTAAGGGATAAAGGGAGCCAATACACCCATTTCATCGAGTCCTTTTTCTTCTTATGGGCTCGACGCGAGAAAAGTTGCAAGTGAGACTTAGGGTCTCCCATGCCATCATACAGATGGAAGTTCGGTATTTCATCGTCACTGTCTATTTCGTAATCTATGGGAAGGAAATCAGATAGGGCGTAACTCCTTTTCTCTTTATTTTGCCCTTTCAGCAACTGCTGTAGGGCTTTACGGTCCTTTTGTGTGAAGGACTCGTGGTATTGGTTGCCTTCTATGACGGAGGCCTCTTTGTGCTTGCGAGGTTTTTCAGTTTTTTTCTTGGCCCTTTGTTCACCATTCGATGAAAATGAATCACCTACTTCAGCCTCTTGGCTGAGAGCATCGATTTTGGCCTCGAATTCCCTTCTCAAGTCCTCTATCTCGTCTAGTTTGATCTTATTTTTTAAAATCCTCCTAGAGTGAGAACTCGATGCGCATGAGCCTTGGCTCGACACTTCACTTGGGTTGGATTTTGACATGCTTTCAAGCTTTTTCAAAATTCCTACGTATGAAGTACAAGTAAAAAAGAGTTTAAAAACAACACCTTTTGAAAATATTTTCGCAAGATTCCTAAAGTGAGTCGATTTTAAAAGACTCACATCCCACCGGGCGTGCCAAATAATTGTAGACGCAGAAAATTCCCGCTCCTGGTTCTTAGGCCTGAAGTGAACATTTTCGTGTGCCTAAGTCCTAATTTAAGCAAAAGGGCATGCCAGCTAGCTTACTTAAGCTAGTGAAGAGATATTTTTAAACCTGACTCCTAACGTGGTGACTGTGAGCAAGCAAGCTCTTTTCGTCGCAGACCTTCTTGCACCGATGAGCAAGGGTCAGTCTGTATGCTTTTAAAAATTGAGTTTTGGAATATAAGAACCTACCAAAACGTGTTTGAGGTGTTTGATTCAGGTTGTTTTGTATGATTTTTGGATTTTATTTCACGTGGATTTGCACGTGCCTAAGTCTTTCTTTTTATCCCTTTTTGGGCCAACTAGGTGTGTGTTATGAACACTCAGCCTAAGTGTGGCGACTTTGAGCGGGAGTATGGGGTTTGCTTTGATGCAATATGCATTCTAACTCGTGGTATGGCGTATATGCAATGCAAACTCACGCAACTCTGTAGACGCAGAAAATTCCCGCTCCTGGTTCTTAGGCTTGAAGCGAACCTTTTCGTGTGCCTAAGTCCTATTTAAACATACAGGGCATGCCAGCTAGCTTACTTAAGCTAGCGAAGATATATTTTAAAACCTGACTTCTAACGTGGCGACTGTGAGCAAGCAAGCTCTTGTCATTGCAGACCTTCTTGCACCGATGTGCAAGGGTCAGTCTGTATGCTTTTAAAATCGAGTTTTTGAGTGTAAGAACCTACGAAAGCGGTTTGAGGTGTTTGTTTCAAACAAATGTTGGATTGGATCAAGCCTAGACACTATCCAGATCTCATGATCTAGGAAATAATGTCGAAATTTTTAGCAGGCCCATACCAAGGCCAAGCACGTCTTCTCCATGGCTTGATAGTTTCGTTCATAAGCCAATAGAGTTTTCAAAATATAGTAGATGGCATACTCTTTATGGGTATCATCCTCATATTGAGCTAATAAGGCACCCAAGGCATTCGCATGCACATAAATATAAAGCAAAAGAGGTTTTCCTTGCTTTGGAGGGTTTAAAACAGGAGGATTAACCAAATACACTTTTAATCTTTCGAAAGCTTTTTGACAATCATCGTCCCACACAAATTTCACCCCTTTTCTCAAGAGTTTGTTGAAAGGTTCGCATCTTGTAGCGAGGTTTGAAATAAACCTTCTAATTGATTGGAGGCGACCTTGGAGGCTTCGGATTTGAGTTAAATTGGAGGGTGGATGCATATGTATGATGGCTCGACACTTAGAGGGGTCGACTTCAATGCCCCTTTGGCTTACCATAAAACCTAAAAGCTTGCCGGATTCTACCCCGAAGACGCACTTTTGAGGGTTTAGTTTTACCTTATGGGTTTCTCGGGTTTTTTATTTCACCAAGAGATCATCCATATACACCTCTAAGAGCTCATGAATTTGATCTTGAAAGATCGTAGTCATGGCTCTTTGATATGTGGCACTGATGTTTTTCAATCCAAAGGGCATGACTGTATAGCAGTACGTGCCCCAGGGTGTAATAAAAGCAGTTTTAGCCTGGTCTCTTGGGGCTAATTTGATTTGATTATAACCCGAGTAGCCATCCATAAAGGACAACATTTCATGATTTGCAGTACTATCGACTATCAAATCAATATTTGGTAAAGGGAAGTTATCCTTTGGCATGACTTTGTTCAAATTTCTGAAATCAATGCAAATTCGAATTTTCCCATTGGATTTTCGAACTACAACAATGTTGGAAAGCCAATCAGAATACGTAATGGGTTTTATAAAACCAGCTTTAAGCAGATCTTCTAAACCCTCTTTCACTTGCGAGTGTACGTTCGGGTGAATCTTTCTAAGCTTTTGTTTTATGGGTTTTGAATCTAGATCTAGGGGAAGACAATGCTCTACCACTTTCGAGTCTATACCTGACATGTCTTCGTAAGTCCATGCAAACACATCGATATAGGTTTTCAAGAATGCAATGAATGATGTTTTTTCATGCTTATGCAAACATGCGCCTATCTTAATGTGTTTGGGTTTTGACTCATTCCCTAAGTTGATTTCTATGAAATCCCCTCCTACAGAATTCGAAAGTTTTTCAAAATCGAGGATTTTGTTAAACTTAGGAAGCTCGGAGATTTGATCCTCCTCAGGGAGAAGGGGATCCTTCTCCGTGCTTTGATTATTCTTGAGAATTCTAAATCCTAGGGAATTTGGATTTAATGTATGGTTTTTGCAAACATCTGGTTTTGATTTTGGAATTTCTACAAGTTTTGAAGACTTGGGTCCTTTTATGAAGACGATTTCTTCAAAATCCTTGGTTGTTTCCAAATTTTTACCAGTAGCTGGTATATACATGATTTTGTTTTTGGAATTTTCCAATTTTTCGATTTTTTTGGTTTTTTGTAAAGAAAGGATATTTGGAGAAATACAAACTATAGTTTTTTTGGATTTTTCGCAAAATTCTAATGTTTTTGGATTTTGAGATTTTTCCATTTGTTTTTGGATTTTGAAAATTTGTAATTTTTTTGGATTTTTAGTTAAGGAGGGATCTTCCATCATACTTACAAAGGAAAACACCACAAATTAGACTCTAAATAAGAGGTCTAAATTATAGGTTTTTGCTTTAATAGGTTCCAGGGCACCCTTGACCCAAGTGGTCACAAGTGGTGGTTCTGGGGGAATGGTTGGGATATATCCTATCCCATACCTACTTGGGTTTGCCTTTGGTATTATGGGCTCGAGGCCACCTTGGTTTTGGGTCCCTAGGCTTTGGTAGGGCATGTAACCCATGTTCAATAGCATGTTCCAAGACTTTTTGTTTTTTGAAAAGTTTTGATATAATTCATGGTTTTGGAACTTGCTATCATCCATGTCATGCTTGAATGTTTTTTTATTTAGGGACTTTGGAAATAGTTGGCTCTTGGTCTTTCCTAGGATTTTTATGGTTTTTGGCAGGCAAGCTTTGGGCTGCCTCTTGATTTGTAGGATTTTCCTAGGTTTTTGGAGGACGATCTTGGGCGTTTTGACCCATGGTTTCCCAAGGTTGTCCTCATAAGCTTGGTGACCTGATAAGCAAGGGAAATTTTGTATTCCCTGAAGCTGAGGATGGCTTTCTCCTAGAATTACCACAATCTGGTTTTCATAGGGGATTTTCACACACTTATGGAAGGTGGATGGCATAGCTCGCAGGTTGTGTATCCATGGTCTTCCAAGCAGTAGGTTGTAATGGGGGTGTATGTCTAAGACATGGAACACCCCTGCGTGGGCTATGCCCCCTATTTCTATAGGTAACTCTACGACTCCCAACGGTTTAGATGCATTCCCATCGTATCTAGTGATTATGATGGGACTTGGGTTCACGAAGGTCAAGGTGACTCCGATTTGACATGCCACATGGAGCGGAAGGATGTTGAGACCTCCTCTCCCATCAACTAAGCATTTGTTGAGAGGATAGTGATTCAATACTACCTCAATATGCAACGCTTGGTTGTGGGTTTCATACGGTCTTTCTATCTCGTCTTCCGAGAACACGATTGGCGTCTTTGCATAGATAGGTGCCACTTGAAATGACAAGGACTCGGGAGTTATATTTGAGTTAACCTTGGCTCTCTCTAAGATTTTTTCTAAAACAAGCCTATGCCTAGGTGCGGTTTGTATCAGCTCTAGGATGGACATGTTTATTAGGATCTTAGAAAGATGATTTTCGAAATCATATGTGGTTAAAACAATTTGACCTTTGTCCGTTTTTTGTGAAACCTTAGGAATGCATGCTTTTGAAGGGCCAAGGACACTGACCACTTTTTTAACATTTTTCTCTAAGTGTTGGGGTTGATAGATCCTCCCGGACCTGGTCACTTCCCTTACACTTTGCCTAAGGCTCGTTCCTATTGTGGCTCTATTTGAGTACTTTGGAGCACCTCGAATTTCTAGAATGGCTCTAACCGGGGGCGGGACTCTAAGCGCTCCCCAGATTACTACTTGAGCATTTTTCTTACAAATGATGAGAGATGATGCACAAGTAGTAAAACCAGAATGTGATGGATGCACTAAACTTTTCAAAGTTGAGAAAGCACATACCTCTTTTCCCTTTCCACTAGTGCTTGCGTGATTGGGAAAGGGTTCTTTGAATATGGCTTGGGCAGGCTCTAGTTCCTCAATGACCTGGAGCTAGCCCTGCTCTATCAAGTTCTCAATTTTATTTAAAAGGGAGAAACATTGGTTTGTATCATGGCCCTTGAGTCGATGATACTTGCAAAAACGGTTCAAAACCCTCCCTTTCGAAGTGGTTCCCTTGGGAATTTCGGGGAGTGAGATAAACCCTTGGGCAACAAGGAGGTCAAGGACCTCTGAAACAGGTTGCCCCAGTGAGGTATATGTAAACACCCCAAAATCCCACGACTTTCTAAAAACATACCTGGTTTTACAAAAGCAGTCCCAAAGGGCCATTTTTGAGTCTAGAAACCCAGGAGCCTTCCAGAAACCCTGTACATATTCGAAAATATATATGTACTGTTTTAAACTCTGTACATATTGCTTTTAATCCTGTAAATAGTGTTTTGAAGCCCTTTATCAAATAGGAGTTTTTGAAACCCCACGCTAAGCCCCATTTTCCCAAAAGCTAAAGGTGAACAGGTTGAGCATGCAAAGACGACACCAGATCCAAAAATAGCCCAGCAAGCCGGTCATGAAGGCCAATACCAAAAGCAGCTTCAGAAGTTTGTTTTGAAGCCCAGAAGAGCAACATGGCCTGGTAAAAGCCAGGTTCGAAAGGCGAAAGGAAGGCCCAGGCACGAAGCAGATGGCAAGCCTGGAGCACTAGAAAGCCAGATCAACCATTCTCACTCATGCATCCTAAATCTGAGCCAGGAAGACCAGAAATGAGCAAAACAAAGTTCAAAAGGCAGAAAGGAGTCCAGACGACACAGATTGGGAAAACCCAACACCAGACGGGTCACTGATGAAACTAGGGCCCACATAGATCGTTCGCCTCGAGAAGCCAAGAAGGACTATCTAGAGAAATTTTGATTTAGATCTGGACCATAAATATCCAGATCCAAATCCATATAGTGAATAGTGTTTGGATTTGGGCCAATCCAAATAGTATTTGGGTCGATCCAAATAGTGTTTGGATTTGGATTGGATCCAAATAGTGTTTGGATTGGATCAAATCTAAATCAAAATATTCAGATTCATATCCATAAAAATATTGGATTCGGATCGGATACGGATCTCAAAATATCCGAGATCCACGATCTAGATCCAAATAGTGTTTGGATTTGGGTCTGGATCCAAATCTCAAACCCAAACCCAAATCCAAGACCCACCTCAAATGCCTATAAATAGAGGTGAGGGGTCCATTGTAAGGGGTTCACGTGAATTTGAAAGGATTAGAGAGAAGGTCCAAGGTGAGTGCTTTAGTGCTTTCTTTGTTTAGGGTTTTATTAATTGTAGTTTAGTGTGGGATGAGTTAAGGGTTGCCCCACCCTAATTGAAGGTTGATATTGCTTGGACAAAGAGGTTTAAGGTGGCTGATTGGAGCTTAAGCACACCCTAAAACGGTATTAAGAGGTAAGCCCCTAATTCACCCTAAACCACTCTTCTTAACCCCTCTTAGCCTCCCTAAACCACCTCAACCGACCCCACCTAATCCTAATTAAAATCCACCTAAGACCCTAATCGACTCCACCCTGTAGACACGGAAAATCCCCACTTCTGGTTCTTAGGCCTGAAGTGAACCTTTTCGTGTGTCTAAGTCGTATTTAACAAAAGGGCGTGCCAGCTAGCTTACTTAAGTTAACGAAGAAAGTTTTTGAAATCTGACTTCTATCGGGGCGACTGTGAGCAAGTGAGCTCTTTTCGTCACAGACCTTCTTGCACCGATGCGCAAGGGTCAGTCTGTACGCTTGGCAAGTCTTTTAAAATGTAAACCTCTTTGAAAAATACCCAAAGTGTTTGGGCTTTGTATGTATGATTGCAAATTTTATTACACGTGGGATTTGCACGTGCCTATGTCTTTCTTTTTATCTTTTTAGGGCCAACTAGGTGTGTGTACAAATGACCTAAGTTGGGTGATTTTTGAACAGGAGTGTGGGGCTTGCTTTGATGCAATATGCGTCCTAACTCGTGGTATGGCGTATATGCAATGCAAACTCACACAACTCTGTAGACACGGAAAATCCTCGTCTCCGGGTTCTTAGGCCTGAAGCGAATCTTTTCGTGCTTACGTCGCTTTAAAAGGGCGTGCCAGCTAGCTTTCTCAAACTAGCGAAGTAAGTTTTGAAAATATCTAACTTTTGGGGCGACTGTGGATAAGTGGGTTCTTTTCGTCGCAGACTTTCTTGCACCGGCACGCAAGGGTCAATCTGTACGCTTTAGGAAAACTTGATTTTACACAAACACGACTCTTTTGAAAACTTGAAAGTGTTTTATCGATTGGTTTTGTCAAATTTGCAACTTTTATGCATGGGATCTATGCGCTCCTATGTCTCTCGGGTTTTAGCCAATTTTGGGGTATAGTCGTGTGCATCCAGTGCTCGATTTCGGGCAAGTTCTACACGATTTGATTAATCGGGTTTGATGCAAATATGCTCCCTATCTCGAGTGTGGCGGATATGCAATGCAGACTCACACAACTTGAAGGGAAAACCCGGAATTTAAAGACATAGCAGAAGGGAAATAACAAAAAGGGAAATATGGCTATATCTTAGATGCGGAAAGAAAGTATATAGCTATATCTTAAGAGCGAGAAGGCTATATGTGAGTGAGTGCTTTGATTGTATAAATTGAAAGGCAACTCACACGACTTGAACCTTAAAAACCTAGCTGAAAGGGAAAATACGTATATATATATGTAAGAGCGGAAAGGCTCAATGTGAGTGAGTGCTTCGAGTGTATAAAATGAAAGACAACTCACACGACTTGAACCTTAAAACCGAATTGAATATATATAAATAGAGCTATATCCTATGGGTTGTTGAGGCCCGTTTGTGTGCAAAAGTGTGCAGATAAGAGCAAAAAGGCTCGAGTGTACGTGTGTGATTCGTGTTTCAAGCCATAATATTACATCTCAGGGGGAGACTACGCTCCATTATTATAACCCCGTATCGAATTTAATTGAACTTGAAACAATGTAAAAGATCAGGTTCGAACACTTACACGTCGTCTGCTTAGACTTTTCTTTTTATCAATGGAATCCGACCTTAGGTACAACCATTGGATGGACCTCTCTCTGCGAATCGATCAGGTGTGTGGGGTGTTGATCCTAATCTTTGGTCTAGGCTAGGTCTGAGTGGGTGGTCTTGGGTAAGAGTTAAGCCAAGGTCCTAAGGGGATACTCGGCCAAATGGTGGCCGAGTTGGGTTGGTGTGTTGGGAATGATCTTAGGCGGGGTTCTACGGAAATGGTATAAGGGAATGCTCTGTAAAAGGATAGCCGAGCTGGGTAGTTTTAGGATTGGCTTAGGTCGAGTTTTAACTAAGGTAGGAGGTTAAGGCTTAGGAGTTTAATGGAACGGGTCTAGGGTGAGCTCGGCCAACTAATGGCCGAACTTGGGATGGTCTTAGGTAGGGTTTAAGGTACGATCCTAAGGAAAGGTTGCTAAGGCAATGCTCGGCCAAATGGTGGCCGAGCTGGGTGAGATTTAGTAGATGGTCTTAGGTGGGTTTTGGAAACCAGGTTCTAAGTGAATGCTCGGCCAAATGGTGGCCGAGCTGGATAGGATTTAGTGGGTGGCTTAGGTAGTTTTAGGCCAATATTTGGCCAACTAGTGGCCAAGCCCGATGAGTGTGGGTGGCTAGGGGAATCGAGTGCATTAGGCACTCGGTTTGGTTAGGCCTTTTAGGTTGAATGGTATGGATTTAAGGGAGGGTTTAAGACCAAGACTTAGGATGGTTAATGGGGTAGATCTTGGAAAAGCTCGGCCAGATATTGGCCAAGCTTGGGTAGTTTTTAGGGAGTATGGTTTGGGTAGTTTGGAGGATTAGGGAAATAGAGGCTTAGTTTAGTGTTTTAGGAACTAACCTTAGTTAGGGAAAACCGGCCAGATCCTATTGGGTTCCACGCACCCATCCTTCACGCCTTGAGAGAGCCATCCAAGCTGCCAGATTCCACCTTGTTGCAGCATCAAGCCTTGGTGTGAAATGAAGAAGGAAGCCCACAAGAACAAACCCACAATTTCAGCCCACCATGGAAAGGCCAAGTCAAGCCACTTTCCTTGACTTGCTTTCCTCTCTCTCTCTCTCTCTCCTACCCAAGCAAAGGCGTGAAAAAAATTTGCAGCCTCTTTCAAGCCAGCCCCTCACGTCCTTTTATAGGCCTCTTATGTGGATATGGATCTTGGATCTTGATTTCTGAAATCCGGATCCAATCCAAGTCTTGTTTGGATCTGGATATTTAGATCTAGATTCGATCTAAATTTTCTTCTTCTTCTCTCCTTCTTGGCGTTTTCAGTCGAACGCTTCGTGCGGGCCTTGCGTTTATCAACGATCCGTCTGAAGCAAGGTTTTTCCCCATTTCATCGTTCGAGCTCCTTTTCGCCTTTTTGGACTCTGTTTCAACTTATTTTGGTTGTTTTCGACTTGGATTGTTCGTGATTTCAGGGGCACTGTTGGCTGGGCCTCTGATGCTTCTAGCTTGAAGTCCATTTGCGGCCTGGGCTCCTCTTTTGTCTTTGAATTTGGCCTTTCATCGGGCTAGGCTTGCTCTTTGAATTTTCTGAATCTCTGTTGCAACTGCTTTGGGCCAGGCTTTACCTATTCATCTGGGCTTTTGCAAAAATAGGACTTTCATCCATTTTCAAGAATGTATGTTCCGACAGGGTTGTAAAATGGAGGTTTGAAGTATTTGAGCTCTTGGGTTTTCGAAAATTTCCAGTTTGGCTTTTTGAGCTTATTTTCGAACCAGGCATTGTTTTTGCAAAATTTTTTGGAATTTGGGGTGTTTACAGATGCCCCTCTGTAGACGCAGAAAATCTCTACTTCCTAGTTCTTAGGCCTGGAGCGAACTTTTTCGTGTGTCTAAGTCCTATTTAAATAAATAGCGCGTGCCAGCTAGCTTACTCAAGCTAGCGAAGATATATTTGAACCTGACTTCTAACGTGGCGACTATGAGCAAGCAAGCTCATGTCGTCGCAGACCTTCTTGCACCGATGCGCAAGGGTCAGTCTGTATGCTTTTAAAATCGAGTTTTGAGTGGAGAAAACCTACAGAAGCGGTTCGAGGTGTTTGATTCGAGTCTTTTTGGTATGGTTTCAGATTTTAGATCACGTGGATTTGCACGTGCCTAAGTCTTTCTTTTTATACCTCTTTGGGGCCACCTAGGTGTGTGTTATGAACACTCCACTAAGATGTGGCGATTTTGAGCGGGAGTATGGGGTTTGCTTTGATGCAATATGCATCCTAACTCGTGGTATGGTGTATATGCAATGCAAACTCACGCTACTCCAAAGGGAAAACCCGAATTTAAAAGACAATACCGAAGGGAAATGACTTGAAATGTAAATGCCGAAGGGAAATTGCCGAAGGGGAATACATATATAATGTATATATGGGCCCTTACTTGGGTCTTGCAAATAAGAGCGAAGGCTCAATGTGGGTGCGTGCGAGAATTGAAGTACTACACACACGACATGAAATGAAACCCAAATATAACTTGCAATATGGCCTTAACTAAGGTCTTGGGAATAAGAGCGAAAGCTCAATGTGTGTGAGTGCTTGAATTGAAGTACTACGCACACAACATGAAATTAAACCCAAATATAAATTGCAGTATGGCCTTAACAAAGGTCTTGGGAATAAGAGCGAAAGCTCAATGTGTGTGAGTGCTTGAATTGAAGTACTACGCATACAAGATGAAATTAAACCCAAATATAAATTGTAGTATGGCCTTAACTAAGGTCTTGGGAATAAGAGCGAAAGCTCAATGTGTGTGAGTGCTTGAATTGAAGTACTACGCACACAACATGAAATTAAACCCAAGGATAGTATAACATGGCCCTTACTTGGGTCTTACAAATAAGAGTGAAGGCTCAATGTGTGTGAGTGCGAGAATTGAAAGACAACACACACAACTCAAGCAAAACCCTACGCAACTTAAAGTATATACATAAGCTTATATATAAAGGGCTGATTAGGCCCGTGTGTGTTCAAAATCATGCACAAATAAGAGAGTGCACGTGTGTGTGGGTGTGCCAAACCACGTTATTACAAGCAGGGGGAGACTATGCTCCGTTATTACAACCCCATATCAAATTTAATTTAAGCAAGTCTACAACTAAGGACCGAGTTAGGCACTTACTTATAGTTGGTCTGAAGATGACTTGCTTGAGCGTGGGCTTGGCTTTGCCTTGGGCTGTAAGAGGGAGCTCCTCGGAGTTGAACGGCAAGGGGAGATGCTGGCCGGGTGACTCGGGTGCGCGGGAAGGGCGCCTTGAAGGTGGCCGGCTGCTAGGAAGGTGCTGCCTTGATGCTTTGGGTTAAGGTGACTAAGGAGGGTCACTAAGGGATAGTGTAGTGTTAGGAAAAGGTGGCGCTAAGGGGAGCCTAAGGGAATGCCTAAGGGAAAAGTATGGCTGGCCGGGAGGTGGTGCAGTCGGTTGGGGTGGCCGACTAAGGGGAGTTTAGTGGTGGTCGGGTGCTAAGGTAGCTAAGGAATGGCGAGAATGGGAAGGGAGCTAGCTAGGGTGTGGTGTAAGGTAAGGCTAAGGGCTAGTGGAAAGTGGTATGGGCAAGTCTTAGGGAGCCAAGTGGGTGGTCAGGTATCACTAGGGGAAGTGGTTCAAGGCGGGTGATGTAAAGGTGGAGGTCTGGCCGAATGGGTAGGGATGACGGGCAGGTGGTGTTGGCGAGAGGTTGTGGTGGTGTGGGTGGTTGGGAGTGGAGAGGGAGTGAAGAAGAGGTGGAGCTAAGTGTAGGGTACTAACCGGCTAGTGAAGAAGCTAGCGGATGGAAGAAGGGCAGCCGGGTGCTTCGGGTGGATGGGATTCGGCCGGGAGGTGTTGGCGACGGGGAGCTAGCCGGATGGAAGTTGTGGTGCAAGTAGAGCTTGGCCGGAGGCAGAGCTGGCATAGGTGGAGGAAGGTGGAGGATTCAGCTGAGAGGTGGCTGGGCAAGGTCGGCGGGGCCAAGGTGGGCTGGAAACTTGAAAACCCATTAGGGGGGGGGGGGGGGTTATAGCCTTGGAGATGGCGGTTGGGGCTGGTATTTGGAGGGTGGTAAGGTGGTTTTGGTGGTTGTGGTGTGGTGATAAGGTGGGCTGGTTTTGAGGAGGGGCCAAATATTTTAATACAAGGGGTTTTAGGTATATGGTGTGCTAGGTTTAGGTGGGGTGGTTTAGGGGTTTAGGGCTTAGCTAGGTGGGTTGGTTTTGGGGTGAGGTTTAGTGAGGTGGGTTAGGTGATTAGGCTAGGATTAGGTTAGGTTTAAGGGAATTAAGCTAGGTTTAGGGGAGGATTAGGGAAGTGGGTTAGGCGATTAGGTTGGGATTAGGCCAGGATTAGGAAAGTGGGTTAGGTGATTAGGCTAGGTTTAGGACGGGATTAGGGTAAAAGGCTAGGATTAGGGGTTTTTTATTAGGATTGGGTTAGGGAGCTCCCTTTGCATAACCCATAGACCTTGTTACATCATGTTGGTGCAGCCCTAGGTTAGGTTTTGGCTAATACAAGCTTAAACCCATGCTAATTAGGCTAACCCACATGATTAACCCCAAACTGGACACACAAGTCAAGCTTAATTACAATTACTCCCAAATCTTATCCTCCCCCACTCTCTCTCATGCCCATAATCCCACGTGAATTTCAAGTGGGCCCCACCTCCGTTTATGAGAAGGTGATGTGGGCCATGGATGTGGATATTGGATTGGATCTCTAGATCCAAATCCAAATCCAAATCCACACATAGGTTTGGATTGAGATCTGGATATATATGGTCCAGATCCAATCCAAACTAAATTTTGACTCCTTCAGGTTGTGTTCGAAACGAACGGTTTGTGCGGAGTCTGACAGCATCAGTACTCCATCTGCGTTGGGTCTTCGCCAACATGATCGTTCGCTTCTGTTTTCACCTTCCGGAGATGACTTCATATGATTTCTGATTATAACAGGGTCTTGGACGTTTGAGGTCCTGGGGGTGGATTCAACACGAGAGTTGTTGTACCGGGCTTGACTTGTGCTCCGGTTCCGGGCTCTCTTTAGCTCTTTTGGTCCTACTTTGATCAGGCCAAGCTTGCTTTGTGGGGTTTCAAAACATATTTTAATAGTTTTTTAAAACATATTATACATATTTAAAACATATAAAAGTTTAAAACATCTGTACAGGGTTGCTTGGAAGGCTATTGGGTTTTCGGACTCAAAATAGCCCTTTGGGGCTGCTTTTACAAAACCAGGTTTGTTTTGGGAAATTCGTGGGATTTCGAGGTGTTTACAAATGCCCCTCTTTGGCCTTGTCCAAATCGATTTGGATAAGGGCAAAGATGACAAACACCCCTTTCAATGTCTCCCTAGATCTAACCACGAAGAATATGGGATCGTCCCAATCTTTAGCAAAATCTCACTTTTAAAACCCTGGTAGGAGGAGATATCATGCCAAAGGGATATGTATGGAATCTGGTCCTAAAATGGGATCATGTTTATGTAAGTGCCATGCGTGGAATGCAGATGCATGACATGGGTGTGGTGCCAAGAGCGGCGACCTCCCAGAGACCAGATGTGGTCGAACTCTAGAGACCTACAAGGCCTACTGCTCCAAGTGATCAAATCCTATGCTGTTCGATGTTCAATTTTTCAAAATTTATTTACAAAAACTATTTACAAAAGGGACAACTGTCTTGAGTCTCGATCCTAAGGATCTCGAGCTCTTCGTGTTCGCCCTTTCGCCCTTGTTTGAGTCTTAACACTCGCTTATCTAACGGAGGTTTTGTAAGAAAACAAGCTATATTTCAAATTCGTACGTCTTACTCGAAACGTCGAATTCTCAAACAAGATGAAATTCAAGTAAGTAAATCCTATTTTTACTTTAGGATTCCTCGAAATGAACCATGCTTTAGCTTGGGATAAGCCAGGGATGGGAAAGAGATACCATGCTCCCTTCTGAAGCGTCCCATGGTTTAAGGCATAGAAGGCAGAAAACTGCTCTTTTTGAGCTTTTTAGCCTCTTTTTCCTTTTTTTCATAGAGGGTCTCCCTTTGGGAGTATTTTTTCTTTAATCCCTCTTTTTCACAAGAGAATCGATTTTTCTTTCGAATTCTGGTTTTTTTCTTCTGGAAAGAGACTTTGAATGGGAAATTCCCTTTGTTTGGGCCGCGTTTTTCCTTTTGGAAGGAGAAGAGAAGAGGGGAGGACTTATCCCAAGCTCACACTCGATCCATTCCAGATCAGCCTATTTAGAAATAGCACGTACTACTTGCAAGTATCTTGCTATGTTGAACGAGGCCTTTCTTTGTAAGAAGAAGGATTTTGAAATGTAACCACGATTTTGAAGACTGCACTCTTTCACAAGAGTGAATTCTCTCACTCAGGATCACACGACTTTGCCTTTGCACCTCATTTTCATGTCTTAGGGCAGCTATCCCTAAAATTTTCGAAAATGGGGAATTTAATCCAAATCCTACACATAATACTTCTTCAAGTATTGAGTATTGATAGGATCTGCTAAATTCCCACCTTCTACATCGATCAACCAATACGAGTTGTTCGTAGTGGTTGCCCATACAACATAGGGTCCATCCCACTTGGGGCGTCACTTTCCGAGGGGATGTGGGCCACGATAGTGAATGATTTTCAAAACTAGATCCCCCACTTCAAAGTGGCGAGGTCTCACGTGTTTGCCATAATGTCGGGCTATCCTTTCCCGGTATGCACGAGCATGATCCATGGCAAGGATTCGCCTCTCATCTAGTAAATCTGGTTCGGCCATCCTAGCATGCTGAAGTGTCTCTAGGGGGAGGTCGAGTGCTAGGGATGTATGTAATGAATGCAGTTGGGTATGAATGGGAAGAATGGCGTTTGTGCCATAGACCAATTCGAATGGTGTGGCATTCATGGGAGTCCGGATGGAAGTCCTATAAGCCCATAAGGCTTCATCCAGCTTCTCGTGCCACTTCCTACCCTTCTCTAAAGTCTTCTCAATTATGCTAATGAGAGTCTTGTTTGTGGCTTCAGCTTGGCCGTTGCCTTGAGGGTAGTAGGGCGAAGAGAAGTGGTGAGCTATGCCATACGTGTTGCATAACTTAACCATCCACTCGTTCTTGAATGGGCTGCCATTATCAGACACAAGGTCTCGTGGAACCCCAAATCAAGCCAAGATATTCCTCCGAATGAAAGCCACCACATGTTGCCCCAATACGTTGGTTAGGGAAATGGCTTCCACCCATTTGGAGAAATACTCCGTGGCTGCTAAAATGAATCGATGCCCATTCGAGGCTTTTGGAAATATTGGGCCTACAATGTCAAACGCCCACATGGTAAATGGCCAGGGGCTGACCACGGAATGCAATGTAGATGATGGGATATGAATGGCGTGCCCATGCACATAACATGGATGACACTTCCTAACATGATCGTGACAATCCTTTTTCAGGGTGGACCAAAAATAGCACCCTCTAAGTATTTTCATTGCCATCATGTTGGCATTGACATGACCTCCACATTCTCTATCGTGGAACTCATGCATCACTATCCTAGCCTCCTCTAGATCGATACACCTAAGCAGGATGCCGGTAAAACTTTTCTTATATAGAACCCCACCTAGAATGGTGTATCGGGTTGAAATCTTACGGATGAATGCCTTATCTTTGGATGTGGCATCCTCGGTGAATCCCCCATTTTCTAAAAACCGTTTGATGTCATAAAACCAGGGTTTTTCAATAGAGTCTGGGTTATTTTGGCAAATATCCAGATCGTGTGTGGATGGGTTGGGCGCATGTCATATTTCTAAAGATCGAGTCCCTGAAATGGGATCGACCTTTAGGGCTAAACCCAAGGAGGAGAGGGCATCGGCAATGCCATTGTCCTCTCTTCCCACGTGTGTGAGTTTACACGATTGGAACGACTCAACCAATCGAGTGGCCAACTCGTGATATGGAAACAGTTTTTCATTATGTACTTGCCAAATTTTCAAAACCTGGTTTATAACAAGGAGCGAATCTCCAAAGACCTCGATGCATGATGCCCCTAGAGTTTTCGAAATTCTTAAGCCTTGTATGAGTGCTTCATACTCAGCTACGTTGTTGGAACATTCGAAACCTTGGCGGACTGCTATAGGAATCTCACACTTTTCAGGGGAGATGAGGATGACCCCAGCACCAGCCCCTCGTTGGTTTCGTGCCCCGTCGAAGTGCATCTTCCACACTTGGTTTTCAAAATTGTTTGCCAAAATGTGGTTTTGGAAATGGTTTTGTAATATGCCTTCATCAGGCATTTCATCAAGCGTGGGATATGCGTCCTCCAAGGGGAACTCAACCACGTAATCTACCAGGGCTTGCCCCTTAATGGAGATCTGGTGATGGTATTTCAGGTCATACTCCATTAGAAGGAGTTGCCATTTACCCAATCTACTCGTGAGAATGGGTTTTTCGAACAAGTGCTTGATTGGATCAAGCTTGGACACTATCCAGATCTCATGATTTAGGAAATAGTGTCTGAATTTCTGGCAGACCCAGACTAGGGCCAAGCATGTCTTCTCCATGGCTTGATAATTTCGTTCATAAGCCAAGAGAGTTTTCGAAATATAGTAGATGGCATACTCCTTATGGGTGTCATCCTCGTATTGAGCCAATAGGGCTCCTAAAGCATTCGCATGCACGGAGATGTAGAGTAAAAGCAGTTTTCCTTGCTTCGAATGATTCAAAACGGGGGGATTAACCAAGTATGCCTTTAGTCTCTTAAAGGACTTCTGGCATTCGTCATCCCATAAGAATTTCGTGCCCTTCCTCAACAGTTTGTTGAAGGGTTCACATCTGGTCGCTAGATTTGATATGAATCTGCAAACGGACTGTAATCGACCCTGGAGGCTACGAAATTGAGTGAGATTGGAGGGTGGAGCCATGTCTATGATAGCTCGACACTTAGAGGGGTCGACTTCTATACCCCTTTGGCTCACCATAAAGCCCAGAAGCTTCCCTGATTCTACCCCGAATACACTTTTTTGAGGGTTTAGCTTTACTTTGTAAAGCCTAAGCCTTTCGAAAATCTTTTGCAAACATTCGATATGAGTGCATCGGGTTTTGGATTTCGCCAAGAGATCATCTACATACACTTCTACGAGCTCATGAATCTGATCATGGAAGATCGTGGTCATGGCTCTGTGGTATGTTGCACCGACATTTTTCACACCACAGGGCATGACTGTATAGCAGTACGTGCCCCATGGGGTTGTGAAGGCGGTCTTACCTTGATCTCGTGGACTTAGTTTGATTTGATTATAGCCTGAATAGCCATCCATAAACGAAAACATTTCATGATTTGCAGTATTATTGACTATCAAATCTACGTTTGGTAAAGGATAATTATCCTTTGGAGTGGCTTTATTCAGGTTTCTGAAATCGATGCATATTCGAATTTTCCCATTGGTTTTTCGAACTACAACGATGTTTGATAACCAATCAGAGTACGCAATGGGTTTTATAAATCCAGCTTTTAACAGATCTTCTAAACCCTCTTTGACTTGCGTGTGTACATTCGGGTGTATTTTCCTAAGCTTCTGCTTTATGGGTTTTACATCCGCATCTAAGGGAAGACGATGCTCGACAATGCTGGGATCTATACCCAGCATGTCTTCATACGTCCATGCAAACACATCTAAATAGGTTCATAGAAATGCAATGAATGCTGATCTTTCATGTTCATGCAAGCATGCGCCTATCTTGATGGTTTTGGGATTGGAATCATTGCCTAGGTTCACCTCTATGAAATCTCCTCCTACTGAATTGGAAGGTCTTTCAAAATCGAGAATTTTATGAAATTCTGGGAGCTCAGAAGTGGGATCTTCCTCAAGGGAATCCGCTTCTGGGCTTCGATCATTCTCGTGGGTTATAGACCCGAGGGAATTTGATGCGTGATTTTCAAAAAGACCTGGTTTTGTACCCGAATTTTCAATTGATTTCGAAATTTTTGGTCTAGCTATGCAGACGACGTTTTTTTCGAAATCTTTTTCCAAAGTCCTACCAGGAGCAGCTATATACAAAATCTTTTTGGTATTTTCTAGATTTTCGATTTTTTTGGGTTTTTGTAAAACAAGAACTTTAGGAACAATACAAAGCACTCTTTTTTCGAGTTTTTGTTTTTCCATTGTTTTTGGTTTTTCCTCTTTTTCGATTTTTTTGATTTTAAGTTTTCCAAATGTTTTTGTATTTTTCTGAAAGGGATCTTCCATCATACCTACAAAGGGAAAACACTACGGGTTAGACTCGGAATAGGAGGTCTAAGTCGTAGGTCTCTTCTAGGATCGGCTCCAGGGCACCCTTGATCCAGGTGGTCATAGGGGGTAACTTTCGCGATATTTTGGGAGTATAGCCGATCCCGTATCGGCTTGGGTTGGCCCTAGGAAGGATGGGCTCTAGGACACCCTGGTTTTGTGCCCCTAGACTTTTGTAGGGCGTGTAGCCCATATTCAACAACATGTTCCATGATTTCTTATTCTTTGAAAAGTTTTGATAAAGATCGTGGTCCAGGAACTTGCTGTCGTCCATATTGTGTTCATATGGCTTTTTGTCCAGGGGCTTTGGAAATAGGGAACGCTTGGGTTTTCCTAGAAGGGTTAAGATCGTTAGGGGGCCTGCTTTGGGCGGCCTCTTCACACATAACAGCTCCCTAGGGCTGTTTAACACGAGCCTTAGCAGCTCAATCACAATCTGCCCCAGGTTAGCCTCATGGGCCTGGGAGCTCGATAAACAAGGGGAGTTTATGATCCCCTAAAGTTGTGGGTGACTCTCAACTAGGATCACCACTACTTGGTCCCTAAAAGGGATCTTGACACACCTGTGGAAGGTGGATGGCACAGCGCACAAACTGTGTATCCAGGGCCTTCCCAGCAACAGGTTATAATGGGGGTGGATGTCCAAGACATGGAACACCCCCGTGTGGGTGATCCCTCCCATTTCCATCAGGAGTTCGATTGATCCTAAAGGCCTAGACGCATTCCCATCGTATCCAGTGATAATGATGGGGCTTGGGTTCACAGGAGTCAAGGTGACTCCGATTTGGTACGCCACATGAAGTGGAAGGATGTTGAGCCCTCCTCCCCCATCGACTAGGCACCTGTCCAGAGAGTGGTTATTCAGAACCACCTCGATATGCAGGGCCTGATTGTGGGACTCGTAGGGTCTATCTACATCATCTTTCGAGAAAGTGATGAGCGATTTTGTTCCTATTAAAGCCACTTGGGCAGACAGGTATTCCGGACTTATGTTCGAATCAACCTTGGCTCTTTCTAGAATTTTCTCTAGCACGAGTCTATGTCTAGGTGAAGTTTGTATAAGCTCTAGGATAGACATATGGATAGGAATCTTTGAAAGGTAGTTTTTGAAATCATAAGGATTTAGGATGGCTTTTCCCTTGTCTGCTTTTGGCAGAACTCCAAGAATACATGCTTTTGAGGGGCGAGGCACACTGACCACCTTTTTAGCACTTTGTAGGTGCGGGGTTTGATAGATCATCCCGGATCTAGTCACTTCCCCCACGACCAGCCTAGGGTTCGTGCTAAATCTGGCTCTAAGTATGAGTTGAGGAGTACCTTGAAGTTTTAACACTGGTTTAGCCAGGGATTCAGCTCTTGGTGGTCCCCGGATGACGACTTGGTCGGGCTTCTTGTACAGTACAAGAATGGGCACACAAGTGGGTCGACCAGACTCAGAATTTTGCGCTAGTTCCTTTGAAAAGGTGAGGGTACATACATCCTTTCCTTTCCCACTGCTATTGGCGTGCTTGGGAAAGGGTTCTTTGAAGACAGCTTGAGGTGGCTCAGGTTCCGCAGTGACCTGGAGCCGGCCCTCCGCTATCAAGTTCTCGATTTTATTTAAAAGGGAGAAACAACGTTTGGTATCATGGCCTTTGAGCTGATGATACTTGCAAAATCGATTTAAATACCCCCCTTTGGAAGTGACTCCTTCGAGGATTTCGGGAAGTTCTATCATGCCTTGGGCAAGTAGGAGGTTTAGGACCTCCGACACAGGTTGCCCCAACGGTGTGTACTCCCGTTTTTCAATCGGTTTTTAAAAGGTTCGCTCCCTTTTGTTTTCTAGTTTTTTAAAATTTTTGGAAGTGCCCGCCACGCCTGGATCCACCCGGACATTGGCGATTTTATGAGGCTTTGCCCCTTTGTCCATCGTGGGTAGCCCATAAGTGATGGGCTTTTCCAAGCGGGTTTTAGAAACGGCACTTCCTTTCCATAAGTGATCGTATGTCCCTTTTCTCAAGTTTGTTTCGAAAAGGGATGCTTTTTTGATCAACTTATGGAAAGTTGAGATCTCATGGAGTGAGAGAAGGGTTTTTAACTCGCTTTTAAAGTTATCCAGGATGAGCATGACTGCGCATCATTCGGATATGGGCTCTCGCACTTGGCCCAAAAGTGACCTCCATCGTATAATGAAGGCATGTACATCTTCATTCATGCCTTGCTTCGTATCCCTTAAAGTGTTCAGAGTCGGCGTGACTTCTACGTTGTGTGCAAATCTTTGCATGAAGCAGTTCGCTAACTCTTCAAAAGTAGCGAACTGGCTTATTAAATCGTAGGAAGCCAGCCATTTGGTAGTTGTGCCTTTAAGGGATAAAGGGAACCAATACACCCATTTCAGGGCACCCTTGACCCAGGTGGTCACAGGGGGTGGTTCTGGCGGTATTTTGGGAGTATAGCCGATCCCGTGTCGGCTTTGGTTGGCTTTGGGCAAGATGGGTTCTACAAGACCCTGGTTTTGTGCCCCTAGACTTTTGTAGGGCATATACCCCATGTTCAATAACATGTTCCACAATTTTTTGTTTTTGGAAAAGTTTTCATATAATTCGTGATCCTGGAACTTGCTATCGTCCGTGTTATGCACATAAGGCTTTCTGTCCAGGGGTTTTGGAAACAGTTGATGCTTGGATTTTCCTGGGATGGTTAGTGTTTTGAGTGGGCCAGCCTTGGGCGGCCCCTGGATGTGTACGACCTTCCTAGGTATCTGAAGGGCGAGCTTTGGTGGCTCGACCATGGTTTGCCCTGAGTTGGCCTCGTAGGCCTGGGAACTTGAAAAACATGGAGAATTTTGAATCCCCTGAAGCTGTGGATGACTCTCACTTAGGATCACAATGACTTGATTTTCAAAAGGGATTTTGACACACCTATGGAAGGTGGACGGCACAGCATGCAGGCTGTGTATCCAAGGCCTTCCCAGCAGTAAGTTGTAGTGGGGGTGGATGTCCAAAACATGGAATACCCCCACGTGAGCTATCCCTCCTGTTTCCATGGGAAGTTCAACGGATCCTAAAGGTCTGGAAGCATTTCCATCGTACCCAGTGATTACGATGGGGCTTGGGTTTATGGAAGTCATGTGACCCCAATCTGATGTGCTATGTGAAGCGGAAGGATGTTGAGCCCTCCTCCTCCGTCAACTAGGCACCTATCTAGAGAGTGGTGATTTAATACCACCTCGATGTGTAGGGCCTGATTATGGGATTCGTAGGGTCTTTCGAGATCCTCTTCCGAAAACATGATAGGTGTTTTTGCACCTATGGATGCCACTTGATTGGACAAGGATTCTGGGCTTATGTCCGAACTAACCTTTGCTCTTTCTAGAATTTTTTCTAACACGAGTCTATGCCTAGGCGAGGTTTGTATCAGCTCTAGGATGGACATGTTAATGAGAATCTTTGAAAGATGGTTTTCGAAATCATACAAGTTCAAAATGACTTTTCCTTTGTCCGTTTTGGGGAGAACTCCAGGAATATACGCTTTTGAAGGGGACCACTTTTTTAGCATTTTGCAGATGTGGGGGTTGATAGATCCTCCCGGATCTCGTCACTTCCCCCACGATCAACCTAGGGTTCGCGCTTAAGATGGCTCTAATTGAATGTTTTGGAGCACCTTGAATTTTTAAAACTGGTTTAATCAGGGATGGAACTCTTGGTGGTTCCCGAATCACTACTTGGGTAGGTTTCCTACGAAGGATGAGTGTAGATGCACAAGTGGAAAAACCAGACTTATATGTACGCGCTAGACTCTTTGAAATTGTGAGAGCACATACCTCTTTGTCCTTCCCACTGGTACTTGCGTGATTTGGAAAGGGTTCTTTGAAAATAGCTTGGGCAGGCTCCGGTTCCTCAGTGACCTGAAGCCGGCCCTCTGCTATCAAGTTCTCGATTTGGTTCAAGAGGGAAAAACACTGCTTTGGATCATGGCCTTTGAGCCGATGATACTTACAGAATCAATTCAAAAACCTCCCTTTGGAAGTGATTCCCTCAGGGATTTCAGGGAGTTCGATCATGCCTTGGGCGAGTAGGAGGTCTAGGACCTCCGACACAGGTTACCCCAGCGGAGTGTACTCCCGTTTTTCAAATGGTTTTTGTATTTTTTTGTCTTTTCTGTTTTCAAAATTTTCAAAATTCTTTCAAGTGCTCGTCAGCCTTGGATCTACCCGGACATTGGCGACCTTGTGGGGTTTTTCCCCTTTGTCCATGGTGGGTAGCCCGTAATTGCCGGGCTTTTCCAAGCGAGTCTTTGAATTTACGCTCCCTTTCCACAAGTGGTCGTAAACCCCTTTTTTCAAATTTGTCTCAAAAAGAGATGCTTTTTTAATCAGTTTGTGGAAAGTAGAGATTTCATGTAAAGAAAGAAGAGTTTTCAATTCAGTTTTGAAATTATCCAGGATGAGCATTACTACGCATCCTTCGGATATGGGTTCTCACACCTGCCCAAGGAGTGACCTCCATCGAACGATAAATGTATGTACATCTTTGTTCATACCTTGCTTTGTATCCCTCAAAGTGTTCAATGTAGGCGTGACTTCTAAGTTGCGAACTGGCTCAAATCGTAGGAAGCCAACCATTTAGAAGCTGTGCCTTTGAGGGATAAGGGGAACCAATACACCCATTTCATCGAGTCCTTCTTTTTCTTGTAGGCTCGACGAGAGAAAAGCTGCAGGTGAGACCTAGGGTCTTCCATGCCATCATACCGATGGAAATTCTGTATTTCGTCATCACTGTCTGTTTCGTAATCTAAAGGGAGAAAGTCAGACAGGACGTACGTTGTTTTCTCTTTATTTTGCCCCTTCAGCAACTGCTGTAGGGCTTTACGATCCTTATGAGTGAAGGAATCGAGGTATTGGTTGCCTTCCATCTCGGAGGTCTCCTTGTGTTTACGAGTTTTTCCAAACTTCTTTTTGGCCTTTATTGGTTCGCCATGTGACGAACACGAATCAGATGCTTCAGCCTCTTGGCTGAGAGCAGCGATCTTGGCTTCGTACTCTCTTCTTAACTCTTCCTCTTTTTGTTTTCGATTTTTCAAAGATCTTCTAGAATGAGAACTTGAAGAGCATGAGAACCGGCTAGACACTTCATTGGAGTCTGAACTCGACATGACTCCGACGCTTTTAAATCCAACTATGAAATGCAAGAAGACAAAGAGTTAAAACACTTTTCTTTGAAAATGAATTTTTCAGAGACTGGTTTGTTTGTATCGATTTTTCCTTAACATCCACGTCCCACCGGGCATGCCAAATCTGTAGACATGGAAAATCCTCGTCTCCGGGTTCTTAGGCCTAAAGCGAATCTTTTCGTGCTTACGTCACTTTAAAAGAGCGTGCAAGCTAGCTTTCTCAAACTAGTGAAGTAAGTTTTGAAAATATCTGACTTTTGGGGTGACTGTGGATATGTGGGTTCTTTTTGTCGCAGACTTTCTTGCACTGGCGCGCAAGGGTCAGTCTGTACGCTTTAGGAAAACTCTATTTTACACAAACATGACTCTTTTTAAAACTTGAAAGTGTTTTATCGATTGGTTTTGTCAAATTTGCAACTTTTATGCATGGGATCTATGCGCTCCTATGTCTCTCAGGTTTTAGCCAATTTTGGCGTGTAGTCGTGTGCATCCATTGCTCGATTTTGGGCAAGTTCTACACGATTTGATCAATCGGGTTTGGTGCAAATATGCTCCCTATCTCGAGTGTGGCGGATATGCAATGCAAACTCACACAACTTAAAGGGAAAACCCGAAATTTAAAGACATAGCAGAAGGGAAATAACAGATAGGGAAATATGGCTATATCTTAGATGCGGAAAGAAAGTATATAGCTATATCTTAAGAGCGAGAAGGCTCAATGTGAGTGAGTGTTTTGAGTGTATAAATTGAAAGGCAACTCACACAACTTGAACCTTCAAAACCCAGCTGAAAGGGGAAATACGTATATATATATGTAAGAGCGGAAAGGCTCAATGTGAGTGAGTGCTTCGAGTGTATAAAATGAAAGACAACTCACACGACTTGAACCTTAAAACTGAGCTGAATGTATACAAATAGAGCTATATCCTATGGGCTGTTGAGGCCCGTTTGTGTGCAAAAGTGTGCAGATAAGAGCGGAAAAGCTCGAGTGTACTTGTGTGATTCGTGTTTCAAGCCATAATATTATATCTCGGGGGGAGACTACGCTCCATTATTACAACCCCGTATCGAATTTAATTGAACTTGAAACAATGTAAAAGATCAGGTTCGAACACTTACACGTCGTCTGCTTAGACTTTTCTTTTTATCAATGGAATCCGACCTTAGGTACAACCGTTGGATGGACCTCTCTCTGCGAATCGATCAGGTGTGTGGGGTGTTGATCCTAATCTTTGGTCTAGGCTAGGTCTGAGTGGGTGGTCTTGGGTAAGAGTTAAGCCAAGGTCCTAAGGGGATACTCGGCCAAATGGTGGCCGAGTTGGGTTGGTGTGTTGGGAATGATCTTAAGCGGGGTTCTACGGAAATGGTATAAGGGAATGCTCTGCAAAAGGATAGCCGAGCTGGGTAGTTTTTAGGATTGGCTTAGGTCGAGTTTTAACTAAGGTAGGAGGTTAAGGCTTAGGAGTTTAATGGAACGGGTCTAGGGTGAGCTCGGCCAACTAATGGCCGAACTTGGGATGGTCTTAGGTAGGGTTTAAGGTACGATCCTAAGGAAAGGTTGCTAAGGCAATGCTCGGCCAAATGGTGGCCAAGCTGGGTGACATTTAGTAGATGGTCTTAGGTGGGTTTTGGAAACCAGGTTCTAAGTGAATGCTCGGCCAAATGGTGGCCGAGCTGGATAGGATTTACTGGGTGGCTTACGTAGTTTTAGGCCAATATTCGGCCAGCTAGTGGCCAAGCCCGATGAGTGTGGGTGGCTAGGGGAATCGAGTGCATTAGGCACTCGGTTTGGTTAGGCCTTTTAGGTTGAATGGTAAGGATTTAAGGGAGGGTTTAAGACCAAGACTTAGGATGGTTAATGGGGTAGATCTAGGAAAAGCTCGGCCAGATATTGGCCGAGCTTGGGTGGTTTTGTTTGGGATTGGTTTTTGGGTAGAGTAGGATGAGTTTTGGCAAGGCTCAGCTAGCACTTTGGCCGAGCTTGGGTAGTTGTTAGGGAGTATGGTTTGGGTAGTTTGGAGGATTAGGGAAAGAGAGGCTTAGTTTAGTGTTTTAGGAACTAACCTTAGTTAGGGAAAACCGGCCAAATCCTATTGGGTTCCATGCACCCATCCTTCACGCCTTGAGAGAGCCATCCAAGCTGCCGGATTCCACCTTGTTGCAGCATCAAGCCTTGGCATGAAATGAAGAAGGTAGCCCACAAGAACAAACCCACAATTTCAGCCCACCATGGAAAGGCCAAGTCAAGCCACTTTCCTTGACTTGCTTTCCTCTCTCTCTCTCTCTCTCCTACCCAAGCAAAGGCGTGAAAAAAATTTGTAGCCTCTTTCAAGCCAGCCCCTCACGTCCTTTTATAGGCCTCTTATGTGGATATGGATCCTAGATCTTGATTTCTGAAATCCGGATCCAATCCAAGTCTTGTTTAGATCTGGATCTTGGATCTGGATATTTAGATCCAGATTTGATCCAAATTTTCTTCTTCTTCTCTCCTTCTTGGTGTTTTGAGTCGAACGCTTCGTGCGGGCCTTGAGTTTATCAACGATCCATCTTAAGCGAGGGTTTTCCCCATTTCATCGTCCGAGCTCCTTTTCGCCTTTCCAGACTCTATTTCAACTGATTTTGGTTGTTTTCGACTTGGATTGTTCGTGATTTCAGGGGCATTGTTGGCTGGGCCTCTGATGCTTCCGGCTTGAAGTCCATTTGCGGCCTGGGCTTGCTCTTTGAATTTTCTGAATCTCTGTTGCAACTATGTAAACACCCTGAAATCCCACAAATTCCTCGAAACAAACTTGGTTTTGTAAAAGCAGCCCCAAAGGGCTATTTTGAGTCTGGAAACCCAGGAGCCTTCCAGGCAACCCTGTACACATGTTTTAAACTTTATATGTTTTAAATATATAATATGGCTTTGAAAACCTTTTTAAACATGTTTTTGAAACCCCGAAGCAGCTTGGCCTCATCCAGACAGGACCAAGAAAGCTAAGGAGAGCCCGAAACTAGAGCACATGTCAAGCCCGACGCAGCAACTCTTACATTGAACCCACCCCCAAGATCTTGAACGTCCAAGACCCTGTTATCATCAAAACATCATTTGAAGTCATCTCCGGAAGGTGAAAACAGAGGCAGATGATCATGTTGGCGAAGACCCAACGCAGACGGAGTACTGATGCTGTCAGACCTTGCACAAACCGTTCGTTTCGAACACAGCTCGAAGGAGTCAGAATTCAGTTTGGATTGGATTCAGACCATATATATCCAGATCCCAATCCAAACCCATGTATGGACTTAGGTTTGGATTTGGATTCAAAAATCCAATCCAATATCCATATCCATGGCCCACATCACCTTCTCATAAATGGAGGTGGGGCCCACTTGAATTTCACGTGGGATTATGGGCATGAGAGAGAGTGGGGGAGGATAAGATCAAGTGTGTGTTGTAATTAAGCTTGACTTGTGTGTCAAGTTTGGGGTTAATCATGTGGGTTAGCCTAATTAAGTGGGTTTAGCTTGTAATTAGCCAAAACATAACCTAGGGCTACACCAACATGATATGATTAGGGTCCATGGGCCATGCAAAGGGAGCTCCTTCATCTAATCCTAACCAAAAACACCTAATCCTAACCTTCTACCCTAATCCAGTCCTAATCCTACCCTAATCACCTAACCCACTTCCCTAATCCTGGCCTAATCCTAGCCTAATCACCTAACCCACTTCCCTAATCCTTCCCTAAACCTAACCTAATCCTAGCCTAATCACCTAACCCACCTCACTAAACCTCACCCCAAAACCAACCCACCTAGCTAAACCCTAAACCTCTAAACCACCCCACCTAAACCTAGCACACATTCTACCCAAAACCCCTTGTATCTAAAATATCTGGCCCTACCCTAATACCAGCCCACCTTACTACCTTACCACCATCCCTAGACCACCTAACCACTACCCCAAAACCAGCCCCACCACCCTTCACAAAAGCTATAAACCCCCCCCCCCTAGTGGGCGGGTTTTTCAGCTTTGGGTCCTCCATTTCCAGCCCATCTTCCATCCTCTTCCACCTGCCCCACTCCCAGCCGACTCTTCCACCTGCACCACCACCCAGCCACCACCATGCTCCACCTGCTCCACCACTCCCCAGCCACCCGTCGCCATCCTCTTCATCCGGCCGAACCTGCCACTCCACCACACCCGGTTGCTCCTCCACCACCCGCCGCCTCCCATCACTCGGTTAGTACCCCATACTCCACCTCACCTCTTCTCCACTCCCCCTCCACTCTCAGCCACCTACACTACCACCACCTTACCCTAACACCAGCCACCTGCCGCCACCACTCCCATTAGGCCAAGCCTCAACCAACCTAACTACCCGCCAATACCTAGACATCCTAGCTATACCCGGCCATTCCATTGAACCCCCTAAGACCTACCCATACCATTTCCCCTCAGCCCATAACACTACCTTACCCCGTACCCTAGCTAACTCCCTTCCCATCCGCCATTGCCTAACCACCCTAGCAGCCCGTCACCACCAAGTCTCCCTAGCAGTCGGCCACTCCAACCGACTGTCACCTTTCCATTCGGCCAGCCACCCGCCAACCTTAGGTGCTCCATTAGACACTCCCTTAGGCTCCCCCTTAGTGCCATACTCCCTAACCTTATCCTCCCTTAGTGACCCTACTTAGGCATTTTAGCCCAACACACAAAATCAGACCCCTCAAGCAGCCGGCCATCTTCAAGGCGCCTCTCCCGCGCCCCATTTCCAGTCGGCCAGCAGTCCCTCTTACCGTTCAACTTCGCGGAGCTCCCTCTTGCAGCCCAAGGCGAAGGCCAAGCCCACGCTCAAGCAAGACATCTTCGGACCAGCTATTAGTAAGTGCCTAACTCGGTCCTTAGTTGTATACTTGCTTAAAATTCAATTCGATACGGGGTTGTAATAACGGAGCATAGTCTCCCCCCGCTTGTAATAACGTGGCTTGGCACACCCACACACACGTGCACTCTCTTAGTTATGCACGATTTTGAACACACACGGGCCTAATCAGCCCCTAATATATAAATATATATATATATATAGATATATATATATATTAACTCACATAGGGTTTTGCTTAAGTTGGGTGTGTTGCCTTTCAATTCAAGCACTCACACACATTGAGCCTTCGCTCTTATTTGAAAGACCCAAGTAAGGGTCGTGTTATACTATTTGGGTTTAATTTCATGTTGTGTGCGTAGTACTTCAATTTCAAGCACTCACACACATTGAGCTTTCGCTCTTATTCCCAAGACCTTAATCAAGGCCATATTGCAAGTTATATTTGGGTTTTATTTCATGTCGTGTGTGTAAGTCTTTCAATTCAAGCACGCACCCACATTGAGCCTTCGCTCTTATTTGAAAGACCCAAGTAAGGGCCGTGTTATACTATTTGGGTTTAATTTCATGTTGTGTGCATAGTACTTCAATTTCAAGCACTCACACACATTGAGCTTTCGCTCTTATTCCCAAGACCTTAATCAAGGCCATATTGCAAGTTATATTTGGGTTTTATTTCATGTCATGTGTGTAAGTCTTTCAATTCAAGCACGCACCCACATTGAGCCTTCGCTCTTATTTGCAAGACCTGAGTAAGGGCCCATATATATACCTTATATACATATTTCCCTTCGGTTATTTCCCTTTGGTTATTTCCCTTCGGTTATTTCCCTTTGGTTATTTCCCTTCGGTTATTTCCCTTCGGCATTGTCTTTACATTCGGGTTTTCCCTTTGGAGTAGCGTGAGTTTGCATTGCATCTACGCCATACCACGAGGTAGGATGCATATTGCATCGAAGCAAGCCCCGTACTCCCGCTCAAAATTCGCCCCATGTAGTGGAGTGTTCATAACACACACCTAGGTGGCTCATAAAGGGATAAAAAAAGAAAGACTTAGGCATGTGCAAATCCACGTGATCTAAAATCTGCAATCGTATCTAAAGGACCCGAATTAAAACACCTCAAACCGCTTTCGTAAGCTTTTCCTACCCAAAAACTCGATTTTTAAAGCGTACAGACTGACCCTTGCGCATCAGTGCAAGAAGGTCTACGACGACAAGAGTTCACTTGCTCACAGTCGCCACGTTAGAAGTCAGAATTAAAATATATCTTCGCTAGCTTAGGTAAGCTAGCTGGCACGCCCTGTTTATATAAATAGGCCTTAGACACACGAGAGGATCCGCTCCAGGCCCCGAGAAAGCCAGAGGGGGGGATTTTCCTGCGTCTACAAACTGCTTTGGGCCAGGCTTTACCTGTTCATCTGGGCTTTTGCAAAAATAGGACTTTCATCCATTTTCAAGAATGTAGGTTCCGACAGGGTTGTAAAACGGAGGTTTGAAGTATTTGAGCTCCTGGGTTTTCGAAAATTTCCAGTTTGGCTTTTTGAGCTTATTTTCGAACCAGGCATTTGTTTTTGCAAAATTTTTTGGAATTTGGGGTGTTTACAAACTCCAAAGGGAAAACCAGAATTGAAAGACAACGCGGAAGGGAAATGACTTAATGTAAATTTGCAAAAGGGAAATATGGCTATATCTTAAGAGCGGAAAGGCTCAATTGTGCAAGTGTGTATCGTGTATAAATGGAAAGACTCCACACACTGCTGAACCTTAAAACCCAAATCTTAAAGACATAGCCGAAGGGAAATACTTATAATATATATGGGCCCGAAGGTCGCCAACGTGTGCGTGGGTGTTGTGTGTATATGGAAAGACAACTCACACGACTTGTAATGTAAACCCAAATATAATTGCAATAGGCCTTGACTAAGGTCTTGGGAGTAAGAGCGAAAGCTCAATGTGTGTGAGTGTAGAATTGAAATGCTACGCACATAACTTGAATTTAAACACCCAAAACGAAATTGCAATAAGGCCTTGTAAACACCCCGAATTTTCCAAAAATCAAAAACTCTCAAAAACACAAAAAGCTCGTTTGAGCCAAAATGATAACCTGTTTTAAAATGTGAAAACAGGTACAAAAGGTGAAATGAGAGCCCCGACAAGAGGAGCAAATCGAGCCCGGAGTCTCAAAAGCCACCCTGTTTAAAAATGGAAGAAAAAAGAGCCCGTTTGGAGAAAAGCCCGACAAAAGGGCAAAAACATAATTTGGGTCGAAGGAAAAGCACAAAGCAGCTCCAAAATGCAGAAAGAAGCCCAATACCTGAGGAAGTCGATAGAAGTCCAAGACACGTCCCGTTAGAATGAAGAACGAAATCCGTGCGGCAATCTGAGTTCGATATCAACAGGAACCGGCCAAAAACCAAAACGGCAGACTGGAACGAACGCCGAAAAAGTCCTGAAAAGCATAACACTGATTGGAAGAAAGACTTGGGGAAGACCCAGGCCAGAGTTGGGCCTCCGATGAATCGAAGCCCGCTCGAAACCAAGGAGCAGAAGAAAAGTCTGGATTGGGTTTGGACACAAAAATATCCAAATCCAGATCCAAATTGTGTTTGGATTGGATCTGGATCTCAAAATATCCGAGATCCGAGATCCAAACCCAAATAAATATTTGGACTGGATCTGGATCTCAAAATATCTGAGATTCGCGATCCAGATTCACATAGAGTTTGGATTGGATCCGGATAGCCAAACCCAAATCCAAGACCCAAGATCCAATTAAAACCTCTATAAATAGAGGTAGTGGGCTTGGAAAATCCTATGCGTGAATTTGTGGGAGGGCTTTCACGTGAGATTTTGGAGAGAGAGAGAGAGAGAGAGGGAAGCAAGTCAAGAATGGTGGCTTGACTTTCCTTTTTGAGTGTGGGCTTGAGCCTTGTGGCTAAGGACTTAGTGTGGGCTGCACCTTGGGGCGTGGATAGTCTACAAATGGCGAGGAAGCGGCTGCAAGAAAGGAGCTTGGACCTAGCTTGGTTGCAACCTAAGGTTAGTCCCTAATCACCCTTAACCCCTCTTTATCCTAACCCTCTAAACCACCTAAACTCGACCCATTAAAACCCACCTAGCTCGGCCAAGTGCTGGCCGAGCCATTCCCTTAGACCCCACTTGAGACCTACCTAAACTCGACCCATTAAACCCCACCTAGCTCGGCCAAGTGCTGGCTGAGCCATTCCCTTAGACCTCACTTGAGACCTACCTAAACTCGACCCATTAAAACCCACCTAGCTCGGCCAAGTGTTGGCCGAGCCATTCCCTTAGACCCCACTTGAGACCTACCTAAACTCGACCCATTAAACCCCACCTAGCTCGGCCAAGTGCTAGCCGAGCCATTCCCTTAGACCCCATTTGAAACCTATCTAAACTTGATCCCCTAAACCAATAAGAGCTCGGCCAAAGTGTTGGCCGAGCCTTGCTTAGAACCATCTTAACCCACCTTGGACGAACCAAGGTACCTAGCTCACTAAACCTAATCTAGTTAGGACTAAACTCTATCATACCTTAACCTAACTAGGACCCATAGACCTAAACCAAAATCGGCCAAGTCCTTTGGCCGACCACCTCCCAGCTTATAACCTAACCTAGATCTAAACTAGGACCAACCTAAAAACCTACCCTTTGGCAACAACCAGCCCAAGCTAAGTCCAAGGTCATCTCGCAGCTGCACCAAGGAAGACGGATCCAAGTGTCGAGAGAACCCCCGAGAAGACCACCTGTAAGTTTCAACTTCGGTCTCTCTACATTATTCCAAATTCAATTAAATTCATATGGGGTTGTAATAACGGAGCATCGTCTCCCCCGGATGTAATATATGTGCAAAATACACACACGTACATTCGAGCCTTTCTGCTCTTATCTGCACACTTTTGCACACAAACGGGCCTCAACAGCCCATAGGATATAGCCCTATTTATATACATTCAGCTGGGGTTTAAGGTTCAAGTCGTGTGAGTTGTCTTTCATTTTATACACTCAAAGCACTTACTCACATTGAGCCTTTCCGCTCTTACGTATATATATGTATTTCCCTTCCAGCTAGGTTTTAAATTCAAGTTGCGTGAGTTGCCTTTCAATTTATACACTCAAAGCACTCACTCACATTGAGCCTTCTCGCTCTTATATATATCTATATCTCCCTTCTGTTGCGTTTTACGGTTCAGTTGCGTGTGTTGCATTTCAATTTATACACAACACCCACGCACACATTGAGCCTTTCCGCTCTTAAGATATAGATATATTTAAATTTCTGCAATTTACATTCAAGTCGTGTGAGTTGCATTCAATTTGGGTTTTCCCTTAAGCCTTGACTTTCAATTTTGGGTTTTAAGATTCAAGTTGTGTGAGTTGCATTGCATACTCGCCATACTCGAGCTAGAGTGCATACCTGCATCGAACAAAACGTGCAAACATGCCTAAGTGGTTGAAACTGAAAGACTTAGGGTCGCCCAAATCAAAAACTCGCCAAGTGCATGATTTCAAAAGGATTTTCAAACACCTGTTTATTCAAAAATCGAATTTGAGTTTAACTTGTTCAAACGAAGTCTCTAAGCATACAGACTGACCCTTGCACGTCGGTGCAAGAAGGTCTGCGACGAAAAGATCCCGCTTGCCTACAATTGCCTTTCAAAAAGTCAGATATTTCAAAACTACTTCGCTAGTTTGAGTAAGCCAGCTGGCACGCCCTAAAAGCAAACATAGATTGCGAAACGATTCACTCCAGGCCTAAGAACCCGGAGTCGAAGATTTTCCGTGTCTACAGGCCTTTACTAGGGACTTTGGAATAAGAGCAAAAGCTCAATGTGTGTGAGTGTGGGAATTGAAAAACAACACACACAACTTAATTAAAACCCACGCAACTTAAAACATATAGGTATAACTATATCTTAAGGGTTGATTAGGCCCGTGTATGTGCTATGATTGTGTGCAGCTAAGAGTGGAATAGGCTCAAGTGCACATGTGTGTGGGTGTGCCAAACCACATTATTACAAGCGGGGGGAGACAACACTCCATTATTACAACCCCGTATCAAATTTAATCAAATGTAAGCAAGTTCATAACAAGGACCGAGTTAGGCACTTATGTATAGCTGGTCCGGGCGTGACTTGCTTGGCTTTGGCTGATGTGAGTCACCTTGGACAGCCGAAGGGGAGCTCCTTGGATGCGGGTGGACGCCAAGTAGGGTCTTAGCCGAGTGAAGACTTGAGGATGGCCGGGTGGTAGGCGCAGCAAATGGGGAGGTTAGGTGATGTTGTGGCAAGTTAGGGGCTAGCTAAGTGGTTGCAGGTTGAAGGGTGAAGGTTTAGCTAGGGGCTGAGAAATGGGTGGCTAAGGGAAGGTGGGGATGTAGGGTGTGCAGTAGCCGAGTGTAAGGGAGATGTCTAGGGTGCAGCAGTGGCGGGTGATGGACGGTGTGGCTGGGTAAGAGGGGGAGAGGAAGAGAAGTTAGATAGGGCTGAGATGGGGTACTAATTGGAGGTGGTTGTTGTGGTGGTGGCCGGAGGTGGTGGAAGGAGGTGGCAGCTGGAATAAGGTGGCAGGCGGGTGGAAGAGTGCAGTCGGGTGGGATGTGCAGGTGGCAGCCGAGTGGAAGTGCAGCTGGGTGGAGTGGCGGTGGATGGTGGTGCTGCTGGGGAAGGGATGGAGTGAAATGGGTGAGAGAGAGGGCAGGTGAGAGAGGAGAGAGAGGGATGAGAGCTGCCCAAGATAGATAGCCCAAAACCCGCCCCAAAAGGGGGGTTTTTATAGGCATGGGCTGGGGTCGGTTGGGGTGGTTTTGGGGTAGATATTTAGGATGTTGTGGGCTGGTGGTGGGGTGGTCTGGGTAGGTCGGCTAGCTGGGTACGTCGGTTAGGGTGGCTGGGATTTTAGGATTATGGTCTAATTAGGTGGGTTAAGGTGGGATTAGGTTTAGTCTAATTAGGGTCTAAGTGGTCTAGTTAGGAGGGGTGAGCTAGGTGAGGTCGGTTAGGTATGGTTAGGGTGGTTTTGGGTGAGGGTGGCTAAGATTGGGTTAGGTTTAGGGGGGAATGGCTAGGTGAGGTGGGTTAGCTTAGGGCTAGGTTTAGGAAGCGTCCCCTTGGCCTTGATCCATGGACCTAGTTGCAGCCAGATTTATGTTGGTGCAGCCCCAGGTTAGGTGTAGGTGCATACAAGCTTAAACCCACACTCTTAGGCTAAACCCACATGATTAACCCAAAACTTGACACAAAAGTCAAGCCCACCAACTTTCTCACTCATACTTTATCCCCCATTCTCTCTCTTCCCAAGCTTTTCACGTGAATTCTTTGTGGGCCCCACCTCTATTTATGAGAAGGTGATGTGGGCCATGGATGTGGATATTGGATTGGATCTTTGGATCCAAATCCAAATCCAGATGCATGTTTGGATTTGGATCTGGATATATATGGTCCAGATCCGATCTAAATCTGATTTTCTGACTCCTTCATGGTATTTCAAAACGGACGGTTTATGCGGGGCCTGACAGCATCAGTACTCCGTCTTGCGTTGGGTCTTCGCCAACATTGTCGTCCACTCTTCTTCTCACCTTTTGGAGATCATTTTTACAAATTTGTTGATAATAGGGGCTTGGATGTCCTTGATTTTGGGGATGATTCTGATACGAGAGTTGATGTGTCGAGCTTGACATATGCTCCGGGTCCGGGCTCTCTTTTGCTTCTTCGGTCCTTCTTTCATCAGGCCAAGTCGCTTTTCGGGGTTTCAAAATACCTTTTTAAGGTTTTAAAAGCTGTATGTATATATTTTCAAAATATATATGATTTAAACATATATACAGGGTTGCCTGGATCCTAGGTTTTCAGACTCAAAATAGCCCTTTCGGGCTGCTTTTGTAAAACCAGGTAATTTGAGAAAATAATGGGATTTTGGGGTGTTTACAGATGCCCCTCTTTGGCATTATCCAAATCAATGGCAAAGACGACAACACCCCTTTCGATGTCTCCCTAGATCTATCCACGAAAATATGGGATCATCCCAATTTTAAGCTATAGACGGAGAAAATTTCCGCTCCTGGTTCTTAGGCCTAAAGCGAACCTTTTTGTGTGCCTAAGTCCTAATTAAGCAAAGAGGGCATGCCAGCTAGCTTACTTAAGCTAGCGAAGATGTATTTTAAACCTGACTCCTAACGTGGCGACTGTGAGCAAGCAAGCTCTTGTCGTCGCAGACCTTCTTGCACCGATGCGCAAGGGTCAGTCTGTACGCTTTTAAAATCGAGTTTTTGAGTGTAAGAACCTACGAAAGCGGTTTGAGGTATTTGATTTGGGTCTTTTTGGTATGATTTTCAGATTTTAGTTCACGTGGATTTGCACGTGCCTAAGTCTTTCTTTTTATCCCTTTTTGGGCCAACTAGGTGTTATGAACACTCAACTAAGATGTGGCGACTTTGAGCGGGAGTATGGGGTTTGCTTTGATGCAATATGCGTCCTAACTCATGGTATGGCGTATATGCAATGCAAACTCACGCAACTCCAAAGGGAAAACCCAAATTTAAAAGACAATGCCGAAGGAATGACTTGTAATGGAAATTGCTGAAGGGAAATGACTTGTAAATGTAAATTGCCGAAGGGAAATTGCAAAAGGGAAATATGGCTATATATTAAGAGCGGAAAGGCTCAATAGTGCAAGTGTGTGCCGTGTATATATTGAAAGACTACGCACACTGCTGAACCTTAAAACCCAAATCTTAAAGACATAGCCGAAAGGGGAAATACCTATATACTATATATGGGCCCTTACTTGGGTCTTGCAAATAAGAGTGAAGGCTCAATGTGGGTGCGTGCGAGAATGTAAAGACAACACACACGACTTTAAATGAAACCCAAATATAAATTGCAATATGGCCTTAACTAAGGTCTTGGGAATAAGAGCGAAAGCTCAATGTGTGTGAGTGCTAGAATTGAAGTACTATGCACACAACATGAAATTAAACCCAAATATAAATTGCAATATGGCCTTAACTAAGGTCTTGGGAGTAAGAGCGAAAGCTCAATATGTGTGAGTGTATAATTGATATACTACACACACGACATGAAATTAAACCCAAGGATAGTATAACATGGCCCTTATTTGGGTCTTGCAAATAAGAGCGAAGGCTCAATGTGTGTGAGTGCGAGAATTTAAAGACAACACACCCAACTCAAGCAAAACCCTACGCAACTTAAAGTATATAAATAAACTTATATCTAAAGGGCTGATTAGGCCCGTGTGTGTTCAAAATCGTGCACAACTAAGAGCGAGGTAGGCTCAAGTGCACGTGTGTGTGGGTGTGCCAAGCCATGTTATTACAAGCGGGGGGAGACAATGCTCCGTTATTACAACCCCGTATCAAATTTAATTTAATTTAAGCAAATCTACAACTAAGGACCGAGTTAGGCACTTACTTATAGCTGGTCCGGAGGTGACTTGCTTTAGCGTGGGCTTGGGCTTTGCCTTGGGCTGCAAGAGGGAGCTCCTCGGAATGACACGGCAAAGGGGTGTGCTGGCCGGGTGACAAGGGAGCGTGGATGTGGCACCTTGGAGCTTGTCGGCTGCTAGGGGGGTGTTGCCGTGGTGTCTAGGGTGGTGTATGGTTGGGGTGTCTGGCCGAATGGGGAAGGGTGGCAGGAAGGCTGTGTTGGCGAGGTGTTGTGGTGATATGGGTGGTTGAGAGTGGAGGGGGAGTGAAGAGGAGGTGGAGTTGGGTTGAAGTACTAACCGGATGGGTGAAGGAGGTCGGTGTGTGGAAGAAGGGCAGCTGGGTGATGAAGGTGGATGGAGCTCGGCCAGGAGATGGTGGCGACGTGGAGTGGAGCAGGCCGGGTGGAAGTGGTGGTGCAGGTGGAGTTGGCCGGGGGTTGTGGTGGTGCAGGTGGAAGAAGGGAGCAAGGTGAGAGGGCTCGGCTGGCCCAAGAGCTGGATGGGAGAAGATTGGAGAAGATGAAAAACCCGCCCACTAGGGGGGGTTTATATAGATTTTCAAAGGGCGGTTAGGGCTGGGTTTTAGAGGGTGGTAAGGTGGTTTAGGTGGTAGTGGTGTGGTGATAAGGTGGGCTGGTTTTGAGGAAGGGCAAGATATTTTACTTTAAGGGGTTTTAGGGATATTGTGTGCTAGGTTTAGGTGGGGTGGTTTAGGGGTTTAGGGCTTAGCTAGGTGGGTTGGTTTTGGGGTGAGGTTTAGTGAGGTGGGTTAGGTGATTAGGCTAGGATTAAGGGAATTTGGCTAGGTTTAGGGAAGGATTAGGGAGGTGGGTTAGGTGATTAGGTTGGGATTAGGCCGGGATTAGGGAAGTGGGTTAGGTGATTAGGCAAGGATTAGGCCGGGATTAGGGTAAAAGGCTAGGATTAGGGGTTTTGGCTTAGGATTGGGTTAGGGAGCTCCCCTTGCATAACCCATAGACTTCATTGCATCATGTTGGTGCAGCCCTAGGTTAGGTTTTGGCTAATACAAGCTTAAACCCACACTAATTAGGCTAACCCACATGATTAACCCCAAACTTGACACACAAGTGAAGCTTAATTACAATTCCCCTCATGCTTATCCTCCCCATTCTCTCTCATGCCCATAATCCCATGTGAATTTCAAGTGGGCCCCACCTCCATTTATGAGCAGCTGATGTGGGCCATGGATGTGGATATTAGATTGGATCTCTGGATCCAAATCCAAATCCACACATAGGTTTGGATTGGGATCTGGATATATATGGTCCAGATCCAATCCAAACTGAATTCTGACTCCTTTAGGGTATGTTCGAAACGAACGGTTTGTGCAGTGTCTGATAGCATCAGTACTCCGTCTGCGTTGGGTCTTCGCTAACATGGTCGTCCGCTTATGTTTTCACCTTCCGGAGATGATTGCAAAGGATTTCTGATAATAACAGGGTCTTGGACGTTCGAGATCCTTGGGGTGGATTCAACACGAGAGTTGTTGTGCCGGGCTCGACATGTGCTCCGGTTCCGGGCTCTCTTTAGCTCTTCTGGTCCTGCTTTCATCAGGCCAGGCCGCTTTGCGGGGTTTCAAAACATATTTTAAAAGTTTTCAAAACTATATTACACATATTTAAAACATATAAAGTTTAAAATATATGTACAGGGTTGCCTAGAAGGCTCCTGGGTTTCCAGACTCAAGATAGCCCTTTGGGCTGCTTTTACAAAACCAGGTTTATTTGCGAAGTTCATGGGATTTCGGGGTGCTTACAGATGCCCCTCTTTGGCATTGTCCAAATTGATTTGGATAATGGCAAAGATAACAAACACCCCTTTCAATGTCTCCCTAGATCTAACCACGAAGAATATGGTATCGTCCCAATCTTTAGCAAAATCTCACTTTTTAAAACCCTGGTAAGAGGAGATATCCCGCCAAAGGGATATACAAACAGTTTCTGGACCTAAAATGGGATCATGTTATGCAAATGCTATGCGTGGAATGTAGATGCATGACATGGGTGTGGTGCCAAGAGTGGCGACCTCCCAGAGACCAGATATGGTCAAACTTTCGAGACGTACAAGGCCTACTGCTTCAAGTGAGCGAATCCTATGTTGTTCGATGTTCGATTTTTCAAAATCTATTTACAAAAGTTATTTACAAAAGGGACAACTGTCTTGAGTCTCAATCCTAAGGATCTCGAGCTCTTCGTGTTTGCCCTTGCTTGAGTCTTGACACTCGCTTATCTAGTAGAGGTTTTATAAGAAAGCAAGCTATATTTCAAATTCCTACGTCTTACTCGAAATGTCGAATTCTCAAACAAAATGAAATTCAAGTAAGTAAATCCTATTTTTACTTTAGGATTCCTCGAAATGAACCATGTTTTAGCTTGGGATAAGCCAGGGATGGGAAAGAGATACTACGGTCCCTTCTGAAGCGTCCCGTGGTTTAAGGCATAGAAGGCAGAAAACTGCTCTTTTTGAGCTTTTTGGCCTCTTTTTCCTCTTTTTTCATAGAGGGTCTCCCTTTGGGAGTATTTTTTCTTTAAACCCTCTTTTTCACAAGAGAATCGATTTTTCCATTTGAATTCTGGTTTCTTTCTTTTGGAAAGAGACTTTGGATGGGAAATTCCCTTTATTTGGGCCTTGTTTTCCTTTTGGAAGGAGAAGAGAAGAGGGGAGGACTTATCCCAAGCTCACACTCGATCCATTCCAGATCAGCCTATTTAGAAATAGCACGTACTACTTGCAAGTATCTTGCTATGTTGAACTAGGCCTTTCTTTGTAAGAAGAAGGATTTTGAAATGTAACCACGATTTTGAAGACTCCACTCTTTCACAAGTGCGAATTCTCTCACTCAGGGTTACACGACTTTGCCTTTGCACCTTATTTTCAGGTCTCAGGGCAGCTATCCCTAAAGGTTTTCGAAAATGGAATTTAGCCTAAATCCTACATATAATACTTCTTCAAGTATTGAATATTGATAGGATCTGCGAAATTCCTACCTCCTACATCGATCAACCAATACGAGTTGTTCGTGGTGGTTGCACGTACAACATAGGGTCCATCCCACTTGGGGCGCCACTTTCCAAGGGGATGTGGGCCACGATAATGGATGATTTTCAAAACTAGATCTCCCACATCAAAGTGGCGAGGTCTCATGTGTTTGCCACAGTGTCGAGCTATTCTTTGCCGGTATGCACGAGCATGATCCATAGCAAGGAGTCGCCTCTCATCTAGCAAATCTAGTTCGACCATCCTAGCATGCTGAAGCGTCTCTAGGGGGAGGTCAAGTGCTAGGGATGTATGGAATGAATGCAATTGAGTATGAATGGGAAGAATGGCGTTTGTGCCATAGACCAATTCGAATGGTGTGGCATTCGTGGGAGTCCGGATGGAAGTCCTATAAGCCCATAAGGCTTCATTCAGCTTCTCATGCCACGTCCTACCCTTCTCTAAGGTTTTCTCAATAATACTAATGAGAGTCTTGTTTGTGGCTTCGGCTTGGCCGTTGCCTTAAGGGTAGTAGGGCGAAGAGAAGTGAGTTATGCCATACGTGTTGCATAACTTAACCATCTGCTCGTTCTTGAATGGGGTGCCATTATCAGACACAAGGTCTCGTGGAATCCCAAATCGAGCCAAGATATTCCTCCTAATGAAAGCCACCACATGTTGCCCCAGCACGTTGGTTAGAGGAATCGCTTCCACCCACTTGGAGAAATACTCAATAGGTGCTAAAATGAATCGATGCCCATTCGAGTCTTTTGGAAATATAGGGCCTATGATATCAAACGACCACATGGTTAATGGCCAGGGGCTGACCACGGAATGCAATGCAGATGATGGGATATGAATGGCGTGCCCATGCACTTGACATGGATGACACTTCCTAACATGATCGTGACAATCCGTTTTCAGGGTGGACCAAAAATAGCCCCCTCAAAGTATTTTCATTGCCATCATGTTGGCATTAACATGACCTCCACATTCTCCATCATGTTGGCAAATAACCAAATCGTGTGTGGATGGGTTAGGCGCATGCCATATTTCTAAAGATCGGGTCCCTGAGATGGGATCGACCTTTAGGGCTGAACCTAAGGAGGAGAGGGCATCGGCAATGCCATTGTCCTCTCTTCCCACGTGTGTGAGTTTGCACGATTGGAAGGACTCAACTAATCGAGTGGCCAACTCATGATATGGAAGTAGTTTTCATTACGTACTTGCCAAATTTTTAAAACCTGGTTTATAACAAGGAGCGAATCTCCAAAGACCTCAATGCATGATGCCCCTAGAGTTTTCGAAACCCTTAAGCCTTGTATGAGTGCTTCATACTCAGCTATTGTAGACGCACGAAAAATCCCCGCCTCTCACCTTTTCAGGGCTCGGAGCGGATCCTCTCGTGCGTCTAAGGCCTTATTTATGCAAACAGGGCGTGCCAGCTAGCTTACCTAAGCTAGCGAAGATATATTTAACACTGACTTCTAATCGTGGCGACTGTGAGCAAGTGAGCTCTTGTCGTTGCAGACCTTCTTGCACTGATGCGCAAGGGTCAGTCTGTACGCTTTGCAAAAATCGACTTTTGGGAGAGAAAGTCTACGAAGCGGTTTGAGGTGTCTAATTCGGGTCTTTTAGATACGATTGCATGTTTTAGATCACGTGGATTTGCACGTGCCTAAGTCTTTTCTTTTATCCCTTTTTGGGCCACCTAGTTTGTGTGTTATGAACACTCCACTACATGGGCGAATTCGAGCGGGGCTTGCTTTGAAGCAATATGCGTCCTACCTCGTGGTATGGCATAGATGCAATGCAAACTCACGCTACTCCAAAGGGAAAACCCGAATGTAAAGACAATACTGAAGGGAAATAACCGAAGGGAAATGACTTGAAATATAAATGCCGAAGGGAGATATGTATATAGAGTCACTAGGAGAGGATATAGTGTGAGATTAAAAGGGCTGGGCAAGGTGAGTATATAGGGTCACTAGGAGAGGATATAGTGTTAGGGAGTATGGCCCTAAGGGGAGCCTAAGGGAAGATCGAATGGGACACCTAGGGGAAAAGAGATGGCTGGCCGAATGGAAGGGATAGTCGGTTGGAATGGCCGACTAGGGGAATGTGGTGGTGGCAGGCTACTAGGATGGCTATGGGTGGAGTATGGGAAGGAAGCTAGCTAGGTGATGGGGCTAGGTGGTAGTGGGTGTAGTGGGTGTAAGGGAGTGTTATGGGCAGATCTTAGGAAGTCGGATAGGGTGGCCGGTGTAGCTAGGGTGGTTAGGTAGTGGCGGGTAGTTAGGGTGACTAAGGCTTGGCCGAGTGGGAGTGGTGGCGGCAAGTGGCTGATATTAGGGTAAGGTGGTGGTATGGTGGGTGGCTGGGAGTGGAGAGGGAGTGGAGAAGGAGCTAGGTAGAGTGTGGGGTACTAACCGGATGAAGAAGCGGCGGGTGGTTGAGTAGCAGTCGGATGTGGGGGCTCGGCTGGTTCGGTTGGGTGAAGAGGATGACGATGGAGGGGGCTTCGGCTGGAATGGTGGTGGCGGTGGTGGTGCTGGTGGTGGTGGGATGTGGAGCAGGTGGAGCAGGTGGAGCTTGGGGGAGTGGAGGAAGGAGAGGACCCGGCTCGGCTTGGGGAAGGCTCCTAGATAGGAAAACCCGCCCCCAAGGGGGGGGTTTATATAGGGATGGGTAGGTCGGTTAGGGCTAGGTTTGGGGTAGTGGTTAGGTGGTTTAGGTAGGGTGGTATGAAGATAAGGTGGGCTGGAAAGGGTAGGGCCAGATATTTTAAATACTAGTGGTTTGGGTAGATTGTGGGCTAGGGGTGGTTTAGGGGTTTAGGGTTTGGTTAGGTGGTTGGGTTCTAGGGTGAGGTTTAGTGAACTAGGTTAGGTGATTAGGCTAGGATTAGGCTAGGTTTAGGGAAATTAACCTAGGTTTAGGGAAGGATTAGGGAAGTGGGTTAGGTGATTAGGTTGGGATTAGGCCGGGATTAGGGAAGTGGGTTAGGTGATTAGGCTCAGATTAGGGGTGGATTAGGGTGGAAGGCTAGGATTAGGTGTTTTGGGTTAGGTTTAGGTGAAGGAGCTCCCTTTGCATGGCCCATAGACCTTAACCACCTCATGTTGGTGCAGCCCTAGGTTAGGTTTTGGCTAATTACAAGCTTAAACCCACTCAATTAGGCTAACCCACATGATTAACCCCAAACTTGACACACAAGTTAAGCTTAATTACAACACTCTTGATCTTATCCACCCCCACTCTCTCTCATGCCCATGATCCCACGTGAAATTCAAGTGGGCCCCCACCTCCATTTATGAGAAGGTGATGTGGGCCATGGATATGGATATTGGATTGGATTTTTGAATCCAAATCCAAATCCAAGTCCATATATGGGTTTGGATTGGGATCTGGATATATATGGTCCAGATCCGATCCAAACTGAACTCTGACTACTTCGAGCTGGGTTTGAAACGGACGATTTGTGCGGGGTCTGACAGCATCAGCACTCCGTCTGCGTTGGGTCTTCGCCAACATAATCGTCCGCCTCCGTTTCTGCCTTCCAGAGATGACTTCAAATGACATTTTGATAATAATAGGGTCTTGGACGTTCGAGATCCTGAGGGTATGGATTTGATACGAGAGTTGCTGTGCCGGGCTCGACTTGTGCTCCGGTTCCGGGCTCTCTTTGACTTCGCTGGTCCTGTCTTGATTAGGCCAAGCTGCTTTGGGGTTTCAAAAACGTGTTTTAAAAGGTTTTCAAAAGCCATATTATATATTTTTGAAATATGAAGTTTAAAACATATATACAGGGTTGTCTGGAAGGCTCATGGGTTTCCAGACTCAAAATGGCCCTTTGGGGCTGCTTGTACAAAACCAGGTTTGTTTAAGAATTTCGTGGGATTTCGGGGTGTTTACAGATGCCCCTCTTTGGCCTTGTCCAAATCGATTTGGATAAGGGCAAAGATGACAAACACCCCTTTTAATGTCTCCCTAGATCTATCCACGAAGAATATGGGATCGCCCCAATTTTTTGCAAAATCTCAATTTACAAACTCTGGTAGGAGGAGATATCACGCCAAAGGGTTCTATGGAATCTGGTCCTAAAATGGGATCATGTTCATGCAAGTACCATGCGTGGAATGCAAATGACATGGGTGTGGTGCCAAGAGTGGCGACCTCCCAGAGACCAGATGTGGTCGAACTCTAGAGACTTACAAGGCCTACTGCTCCAAGTGAGCGAATCCTATGCTATTCGATGTTCGGTTTTCAAAACTTATTTCCAAAAGCTATTTACAAAAGGGGACAACTGTCTTGAGCCTCGATCCTAAGGATCTCGAGCTCTTCGTGCTTGCCCTTGTTTGTGTCTTAACACTCGCTTATCTAGCGGAGGTTTTATAAGAAAACAAGCTTCATTTCAAATTCCTACGTCTTACTCGAAACGTCGAATTCTCAAACAAGATGAAATTCAAGTAAGTAAATCCTATTTTTACTTTAGGATTCCTCGAAATGAACCATGCTTTAGCTTGGGATAAGCCAGGGATGGGAAAGAGAAACCACGGTCCCTTCTGAAGCGTCCCGTGGTTTAAGGCATAGAAGGCGGAAAACTGCTCTTTTTGAGCTTTTTGGCCTCTTTTTCCTTTTTTTCATAGAGGGTCTCCCTTTGGGAGTATTTTTTCTTTAATCCCTCTTTTTCACAAGAGATTCGATTTTTCTTTGGAAATCTGGTTTCTTTCTTTTGGAAAGATACTTCGAAATGGGAAATTCCCTTTATTTGGGCCTTTGTTTCCCTTTTAGAAGTAGAAGAGAAGAGGGGAGGACTTATCCCAAGCCTACACTCGATCCATTCCAGATCAGCCTATTTAGAAATAGCACGTACTACTTGCAAGTATCTTGCTATGTTGAACTAGGCCTTTCTTTGTAAGAAGAAGGATTTTGAAATGTAACCACGATTTTGAAGACTCCGCTCTTTCACAAGTGCGAATTCTCTCACTTAGGGTCACATGACTTTGCTTTTGCACCTTATTCACATGTCTGAGGGCAGCTATCCCTAAAAATTTTTGAAAAATGGAATTTAATCTAGATCCTACACATGATACTTCTTTAAGTATTGAATATTTATAGGATCTGCTAAATTCCTACCTTCTACATTGATCAACCAATACGAATTGTTCGTAGTGGTTGCTCGTACAACATAGGGTCCATCCCAGTTGGGGCGCCACTTGCCTAGGGGGTGTGGGCCACGGTGATGGATAGTTTTTAAAACCAGATCCCCCACTTCAAAGTGGCGAGGTCTCATGTGTTTGCTATAATGTCGGGCTATCCTTTGCCGGTATGCACGAGCATGATCCATGGCAAGGAGTCGCCTCTCATCTAGCAAATCTAGTTCGGCCATCCTAGCATGCTGAAGCGTCTCTAGGGGGAGGTCGAGTGCTAGGGATGTATGGAATGAATGCAATTGAGTATGAATGGGAAGAATGGCATTTGTGCCATAGACCAATTCGAATGGTGTGGCATTCGTGGGAGTCCGGATGGAAGTCCTATAAGTCCATAAGGCTTCATCCAGCTTCTCGTGTCACGTCTTACCCTTCTCTAAGGTTTTCTCAATAATACTAATGAGAGTCTTGTTTGTGGCTTCGGCTTGGCCGTTGCCTTGAGGGTAGTAGGGCGAGGAGAAGTGGTGAGTTATGCCATACGTGTTGCACAACTTAACCATCCGCTCGTTCTTGAATGGGGTGCCATTATCAGACACAAGGTCTTGTGGAACCCCAAATCAAGCCAAGATATTCCTCCGGATGAAAGCCACCACATGTTGCCCCATTACATTGGTTAGCGAAATGGCTTCCACCCACTTGGAGAAATACTCCGTGGCTGCTAAAATAAATCGATGCCCATTCGAAGCCTTTGGAAATATTGGGCCTACGATGTCAAACGCCCACATGGTAAATGGCCAGGGGCTGACCACGGAATGCAATGCAGATGATGGGATATGAATGGCGTAACCATGCACTTGACATGGATGACACTTCCTAACATGATCGTGACAATCCTTTTTCAGGGTGGACCAAAAATAGCCCCCTCTAAGTATTTTCATCGCCATCATGTTGGCATTAACATGACCTCCACATTCTCCATCGTGGAACTCATGCATCACTATCCTAGCCTCCTCTAGGTCAATACACCTAAGCAGAATGCCAGTAAAACTCTTTCTGTATAAGACCCCACCCAGAATGGTGTATCGGGTCGAAATCTTACGAATGAATGCCTTATCTTTGGATGTGGCATCCTCGGTGAATCCGCCATTTTCTAAAAATTGTTTTATGTCATAAAACCAGGGTTTTTCAATAGACTCTGGGTTAGTTTGGCAAATATCCAAGTCATGTGTGGATGGGTGGGGCGCATGCCATATTTCCAAAGATCTGGTCGCTGAAATGGGATCGACCTTTAGGGCTGAACCCAAGGAGGAGAGGGCATCGGCGATGCCATTGTCCTCTCTTCCTATGTGTGAGTTTACATGATTGGAAGGACTGAACCAATCGAGTGGCCAACTCGTGATATGGAAGTAGTTTCTCATTACGTACTTGCCAAATTTTTAAAACCTGCTTTATTACAAGGAGCGAATCTACAAAGACCTCGATGCATGATGCCCCTAGAGTTTTCGAAATCCTTAAACCTTGTATGAGTGCTTTATACTCAACTACGTTGTTGGAACATTCGAAATCTAAGCGGACTGCTATGGGAATCTTGCCCTTTTCAGGGGAGATTAGGATGACCCCGGCACCAGCCCCTCGTTGGTTTCGTGCCCCATCGAAGTGCATCTTCCACACTTGGTTTTCGACAGAGTTTGCCAAAATGTGGTTTTGAAAATGGTTTTGCAATATGCCTTCATCAGGCATTTCGACAAGAGTGGGATACGCGTCCTCTAAGGGGAATTCAGCCACGTAATCTGCTAGGGCTTGCCCCTTAATGGAGATCTGGTGATGGTATTTCAGATCATACTCCATTAGAAGGAGTTGCCATTTGCGCAATCTACCCATGAGAATGGGTTTTTCGAACAAGTGCTTGATTGGATCAAGCTTGGACACTATCCAGATCTCATGATCTAGGAAATAGTGTCTGAATTTCTGGCAGGCCCAGACTAGGGCCAAGCACGTCTTCTCCATGGCTTGATAATTTCGTTCATAAGCAAAGAGGGTTTTCGAAATATAGTAGATGACATACTCCTTATGGGTGTCATCCTCGTATTGAGCCAACAGGGCTCCTAAAGCATTTGAATGCACGGAGATGTATAATAAAAGCGGTTTTCCTTGCTTTGGAGGATTCAAAAACGGGGGGATTAACCAAGTATGCCTTCAGTCTCTCAAAGGACTTTTGGCATTCGTCATCCCATAAGAATTTCGTGCCCTTCCTCAACAGTTTGTTGAAGGGTTCGCATCTAGTTGCCAGATTCGATATGAATCGGCGAACGGATTGTAATCGACCCTGGAGGCTACGAATTTGGGTGAGATTGGAGGGTGGAGCCATGTCTATGATGGCTCGACACTTAGAGGGGTCGACTTCTATTCCCCTTTAGCTCACCATAAAGCCTAGAAGCTTCCCTGATTCTACCCCGAACACACATTTTTGAGGGTTTAGCTTTACTTTGTAAAGCCTAAGCCTTTCGAAAATCTTTTGTAAACATTCGCTATGGGTGCATCGGGTTTTGGATTTTACCAAGAGATCATCTACATACACTTCTACAAGCTCATGAATTTGATCATGGAAGATCGTGGTCATGGCTCGTTGGTATGTTGCGCCGGCATTTTTCAAACCAAAGGGCATGACTGTATAGCAGTACGTGCCCCATGGGGTTGTGAAGGCGGTCTTACCCTGATCTCGTGGGCTTAGTTTGATTTGATTATAGCCTGAATAGCCGTCCATGAATGAAAACATTTCATGATTTGCAGTACTATCGACTATCAAATCTATGTTTGGTAAAGGATAATTATCCTTAATAGTGGCTTTATTCAGGTTTCTGAAATCGATGCATATTCGAATTTTCCCATTGGTTTTTCGAGCTACAACGATATTTGATAACCAATCAGAATACGTAATGGGTTTTATAAATCCGACTTTTAGCAGATCTTCTAAACCCTCTTTGACTTGCGTGTGTACATTCGGGTGTATTTTCCTAAGCTTTTGCTTTATGGGTTTTACACCTGCATCTAAGGGAAGACGATGCTCGACTATGGTCGGATCTATGCGCGGCATGTCTTCATACGTCCATGCAAACACATCTAAATAGGTTCGTAGGAATGCAATGAATGCTAATCTTTCGGTTTCATGCAAGCATGCGCCTATTTTGATGGTTTTGGGATTGGAATCATCCCCTAGGTTCACCTCTATGAAATCTCCTCCTACTAATTGGGAAGGTCTTTCAAAATCGAGAATTCTATGAAATTCTGGGAGCTCAGAAGTGGGATCTTCCTCAAGGGGATCCACTTCTGCGCTTTGATCATTCTCGTGGGCTATAGACCCGAGGGAATTTGATGCCTGGTTTTCAAAATGACCTGGTTTTGTAATTGGATTTTCAAGTGATTTCGAAATTTTTGGTTTGGCTATGCAGACGACGTTTCTTTCGAAATCCTTTTCTTTTGCCAAAGTCCTACCAGGAGCAGCTATGTACAAAATCTTTTTGGTATTTTCCAAATTTTCGATTTTTTTGGGTTTTTGTTAAACAAGAACTTTGGGAACTATACAAAGCACTCTTTTTTCGAGTTTTTGTTTTTCCATTGTTTTTGGTTTTTCTTGTTTTTCAATTTTTTTGATTTTAAGTTTTTTCAAATGTTTTTGTATTTTTAGAAAAAGGGATCTTCCGTCATACCTACAAAGGGAAAACACTATGGGTTAGACTCGGAATAGGAGATCTAAATCGTAGGTCTCTTCTAAGGTAGGCTCCGGGGCACCCTTGACCCAGGTGGTCACAGGGGGTGGCTCCGGCGGTATTCAGGGAGTATAGCCGATCCCATATCGGCTTGGATTGGCCCTAGGAAGGATGGGCTCTAGGAGACCCTGGTTCTGTGCCCCTAGACTCTTGTAGGGCATGTAGCCCATGTTCAACAACATGTTTCACGACTTTTTGTTTTTTGAAAAAGTTGGATACAAGTCGTGGTCCTGGAACATGCTATCGTTCATATTGTGCTCATATGGCCTCTTGTCCAGGGGCTTTGGAAATAGGGAACGCTTGGGTTTTCCTAGGAGGATTAAAGTCGGGAGGGGGCCTACTTTGGGCGGCCCCTTCACACATACAACCTTCTTAGGGTTGTTCAACACGAGCCGAGGTGGCTCAACCATAATTTGCCCCAGGTTAGCCTCATGGGCCTGGGAGCTTGATAAACAAGGGGAGTTGATGATCCCCTGAAGCTGTGGGTGACTCTCACCTAGGATCACTACGACCTGGCCCCTAAAAGGGATCTTGACACACCTGTGGAAGGTGGATGGCACAACGCACAAACTGTGTATCCAGGGCCTTCCCAGCAACAGGTTATAATGGGAGTGAATGTCCAAGACATGGAACACCCCCGTGTGTTCGATCCCTCCCGTTTCCATTGGGAGTTCGATGGATCCTAAAGGTCTAGACGCATTCCCATAGTATCCAGTGATAACAATGGGGCTTGGGTTCACTGAAGTCAAGGTGACTCCGATTTTGTACGCCACATGAAGTGGAAGGATGTTGAGCCCTCCTCCACCATCGACTAGGCACCTGTCCAGAGAGTGGTTGTTTAAAACCACCTTGATATGCAGGGATTGGTTATGGGTTTCGTAGGGTCTATCTACATCATCTTTCGAGAAAGTGACGGGCGATTTTGCTCCTAATAAAGCCACTTGGGCAGACAAGGATTCCGGACTTATGTTCGAATCAACCTTGGCCCTTTCTAGAATTTTCTCTAATACAAGTCTATGCCTAGGCGAAGTTTTTATAAGCTCTAAGATAGACATGTGAATAGGAATCTTTGAAAGGTGGTTTTCGAAGTCATAAGGATTTAGGATGACTTTGTCCTTATCTGCTTTCGGCAGAACACTAGGGATACATGCTTTCGAAGTCATAAGGGTTCCTTGAAGATAGCTTGAGGTGGCTCAGGTTCCGCAGTGACCTGGAGCTGGCCTTCTGCTATCAAGTTCTTAATTTTATTTAAGAGGGAGAAGCAGCGTTTGGTATCATGGCCTTTGAGCTGATGATACTTACAAAATCGATTCAAATACCCCCCTTTGGAAGTGACTCCTTCGGGGATTTCAGGGAGTTCTATCATGCCCTGGGCAAGTAGGAGGTCTAGGACCTCCGACACAGGTTGCCCCAGCGGAGGGTACTCCCATTTTTCAACCGGTTTTTGAAAATTTCGCTCCCTCTTATTTTCTAACTTTTCAAAATTTTTGGAAGTGCCCGCCACGCCTGGATCCACCCGGACATTGGCGATTTTATGGGGCTTTGCCCCTTTGTCCGTCGTGGGCAGCCCATATGCGATGGGCTTTTCCAAGCGGGTTTTTGGAACGGCACTTCCTTTCCACAAGTGATCGTATGTCCCTTTTCGCAAGTTGGTTTCGAAAAGGGAGGCCTTTTTTATCAACTTATGGAAAGTTGAAATCTCATGGAGCGAGAGAAGGGTTTTTAACTCGCTTTTAAAATTATCCAAGATGAGCATTACTGCGCATCCTTCGGATATGGGCTCTCGCACTTGGCCCAAAAGCGACCTCCATCTTATAATGAAGGCATGTACGTCTTCGTTCATGCCTTGCTTTGTATCCCTTAAGGTATTCAGAGTCGGCGTGACTTCTACGTTGTGTGCAAATCTTTGCATGAAGCAGTTCGCTAACTCTTCAAAAATAGCGAACTGGCTTAAGTCGTAGGAAGCCAGCCATTTGGCAGCTGTGCCTTTAAGGGATAAAGGGAACCAATACACCCATTTCATCGAGTCCTTTTTCTTCTTATGGGCTCGACGCGAGAAAAGCTGCAAGTGAGACCTTGGGTCTCCCATGCCATCATACCGATGGAAGTTCGGTATTTCATCGTCACTGTCTGTTTCGTAATCCATAGGAAGAAAATCAGACAGGGCGTAGCTTCTTTTCTCTTTATTCTGCCCTTTCAGCAACTGCTGTAGGGCTTTACGGTCCTTTTGTGTGAAGGACTCGTGGTATTGGTTGCCTTCCATTACGGAGGCCTCTTTGTGCTTGCAAGGTTTTTCAGATTTCTTTTTAGGCCTTTGTTCACCATTTGATGAACATGAATCGCCTACTTCAGCCTCTTGGCTGAGAGCATCGATTTTGGCCTCAAACTCCCTTCTCAAGTCCTCGATTTCATCTAGTTTTATTTTGTTTTTGAAAATCCTCCTAGAGTGAGAACTTGATGCGCATGAGCCTTGGCTCGACACTTCACTTGGATTGGATTTTGACATGCTTTTCAAGCTTTTTCAAAATGTCCTAAGTACAAGCAAAGAAAACAAGTTAAAATGACACCTTTTACAAAATTTTCGCAAGACTTCTACTTAAAACTTGATTTTTGAAAGGCTCACGTCCCACCGGGCGTGCCAATCTCTGTAGACGCACGAAAAATCCACGCCTCTCACCTTTTCAGGGCTCGGAGTGGATCCTCTCGTGCGTCTAAGGCCTTATTTATGCAAACAGGGCGTGCCAGCTAGCTTACCTAAGCTAGCGAAGATATATTTAACACTGACTTCTAATCGTGGCGACTGTGAGCAAGTGAGCTCTTGTCGTTACAGACCTTCTTTCTCCGATGCGCAAGGGTCAGTCTGTACGCTTTGCAAAAATCGACTTTTGGGAGAGAAAGTCTACGAAGCGGTTCGAGGTGTCTAATTCGGGTCTTTTAGATGCGATTGCATGTTTTAGATCACGTGGATTTGCACGTGCCTAAATCTTTTCTTTTATCCCTTTTTGGGCCACCTAGTTTGTGTGTTATGAACACTCCACTACATGGGCGAATTCGAGCGGGGCTTGCTTTGAAGCAATATGCACCCTACCTCGTGGTATGGCATAGATGCAATGCAAACTCACGCTACTCCAAAGGGAAAACCCGAATGTAAAGACAATACTGAAGGGAAATAACCGAAGGGAAATGACTTGAAATATAAATGCCGAAGGGAGATATGTATATAGAGTATGTATATGAGCCCTTACTCGGGTCTTGCAAATAAGAGCGAAGGCTCAATGTGGGTGCGTGCTTGAATTGAAAAGACTTACACACACGACATGAAATTAAACCCAAATATAAATTGCAGTATGGCCTTAACTAAGGTCTTGGGAATAAGAGCGAAAGCTCAATGTGTGTGAGTGCTTGAATTGAAGTACTACGCACACGACATAAATGAAACCCAAATATAACTGCAATAAGGCCTTTACTAAGGTCTTGGGAGTAAGAGCGAAAGCTCAATGTGTGTGAGAGTGCTTGAATTGAAAGACTTACACACACGACATGAAATGAAACCCAAATAGTATAGGTCGGCCCTTACTTGGGTCTTTCAAATAAGAGCGGAAGCTCAATGTGTGTGAGTGCTTCAATTGAAAGACTTACCCACACGACATGAAATGAAACCCAAATAGTATAGGTCGGCCCTTACTTGGGTCTTTCAAATAAGAGCGGAAGCTCAATGTGTGTGAGTGCTTGAATTGAAAGACAACGCACCCAACTTAAACAAAACCCTTCAAAAATGAAAGTATATGTATATACTTATGTATTAGGGGCTGATTAGGCCCGTGTGTGTTCAAAATCGTGCACAACTAAGAGAGTGCACGTGTGTGGGTGTGCCAAGCCACGTTATTACAAGCGGGGGGAGACTATGCTCCGTTATTACAACCCCGTATCGAATTGAATCTCAAGCAAGTATACAACTAAAGACCGAGTTAGGCACTTACTAGTAGTTGGTCCGTAGAGGCCTTGCTTGAGCGTGGGGTTTGGCCTTCGCCTTGGGCTGCAAACGGGAGCTCCGCGAGGGTGAGCGACAATGGGTGCTGGCCGGCTGCAAATGGGGCGCGGGAGAGGCGCCTTGAAAGTTGCCGGATGCTAGGGATGGTGTCGCCTTGATGTGTGAGATTAAAAGGGCTGGGCAAGGTCAGTATATAGGGTCACTAGGAGAGGATATAGTGTTAGGGAGTATGGCCCTAAGGGGAGCCTAAGGGAAGATCGAATGGGACACCTAGGGGAAAAGAGATGGCTGGCCGAATGGAAGGGATAGTCGGTTGGAGTGGCCGACTAGGGGAATGTGGTGGTGGCAGGCTACTAGGATGGCTATGGGTGGAGTATGGGAAGGAAGCTAGCTAGGTGATGGGGCTAGGTGGTAGTGGGTGTAGTGGGTGTAAGGGAGTGTTATGGGCAGATCTTAGGAAGTCGGATAGGGTGGCCGGTGTAGCTAGGGTGGTTAGGTAGTGGCAGGTAGTTACGGTGACTAAGGCTTGGCCGAGTGGGAGTGGTGGCGGCAAGTGGCTGATATTAGGGTAAGGTGGTGGTATGGTGGGTGGCTGGGAGTGGAGAGGGAGTGGAGAAGGAGCTAGGTAGAGTGTGGGGTACTAACCGGATGAAGAAGCGGCGGGTGGTTGAGTAGCAGCCGGATGTGGGGGCTCGGCTGGTTCGGTCGGGTGAAGAGGATGACGATGGAGGGGGCTTCGGCTGGAATGGTGGTGGCGGTGGTGGTGCTGGTGGTGGTGGGATGTGGAGCAGGTGGAGCAGGTGGAGCTTGGGGGAGTGGAGGAAGGAGAGGACCCGGCTCGGCTTGGGGAAGGCTCCTAGATAGGAAAGCCCGCCCCAAGGGGGGGGTTTTATATAGGGATGGGTAGGTCGGTTAGGGCTGGGTTTGGGGTAGTGGTTAGGTGGTTTAGGTAGGGTGGTATGAAGATAAGGTGGGCTGGAAAGGGTAGGGCCAGATATTTTAAATACTAGTGGTTTGGGTAGATTGTGGACTAGGGGTGGTTTAGGGGTTTAGGGTTTGGTTAGGTGGTTGGGTTCTAGGGTGAGGTTTAGTGAACTAGGTTAGGTGATTAGGCTAGGATTAGGCTAGGTTTAGGGAAATTAACCTAGGTTTAGGGAAGGATTAGGGAAGTGGGTTAGGTGATTAGGTTGGGATTAGGCCGGGATTAGGGAAGTGGGTTCGGTGATTAGGCTCAGATTAGGGGTGGATTAGGGTGGAAGGCTAGGATTAGGTGTTTTGGGTTAGGTTTAGGTGAAGGAGCTCCCTTTGCATGGCCCATAGACCTTAACCACCTCATGTTGGTGCAGCCCTAGGTTAGGTTTTGGCTAATTAGAAGCTTAAACCCACTCAATTAGACTAACCCACATGATTAACCCCAAACTTGACACACAAGTTAAGCTTAATTACAACACTCTTGATCTTATCCACCCCCACTCTCTCTCATGCCCATGATCCCACGTGAAATTCAAGTGGGCCCCACCTCCATTTATGAGAAGGTGATGTGGGCCATGGATATGGATATTGGATTGGATTTTTTAATCCAAATCCAATTCCAAGTCCATATATGGGTTTGGATTGGGATCTGGATATATATGGTCCAGATCCGATCCAAACTGAACTCTGACTCCTTCGAGCTGGGTTTGAAATGGGCGATTTGTGCGGGGTCTGACAGCATCAGCACTCCGTCTGCGTTGGGTCTTCGCCAACATAATCGTCCGCCTCCGTTTCTGCCTTCCAGAGATGACTTCAAATGACATTTTGATAATAACAGGGTCTTGGACGTTCGAGATCCTGGGGGTATGGATTTGATATGAGAGTTGCTGTATCGGGCTCGACATGTGCTCCGGTTCCGGGCTCTCTTTGACTTCGCTGGTCCTGTCTTGATTAGGCCAAGCTGCTTTGGGGTTTCAAAAACGTGTTTGAAAAGGTTTTCAAAAGCCATATTATATATTTTTGAAATATGAAGTTTAAAACATATATATAGGGTTGTCTGGAAGGCTCATGGGTTTCCAGACTCAAAATGGCCCATTGGGGCTGCTTGTACAAAACCAGGTTTGTTTAAGAAATTCGTGGGATTTCGGGGTGTTTACAGCTATTTTGTTTGAACATTCAAAATCTAGGCGGATAGCTATGGGAATCTCGCCCTTTTCAGGGGAGATGAGGATGACCCGAGCACCAGCCCCTCGTTGGTTTCGTGCCCCATCGAAGTGCATCTTCCACACTTGGTTTTCGAAAGAGTTTGCCAAAATGTGGTTTTGGAAATGGTTTTGCAATATGCCTTCGTCAGGCATTTCATCCAATGTGGGATATGCATCCTCTAGGGGGAACTCAGCCACGTAGTCTGCTAGGGCTTGCCCCTTAATGGAGATCTGGTGATGGTATTTTAGGTCATACTCCATTAGAAGGAGTTGCCATTTGCCCAATCTACCCGTGAGAATGGGTTTTTTGAACAAATGCTTGATTGGATCAAGCTTGGACACTATCCAGATCTCATGATCTAGGAAATAGTGTCTGAATTTCTAGCAGGCCCAAACTAGGGCTAAGCACGTCTTCTCCATGGCTTGATAATTTCGTTCATAAGCCAAGAGAGTTTTTGAAATATAGTAGATGGCATACTCCTTGTGGGTGTCATCCTCATATTGAGCCAATAGGGCTCCCAAAGCATTCGCATGCACAGAAATGTAAATTAAAAGTGATTTTCCTTGCTTCAGAGGATTCAAAATGGGGGGATTAACCAGGTATGCCTTTAGTCTCTCGAAGGACTTCTGGCAGTCGTCATCCCATAAGAATTTCGTGCCCTTCCTCAATTGCTTGTTGAAGGGCTCGCATCTAGTCGCTAGATTTGATATAAATCGGCAAACAGACTCTAATCGACCCTGGAGGCTACGAATTTGGGTGAGATTGGAGGGTGGAGCCATGTCTGTGATGGCTCGACACTTAGAGGGGTCGACTTCTATACCCCTTTGGCTTACCATAAAGCCTAGAAGCTTCCCAGATTCTACCCCGAATATACATTTTTTAGGGTTTAGCTTTACTTTGTAAAGCCTAAGCCTTTCGAAAATCTTTTGCAAACATTCGATATGAGTGCATCGGGGTTTGGATTTTGCCAAGAGATCATCTACATACACTTCTACGAGCTCATGAATTTAATCATGGAAGATTGTGGTCATGGCTCTCTGGTATGTCGCACCGGCATTTTTCAAACCAAAGGGCATGATTGTATAGTAGTACATGCCCCATGGGGTTGTGAAGGCGGTCTTACCCTGATCTCGTGGACTTAGTTTGATTTGATTATAGCCTGAATAGCCATCCATAAACGAAAACATTTCGTGATTTGCAGTACTATCGACTATCAAATCTATGTTTGGTAAAGGATAATTATCCTTTGGAGTGGCTTTATTCAGGTTTCTGAAATCGATGCATATTCGAATTTTCCCATTGGTTTTTCGAACTACAACAATGTTTGACAACCAATCAGAATACGCAATGGGTTTTATAAATCCGGCTTTTAACAGATATTCTAAACCCTCTTTGACCTGCGTGTGTACATTTGGGTGTATTTTCCTAAGCTTCTGCTTTATGGGTTTTACATCCGCATCTAAGGGAAGACGATGTTCGACAATGCTGGGGTCTATGCCCGGTATGTCTTCATACGTCCATGCAAACACATCTAAATAAGTTTGTAAAAATGCAATGAATGCTGACCTTTCATGTTCATGCAAACATGCGCCTATTTTGATGGTTTTGGGATTGGAATCACTCCCTAGGTTCACCTCTATGAAATCTCCTCCTACTGAATTGGAAGGTCTTTCAAAATCGAGAATTTTATGAAATTTTGGGAGCTTCGAAGTAGGATATTCCTCAAGGGGATCCACTTCTGGGCTTCGATCATTCTCGTGGGTTATAGACCCGAGGGAATTTGATGCGTGAGTTTTCAAAAGACCTGGTTTTGTACTTGGATTTTCAATTGATTTCGAAATTTTTGGTTTGGCTATGCAGACGATGTTCCTTTCGAAATCCTTTCCTTTTTCCAAAGTCTTACTAGGAGTAGCTATGTACAAAATCTTTTTGGTATTTTGTAGGTTTTCGATTTTTTTGGGTTTTTGTAATACAAGAACTTTAGGAACTATACAAACCACTCTATTTTCGAGTTTTTGTTTTTCTATTGTTTTTGGTTTTTCCTCTTTTTCGATTTTTTGATTTTAAGTTTTCCAAATGTTTTTGTATTTTTATGAAAGGGATCTTCCATCATACCTACAAAGGGAAAACACTACGGGTTAGACTCAGAATAAGAGGTCTAAATCGTAGGTCTCTTCTAGGATAGGTTCCAGGGCACCCTTGACCCAAGTGGTCATAGGGGGTGGCTTTGGCGGTATTTTAGGAGTATAGCCGATCCCGTATCGGCTTGGGTTGGCCCTAGGAAGGATGGGCTCTAGGAGACCCTGGTTTTGTGCCCCTAGACTTTTGTAGGGCGTATAGCCCATATTTAACAGCATGTTCCATGATTTTTTATTTTTTGAGAAATTTTGATACAGATCGTGGTTCTGGAACTTGCAGTCATCCATATCGTGCTCGTATGGCTTCTTGTCCAGGGATTTTGGAAATAGAGGATGCTTGGGTCTTCCTAGAAGGGTTAGGATCGGGAGGGGGCCTGCTTTGGGTGGCCCCTTCACATACATAACCTTCCTAGGGTTGTTTAACAAGCCTTGGTGGCTCGACCATGGTCTGCCCCAGGTTAGCCTCATCGGCCTGGGAACTCGAGAAACAAGGGGAGTTTATGATCTCCTGAAGCTGAGGGTGACTCTCACCTAGGATCACTACGAATTGGTCCCTGAAAGGGATCTTGACACACCTGTGGAAGGTGGATGGCACAGCGCACAAGCTGTGTATCCAGGGCCTTCCCAACAACAGGTTATAATGGGGGTGGATGTCCAAGACATGGAACACCCCCGTGTGTGTGATCCCTCCCGTTTCCATTGGGAGTTCGATCGATCCTAAAGGCCTAGACGCATTCCCATCGTATCCAGTGATAACGATGGGGCTTGAGTTCACAGAAGTCAAGGTGACTCCGATTTGGTACGCCACATGAAGTGGAAGGATGTTGAGCCCTCCTCCCCCATCGACTAGGCACCTGTCCAGAGGGTGGTTATTCAGAACCACCTCGATATGTAGAGCTTAGTTGTGGGACTCATAGGGTCTATCTACATCATCTTCCGAGAAAGTGATGGGCGATTTTGCTCCTATTAATGCCACTTGGTTAGACAGGGATTCCGGACTTATGTTCGAACTAACCTTGGCTCTTTCTAGAATTTTCTCTAGCACGAGTCTATGCCTAGGCGAAGTTTGTATAAGCTCTAGGATGGACATGTGGATAGGAAACTTTGAAAGATGGTTTTCGAAATCATAAGAGTTTAGGACGACTTTCCCATTGTCTGCTTTTGGCAGAACTCTAGGAATACATGCTTTTGAGGGGCCAGGCACACTGACCACCTTTTTAGCACTTTGTAGGTCCGAGGGTTGATAGATCCTCCCAGATCTAGTCACTTCCCCCACGACCAACCTAGGGTTCACACTAGAATTGGCTCTAATTATGAGTTGAGGAGCACCTTGAAGTTTTAAAACTGGTTTAGCCGGGGATTCAGCTCTTGGTGGTCCCCGAATGATGACTTGGGCGGGCTTCTTGTAAAGTACAAGAGTAGACGCACAAGGGGGTCGACCAGACTCGGATGAATGCGCTAGTTCTTTTGAAAATGTGAGGGTACATACCTCCTTTCCTTTCCCACTGCTACTGGCATACTTGGGAAAGGGTTCTTTGAAGATAGCTTGAGTTGGCTCAGGTTCCGCAGTGACCTGGAGCCGGCCCTCCGCTATCAAGTTCTCGATTTTGTTTAAAAGGGAGAAACAACGCTTTGTATCATTGCCTTTAAGCCGATGATACTTGCAAAAATGATTTAAATATCCCCCTTTGGAAGTGACTCCCTCGGGGATTTTGGGAAGTTCGATCATGCCTTGGGCAAGTAGGAGGTCTAGGACCTCCGACACAGGTTGCCCCAGCGGTGTGTACTCCCGTTTTTCAATTGGTTTTTGAAAATTTCTCTCCCTTTTGTTTTCTAGCTTTTCAAAATTTTTGGAAGTGCCCGCCAAACTTAGATCCACCCGGACATTGGCGATTTTATGGGGATTTGCCCCTTTGTCCATCGTGGGTAGCCCATAAGTGATGGGCTTTTCCAAGCGGGTTTTGGAAACGGCACTTCCTTTTCATAAGTGATCGTATATCCCCTTTTTCAAGTTTGTTTCGAAAAGGGATGCTTTTTTTATCAACTTATGGAAAGTTGAGATCTCATAGAGCGAGAGAAGGGTTTTTAGCTCGCTTTTAAAATTATCCAAGATGAGCATGACTGCGCATCCTTCGAATATTGGCTCTCGCACTTGGCCCAAAAGGGACCTCCATCGAATAATGAAGGCATGTACGTCTTCGTTCATGCCTTGCTTCATATCCCTTAAAGTGTGTAGAGTCGGCGTGACTTCTACGTTATGTGCAAATCTTTGCATGAAGCAGTTCGCTAACTCTTCAAAAGTAGCGAACTGGCTTATTAAATCATAGGAAGCCAGCCATTTGGCAGCTGTGCCTTTAAGGGATAAAGGGAACCAATACACCCATTTCATCGAGTCCTTTTTCTTCTTATGGGCTCGACGCGAGAAAAGTTGCAAGTGAGACCTAGGGTCTCCCATGCCATCATACCGATGGAAGTTCGGTATTTCATCGTCACTGTCTGTTTCATAATTCATAGGAAGGAAATCAGACAGGGCATAATTCCTTTTCTCTTTATTTTGTCCTTTCAGTAGCTGTTGTAGGGCTTTACGGTCCTTTTGTGTGAAGGACTCGTGGTATTGGTTGCCTTCCATTACGGAGGCCTCTTTGTGCTTGCGAGGTTTTTCAGTTTTTTTCTTGGTCCTTTGTTCACCATTCGATGAACATGAATCGCCTACTTCAGCCTCTTGGCTGAGAGCATCGATTTTGGACTTGAATTCCCTTCTCATGTGCTCTATCTCGTCTAGTTTGATCTTATTTTTCAAAATCCTCCTAGAGTGAGAACTTGATGCGCATGAGCCTTGGCTCGACACTTCACTTGGGTTGGATTTTGACATGCTTTCAAGCTTTTCAAAATTTCCTAAGTACAAGTAAAGAAAAGAGTTAAAACAACACCTTTTTGAAAAATTTTCGCAAGTTCCCTAGAGTGACTCGATTTTAAAAGACTCACGTCCCACCGGGCATGCCAAATAACTGTAGATGCAGAAAATTTCCGCTCCTGGTTCTTAGGCCTGAGTGTACGCTTTTAAAATCGAGTTTTTGAGTGTAAGAACCTACGAAAGCGGTTTGAGGTGTTTGATTCGGGTCTTTTTGGTATGATTTTCAGATTTTAGTTCACGTGGATTTGCACGTTATTAAGTCTTTCTTTTTATCCCTTTTTGGGCCAACTAGGTGTGTGTTATGAACACTCAACTAAGATGTGGTGACTTTGAGCGGGAGTATGGGGTTTGCTTTGATGCAATATGCGTCCTAACTCGTGGTATGGCATATATACAATGCAAACTCACGCAACTCCAAAGGGAAAACCCGAATTTAAAAGACAATGCCGAAGGGAAATGACTTGTAATGGAAATTGCCGAAGGGAAATGACTTGTAAATGTAAATTGCCGAAGGGAAATTGCAAAAGGGAAATATGGCTATATCTTAAGAGCGGAAAGGCTCAATAGTGCAAGTGTGTTCCGTGTATATATTAAAAGACTACGCACACTGCTGAACCTTAAAACCCAAATCTTAAAGACAGCCGAAAGGGGAAATACGTATATACTATATATGGGCCCTTACTTGGGTCTTGCAAATAAGAGCGAAGGCTCAATATGGGTGCGTGCGAGAATGTAAAGACAATACACACGACTTTAAATGAAACCCAAATATAAATTGCAATATGGCCTTAACTAAGGTCTTGGGAATAAGAGCGAAAGCTCAATGTGTGTGAGTGCTAGAATTGAAGTACTACGCACACAACATGAAATTAAACCCAAATATAAATTGCAATATGGCCTTAACTAAGGTCTTGGGAATAAGAGCGAAAGCTCAATGTGTGTGAGTGCTAGAATTGAAGTACTACGCACACAACATGAAATTAAACCCAAATATAAATTGCAATATGGCCTTAACTAAGGTCTTGGGAGTAAGAGCGAAAGCTCAATGTGTGTGAGTGTATAATTGAAATACTACACACACGACATAAAATTAAACCCAAGGACAGTATAACATGGCCCTTATTTGGGTCTTGCAAATAAGAGCGAAGGCTCAATGTGTGTGAGTGCGAGAATTTAAAGACAACACACCCAACTCAAGCAAAACCCTACGCAACTTAAAGTATATAAATAAACTTATATCTAAAGGGCTGATTAGGCCTGTGTGTGTTCAAAATCGTGCACAACTAAGAGCGAGGTAGGCTCAAGTGCACGTGTGTGTGGGTGTGCCAAGCCACGTTATTACAAGCGGGGGAGACAATGCTCCGTTATTACAACCCCGTATCAAATTTAATTTAATTTAAGCAAGTCTACAACTAATGACCGAGTTAGGCACTTACTTATAGCTGGTTCGGAGGTGACTTGCTTTAGCATGAGCTTGGGCTTCGCCTTGAGCTGAGAGGGAGCTCCTCAGAATGACACGGCAAAGGGGTGTGTTGGCCGGGTGACAAGGGAGCGCGAATGTGGTGCCTTGGATCTTGCCGGCTGCTAGGGGGTGTTGCCGTGGTGTCTAGGGCTGAAGTAATTAAGGAAGGTCACTAAGGTGGGAAAGGCTCTATGGAAGGTGGCGCTAAGGGGAGCCTAAAGGGAATGTCTAAGGAAAAAAGGTGTGGCTGGTAGGGTGATTTGGGTGCAGTCGGCTAGGACTGGCCGACTAAGGGTGGTTTAAATGGTGGCCGGCTGGGATAGCTAGGGGATGTTTGGGAATGGCGAGGGAACTAGCTAGGGTGTTGTAGAAGGTGGGGTTAATGGGTTGGTTGAGAGTGGAAGGGGCAGGTCTTAGGGAGCAAGATAGGGTGGCCGGGTGTCACTAAAGGGAAAGGTAATGGATCGGGTGGTGTATGGTTGGGGTGTCTGGCCGAATGGGGAAGGGTGGCAAGAAGGCTGTGTTGGCAAGGTGTTGTGGTGATATGGGTGGTTGAGAGTGGAGGGGGAGTGAAGAGGAGGTGGAGTTGGGTTGAAGTACTAACTGGATGGGTGAAGGAGGTCGGTGTGTGGAAGAAGTGCAGCTCGGTGATGAAGGTGGATGGAGCTCGGCCGGGAGATGGTGGCGACGTGGAGTGGAGGAGGTCGGGTGGAAGTGGTGGTGCAGGTGGAGCTGGCCGGGGGTTGTGGTGGTGCAGGTGGAAGAAGGGAGCAAGGTGAGAGGGCTCGGCTGGCCCAACAGTTGGATGGGGAAAGATTGGAGAAGATGAAAAACCCGCCCACTAGGGGGGGGGTTATATAGATTTTCAAAGGGCGGTTGGGGCTGGTTTTTAGAGGGTGGTAAGGTGGTTTAGGTAGTGGTGGTGTGGTGATAAGGTGGGCTGGTTTTGAGGAGGGGCCAGATATTTTACTTTAAGGGGTTTTAGGGATATGGTGTGCTAGGTTTAGGTGGGGTGGTTTAGGGGTTTAGGGCTTAGCTAGGTGGGTTGGTTTTGGGGTGAGGTTTAGTGAGGTGGGTTAGGTGATTAGGCTAGGATTAGGTTAGGATTAAGGGAATTAGGCTAGGTTTAGGGAAGGATTAGGGAGGTGGGTTAGGTGATTAGGTTGGGATTAGGGAAGTGGGTTAGGTGATTAGGCTAGGATTAGGCCGAGATTAGGGTAAAAGGCTAGGATTAGGGGTTTTGGCTTAGGATTGGGTTAGGGAGCTCCCTTTGCATAACCCATAAACTTCATTACATCATGTTGGTGCAGCCCTAGGTTAGGTTTTGGCTAATACAAGCTTAAACCCACACTAATTAGGCTAACCCACATGATTAACCCCAAACATGACACACAAGTCAAGCTTAATTACAATTCCCCTCATGCTTATCCTCCCCATTCTCTCTCATATGCCCATAATCCCACATGAATTTCAAGTGGGCCCCACCTCCATTTATGAGCAGGTGATGTGGGCCATGGATGTGGATATTGGATTGGATCTCTGGATCCAAATCCACACATAGGTTTGGATTGGGATATGGATATATATGGTCCAAATCCAATCCAAACTGAATTCTGACTCCTTCAGGGTATGTTCGAAACGAACGGTTTGTGCGGGGTCTAACAGCATCAGTACTCCGTCTGCATTGGGTCTTCGCCAACGTGGTCGTCCGCTTCTGTTTTCACCTTCCGGAGATAATTGCAAAGGATTTTTGATAATAACAGGGTCTTGGACGTTCGAGATCCTGCAGGTGGATTCAACACGAGAGTTGCTGTACTGGGCTCGACATGTGCTCCGGTTCCGGGCTCTCTTTAGCTCTTCTGGTCCTGCTTTCATCAGGCCAGGCCGCTTTGCAGGGTTTCAAAACATATTTTAAAAGTTTTCAAAACTATATTACACATATTTAAAACATATAAAGATTAAAATATATGTACAGGGTTGCCTGGAAGGCTCTTGGGTTTCCAGACTCAAGATAACCCTTTGGGGCTGCTTTTACAAAACCAGGTTTATTTGAGAAGTTCGTGGGATTTCAGGGTGTTTACATTAGCAAAATCTCTCTTTTAAACCTTATAGGAGGAGATATCATGCTAAAGGGATTCTATATTCCTATGGTTTCTGGTCCTAAAACGGGATCATGTTATGCAAGTGTTCATGCGTGGATGTGCACATGTATGACATGTATGGGACGCCAAGTGGGGCGACCTCCCAAAGACCAGATGACATGGTCGAACTCTTGAGACTTACAAAGGCCTGCTGCTCCAAGTGAGCAGACCCTATGTTGCTCGATGTTCGATTTTTCAAAATCTATTTACAAAAGGGAAAACTGCTTTGAGCCTCAATCCTAAGGATCTCGAGCTCTTCGTGTTTGCCTTTGCTTGAGTCTTGACACTCGCTAATCTAGCGGAGGTTTTATAAGAAAACAAGCTATATTTCAAAATTCCTACGTCTTACTCGAAACGTCGAATTCTCAAACAAAATGAAATTCAAGTAAGTAAATCCTATTTTTACTTTAGGATTCCTCGAAATGAACCATGTTTTACTTGGAATAAGCCAGGGATGGAAAAGAGATTCCTTGGTACCTTCTGAAGTGTCTAGTGGTTTAAGGCATAGAAGGCGGAAAACTGCTCTTTTTGAGCTTTTTAGCCTTTTTTCCTTTTTTTCCATAGAGGGTCTCCCTTTGGGAGTATTTTTTTCTTTAATCCCTCTTTTTCATAAAAGGTATCGAATTTTTCTTTCTGATTTTGGTTTCTTTCTTTGGGAAAGAGACTTTTGACGGGGAATTCCCTTTGTCTTGGCCATATTTTCCGTTTAGAAGGAGAAGAGAAGAGGGGAGGACTTATCCAGAGGTCATACTCGATCCATTCTAGATCAGCCTATTTAGAAATAGCACGTTCTACTTGCAAGTATCTTGCTATATTGAACTAGGCCTTTCTTTGTAAGAAGAAAGATTTTGAAATGTAACCATGTATTTGGAAGACTCCACTCTTTCACAAGTGCGAATTCTCTCGCTCAGGGTCACACAATTCGCCTTTGAACCTTACTTTCGAAGTTTCAAAGCAGCTATCCCTAAAGGTTTTCGAAAATGGGAATTTAACCCAAATCCTACACATAATACTTCTTTAAGTATTGAATATTGATAGGATCTGCTAAATTCCTACCTTCTACATCGATCAACCAATATGAGTTGTTCGTGGTGGTTGCACGTACAACATAGGGTCCATCCCACTTGGGGCACCACTTTTCAAGTGGATGTGGGCCACGATAGTGGATGATTTTCAAAACCAGATCTCCCACTTCAAAGTGGCGAGGTTTCATGTGTTTGTCATAATGTCGGGCTATCCTTTGCCAGTATGCATGAGCATGATCCATAGCAAGGAGTCGCCTCTCATCTAGCAAATCTAGTTCGGCCATCCTAGCATGCTGAAGCGTCTCTAGGGGGAGGTCAAGTGCAATGGATGTATGGAATGAATGCAATTGTGTATGAATGGGAAGAATGGCGTTTGTGCCATAGACCAATTCGAATGGCGTGGCATTTGTGGGAGTCCAGATGGAAGTCCTATATGCCCATAAGGCTTCATCCAGCTTCTCGTGCCACATCCTACCCTTCTCTAAAGTCTTCTCAATTATGCTAATGAGAGTCTTATTCGTGGCTTCGGCTTGGCCGTTGCCTTGAGGGTAGTAGGGCGAGGAGAAGTGGTGAGTTATGCCATACATGTTGCACAACTTGACCATCCGCTCGTTTTTGAATGGGGTGCCATTATCGGACACAAGGTCTCTTGGGACCCCAAATCGAGCCAAGATATTCCTCCTAATGAAAGCCACCACATGTTGCCCCTGTACGTTGGTCAGGGAGATGGCTTCCACCCACTTGGAGAAATACTCAGTGGCTACTAAGATGAACCTATGCCCATTCGATGCCTTTGGAAATATCGGGCCTACAATATCAAACGCCCACATGGTAAATAGCCAGGGGCTGACCACGGAATGCAATGAAGATGAGGGGATATGAATGGCGTGCCCATGCACTTGACATGGATGACACTTTCTAACATGATCGTGGCAATCCTTTTTCAGGGTGGACAAAAAATAGCCCGCTCTAAGTATTTTCATTGCCCTGACCTCCACATTCTACATCGTGGAACTCATGCATAACAGTCCTAGCCTCCTCTAGATTGACACATCTTAGTAGGATGCCGGTAAAACTTTTCTTATATAGAACCCCACCCAGAATTGTGTATCGGGTAGAAATTTTTCGGATGAATGCCCTATCTTTGGATGTGGCATCCTCGGCGAATCCCCCATTTTCTAGAAAACATTTGATGTCATAAAACCAAGGTTTTTCAGCAGAATCTGGATTATTTTGCAAATATCCAAATCGTGTGTGGATGGGTTAGGCGCATGCCATATCTCTAAGGATCGAGTTCCCAAAGTGGGATCGACCTTTAGGGCTGAACCCAAGGAAGAGAGGGCATCAGCAATGCCATTATCCTCTCTTCCTACGTGTGTGAGTGTACACGATTGGAAGGACTCAACCAATCGAGTGGCCAACTCGTGATATGGAAGAAGTTTTTCATTTCGCACTAGCCAAATTTTTAAAACTTGGTTTATAACGAGGAGTGAATCTCCAAAGTCCTCGATGCATGATGCCCCCAGAGTTTTCGAAATCTTTAAGCCTTGTATGAGTTCTTCATACTCAGCTATGTTGTTGGAACATTCGAAATCTAGGCGAATTGCTATGGGGATTCGCCCTTTTCAGGGGATATGAGGATGATACCTGCACCAGCCCCTCGTTGGTTTCGTGCCCCATCGAAGTGCATTTTCCACACTAGGTTTTCAAATGAATTTGCCAACATGTGGTTTTGAAATTGGTTTTGCAATATGCCTTCATCAGGCATTTCACTAAGTGTGGGATATGCGTCCTCTAGGGGGAACTTAGCCACGTAGTCAGCTAGGGCTTGCCCCTTAATGGAGATCTGATGATGGTATTTCAGGTCATACTCCATTAGAAGGAGTTGCCATTTGCCCAATCTACCAGTGAGAATGGGTTTTTCGAATAAATACTTGATTGGATCAAGCTTGGACACTATCCAAATCTCATGATCTAGGAAATAGTGTCTAAATTTCTGGTAGGCCCAAACTAGGGCCAAGCACGTCTTCTCCATGGCTTGATAATTCCTTTTGTAAGCCAAGAGAGTTTTTGAAATGTAATATATGGCATACTCCTTGTGGGTGTCATCCTCGTATTGAGCTAGCAACGCTCACAAGGCATTCGCATGCACGGAAATGTAAAGCAAAAGAGGTTTTCCTTGCTTTGGAGGATTCAAAACAGGGGAATTAACTAGGTATGCCTTTAGTCTTTCAAATGACTTTTGGCAGTCGTCATCCAATGAAAATTTCATGCCCTTCCTCAACAATTTGTTAAAGGGTTAGCATCTAGTCGCCAGGTTTGATATAAACCGGCGAATGGATTGTAATCGACCCTGGAGGCTACGAATCTGCGTGAGATTGGAGGGTGGAGCCATGTCTATGATGGCTGGACACTTAGATGGGTTGACTTCTATACCCCTTTGGCTCACCATAAACCCTAGAAGCTTTCCGGACTCTACTCCGAATACACATTTTTGAGGGTTTAGCTTTACTTTGTAAAGTCTAAGCCTTTCGAAAATCTTTTGCAAACATTCGATGTGACTGCATCAAGTTTTGGATTTTGCAAAGAGATCATCCACATACACTTCTACGAGCTCATGAATCTGATCATGGAAGATCGTGGTCATGGCTCTGGTATGTTGCGCCGGCATTTTTCAAACCAAAGGGCATGACTGTATAGCAGTACGTGCCCCATGGGGTTGTGAATGCGGTCTTACCCTGATCTCGTGGACTTAATTTGATTTGATTATACCCTGAATAGCCATCCATAAACGAAAACATCTCGTGATTTGCAGTACTATCGACTATCAAATCTATGTTTGGTAAAGGATAATTATCCTTTGGAGTGGCTTTATTCAGGTTTCTGAAATCGATGCATATTCAATCTTCCCATTGGTTTTTCGAACAACAACGATATTGGATAACCAATCAGAATACGCAATGGGTTTTATAAACCTGGCTTTTAACAGATCTTCTAAACCCTCTTTGACTTGTGCGTGTACATTCGGATGTATTTTCCTAAGCTTTTGCTTTATGGGTTTCACATTCGCATCTAAGGGAAGACGATGTTCGACAATGCTGGGATCTATGCCCGGCATGTCTTCATACATCCATGCAAATACATCTAAGTAGGTTTGTAGAAATGCAATGAATGCTGATCTTTCATGCTCATGCAAACATGCGCCTACCTTAATGAGTTTGGGATTTGAATCACTCCCTAGGTTTACCTCTATGAAATCTCCTCCTACTGAATTGGAAGGTCTTTCAAAATTGAGAATTTTATGAAATTCTGGGAGCTCAGAAGTGGGATCTTCCTCAAGGGGATCCACTTCTGGGCTTCGATCATTCTCGTGGGTTATAGACCCGAGGGAATTTGATGCGTGGATTTTCAAAAGACCTGGTTTTACACTTGGAATTTCAATTGATTTCGAAATTTTTGGTCTGGTTATGCAAACAACGTTTCTTTAGAAATCCTTTCCTTTTTCCAAAGCCTTACCAGGAGCAGCTACGTACAAAATCTTTTTGGAGTTTTGTAATTTTTTGATTTTTTTGTGCTTTTGCAAAACTAGAATTTTGGGAACTATACAAACTACTCTTTTTTAGAGTTTTTGATTTTCCAATGTTTTTGGTTTTTGCAATTTTTTCATTTTTTTGATTTTGACTTTTTCGAATGTTTTTGTATTTTTAATAAAGGGATCTTCCATCATACCTACAAAGGGAAAACACTACGGGTAGGCTTCAGGGCACTCTTGACCCAGGTGGTCATAGGGGGTGGCTCTGGTGGTATTTTGGGAGTATAGCCGATCCCATATCGGCTTGGATTGGCCCTAGGAAGTATGGGTTCTAGGAGACCCTAATTTTGTGCCCCTAGACTCTTATAAGGCACATAGCCCTTGTTTAACAGCATGTTCCACGATTTTTTGTTTTTTGAGAAATTTGGATACAAATCGTGGTCCTGGAACTTACTGTCGTCTATGTTGTGCACATAGGGCTTGTTGTCCAGGGGTTTTGGAAATAAGGGATTCTTGGGTTTTCCTAGAAGGGTCAGAACCTTGAGGGGGTCAACCTTGGGCGGCCCCTTCACATACACGACCTTCCTGGGGTTGCATAGAGTGAGCCTTGGTGGCTCGAGCATGGTTTGCCCCAGTTTTACCTCATGGGTCTCGGAGCTTGACAAGTAGGGGGAATTTATGACCCCCTGAAGTTGAGGGTGACTCTCTCCTAGGATCACAACGACTTTGTCCCTGAAAGGGATCTTGACACACCTGTGGAAGGTGGATGGCACAGCACACAAGCTGTGTATCCAAGGCCTTCCCAACAATAGGTTATAATGGGGGTGGATGTCCAGGACATGGAACACCCCCGTGTGTGCTATCCCTCCCGTTTCCATGGGGAGTTCGATGGATCCTATTGGTCTAGACGCATTCCCATCGTATCCAGTGATAACGATGGGACTTGGATGAACGGATGTCAAGGTGACTCCCCCATCGACAAGGCACCTATCCAGAGAGTGGTTATTTAGAACCACCTCGATATGTAGGGTCTAGTTATGGGACTCGTAGGGTCTATCTACTTCGTCTTCCGAGAATACAATGGGCGTTTTCGCTCCTATAGAGGCCACTTGTTTGGACAAAGATTCAGGGGTAATGTTCGAACTAACCCTTGCTCTTTCTAGAATTTTCTCTAACACTAGTCTATGCCTAGGCGAAGTTTGTATTAGCTCTAGGATGGACATATTGATAGGAATCTTTGAAAGATGGTTTTCGAAATCATACACCTTTAAAACAACATTTCCTTTGTCCGTTTTCGACGGAACTCTAGGAATACATGCTTTTGAGGGGCCAGGCACACTGACCACCTTTTTAGTACTTTGTAGATGTGGGGGTTGGTAGATCCTCCCGAAATCTTGTCACCTCCCCCATGATCAACCTAGGTTTCGCACTAATCATGGCTCTAATCGAGAGATTTGGAGTACCTTGAATGGATAACACTGGTTTAACCGGAGACAGAACTCTTGGTGGTCCCCGGATGACTACTTGGGCGGGTTTCTTGTAAAGGATAAGAGTAGATGCACAAGTAGATGAACCAGACTCACATGCATGCGCTAGATTCTTTGAAATCGAAAAATCACATACCTCTTTTCCCTTCCCACTGGTACTTGCGTGCTTGGGGAAGGGTTCTTTGAAGATAGCTTGGGCAGGCTCAGGTTCTTCAGCGACCTAGAGCCGGCCTTCTACTATCAAGTTCTCAATTTTATTAAGGAGGGAGAAGCACCGCCTTGTATCATGGCCTTTGAGCCGATGATACTTGCAGAACTTGTTTAAAAACCCTCCCTTCGAAGTGACTCCCTCGGGAATCTCGGGGAGTTCGATCATGCCTTGGGCAAGTAGGAGGTTTAGGACCTCCGTCACAGGTTGCCGTCTTTCAAAGAGTTTTTGAAAACTTCTCTCCTTTTTATTTTCGGGTTTTTCAAAAACTCTTGAAGCACTTGCCGGGCTTGGATCCACCCGGACATTTGTGATTTTATGGGGTTTTGCCCCTTTGTCCGCGGTGGATGGCCCATAAGTGATGGGCTTTTCCAAGCGAGTTTTCGAAATATGATTTCCTTTCCATAAGTGGTCATACACCCCCTTTTCAAATTTGTTTCGAAAAGGGATGCTTTCTTTATTAACTTATGGAAAGTTGAGATTTCATGAAGCGAGAGAAGGGTTTTCAACTCATTTCTAAAATTATTGAGGATGACACATCCTTCTGATATGGGCTCTTGCACTTGACCCAAGAGAGACCTCCAACGAACGATGAATGTATGTACGTCCTCATTAACACCTTGTTTTGTATCCCTCAAGGTGTTTAAAGCCGGCGTGACTTCTACGTTATGCGAGAATCTCTACATAAAGTAGTTCGCTAACTCTTCGAAAGTTGCGAACTGGCTAAGATCGTAGGAAGCCAGCCATTTGGCAGTTGTGCCCTTGAGGGACAAAGGGAACCAATACACCCATTTCATCGAGTCCTTCTTTTTCTTATGGGCTCAACGAGAGAAAAGTTGCAAGTGAGACCTAGGGTTTTCCATGCCATCATACCGATGGAAGTTCGGTATTTCATCGTCACTGTTTGTTTCATAGTCCACAGGTAAGAAATCAGACAAGGCGTAGCTCCTTTTCTCTTTATTTTGCCCTCTCAGCAGCTGCTGTAGGACTTTACGGTCCTTGTGTGTGAAGGACTCGTGGTATTGGTTACCTTCCATCGTGGAAGTCTCTTTGTGTTTGCGAGGTTTTTCAAATTTCTTCTTGGCCTTTGGTTCGCTATTGGACGAACATGAATCGCCTGCTTCAGCCTCTTGGCTAAGAGCGGCGATTTTGGCCTCGAAGTCCCTTCTCAAATCTTCAATCTCTTATTTTTTCGAAAACTTTCGAGATTGAGAACTTGATGCGCATGAGCCATGGCTCGATACCTCTTGGGAGCCTGGACTCGACATGCTTCAATGTGCTTTTCAAAACAAATACTAAGTATGAAAATGCAATAAACGAAGTTAAAACACTTTAGAAATTTTTTTTCATGAGGTTTCTTTACATGAGATGACTCTGCTCAAGGCCTAGGTCCCACCGGGCGTGCCAAATCTGTAGACACGGAAAATCCCCACTTCTAGTTGTTAGGCCTGAAGTGAACCTTTTCGTGTGTCTAAGTCATATTTAACAAAAGGGCATGCCAGCTAGCTTGCTTAAGCTAGCGAAGAAAGTTTTTGAAATCTGACTTCTATCGGGGCGACTGTGAGCAAGTGAGATCTTTTCATCGCAAACCTTCTTGCACCGATGCGCAAGGGTCAGTCTGTACGCTTGGCAAAGTCTTTTAAAATGTAAACCTCTTTGAAAAATACCCTAAGTGTTTGGGCTTTGTATGTACGATTGCAAATTTTATTACACGTGGGATTTGCACATGCCTATGTCTTTCTTTTTATCTTTTTAGGGCCAACTAGGTGTGTGTACAAGTGACCTAAGTTGGGCGATTTTTGAACGGGAGTGTGGGGCTTGCTTTGATGCAATATGCGTCCTAACTCGTGGTATGGCGTATATGCAATGCAAACTCACACAACTCCAAAGGGAAAACCCATATTGAAAGACAATGTGGAAGGGAAATGACTTAATGTAAATTTGCAAAAGGGAAATTGCAAAAGGAAAATATGGCTATATCTTAAGAGCGGAAAGGCTCAATTGTGCAAGTGTGTGTCGTGTATAAATGGAAAGACTACGCACACTGCTGAACCTTAAAACCCAAATCTTAAAGACATAGCCGAAGGGAAATACTTATAATATATATGGGCCCGAAGGTCGCCAACGTGTGCGTGGGTGTTGTGTGTATATGGAAAGACAACTCACACGACTTGTAATGTAAACCCAAATATAATTGCAATAGGCCTTGACTAAGGTCTTGGGAGTAAGAGCGAAAGCTCAATGTGTGTGAGTGTAGAATTGAAATGCTACGCACACAACTTGAATTTAAACACCCAAAACAAAATTGCAATAAGGCCTTTACTAGGGTGTTGGGAATATGAGCGAAAGCTCAATGTGTGTGAGTGTGGGAATTGAAAAACAACACACACAACTTAATTAAAACCCACGCAACTTAAAACATATAGGTATAACTATATCTTAAGGGTTGATTAGGCCCATGTATGTGCTATGATTGTGTGCAGCTAAGAGCAGAATAGGCTCAAGTGCACGTGTGTGTGGGTGTGCCAAACCACATTATTACAAGCGGGGGGAGACAACGCTCCATTATTACAACCCCGTATCAAATTTAATCAAATGTAAGCAAGTTCATAACAAGGACCGAGTTAGGCACTTACGTATAGCTGGTCCGGGCGTGACTTGCTTGGCTTTGGCCTATGTGAGTCTTCTTGGACAGCCGAAGGGGAGCTCCTTGGATGCGGGTGGGCGCCAAGTAGGGTCTTAGCCGAGTGAAGACTTGAGGATGGCCGGGTGGTAGGTGCAGCAAATGGGGAGGTTAGGTGATGTTGTGGCATGTTAGGGGCTAGCTAAGTGGTTGCAGGTTGAAGGGTGAAGGTTTAGCTAGGGGCTGAGAAATGGGTGGCTAAGGGAAGGTGGGGATGTAGGGTGTGCAGTAGCCGGGTGTAAGGGAGATGTCTAGGGTGCAGCAGTGGCGGGTGATGGACGGTGTGGCTGGGTAAGAGGGGGAGAGGAAGAGAAGTTAGATAGGGCTGAGATGGGGTACTAATCGGAGGTGGTTGTTGTGGTGGTGGCCGAAGGTGGTGGAAGGAGGTGGCAGTTGGAAGAAGGTGGCAGGCGGGTGGAAGAGTGCAGTCAGGTGGGATGTGCAGGTGGCAGCCGAGTGGAAGCACAGCCGGGTGGAGTGGCGGTGGATGGTGGTGCTGCTGGGGGAGGGATGGAGTGAAATGGGTGAGAGAGAGGGCAGGGGAGAGAGGAGAGAGAGGGATGAGAGCTGCCCAAGATAGATAGCCCAAAACCCGCCCCAAAAGGGGGTTTTTATAGGCATGGGCTGGGGTCGGTTGGGGTGGTTTTGGGGTAGATATTTAGGATGTTGTGGGCTGGTGGTGGGGTGGTTTGGGTAGGTGGGTGGTTTGGGTAGGTCGGTTAGGGTGGCTGGGATTTTAGGATTAGGGTCTAATTAGTGGGTTAAGGTGGTATTAGGTTTAGTCTAATTAGGGTGTGGGGTGAGCTAGGTGAGGTCGGTTAGGGTGCCTGGGATTTTAGGATTAGGGTCTAATTAGGTGGGTTAAGGTGGTATTAGGTTTAGTCTAATTAGGGTGTGGGGTGAGCTAGGTGAGGTCGGTTAGGTATGGTTAGGGTGGTTTTGGGTGAGGGTGGCTAAGATTGGGTTAGGTTTAGGGGGGAATGGCTAGGTGAGGTGGGTTAGCTTAGGGCTAGGTTTAGGAAGCGTTCCCTTGGCCTTGATCCATGGACCTACTTGCAGCCAGATTCATGTTGGTGCAGCCCCAGGTTAGGTGTAGGTGCATACAAGCTTAAACCCACACTCTTAGGCTAAACTCACATGATTAACCCAAAACCTGACACAAAAGTCAAGCCCACCAACTTTTTCACCCATACTTTATCCCCCATTCTCTCTCTTCTGAAGCTTTTCACGTGAATTCTTTGTGGGCCTGTAGACGCGCGAAAATCCCCACGCCTCCCCGCCTTTTCTGGGCTTGGAGTGGATCCTCTCGTGCGTCTAAGGCCTATTTATGTAAACAGGGCGTGCCAGCTAGCTTACTTAAGCTAGCGAAGATATATTTAAACTGACTTCTAATCGTGGCGACTGTGAGCAAGTGAGCTCTTGTCGTCGCAGACCTTCTTGCACCGATGCACAAGGGTCAGTCTGTACGCTTTGCAAAAATCGAGTTTTTGGGATAGAAAGCCTATGCAGCGGTTCGAGGTGTCTAATTCGGGTCTTTTAGATACGATTGCAGATTTTAGATCACGTGGATTTTGCACGTGCCTAAGTTTTTCCTTTTATCCCTTTACGGGCCACCTAGTTTGTGTTATGAACACTCCACTACATGGGCGATTTTGAGCGGGGCTTGCTTTGATGCAATATGCGTCCTACCTCGTGGTATGGCGTAGATGCAATGCAAACACACGCTACTCCAAAGGGAAAACCAGAATGTAAAGACAATGCCGAAGGGAAATGACCGAAGGGAAATGACCGAAGGGAAATAACCGAAGGGAAATGACTTGAAATGTAAATGCCGAAGGGAGATATGTATATAGAGTATGTATATGGGCCCTTACTCGGGTCTTGCAAATAAAAGCGAAGGCTCAATGTGTGTGAGTGCTTGAATTGAAAGACTTACACACACGACATGAAATTAAACCCAAATAGTATAGGTCGGCCCTTACTTGGGTCTTTCAAATAAGAGCGAAGGCTCAATGTGTGTGAGTGCTTGAATTGAAAGACTTACACACATGACATGAAATGAAACCCAAATAGTATAGGTCGGCCCTTACTTGGGTCTTTTAAATAAGTGCGAAGGCTCAATGTGTGTGAGTGCTTGAATTGAAAGACTTACACACACGACATGAAATGAAACCCAAATAGTATAGGTTGGCCCTTACTTGGGTCTTTCAAATAAGAGCGGGTTAGGGTGGAAGGCTAGGATTAGGTTGGGATTAGGCCGGGATTAGGTTGGCCCTTACTAGGGAAGTGGGTTAGGTGATTAGGTTGGGATTAGGCCGGGATTAGGGAAGTAGGTTAGGTGATTAGGCTCAGATTAGGGGCGGATTAGGGTGGAAGGCTAGGATTAGGTATTTTTGGTTAGGTTTAGGTGAAGGAGCTCCCTTTGCATGGCCCATAGACCTTAACCACATCATGTTGGTGCAGCCACTTGGTTAGGTTTTGGCTAATTACAAGCTTAAACCCACTTAAATAGGCAAACCCACATGATTAACCCCAAACTTGACACACAAGTCAAGCTTAATTACAACACACACTTGATCTTATCCACCCCCACTCTCTCTCATGCCCATAATCCCATGTGAAATTCAAGTGGGCCCCACCTCCATTTATGAGAAGGTGATGTGGGCCATGGATATGGATATTGGATTGGATTTTTGAATCCAAATCCAAATCCAAGTCCATACATGGGTTTGGATTGGGATCTGGATATATATGGTCCAGATCCGACCCAAACTAAACTCTGACTCCTTCGAGCTGTGTTTGAAACGAACGGTTTGTGCAGGGCCTGACAGCATCAGTGCTCCGTCTGCATTGGGTCTTCGCCAACATGATCGTCCGCCTCTGTTTTGCCTTCCGGAGATGACTTCAAATGATGTTTTGATGATAACAGGGTCTTGGACGTTCGAGATCCTGGGGGTGTGGATTTGATACGAGAGTTGCTGTGTCGGGCTCGACATGTGCTCCAGTTTTGGGCTCTCCTTAGCTCTCTTGGTCCTGTCTGGATTAGGCCAAGCTGCTTCGGGGTTTCAAAACATTTTTTAAAAAGGTTTTAAAAGCCATATTCTATGTTTTCGAAATATAGAGTTGAAAACATATGTACAGGGTTGTCTAGAAGGCTCTTGAGTTTCCAGACTCAAAGTAGCCCTTTGGGGCTGCTTTTACAAAACCAGATGGATTTTAGAAATTCGTGGGATTTCGGGGTGTTTACAGATGCCCCTCTTTGGCCTTGTCCAAATCGATTTGGATAAGGGCAAAGATGACGAACACCCCTTTCAATGTCTCCCTAGATCTAGCCACGAAGAATATGGGATCGTCCCAATTTTTAGCAAAATCTCAATTTACAAACTCTGGTAGGAGGAGATATCACGCCAAAGGGATATGCTATGGAATATGGTCCTAAATGGGATCTTGTTTATGCAAGTGTCGTGCGTGGAATGCAGATGCATGACATGGGTGTGGTGCCAAGAGTGGCGACCTCCCAGAGACCAGATGTGGTCGAACTCTAGAGACTTACAAGGCCTGTCGCTCCAAGTGAGCAAATCCTATGCTGTTCGAAGTTCGATTTTCAAAACTTATTTACAAAACTATTTACAAAAGGGACAACTGTCTTGAGTCTCGATCCTAAGGATCTCGAGCTCTTCGTGTTCGCCCTTGTTTGAGTCTTAACACTCGCTTATCTAGCGAAGGTTTTATAAGAAAACGAGTTATATTCCAAATTCCTACGCCTTACTTGAAACATCGAATTCTCAAACAAGATGAAATTCAAGTAAGTAAATCCTATTTTTACTTTAGGATTCCTCAAAACGAACCATGCTTTAGCTTGGGATAAGCCAGTGATGGGAAAGAGATACCACGGTCCCTTCTGAAGCGTCTCGTGGTTTAAGGCATATAAGGCGGAAAACTCCTCTTTTTGAGCTTTTTGGCCTCTTTTTCCTTTTTTTCATCGAGGGTCTCCCTTTCGGAGTATTTTTTCTTTAATCCCTCTTTTTCATAAGAGAATCGATTTTTCATTTGAATTCTGGTTTCTTTCTTTTGGAAAGATACTTTGAATGGGAAATTCCCTTTTGTTTGGGCCTTTATTTTCCTTTTGCAAGTAGAAGAGAAGAGGGGAGGACTTATCCCAAGCCTACACTCGATCCATTCTAGATCAGCCTATTTAGAAATAGCACGTACTACTTGCAAGTATCTTGCTATATTGAACTAGGCCTTTCTTTGTAAGAAGAAGGATTTTGAAATGTAACCACGATTTTGAAGACTCCACTCTTTTACAAGTGCGAATTCTCTCACTCAGGGTCACACGACTTTGCCTTTGCACCTCATTCACATGTCTTAGGGCAGCTATCCCTAAAATTTTTCGTAGTGGTTGCTCGCACAACATAGGGTCCATCCCAGTTGGGGCGCCACTTGCCCAGGGGGTGTGGGCCACAATGATGGATGGTTTTTAAAACCAGATCCCCCACTTCAAAGTGGCGAGGTCTCATGTGTTTTCTATAATGTCGGGCTATCCTTTGTCGGTACGCATGAGCATAATCCATGGCAAGGAGTCGCCTCTCATCTAGCAAGTCTAGTTCGGCCATCCTAGCATGCTGAAGCGTCTGTAGGGGGAGGTCGAGTGCTATGGATGTATGGAATGAATGCAGTTGAGTATGAATGGGAAGAATGGCATTTGTGCCATAGACCAATTCGAATGGTGTGGCATTCGTGGGAGTCCGGATGGAAGTCATATAAGCCCATAAGGCTTCATCCAGCTTCTCATGCCACGTCCTACCCTTCTCTAAGGTTTTCTCAATTACGCTAATGAGAGTCTTGTTTGTGGCTTCGGCTTGGCCGTTGCCTTGAGGGTAGTAGGGCGAGGAGAAGTGGTGAGTTATGCCATACCTGTTGCACAACTTAACCATCCGCTCATTTTTTAATGGGGTGCCATTATCAGACACAAGGTCTCGTGGAACCCCAAATCGAGCCAAGATATTCCTCCGGATGAAAGCCACCACATGTTGCCCCATCACGTTGGTTAGGGAAATGGCTTCCACCCACTTGGAGAAATACTCCGTGGCTGCTAAAATAAATCGATGCCCATTCGAGGCTTTTGGAAATATTGGGCCTATGATATCAAACGCCCACATGGTAAATGGCTAGGGGCTGACCACGGAATGCAATGCAGATGAAGGGATATGAATGGCGTGCCCATGCACTTGACATGAATGACACTTCCTAACATGATCGTGGCAATCCTTTTTCAGGGTGGACCAAAAATAGCCTCCTCTAAGTATTTTCATTGCCATCATGTTGGCATTAACATGACCTCCACATTCTCCATCGTAGAACTCGTGCATCAGTATCCTAGCCTCCTCTAGGTCGATACACCTAAGCAGCATGCTGGTAAAACTTTTTTTTGTATAAAACCCCACCCAGAATGGTGTATCGGGTCAAAATCTTATGGATGAATGCCTTATCCTTGGATGTGGCACCCTCGGCGAATCCCCCATTTTCTAAAAACTGTTTGATGTCATAAAACCAGGGTTTTTCAATAGACTCTAGGTTATTTTGGCAAATATCCAAGTCGTGTGTGGATGGGTGGGGCGCATGCCATATTTCCAAAGATCTGGTCCCTGAAATGGGATCGACCTTCAGGGCTGAACCCAAGGAGGAGAGGGCATCGGCGATGCCATTGTCCTCTCTTCCTACGTGTGTGAGTTTACACGATTGGAAGGACTGCACCAATCGAGTGGCCAACTCGTGATATGGAAGTAGTTTCTCATTACGTACTTGCCAAATTTTTAAAACCTGGTTTATGACAAGGAGCAAATCTCCAAAGACCTCGATACATGATGCCCCTAGAGTTTTCGAAATTCTTAAGCCTTGTATGAGTGCTTCATACTCAGCTACGTTGTTGGAACATTCGAAATCTAAGCGGACTGCTATGGGAATCTCGCCCTTTTCAGGGGAGATTAGGATGACCCCAGCACCAGCCCCTCGTTGGTTTCGTGCCCCATCGAAGTGCATCTTCCACACTTGGTTTTCGAAAGAATTTGCCAAAATGTGGTTTTGAACATGGTTTTGCAATATGCCTTCATCAGGCATTTCAACAAGAGTGGGATATGCATCCTCTAAGGGGAACTCAGCCACGTAATCTGCTAGGGCTTGCCCCTTAATGGAGATCTGGTGATGGTATTTCAGATCATACTCCATTAGAAGGAGTTGCCATTTGCCCAATCTACCCGTGAGAATGGGTTTTTCGAACAAGTGCTTGATTGGATCAAGCTTGGACACTATCCAGATCTCATGTTCTAGGAAATAGTGTATGAATTTCTGGCAGGCCCAGACTAGGGCCAAGCACGTCTTCTCCATGGCTTGATAATTTCGTTCATAAGCCAAGAGAGTTTTCGAAATATAGTAGATGGCATACTCCTTATGGGTGTCATCCTCGTATTGAGCCAACAGGGCTCCTAAAGCATTCATATGCACGGAGATGTATAGTGTAGACGCGCGAAAATCCCCGCCTCTTTGCCTTTTTCAGGGCTTTGGAGCAGATCCTCTCATGTGTCTAAGGCCTATGTATGCAAACAGGGCGTGCCAGCTAGCTTAGGTAAGCTAGCGAAGATATTTTTAACACTGACTTCTAAACGTGGCGACTGTGAGCAAGTAAGCTCTTGTCGTCGCAGACCTTCTTGCACCGATGCGCAAGGGTCAATCTGTACGCTTTGCAAAGAATCGAGTTTTTGGAGAGAAAGTGTATGAAGCGGTTCGAGGTGTCTATTTCGGGTCTTTAGAATGCGATTGCATGTTTTAGATCACGTGGATTTGCACGTGCCTAAGTCTTTTCTTTTATCCCTTTTCGGGCCACCTAGTTTGTGTGTTATGAACACTCCACTACGTGGGCGAATTCGAGCAGGGCTTGCTTTGATGCAATATGCGTCCTACCTTGTGGTATGGCGTAGATGCAATGCAAACTCACGCTACTCCAAAAGGAAAACCCGAAATGTAAAGACAATACTGAAGGGAAATAACTGAAGGGAAATAACCGAAGGGAAATAACCGAAGGGAAATAACCGAAGAGAGATATGTATATAGATTATGTATATGAGCCCTTACTCGGGTCTTGCAAATAAGAGCGAAGGCTCAATGTGGGTGCGTGCTGGAATTGAAAGACTTACACACACGACATGAAATTAAACCCAAATATAAATTGCAGTATGGCCTTGACTAAGGTCTTGGGAGTAAGAGCGAAGGCTCAATGTGTGTGAGAGTGCTTGAATTGAAGTACTACACACACGACATAAATGAAACCCAAATATAACTGCAATAAGGCCTTTACTAAGGTCTTGGGAGTAAGAGCGAAGGCTCAATGTGTGTGAAAGTGCTTGAATTGAAAGACTTACTCACACGACATGAAATAAAACCCAAATAGTATAGGTCGGCCCTTACTTGGGTCTTTCAAATAAGAGCGAAAGCTCAATGTGTGTGAAAGTGCTTGAATTGAAAGACTTACCCACACGACATGAAATAAAACCCAAATAGTATAGGTCGGTTAGGGCTGGGCTTGGGGTAGTGGTTAGGTGGTTTAGGTAGGGTGGTATGTAGATAAGGTGGGCTGGAAAGGGTTGGGCCAGATATTTTGAAAACTAGGGGTTTGGGTAGATTGTGGGCTAGGGGTGGTTTAGGGGTTTAGGGCTAGGTTAGGTGGTTGGGTTTTAGGGTGAGGTTTAGTGAGCTAGGTTAGGTGATTAGGCTAGGTTTAGGCTAGGTTTAGGGAAATTAACCTAGGTTTAGGGAAGTGGGTTAGGTGATTAGGTTGGAATTAGGCCGGGATTAGGGAAGTAGGTTAGGTGATTAGGTTCAGATTAGGGGTTTAGGCTAGGATTAGGCATTTTTGGGTTAGGTTTAGGTGAAGGAGCTCCCTTTGCATGGCCCATAGACCTTAACCACCTCATGTTGGAGCAGCCCTAGGTTATGTTTTGGCTAATTACAAGCTTAAACCCACTCAATTAGGCTAACCCACATGATTAAACCCAAACTTGACACACAAGTCAAGCTTAATTACAACACTCTTGATATTTTCCATCCCCACTCTCTCTCATGCCGAATATCCCACGTGAATTTCAAGTGGGCCCCACCTCCATTTATGAGAAGGTGATGTGGGCCATGGATATGGATATTGGATTGGATTTTTGAATCCAAATCCAAATCCAAGTCCACATATGGGTTTGGATTGGGATCTGGATATATATGGTCCAGATCCAATCCAAACTGAACTCTGACTCCTTCGAGCTGGGTTCAAAACGGACGATTTGTGCGGGGCCTGACAGCATCAGTACTCCGTCTGCGTTGGGTCTTCACCAACATGGTCGTCCGCCTCCGTTTCTGCCTTCCAGAGATGACTTCAAATGATATTTTGATAAGAACAGGGTCTTGGACGTTCGAGATCCTGGGGGTGTGGATCAGATACAAGAGTTGCTGTGCCGGGCTCGACATGTGCTCTGGTTCCGGGCTCTTCTTAGCTCTCCTGGTCCTGTCTTGATCGGGCCAAGCCGCTTCGGGGTTTCAAAACATGTTTTAAACAGGTTTTAAAAGCTATATTATATGTTTTCGAAATATAGAGTTCAAAACGTATGTACAGGGTTGTCTGGAAGGCTCCTGGGTTTCCAGACTCAAAAATGGCCCTTTGGGGCTGCTTTTACAAAACCAGATGAATTTGAGAAATTCGTGGGATTTCGGGGTGTTTACAAATGCCCCTCTTTGGCCTTGTCCAAATCGATTTGGATAAGCGCAAAGATGACAAACACCCCTTTTAATGTCTCCCTAGATCTATCCACGAAGAACATGGGATCGTCCCAATTTTAGCGAAATCTCAATTTACAAACTCTGGTAGGAGGAGATATCACGCCAAAGGGTTTTACTATGGAATCTGGTCCTAAACGGGATCATGTTTATGCAAGTACCATGCATGGAATGCAAATGACATGGGTGTGGTGCCAAGAGTGGCGACCTCCCAGAAACCAGATGTGGTCGAACTCTAGAGACTTACAAGGTCTATTGCTCCAAGTGAGCAAATCCTATGCTGTTCGATGTTCGGTTTTCAAAACTTATTTACAAAAGCTATTTACAAAAGGGACAATTGTCTTGAGCCTCGATCCTAAGGATCTCGAGCTCTTCGTGCTTGCCCTTGTTTGAGTCTTAACACTCGCTTATCTAGCGGAGATTTTATAAGAAGACAAGATTCATTTCAAATTCCTACGCCTTACTCGAAACATCGAATTCTCAAACAAGACGAAATTCAAGTAAGTAAATCCTATTTTTACTTTAGGATTCCTCGAAATGAACCATGCTTTAGCTTGGGATAAGCCAGGGATGGGAAAGAGATACCACGGTCCCTTCTGAAGCGTCCCGTGGTTTGAGGCACAGAAGGCGGAAAACTGCTCTTTTTGAGCTTTTTGGCCTCTTTTTCCTTTTTTTCATAGAGGGTCTCCCTTTGGGAGTATTTTTTTTCTTTAATCCCTCTTTTTCATAAGAGAATCGATTTTTCTTTTTGAAGTCTGGTTTCTTTCTTTTGGAAAGAGACTTTGAATGGGAAATTCCCTTTTGTTTTGGGCCTTTGTTTTCCTTTTGGAAGGAAAAGAGAAAAGGGGAGGACTTATCCCAAGCCTACACTCGATCCATTCCAGATCAGCCTATTTAGAAATAGCACGTACTACTTGCAAGTATCTTGCTATGTTGAACTAGGCCTTTCTTTGTAAGAAGAAGGATTTTGAAATGTAACCACGATTTTGAAAACTCCACTCTTTCACAAGTGCGAATTCTCTTCACTTAGGTTCACACGACTTGCCTTTGCACCTTATTCACATGTCTCAGGGCAGCTATCCCTCTAAAATTTTCGAAAACTGGAACTTAACCCAGATCCTACACATGATACTTCTTTAAGTATTGAATATTGATAGGATCTGCTAAATTCCTACCTTCTACATCGATCAACCAATACGAATTGTTCGTAGTGGTTGCTCGTACAACATAGGGTCCATCCCAGTTGGGGCGCCACTTGCCTAGGGGGTGTGGACCACGATGGTGGATGGTTTTTAAGACCAGATCTCCCACTTCAAAGTGGCGAGGTCTCATGTGCTTGCTATAATGTCGGGCTATCCTTTGCCGATATGCACGAGCATGATCCATGGCAAGGAGTCGCCTCTCATCTAGCAAATCTAGTTCGGCCATCCTAGTATGCTGAAGCGTCTCTAGGGGGAGGTCGAGTGCTATGGATGTATGAAATGAATGTAGTTGAGTATGAATGGGAAGAATGGCGTTTGTGCCATAGACAAACTCGAATGGTGTGGCATTCGTGGGAGTCTGGATGGAAGTCCTATAAGTCCATAAGGCTTCATCCAGCTTCTCGTGCCACGTCCTACCCTTCTCTAAGGTTTTCTCAATAATACTAATGAGAGTCTTGTTTGTGGCTTCGGCTTGTCCGTTGCCTTGAGGGTAGTAAGGCGAGGAGAAGTGGTGAGTTATGCCATACGTGTTGCACAACTTAACCATCCGCTCATTCTTGAATGGGGTACCATTATTAGACACAAGGTCTCGTGGAACCCCAAATCGAGCCAAGATATTCCTCCGGATGAAAGCCGCCACATGTTGCCCCATTACATTCGTTAGGGAAATGGCTTCCACCCACTTGGAGAAATACTCCGTGGCTGCTAAAATAAATCGATGCCCATTCGAGGCCTTTGGAAATATTGGGCCTACGATGTCAAACGCCCACATGGTAAATGGCTAGGGGCTGACCACGGAATGCAATGCAGATGAAGGGATATGAATGGCGTGCCCATGCACTTGACACGGATGACACTTCCTAACATGATCGTGACAATCCTTTTTCAGGGTGGACCAAAAATAGCCCCCTCTAAGTATTTTCATTGCCATCATGTTGGCATTAACATGACCTCCACATTCTCCATCGTGGAACTCATGCATCACTATCCTAGCCTCCTCTAGGTCGATACACCTAAGCAGAATGCCGGTAAAACTCTTTTTGTATAAGACCCCACCCAGAATGGTGTATCGGGTTGAAATCTTACGAATGAATGCCTTATCTTTGGATGTGACATCCTCGGTGAATCCCCCATTTTCTAAAAATTGTTTTATGTCATAGAACCATGGTTTTTCAATAGACTCTGGGTTGTTTTGGCAAATGTCCAAGTCGTGTGTGGATGGATGGGGCGCATGCCATATTTCCAAAGATCTGGTCCCTGAAATGGGATCGACCTTCAGGGCTGAGCCCAAGGAGGAGAGGGCATCGGCGATGCCATTGTCCTCTCTTCCTATGTGTGTGAGTTTACACGACTGGAAGGATTGGACCAATCGAGTGGCCAACTCGTGGTATGGAAGTAGTTTCTCATTACGTACTTGCCAAATTTTTAAAACTTGGTTTATGACAAGGAGCGAATCTCCAAAGACCTCAATGCACGATGCCCCTAGAGTTTTCGAAATCCTTAAGCCTTGTATGAGTGCTTCATATTCAGCTACGTTGTTGGAACATTCGAAATCTAAGCGGACTGCTATGGGAATCTCGCCCTTTTCAGGGGAGATTAGGATGATCCCGGCACCAGCCCCTCGTTGGTTTCGTGCCCCGTCGAAGTGCATCTTCCACACTTGGTTTTCGAAAGAGTTTGCCAAAATGTGGTTTTGAACATGGTTTTGCAATATGCCTTCATCAGGCATTTCGACAAGAGTGGGATATGCGTCCTCTAAAGGGAATTCAGCCACGTAATCTGCTAGGGCTTGCCCCTTAATGGAGATTTGGTGATGGTATTTCAGATCATACTCCATTAGAAGGAGCTGCCATTTGCCCAATCTACCCGTGAGAATGGGTTTTTCGAATAAGTGCTTGATTGGATCAAGCTTGGACACTATCCAGATCTCATGATCTAGGAAATAGTGTCTGAACTTCTGGCAGGCCCAGACTAGGGCCAAGCACGTCTTCTCCATGGCTTGATAATTTCGTTCATAAGCCAAGAGAGTTTTCGAAATATAGTAGATGGCATACTCCTTATGGGTGTCATCCTCGTATTGAGCCAACAGGGCTCCTAAAGCATTTACATGCACGGAGATGTATAATAAAAGCGGTTTTCCTTGTTTTGGAGGATTCAAAACGGGGGGATTAACCAAGTATGCCTTCAGTCTCTCGAAGGACTTTTGGCATTCGTCATCCCATAAGAATTTCGTACCCTTCCTCAACAGTTTGTTAAAGGGTTCGCATCTAGTTGCCAGATTCGATATGAATCGGCGCACGGATTGTAATCGACCCTGGAGGCTACGGATTTGGGTGAGATTGGAGGGTGGAGCCATGTCTATGATAGCTCGACACTTAGAGGGGTCGACTTCTATTCCCCTTTGGCTCACATTTTTGAAGCTTCCCTGATTCTACCCCGAATACACATTTTTGAGGGTTTAGCTTTACTTTGTAAAGCCTAAGCCTTTCAAAAATCTTTTGTAAACATTCGATATGGGTGCATCGGGTTTTGGATTTTGCCAAGAGATCATCTACATACACTTCTACAAGCTCATGAATTTGATCATGGAAGATCGTGGTCATGGCTCGTTGGTATGTTGAGCCGGCATTTTTCAAACCAAAGGGCATGACCGTATAGCAATACGTGCCCCAAGGGGTTGTGAAGGCGGTCTTACCCTGTTCTCGTGGACTTAGTTTGATTTGATTATAGCCTGAATAGCCATCCATAAATGAAAACATTTCATGATTTGCAATACTATCGAATATCAAATCTATGTTTGGTAAAGTATAATTATCCTTTGGAGTGGCTTTATTCAGGTTTCTGAAATCGATGCATATTCTAATTTTCCCATTGGCTTTTTGAACTACAACAATATTTGATAACCAATCAGAATACACAATGGGTTTTATAAATCCGGCTTTTAGCAGATCTTCTAAACCCTCTTTAACTTGCGTGTGTACATTCGGGTGTATTTTCCTAAGCTTCTGCTTTATGGGTTTTACACCTGCATCTAAGAGAAGACGATGTTCGACAATGCTGGGATCTATGCCCGGCATGTCTTCATACGTCCATGCAAACACATCTAAATAGGTTCGTAGAAATGCAATGAATGCTAACCTTTCAGTTTCATGCAAGCATGCGCCTATTTTGATGGTTTTGGGATTGGAATCATCCCCTAGGTTCACCTCTATGAAATCTCCTCCTACTGATTGGAAAGGTTTTTCAAAATCGAGAATCTTATGAAATTCGGGGAGCTCAGAAGTGGGATCCTCCTCAAGGGGATCCACTTCCGGGCTTTGATCATTCTCGTGGGCTATAGACCCGAGGGAATTTGATGCATGGTTTTCAAAATGACCTGGTTTTGTACTTGGATTTTCAAGTGATTTCGAAACTTTTGGTCTGGCTATGCAGACGACGTTTCTTTCGAAATCCTTTTCTTTTGTCAAAGTCCTACCAGGAGCAGCTATGTACAAAATCTTTTTGGTATTTTCCAAATTTTCGATTTTTTTGGGTTTTTGTAAAACAAGAACTTTTGGAACTATACAAAGCACTCTATTTTCGAGTTTTTGTTTTTCCATTGTTTTTGGTTTTTCTTGTTTTTTGATTTTTTTTTTATTTTAAGCTTTTCCAATGTTTTTGTATTTTTAGAAAAAGGGATCTTCCGTCATACCTACAAAGGGAAAACACTAGGAGTTAGACTCGGAATAGGAGATCTAAATCGTAGGTTTCTTCTAAGGCAGGTTCCGGGGCACCCTTGACCTAGGTGGTCACAGGGGGTAGCTCCGGCGGTATTCGGGGAGTATAGCCGATCCCATATCGGCTTGGATTGGCCCTAGGAAGGATGGGCTCTAGGAGACCCTGGTTTTGTGCCCCTAGACTTTTGTAGGGCGTGTAGCCCATGTTCAACAACATGTTCCATGACTTTTTGTTTTTTGAAAAATTTTGATATAAGTCGTGGTCTTGGAACATGCTATCGTCCATATTGTGCTCATATGGCCTCTTGTCTAGGGGCTTTGGAAATAGGGAATGCTTGGATCGTCCTAGAACGGTTAAGATCGGGAGGGGGCCTACTTTGGGCGGCCCCTTCACATATACAACCTTCCTAGGGTTGTTTAACACGAGCCGAGGTGGCTCAATCACAATTTGCCCCAAGTTAGCCTCATGGGCCTGGGAGCTCGATAGACAAGGGGAGTTTATGATCCCCTGAAGCTGTGGGTGACTCTCACCTAGGATCACTACGACCTGGTCCCTAAAAGGGATCTTGACACACCTGTGGAAGGTGGATGGCACAGCGCACAAACTGTGTATCCAGGGCCTTCCCAGCAACAGGTTATAATGGGGGTGGATGTCCAAGACATGGAACACCCCCGTGTGTTCGATCCCTCCCGTTTCCATTGGGAGTTCGATGGATCCTAAAGGTCTATACGCATTCCCATCGTATCCAGTGATAACGATGGGGCTGGGGTTCACTGAAGTCAAGGTGACTCCGATTTTATACGCCACATGAAGTGGAAGGATGTTGAGCCCTCCTCCACCATCGACTAGGCACCTATCCATAGAGTGGTTGTTTAGAACCACCTCGATATGCAGGGCCTGGTTATGGGTTTCGTAGGATCTATCTACATCATTTTCTGAGAAAGTGATGGGCGATTTTGCTCCTAATAAAGCCACTTGGGCAGACAAGGATTTCGGACTTATGTTCGAATCAACCTTGGCCCTTTCTAGAATTTTCTCTAATACAAGTCTATGCCTAGGCGAGGTTTTTATAAGCTCTAAGATAGACATGTGAATAGGAATCTTTGAAAGGTGGTTTTTGAAGTCATAAGGATTTAGGATGACTTTGTCCTTCTCTGCTTTTGGCAAAACACTAGGGATACATGCTTTTGAGGGGCCAGGCACACTGACCACCTTTTGAGCACCTTGAAGGTGCGGGGTTTGATAGATCCTCCCGGATCTAGTGACTTCCCCCACGACCAACCTAGGGTTCACGCTAAATTTGGCTCTAAGGATGAGCTGAGGAGAACCTTGGATTTTCAAAACTGGTTTTGCCGGGGATTTCACTTTTGGTGGTCCCCGAATGATGACTTGGGCGGACTTCTTGTACAGTACAAGAATGGGCGCACAAGTGGGTCGACCAGGTTCTAGTTTTTGTGCTAGTTCCTTGGAAATGGTGAGGGTACATACCTCCTTTCCTTTCCCACTGCCACTGGCGTGTTTGTCAAAGGGTTCTTTGAAGATAGCTTGAGGTGGCTCAGGTTCCGCAGTGACTTGGAGCCGTCCTTCTGCTATCAAGTTCTCAATTTTATTTAAGAGGGAGAAGCAGCGTTTGGTATCATGGCCTTTGAGCCGATGATACTTACAAAATTTGTTTAAATACCCCCTTTGGAAGTGACTCCTTCGGGGATTTCAGGGAGTTCTATCATGCCCTGGGCAAGTAGGAGGTCTAGCACCTCCGACACAGGTTGCCCCAGTGGAGTGTACTCCCGTTTTTCAATCGGTTTTTGAAAATTTCGATACCTCTTATTTTCTAACTTTTCAAAATTTTTGGAAGTGCCCGCCACGCCTGAATCCACCCGGACATTGGCGATTTTATGGGGCTTTGCCCCTTTGTCCCTCGTGGGTAGCCTGTATGTGATGGGCTTTTCCAAGCGGGTTTTGGAAACGGCACTTCCTTTCCACAAGTGATCGTATGTCCCTTTTCGTAAGTTGGTTTCGAAAAGGGAGGCCTTTTTGATCAACTTATGGAAAGTTGAGATCTCATGGAAAGAGAGAAGGGTTTTTAACTCGCTTTTAAAGTTATCCAGGATGAGCATGACCGCGCATCCTTCGGATATGGGCTCTCTCACTTGGCCCAAAAGCGACCTCCATCTTATAATGAAGGCATGTACGTCTTTGTTCATGCCTTGCTTTGTATCCCTTAAGGTATATAGAGTCAGCGTGACTTCTACGTTGTGTGCAAATCTTTGCATGAAGCAGTTCGCTAACTCTTCAAAAGTAGCGAACTAGCTTAAGTCGTAGGAGCCATTTGGCAGCTGTGCCTTTAAGGGATAAAGGGAACCAATACACCCATTTCATCGAGTCCTTTTTCTTCTTATGGGCTCGACGCGAGAAAAGCTGCAAGTGAGACCTTGGGTCTCCCATGCCATCATACCGATGGAAGTTCGGTATTTCATCGTCACTGTCTGTTTCGTAATCCATAGGAAGGAAATCAGACAGGGCGTAGCTTCTTTTCTCTTTATTCTGCCCTTTAAGCAACTACTGTAGGGCTTTACGGTCCTTTTGTGTGAAGGACTCTTGGTATTGGTTGCCTTCCATTACGGAGGCCTCTTTGTGCTTGCGAGGTTTTTCAGATTTCTTTTTAGGCCTTTGTTCACCATTTGATGAACATGAATCGCCTACTTCAGCCTCTTGGCTGAGAGCATCGATTTTGGCCTCAAACTCCCTTCTCAAGTCCTCGATTTCATCTAGTTTTATTTTGTTTTTGAAAATCCTCCTAGAGTGAGAACTTGATGCGCATGAGCCTTGGCTCGACACTTCACTTGAATTGGATTTTGACATGCTTTTCAAGCTTTTCAAAATGTCCTAAGTACAAGCAAAGAAAACAAGTTAAAATGACACCTTTTTAACAAAATTTTCGCAAAACTTCCACCTTAAAAACTCGATTTTTCAAAGGCTCACGTCCCACCGGGGGTGCCAATCTCTGTAGACGCGCGAAAATCCCCACGCCTCCCCGCCTTTTCTAGGCTTGGAGTGGATCCTCTCGTGCATCTAAGGCCTATTTATGTAAACAGGGCGTGCCAGCTAGCTTACTTAAGCTAGCGAAGATATATTTAAACTGACTTCTAATCGTGGCGACTGTGAGCAAGTGAGCTCTTGTCGTCGCAGACCTTCTTGCACCGATGCACAAGGGTCAGTCTGTACGCTTTGCAAAAATCGAGTTTTTGGGATAGAAAGCCTATGCAGCGGTTCGAGGTGTCTAATTCGGGTCTTTTAGATACGATTGCAGATTTTAGATCACGTGGATTTTGCACGTGCCTAAGTTTTTCCTTTTATCCCTTTACGGGCCACCTAGTTTGTGTGTTATGAACACTCCACTACATGGGCGATTTTGAGCGGGGCTTGCTTTGATGCAATATGCGTCCTACCTCGTGGTATGGCGTAGATGCAATGCAAACACACGCTACTCCAAAGGGAAAACCAGAATGTAAAGACAATGCCGAAGGGAAATGACCGAAGGGAAATGACCGAAGGGAAATAACCGAAGGGAAATGACTTGAAATGTAAATGCCGAAGGGAGATATGTATATAGAGTATGTATATGGGCCCTTACTCGGGTCTTGCAAATAAGAGCGAAGGCTCAATGTGTGTGAGTGCTTGAATTGAAAGACTTACACACACGACATGAAATGAAACCCAAATAGTATAGGTCGGCCCTTACTTGGGTCTTTCAAATAAGAGCGAAGGCTCAATGTGTGTCAGTGCTTGAATTGAAAGACTTACACACACGACATGAAATGAAACCCAAATAGTATAGGTCGGCCCTTACTTGGGTCTTTCAAATAAGAGCGAAGGCTCAATGTGTATGAGTGCTTGAATTGAAAGACTTACACACACGACATGAAATGAAACCCAAATAGTATAGGTCGGCCCTTACTTGGGTCTTTCAAATAAGAGCGAAGGCTCAATGTGTGTGAGTGCTTGAATTGAAAGACTTACACACACGACATGAAATGAAACCCAAATAGTATAGGTCGGCTCTTACTTGGGTCTTTCAAATAAGAGCGGGTTAGGGTGGAAGGCTAGGATTAGGCCAGGATTAGGTTGGCCCTTACTAGGGAAGTGGGTTAGGTGATTAGGTTGGGATTAGGCCGGGATTAGGGAAGTAGGTTAGGTGATTAGGCTCAGATTAGGGGTGGATTAGGGTGGAAGGCTAGGATTAGGTATTTTTGGTTAGGTTTAGGTGAAGGAGCTCCTTTTGCATGGCCCATAGACCTTAACCACATCATGTTGGTGCAGCCCCTTGGTTAGGTTTTGGCTAATTACAAGCTTAAACCCACTTAATTAGGCTAACCCACATGATTAACCCCAAACTTGACACACAAGTCAAGCTTAATTACAACACACACTTGATCTTATCCACCCCCACTCTCTCTCATGCCCATAATCCCATGTGAAATTCAAGTGGGCCCCACCTCCATTTTTGAGAAGGTGATGTGGGCCATGGATATGGATATTGGATTGGATTTTTGAATCCAAATCCAAATCCAAGTCCATACATGGGTTTGGATTGGGATCTGGATATATATGTTCCAGATCCGATCCAAACTAAACTCTGACTCCTTCAAGCTGTGTTTGAAACGAACGGTTTGTGCGGGGTCTGACAGCATCAGTGCTCCGTCTGCATTGGGTCTTCGCCAACATGATCGTCCGCCTCTGTTTTGCCTTCCGAAGATGACTTCAAATGATGTTTTGATGATAACAGGGTCTTGGACGTTCGAGATCCTAGGGGTGTGGATTTGATACGAGAGTTGTTGTGCCGGGCTCGACATGTGCTCCGGTTCCGGGCTCTCCTTAGCTCTCTTGGTCCTGTCTGGATTAGGCCAAGCTGCTTCGGGGTTTCAAAACATTTTTTAAAAAGGTTTTAAAAGCCATATTGTATGTTTTCGAAATATAGAGTTCAAAACATATGTACAGGGTTGTCTAGAAGGCTCCTGGGTTTCCAGACTCAAAGTAGCCCTTTGGGGCTGCTTTTACAAAACCAGATGGATTTTAGAAATTCGTGGGATTTCGGGGTGTTTACAGGGCCCCACCTCCATTTATGAGAAGGTGATATGGGCCATGGATGTGGATATTGGATTGGATCTTTGGATCCAAATCCAAATCCAAATCCCAATCCAGATGCATGTTTGGATCTGGATCTGGATATATATGGTCCAAATCCGATCCAAATCTGATTTTCTGACTCCTTCGTGGTATTTTGAGACAGGCGGTTTCTGCGGGGCCTGACAGCATCAGTACTCTGTCTTGAGTTGGGTCTTCACCAACATTGTCGTCCGCTCTTCTTCTCACCTTCTGGAGATCATTTTAACAAATTTGTTGATAACAGGGGCTTGGATGTCCGAGATTTTGGGGATGATTCTGATACAAAAGTTGATGTGTCGGGCTTGACGTATGCTCCGGGTCTGGGCTCTCTTTTGCTTCTTCGGTTCTGCTTTCGTCAGGCGAAGTCACTTTTTGGGGTTTCAAAATATCTTTTTAAGGTTTTAAAAGCTGTATGTATATATTTTCAAAACATATATGATTTAAACATATGTACAGGGTTGCTTGGAAGGCTCCTGGGTTTCCAGACTCAAAATAGCCCTTTGGGGCTGCTTTTGTAAAACCAGGTAATTTGAGAAAATCGTGGGATTTTGGGCTGTTTACACACCCCATGCCCTTAGTTCCCACCTAACACCCCAACTCCATATCCCATCCCATGCCATACACTCCCAGCAAAACCCAACCTCAGTCGTGAACCTCACCTCTCAAGCACAAACGTGCCACTCTTTAGTGTCGTGAACCTCATCCCTGAAGCCTACCCTCAAGCTTGAAGGCTCCATTTTGCCATCTTTTGCTTCAAGCTTCAAGGAAGACTCATCCGTGGGTGTGAAGCCAAGCAAACTCATGAAGATTGGAGTGGACAAACATCTGAATCACGTAAGTGTTTTTAATTAGGTATTTCATATCTCCTTTCTACACTTTGATTCAATTTGGATACGGGGATGTATTAATGGAACCTAGTCTCCCCCCGGTTGTAATAACTTGGTTTGCTACACAAAGCACACACGAGCACTTGAGCCTTAGCTCTTACTCGTACACAAGCACCCACGTGCACCATTGAGCCTTCGCTCTTACTCCTAAGAATCTAGTAAGAGCTGCGTGAGTTGTCTTTAAATTTATACACTCACACACGCGTGCATTGAGCTTTTGCTCTTATTCTATATAAGTATTTCAATTCAGCTGGGTTGTTACATTAAGTCGTGTGAGTTTGTCTTTCTTTTACACACTCACACACAAAGAACACCTGAGCGCTCGTGCACCTCACGCACCATTTTGGCCTTGGCAGCCACTAAGATATAGTTATATTTCTATACTTTCCGCTGCGTTTTCCCGGTTCAGTTGCGTGTGTTTGTCTTTCCATTTACACACAAACACAACACATGCACGTTGGCGACCTTCGGGCCCATATATATATAGTTGTATTTCCCTTCTGCTATGTCTTTAAACTTCGGGTTTTACGGTTCAGCTGTGTGAGTTGCATTTCAATTTATACACGGCATACACTTACACAATTGAGCCTTTCCACTCTTAAGATATAGCTATATTTCCCTTTTGCAATTTCCCTTACGCAATTTCCCTTAAGCATTGTCTTTCAATTCCAGGTTTTCCCGTTCAGTTGTGTGAGTTTGCATTGCATATTTGCCATACAATGAGCTAGGGCGCTTGCTTGCATCAAAGCAAACCCCATACACCCATGCAAAAATCGCCCATACTTAGGCACTTGATGCACACATCACACGCCTAATTGGCTAAAACCCGAGACATAGGAAACGTACAAATCCTACGTTGATAAATCTGCAACAAGACAAGTGAAACCGATCAAACACTTTGCATACTTTTCAAAAAGGTTATGTTTGCTCAAAATCGACCTTTTAAAGCATACAGACTGACCCTTGCGCATCGGTGCAAGAAGGTCTACGACGAAAAGACTTGTCCACAGTCGCCCCAAACCAGTTATATATTTTCAAAACTTACTTCGCTAGCTTGAGTAAGCTAGTTGGCACACCCTTTTAGCGACTTAGACATACGAAAAGGTTCGCTCTAGGCCCTAAGAAGCCCGGGGTCGGAAATTTCCACGTGTCTACAATATACTCCTATTTTTCAAAAGTTTTTTGTAACTTTTTTTTATTTTTTGTTTCAAACTTTTTGGAAGTACTCGCCGGGCTTGGATCCACTCGAACGTTTGCAACTTTTTGGGGTTTTTCCCCTTTGTTCATAGTGGGTAACCCGTAAGTTCCGGGTTTTTCCAAACATGACTTTTGTAAAATGTTCCCTTTCCATAAGTGATCGTAGACTCCCTTTTTCTGATTTGTTTCAAAGAGGGAAGCTTTCTTGATCAACTTATGGAAAGTTGAGATTTTGTGCAAAGAGAGAAGAGTTTTCAATTCATTTTAAAAATTATCGAGGATGAGCATTACTGCGCATCCTTCAGAAATTGGCTCTCTTACTTGCTCGAGGAGGGACCTCCAATGAACGATGAATGCGTGTACATCCTCGTTCACAGCTTGCTTGGTATCCCTCAAAGTGTTTAAAGTTAGCATTACTTCTACATTATGTAAAAAACTTTGCATAAAGCAGTTCGCTAACTCTTCAAAAGTTGTGAACTGGCTTAAATCGTAGGAAGCAAGCCATTTTGAAGTAGTACCTTTGAGGGAAAGGGGAAACCAATATATCTACTTTGTCAAGTCCTTCATCCTTTTGTGGGCTCGACAGGAAAAAAGTTGCAGGTGGGATCTAGGATCCCCCGTGCCATCATACTGATGAAAGTTCGGTATCTCGTCGTCACTGTCTGTTTCGTAATCCAAAGGAAGGAAATCAGACAGGACGTACGTTCTCTTTTCTTTATTTTTCCCTTTTAGCAGCTGCTGCAGGGCTTTTCGGTCCTTGTGAGTGAAGGACTCATGATATTGGTTTCCCTCCATTATGGAGGTTTCTTTGGGCTTTTTAGACTTGTTGAATTTTTTCTTAGCTTTTGCCGGTTCGCCATGAGATGAACAAGAATCAGTTGCCTCTGCCTCTTGGCTAAGTGTAGCGATTTTCGCTTCGAAGTCTTTTTGCAAGTCTTCAATCTCTTCTCTTCTGTTTTTGAAATTTTTCGAAAGTTTTTTGGAATGGGAACTTGATGAGCGCGAGAGACGCCTAGACACTTCATTGGAGTCTAAACTCGACATGACTCCAATCCTTTGTTTTGAAAATCAACTACAAAATGCAAAAGACAAAGAGTTTAAATACTGTAGACGCAGAAAATTCTCGCTCTTGGTTCTTAGGCCTGAAGCGAACCTTTTCGTGTGCCTAAGTACTAATTAAGCAAAAGGGCATGCCAGCTAACTTACTTAAGCTAGCGAAGATATATTTTAAACCTGACTCTTAACGTGGTGACTATGAGCAAGCAAGCTCTTGTCGTCGCAGACCTTCTTGCACCGATGCGCAAGGGTCAGTCTGTATGCTTTTAAAATCGAGTTTTTCAGTGTAAGAACCTACGAAAACGTGTTTGAGGTGTTTGATTCGGGTTGTTTTTGGTATGATTTTCAGATTTTATTTCACGTGGATTTACACGTGCCTAAGTCTTTCTTTTTATCCCTTTTTTGGGCAAACTAGGGGTGTGTTATGAACACTCAATCTAAATGGGGCGACTTTTGAGCAGGAGTATGGGGTTTGCTTTGATGCAATATGCGTCCTAACTCATGGTATGGCGTATATGCAATGCAAACTCACGCAACTCCAAAGGGAATACCCGAATTTAAAAGACAATGCCGAAGGGAAATGACTTGTAATGGAAATTACCGAAGGGAAATGACTTGTAAATGTAAATTGCCGAAGGGAAATTGCAAAAGGGAAATATGGCTATATCTTAAGAGCGGAAAGGCTCAATAGTGCAAGTGTGTGCCGTGTATATATGTAAAGACTACGCACACTGTTGAACCTTAAAACCCAAATCTTAAAGACATAGCCGAAAGGGAAATACGTATATAATATATATGGGCCCTTACTTGGGTCTTGGAAGTAAGAGCGAAGGCTCAATGTGGGTGCATGTGAAAATGTAAAGACAACACACACGACTTTAAATGAAACCCAAATATAAATTGCAATATGGCCTTAACTAAGGTCTTGGGAATACGAGCGAAAGCTCAATGTGTGTGAGTGCGAGAATTGAAGTACTACGCACACAACATGAAATTAAACCCAAATATAAATTGCAATATGGCCTTAACTAAGGTCTTGGGAGTAAGAGCGAAAGCTCAATGTGTGTGAGTGCGAGAATTGAAGTACTACACATACGACATGAAATTAAACCCAAGGAAAGTATAACACGGCCCTTACTTGGGTCTTGCAAATAAGAGCAAAAGCTCAATGTGTGTGAGTGCGAGAATTGAAAGACAACACACACAACTTAAACAAAACCCCACGCAACTTAAAGTATATAAATAAACTTATATCTTAAGGGCTGATTAGGCCCGTGTGTGTTCAAAATCGTGCACAACTAAGAGCGAGGTAGGCTCAAGTGCACGTGTGTGTGGGTGTGCCAAGCCACGTTATTACAAGCGGGGGAAGACAATGCTCCATTATTACAACCCCGTATCAAATTTAATTTAACTTAATCAAGTCTACAAATAAGGACCGAGTTAGGCACTTACGTATAGCTGGTCCGGAGGTGACTTGCTTGAGCTTGGGCTTGGGCTTCGCCTTGGGCTGCAAGAGGGAGCTCCTCGGAATGGCACGGCAAGGGTGTGTGGCCGGGTGACAAAGGAGCACGGGTGGTTGTGGCACCTTGGGGACTTGCCGGCTGAATGGGATGGTGCGGCTATGGTGTCTCGGGCTGAAGTGATTAAGGAGGGTCACTAAGGTATAGGGATGGTGCGGCTATGGTGTCTTGGGCTGAAGTGATTAAGGAGGGTCACTAAGGTATAGGGCTGGTGCTAGGGAAGGTGGCGCTAAGGGGTGACTAAAGGGAAGATGTCTAAGGAAGAGGGTGTGGCTGGCCGGGTGACTTGGGTGTAGTCGGCTATGACTGGCCAACTAGGGGTGGTTTAAATGGTGGTCGGCTAGGGTAGCTAGGGGATGTCACGGATGGGAAAGGTAGGGTGTTGGGGAAGGTGGAGTTAAGGGGCGGTTGAGAGTGGAAGGGGCAGGTCCTAGAGAGCATGGTAAGGTGGTTGGGGTGTGTAAACACCCCGAAATCCCACGAATTCCTCAAATCAACCTGGTTTTGTAAAAGCAGCCCCAAAGGGCTATTTTGAGTCTGGAAACCTAGGAGCCTTCCAGGCAACCCTGTACATATCATTTAAACTTTATATGTTTTAAATATGGTTTTAAAAACCTTTTAAAACACGTTTTGAAACCCCGAAGCAGCTTGGCGTAAGCAAGACAAGACCAGAAAAGTCAAAGAGAGCCCGGAACCGGAGCACAAGTCAAGCCCGGCACAACAACTCTCATATTGAATCCATCCCCAGGATCTCAAACGTCCAAGACCCTGTTATCATCAAAACATAACTTGAAGTCACCTCCGGAAGGCAAAAATAGAAGCGGATGATCATGTTGGTGAAGACCCAACGCAGACGGAGTACTGATGCTGTCAGACCCCGCACAAACCGTTCATTTCAAACACAGCCCGAAGGAGTCAGAATTCAGTTTGGATTGGATCTGGACCATATATATCCAGATCCCAATCCAAACCCATGTGTGGACTTGGATTTGGATTTCGATCCAGAGATCCAATCCAATATCCATATCCATGGCTCACATCACTTCTCATAAATGGAGGTGGGGCCCACTTGAATTTCACATGGGATTATGGGCATGAGAGAGAGTGGGGGAGGATAAGATTAGAGTGTGTTTGTAATTAAAGTGGGTTAGCCTAATTAAAGTGGGTTTAAGCTTGTAATTAGCCAAAACCTAACCTAGGGCTACACCAACATGATGCAACAAGGCCTATGGGTCATGCAAAGGGAGCTCCTTAACCCCACCCTAACCAAAAACCCCTAATCCTAGCCTTTTACCCTAATCCTGTCCTAATCCTAGCCTAATCACCTAACCCACTTCCCTAATCCCGGCCTAATCCCAACTTAATCACCTAACCCACTTCCCTAATCCTTCCCTAAACCTAGGTTAATTTCCCTAAGCCTAACCTAATCCTAGCCTAATCACCTAACCCACCTCACTAAACCTCACCCCAAAACCAACCCACCTAGCTAAACCGTAAACCTCTAAACCACCCTACCTAAACCTAGCACACCATCTACCCAAAACCCCTTGTATGAAAATATCTGGCCCCTCTCCAAAACCAGCCCATCTTATCACCACACCTCCACCCCTAGACCACCTTGCCACCTTCCTAATACCACCCCCAACCGACCTCTTCAGCCCTATATAAACCCCCCCCAAGGGACGGGTTTTCCAAGTTCTCCCATCCTCTCTCCAGCCCAACCGAGCCCAGCCAGCCCAGCCACTCCCAGCCAAGTCTTCCACCTGCATCATAGCCGGCCACCACCTGGCTCCACCTGCACCACCACACTGCAGCCGGCCAACCACCCGTCGCCACCCTTTTCATCCGGCCGAACCATCCACTTCAACCACCTGGCTGCTCCTTTTCCATCCGCCGCCTCCCATCACCACCCGGTTAGTACCTCCACCCCACTCCACCTTTTCTTCGCTCCCCCTCCACTCTCAACCACCTACACCACCACCACATCACCCTAACACCAGCCACCCTCCATCCTACCCATTCGGCCAGACCTTAGCCACTCCAACCACCCGCCATTACCTAGCCACCCTAGCTACACTCGGCCACTCCACTTAACTCCCTAAGACCTACCCATATCACTTCGCCACAGCTGGCCACCACCTTACCCTATACCCTAGCTAGCTCCCTTCCCATCTACGACAGCCCTAGCTACCTTAGCAACCACCACCATCGAGTCTCCCTTAGTCGGCCACTCAAACCGACTGTTCCATATCCATTCGGCCAGCCACCCACCAGGTATATACCTCCCTTAGGCACTCCCTTAGACACTCCCTTAGGCTCCCATTTAGTGTCACATTTCCTAACACTACACCCTCCCTTAGTGACCCTACTTAGTCACTTTAGCCCAACACACAAAGTCAGCCCATTCCTAGCAGCCGGCCATCTTCAAGGCGTCCCTCCTGCGCACCATTTCCATCCGGCCAGCAGCCCCTCTTGCCGTTCAACTCCGCGGAGCTCTCTCTTGCAGCCCAAGGTGAAGGCCAAGCCCACGCTCAAGCAAGGCATCTTCGGACCAGCTATAAGTAAGTGCCTAACTCGGTCCTTAGTTGTATACTTGCTTAAATTTAATTCGATACGGGGTTGTAATAACGGAGCATAGTCTCCCCCCGCTTGTAATAACGTGGCTTGGCACACCCACACACACGTGCACTCTCTTAGTCGTGCACGATTTTGAACACACACGGGCCTAATCAGCCTCGAAGATATAAATATATATATATATACTTTAACTTGCGTAGGGTTTTGCTTGAGTTGAGTGTGTTGTCTTTCCATTCAAGCACTCACACACATTGAGCCTTCGCTCTTATTTGTAAGACCCAAGTAAGGGCCGTGTTATACTATTTGGGTTTCATTTCATGTTGTGTGCGTAGTACTTGAATTCAAGCACTCACACACATTGAGCCTTCGCTCTTATTTGTAAGACCCAAGTAAGGGCCGTGTTATACTATTTGGGTTTAATTTCATGTTGTGTGCGTAGTACTTCAATTCAAGCACTCACACACATTGAGCTTTTGCTCTTATTCCCAAGACCTTAATCAAGGCCATATTGCAAGTTATATTTGGGTTTTATTTCATGTCGAGTGTGTAGTCTTTCAATTCAAGCACGCACCCACATTGAGCCTTCGCTCTTATTTGTAAGACCCAAGTAAGGGCCGTGTTATACTATTTGGGTTTAATTTCATGTTGTGTGCGTAGTACTTCAATTCAAGCACTAACACACATTGAGCTTTCGCTCTTATTCCCAAGACCTTAGTTAAGGCCATATTGCAAGTTATATTTGGGTTTTATTTCATGTCGTGTGTGTAAGTCTTTCAATTCAAGCACGCACCCACATTGAGCCTTCGCTCTTATTTGGCAAGATCCGAGTAAGGGCCCATATATATCTTATATACGTATTTCCCTTCGACATTTACATTACAAGTCATTTCCCTTCGGTTATTTCCCTTCGGTTATTTCCCTTCGGCATTGTCTTTACATTCGGGTTTTCCCTTTGGAGTAGCGTGAGTTTGCATTGCATCTACGCCATACCACGAGGTAGGACGCATATTGCATCAAAGCAAACCCGTACTCCCGCTCAAATTCGCCCCATGTAGTGGAGTGTTCATAACACACACCTAGGTGGCCCATAAAGGGATAAAAAGAAAGACTTAGGCACGTGCAAATCCACGTGATCTAAAATCTGCAATCGCATTAAAAAGACCCGAATCAAACACCTCGAACCGCTTTCGTAGGCTTTTTCTACCCTAAAAACTCGATTTTTAAAGCATACAGACTGATCCTTGCGCATCGGTGCAAAAAGGTCTGCGACGACAAGAGCTCACTTGCTCACAGTCGCCACGTTAGAAGTCAGGTTAAAATATATCTTCGCTAGCTTAGGTAAGCTAGCTGGCACGCCCTCTTTATACAAATAGGACTTAGACACATGAAAGGATCCGCTCCAGGCCTAAGAAACCGGGGAGGCAGGGATTTTCTTGCGTCTACAGGGTGTCACTAAGGAGGAAGGTAGGGAAGCGGGTGGTGTGATGGGCTATGTCTGGCCGAATGGGGAAGGGTGGCAGGAAGGCTGTGATGGAGCTTTGTGGTGGTATGGATGGCTGAGAGTGGTGGGGGAGAGAAGAGAAGATGGAGTTGGGTTGAGGTACTAACCGGATGGGTGAGGGAAGTTGGTGTCCAAGGAGGGCAGCTGGGTGATGAAGGTGGATGGAGCTAGCCGGGCAGTTGGTGGAGACGTGGAGTGGAGCAGGCCGGGAGTAGTGGTGGCATGAGGTGGTGCAGGCCGGGGGTAGTGGTGGCGTGAGGTGGAAGAAGAGAGCAAGGTGAGATAGGGCTCGACTGGCCCAAGAGTTGGATGGAAAAACCTGAAAAACTCGCCCACTAGGGGGGGTTTTTATAGGTTTTTCCAAGGTCGGCTGGGAGTGGTTTTGAGAGGGTGGTTAGGTGGTTAGGTGGTGTGGGTGTGGGTGTGGTGATAAGGTGGGTTGGTTTTGAGGGGGGGGCAGATATTTTATTTAGGTGGTTTTAGGGATATGGTGTGTTAGGGTTTAGGAGGGGTGGTTTAGTGGTTTAGGGCTTAGCTAAGTGGGTTCGGTGATTAGGCTAGGATTAAGGAAATTAGGCTAGGTTTAGGGAAGGATTAGGGAAGTGGGTTAGGTGATTAGGTTGGGATTAGGGAAGTGGGTTAGGTGATTAGGCTAGGATTAGGCTGGGATTAGGGTAAAAGGCTAGGATTAGGGGTTTTGGCTTAGGATTGGGTTAGGGAGCTCCCTTTGTATAACCCATAGACTTCATTGCATCATGTTGGTGCAGCCCTAGGTTAGGTTTTAGCTAATACAAGCTTAAACCCATACTAATTAGGCTAACCCACATGATTAACCCCAAACTTGAAATACAAGTCAAGCTTAATACATTCCCCTCATGCTTATCCTCCCCATTCTCTCTCATGCCCATAATCCCACGTGAATTTCAAGTGGGCCCCACCTCCATTTATGAGAAGGTGATGTGGGCCATGGATGTGGATATTGGATTGGATCTTTCGATCCAAATCCAAATCCACACATACGTTTGGATTGGGATCTAGATATATATGGTCCAGATCCAATCCAAACTGAATTCTGACTCCTTCAGGGTATGTTCAAAACGAACGGTTTGTGCGGGGTCTGACAGCATCAGTACTCCGTCTACATTGGGTCTTCGCCAACATGGTCGTTCGCTTCTGTTTTCACCTTCCGGAGATGATTTCATATGTTTTTTGCTGATAATAGGGACTTGGACGTTCGAGATCCTGGGGGTGGATCTAACACGAGAGTTGTTGTGCCGGGCTTGACATGTGCTCTGATTCCAGGCTCTCTTTAGCTCTTCTGGTCCTGCTTTCACCAGGCCAGTTCGCTTCGTGGGGTTGCAAAACGTATTTTAAAAGGTTTTAAACATATTATACATATTTTAAAACATATACAGTTTTAAACATATGTACAGGGTTGCCTGGAAGGCTCCTGGGTTTCCAGACTCAAAATAGCCCTTCGGGGCAACTTTTACAAAACCAGGTTATTTGAGAAGTTCGTTGGATTTTGGGGTGTTTACAAATACTTTTCTTGGAAAAATTTTGAAGAGTTTTGTTTGTTTGATCTAGGTTTTCTCAAGACCCGAGTCCCACCGGGCGTGCCAATTCTGTAAGCACGAAAATTCTCACTTCTGTGAGGCCTGAAATAAGCCTTTTCGAGTTTATGTTTGCTTTTAAGGGCGAGCCAGCTAGCTTGCTCAAGCTAGCAAAGTTTTTAATATATCTGACATTTTGAAAGGCGATTGTGAGCAAGCGGGATCTTTTTGCTTTAAACCTTCTTGAATTTGTGCTTAAGGGTTGGTTTAAGTGCTTAGAAAAACTTTTTGATCTAAACAAACGTATACTTTCGAAAGAAAAGTAAATGTTTTTTGATGTATGCCTAAATTGCAGTTTTTATTACGGGGGTTGTTCGAATCCAAGTCTTTCAGCTTTTAAGCTATTTAGGCCGGATGTGTGTGCTTCAAGTGGCCTAAATTCAGCGAGTTTTGAGCGTAGGTTCGGGGTTTCCTTTTTGAAAAGGCGCAAATGCAAGGATGCATGAATACTTTTTGGGTTTGATATGATGTGAGCTAGGCTCGAATTGAAAGCAACTCACACATACAACTTAAAGTAAATACCTGAATGAAAGTGCAACTCACGCAGCTTAAGGGAAATACCCAAACTTGAAAGCAACTCACACGACTTGAATGTAATTTGCAGATTTGAAATATACTTATATATTTAAGAGCGGAAAGGCTCAATGCACGCGTGTGTGTAGTGTAGAATTTAAATGACAAACTCACATGACTTGAATTGAACTTGCTGAATTTTAAATATAAGTATATAGTAAGAGCGGAAAGGCTCAATTGTGAGTGAGTGCTCTTGGTGTGTAAATGGAAAGACAACTCACACAACTGGAATTGAACCAGCTGGAAATGTAAGTACGTACACGACTTGAATGTAAAACTCATGCAGCTGGAAAGTATATAAATACACTATATCTTATGAGCAACAAAGGCTCAAAAGGTGCGTGAGAGTGTGGAGCAAGTGCTCAAGTACTTCTTGGGTGAGAGTGTGAAATTTAAATGACAAACTCACACGACATACATGTAACAACCCGAAATTGAATTGCACGGTTTTCACTAAAGTCTTTAGCTTAAGAGCAAAGGCTCAATGTGTGTGCAATAGTGTTCAATTAAGAGCGGAAAGGCTCAAGTACACGTGGGTGTCTTGTGTACGTTTAAGAACAATATGGCTCAAGTGTACGTGTGCTTCGTGTATCAAGCACCAATATTACATTTCGGGGGGAGACTACACTCCATTATTACAACCCTGTATTGAATTGAATTAAATCTGAAATGAGTAAGGTAAAAACCAAATTTAAACACTTACAAGTGGACGACTTTTCCTCTCACTCGTGCTTGGGCTTTTGTCCACCTTGGCAGCCAAGAGATGGGTCTCCCTAGGTGGGCTTATTGATGTGAGATTGAGCTTTGGGGAGGCTTGTGTGTTTAGAGCTTGGAAGGGCCTAGGTTCGGCAGGATATAGGGCTAAGGTGTCACGGCAAGGTGCGGGTCTTAGGTGCGGGCTGGCTAAGGCAAGTCACGGCCTAAGGTGTGGCTGGTTCTAGTCAACCCAAGGAAAAAGGGGGCAGTTGGGTTAGGTTGCGGGCTATTAGGTCAGCACTAGGTGCTAACAGTAGGCAGTAGGGAATGTGGCAGGTGGTGAGGAGCGGTAGTGGCGCGCGGGAGGGTAGTGCTAGGTGCTGGGGCACTAGGCACGCGATAGTGGTGCACGACAGGAGACAGGCACTGGGCATGCTTGGTAGATGTTGTAGGGGGTTCGGCTGGGACGTGCGGTGTAGGTCACGGTTAGGGTGTGGAGTGGGGTGCTAGGGAAGTGGGACCGACAACTGGTGGTATGGCTGGGAAGCTGAGGGAGGTGCAGGTGGCAGATGGTGAGGTGTAGTGGGGTGCAGGTGCGGGAAGGTGGCGCGCGACAGTGGCGTGCAGGAGTGTTAAGGTGGCAGGTGGTGTGATGTGGTGTGTGTAAACACCCCAAAATCCCATGATTTTCTCAAATATGTCTGGTTTCACAAAAGCAGCCCCAAAGAGCTATTTTGAGTCTAGAAACCCAAGAGCCTTCTAGACAACCCTGTACATATGTTGAAACTATATATACATTTTAAAACTCTATACATATAGTTTTAGATTTTAAAAAGGTGTTTTGAAACCCCGAAAGTAGCCTAGCCTGACAAAAGCAGACCGAAAAGGCAAAGGAGAGCCTAGACCCGAAGCATACTTCAAGCCCGACACATCAACTCTCATGTCTAAAGCATCCCTAGATTCTCAAACATTCAAGCCCTAGATATCAGAAATTTGCTCAAAATGAATTCCTGAAGGTGAGAAGAAGAGCGGACGACAATGTTGGTGAAGACCCAACGCAAGACGGAGTACTGATGAACTCATGCCCTGCACAAACCGTCCGTTTTGAAACGCCATGAAGGAATCAAAAAATCAGATTTGGGCCGGATCTGGACCATATATATCCAGATCCAAACCCAACATGGATTTGGATTTGGATCCCAAGATCCAAATCCAATATCTACATCCATGGCCCACATCACCTTCTCATAAATGGAGGTGAGGGGCCCACAACATTTCACATGAAAAGCTTGGGTAGAGAGAGAAAGGGGGGATAAAGTATGAGTGAGAAAGTTGGTAGGCTTGACTTTTGGTCAAGGGTGGGTTAACCTTGTGGGTTTAGCCTAGAGTGTGGGTTTGAGCTTGTATGCACCTACACCTGACCTAGGGCTGCACCAACTTGGACATGGCTGCAACTTGAACAAGGGACCGGTGCCAAGGGGAGGTTCCTAAACCTATCCCTAAGCTAGCTCACCTCACCTAGCCACTTTCCCTAAAACCTGACCTAAACTTAACCTAGACCTAACCCTTCTCACCCAAAACCGCCCCAACCTCACCTAGCCAACCTCACCTAGCTAGACCACCTAGATCCTAACCAACTAAGCCTAAACCCACCTTGGTGCACCTAATTAAACCCCTAACCACCATGTCCCAGCCCACCTAACCGACCTACCCGAAACCACTAACCAACCCCCCCTAACCGACCTACCCCAAACCATGTCCCATGCCCACCTTATTACAAATATCTGGCCCCCCTTCTACCAACCGACCCAGCCCATTTCCAGCCTATAAAAAAACCCCTTCATTGCGGGTTTCCCTCTCTCTCCTCCACTCTCACCCCACTCACTCCAAGCTCCACCACCCGGCCCACCACCTGCCATTCCACCACCACTCCACCACCCGACCAGCATCTCTCCACTCCAACCGACTCCATCACCTTTCACCTTCGGCGAGGAGCACCTTCCCGGCTGCCACTCTTCTTCCACTACCATCCGGCCACCACTTCCATCCACCAGCACCACCTCCATTCACGGTTAGTACCCCACCTCAACCCCAACTAACCCTTCGCCTCTTTCTTTCCCAGCTGCACACTCCCATCCACCCGCCAACTTGTATCCTTCCCTTCTCCCTTCCACCCGACCGACCTACACCATATCCCATTCACCCTCTTCAATACCACACCTTAGCTCCTAGCTGAACATCCTCCCTTAGTCGCCCACTTCCCAGCCAAGCATCCCCTAAGCCTAGTCCATCCACCTGCCACACCACCACCCGGCCAGTACCCCTACCTGCCGCTCCTTCCACTCGGCCAGCATCAAGACACCACCCGGCCAACACTTGGACATTCCAACCCCTACCTGCCACCAACATACACCCAAGGAGCTCCCCTTCGGCTGCCCAAGGCGACTCACGAAGCCAAGTCCAAGCAAGCTGAACATGGACCAGCTACACATAAGTGTCTAACTCAGTCCATTATATGAACTTGCTTACATTTAATTAAATTTTGATACGGGGTTGTAATAATGGAGCGTTGTCTCCCCTCGATTGTAATAACGTGATTTAACACACCAACACACACGTGCACTTGAGCCTTTCTGCTCTTAGTTGCACACCCTTTTGGCACACACACGGGCCTTGATAGCCCCTAAGATATAGTTATATTTATATATATTCAGCTGCGTGGGTTTTGATTTAAGTCGTGGGTGTTGTCTTTCAATTCCACAGTCACACATATTGAGCTTTCGCTCTTATTCCCAAGACCCTAGTAAGGGCCATATTGCAATTTTATTTGGGTGTTTCATTCAAGTTGTGTGCATGGTCTTTCAATTCCACACTCACACACATTGAGCTTTCACTCTTATTCCCAAGACCCTAGTAAGGGCCATATTGCAATTCTATTTGGGTTTTACATTACAAGCCATGTGAGTTGTCTTTACATATATACACAACACCCACGCACACATTGGCGACCTTCGGGCCCATATATATTATAAGTATTTCCCTTCCGCTATGTCTTTAAGATTTGGATTTTTAGGTTCAGTTGTGTGAGTAGTCTTTCCATATATACACGACACACACTCACACAATTGAGCCTTTCCGCTCATAAGATATAGCCATATTTTCCTTTTGCAAATTCCCTTTTGCAATTTACATTACGCAATTTCCCTTAAGCATTGTCTTTCAATTCGGGTTTTCCCTTGGAGTTGTGTGAGTTTGCATTGCATATTCGCCATACCACGAGTTAGGACGCATATTGCATCAAAGCAAACCCCACACTCCTGTGCAAAATCGCCCAACTTAGGTCACTTGCACACACACCTAGTTGGCCCACATAGCATATACAATTGAAAGACATAGGCACGTGCAAATCCCACGTGAAATAAAACTTGCAACCAAACAAACAAAACCCAAACACTTCGGGTATTTTCAAAGAGGTTATTTTGTTCAAAACGACTTTGCCAAGCGTACAGACTGACCTTTGTGCATCGGTGCAAGAAGGTCTGTGACGAAAAGAGCTCACTTGCTCACAGTCGCCCCGAAAGAGTCAGATTTCAAAACTTACTTCGCTAGCTTGAGTAAGCTAGCTGGCACGCCCTTGTTATAAAAATGACTTAGACACACAAAAAGGTTCACTTCGGGCCTAAGAACCAGAAGTGAGAATTTTCCGTGTCTGCAGTGTGTGGGGCAGATGGTGGTATGGCTGGGAAGGTGAGGGAGGTGTAGGTGGCAGACGGTGGCCGGGAGATGGTGAGGGACAGGTAAGGCAGTGGGATGGAGTGGGGCTGATGGTGGGGCTGGTAGGTGCTAGGCACGCGGTAGGCATCAGGAGCCGGTGTAGTGGGGTGCGGGTGCTGAGACATGGGAAGGTGGCGATAGGCGCTGGGGGTTCTAGGCGGGCAGTAGGGTGCCAGGGGTGTTCGGGTGGCAGGTGGTTAGATGGGAGTTTAGGTCGGTTTAGATGAGAGGACTAGGTTTAGGCTAGTTTAGGGTTAGGTTTAGAGACCTACCTCTTGGAGCTGGTCCACCGTGCTTTACCCATGCTTCCACGCCCTTTTACAGCCCTTGTGCAACCCCTCTTCAAGTTGGTGCAGCCCCTTGGTTTGAGCCTAGGTTCATACAAGGTTTAAACCCATGCCCTTGATCAAGCCCACAAGGCTAGCCCACTATTTCTCTCACCTACTTTATGCAATCTCTCTCCAAGCCTTCTTGAATTTCACGTGAACTTGTGGGCACCCCCTCACCTCTATTTATAGGCAAATGAGGTGGGTCTTGGATATGGGTCTTGGATTTGGATATTGGAATCCAAATCTGATCCAAACACTATTTGGGTCTGGATCTCGGATATTTTGGAATCCAAATCCGACTCAAATATTATTTGGGTTTGGATCTCGGATCTCGAATATTTAGGATCTAGATCCAATCCAAACACTATTTGGGTCCAGGTCCAATCCAAATTTTTGTTTCTTCAGTCCGTCTTGGCGTTTCAAGACGGACGTTTTGTGTGGGTCTTGGCTTCATCAGTGCTCCGTCTTGTGCTAGGTTTTCTCCAGCTTTGTCGTTCGAGCTCCTTCTCACCATTCTAGACTCTATTTCAGTTCATTTCTATCATTTCAGGCTTGGATTCCTGCTATTTTGGTGAATGCTTTGGCTTGGCTTTTGGTGCTCCGGGCTTGCAGTCTGCTTCTGGCTTGGGCTTTCCTTTTGCCTTTTGATCCTGCTTTTATCGGGCCAGGGCGCTTTCTGGGCTTTTGAACCTACTTCTAAGGCTGCTTTTGATCAGGTTCCACCTGTTGGATTTTGGGCTTTTACAAAATTGGGACTTGGCCCATGTTTGAAAAATTTCCAATTTGAACGGGATCTAAAATAGAAGATAAAAGCTTTTTCAACTCCTGGGTTTTTGAAAACTCCAGAATCTGGTTTTGAAATGAATTTTCAAAACAGGTGTTTGTTTTTGAAAATCTTTTGATTTACAGATCCTCAAGAGGATTTTTTTTTTCTTGATATAAGAGGAGGACCCAGCCGATCGTCAACTCCTGCAGATTACCCATCTGATGGTCGATCATGGAAGAGAATCTAAGAGCTAGGAGGACGGTAGGTGACATCCCGAACGATATTTATCATGATGCCACAGTAGAAAATAATAAGGACGAGACGACGATGTGAAAACGAAAGGATAAGGAAACCCGAAGATAGCAGTAGCAAGGAACGACGATTGAATTTTGGAAACGGGGACGGGAAGGGAAGGATCCTTACCGATTCGGGTTACGCAGCAGCACCGCACTGGTCGTAAGTTGTCCCGATGTACATAACCAAACAAACAAACCCGAAGACTCGGGCTTGAGTGGTCAGGTCCAGTCCAGCGCGAGTGCATATAATCTTAGTTCTTTTGGTGCAGCTGAAAGATTACGGTTCGGACCAGAGCGAAGATGGATCCGTCATGTCTTATGACCAACGACGTCATTATCACCCCCTTACGATTGTCCATCTATTCTTTACCAGGGCACGAACGGGTCCCTAATTTCCAAGAAGGCACGTCAATCCAGGCCATGGTTGTCTCCGTGCCGTTCAGCGGTTAACGGAACAAATGCACAAACTTTTTCAGGTTGTGCACATGCATACCTAAAGTTCAGGCTAATTGGTTCTCTTTGTGCCATCCATCCATGATAACCAGTTTTCATTTTAATAGAAACAAAAGAATTGCAAGTATGGATCATCAGGAAAGAAAAGAAGTTTTAAAAGAAAAAAGAATGGAAGTGTTGTCTCCAAAGACTCACGCAATTGGAATGACACTTATAGAAACTAGCTAGTAGAGTTAAACATCGTATGGGGCATGTGAAAGAACTCTTATTTTCATTCTCAAAGAGGAACATGGATAAGACTTTATGCTCAAGGCAAAAGGATGGCATGATGAGACAGATAAAGCATAACATTTGTAAACATCCTAAAAATGTCTTTCAAAATAATCCGGGGTATATTTGAAAATTCATGATTTGAACGTTTCAAACATCATTTTCAAAATAAATGTTTTCAGAAAATATTTTTGAAAACTAAGATTCTAAAATAGCTAGAAAAATTGGATGTTTGAAATAATTTTGAAAAGAAAATTGGGAGACTAATGTGAAGACGGATCAAATCAAAACTCGAATCGGAAGTAGGCAAATTGCCCATAAAGAGGATACGGTAAGAACCAAAAAGGTAAGCAAAGCATACCCAGATAAGGCAAGGAATCAAGATTCATTCAAGGCTAAATCAAGCCCATCTCAAGCCAAGTAGGGCCCAATCAAATCTCAAAGCCAAGCAGGGCTCATCCCAAGCTAACCTCGATCCAATCCAAAAGGAGATTTAATTCAAATTCAGACTCAAGTGGCTGCATCAAGTTCATTCAAAACCAAGTCAAGGAACCAACATGGTCAAGACGTGGACCAGTAGCTCGCAGTCATCCTATCCCTAGTGGTTGTTCTAAGAGTGGAAAGTCTAGGGACCTTCCTTGTGTGAGCTAAGGCTTGCTCTAGCTTCAAGTAGTGTGAGCTAAGGCTTGCTCTAGCTTCAAGTAGTGACCAGAACGACAAGTGGGTAGGAGTTGCCTTTCCTTGCACTATTCTCTTAGACAACTTATCATGAGCAGCATTGGTGCCCGATTTGGTAAGCCATCAAACGAACCATTGGCTAGCCGATTTTAGCATGATTGAAGAAGGTAACTTACCATTTTAGGTCTAGCCAATTTCAACATGATTTGAGAATGCATCTTACCATTTTAGGTCTAGACATTAGGGAAGTGGCCCAAGTTGGCATAATAGGAGGAGTTGGTGGCTATCAAAGAGAGAAATCGGGCATCCACGAGAGAGGGAATTGAGCATTTGAGTTTTTGGTGGCTGTGAAAGAATCCAAGAGCTAGAGAGAGAAAAAGGGAGAGAAAGAGAGAAAGAAGGAGGAGGAGGAGGCTCATCTTCCCCAAGCTGCCGCCACCAACCGTCGGCCACTACCATCCCATTCTTCCCCATCATAGATCGCTTCTTCCCTTCCCTTTTCAATATTGTTTTCTCCTCTTTCATTCAATTTAATGGGGTTGTAATTAAGGAGCTTATGTCTCCATTTTGATGTAATAATTAAGGATTTTATGCTACCCTATTTCCTTTATATTTATGGATACATGTTATGTGTTTAATTTTCGATTCCTTCTACCCCGATATACATTATAAGATCTTATATCTCCTAATCCTCTTTATACTTATGCTATAATAATAATTTTCTTTATTTACTTCAGTTCTTTACATTTTTAATTATTGTAGATTGTCCTTTAATTCAGACGAAATGCATTCACGTATCTTGTAAAAATTGAAAATTTGTTTTCTACACTCTGCATACGTCTAATCAATGATTTTTATTTTTTTTACCCCCTACTCCAAATGTACTGAAATTTTGCACACCTAATCTACACACAGATACACTGTCCATAAAATTTTAAAGAATTTTAGGATCATGCAACACCGTAAATAAAATCGGAGAACACCAAATGAAATCGGAACAGAGTCTATAAAACCCACAGTTCCTACAATAGAGGTTGGGTCATATTCTCATAACTTTGTATATAGTAAACCATTTTAATTGAAAATAGTCCCATTGAAAATCTGATATCCATAGCTTTCTAACAAGACCTTGTATAGAAATTAGAGATCTCGGTACCAAGATACGGTCACTTTTTTAAGTTTTTGTTTCTCTATCACAGATATGTCCCGAATATCTTAGTAACGTATATTCTCATATTTAATTGCATACATCTACAACACTTAAAATCTCAATATCAAACTCCACTTTTTGTAAAATTTTGAGAATTTTTGGATATTCGAAAGCCATCCAAAAATATCAAGAAATAAGTTTTTGAAAATAAAACCAGTTTCTGTTTTTCAAGATTTGAAATGTTTTCATTCAAGAATTAAGTTTATGATTTCCATAATATTTTTGGGAATTGAATTTTGAAAACTTACCGGATCTCGAACAATTTTCAAAGCATCTAAATTGACCCTTGAGCATCGGTTCAAGAAGGTATACGACGAAAAGAATTCATGTACCCACAATCGCCAAAGAAGTTAGAAATCATCTTTGCTAGTTTGAGCAAACTAGTTGGCACGCTCGCGCACTCGTAGTTTGCGAATTTAGTTTCAAGTCTCTCAATAGACTTTAAAACAAAAATTCATATTTATAGATTTGGCATGCCCGGTGGGACTTGAACCTTTGAAAATTGTTGATCCAATACGTTTTGAAACAATTCACTTTACAAAATCATGATTCTTAATTCACTTTTTTTTCATAGGTTGATTTTTTACAAAGTTCAAAAATTTGTCAAGTTCAGAGTATTCTTATGAGGTGTCGAGTCGAGCCTCGTGATCCAAAAGTCAATTTTCAAAAAAAAATTCTAAATAAAGTTTGAAAAACTAGAAAGATAGGATTGCCTCCCTAAAAAGAGCTAAGGATCAAGCGGAAAATCGCCACATTAAGCCAAAAGACCAATGCAGTGGAATCCCCCTCCTCTCATGGCAAGCAACCAAGGGCTCATAGGAGATCATATCACTCATGAAAGCCTAAAGTGACCTCCAAATTTGAAGAAGAACCAATACCCGAGTCCTTTACTATTAAGGATAGGAAGGCCCTCCAACAATTACTAAGGGGCCTGTAGATATGAAAATTTCACTGCAAGCCTATGTAGAGACTTGAAATAAACTTCTCAAATCTACTTCGTTTGTGTGAGCACGCAAGCTAGTTTTCAAAACTAGTAAAGTTTATAAATCTGACTTGTTTGGCGATCATGGCTAAGCAAGATCTTGTCACCTTAGGCCTTCTTTAGCCGACGCTCAAGGGTCAGCCTAGGCGCTTTGAGGACTTGTAAACACCCTAAATAAAAAAATTTCCTAACACTCTCAATTTTGAGAATTCAAATGATTTAAAACCTTTTGTTTTAAATGAAAAGTTCAAATCTTTTAAAAATGTTTCAAATTAAAGGTTTTAAATTGAAGTTAAAAAGCTCAAATGATTTCAGCGAATCAGGCAAACAGGTGGGGCCCAATTCAATCCAGGATCGAGCTCAAGCCCGGAAGCAAAGGAGTGGACCAAGTAAAAAGCATATCTTCATCAACAAATCAAATTAAATGGGCCAGCACCAAAGCAACTCAAGTTGGTTATTAAATCAAATCAAGGATTCGTTTGGATCAAATGAAACCTTGGGACAAGGATTGGTCGGCTTATTCAAATTGTAAATGGTGGAACTTAGGTGATGATTCCAAAGGCTTATCAAATGTTTATCCAACCCACATATCAACATAAGTCAAGCAAAGTTAAGAAGAGCCATCAAACAAGGTCAATCAAGGCCTTAAAACAAGCCTAGCCGAGTGCCTTCAAGTCCAATCAACTAGGACCAAGGCATGTGACTTAAGACTAAACCAGCCCACATGGGGCTGGTCCACATTTAACCACATTTGACCATAAGAGACCACCAAGGCCACATGAATTGGAGGGCCTTGGGAGAAAGGAGAGGCCAACAAAAGGGGTTGCACTTTGAGAGTTTTGAGAGGTTTGTGAGAGCTGCAAGGAAGTAGAATTAGAGAGAGAAAGAGGGTAGAATCTAGGTCACAGTTTGTGAGAGGTGAGTGTTTGACCAAAAGGGGAAAGGTTGAAGAAAGGGGTGGCCGGCCATTACGTTGGAGGATGTTTTCTTGTGTAAGTCCGAGTAAGTGCTGCTCTATTTTATTTCTTCCACATCTCTTTTTCAAATTCAATTCAAAAGGGGTTGTATTAATGGAGCTTTGTCTCCCCCCATGATGTAATAGAAGTAGATGTTGCTGAAATTTCCCTTTCTTTGATTATGCACTCTATTTGTTTGATTTTTTTATTCTACCTCTTTATATTCTATAAACACTCTATATTCTCTAATCCCCTCTATGCTAAAGCTATTAAGTATATTTCAATTCATTTCCCTTCAGCAATTTAATTCGTGATGTTGTGTTGTTGCTTTTCAGTTCGTGTAAGTTTGCATCATGTATGATTCTAAAAACTTGAAATCTGGTTTTCATCATGTATGTATAAACACACAAAATTTTCTTTTAAAATTTTTACCTTTTTAGAAAATTAACTATTTTTGGCAGCTTTGGTTTAAATAAAAATGCATCAAATGAGCTTGTTTCAGCATCAAAATTTTATGGCAGCCTAAAAATGATGGAATGTTGCTTTCCTTTTAGAAAAATTTGAATTTGGACAAAATTTTATAAAAATGACGATTTTACCCTCAAGACCAAATTGGCAGGATTTTGCCTTTTTAAGCAATTGCCTTCAAAGAAAGCATGATTTCAAATAATTCCTTTTATAAACAAATGAAAAAGGTAACATTGGGAATCAAACCCAAAAATATTTACAAATTATAAATTTATGAAATTTCAAAACCCTTAATATTCAAAAACAAGTTAAATTTAAACCAGACCTTAGAAATTTGCTCGATTGAGAAGGGTCTCATTCCAAGACCTGATATCCAGGGTTAAAGTGGTACGACACCTTACATCCGTTGAAGTGGTTAAAGTAATTCGATATCCCACACCCATAAGAAGGGTTAAATGGTCAAGGTGGTTATAGACTGACTCACAAAGCAAAAGTAGGTCACCTTTGTAAACAAAAACTGGGAATGAAACCCAATGTTTTTCCAAAGCAATATTTGAGAATTTCATTAAATTTGATATTTTCAAATATAAATATTTTTTTTATAAAATGTTTGAAACTTGCCAATTTCGACGTTGTTTGGCAAGTCAACCTGTCATTTTTAGTCTTAGGTTCTTAAAAAGGAAGGTCGGTGCCCAGAAGGAAAGCCAATACTCGAGAAAGGAAAGCTTATGTTAAAAAGGGATCCAAGAAAGGAAAGCTCATGTTCGAAAAGAAATCGACGTCCTGAAGGGAAAGTCATTATCGTCAAGAGTATGATGGGAAAGTGGCAAATTCACAGGATGTCTTACCGTATCCTGTCCAGCCGAGCTCAACAATAGGGACGATATCTTGATTCATATCTGGACTATTTGTGTAAAAGGACAGATAAGCATTTGGTGAATAATACGAATGTCAATAGAAGTTGTAGACGCGCGAAAATCCCCGCCTCTCGCCTTTTCCAGGGCTCGGAGCGAATCCTCTCGTGTGTCTAAGGCCTATGTATGCAAACAGGGTGTGCCAGCTAGCATGCCTAAGCTAGCGAAGATATTTTTAATACTGACTTCTAAACGTGGCGACTGTGAGCAAGTAAGCTCTTGTCGTCGTAGACCTTCTTGCACCGATGCGTAAGGGTCAGTCTGTACGCATTGCAAAAATTGAGTTTTGGAGAGAAAGTCTACGAAGCGGTTCGAGGTGTCTATTTCGGGTCTTTAAAATGCGATTGCATGTTTTAGATCACGTGGATTTGCACGTGCCTAAGTCTTTTCTTTTATCCCTCTTCGGGCCACCTAGTTTGTGTGTTATGAACACTCCACTACATGGGCGAATTCGAGCGGGGCTTGCTTTGATGCAATATGCGTCCTACCTCGTGGTATGGCGTAGATGCAATGCAAACTCATGCTACTCCAAAGGGAAAACCCGAAATGTAAAGACAATACTGAAGGGAAATAACCGAAGGGAAATGACTTGAAATATAAATGCCGAAGGGAGATATGTATATAGAGTAGGTATATGAGCCCTTACTCGGGTCTTGCAAATAAGAGCGAAGGCTCAATGTGGGTGCGTGCTTGAATTGAAAGACTTACACACACGACATGAAATTAAACCCAAATAGTATAGGTCGGCCCTTACTTGGGTCTTTCAAATAAGAGCGAAAGCTCAATGTGTGTGAGAGTGCTTGAATTGAAAGACTTACTCACACGACATGAAATGAAACCCAAATAGTATAGGTCGGCCCTTACTTGGGTCTTTCAAATAAGAGCAAAAGCTCAATGTGTGTGAGTGCTTGAATTGAAAGACAACTTACCCAACTTAAGCAAAAACCCTTCGAAAATGAAATTATATATATATATACTTATGTATTAGGGGCTGATTAGGCCCGTGTGTGTTCAAAATCGTGCACAACTAAGAGAGTGCACGTGTGTGGGTGTGCCAAGCCACGTTATTACAAGCGGGGGGAGACTATGCTCCGTTATTACAACCCCGTATCAAATTGAATCTCAAGCAAGTATACAACTAAAGACCGGGTTTAGGCACTTACGAGTAGCTGGTCCGTAGAGGCCTTGCTTGAGCGTGGGCTTGGCCTTCGCCTTAGGCTGCAAACGGGAGCTCCACGAGGGTGAATGACAAAGGGTGCTGGCCGGCTGCAAGTGGGTGTTCGCCTTGATGTGGAAAATTAAAGGGGCTGGGCCAAGTATGTAGGTAGGGTCACGAATGGAGAGTATAGAGTGTTAGGGAATATTGACCTAAGGAGAGTTTAAGGAAAGGCCGAATGGGAGTCCTAGGGGAATGTGGTGGTAGCGGGCTGCTAGGATGACTAGGTTCGGCTGAGTGAGAAGGGTGGCAGCAAAGGGGAATGGCTGGTGGTAGGGTGTTGTGGTAGGGTTTAGGTGGCTGAGAGTGGAGAGGGAGTAGAGAAGGTGAGACGAAGTAAGGGGTACTAACCGAATGGAATGAAGATGGCGCTCGGCTTGAAAGAAGCTGGGCAGGTAGTGAGGCTTGGCCAGGAGGTGGTGGAGATGGCGGTGCAAGTGGTGGTGGGATGGAGGGATGGTGGTGGTGCAGGCGGAGAAGGTGGAGCAGGTTTGGCTGGGCTGGGAAGTGGGGGCTCGGCTGGGCTTGGGGAAGGCGATTCTAGCTAGAAAACCCGCCCCAAGGGGGGGGGGTTTATATAGGGAGTTGGGTAGGTCGATTAGGGCTGGGTTTGGGGTAGTGGTTAGGTGGTTTAGGTAGGGTGGTATGAAGATAAGGTGGGCTGGAAAGGGTAGGGCCAGATATTTTAAAAACTAGTGGTTTGGGTAGATTGTGGGCTAGGGGTGGTTTAGGGGTTTAGGGCTAGGTTAGGTGGTTGGGTTTTAGGGTGAGGTTTAGTGAGCTAGGTTAGGTGATTAGGCTAGGTTTAGGGAAATTAACCTAGGTTTAGGGAAGGATTAGGGAAGTGGGTTAGGTGATTAGGTTGGGATTAGGCCGGGATTAGGGAAGTGGGTTAGGTGATTAGGCTCAGATTAGGGGTGGATTAGGGTGGTAGGCTAGGATTAGGTGTTTTGGGTTAGGTTTAGGTGAAGGAGCTCCCTTTGCATGGCCCATAGACCTTAACCACCTCATGTTGGTGCAGCCCTAGGTTAGGTTTTGGCTAATTACAAGCTTAAACCCACTCAATTAGGCTAACCCACATGATTAACCCCAAACTTGACACACAAGTCAAGCTTAATTACAACACTCTTGATATTATCCATCCCCACTCTCTCTCATGCCCATGATCCCACGTGAATTTCAAGTGGGCCCCACCTCCATTTATGAGAAGGTGATGTGGGCCATGGATATGGATATTGGATTGGATCTCTGGATCCAAATCCAAATCCAAGTCCACACATGGGTTTGGATTGGGATCTGGATATATATGGTCCAGATCCAATCCAAACTGAACTCTGACTCCTTCGAGCTGGGTTCGAAACGGATGATTTGTGCGGGGCCTGACAGCATCAGTACTCCGTTTGTGTTGGGTCTTTGCCAACATGGTCGTCCGCCTCCGTTTTTGCCTTCCGGAGATGACTTCAAATGACATTTTGATAAGAACAGGGTCTTGGACGTTCGAGATCCTGGGGGTATGGATGTGATACGAGAGTTGCTGTGCCGGGCTTGACATGTGCTCCGGTTCCGGGCTCTTTTTGACTTCGCTGGTCCTGTCTTGATTAGGCCAAGCTGCTTTGGGGTTTCAAAAACGTGTTTTAAAAGGTTTTCAAAAGCCATATTATATATTTTTGAAATATGAAGTTTAAAACATATATACAGGGTTGTCTGGAAGGCTCCTGGGTTTCCAGACTGAAAAATGGTCCTTTGGGGTTGCTTTTACAAAACCAGGTTTGTTTTAAGAAATTCGTGGGATTTCGGGGTGTTTATAGAAGTGTAGCTTCTATACATGCAACCATATTCGGCTATTTGAGAGAGTTCAGACAACACTCTACCGTGAGACAACATTGGGAAGAACCGATTTCAGCATGGCAACATACCGATCAGCTTCTGCAGCCAACGTTACTTACCTTACTGAACGGATACAGAGGACTCAGCCTGCTCCACAACTGCACAACACTTGCTCAAATGTTGCATGATCCAAGGTTTCCTCAATATGACATCGTACAACCTTGATATTTGGCAAAAAGGCAACTAATTGACCACCTTGACAACAACTGCTTGTCAATCAACAACCAGCTCCACTTACCAAAATACGATGATCGATTTTAGCAGGCAACAGTGGCAATCGACTCGGTGAAGGTAGGTCTACCTACAGCAACGTGTTGAAAAATCTGATTTTTCCTTTTTCGATTTAACGGATTCAAACAACTTTTCAAACGTCTAGGCTGACCCTTGAGCGCCGGTTCAAGAAGGCCTATATCGAAAAGATCTCACTTGTCTGTAATCGTCCTTAGAAGTTAGAAAATCAGAATTTGTTAGTTTTCACAAACTAACTGGCACGCTCGCGCAACATGACGTAGTCCGAGGGTTTGATTTCGAATCCCGAACAATTTGAAAATAAATTCATGTCTACAGTCTGCATACGTGAATCTTTGCACACTTCTTCTACACACATAGGCCAACTTCTAATAAAATTTTCAAGAATTTTAGGGTCGTGCAGCATCGTAATTAAAATTATGCAAAATTGGAAAAGTTTTTATAAACTGTTGTCCAACCAGTTTCCCTATAACAGAGCCTGGGTATTCATCCCATAACTCTGTTTGTGAGTATCCAAAATCGATGAATTTTGATTCATTGGAAAGCTGATATCCATAGATTTCTATAAGATCAAATTCATTCAGACATAAAAACCTGGCCTTTTCTAAGATTTTCTCTAAGACATGTCAATGCCTAGAGGAAGTTTGGATTAGTTCTAGGATAAACATGTTTATAGGGATCTTGGAAAGATGTGCTTCAAAATCATAGGGGGTTAACATGTTTTTTCCCTTGTCCATGATCTGAGATGCTTTGGGAATGCATGATTTTGAAGGGCCGGGAACAATGACCACTTCCTTGGTAGCATCTTTTGCTAGATGTGGAGGTTGATAGATCCTTCCGGACCTAGACACTTCGCCCACACCTTTCCTAGGGCTCGTTCCTATGTTGGCTTTAACTTGGTGCTTCGGAGCACCCCAAATTTCTAAAATGGCTCTAGCCAGGGGCGGGACTATAAGCGCTCCCTAGATCACTACTTGCTTAGCTTTTTTCATTATGATGAGAGAAGGTGGTGTGTGACAAGTAGTGGAATCCGTATGCAATGCATGCTCCAAACCATTCAAGGAAGCTGAGAAAACACATACCTCTTTGTCCTTCCCACTGGTGCTTGCATGGTTGGGAAAGGGCTCTTTAAGAATGGCTTGGGCGGGTTCCGGTTCCTCAATGACCTAGAGTCGGCCCTGCTCTATCAAGTCCTTGATTTTATTTAAAAGGAAGTAACATTTATTTGTATCATAGCCCTTGAGCCTATGATATTTGCAAAATTTGTTCAAAAATCTCCCTTTTGGAGGTGTCCCCTCGGGAATCTCGGGGAGTGTTACCATTCCTTGGGCGAGCAAGAGGTCGAGGACCTCTGAGATGGGCTGCCCCAATGAGGTATACTCCCTTTTTTCGAAAGTTTTTTTAATCTTTTTTTCAATTTTTGGTTTATTTCTCTTTGAAGTTCCAGCCGGGTTCGTTTCCACTCAGACATTAGCAATTTTTTGGGGTTTTGCCTAATTATCCACAGTGGGTAGCCCGTAAGTCCCCAGTTTTCAAATCGTGGTTTCTGAATCATTTTTCCTTTCCACAAGTCATCATAGACCCCTTTTTCAGATTTGCTTTGAAGAAGGAAGCCTTTTTTATTAGTTTATGGAAAGTTGAAATTTTGTGCAAAAAAAAAGTGTTTTTAACTCCGTTTTAAAGTTTTCAAGGATGAGCATTACTGTGCATCCTTCGGAGATGGGCTCTCTCACTTGCCCGATAAGGGACCTCCATTGAACGATGAATACATGTACATCCTCGTTTGATGCTTGTTTTGTGTCCCTAAGGGTATTCAAAGTGGGGGTCACTTCCACGTTATAAGAAAACCTTTACATGAAGCTATTCGCCAACTCTTCAAAAGTTGCGAACTGGCTTAGGTCATTAGAAGCGAGCCATTTTGAAGCAGTTCTCTTAAGGGAGAGGGGGAACTAATATATCCATTTGGCAGAGTCCTTTTTCTTGTAGGCTCTATGAGAAAAAAATTGCAGGTGGGATTTGGGGTCCCTTGTGCCATCATACCAATGGAAGTTCGGTATGTCGCCGTCACTATCTGTTTAGTAATTTGAAGGAAGAAAATCAGATAGTGTGTATGATCTTTTCTCTTTATTTTGGCCTCTCAACAGTTGTTGGAGGGCTTTTCGATCCTTTAGTGTGAAGGATTCGTAATTTTGGTCCCCCTCCATGACAGAGGTTTCTTTGAGCCTTTTCGACTTTCTAGGCTTTTTCTTAGCCTTGGCGTGTTTGCCATGAGATGAGCAAGACTTGGCCACCTCGGCCTCTTGTCTAAGGGCGGCGATCCTTGCTTCAAATTCCTTTCGCAAGTCTTTGAACTCTTCTTTCTTGTTTTTTAAAGTGGTTTTTGAAAACTTTTGCCAATTATATGAATGACAAGTATTTTGAAAGAATTTGGTTCGTGCACTTTTGCCAATTTTATTATGGAGTTCGACGACCCTAAATTTCTTGCAAGTTTTACTTATTGTGACCTGATGTGTGTGAAATGTGTGGGCCTAGTTTCAACGTGATCGGAGAGAGTGTCGAGAGATTGCTGCAATGAGTGGATGCAGAGATGCTAGAAATCCTATTTTGGGTTTTTAAGAATGATGATGCAAACTCACCCGAATTGAAATTGCACCCACTCTACATCTGAAGTAAAACTCACGCGAAATGAAAGTGCAGTCACTCTACATTCTCAAAGTAAACTCACGTGAAATGAAAGTGCAGTCACTCTACATTCCCGAAAGTAAAACTCACGCAAAATGAAAGTGCAGTCACTCTACATTCCCGAAAGTAAATCTCACGCGAAATGAAAGTGTAGTCACTCTATATTCCCGAAAGTAAAACTCACGCAAAATGAAAGTGCAGTCACTCTATGTTCCTGAAAGTAAAACTCACACAAAATGAAAGTGCAGTCACTCTACATTCCCAAAAGTAAAACTCACGCGAAATGAAAGTGTAGTCACTCTACATTCCCGAAAGTAAAACTCATGCGAAATGAAAGTGTAGTCACTCTACATTCCCAAAAAGTAAACTCACGCGAAATGAAAGTGCAGTCACTTTACATTCCTGAAAGTAAAACTCACGCGAAATGAAATATGTATATTGGCTTAAGAAGAGAGGGGATTCAAAGTATAGAAGGTTTATAAAGTATATTGGGATAAGAGAGCAAAAAGACTCCAGTGCACGTGGGTGTAATCGTGATCATCTACCAATTAAATGACAAGCGAAGAGAGCTAATCAATATTACAACATGGGGGGAGGTTGCGCTCCATTAATTCAACCCCTTTTTGAATTGAATTAAGCAGAGAAAATGGTTTAAAACCAAAGTTTAAAAGCACTTACAAGTTTTCCCGAAATGCTGAAAATTTGGGGCGTGTTGAATCTTTTGGTCCAACCCGATCTAAGGGTCCTTCTTTGGGGCATGGATTGGATCTTTTGGTCAAGATCCAATCCTTTGGTCAAGATCCAATCCAAAAAATTTTGTGTCCTTTGGGGGCATGAAATGGATAGTTTTCAAGCGGGCTTCGGTTCCTTGGTGACCCAATTTTAGACTAGGTTCTTTTCAGTCCTTTTTTACCAGTTGATGCTTGATTCCATGACTTTTTTGTTTGCTGCTTGGTTTGATTCATTTGGTTCCTTCTCGAGCTTGTACTTGATGAGGTTGATCCCAGATTTTGAAGCGAATACTGATTTCAGTTTTGATATGCCCGGTTCTTGATTTTAGTCTCTTACAGTGCTTGACTCTTGATGGCTTCAACAGGGTCTCGATTCCATTTTGTATTTTTGAAGTTGAACTTACCTTGAAATGAACACAGGGTTCAATCTTCAATCTCGCTTTTATTATATAGGTTGAAATATTTTCCAAAAGGGTTTAAACTTTAAAATTTGGGGTTTTAAAGGTTCAGAAAGGCTATAAGCTGGTTTTTGAAATTCAGGAGTTTTTTAAAACATCATAATTTTGGGTGTTTACAGTGACCTAACCGAGTGCTAAGCCTAATAGGGAGTGTAACTAAGAGTGTGAACACTATAGAGCTAGGAAAGGGTTGGACACTTCTAGATGATGGGATATTAGCCATACCAACCCAAAGGAATATTTCATTGGAGTATCCCTTGGGGCAATGACTCCTCCACGGTTATAAATACCCGATGTTGGCTGGTTAGTGAGAGAGAGATTAGAGAGGCCTAATTCGGGTTCTAGCTCAGGAGAGCTACAATCTCGAGCTTTGGGTGAGGGAGCTTAGCTTGAGGAGAGCTAAGGCTGTCTAAGTTCTATCCAATAAGAATATCTTGTATGTGTTCACATGGAATAAAGTCTTGTTGATCCTTCCTCTTGAGTCTTTTTCTTGTAGTCGTACAACACCTATGGCGTGAGTGTGCTGGGAGTCTAGGAGGGCCAAGGAAGAGTTGTTCGCAGTGTAGTGAGAAGCAACCATGCGTAAACCCTTGTGGGTGTACAACAGACGGTGGTTGAAGTAGCGGTTGAGGTAGGGTGTGACTCTACCTACCATCTGTAAACACCCCAAAAATGCCATATTTTGAAAACTTTTGAACTTTAAAAGCCCTTCAAAGGCCAAAGCCAGAAAAACAAGAAAAGTGAAGCCTAAATCAAAAGCAGCCTCTGAAGTAGGTTCGGAAGCCCAAAGACAGCACCCTGGCCTGATAAAAGCCAAGGTCAAAAGGCAAAAGGAAGGCCCAAGCCCGAAGCAAACTGCAAGCCCGGAGCACCAAAGAGCCAAGCCAAGCACATCCACCCAAGCAGCAGAAATCCAAGCCAAAAACGGTGAAAATGAGCAGAAACAAAGTCCAAAAAGGCGAGAAGGAGTTCGGACGACAAAGTTGGGGAAAACCCAGCATAAGACGGAGTGCTAATAAAGCTAGGGCCCACACAAACCGTCCGTCTCGAAAAATGCCAGAAAGGACTGAAGAAAAGAAATTTAGATTGGATCTAGACCCAAATATCCAGATCCATATCCAAATAGTGTTTGGATTGGATCTGGATCCAAAATATCCAAGAACCGAGATCCAAAACCAACTAAATATTTGGGTCGAATCTGGATCCAAAATATCCAAGATCCAAGATCCAGACCCAAATAGTGTTTGGATCGGATCTAGATTCCAAGACCCAAATCCAAGACACACCTCATTTGTCTATAAATAGAGGTGAGGGGGTCCCCAAATGCATCTTCACGTGAATTGCTTGGAGGAGAGAGAGTGAGAGAGTGGGTTAACCGTGGAGCTTAGCCATGGGTTAGCCATGTGGGCTTGATCAAGGGTTTGGGTTCGAACCTTGTATGAACCTAGACCTAGCCAAGGGCAGCAACTAAGGAGGAGGAGGCCGCAACCAAGAAGGCTCGGCGTGGGTGCATATGGTGGACCGACTCCAAGAGGTAAGCCACCCTAAACCTAACCCCGACCTTGCCTAGGTTCGACCCAACCTAACCCAACCCCAACTAAACCTAACCCCTAAACCTAGACCGTGCTACACCACGGTCACAACCCCCTACACCACGGCCAAACCCCGTGCTAACCCACAGCCAGCCCTACAAAGCAAGCGGCCCCTAGCGCTGCACCTGGCTGCACCCCGTGCGCCCTCATTGTGCCCCGTGCGCCCCCGCAGTACCCCGGCGCCCTAGCGCCCTGCTGAACACCGCGTGCCTTGTCTTCTGCGCGCCCAGCTATAAACACCCCAAAATTCCCCGATTTCATGAAACAAATACCTGGTTTTCAAATCAACCCCAAAAGGGCCATTTTGAGTTTTAAAAACCCAGGAGCTTCCCAAAAGCCTGTAAATACTGTTTTGGAATCCCATATCCAATGTGAGTCCTTTCAACTCGGGCTAAGGCCCATTTTTCCAAAAAGCCAAAGACGAACAGGTGAAGTAGGGAGGACGACACCTGATCGAGAAGTAGCCCAACAACCAGCCCATGAATGCCAAATCTAAGGCAGCCTCAGAAATAGGGGCAAAAGCCCAAAAGCAGCACCCTGGCCTAATAAAAGCCAGGGTCAAAAGGCGAAAAGAAGGTCCAGGCCCGATGTAGAAAGCAAGCCCAGAGCACCTAAAAGCCAAAGCAAGCATCCCCATCCAAGCAGCATGAATCTGAGCTAGAAATGGCCAAACTAAGCAGAAACGAAGTCCAGAATGGCGAGATAGAGTCCGGAGGACAAAGTTGGGGAAAACCAACCACCAGACAGAGTGCTGATGAAACCAGTGCCCGCACAAAACGTCTGCCTCAAAAAGCCAAGAAGGACCATTCAGAGAAAATTTGGATTGGATCTAGACCATAAATATCCACATCCATATCCAAATAGTGTTTGGATTTGGGTTGATCCAAATAGTGTTTGGATTAGATTGAATATGGACCAAAATATCCAGATCCATATCCATAAAAATGTTGGATTTGGATCGGATATGGATCTCAAAATATTCGAGATCCAAGATCCATATCCAAATAGTGTTTGGATCGGACATGGATTCCACGATCCAAACCCAAGACCCATATCCAAGACCCACCTCATTTGCCTATAAATTGGAGTGAGGGGGTCTCCAAGAGTTCACGTGAAATCCAAAGGAAGGAGCTTGGAGGAGAGAGAGGGTGTTAAGGTGAGTGCTTAGTGCTTTCTTGATTTTGTTTAGTGGGTTAATTGTGGGTTAAATGAGGGATTAGTGTGGGTTGCACCACCTTGATTAAGGGTTGGATTTGCTTAAACAAGAAGGCTTTGGAGTGGCTGGTTGGAAGCTTGAGCACACCCCAACTGACCCTAAAGGTAAGCCCTAATCTACCCTAAACCCATATCTTCTTAACCCTCTAAACCACCTTAAACCTACACTAACCAACACCACCTAACTACCCCACAGCATCCCTAATCCTACTTAAACCAGCCTAAAACCCTAACCGACTTCAACCCCATCACCCAAACCACTTCCCATCACCACCTGAACACCCCCTGCACATCGTATCACGCCCCGCACTTGACCTGCTCCCACGCCGCGCGTCTCCCTGACGCCGCGCGCCCCCTGCGCTGCGCGCCTCCTTGGCACCTATCGCCCTACCACCCACCTAGCGCCTGTCGCCTTACCACCTGCCTGGCACCTAGCGCCTGGTGCCAACCGACTTCCTAGCCGACCTTAGCTGACCGTCCCGATCTACCATTAACTCCCTACCACCCTTCCACCTCCTAACCGACCTACCACCGCCATAACCCAACTCCACACCCCCAGCACCACCTTACACTCCCACCTACCTAGCACCGACCCCAACTCCCTTCATCACATCCACCTCCTTATATCCCACCGCCTTACAGTCCCACACCCCACATCATATACCAGTCGACCTCTAGCCTAACATCCCAACCACACACCCCACCTCACAACCTACCCTTTGTCATAAACCCCCCACAAGCCCTAAGACCCGCACCTCCCTTGCCTATCCCACTAAAGCCCCTCACCCTACACACCCGTGACCTCCTTGACCGTAACCCCACAAAACCCCACACAAGCCCACAACACCTTACCGTGAGCCTCTATTCTCTCAAGCCTTAAACTCCACCAAGCTCAAGCTCGGCCGGCCACTTCACGCCTCAAGCTTCAAGGGGAGCACGTCCTTGCTTACCCGAAGTGAATCACAAGCCCCAAATACGAGCAAGTGAAGACGGACCATCTATTTGTAAGTGTCTAAACTTGGTCTCTTATGCTAACTTGCTTTATACTTAATTCAATTCGGATATGGGGTTGTATTAACGGAGCGTTGTCTCCCCCTGGGATGTAATATTGTTGCTTGGCACACGAGACACATACGTGCACTTGAGCTTTAGCTCTTATATCGTACACGATGCACACAAGTGCACTTGAGCTTTAGCTCTTAATCTCGTACACCAAGAACCACGTACACGATTGAGCCTTCGCTCTTACTCCAAAGACTCTAGTAAGAGCTGTGTGAGTTGTCTTTAAATTTACACACTACACCCACGCGTGCATTGAGCCTTCGCTCTTATCATATATATGTATTTCCATTCAGCTGGGTTGTTACTTTAAGTCATGTGAGTTGTCATTTAAAATTCTACACTCGCACCCAAAGACACCCGAGCTCTTGTTCAAGCACTCACGCACCTTTTGGCCTCGGCAACCACTAAGATATAGCCATATCTATATATTTTCAGCTGCGTGAGTTTTCCCCATTCAGTTGTGTATGTCTTTCAATTCCGGGTTGTTAATTTTCAGTCGTGTGAGTTGTATTTCAATATATACACAACACACACGCACACGTTGACGACCTTCAGGCTCATATATATATAAGTATTTCCCCGTTCTGCAAGTTAAATTTCAGTCGTGTGAGTGAGTTGTCTTTCAATTTATACACTACCCACACACGAATACGTTGGCGACCTTCGGGCCCATATATATGTATACGTATTTCCCTTCCGCACTTTACATTTAAGTCGAGCGGGGTTTTACATTCCAAGTCGTGTGAGTTGTCTTTACATTTATACACAACACACACGCACACATTGTGCCTTTCCGCTCTTATATCTATATCTCCCTTCCGCAATTTCCCTTCAGCTATGTCTTTCAATTTCGGGTTTTAAAGTTCAGCTATGTGAGTTGCATTGCATATCCGCCATACTCGGGATAGTGCACATGCTTGCATCAAACGAACCTTGAATAACCCGTGCAAACACACCAAGACTTAGGCACTTGATGCATACACCTCACTCCTAAGTAGATAAAAACTCAAAGACATAGATACGTGCAAACCCCACGTAAATAAAATCTGCAATTAGACAAACATAATCGATCAAATACTTTCGTAACTTTTCAAAAAGGCCATGCTTGTTTAAAATCGAGATTTCTAAGTGTACAAACTGACCCTTGAGCATCGGTTCAAGAAGGTTTGCGACGAAAAGAGCCTACTTGTCCACAGTCGCCCCTAAGTCAGATATTTCAAAACTAACTTCGCTAGTTTGAGTAAGCTAGCTGGCACGCCCTTTTTAAAGTGACTTAGACACGAAAGAGGTTCACTTGAGGCCTAAGAACCCAGAGTGAAAATTTTCGCGCGTCTACAGAAATTGGCATGCCTGGTGGGACGTGAGTCTTAAGAAAAATCGATACAAACAAACAGACCTCTTGAAAAAGTTTTCAAGAAAAGTATTTTAACTCTTTGTCTTGTGCATTTCATAGTTGGGTTTTAAAAAAAGCATCGGAGTCATGTCGAGTTCAAACTCCAATGAAGTGTCCAGCCATGTCTCGCGTACATCAAGTTCTCACTCTAGGAGATTTTTGAAAAATCGAAACAAAAGAGAGGAAATCGAGGATTTGAGAAGGGATTTTGAGGCCAAGATCGTTGCCCTTAGCCAAGAGGCTGAAGCAACTAATTCGTGTTCGTCACTGTAGACATGCGGAAATTTCCACTCCGGGTTCTTAGGCCTAGAGTGAACCTTTTCGTATGTCTAAATCGCTTAAAAAGGGCGTGCCAGCTAGCTTACTCAAACTAGCGAAGTAAGTTTTGAAATATCTGACTCAGAGGGCGACTGTGGACAAGTGGGCTTTCTTCGTTGCAAACCTTCTTTAACCGATGCTCAAGGGTCGGTTTGTACGCTTAGAAAACTCGATTTTGATCAAGTATGACCTTCTTTTGAAAAGTGTGAAAGTGTTCGATCGACTTGGTTTGTCTAGTTGCAGATTTTATTTACGTGGGGTTTACACGTATCCTATGTCTTTGATTTTAGCTACTTAGGCATGAGATGTGTGCATCAAGTGACTAAGTCTTGGCAATTTTGCACGGGTGGTTCGAGGTTGCTTTGATGCAAGTATGCGCCCTATCTCGTGGTATGGCGGATATGCAATGCAACTCACACAACTGAACCTTAAAACCCAAAATTTAAAGACATAGCCGAAGGAAAATTGCGGAAGGGAAATATAGCATATCTTAAGAGCGGAAAGGCTCAATTGTGGGCATGTGTGTTGTGTATAAATTGAAAGACAACTCACACGACTTAAATGTAAAACCCCGCTCGACTTAAATGTAAAGTGTGGAAGGGAAATACTTATATATATATGGGCCCAAAGGTCGCCAAAGTGTGCGTATGTGTTGTGTATAAATTGAAAGACAACACATGCAACTGAAATGTAAAACCCAGTCGAAAGGGAGATACAACTATATATATATGGGCCCGAAGGTTACCAACATGTGTGTGTGTGTTGTGTGTAAAGACAACGCATGCAGTTGAACCTTAAATACCCAGAATTGAAAGACAAACACAACTGAACCGGGAAAACTCACACAGCCGAAAATATAGAGATATAGCTATATCTTAGTGGCTGTCGAGGCCAAAATGGTGCGTGAGGTGCTTGAGCAAAGGTTCGGGTGTCTTTGGGTGTGAGTGTGTAATTGAAATGACAAACTCACACGAATTAATGTAACAACCCAGCTAAATGTAAATACATATATATGATAAGAGCGAAGGCTCAATGCACACGTGTGTGGAGTGTGTAAATTGAAGACAACTCACGCAGCTCTTACTAGAGTCTTGGGAGTAAGAGCGAAGGCTCAATCGTGCATGTGGGTGCTTGGTGTACGAGTTAAGAGCTAAAGCTCTGTAGACACAGAAAATCTTCGACTCTGGGTTCTTAGGCCTAGAGTGAATCTTTTCGCAATCTACGTTCGCTTTTAGGGTGTGCCAGCTAGCTTACTCAAACTAGCGAAGTATATTTTGAAATATCTGACTTTTAATAAGCAATTGTAGGCAAGCGGGATCTTTTTGTCGCAGACCTTCTTGCACCGATGCGCAAGGGTCAGTCTGTATGCTTAGAGACTTCGTTTAAACAAGTTAAACTCAAATTCGATTTTTGAACAAACAGGTGTTTGAAAATCCTTTTGAAATCATGCACTTGGCGAGTTTTTGATTTGGGCGACCCTAAGTCTTTCAGTTTCAACCACTTAGGCGTGGAGTGTGTGCAAAGTGGCCTAAGTTGGTCATCTTGCACGATTTTGTTTGGGGTTTGTTCGATGCAGGTATGCACTTTGGCTCGAGTATGGCGAGTATGCAATGCAACTCACACAACTTGTATATAAAACCCAAATTCGAAAGACATAACAGAAGGGAAAACTCAAATTAAAGGCAACTTGTAAACACCCCAAAATCCCATGATTTTCTCAAATCACCTGGTTTTACAAAAGCAGCCCCAAAGGGCTATTTTGAGTCTGGAAACCCAGGAGCCTTCTAGGCAACCCTGTACATATGTTTAAATCATATATGTTTTAAAAATATGTGTTATACAGTTTTAAAACCTTAAAAAGGTATTTTGAAACCCCGAAAAGCAACTTGGCCTGATGAAAGCAGGACCAGAGAAGCAAAAGAGAGCCCGGACCCAGAGCATATGTCAAGCCCGGCACATCAACTCTCGTATCAGAATCATCCCCAAAATCTCGGACATCCAAGCCCCTGTTATCAACAAATTGTTCAAACTGATCTCCGGAAGATGAGAAGAAGAGCGGATGACAATGTTGGCGAAGACCCAATGCAAGACAGAGTACTGATGCTGTCAGGCCCCGCACAAACCGTCCGTTTCGCAATGCCATGAAGGAGTTAGAAAATCAGATCTAGATCGGATCTGGACCATATATATCCAGATCCAAATCCAAACATGCATCTGGATTTGGATCCAAAGATCCAATCCAATATCCACATCCATGGCCCACATCACCTTCTCATAAATGGAGGTGGGGCCCACAAAGAATTCACGTGAAAAGCTTGGATAGAGAGAGAGAATGGGATAAGGTATGAGTGAGAAAGTTGGTGGGCTTGACTTTTGTGTCAAGTTTTAGGTTAATCATGTGGGTTTAGCCTAAGAGTGTGGGATTAAGCTTGTATGCATGTGGGTTTAGCCCAAGCGAGTTTTCAAAATAGGATTTCCTTTCCATAAGTGGTCGTACACCCCCTTTTTCAAATTTGTTTCAAAAAGGGATGCTTTCTTTATTAACTTATGGAAAGTTGAGATTTCATGAAGTGAGAGAAGGGTTTTCAGCTCGTTTCGAAAATTATTGAGGATGAGCATGACTGCACATCCTTCTGATATGGGCTCTCGCACTTGACCCAAGAGAGACCTCCAACGAACGATGAACGTATGTACGTCCTCGTTCACACCTTGTTTTGTATCCCTCAAGGTGTTTAAAGTTGGCGTGACTTCTACGTTATGCGAGAATCTCTACATAAAGCAGTTCGCTAACTCTTTAAAAGTTGCGAACTAGCTAAGATCGTAGGAAGCCAGCCATTTGGCAGCTGTGCCCTTGAGGGACAAAGGAAACCAATACACCCATTTCATCGAGTCCTTTTTCTTATGGGCTTGACGAGAGAAAAGCTGCAAGTAAGACCTAGGGTCTCCCATGCCATCATACCGATGGAAGTTCGGTATTTCATCGTCACTGTCTGCTTCATAGTCCACAGGTAGGAAATCAGACAGGGCATAGCTCCTTTTCTCTTTATTTTGCCCTCTCAGCAGCTGCTATAGGGCTTTACGGTCCTTGTGTGTGAAGGACTCGTGGTATTGGTCACCTTCCATCGCGGAAGTCTCCTTGTGTTTGCGAGGTTTTTCAAATTTCTTCTTGGCCTTTGGTTCGCCATTGGACGAACATGAATCGCCTGCTTCAGCCTCTTGGCTAAGAGCGGCGATTTTGGCCTCGAAGTCCCTTCTCAAATCTTCATTCTCTTGTTTTTTCGAAAACCTTTGAGATTGAGAACTTGATGCACAGGAGCCACGGCTAGATACCTCTTGGGAGCCTAGACTCGACATGCTTCAGTATGCTTTTCAAAACAAATCCTAAGTATGAAAATGCAAACAAGCAAAGTTTAAAACACTTTAGAAAAAATTTTCATGAGGTTTCTCTACATGAACTGACTTTGCACAAGGCCCAGGTCCCACCGAGCGTGCCAAAATCTGTAGACACGGAAAATCCTCACTTCTGGTTTTTAGGCCTAAAGCGAATCTTTTCGTATGTCTAAGTCGTATTTTAGCAAAGGGGAGTGCCAGCTAGCTTGCTTAAGCTAGCGAAGAAAGTTTTTGAAATCTGACTTCTATCGAGGTGACTGTGAGCAAGTGAGCTCTTTTCGTCGCAGACCTTCTTGCACCGATGCGCAAGGGTCAGTCTGTACGCTTGGCAAAGTCTTTTAAAATGTAAACCTCTTTGAAAAATATCCTAAGTGTTTGGGCTTTGTATGTATGATTACAGATTTTATTACACGTGGGATTTGCACGTGCCTATGTCTTTCTTTTTATCTTTTCGGGCCAACTAGGTGTGTGCACAAGTGACCTAAGTTGGGCGATTTTTGAGCGGGAGCGTGGGGCTTGCTTTGATGCAATATGCATCCTAACTCGTGGTATGGCGTATATGCAATGCAAACTCACGCAACTCCAAAGGGAAAACCCAAATTGAAAGACAATGCGGAAGGAAAATGACTTAATGTAAATTGCAAAAGGGAAATTGCAAGAAGGGAAATATGGCTATATTTTAAGAGCGGAAAGGCTCAATTGTGCAAGTGTGTGTCGTGTATATATGTAAAGACTACGCACACTGCTGAACCTTAAAACCCAAATCTTAAAGACATAGCCGAAGGGAAATACTTATAATATATATGGGCCCGAAGGTCGCCAACGTGTACGTGGGTGTTGTGTGTATATTGAAAGACAACTCACACAACTTGTAATGAAACCCAAATATAATTGCAATAGGCCTTGACTAAGGTCTTGGGAGTAAGAGCGAAAGCTCAATGTGTGTGAGTGTAGAATTGAAATACTACGCACATGACATGAATTTAAACACCCCAAAACGAAATTGCAATAGGCCTTTACTAAGGTCTTGGGAGTAAGAGCGAAAGCTCAATGTGTGTGAGTGTAGAATTGAAATACTACGCACACAACTTGAATTAAAACGCCCAAGGGAAATTACAATACGGCCCTTACTAGGGTCTTGGGAATAAGAGCGAAAGCTCAATGTATGTGAGTGTGAAAATTGAAAGACAACACACACAACTTAATGAAAACCCACGCAACTTAAAACATATAGGTATAACTATATCTTAAGGGCTGATTAGGCCCATGTGTGTGTCAAAATCGTGTGCAGCTAAGAGCGAAATAGGCTCAAGTGCACGTGTGTGTGGATGTGCCAAACCACATTATTACAAGCGGGGGGAGACAATACTCTATTATTAGAACCCCGTATCGAATTTAATTAAGCATAAGCAAGTTTATAATAAGGACCGAGTTAGGCACTTACGTATAGCTGGTCCGGGTGTGACTTGCTTGGCTTTGGCCTAGTGAGTCGCCTTGGGCTGCAAGAGGGAGCTCCTTGGATGGCTGCAGCAGGTGGAGGTGTTGGCCGAGTGATGATGTGTTGGTGTTGGCCGAATGGGAGAATGTGCAGGTATTGGCCGAGTGGAAGGGCTGGTGTTTTGGCTGAGGTTGAAGTGTTTAGGGGAGGTAAGGGTGAAGTGTCTAGGAAAGATGGTGTTGAGCTAAGAGACGGCACTAAAGATTGGGATGGGTCTTAGGGAAAGTAAGGCTACTAGCTAAGGGAAGAGGGGCAGGTGGTGCAAGTGCTGGTCCTGGCCGAATGGTGGAAGGTGGCAGGTGCTGGCCGGGTGGATGGGATGTTAGCTAGGCTAAGGGAAAGTGGCGGGTGTAGAATAGTATATGGCTAGGAATGGAGGGGAGTGGAGAAGAGATGATGTTGGGGTGGGGTACTAACCGGGAAGGAGGTCCTGGCCGAATGGTGGAAGGTGGCGGCTGAAGTGGAGTGGATTGGTGCTGCTGGCCGGGTTCCGAGAGGGGAGAAGGTAGGACCAAAGGGGGCCCAGATTTTTTTAGAGCCAAGAGAGGGAACCCGCATGAATGGGAGGGGTATTTATAGGCTAGATGGGGTCGGTGGCTGGGATAAAGGGGAGGTCGGTTGGTGGGCTGGTTTGGTGGTAGTGGTTTGGGGGTATGGTGTGCTAGATATTTAGGTGGGCCACATATTTGTTTTGGGTGGGTTGGGGATATGGTGTGCTTAGGTATTTAGGTGGGCTGGTTTAGTGGTTTAGGGCTTAGTTAGGTGGATTAGGTTTAGGGTGAGGTTTAATGAAGTGGGTTAGGTGTTTAGGCTAGGATTAGGGTGAGGTTAGGGGGATTAGGCTAGGATTAGGGGAGAATTAAGGAAGTGGGTTAGGTGATTATGCTAGGATTAGGGTGAGGGTTAGGTTCTAGGGAAAAATAGCTAGGTGGGGTCGGCTAGGTATGGTTTAGTGGTTTTGGGTGAGGGTGGCTAGGATTAGGTCGGGTTTAGGGGGGAATGGCTAGGTCAGGTGGGTTAGCTTAGGGCTAGGTTTAGCAGCATCCCCTTGGCCTTCGATCCATGGACCTAGTTGCAAAAAGTTGGTGCAACCCTAGGTTAGGTGTAGGTGCATACAAGCTTAAACCCACACTCATTAGGCTAAACCCACATGATTAACCCAAAACTTGACACAAAAGTCAAGCCCACCATATTCTCACTCATACTTTATCCCATTCTCTCTCATACCCAAGCTTTTCACGTGAATTTCTTGTGAGCCCCACCTCCATTTATGAGAAGGTGATGTGGGCCATGGATGTGGATATTGGATTGGATCTTTAGATCCAAATCCAAATCCATATGCATGTTTGGATTTGGATCTGGATATATATGGTCCAGATCCGATCCAAATATGATTTTCTGACTCCTTCATGGTATTTTCGAAACGGACGGTTTGTGCGGGGCCTGACAGCATCAGTACTCCGTCTTGCGTTGGGTCTTCGCCAACATTGTCGTCCTCTCCTCTTCTCACCTTTCGGAGATCATTTTGATAAAAATTGTTGATAACAGGGGCTTGGATGTCCGACATTTTAGGGATGATTCTGATATGAGAGTTGATGTGTCGGGCTCGATATATACTCCAGTTTCGAGCTCTCTTTTGCTTTTCTGGTCCTGCTTTCATCAGGCCAAGTCGCTTTGCGGGGTTTCAAAATACCTTTTTAAAGGTTTTAAAACTATATAACACATATTTTAAAACATATATGATTTAAACATATGTACAGGGTTGCCTGGAAGGCTCCTGGGTTTCCAGACTCAAAATAGCCCTTTGGGGCAGCTTTTGCAAAACCAGGTGTTTTGGGAAAATTGTGGGATTTTGGGGTGTTTACAATGCACCTACACCTAACCTGGGGCTGCACCAACATGAACCTGGCTGCAACTAGGTCTATGGATCAAGGCCAAGGGGATGCTCCTAAACCTAGCCCTGAACTAACCCACCTCACCTAGCCATTCCCCCCTAAGCCTGACCTAATCCTAGCCACCCTCACCCAAAACCTCCCTAACCATACCTAGCCGACCTCACCTAGCTCACCCCACCTAACTAGACCACTTAGACCCTAATTAAACTAAACCTAATCCCACCTTAACCCACCTAATTAGACCCTAATCCTAAAATCCTAGCCACCCTAACCGACCTACCCAAACCACCGACCTACCCAAACCACCCCACCACCAGCTCACAACATCCTAAATATCTACCCCAAAACCACCCTAACCGACCCCAGCCCATGCCTATAAAAACCCTCCTTTTGGGGTGGGTTTTGGGCAGATCTTGGGCAGCTCTCAGCCCTCTCTTTCCTCTCTCACCTGCCCTCTCTTCCACCCCACTTCACTCCATCATCTCCACCAGCTGCGCCACCTCCACCGCCTCTCCACCCGGCTGCATTTCCACTCGGCTGTCACCTGCATTTCCACCCGACTGCACCCTTCCACCCGGCTGCCACCTCCTTCCACCACCACAGCAACCACCTCCGGTTAGTACCCCCATCTCAGCCCTATCTAACCTCTCTTCCATCTCTCTCTTACCCGACCACATAGCCCATCACCCTCCACTGCTGCACCCTTGCCATTCCCCTTACACCCGGCCACTTCACACCCCACCTCACCACCTTCCCTCAACCACCCATCTCAGCCCCTAGCTAAGCCTTCACCCTCAACCTGCCACCACCTGGCTAGCACCCGAACCTGCCCCAACTCACTCAAAGCCCTACTTGCTGCATTACCACCCGGCCTTCATCAAGGCACCCACTCGGCTAAGACCCTACTTGGCACCCACCCGCATCCAAGGAGCTCCCCTTCAGCTGTCCAAGGGGACTCACATAGGCCAAAGCCAAGCAAGTCACACCCGGACCAGCTATACGTAAGTGCCTAACTCGGTCCTTGTTATGAACTTGCTTACATTTGATTAAATTTGATACAGGGTTGTAATAATGGAGCGTTGTCTCCCCCCGCTTGTAATAATGTGGTTTGGCACACCCACACACACGTGCACTTGAGCCTATTCCGCTCTTAGTTGCACACGATTTTAGCACACACACGAGCCTAATCAGCCCTTAAGATATAGTTATACCTATATATTTTAAGTTGCGTGGGTTTTAATTCAAGTTGTGTGCGTGGTCTTTCAATTTCCATACTCACACACATTGAGCTTTTGCTCTTATTCCCAAGACCCTAGTAAGGGCCGTATTGCAATTTCCCTTGGGTGCTTTAATTCAAGTTGTGTGCGTGGTCTTTCAATTTCCACACTCACACACATTGAGCTTTCGCTCTTACTCCCAAGACCTTAGTAAAGGCCTTATTGCAATTTCGTTTTGGGTGTTTAAATTCAAGTTGTGTGCGTAGCATTTCAATTTTACACACACACATTGAGCTTTCGCTCTTACTCCCAAGACCTTAGTCAAGGCCTATTGCAATTATATTTGGGTTTACATTACAAGTCGTGTGAGTTGTCTTTCCATATACACACAACACCCACACACACATTGGCGACCTCACAGCTGAACCGGGAAAACTCACGCAGCAGAAAATATATATAGATATGGCTATATCTTAGTGGCTTCTGAGGCCAAAATGTGCGTGAGGTGTTTGAGCAATCGCTCGGGTGTTTCTTGGGTGCGAGTGTGTAATTGAAAGACAAACTCACACGACTTAATGTAACAACCCAGCTGAATTGAAATACGTATGTATATGATAAGAGCGAAAAGGCTCAATTGTGTACGTGGTGCTTGTGTACGAGATAAGAGCGGAAAGGCTCAAGTGTACGTGTGTGTCTCGTGTGTCCAGCATCGTTATTACATTTTGGGGGGAGACGATGCTCCGTTATTACCGTATCACGAATTGAATTGAATGGAAAAGAGACTTGATATATATCAAACGACTTACACTTTTCCAGGTTCTTGAGTTAGGATTGTACAAGGGACGAGTTCATCATCATCTCATGGCATCTGAGGCATGTGGGAGCGAAGCCGGAGAGCTTGAGAGCTTGGAGAGACTTGGAGTTCCAGGAGCTGCAAGCTTATACTGGGTTTGGGGCCACTTGGGGCTGGTTTGGGCAAGGCATGACTCGAGTCACCTTGGCTCGAGTGATAGGGTTTAGGTTTAGGATTCGGCCAGCATTTGGCCTTGGGTTTAGTGAGGTTTAGACTTGGGATTAGGCCAGCATTTGGCCTTGGTTTAGGTGTGGTTTAGACTTGGGATTAGGCCAGCATTTGGCCTTGGTTTAGGTATGGTTTAGACTTGGTATTAGGCATGACTCGAGCCAAGGTAGCTCGAGTAGGAGTGACTTTAGGGTGTGGTTGGGGCTGATCCTAGGCAAACCACGGCTAGGTTAGGTGCTAAACTTAAGAGGGACGTGGGCTGGGATTAGGTAGCAGCTGGTCCTAGTCTAGGTTTAGGTTTAGTTGAGTCCTAACTAGGTTAGGTTTGGATCGAGTTTTGATGGCAGGCGGCCAACCAAAGGGGCGGCCTGGTTGTTATTTGGATAAGGGGTGCACGGCCCGGTTAGGCCGTGGGTTTTTGGGTAAAGGTGGCCTGCCTCAAGGCAGGCCAGGCTATGTCAAAAGGGAGGGAACACATGGCCTGGTTTGGCCGTGTGTTTAGGTTTAGGTGGCCTGCCTCAAGGCAGGCCAAGTCTCTTGGTGAAAACAAGGAAAGCCCGGCCACCTTTGGCTGGGCTGTTTTGAGTATGTGGGAAAGGGAAACCAGCCAATGGCTGGGCTGTTTTTTAGGTAGTTGGCCTGCCCTAAAGGCAGGCCAGAACTTGGGTAGAAAATGGGACACGGCCTGTTGGTGCAGGTCGTGGGTTGGCTCGAGCCACCGTTTGTTTCAAATGGGAAGTTCGGCTAAAGCTGGTCGAACTTGGTTGGGTTCAAGGGAGAGTTCGGCTAGGTGGTGGCCGAACTTGGCTTGTGTCTTAGGGTAGCTTAGTTAGGTGGTAATCTAGGGTAGGAATCTTGGTGAAAACCAGCCAGAACTTGGCTGGTTTAGTGGTGTTTTTAGGGGGCTGGTTTAGCTAAGATGGGATGGGTGGTCTAGAGGATTAGGGGAAGAAGTGGGTTAGGTTAGGGCTTAGGTACTTACCTCAAGTTGCAGCACCACTCCAGCCGTCGCGCAAGCTGCCAAGCTCCACCATGCAACGCTCCCAACTAGCTTGAAGGAGACGCCACCTTGTTGGTGCAGCCCTTGCCTCCATGGGCCAATCCCCTTTCTCAAACAAAACTCACCTTGGCCAATAAGGCCTTCTCTCTCTCATCCCCCCCTTTATTTCCACGTGAAAGGGCTTCCCCTTTTGAAGTTCATGCAACTCTGATTTTTCCACCCACTACCTCTATTTATAGAGGTTTTAAATGGATCTTGGATATTGGGTCTTGGATTTGAGTCTGGCATCCGGATCCAATCTAAACCCTATGTGGATCTGGATCACGGATCTTGGATATTTTGAGATCCAAATCCAGTCCAAATATTTATTTGGGTTTGGATCTCGGATCTCGAATATTTTGGGTCCAAATCCAGTCCAAACTTTTCTTCTGCTCCTTGGTTTTCTGGTCCTTTATAGAGCTTTTCACTATCGGTTTTGAGTGGGCTTCGATTCATCGGAGGCCCAACTCTGGCCTGGGTCTTCCCCAAGTCTTTCTTCCAACCGGTGTTATGCTTTTCAGGACTTTTTCGGCGTTCGTTTCGGTTCGCCGTTTTGGTTTCTGGCCAGTTCCTGTTGATATCGAACTCAGATTGCCGCACGGATTCCGTTCTTCATTCTGACGGGATGTGTCTCGGACTTTTATCGACTTCCTCAGGTACTGGACTTCTTTCTGCATTTTGGAGCTACTTTGCGCTTTTTCTTTGACCCAAATTATGCTTTTACCCTTTTGTCGGGTGTAAACACCCCGAAATCCCACAAATTTCTTAAACAAACCTAGTTTTGTACAAGCAGCCCCAAAGGGCCATTTTTGAGTCTGGAAACCTAGGAGCCTTCCAGACAACCCTGTACATATGTTTTAAACTTCATATTTCAAAAATATATAATATAGCTTTTAAAAACCTTTTAAAACACGTTTTTGAAACCCCAAAGCAGCTTGGCCTAATCAAGACAGGACCAGCAAAGTCAAAAAGAGCCCGAAACCGGAACACATGTGGAGCCCAGCACAGCAACTCTTGTATCACATCCATACCCCCAGGATCTCGAACGTCCAAGACCCTGTTCTTATCAAAATGTCATTTGAAGTCATCTCCGGAAGGCAGAAACGGAGACGGACGACCATGTTGGCGAAGACCCAACACAGACGGAGTACTGATGCTGTCAGACCCCGCACAAATCGCCCGTTTCGAACCCAGCTCGAAGGAGTCAGAGTTCAGTTTGGATTGGATCTGGACCATATATATCCAGATCTCAAGCCAAACCCATGTGTGGACTTGGATTTGGATTTGGATCCAGAGATCCAATCCAATATCCATATCCATGGCCCACATCACCTTCTCATAAGTGGAGGTGGGGCCCACTTGAAATTCACGTGGGATTATGGGCATGAGAGAGAGTGGGGATGGATAATATCAAAAGTGTTGTAATTAAGCTTGACTTGTGTGTCAAGTTTTGGGTTAATCATGTGGGTTAGCCTAATTGAGTGGGTTTAAGCTTGTAATTAGCAAAAACCTAACCTAGGACTGCACCAACATGAAGTGGTTAAGGTCTATGGGCCATGCAAAGGGAGCTCCTTCACCTAAACCTAACCCAAAACACCTAGTCCTAGCCTACCACCCTAATCCACCCCAAATCTGAGCCAAATCACCTAACCCACTTCCCTAATCCAGGCCTAATCCCAACCTAATCACCTAACCCACTTCCCTAATCCTTCCCTAAACCTAGGTTAATTTCCCTAAACCTAGCCCAAACCTAGCCTAATCACCTAACCTAGCTCACTAAACCTCACCCTAAAACCCAACCACCTAACCTAGCCCTAAACCCCTAAACCACTCCTAGCCCACAATCTACCCAAACCACTAGTTTTTAAAATATCTGGCCCTACCCTTTCCAGCCCACCTTATCTTCATACCACCCTACCTAAACCACCTAACCACTACCCCAAACCCAGCCCTAACCGACCTACCCATCCCTATATAAACCCCCCCCCTTGGGGGCGGGTTTTCCTATCTAGCCGCCTTTCCCAAGCCCAGCCGGGACCCCACTTCCCAGCCACCTGCTCCACCTGCGCCACCTGCTCCGCTTGCACCACCACCATCCCTCCATCACCACTTGCACCGCCATCTCCACCACCTCCCGGCCGAGCCTCACAACCTGCCCATCTTCTTTCCAGCCGAACGCCATCTTCATTCCATTCGGTTAGTACCCCTTTACTTCGTCTCACCTTCTCTACTCCCTCTCCACTCTCAGCCACCTAAACCCTACCACAACACCCTACCACCAGCCATCAGCCCTTTGCTGCCACCATTCTCACTCAGCCGAACCTAGCACACCCGAAACTACCTGCCACTAACCAACCTAGCTACATCCGGCCACCCTATTAGACTCCCATTTGGCCTTCCCTTAAACTCCCCTTAGGTCCATATTCCCTAACACTCTATACTCTCCATTCGTGACCCTACATACATACTTGGCCTAGCCCCTTTAATCCCCGACACCAAGGCGACACCCACTTGCAGCCGGCCACCTTCAAGGCACCTATCCCGCGCCCCACTTGCAGCCGGCCAGCACCCTTTGTCATTCACCCTCGCGGAGCTCCCGTTTGCAGCCCAAGGCAAAGGCCAAGCCCACACTCAAGCAAGGCCTCTACGGACCAGTTACTCGTAAGTGCCTAAACTCGGTCTTTAGTTGTATACTTGCTTGAGATTCAATTTGATACGGGGTTGTAATAACGGAGCGTAGTCTCCCCCCGCTTGTAATAACGTGGCTTGGCACACCCACACACGTGCACTCTCTTAGTTGTGCACGATTTTGAACACACACGGGCCTAATCAGCCCCCAATACATAAGTATATATATATATATATATACTTTCATTTTCGAAGGGTTTTTGCTTAAGTTGGGTGCGTTGTCTTTCAATTCAAGCACTCACACACATTGAGCTTTTGCTCTTATTTGAAAGACCCAAGTAAGGGCCGACCTATACTATTTGGGTTTCATTTCATGTCGTGTGAGTAAGTCTTTCAATTCAAGCACTCTCACACACATTGAGCTTTCGCTCTTATTTGAAAGACCCAAGTAAGGGCCGACCTATACTATTTGGGTTTCATTTCATGTCGTGTGAGTAAGTCTTTCAATTCAAGCACTCTCACACACATTGAGCCTTCGCTCTTATTCCCAAGACCTTAGTAAAGGCCTTATTGCAGTTATATTTGGGTTTCATTTATGTCGTGTGTGTAGTACTTCAATTCAAGCACTCACACACATTGAGCCTTCGCTCTTACTCCCAAGACCTTAGTCAAGGCCATACTGCAATTTATATTTGGGTTTAATTTCATGTCGTGTGTGTAAGTCTTTTCAATTCAAGCACGCACCCACATTGAGCCTTCGCTCTTATTTGCAAGACCCGAGTAAGGGCTCATATACATATCTCCCTTCGGCATTTACTTTACAAGTCATTTTCCTTCGGTTATTTCCCTTCAGTATTGTCTTTACATTTCGGGTTTTCCCTTTGGAGTAGCGTGAGTTTGCATTGCATCTACGCCATACCACGAGGTAGGACGCATATTTGCATCAAAGAAAGCCCCGCTCGAATTCGCCCATGTAGTGGAGTGTTCATAACACACAAACTAGGTGGCCCGAAAAGGGATAAAAGAAAAGACTTAGGCACGTGCAAATCCACGTGATCTAAAACATGCAATCGCATTTTAAAGACCCGAAATAGACACCTCGAACCGCTTCGTAGACTTTCCTCTCCAAAACTCGATTTTTGCAAAGCGTACAGACTGACCCTTGCGCATCGGTGCAAGAAGGTGTGCGACGATAAGAGCTTACTTGCTCACAGTCGCCACGTTTAGAAGTCAGTGTTAAAAATATCTTCGCTAGCTTAGGTAAGCTAGCTGGCACGCCCTGTTTGCATACATAGGCCTTAGACACACGAGAGGATCCGCTCCGAGCCCTGGAAAAGGCGAGAGGCGGGGATTTTCGCGCGTCTACATCGGGCTTTTCTCCAAACGGGCTCTCTTTTCTTCCGTTTTTGAGTAGGGGGTGGCATTTGAGACTCTGGGCTTGATTTGCTCTTCTTGCCGGGGCTCTCCTTTTGCCTTTTGTACCTGTTTTCACATTTTAAAACAAGTTGTCATTTTGGCTCAAACGAGCTTTTTGTGTTTTTGAGAGTTTTTGATTTTTGGAAAATTCGAGGTGTTTACAAGCTCGAGTGCTCGTGTGTGCTTCGTGTATCAAGCATCCTTATTACAACCCGGGGGGAGACAAGGCTCCGTTAATACAACCCCGTATCAAAATTTAATTAAATGTAGAAGGAGATATGAAATACCAAATTTGAAACACTTACAAGTGAGGAAGATCCCACTTCTGAGCTCCCAGAATTTCATAAAATTCTCGATTTTGAAAAACCCTCGAATTCAGTAGGAGGAGATTTCATAGAGATAAACTTAGGGAGTGATTCAAAGCCCAAACTCATTAAGATAGGTGCATGTTAGAATGAGCGTGAAAGATCATCATTCATTGCATTTTTGAAAACCTACATTGATGTGTTTGCATGGACATATGAAGACATGCCGGGTATAGACCCAAGAGTCGTAGAGCATTGTCTTCCCTTAGATTCGGATGCAAAACCCATAAAGCAAAAGCTTAGGAAGATACATCCAAACATACACTCACAAGTCAAGGAGGATTTAGAAGATCTGTTAAAAGCAAGATTTATAAAACCCATTGCGTACTCTGATTGGTTGTCAAATATCGTTGTTGTTCGAAAAACCAATGGGAAAATTCGAATATGCATCGATTTTAGAAACCTGAATAAAGCCACTCCAAAGGACAACTTTCCTTTACCCAACATTGATTTGATAGTCGATAGTACTGCAAATCATGAAATGTTTTCATTCATGGATGGCTATTTAGGATATAACCAAATCAAATTAGCCCCACGAGATCAGGCTAAAACTGCTTTCACAACTCCATGGGGCACGTACTGCTATACAGTCATGCCCTTTGGTGTGAAAAATATCGGCGTCACCTACCAAAGAGCTATGACTATGATCTTTCACGATTAGATTCATGAGCTCGTAGAGGTACATGTGGATGATCTCTTGGCTAAGTCAAAAACTCGATGCACTCATCTCGAATGTTTGCAAAAGATTTTCGAAAGGCTTAGGCTTTACAAAGTAAAGCTAAACCCTCAAAAATGTGTGTTTGAGTAGAATCCAGGAAGCTTTTAGGATTTATGGTGAGCCAAAGGGGCATTGAAGTCGACCCCTCTAAGTGTAGAGCCATCATCGACAGGACTCCTCCCTCCAATCTCATGCAAATTCGTAGCCTCCAAGGTCGTCTCCAATCAATTCATAGGTTTATCTCAAACCTTGCGACTAGATGCGAACCCTTCAACAAACTTTTGAGAAAAGGGATGAAATTTTTATGGGATAATGATTGCCAAAAATCTTTTGAAAGATTAAAAGCATACTTAGTTAATCCCCCTGTTTTAAACCCTCCAAATCATGGAAAACCTCTTCTGCTTTACATTTTTGTGCTTGCAAATGCTTTGGGTGCCTTATTAGCTCAATACGAGGATAATACCCACAAAGAGTATGCCATCTACTACATTTCAAAAACCCTCCTGGCTTGTGAAAGGAATTACCAAGCCATGGAGAAGACATGCTTGGCCTTGGTATGGGCCTGCCAAAAATTTTGACACTACTTCCTAGATCACGAGATTTGGATAGTGTCCAAGGTTGACCCAATCAAGCACTTGTTTGAAAAACCCATCCTCACGGGTAGGTTGGGCAAATGGCAACTCCTCCTAATGGAGTATGACTTGAAATACCATCACCAGATCTCCTTTAAGGGGCAAGCCCTAGCAGACTACGTGGCTGACTTCTCCTTAGAGGATGCGTATCCCACACTTGATGAAATGCCTGATGAAGGCATATTATTAAACCAATTACAAAACCACATTTTGGCAAATTCTTTCGAAAACCAAGTGTGGAAGATGCACTTGGATGGGGCACGAAACCAAAGAGGGGTTGGTGCAGGGGTCATCCTCATATCCCCTGAAAAGGGAGAAATCCCCATAGCCATTCGCCTAGATTTCGAGTGTTCCAACAACATAGCTGAGTATGAAGCACTCATACAAGGCTTAAAAATTTTGAAAACTCTAGCGGCATCATGCATTGAAGTCTTTGGAGATTCATTACTCATTATAAACCAAGTTTTAAAGATTTGGCAAGTTAGAAACGAAAAGCTTCTTCCATATCATGAGTTGGCCACTCGATTGGTCGAATCCTTCCACACTCACACGTGTAGGAAGAGAGGATAATGGCATTGCCGACGCCCTCTCATCCTTCGGTTCAGCCCTAAGGGTCGATCCCACTTTGGGAGCCCGATCCTTAGAAATATGGCATGCACCCACTCCATCCACACACGATTTGGAAATTTGCCAAAACAACCCAGATTTTGATGAAAAACCTTGGTTTTATGACATAAAGTGCTTTTTAGAAAATGGGGGATTTGCTGAAAATGACACATCCAAGGATAAGGCATTTATCCGGAAAATTTCTACCCGATATACGATTTTGGGTGGGGTTCTGTACAAAAAAAGTTTTACCGGCATCTTACTAAGGCATGTCGACCTAGAGGAGGCTAGGATTATAATGCATGAATTCCACGATGGAGAATGTGGAGGTCATGTTAATGCCAATATGATGGCAATGAAAATACTTAGAGCGGGTTATTTTTGGTCCACTCTGAAAAAAGATTGCCACGATCATGTTAGGAAGTGTCATCCATGTAAAGTGCATGGGCACACCATTCATATCCCCTCATCTTCATTGCATTCCGTGGTCAACCCCTGGCCATTTACCATGTGGGCGTTTGATATTGTAGGACCAATATTTCCAAAGGCATCGAATGGGCATAGGTTCATTTTAGCAGCCACTAAATACTTTTCCAAATGGGTCGAAGCCACCTCCCTGACCAATGTCCAGGGACAACATGTGGTGGCTTTCATTAGAAAAAATATCTTGGCTCGATTTGGAGTTCCAAGAGATCTTGTGTCCGATAATGGCACCCCATTCAAAAACGAGCGGATGGTCAAGTTGTGCAACAGTTATGGCATAACTCACCACTTCTCATCGCCCTACTATCCTCAAGGCAACGGCCAAGCCGAAGCCACCAATAAGACTCTCATTAGTATTATTAAGAAAACTTTAGAGAAGGGTAGGACGTGGCATGAGAAGCTGGATGAAGCCTTATGGGCTTATAGGACTTCCATCCGAACTCCCACAAATGCCACACCATTTGAGTTGGTCTATGGCACAAACGCCATTCTTCCGATTCATACGAGGTTGCATTCATTCCATACATCCATTGCACTCGACCTCCCCCTAGAGATGCTTCAGCATGCTAGGATGGCCGAACTAGATTTGTTAGATGAGAGGCGACTCCTTGCTATGGATCATGCTCATGCATACCGGCAAAGGATAGCCCAACACTATGAGAAACATATAAAACCTCACCACTTTGAAGTGGGAGATCTCGTTTTGAAAATCATCCACTATCGTGGCCCACATCAACTTAGAAAGTGGCGGCCCAAGTGGGATGGCCCTTATGTTGTGCGTGGAACCACCACAAACAACTCTTATTGGTTGATCGATGTAGAAGGTAGGAATTTAGCAGATCCTATCAATATTCAATACTTAAAGAAGTATCATGTGTAGGGTCTAAGTTAAATTCCCATTTTCGAAAATGTTTTAGGGAGATTTACTTTGAAACTTCGAAAGAAAGGATCAAAGGCGAATTGTGTGACCCTGAGTAAGAGAATCAACACTTGCGAAAAAGTGGAGTTTTCCAAAATACGTGGTTACATTTCAAAATTGTTCTTCTTACAAAGAAAGGCCTAGTTCATTATAGCAAGATACTTGCAAGTAGTGCGTGCTATTTCTAAATAGGCTGATCTAGAATGGATTGAGTATGACCTTGGGATAAGTCCTTCACCCTTCTCTTCTCCTTCCAAAAGGAAAATTTGGTGAAAACAAAGGAAAATCCCTACCAAAATCTCTTTCCCAAAGAAGGAAAGTTGAATCCCAAAAATAGAAAATCGATTCTTCTATGGAAAAGAGGGAATAAAGAAAAAATACTCCCAAAGGGAGACCCTCTGTGAAAAAAATAGAAAAAAGAGCCAAAAAGCTCAAAAAGAGCAGTTTTCCGCCTCTATGCCTCAAACCACGGGACACTCCAGAAGGGACCGTGGTAAACTCTATCCCATCCCTGCGACCTATCCCAAGTAAGGAAAGATTCATTTCAAGGAATCTTAAAGTAAAAATAGGATTTGCTTACTTGAATTTCATTTTGTTTGAGAATTCGACGTTTTGAGTAAGGCGTAGGAATTTTTGAAACTTAGCTTGATTTTCTTGTAAAACCTCTGCTAGATTAGCGAGTTTCAAGACTCAAGTAAAGGCAAACACGAGGAGCTCAAGGTCCTTAGGATCAAGGCTAAATAGGAGTTTTCCTCTTGGAATGAATTTCAAAAACTTGAACATCGAGCAACATAAGGCCCGCTCACTTGAAGCAGCAGGTCTTCATAAAGCTCCAAGGTTCGGCCATTCAATCTAGTCTCTAGGAAATTCCCCTTCCTGGCGTCTCATCCATACCATGCACTTACATATTCATGCATGAACACTTCATACATGAACTCATAGGAAAGTCCCCTTTGGCGAAATTCTCCTCCTACCAGGTTCGAAAGGAAAATGTTTTATCAAAATTGGGACGATCCCATGTTTTCAAAGGACAAATTCAGGGTGACATTAAACAGGGGTGTTGTCGTCTTTGCCATTATCCAAATCAATTTGGATAATGCCAAAGAGGGGCATCTGTAAACACCCCAAAATCCCACGACTTTCTAAAACCAATACCTGGTTTGCAAATCAGCCCCAAAGGGCCATTTTGAGTTCTGAAAACCCAGGAGCCTTCAGAACCCTTTACATATTGTTTTAAAACTTGTAAATATTGCTTTAAGCTTGTAAATAGTATTTTGAAAGCCCCGTATCCAAATACGAGTTTTTAAACCCAGGCTAATCCCCATTTTGCCAAAAAGATAAAGACGAACAGGTGGAGCATGCGAAGACGACACCTGATCCAGAAGCAGCCCAGCAAGCCGCTCACGAAGGCCAATTCCAGAAGCAGCTTCAGAAACCTGTTTTAAAGCCCAAAAGAGCATCCTGGCCTGATAAAAGCTAGGTTCGAAAGGCCCAAGCACGAAGCAGTTTGCAGCCAGGAGCACTAGAAAGCCAGATCGACCATTCTCATCCAAGCCTCAAGATTATGAACTAGAAAAGCCATAAATGAACAAAAACGGAGTCCAAAAAGGCGAAAAGGAGTCCGGACGACAAGATTGGGGAAACCCAACACCAGACGGAGCGCTGATGAAGCCAGGGCCCGCACAGATCATCCACCTCGAAAAGCCAAGAAGGACCATCCAAAGAAATTTTGGATTGGATCTGGACCATAAATATCCAGATCCAAATCCAAATAGTGAATAGTGTTTGGATTTGGGCTGATCCAAATAGTGTTTGGATCGGATCGGATCTGGACCAAAATATCCAGATCCATATCCAAAAAATGTTGGATTTGGATCGAATACGGATCTCAAAATATCTGAGATCCAAGATCCAGATCCGAATGGAGTTTGGATTTGGATTTGGATCTAGATCTCAAACCCAAACCCAAATCCAAGACCCACCTCAAAGGCCTATAAATAGAGGTGAGGGGGTCCCAAATAGAGGGTTTACGTGAATTTGAAGGGAGGACTTGGAGGAGAGAGAAGGTACTTAGGTGAGTGCTTAGTGCTTTCATTTGTTTTAGGGTTTTTAATTGTGGGTTAGTGTAGGGTTAGTTAAGGGCTGCCCCACCCTAATTGAAGGGCTAAAGTGACTTGAACAAGGAGGCTTAAGGTGGTTGATTGGAGCTCAAGCACACCCTAAACCGCCGTTAAGAGGTAAGCCCCTAATCCACCCTAAACCACTCTTCCTAACCCCTCTAAGACACCTAAACCGACCTCACCTAACCCTAATCAAACCCCACCTAACTACCTGACAGCACCCTTAAGCCTAAGCTAAACCCATCTAAACCCTAACCGACCCCAACCTAAAACCCCCGAACACCCCTAGTCCTACCCGCTCCCACGCCACGCACCCTGCAAGCGCCACACGTGCCTTGCACGCGCTCCGCGCCCTGCACGCGCCCCGCGTAGCCTGCCACTCCCGCACGCCCTGCACGCGCCTTGTCACCCCGCGACCCGCCTGGCGCCGACCTTCTCAGTCGACCTAGCCCCACCGCCTCACATCCCACCTAACAACCCAGCCGACCCCAACCGACTTCATCCTAGCCTAAACCGCCACCTATCACCGCCATACCCACACATACCACTACCACTACCTATCCTAACCGACCTACCCCCTGTCCCAACCAAACCCATCCTAGCTAGACGCTCCCTTACCCGCAGCGATCATTCCATCACCCCACCTACCTAGCGTCGTGACCCTTAGCTCCCATTCCTCATCCCACACCATACCATCACCCCACCTAAGCCTAACACCCGTAGCTCCCATACCACCGCCTCACGTCCCTACCACACCCGTGACCTTACATCTCACACCACCCCACCTACTTAGTCCCGTGACCACCTTGTCTAGAACCCCCAACTCCCATCCACCGCCATAGCATCCCATACCTTCCTATCCCATACCCACACCAAACCTACACCCCCTTAGTGCCATAAACCTCATAAACCCTCAAGCTCAAAGGCTCCATTCAGCCATCTTTCACTTCAAGCTTCAAGGAAGACTCATCCGTAGGTGTGAAGCCAAGCAAACTCGTGGAGATTGGAGTGGACAAACATCTGAATCACGTAAGTGCTTTAATTTGGTATTTCATATCTCCTTTCTACGCTTTGATTCAATTTGGATACGGGGTTGTATTAACGAAGCATTGTCTCCCCCCGATTGTAATAACTTGGTTTGCTACACGAAGCACACACGAGCACTTGAGCTTTAGCTCTTACTCGTACACAAACACCCACGAGCACCATTGAGCCTTCGCTCTTACTCCTAAGACTCTAGTAAGAGCTGCGTGAGTTGTCTTTAATTTTATACACTCACACACGCGTGCATTGAGCTTTCGCTCTTATTCTATATAAGTATTTCAATTCAGCTGGGTTGTTACATTAAGTCATGTGAGTTTGTCTTTCATTTACACACTCGCATACAAAGAACACCTGAGCGCTTGCTCATGCACCTCACGCACCATTTTGGCCTTGGCAGCCGCTAAGATATAGTCATATTTCTATACTTTCCACTGCGTTTTCCTGGTTCAGCTATGTGTATTTGTCTTTCCATTTACACACCAACACAACACGTACACGTTGGCGACCTTCGGGCCCATATATATATAGTTGTATTTCCCTTCCGCTATGTCTTTAAATTTTGGGTTTTAAGGTTCAGTTATGTGAGTTGCATTTCAATTTATACACGGCATACACTTACACAGTTGAGCCTTTCCGCTCTTAAGATATAGCTATATTTCCCTTTTGCAATTTCCCTTCGGCTATGTCTTTCAATTCCGGGTTTTTCCTATTCAGTTGTGTGAGTTTGCATTGCATATCCACCATACCACGAGATAGGGTGCATATTGCATCAAAGTAACCTCGAACTACCCGTGCAAAACTCGCCAAATTGAGCATTGGAGGAACACAACTACACGCCTAAATTGACTAAAACCCAAGACATAGGAAACATGCAAATCCCACATTGATAAAATCTGCAACAAGACAAACTAAACAAAATCAAACACTTTGCATATTTTTAGAAAGGTCATGTTTGCTTAAAATCGAGTTTTTTAAAGCCTACAGTCGCCCCATAAGTTTTTTCAGAAAGGACAGGAACCGAGTTTTTTTAAAATCGGTTCAAGAAGATCTGCGATGAAAAGAGCTCACTTGTCCACAGTCGCCCCATAAGTCAGATATTTTCAAAACTTACTTCGCTAGCTTGAGTAAGCTAGCTGGCACGCCCTTTTAATGACTTAGAGATACGAAAAGGTTCACTTCAGGCCTAAGAACCCAGAGTGGAAATTTTCCGTGTCTACAGATTGGATCGGATCTGGACCAAAATATCCAGATCCATATCCATAAAAATATTGGATTTGGATCAGATACAGATCTCAAAATATCCAAGATCCAAGATCCAGATCCAAATAGTATTTGGATTTGGATTTGGATCCAAATCTTAAACCCAAACCCAAATCCAAGACTCACCTCACTTGCCTATAAATAGGAGTGAGGAGGTCTCCAAGAGTTCACGTGAAACTCAATTTGGAGGAGCTTGGAGGAGAGAGAGGGTATTAAGGTGAGTGCTTAGTGCTTTCTTTATTTGTTTAGGGTTTTTAATTGTGGGTTAGTGGAGGATTAGAGGGGCTGCCCCACCTTAATTGAAGGGCTGGATTTGCTTGAACAAGGAGGCTTAAGGTGGCTGATTGGAGCTTGAGCACACCCTAAACCGCCATTAAGAGGTAAGCCCCCTAACACACCTTAAACCTCTCTTCTTAACCCTTCTAAACCACCCTAAACCTACCCTAATTACCACCACCTAACTACCCCCCAGCACCCCTAATCCCAATTAGCCTAACCTAACACCCCAACCGACTCCAATCCTACCATCTAAACCACCCCTAGCCTTACCCGCTCCCGCTCCACACCTGCACGCGCCCCGCACCCTACTCCCTCTCTGCACCCGCGCCACGGGCCTGCCACATGCCCAACGTCTCACCTCCCGCTCCCTGGGGCCCAGCGCCCGACGCTCAACCGACCTACACCACCTGCCGCCGACTTACCCCCTACCCTTTGCCGACCCAACACCACCTACCTGCCACCTACCTGCTACCCTTCCACACCATAGCCTAGCCTCCCATCCCATCCCACCGCCATACACCATCACCTACCTAGCATCCCACGTCCTTAGCCCCCACCTCACAACCCGTCCATGACCCTTAGCCTAGCCCTACCACACCCGTGACCTCCTCACCATAACCCCCACCTAACACCCCATCTGTAACCCTACAAAGCCCCCACTAAGACCCACACGCACCTCTTTAGCTGTAACCCCACAAAACCCCACCAAAACCCACCTCTTGCCGTGAACCTCCATCTCTCACGCCTAAACCCCATCAATCTCAAAGGCTCTACCCAGCCACTTTTCGCCTCAAGCTTCAAGGGAGAACCGTTCGTGATTGTAAAGCACAAGCCCATGTATATTGGAGTGGACAAACATCCGAATCACTTGTAAGTGTTTCAAATTCGGTATTTCATATCTCCTTCTACGTTTAATTCAATTCGGATACGGGGTTGTATTGACGGAGCGTTGTCTCCCCCCGGGTTGTAATATTAGTGCTTGATACATAAGCGTAAACACCCCGAAATCCCACGAATTCCTCAAAACAACCTGGTTTTGTAAAAGCAGCCCCAAAGGGCCATTTTTGAGTCTGGAAACCCAGGAGCCTTCCAGACAACCCTATACATATGTTTTAAACTCTGTATTTCAAAAATATATAATATAGCTTTTGAAAACCTTTTAAAACATGTTTTTGAAACCCCAAAGCGGCTTGGCCCGATCAAGATAGGACCAGGAGAGCTAAGAAGAGCCCGGAACTGAAGCACACGTCGAGCCCGGCACAGCAACTCTTGTATCTGATTCACACCCCTAGGATCTCGAACGTCCAAGACCCTATTCTTATCAAAATATCATTTGAAGTCATCTCCGGAAGGCAGAAACGGAGGCGGACGACCATATTGGCGAAGACCCAACGCAGACGGAGTACTGATGCTGTCAGGCCCCACACAAATCGTCTGTTTCGAACCCAGCTCAAAGGAGTCAGAGTTCAGTTTGGATTGGATCTGGACCATATATATCCAGATCCCAATCCAAACCCATATGTGGACTTGGATTTGGATTTGGATACAGAGATCCAATCCAATATCCATATCCATGGCCCACATCACCTTCTCATAAATGGAGGTGGGGCCCACTTGAAATTCACGTGGGATCATGGGCATGAGAGAGAGTGGGGATGGAAAATATCAAGAGTGTTGTAATTAAGCTTGACTTGTGTGTCAAGTTTGGGGTTAATCATGTGGGTTAGCCTAATTGAGTGGGTTTAAGCTTGTAATTAGCCAAAACCCAACCTAGGGCTGCACCAACATGAGGTGGCTAAGGTCTATGGGCCATGCTAAGGGAGCTCCTTCACCTAAACCTAACCCAAAACACCTAATCCTAGCCTACCACCCTAATCCACCCCTAATTTGAGCCTAATCACCTAACCCACCTCCCTAATCCCGGCCTAATCCCAACCTAATCACCTAACCCACTTCCCTAATCCTTCCCTAAACCTAGGTTAATTTTCCTAAACCTAGCCTAATCACCTAACCTAGCTCACTAAACCTCACCCTAAAACCCAACCACCTCACCTAGCCCTAAACCCCTAAACCACCCCTAGCCCACAATCTACCTAAACCACTAGTTTTCAAAATATCTGGCCCAACCCTTTCCAGCCCACCTTATCTACATACCACCCTACCTAAACCACCTAACCACTACCCCAAACCCAGCCCTAACCGACCTACCCATCCCTATTTAAACCCCCCCCCTTGGGGTGGGTTTTTCAAGCTGGAACCCTTCACCAATCCCAGCCGGGCCCTCTCTTTCCCCCACTTCCTAGCTCAGCCGAACCTGCCCAACTGCTCCACCTGCGCCGCCTGCACCACCACCATCCCTCCATCCCACCATAGCTCGCACCACCATCTCCACCACCTTCCAGCCGAGCTTCACAGCCTGCTCACCTTTCTCCCAGCCGGGTATCACCTTCTCCCCATTCGGTAAGCACCCCCCAACTCTACCTAAATCCTTCTCTACTCCCTCTCCATTCCTACCCACCATACCATCATCTCACCTACACATCAGCCCTTCGCTGCCACCATTCTCCCTTAGCCGAACCTAGCACAACCTAAACCATTGGCCACTACCTAACCATCCTATCTACATCCGACCACCCTATAAGACTCCCATTCGGCCTTCCCTTAAACTCCCTTTAGGTCCATACTCCCCAATACTCTAGACTCTCCTAGTGACCCTACACACTCACTTGGCCCAGCCCCTTTAATCCCCCTCATCAAGGCGACACCCATTTGCAGCCGGCCACCTTCGAGGCGCCTATCCCGCGCCCCACTTGCAGCCGGCCAGCACCCTTTGTCATTCCCCCTCGCGGAGCTCCCGTTTGCAGCCCAAGGCGAAGGCCAAGCCCATGCTCAAGCAAGGCCTCTACGGACCAGCTACTCGTAAGTGCCTAAACTCGGTCTTTAGTTGTATACTTGCTTGAGATTCAATTTGATACGGTGTTGTAATAACGGAGCATAGTCTCCCCCCGCTTGTAATAACGTGGCTTGGCACACCCACACACGTGCACTCTCTTAGTTGTGCACGATTTTGAACACACACGGGCCTAATCAGCCCCTAATACATAAGTATATATATATATACTTTCATTTTCGAAGGGTTTTTGCTTAAGTTGGGTGCGTTGTCTTTCAATTCAAGCACTCACACACATTGAGCTTTCGCTCTTATTTGAAAGACCCAAGTAAGGGCCAACCTATACTATTTGGGTTTCATTTCATGTCGTGTGAGTAAGTCTTTCAATTCAAGCACTTTCACACACATTGAGCTTTCGCTCTTATTTGAAAGACCCAAGTAAGGGCCGACCTATACTATTTGGGTTTCATTTCATGTTGTGTGTGTAAGTCTTTCAATTCAAGCACTCTCACACACATTGAGCCTTCGCTCTTATTCACAAGACCTTAGTAAAGGCCTTATTGCAGTTATATTTGGGTTTCATTTATGTCGTGTGTGTAGTACTTCAATTCAAGCACTCTCACACACATTGAGCCTTCGCTCTTACTCCCCAAGACCTTAGTCAAGGCCATACTGCAATTTATATTTGGGTTTAATTTCATGTCGTGTGTGTAAGTCTTTCAATTCAAGCACGCACCCACATTGAGCCTTCGCTCTTATTTGCAAGACCCGAGTAAGGGCTCATATACATACTCTATATACATATCTCCCTTCGGTTATTTCCCTTCAGTATTGTCTTTACATTTCGGGTTTTCCCTTTGGAGTAGCGTGAGTTTTCATTGTATCTACGCCATACCACGAGGTAGGACGCATATTGCACCGAAGCAAGCCCCGCTCGAATTTGCCCATGTAGTGGAGTGTTCATAACACACAAACTAGGTGGCCCGAAAAGGGATAAAAGAAAAGACTTAGGCACGTGCAAATCCACGTGATCTAAAACATGCAATCGCATTTTAAAGACCCGAAATAGACACCTCGAACCGCTTCGTAGACTTTCTCTCCAAAACTCGATTTTTGCAAAGCGTACAGACTGACCCTTGCGCATCGGTGCAAGAAGGTGTGCGACGACAAGAGCTTACTTGCTCACAGTCGCCACGTTTAGAAGTCAGTGTTAAAAATATCTTCGCTAGCTTAGGTAAGCTAGCTGGCACGCCCTATTTGCATACATAGGCCTTAGACACACGAGAGGATCCGCTCCGAGCCCTGAAAAAGGCAAAGAGGCGGGGATTTTCGCGCGTCTACAGAGATTGGCACGCCCGGTGGGACGTGAGCCTTTCAAAAGTCGAGTTTTTAAGGAGTCTTGCGAAAATTTTGTAAAAAGGTGTCATTTTTTTAACTTGTTTTCTTTGCTTGTACTTAGGATATTTTGAAAAAGCTTGGAAAGCATGTCAAAATCCAATCCAAGTGAAGTGTCGAGCCAAGGCTCATGCGCATCAAGTTCTCACTCTAGGAGGATTTTCAAAAACAAAATAAAACTAGATGAAATCGAGGACTTGAGACGGGAGTTTGAGGCCAAAATCGATGCTCTCAGCCAAGAGGCTGAAGTAGGCGATTCATGTTCATCAAACGGTGAACAAAGGCCAAAAAAGAAGTCTGAAAAACCTCGCAAGCACAAAGAGGCCTCCGTAATGGAAGGCAACCAATACCACAAGTCCTTCACACAAAAGGACCGTAAAGTCCTACAACAGTTGCTGAAAGGGCAGAATAAAGAGAAAAGAAACTACGCCCTGTCTGATTTCCTTCCTATGGATTACGAAACAAACAGTGACGATGAAATACCGAACTTCCATCGGTATGATGGCATGGGAGACCCTAGGTCTCACTTGCAGCTTTTCTCACGTCGAGCCCATAAGAAGAAAAAGGACTCGATGAAATGGGTGTATTGGTTCCCTTTATCCCTTAAAGGCACAGCTGCCAAATGGCTGGCTTCCTACGACTTAAGCCAGTTCGCTACTTTTGAAGAGTTAGCGAACTGCTTCATGCAAAGATTTGCACACAACGTAGAAGTCACGCCAACCCTAAATACCTTAAGGGATACAAAGCAAGGCATGAACGAAGACGTGCATGCCATCATTATAAGATGGAGGTCGCTTTTGGGCCAATTGCGAGAGCCCATATCCGAAGGATGCGCAGAAATGCTCATCCTGGATAATTTTAAAAGTGAATTAAAAACCCTTCTCTCGCTCCATGAGATTTCAACTTTCCATAAGTTGATAAAAAAGGCCTCCCTTTTCGAAACCAACTTGCGAAAAGGGACATACGATCACTTATGGAAAGGAAGTGCCGTTCCAAAAACCTGTTTGGAAAAGCCCATCGCATATGGGCTGCCCACGACGGACAAAGGGGCCAAGCCCCATAAAATCGCCAATGTCCGGGTGGATCCAGGCATGGCGGGCACTTCCAAAAATTTTGAAAAATTAGAAAATAAGAGGGAACGCAATTTTCAAAAACCGGTTGAAAAACGGGAGTATACTCCGCTGGGGCAACCTGTGTCGGAGGTCCTAGACCTCCTACTTGCCCAAGGCATGATAGAACTCCCTGAAATCCCCGAAGGAGTCACTTCCAAAGGGGGGTATTTAAACCGATTCTGTAAGTATCATCGGCTCAAAGGCCATGATACCAAACGCTGCTTCTCTCTTTTAAATAAAATTGAGAACTTGATAGCAGAAGGCCGGCTCCAGGTCACTGCGAAACCTGAGCCACCTCAAGCTATCTTGAAGGAACCCTTTCCCAAACACGCCAGTGGCAGTGGGAAAGGAAAGGAGGTATGTACCCTCACCATTTCCAAGGAACTAGCGCAAAAACCAGAACCTGGTCGACCTACTTGTGCGCCCATTCTTGTACTATACAAGAGGCCCGCCCAAGTCGTCATTCGGGGACCACCAAAAGTGGAAACCCCGGTTAAACCACTTTTAAAAATCCAAGGTTCTCCTCAACTCATCCTTAGAGCCAAGTTTAGCGCGAACCCTAGGCTGGTCGTGGGGGAAGTCACTAGATCCGGGAGGATCTATCAACCCCCGCACCTTCAAGGTGCTCAAAAGGTGGTTAGTGTGCCTGGCCCCTCAAAAGCATGTATCCCTAGAGTTCTCCCAAAAGCATATAAGGACAAAGTCATCCTATATCCTTATGACTTCGAAAACCACCTCTCAAAGATTCCTATTCACATGTCTATCCTAGAGCTTATAAAAACTTCGCCTAGGCATAGACTTGTATTAGAGAAAATTCTAGAAAGGTCCAAGGTTGATTCGAACATAAGTCCGGAATCCTTGTCTGCCCAAGTGGCTTTATTAGGAGCAAAATCGCCCATCACTTTCTCGGAAGATGATGTAGATAGACCCTACGAAACCCATAACCAGGCCCTGCATATCGAGGTGGTTCTAAACAACCACTCTCTGGACAGGTGCCTAGTCGATGGTGGAGGAGGGCTCAACATCCTTCCACTTCATGTGGCGTACAAAATCGGAGTCACCTTGACTTCAGTGAACCCAAGCCCCATCGTTATCACTGGATACGATGGGAATGCATCTAGACCTTTAGGATCCATCGAACTCCCAATGGAAACGAGATGGATCAAACACACGGGGGTGTTCCATGTCTTGGACATCCACCCCCATTATAACCTGTTGCTGGGAAGGCCCTGGATACACAGTTTGTGCGCTGTGCCATCCACCTTCCACAGGTGTGTCAAGATCCCTTTTAGGGACCAGGTCATAGTGATCCTAGGAGAGAGTCACCCACAGCTTCAGGGGATCATAAACTCCCCTTGTTTATCAAGCTCCCAGGCCCATGAGGCTAACCTAGGGCAAATTATGGTTGAGCAGCCTCGGCTCGTGTTGAACAACCCTAAGAAGGCTGTATGTGTGAGGGGGCCGCCCAAAGCAGGCCCCCTCCCGACTTTAATCCTCCTAGGAAAACCCAAGCGTTCCCTATTTCCAAAGCCCCTGGACAAGAGGCCATACGAGCCTAATATGGACGATAGCATGTTCCAGGACCACGACTTGTATCCAACTTTTTCAAAAAACAAAAAGTCGTGGAACATGTTGTTGAACCTGGGCTACACGCCCTATAAGAGTCTAGGGGCACAGAACCAGGGTCTCCTAGAGCCCATCCTTCCTAGGGCCAACCCAAGCCGATATGGGATCGGCTACACTCCCCGAATACCGCCGGAGCCACCCCCTGTAACCACCTGGGTCAAGGGTGCCCCGAAGCCTGCCTTAGAAGAAACCTACAATTTAGACCTCCTATTCCGAGTCTAACCCGTAGTGTTTTCCCTTTGTAGGTATAACGAAAGATCCCTTTTCTAAAAATACAAAAACATTCGAAAAGCTTAAAATAAAAAAAAAATCGAAAAACAAGAAAAACCAAAAACAATGGAAAAACAAAAACTCGAAAAAAGAGTGCTTTGTATAGTTCCCAAGGTTCTTGTTTTACAAAAACCCAAAAAAATCGAAAATTTGGAAAATACCAAAAAGATTTTGTACATAGCTGCTCCTGGTAGGACTTTGGCAAAAGAAAAGGATTTCGAAAGAAACGTCGTCTGCATAGCTAGACCAAAAATTTCGAAATCACTTGAAAATCCAAGTACAAAACCAGGTCATTTTGAAAACCACGCATCAAGTTCCCTCGGGTCTATAGCCCACGAGAATGATCAAAGCCCAGAAGTGGATCCCCTTGAGGAAGATCCCACTTCTGAGCTCCCAGAATTTCATAGAATTCTCGATTTTGAAAGACCTTCCCAATCAGTAGGAGGAGATTTCATAGAGGTGAACGTAGGGGATAATTCCAATCCCAAAACCATCAAAATAGGCGCATGCTTGCATGAAACTGAAAAGTTAGCATTCATTGCATTTCTACGAACCTATTTAGATGTGTTTGCATGGACGTATGAAGACATGCCGGGCATAGATCCCAGCATTGTCGAGCATCGTCTTCCCTTAGATGCAGGTATAAAACCCATAAAGCAGAAGCTTAGGAAAATACACCCGAATGTACACACGCAAGTTAAAGAGGGTTTAGAAGATCTGCTAAAAGCCGGATTTATAAAACCCATTGCGTATTCTGATTGGTTGTCAAATATCGTTGTGGTTTGAAAAACCAATGGGAAAATTCGAATATGCATCGATTTCAGAAACCTGAATAAAGCCACTCCAAAGGATAATTATCCTTTACCAAACATAGATTTGATAGTTGATAGTACTGCAAATCATGAAATGTTTTCATTTATGGATGGCTATTCAGGCTATAATCAAATCAAACTAAGTCCACGAGATCAGGGTAAGACCGCCTTCACAACCCCATGGGGCACGTACTGCTATACAGTCATGCCCTTTGGTTTGAAAAATGCCGGCGCAACATACCAACGAGCCATGAACACGATCTTCCATGATCAAATTCATGAGCTTGTAGAACTGTATGTAGATGATCTCTTGGCGAAATCCAAAACCCGATGCACCCATATCGAATGTTTACAAAAGATTTTCGAAAGGCTTAGGCTTTACAAAGTAAAGCTAAACCCTCAAAAATGTGTGTTCGGGGTAGAATCAGGAAAGCTTCTAGGCTTTATGGTGAGCCAAAGGGGAATAGAAGTCGACCCCTCTAAGTGTCGAGCCATCATAGACATGGCTCCACCCTCCAATCTCACCCAAATCCATAGCCTCCAGGGTCGCTTACAATCCGTTCGCCGATTCATATCGAATCTGGCAACTAGATGCGAATCCTTCAACAAACTGTTGAGGAAGGGTACCAAATTCTTATGGGATGACGAATGCCAAAAGTCCTTCGAGAGACTGAAGGCATACTTGGTTAATCCCCCTGTTTTGAATCCTCCAAAGCAAGGAAAACCGCTTTTATTATACATCTCCGTGCATGTAAATGCTTTAGGAGCCCTGTTGGCTCAATACGAGGATGACACCCATAAGGAGTATGCCATCTACTATATTTCGAAAACTCTCTTGGCTTATGAACGAAATTATCAAGCCATGGAGAAGACGTGCTTGGCCCTAGTTTGGGCCTGCCAGAAGTTCAGACACTATTTCCTAGATCACGAGATCAGGGTAAGACCGCATTCACAACCCCGTGGGGCACGTACTGCTATACAGTCATGCCCTTTGGTTTGAAAAATGCTGGCGCAACATACCAGAGAGCCATGACTACGATCTTCCATGATCAGATTCATGGGCTCGTAGAAGTGTACGTAGATGATCTCTAAGCAAAATCCAAAACCCGATGCACTCATATCGAATGTTTGCAAAAGATTTTCGAAAGGCTTAGGCTTTACAAAGTAAAGCTAAACCCTAAAAAATGTGTATTCGGGGTAGAGTCTGGAAAGCTTCTAGGCTCTATGGTAAGCCAAAGGGGTATAGAAGTCAACCCCTCTAAGTGTCGAGCCATCATAGACATGGCTCAACCCTCCAATCTCACCCAAATTCGTAGCCTCCAGGGTCAATTACAGTCCGTTCGCCGATTTATATCAAATATGGCGACTAGATGCGAACCCTTCAACAAGCTGTTGAGAAAGGGCATGAAATTCTTATGGGATGACGACTGCTAGAAGTCCTTCGAAAGACTAAGGGCATACCTAGTTAATCCCCCCGTTTTGAATCCTCCGAAGCAAGGAAAACCGCTTTTACTTTACATTTCCGTGCATGCGAATGCTTTGGGAACTCTATTAGCTCAATACGAGGATGACACCCATAAGGAGTATGCCATCTACTATATTTCGAAAACTCTCTTGGCTTATGAACGAAACTATCAAGCCATGGAGAAGACGTGCTTGGCCCTAGTCTGGGCCTGCCAGAAATTCAGACACTATTTCCTAGATCATGAGATATGGATAGTATCCAAGCTTGATCCAATCAAGCACTTGTTCGAAAAACCCATTCTCACGGGTAGATTGGGCAAATGGCAACTCCTTCTAATGGAGTATGATCTGAAATACCATCACCAGATCTCCATTAAGGGGCAAGCCCTAGCAGATTACGTGGCTGAGTTCCCCTTAGAGGACGCATATCCCACTCTTGTTGAAATGCCTGATGAAGGTATCTTGCAAAACCATTTTCAAAACCACATTTTGTCAAATTCTTTCGAAAACCAAGTGTGGAAGATGCACTTCGATGGGGCATGAAACCAACGAGGGGCTGGTGCCGGGGTCATCCTAATCTCCCCTGAAAAGGGTGAGATTCCCATAACAGTCCGCTTAGATTTCGAATGTTCCAACAACGTAGCTGAGTATGAAGCACTCATACAAGGCTTAAGGATTTCGAAAACTCTAGGGGCATCATGCATCGAGGTCTTTGGAGATTCGCTCCTTGTCATAAACCAGGTTTTAAAAATTTGGCAAGTACGTAATGAGAAACTACTTCCATATCACGAATTGGCCACTCGATTGGTCCAATCCTTCCAGTCGTGTAAGCTCACACACGTAGGAAGAGAGGACAATGGCATCGCCGATGCCCTCTCCTCCTTGGGTTCAGCCCTGAAGGTCGATCCCATTTCAGGGACCAGATCTTTGGAAATATGGCATGCGCCCCACCCATCCACACATGACTTGGATATTTGCCAAAACAACCCAGAGTCTATTGAAAAACCCAGGTTCTATGACATAAAACAATTTTTAGAAAATGGGGGATTTACCGAGGATGCCACATCCAAAGATAAGACATTCATTCGTAAGATTTCGACCCGATACACCATTCTGGGTGGGGTTTTATACAAAAAAAGTTTTACCGGCATTCTGCTTAGGTGTATCGACCTAGAGGAGGCTAGGATAGTAATGCATGAGTTCCACGATGGAGAATGTGGAGGTCATGTTAATGCAAAACATGATGGCAATGAAAATACTTAGAGGGGGCTATTTTTGGTCCACCCTGAAAAAGGATTGTCACGATCATGTTAGGAAGTGTCATTCGTGTCAAGTGCATGGGCACGCCATTCATATCCCATCATCTGCATTGCATTCCGTGGTCAACCCCTGCCCATTTACCATGTGGGCGTTTGACATCGTAGGCCCAATATTTCCAAAGGCCTCGAATGGGCATCGATTTATTTTAGCAGCCACGAAGTATTTCTCCAAGTGGGTGGAAGCCATTTCCCTAACCAATGTAATGGGGCAACATGTGGTGGCTTTCATCCGGAGGAATATCTTGGCTCGATTTGGGGTTCCACGAGACCTTGTGTCTGATAATGGTACCCCATTCAAGAACGAGTGGATGGTTAAGTTGTGCAACACGTATGGCATAACTCACCACTTCTCCTCGCCCTACTACCCTCAAGGCAACGGCCAAGCCGAAGCCACAAACAAGACTCTCATTAGTATTATTGAGAAAACCTTAGAGAAGGGTAGGACGTGGCATGAGAAGCTGGATGAAGCCTTATGGGCTTATAGGACTTCCATCCGGACTCCCACGAATGCCACACCATTCGAGTTGGTCTATGGCACAAATGTCATTCTTCCCATTCATACTCAACTGCATTCATTCTATACATCCATAGCACTCGACCTTCCCCTAGAGACACTTCAGCATGCTAGGATGGCCGAACTAGATTTGCTAGATGAGAGGCGACTCCTTGCCATGGATCATGCTCGTGCATACCGGCAAAGGATAGCCCGACATTATAGCAAACACATGAGACCTCGCCACTTTGAAGTGGGAGATCTGGTCTTAAAAACCATCCACCATCGTGGCCCACACCCCCTAGGCAAGTGGTGCCCCAACTGGGATGGACCCTATGTTGTACGAGCAACCACTACGAACAATTCGTATTGGTTGATCGATGTAGAAGGTAGGAATTTAGCAGATCCTATCAATATTCAATACTTAAAGAAGTAGTATCATGTGTAGGATCTGGATTAAGTTCCAATTTTCGAAAATTTAAGGGATAGCTGCCCTGAGACATGTGAATAAGGTGCAAAGGCAAACTCGTGTGACCCTGAGTGAGAGAATTCGCACTTGTGAAAGAGTGGAGTTTTCAAAATCGTGGTTACATTTCAAAATCCTCTTCTTACAAAGAAAGGCCTAGTTCAACATAGCAAGATACTTGCAAGTAGTACGTGCTATTTCTAAATAGGCTGATCTGGAATGGATCGAGTGTAGGCTTGGGATAAGTCCTCCACTCTTCTTTTCTTCTTCCAAAAGGAAGACAAAGGCCCAAATAAAGGGAATTTCCCACTTCAAAGTATCTTTCCAAAAGAAAGAAACCAGATTTCCAAAGAAAAATCGAATCTCTTGTGAAAAAGAGGGATTAAAGAAAAAATACTCCCAAAGGGAGACCCTCTATGAGAAAAAGGGAAAAGAGACCAAAAAGCTCAAAAAGAGCAGTTTTCCGCCTTCTATACCTTAAACCACGGGACGCTTCAGAAGGGACTGTGGTATCTCTTTCCCATCCCTGGCTTATCCCAAGCTAAAGCATGGTTCATGTCGAGGAATCCTAAACTCGGTCCTTAGTTGTATACTTGCTTGAGATTCAATTTGATACGGGGTTGTAATAACGGAGCATAGTCTTCCCCCCGCTTGTAATAACGTGGCTTGGCACACCCACACACGTGCACTCTCTTAGTTGTGCACAATTTTGAACACACACGGGCCTAATCAACCCCTAATACATAAGTAGATATATATACTTTCATTTTCGAAGGGTTTTTGCTTAAGTTGGGTGTGTTGTCTTTCAATTCAAGCACTCACACACATTGAGCTTTCGCTCTTATTTGAAAGACCCAAGTAAGGGCCGACCTATACTATTTGGGTTTCATTTCATGTCGTGTGAGTAAGTCTTTCAATTCAAGCACTTTTCACACACATTGAGCTTTCGCTCTTATTTGAAAGACCCAAGTAAGGGCCGACCTATACTATTTGGGTTTCATTTCATGTTGTGTGTGTAAGTCTTTCAATTCAAGCACTCTCACACACATTGAGCCTTCGCTCTTATTCCCAAGACCTTAGTAAAGGCCTTATTGCAGTTATATTTGGATTTCATTTATGTCGTGTGTGTAGTACTTCAATTCAAGCACTCTCACACACATTGAGCCTTCGTTCTTACTCCCCAAGACCTTAGTCAAGGCCATACTGCAATTTATATTTGGGTTTAATTTCATGTCGTGTGTGTAAGTCTTTCAATTCAAGCACGCACCCACATTGAGCCTTCGCTCTTATTTGCAAGACCCGAGTAAGGGCTCATATACATACTCTATATACATATCTCCCTTCGGTTATTTCCCTTCGGTTATTTTCCTTCGGTTATTTCCCTTCAGTATTGTCTTTACATTTCGGGTTTTCCCTTTGGAGTAGCGTGAGTTTGCATTGCATCAACGCCATACCACGAGGTAGGACGCATATTGCACCGAAGCAAGCCCCGCTCGAATTCGCCCATGTAGTGGAGTGTTCATAACACACAAACTAGGTGGCCCGAAAAGGGATAAAAGAAAAGACTTAGGCACGTGCAAATCCACGTGATCTAAAACATGCAATCGCATTTTAATGACCCGAAATAGACACCTCGAATCGCTTCATAGACTTTCTCTCCAAAACTCGATTTTTGCAAAGCGTACAGACTGACCCTTGCCCATCGGTGCAAGAAGGTCTGCGACGACAAGAGCTTACTTGCTCATAGTCGCCACGTTTAGAAGTCAGTGTTAAAAATATCTTCGCTAGCTTAGGTAAGCTAGCTGGCACGCCCTATTTGCATACATTGGCATTAGACACACGAGAGGATCCGCTCCGAGCCCTTAAAAAGGCAAAGAGGCGTGGATTTTCGCGCGTCTACAATAAGACACACATGAGCACTTGAGCCTTAGCTCTTAACTCGTACACAAGCACCCACACGCACGATTGAGCCTTCGCTCTTACTCCCAAGACTCTAGTAAGAGATGCATGAGTTGTCTTTAGTTTTACACACTCCACACATGCATGCATTGAGCCTTCGCTCTTATTATATATATGTATTTCAATTCAGCTGGGTTGTTACATTAAGTCGTGTGAGTTTGTCTTTCATTTACGCACTCGCACCCAAAGAACACCCAAGCGCTTGCTCAAGCACCTCACGCACCATTTTGGCCTCGGCAACCACTAAGATATAGCCATATCTCTATACTTTCCGCTGCATTTTCCTGGTTCAGCTGCGTGTGTTGCCTTTACATTTAGACACAAACACAACACGTGCACGTTGATGACCTTCGGGCTCATATATATATATAGTTGTATTTCCCTTTCCGTTGGGTTTTACATTTCAGCTGCGTGCGTTGTCTTTACATTTACACACAACACATACACGCACGTTGGCGACCTTCGGGCCCATATATATATATAAGTATTTTCCTTCCACACTTTACATTCAAGTCGAGCGGGGTTTTTACATTCAAGTCGTGTGAGTTGTCTTTCAATTTATACACAACACACACGCCCAATATTGAGCCTTTCCGCTCTTAAGATATAGCTATATTTTCCTTTTGTAATTTTCATTCGGCTATGTCTTTTAATTTCGGGTTTTAAGGTTCAGTTGTGTGAGTTTGCATTGCATATCTGCCATACCATGAGATAGGGTGCATACTTGCATCAAAGCAACCTCGAACCACCCATGCAAAATCGCCGAGACTTAGGCACTTGATGCACACATCTCACGCTTAAGTAGCTAAAATCAAAGACATAGGATACGTGTAAAACCCACGTAAATAAAATCTGCAACTATACAAACCAAATCGATTGAACACTTTCCTACTTTTTAAAGAAGGTCATACTTATTCAAAATCGAGTTTTCTAAGCGTACAAACCGACCCTTGAGCATCGGTTCAAGAAGGTTTGCGACGAAAAGAGCCCACTTGTCCACAGTCGCCCCATAAGTCAGATATTTTGAAAACTTACTTCGCTAGCTTGAGTAAGCTAGCTGGCATGCCCTTTAAGCGACGTAGACATACAAAAAGGTTCACTTCAGGCCTAAGAACTCGGAGTGGAAATTTTCGCGTGTCTATAGGGTCTTAGTGCGGGTTTTGTGGGGTTACGGCCAAGGCAAGGAGGTGGTGTGGAGTCGGGGTGTGTGGTGAGGTGAAGGTCGGCTAAGGAATGTAAGGTGGCGGGATGGAGGGCTAGGAGATGGTGACAGGTAGTGGCTGGGGTGTGGTAATGGTGGCAGGTCGGCGGAAGGTAGGGTGTAGGTCGGTTGGCAGGTCGGCGGAAGGTGAGGCGGTGGATGGGATGGGAGTCGGGGTCGACTGGATGCGGGTGTAGCAGGGCGGACGCCAGGTGCTAGGCGGGTGGTAGGGCGACAGGTGTTGGGCGCCAGGGAGTGGGAGGTGAGGCGCTGGGTGCACGACGCAGGTGTAGAGAGGGAGCAGGGCACGCGGCGCGTACAGGGTATGCGCAGGTTGTGCAGAACGGGAGCGGGTAGGACTAGGGGTGTTCGGGTGGGAGTTTAGGTGGTTTCAAGTAAGGTTAGGGGTGATGTGGGGTAGTTAGGTGGGGTTTAATTAGGGTTAGGTGAGGTCGGCTTAGGTGGTTTAGAGGGGTTCGAGAGAGGTGGGCTAAGTTAGTTTTAGGCTTACTTTATAGTGCGGTTGGGGTGTGCTCAAGCTCCAAGCCAGCCACTCTACGCCTCCTTGTTCAAGCAAATCCAGCCCTAAATCAAGATGGTGCAGCCCACATTAATCCCCCTTTAAGCCCACTATTAACCCACTAAACAAAATTAAGAAAGCACTAAGCACTCACCTTAATACCCTCTCTCTCCTCCAAGCTCCTTCCAAGTTGAGTTTCACGTGAACTTGTGGAGACCCCCTCACTCCTATTTATAGGCAAGTGAAGTGGGTCTTGGATATGGGTCTTGGGTTTGGATCGTGGAATCCATGTTCGATCCAAACACTATTTGGATCTAGATCTTGGATCTCGGATATTTTGAGATTCATATCCGATCCAAATCCAACATTTTTATGGATATGGATCTGGATATTTTGGTCCAAATCCGATCCAATCCAAACAGTATTTGGATATGGATCTGGATATTTATTGTCCAGATCCAATTCAAATTTTCTCTAGATGGTCCTTCTTGGCTTTTCGAGGCGGACGATTTGTGCGGGCCTTGGCTTCATCAGTGCTCCCTCTGGTGTTGGGTTTCCCCAATCTTTATCGTCTGGACTCCTTTTCGCCTTTTCGGACTCTGTTTCTGCTCATTTCTAACTTTTTCGGTTCAGATGCTTGATGCTTGAATGAGGATGGTCGATCTGGCTGTTTGGTGCTCCTGGCTTGCCACTTACTTCGTACTTGGGCCTTCCTTTCACCTTTTGAACCTGGCTTTTATTAGGCCAGGATGCTCTTCTGGGCTCTGGAAACTGCTTCTGAGCCTGCTTCTGGAATTGGCCTTCGTGAGCCACTTATTGGGCTGTTTCTCGATCAGGTGTCGTCTTTTCATGCTTCACCTGTTCGTCTTTGGCTTCTTGGAAAATGGGGTTTAGTCGGGTTTCAAAAGTTCTTATTTGGATATGGGGTTTCAAAACACTATTTACAGGGTTCAAAACAATATTTACAGGGTTTTGGGGAGGCTCCTGGGTTTTCAGAACTCAAAGTGCCTTTTTGGATTTGATTTTGTAAACCGGGTATGTTTTATAAAATCGTGGGATTTTGGGGTGTTTACAGATGCCCCTCTTTGGCATTATCCAAATTGATTTGGATAATGGCAAAGACAACAACACCCCTATTTAATATCTCCCTAGATCTATCCTCGAGAATATGGGATCATCCTAGTTTTTAGAAAACATTTTCTTTTAAGCCCTGTAGGAGGAGAATTTCGCCAAAGGGGACTTTCCTATGGGTTCTAGTCCTACCCGGGATCATGTATGAAGTATTCATGCGTGAATATGCAAGTGCATGGTAAGGATGAGACGCCAGGAAGGGGAACTTCCTAGAGACTATGTTGGATGGTCGAACCTTCGAGTCTTATGGGACCTGCTGCTTTGAGTGAGCGGGCCTTATGTTGCTCGATGTTCAAGTTTTTGAAACCTTATTTCAAAAGGGAAACTCCTTTTAGTCTCGATCCTAAGGACCTCTAGCTCCTCGTGTTTGCCTTCATTGGAGTCTTAACACTCGCTAATCTAGTGGAGGTTTGATAAGAAAACAAGCTAAGTTTCAAAATTCCTACGCCTTACTTAAAACGTCGAATTCTCAAACAAAATGAAATTCAAGTAAATCCTATTTTTACTTTAGGATTCCTTGAAATGAACCTTGTTTACTTGGGATAAGTCGCAGGGAGGGGAAAGACATACCACGGTCCCCTCTGAAGTGTCCCGTGGTTTGAGGCAAAGAGGCAGAAAACTGCTCTTTTTGAGCTTTTTGGCTTTTTCTTTCTTTTTTTCATAGAGGGTCTCCCTTCGGGAGTATTTTTTCTTTATTCCCTCTTTTCCACAGAAGACTCGAATTTTTTTTCTTTGCAATTCTGTTTTCTTTTTGGGAAAGAGATTGTTTTTTTTTGGTAGGGATTTCCCTTTGTTTTCGCCAAATTTTCCTTTTGGAAGGAGAAGAGAAGAGGGGAGGACTTATCCCAAGGTCATACTCGATCCATTCCAGATTAGCTTATTTAGAAATAGCATGTACTACTTGCAAGTATCTTGCAGTATTGAACCAGGCCTTCGTTTGTAAGAAGAAGGATTTTTGAAAATGTAACCACGTATTTTGGAAAGCTCCGCTTTTTCGCAAGTGTTGATTCTCTCACTCAGGGTCACACAATTCGCCTTTAATCATTTCTTTCGAAGCTTCAAAGTAAATCTCCCTAAAACATTTTTGAAAATGGGAATTTAACTTAGACCCTACACATGATACTTCTTTAAGTATTGAATATTGATAGGATCTGCTAAATTCCTACCTTCTACATCGATCAACCAATAAGAGTTGTTTGTGGTGGTTCCACGCACAACATAAGGGCCATCCCACTTGGTCCGCTACTTTCCAAGTGGATGAGGGCCACGATAGTGGATGATTTTCAAAAGAAGATCTCCCACTTCAAAGTGACGAGGTTTCATATGTTTTTCATAGTGTCGGGCTATCCTTTGCCGGTATGCATGAGCATGATCCATAGCAAGGAGTCGCCTCTCATCTAACAAGTCTAGTTCGGCCATCCTGGCATGCTGAAGCGTCTCTAGGGGGAGATCGAGTGCAATGGATGTATGGAAAGAATGCAACCTTGTATGAATGGGAAGAATGGCATTTGTGCCATAGACCAACTCAAATGGCGTGGCATTTGTGGGAGTTTGGATGGAAGTCCTCTAAACACCCCGAAATCCCACGAATTTCTTAAACAAACCTGGTTTTGTACAAGCAGCCCCAAAGGGCCATTTTGAGTCTGGAAACCCAGGAGCCTTCCAGACAACCCTGTATATACGTTTTAAACTTCATATTTCAAAAATATGTAATATAGCTTTTGAAAACCTGTTAAAACACATTTTTGAAACCCCGAAGCAGCTTGGCCTAATCAAGACAGGACCAGCAAAGTCAAAGAGAGCCCGGAACCGGAGCACATGTCAAGCCCGGCACAGCAACTCTCGTATCACATCCATACCCCCAGGATCTCGAACGTCCAAGACCCTGTTCTTATCAAAATGTCATTTGAAGTCATCTCCGGAAGGCAGAAACGGAGGCGGACGACCATGTTGGCGAAGACCCAACGCAGACGGAGTACTGATGCTGTCAGGCCCCGCACAAATCGTCCGTTTCGAACCCAACTCAAAGGAGTTAGAGTTCAGTTTGGATTGGATCTGGACCATATATATCCAGATCCCAATCCAAACCCATATGTGGACTTGGATTTGGATTTGGATCCAGAGATCCAATCCAATATCCATATCCATGGCCCACATCACCTTCTCATAAATGGAGGAGGGGCCCACTTGAAATTCACGTGGGATTATGGGCATGAGAGAGAGTGGGGATGGATAATATCAAGAGTGTTGTAATTAAGCTTGACTTGTGTGTCAAGTTTGGGGTTAATCATGTGGGTTAGCCTAATTGAGTGGGTTTAAGCTTGTAATTAGCCAAAACCTAACCTAGGGCTGCACCAACATGAGGTGGTTAAGGTCTATGGGTCATGCAAAGGGAGCTCCCTCACCTAAACCTAACCCAAAACACCTAATCCTAGCATACCACCCTAATCAACCCTTAATCTGAGCCTAATCACCTAACCCACTTCCCTAATCCCGGCCTAATCCCAACCTAATCACCTAACCCACTTCCCTAATCCTTCCCTAAACCTAGGTTAATTTCCCTAAACCTAGCCTAATTGTAGACGTGCGAAAATCCCCGCCTCTTTGCCTTTTTCAGGGCTCGGAGCGGATCCTCTCGTGTGTCTAAGGCCTATGTATGCAAACAGGGCGTGCCAGCTAGCTTACTTAAGCTAGCGAAGATATTTTTAACACTGACTTCTAAACGTGGCGACTGTGAGCAAGTAAGCTCTTGTCGTCGCAGACCTTCTTGCACCGATGCGCAAGGGTCAGTCTGTACGCTTTGCAAAAATCGAGTTTTTGGAGAGAAAGTCTACGAAGCGGTTCGAGGTGTCTATTTCGGGTTTTTAAAATGTGATTGCATGTTTTAGATCACGTGGATTTGCACGTGCCTAAGTCTTTTCTTTTATCCCTTTTCGGGCCACCTAATTTGTGTGTTATGAACACTCCACTACGTGGGCGAATTCGAGCGGGGCTTGCTTTGATGCAATATGCGTCCTACCTCGTGGTATGGCGTAGATGCAATGCAAACTCACGCTACTCCAAAGGGAACACCCGAAATGTAAAGACAATACTGAAGGGAAATAACTGAAGGGAAATAACCGAAGGGAAATAACCGAAGGGAGATATGTATATAGATTATGTATATGAGCGCTTACTCGGGTCTTGCAAATAAGAGCGAAGGCTCAATGTGGGTGCGTGCTGGAATTGAAAGACTTACACACACGACATGAAATTAAACCCAAATATAAATTGCAGTATGGCCTTGACTAAGGTCTTGGGAATAAGAGCGAAGGCTCAATGTGTGTGAGTGCTTGAATTGAAAGACTTACACACACGACATGAAATGAAACCCAAATAGTATAGGTCGGCCCTTACTTGGGTCTTTCAAATAAGAGCGAAAGTTCAATGTGTGTGACAGTGCTTGAATTGAAAGACTTACTCACACGACATGAAATGAAACCCAAATAGTATAGGTCGGCCCTTACTTGGGTCTTTCAAATAAGAGCGAAAGCTCAATGTGTGTGAGAGTGCTTGAATTGAAAGACTTACTCACACGACATGAAATAAAACCCAAATATAAATTGCAGTATGGCCTTGACTAAGGTCTTGGGAATAAGAGCGAAGGCTCAATGTGTGTGAGAGTGCTTGAATTGAAAGACTTACACACACGACATGAAATGAAACCCAAACAGTATAGGTCGGCCCTTACTTGGGTCTTTCAAATAAGAGCGAAAGCTCAATGTGTGTGAGAGTGCTTGAATTGAAAGACTAACTCACACGACATGAAATGAAACCCAAATAGTATAGGTCGGCCCTTACTTGGGTCTTTCAAATAAGAGCGAAAGCTCAATGTGTGTGAGTGCTTGAATTGAAAGACAATGCACCCAACTTAAGCAAAACCCTTCGAAAATGAAAATATATATACTTATGTATTAGGGGCTGATTAGGCCCATGTGTGTTCAAAATCGTGCACGACTAAGAGAGTGCACGTGTGTGGGTGTGCCAAGCCACGTTATTACAAGCGGGGGGAGACTATGCTCCGTTATTACAACCCCGTATCAAATTGAATCTCAAGCAAGTATACAACTAAAGACCGAGTTTAGGCACTTACGAGTAGCTGGTCCGTAGAGGCCTTGCTTGAGCGTGGGTTTGGCCTTCGCCTTGGGCTGCAAACGGGAGCTCCGCGAGGGTGGGTGACCAAGGGTGCTGGCCGGCTGCAAGTGGGGCGCGGGATAGGCGCCTCGAAGGTGGCCGGCTGCAAATGGGTGTCGCCTTGATGTGGGCGATCAAAGGGCTGGGCCAAGTAAGTGTGTAGGGTCACGAATGGAGAGTATAGAGTGTTAGGGAATATGAACCTAAGGGGAGTTTAAGGGAAGGCCGAATGGGAGTCTTAGGGGAGAAGAAATGGTTGGCCGGTGGTAGTTGGGGTAGTTAGGTAGTGGCCGGTGGTTTAGGTTGTGATAGGTTCGGCTAAGGGAGAATGATGGCGGCAAAGGGCTGATGTGTAGGTAAGGTGGCGGTATGGTGGGTGGCTAGGAGTGGAGAGGGAGTAGAGAAGGAGCTAGGTAGAGTGGGGGGGGGGGGGGGGGTACTTACCGAATGGGGAGAAGGTGGTACCCGGCTGGGAGGAAGATGGGCAGGCTGTGAAGCTCGGCCGGGAGATGGTGGAGAGGGCGGTGCAAGCGGTGGTGGGATGGAGGGATGGTGGTGGTGTTGGTGGCGCAGGTGGAGCAGCTGGGGCAGATTCGGCTGGGTGTGGAAATGGGGGAAAGAGAGGGCCCGGTTGGGATTGGTGAGGGCTGCTAGCTTTTTTAAAACCCGCCCCCAAGGGGGGGGGTTTAAATAGGGATGGGTAGGTCGGTTAGGGCTGGGCTTGGGGTAGTGGTTAGCTGGTTTAGGGAGGGTGGTATGTAGATAAGGCGGGCTGGAAAGGGTTGGGCCAGATATTTTGAAAACTAGGGGTTTGTGTAGATTGTGGGCTAGGGGTGGTTTAGGGGTTTAGGGCTAGGTTAGGTGGTTGGGTTTTAGGGGGAGGTTTAGTGAGCTAGGTTAGGTGATTAGGCTAGGTTTAGGCTAGGATTAGGGGAATTAACCTAGGTTTAGGGAAGGATTAGGGAAGTGGGTTAGGTGATTAGGTTGGGATTAGGCCGGGATTAGGGAAGTGGGTTAGGTGATTAGGCTCAGATTAGGGGTGGATTAGGGGGGTAGGCTTGGATTAGGTGTTTTGGGTTAGGTTTAGGTGAAGGAGCTCCCTTTGCATGGCCCATAGACCTTAACCACCTCATGTTGGTGCAGCCCTAGGTTAGGTTTTAGCTAATTACAAGCTTAAACCCACTCAATTAGGCTAACCCACATGATTAACCCCAAACTTGACACACAAGTCAAGCTTAATTACAACCCTCTTGATATTTTCCATCCCCACTCTCTCTCATGCCCATGATCCCACGTGAATTTCAAGTGGGCCCCACCTCCATTTATGAGAAGGTGGTGTGGGCCATGGATATGGATATTGGATTGGATCTCTGGATCCAAATCTAAATCCAAATCCACATATGGGTTTGGATTGGGATCTGGATATATATGGTCCAGATCCAATCCAAACTGAACTCTGACTCCTTCGAGCTGGGTTTGAAACGGACGATTCGTGCGGGGCCTGACAGCATCAGTACTCCGTCTGTGGGGTCTTCGCCAACATGGTCGTCCGTCTCCGTTTCTGCCTTCCGGAGATGACTTCAAATGATATTTTGATAAGAACAGGGTCTTGGACGTTCGAGATCCTGGGGGTGTGAATCAGATACAAGACTTGCTGTGCCGGGCTTGACATGTGCTCCGGTTCCGGGCTCTTCTTAGCTCTCCTGATCCTGTCTTGATCGGGCCAAGCCGCTTTGGGGTTTCAAAACGTGTTTAAAAGGTTTTCAAAAGCTATATTATATATTTTTGAAATACAGAGTTTAAAACATATATACAGGGTTGTCTGGAAGGCTCCTGGGTTTCCAGACTCAAAAATGGCCCTTTGGGGCTGCTTTTACAAAACCAGGTTTGTTTAAGGAATTCGTGGGATTTCGGGGTGTTTACACTAATCACCTAACCTAGCTCACTAAACCTCACCCTAAAACCCAACCACCTAACCTAGCCCTAAACCCCTAAACTACCCCTAGCCCACAATCTACCCAAACCACTAGTTTTTAAAATATCTCGCCCTACCCTTTCCAGCCCACCTTATCTTCATACCACCCTACCTAAACCACCTAACCACTACCCCAAACCCAGCCCTAACCGACCTACCCATCCCTATATAAACCCCCCCCTTGGGGGCGGGTTTTCCTATCCAACGACTCTTCCCCAAGCCTAGTCGGGACCACTCTTCCCAGCCCAGCCGAACCTGCTCCACCTGTTCCGCCTGCACCACTACCATCCCTCCATCCCACCACCACTTGCATCGCCATCTTCACCACCTCTCGGCCGAGCATCACTACCTGCCCTCCTCCCTTCCAGCCGAGCGCCCTCTTCTCTCCATACGGTTAGTACCGCTTTCTTCGTCTTACCTTCTTCACTCCCTCTCCACTCTTAGCCACCTAAACCATACCACAACACCCTACCACCAGCCATTCCCCTTTGCTGCCACCCTTTTCACTCAGCCGAACCTAGTCATCCTAGCAGCCCGCTACCACCACACTCCCCTAAGACTCCCAATCGGCCTTCCCTTAAACTCCCCTTAGGTCCATATTCCCTAACACTCTATACTCTCCATTCGTGACCCTACCTACATACTTGGCCCAGCCCCTTTAATTTTCCACATCAAGGCGACACCCACTTGCAGCCGGCCACCTTCAAGGCGCCTATCCTGCGCCCCACTTGCAGCCAGCCAACACCCTTTGTCATTCACCCTCGCGGAGCTCCCGTTTGCAGCCCAAGGCGAAGGCCAAGCCCACGCTCAAGCAAGGCCTCTACGGACCAGCTACTCGTAAGTGCCTAAACTCGGTCTTTAGTTGTATACTAGCTTGAGATTCAATTTGATACGGGGTTGTAATAACGGAGCATAGTCTTCCCCCCGCTTGTAATAACGTGGCTTGGCACACCCACACACGTGCACTCTCTTAGTTGTGCACAATTTTGAACACACACGGGCCTAATCAACCCCTAATACATAAGTAGATATATATACTTTCATTTTCGAAGGGTTTTTGCTTAAGTTGGGTGCGTTGTCTTTCAATTCAAGCACTCACACACATTGAGCTTTCGCTCTTATTTGAAAGACCCAAGTAAGGGCCGACCTATACTATTTGGGTTTCATTTCATGTCGTGTGAGTAAGTCTTTCAATTCAAGCACTTTTCACACACATTGAGCTTTCGCTCTTATTTGAAAGACCCAAGTAAGGGCCGACCTATACTATTTGGGTTTCATTTCATGTCGTGTGTGTAAGTCTTTCAATTCAAGCACTCTCACACACATTGAGCCTGCGCTCTTATTCCCAAGACCTTAGTAAAGGCCTTATTCCAGTTATATTTGGGTTTCATTTATGTCGTGTGTGTAGTACTTCAATTCAAGCACTCTCACACACATTGAGCCTTCGCTCTTACTCCCAAGACCTTAGTCAAGGCCATACTGCAATTTATATTTGGGTTTAATTTCATGTCGTGTGTGTAAGTCTTTCAATTCAAGCACGCACCCACATTGAGCCTTCGCTGTTATTTGCAAGACCCGAGTAAGGGCTCATATACATACTCTATATACATATCTCCCTTCGGTTATTTCCCTTCAGTATTGTCTTTACATTTCGGGTTTTTCCTTTGGAGTAGCGTGAGTTTGCATTGCATCTACGCCATACCACGAGGTAGGATGCATATTGCATCGAAGCAAGCCCCGCTCGAATTCGCCCATGTAGTAGAGTGTTCATAACACACAAACTAGGTGGCCCGAAGAGTGATCTAAAGCAAGCAATCGCATCTAAAAGACCCGAAATAGACACCTCGAACCGCTTCGGAGACTTTCTCTCCAAAACTCGATTTTTGCAAAGCGTACAGACTGACCCTTGCGCATCGATGCAAGAAGGTCTGCGACGACAAGAGCTCACTTGCTCACAGTCGCCACGTTTAGAAGTCAGTGTTAAAAATATCTTCGCTAGCTTAGGTAAGCTAGCTGGCACGCCCTATTTGCATACATAGGCCTTAGACACACGAGAGGATCCGCTCCGAGCCCTGGAAAAGGCGAGAGTCGGGGATTTTCGCGCGTCTACAAGTCCTATAAGCCCATAAGACTTCATCTAGCTTCTTATGTCACATCCTACCCTTCTCTAAAGTTTTCTCAATAATACTAATGAGAGTCTTATTGGTGGCCTCGGCTTGGCCATTGTCTTGAGGGTAGTAAGGCGATGAGAAGTGGTGAGTTATGCCGTAGGTGTTTGTAAACACCCCGAAATCCCACGAACTTCTCAAATAACCTGGTTTTGTAAAAGCAGCCCCAAAGGGCTATTTTGAGTCTAGAAACCCAGGAGCCTGCCAGACAAACCCTGTATATATGTTTAAACTGTCTATGTCTTAAAATAGGTATAATATGCTTTTAAAACCTTTTAAAATATGTTTTGAAACCCCACGAAGCGGCATGGCCTGATGAAAGCAGGAACAGAAGAGCTAAAGAGAGCCCGGAACTGGAGCACATGTCGAGCCCGACACAACAACTCTCGTGTTAGATCCACCCCCAGGATCTCGAACGTCCAAGTCCCTGTTATCAGCAAAAATCGTATGAAATCATCTCCGAAAGGTGAAAACAGAAGCGGACGACCATGTTGGCGAAGACCCAACGCAAGACGGAGTACTGATGCTGTCAGGCCCCGCACAAACCGTTCGTTTCAAACATACCCTGAAGGAGTCAGAATTCAGTTTGGATTGGATCTAGACCATATATATCCTGATCCGAATCCAAACGTATGTGTGGATTTGGATCCAAAGATCCAATCCAATATCCACATCCATGGCCCACATCACCTTCTCATAAATGGAGGTGGGGCCCACTTGAAATTCACGTGGGATTATGGGCATGAGAGAGAATGGGGAGGATAAGCATGAGGGGAATGTATTAAGCTTGACTTGTGTGTCAAGTTTGGGGTTAATCATGTGGGTTAGCCTAATTAGTGTGGGTTTAAGCTTGTATGAGCCTACACCTAACCTAGGGCTGCACCAACATGATGCAACTAGGTCTATGGGTTATGCAAAGGGAGCTTCCTAACCCAACCCTAAGCCAAAACCCCTAATCCTAGCCATTTACCCTAATCCTGGCCTAATCCTAGCCTAATCACCTAACCCACTTCCCTAATCCCGACCTAATCCCAACCTAATCACCTAACCCACCTCCCTAATCCTTCCCTAAACCTAGCCTAATTCCCCTAATCCTAACCTAATCCTAGCCTAAACACCTAACCCACCTCACTAAATCTCACCCCAAAACCAACCCACCTAGCTAAGCCCTAAACCCCTAAACCACCCCACCTAAACCCTAGCACACCATATCCCAAAAACCACCTAAAACAAAATATCTGGCCCCCCCTCAAAACCAGCCCACCTTATCACCACACCACCACCACCTAACCACCAAACCACCCTCTCAAAACCACCCCCAACCGACCCTTTGAAAACCTATAACCCCCCCTAGTGGGCGGGTTTTTCAATTTTTTCCAGCCAGCACTTGGGCCAGCCGAGCCCTCTCTCACCTTGCTCTCTTCTCTCACCAGCTCCACCACTACCTCCCGGCCTTCTCCACTCCACGCCACCACTACCTCTCGGCCTGCATCCATTCCAAGCCACCACAGTCGCCCGGCCTGCACAGCTCCACTCCTTCCACTCGGCTGCCCTCCTTTGACACCAACCTTCCTCTCCTATCCGGTTAGTACACTACCCTAACTCCACCTTCTCTTCACTCCCCCTCCACTCTCAACCACCCCTTAGCTCCACCTTCCATAGCACCCTACCTTCCCATCCATGACATCCCCTAGCTACCCCAGCCAGCCACCACTTAAACCGCTCCACGCCACCACTACCTCCCGGCCTTCTCCACTCCATGCCACCAGTACCTCCCGGCCTGCATCCATTCCAAGCCACCACAGTCGCCCGGCCGGCACAGCTCCACTCCTTCCACCCGGCTGCCCTCCTTTGACACCAACCTTCCTCTCCTATTCGGTTAGTACCCTATCCTAACTCCACCCTATCTTCACTGCCCCTCCACTCTCAGCCACCCCATAGCACCCTACCTTAGCCTAGTTTTCTACCCAATCAGCCGGCCACCACCTAACTAACCGCCACCCTTCAACCACACCCAACCGCACCACCCGCTTCCCTACCATCCCTTAGTGACACCCCCCCTAGCTACCCCAGCCACCTCACCTTCTTCCCTAGGACCTGCCCTTCCTCTCCTTAGTCACCCCTTAGCTCCACCTTCCATAGCACCCTACCTTCCCATTCGTGACAGCCCCTAACTACCCCAGCCGTTTAACACCTTACCTGCCACCAGTCGGCCAGCCACAGCCGACTGCACCCAATCATCCGCGGCCTTACACCCCCTTCCTTAGATATCCTTCCTTAGTCACCCCTTAGCTCCACCTTCCCTAGGATCCACCTTACACCTTAGTGACACTCCCTAAACACCTCAGCCTGAGACACCACGGCAGCACCCTACTAGTAGCCGGCAAGCCACAAGGCGCCACACCCGTGCTCCCTTGTCACCCGGCCAGCACACCCCTTTGCCGTGCCATTCCGAGGAGCTCCCTCTTGCAGCCCAAGGCGACGCCCAAGCCCAAGCACAAGCAAGTCACCTCCGGACCAGCTATACGTAAGTGCCTAATTCGGTCCTTATTTGTAGACTTGCTTAAGTTAAATTAAATTTGATACGGGGTTGTAATAACGGAGCATTGTCTCCCCCCGCTTGTAATAACGTGGCTTGGCACACCAACACACGTGTACTTGAGCCTACCTCGCTCTTAGTTGTGCACGATTTTGAACACACACGGGCCTAATCAGCCCTTAAGATATAAATTTATTTATATACTTTAAGTTACGTGGGGTTTTTGCTTAAGTTGTGTGTGTTGTCTTTCAATTCTCGCACTCACACACATTGAGCTTTCGCTCTTATTTGCAAGACCCAAGTAAGGGCCGTGTTCTATTTCCCTTGGGTTTAATTTCATGTCGTGTGTGTAGTATTTCAATTATACACTCACACACATTGAGCTTTCGCTCTTACGCTCAAGAGCTTAGTTAAGGCCATATTGCAATTTATATTTGGGTTTAATTTCATGTCATGTGTGTAGTACTTCAATTATACACTCACACACATTGAGCTTTCGCTCTTACTCCCAAGACCTTAGTTAAGGCCATATTGCAATTTATATTTGGGTTTTATTTAAGTCGTGTGAGTTGTCTTTCAATATACACACAACACCCACGCAACACGTTGGCGACCTTCGGGCCCATATATATTATAAGTATTTCCCTTTCAGCTATGTCCTTAAGATTTGGGTTTTAAGGTTCAGCAGTGTGCATAGTCTTTACATATATACACGGCACACACTTGCACTATTGAGCCTTTCCGCTCTTAAGATATAGCCATATTTCCCTTTTGCAATTTCCCTTCCGCAATTTCCCTTCGGCAATTTACATTACAAGTCATTTCCCTTCCGCATTGTCTTTCAATTTCGGGTTTTCCCTTTGGAGTTGCGTGAGTTTGCATTGCATATATGCCATACCACGAGTTAGGACGCATATTGCATCAAAGCAAACCCATACTCCCGTTCAAAGTCGCCCCACTTAGGCTACGTGTTCATAACACACACCTAGTTTAGGCCCGAAAAGGGATAAAAAGAAAGACATAGGCACGTGCAAATCCATGTGAAATAAAACCTGAAAATCATACAAAAACAACCCAAGTCAAATACCTCCAAACATTTTCGTAGGTTCTCATACTTCAAAAACTTGATTTTTAAGCGTATAGACTGACCCTTGCGTGTCGGTGCAAGAAGGTCTACGACGAAAAGAGCTTGCTTGCTCACAGTCGCCACATTAGGTGTCAGATTTAAAATTCTCTTCGCTAGCTTAAGTAAGATAGCTGACACGCCCTTTTACTTAATTAGAACTTAGGCACACGAAAAGATTCGCTTCAGGCCTAAGAACCAGGAGTGGAAACTTTATGCGTCTACAGTTATTTGGCACGCCCGGTGGGACGTGAGTCTTTTAAAATTCAGTTACCTTAGGAATCTTGCAAAAATATTTTCCAAAAGGTGTTGTTTTTAACTCTTTTCTTTACTTGTACTACTTCATACGTAGGAATTTTGAAAAAGCTTGAAAGCATGTCAAAATCCAACCCAAGTGAAGTGTCGAGACAAGACTCATGCGCATCAAGTTCTCACTCTAGGAGGATTTTGAAAAATAAAATCAAACTAGACGAGATAGAGGACTTGAGAAGGGAATTCGAGGCCAAAATTGATGCTCTCAACCAAGAGGCTGAAGTAGGCGATTCATGTTCATCGAATGGTGAACAAAGGGCCAAGAAAAAAACTGAAAAACCTCGCAAGCACAAAGAGGCCTCCGTAATGGAAGGCAACCAATACCACGAGTCCTTCACACAAAAGGACCGTAAAGCCCTACAGCAGCTGTTGAAAGGGCAAAATAAAGAGAAAAGGAGTTACGCCCTGTCTGATTTCCTTCTCATGCATTACAAAACAGACAGTGACGATGAAATACCGAACTTCCATCGGTATGATGGCATGGGAGACCCTAGGTCTCACTTGCAACTTTTCTCGCGTCGAGCCCATAAGAAGAAAAAGGACTCGATGAAATGGGTGTATTGGTTCGCTTTATCCCTTAAAGGTATAGCTGCCAAATGGCTGGCTTCCTACGATTTAAGCCAGTTCGCTACTTTTGAAGAGTTAGCGAACTGCTTCATGCAAAGATTTGCACATAACGTAGAAGTTACGCCGACTTTAAACACTTTAAGGGATACGAAGCAAGGCATGAACGAAGACCCTTCTCTCGCTCCATGAAATCTCAACTTTCCATAAGTTGATCAAAAAAGCATCCATTTTTGAAAAAACTTCAAAAAGGGGATATACGATCACTTATGGAAATGAAGTGCCGTTTCCAAAACCCGCTTGGAAAAGCCCATCACTTATGGGCTACCCACGATGGACAAAGGGGCAAAGCCCCATAAAATCGCCAATGTCCGGGTGGATCCAGGTTTGGCGGGCACTTTAAAGAATTTTGAAAAAATAGAAAACAAAAGGGAGAGAAGTTTTCAAAAACCTATTGAAAAACAGGAGTACACACCGCTGGGGCAACTTGTGTCGGAGGTCCTAGACCTCCTACCTGCCCAAGGCATGATTGAACTTCCCGAAATCCCCGAGGGAGTCACTTCCAAAGGGGGATATTTGAATTGCTTTTGCAAGTATCATCGGCTCAAAGGCCATGATACAAAACGATGTTTCTCCCTTTTAAACAAAATTGAGAACTTGATAGCGGAGGGCCGGCTCCAGGTCACTGCGGAACCTGAGCCAACTCAAGCTATCTTCAAAGAGGCCTTTCCCAAGCACGCCAGTAGCAGTGAGAAAGGAAAGGAGGTATGTACCCTCACCTTTTCGAAAACTCTAGCGCAATCATCAGAGTCTGGTCGACTCACTTGTGCGTCTACTCTTGTACTTTACAAGAAGCCCTCCCAAGTAGTCATCCGGGGACCACCAAGAGCTGAATCCCCGGCTAAACCAGTTTTAAAACTTCAAGGTGCTCCTAAACTCTCAATTAGAGCCAATTTAAGTGCGAACCCTAGGTTGGTCGTGGGGGAAGTAACTAGATCCGGAAGGATCTATCAACCCCCGCACCTACAAAGTGCTAAAAGGGTGGTCAGTGTGCCTGGCCCCTCAAAAGCATGTATTCCTAGAGTTCTGCCGAAAGCAGACAATGGAAAAGTCGTCCTAAACCCTTATGATTTCGAAAACCATCTTTCAAAGATTCCTATCCACATGTACATCCTAGAGCTTATACAAACTTTGCCTAGGCATAGACTCGTGCTAGAGAAAATTCTAAAACGAGCTAAGGTTAGTTCGAACATAAGTCCGGAATCCCTGTCTGACCAAGTGGCATTAATAGGAGCAAAACCGCCCATCACTTATTCGGAAGATGATACAGATAGACCCTACGAGTCCCACAACCAGGCCCTACATATCGAGGTGGTTCTAAATAACCACTCTCTGGACAGGTGCCTAGTCGATGGGGGAGGAGGGCTCAACATCCTTCCACTTCATGTGGCGTATCAAATCGGAGTCACCTTGACTTCTGTGAACCCAAGCCCCATCGTTATCACTGGATACGATGGGAATGCATCTAGACCCTTAGGATCGATCGTACTCCGAATGGAAACGGGAGGGATCACACACACGGGGGTGTTCCATGTCTTGGACATCCACCCCCATTATAACCTGTTGCTGGGAAAGCCCTGGATACACAGCTTGTGCGTTGTGCCATCCACCTTCCACAGGTGTGTCAAGATCCCTTTCAGGGACCAAGTCGTGGTGATCCTAGGTGAGAGTCACCCTCAGCTTCAGGGGATCATAAACTCCCTTTGTTTGTCGAGTTCCCAGGCCCATGAGGTTAGCCTGGGGCAGACCATGGTCGAGCCACCAAGGCTTGTGTTAAACAACCCTAGGAAGGTTGTGTATGTGAAGGGGCCGCCCAAAGCAGGCCCCCTCCCAGTCCTAACCCTTCTAGGAAGACCCAAGCATCCCTTTTTTCCAAAACCCCTGGACAAAAAGCCATACGAGAACAATATGGACGACAGCAAGTTCCAGGACCACGATTTGTATCCCAACTTTTCAAAAAATAAAAAATCATGGAACATGCTGTTGAATATGGGCTATACGCCCTATAAAAGTCTAGGGGCACAAAACCAGGGTCTCCTAGAGCCCATCCCTCCTAGGGCCAACCCAAGCCGATATGGGATCGGCTACAATCCCAAAATACCGCCAGAGCCACCCCTTGTGACCACCTAGGTCAAGGGTGCCCTGGAGCCTACCCTAGAAGAGACCTACGATTTAGACCTCTTATTCCGAGTCTAACCCGTAGTGTTTTCCCTTTGTAGGTATGATGGAAGATCCCTTTCACAAAAATACAAAAACATTTGAAAAACTTAAAATCGAAAAAGGGCAAAAACCAAAAACAATGGAAAATCAAAAACTCGAAAATAGAGTGGTTTGTATAGTTCCTAAAGTTCTTGTTTTGCAAAAACCCAAAAAAATCGAAAATCTACCAAATACCAAAAATATTTTGTACATAGCTGCTCCTGGTAAGGCTTTGGAAAAAGGAAAGGATTTCGAAAGGAACGTCGTCTGCATAGCCAGACCAAAAATTTCGAAATCGATTGAAAATCCAAGTACAAAACCAGGTCTTTTGAAAACTCATGCATCGAATTCCCTCGGGTCTATAACCCACGAGAATGATCAAAGCCCAGAAGTGGATCCCATTGAGGAAGATCCCACTTCTGAGCTCCCAGAATTTCATAAAATTCTCGATTTTGAAGATTCAGTAGGAGGAGATTTCATAGAGGTGAACCTAGGGAGTGATTCCAACCCCAAAACCATCAAGATAGGCGCATGTTTGCATGAACATGAAAGATCAGCATTCATTGCATTTCTACGAACCTATTTAGATGTGTTTGCAAGGAAGTATGAAGACATGCCGGGCATAGACCCCAGCATTATCGAACATCGTCTTCCCTTAGATACGGATGTAAAACCCATAAAGCAGAAGCTTAGGAAAATATACCCGAATGTACACACGCAAGTCAAAGAGGGTTTAGAAGATCTGTTAAAAGCCGGATTTATAAAACCAATTGCGTTTTCTGATTGGTTGTCAAACATCGTTGTAGTTCGAAAAATCAATGGGAAAATTCGAATATGCATCGATTTCAGAAACCTGAATAAAGCCACTCCAAAGGATAATTATCCTTTACCAAACATAGATTTGATAGTCGATAGTACTGCAAATCATGAAATGTTTTCGTTTATGGATGGCTATTTAGGCTATAATCAAATTAAATTAAGTCCACGAGATCAGGGTAAGACCGCATTCACAACCCCGTGGGGCACGTACTGCTATACAGTCATGCCCTTTGGTTTGAAAAATGCTGGCGCAACATACCAGAGAGCCATGACCACGATCTTCCATGATCAGATTCATGGGCTCGTAGAAGTGTACTTAGATGATCTCTAAGCAAAATCCAAAACCCGATGCACTCATATCGAATGTTTGCAAAAGATTTTCGAAAGGCTTAGGCTTTACAAAGTAAAGCTAAACCCTCAAAAATGTGTATTCGGGGTAGAGTCTGGAAAGCTTCTAGGCTTTATGGTAAGCCAAAGGGGTATAGAAGTCAACCCCTCTAAGTGTCGAGCCATCATAGACATGGCTCAACCCTCCAATCTCACCCAAATTCGTAGCCTCCAGGGTCAATTACAGTCCGTTCGCCGATTTATATCAAATATGGCGACTAGATGCGAACCCTTCAACAAGCTGTTGAGAAAGGGCATGAAATTCTTATGGGATGACGACTGCTAGAAGTCCTTCGAAAGACTAAGGGCATACCTAGTTAATCCCCCCGTTTTGAATCCTCCGAAGCAAGGAAAACCGCTTTTACTTTACATTTCCGTGCATGCGAATGCTTTGGGAACTCTATTAGCTCAATACGAGGATGACACCCATAAGGAGTATGCCATCTACTATATTTCGAAAACTCTCTTGGCTTATGAACGAAACTATCAAGCCATGGAGAAGACGTGCTTGGCCCTAGTCTGGGCCTGCCAGAAATTCAGACACTATTTCCTAGATCATGAGATATGGATAGTGTCCAAGCTTGATCCAATCAAGCACTTGTTCGAAAAACCCATTCTCACGGGTAGATTCGGCAAATGGCAACTCCTTCTAATGGAGTATGACTTAAAATATCATCACTAGATCTCCGTTAAGGGGCAAGCCCTAGCAGACTATGTGGCTGAGTTCCCCCTGGAGGACACATATCCCACATTCGATGAAATGCCTGATGAAGGCATATTGCAAAACCATTTCCAAAACCACATTTTGGCAAACTCTTTCGAAAACCAAGTGTGGAAGATGCACTTCGATGGGGCACGAAACCAACGAGGGGCTGGTGCTCGGGTCATCCTCATCTCCCCTAAAAAGGGCGAGATTCCCATAGCAATCCGCCTAGATTTCGAATGTAACATAGCTGAGTATGAAGCACTTATACCAGGCTTAAGAATTTCAAAAACTCTAGGGGCATCATGCATCAAGGTCTTTGGAGATTCGCTCCTTGTTATAAACCAGGTTTTGAAAATTTGGCAAGTACGTAACGAAAAACTACTTCCATATCACGACTTGGCCACTCGATTGGTTGAGTCCTTCCAATCGTGTAAACTCACACATGTAGGAAGGGAGGACAATAGCATTGCCGATGCCCTCTCCTCCTTGGGTTCAGCCCTGAAGGTCGATCCCATCTCAGGGACCCGATCTTTAGAAATATGGCATGCGCCCAACCCATCCACACACAATTTGGATATTTGCCAAAATAACCCAGACTCTGTTGAAAAACCCTGGTTTTACGATATCAAGCACTTTCTAGAAAACAGGGTATTCGTCGGGGATGCCACATCCAAAGATAAGGCATTCATCCGTAAGATTTCGACCCGATACACCATTCTGGGAGGGGTTCTATATAAGAAAAGTTTTACCGGCATCCTACTTAGGTGTATCTATCTAGAGGAGGCTAGGATAGTGATGCATGAGTTCCACGATGGAGAATGTGGAGGTCATGTTAATGCCAACATGATGGCAATGAAAATACTTAGAGCACGCTACTTTTGGTCCACCCTGAAAAGGGATTATCATGATCATGTTAGGAAGTGTCATCCATGTCAAGTGCATGGGCACGCCATTCATATCCCCTCATCTGCATTGCATTCCGTGGTCAGCCCCTGGCCATTCACCATGTGGGCGTTTGACATTGTAGGCCCCATATTTCCAAAAGCCTCGAATGGGCATCGATTCATCTTAGCAGCCACTGAGTATTTCTCCAAGTGGGTGGAAGCCATTTCCCTGACCAACGTACTGGGGTAACATGTGGTGGCTTTCGTCAGGAGGAATATCTTGGCTCGATTTGGCGTTCCACGAGACCTTGTGTCTGATAATGGCACCCCATTCAAGAATGAGCGGATGATTAAGTTGTACAACACGTATGGCATAACTCACCACTTCTCTTCGCCCTACTACCCTCAAGGCAATGGCCAAGCCGAAGCCACAAACAAGACTCTCATTAGCATAATTGAGAAGACTTTAGAGAAGGGTAGGATGTGGCACGAGAAGCTAGATGAAGCCTTATGGGCTTATAGGACTTCCATCCGGACTCCAACGAATGCCACACCATTCGAATTGGTCTATGGCACAAACGCCATTCTTCCCATTCATACTCAATTGCATTCATTCCATACATCCATAGCACTCGACCTCCCCCTAGAGATGCTTCAGCATGCTAGGATGGCCGAACTAGATTTGCTAGATGAGAGGCGACTCTTTGCTATGGATCATGCTCGTGCATACCGGCAAAGGATAGCCCGTCAATATAGCAAACACATGAGACCTCGCCACTTTGAAGTGGGAGATCTGGTCTTAAAAACCATCCACCATCGTGGCCCACATCCCCTTGGAAAGTGGCGCCCCAAGTGGGATGGACCCTATGTTGTATGTGCAACCACCACGAACAACTCGTATTGGTTGATCGATGTAGAAGGTAGAAATTTAGCAGATCCTATCAATATTCAATACTTAAAGAAGTATCATGTGTAGGATTTGGATTAAATTCTCCATTTTCGAAAACTTTAGGGATAGCTGCCCTGAGACCTAAAAATAAGGTGCAAAGGCAAAATCGTGTGACCCTGAGTAAGAGAATTTGCACTTGTGAAAGAGTGGAGTTTTCCAAAATCGAGTTTACATTTCAAAATCCTTCTTCTTACAAAGAAAGGCCTAGTTCAATATAGCAAGATACTTGCAAGTAGTACGTGCTATTTCTAAATAGGTTGATCTGGAATGGATCGAGTGTGAGCTTGGGATAAGTCCTTCCCTCTTCTCTTCTCCTTCCAAAAGGAAAACGTGGCCCAAATAAAGGGAATTTCCCATCCGAAGTCTCTTTCTAAAAGAAAGAAACCAGAATTCAAAAGAAAAATCGATTCTCTTGTGAAAAAAAGAGAGGGATTAAAGAAAAGTTATTCCCAAAGGGAGACCCTCTACGAAAAAAAGGAAAAAGAGGCCAAAAAGCTCAAAAAGAGCAGTTTTCTGCCTTCTATGCCTTAAACCACGAGACACTTCAGAAGGGACCGTGGTATCTCTTTCCCATCCCTGGCTTATCCCAAGCTAGAACATGGTTCATTTCGAGGAATCCTAAAGTAAAAATAGAATTTGCTTACTTGAATTTCATTTTGTTTGAGAATTCGACGTTTCGAGTAAGACGTAGGAATTTGAAATATAGCTTGTTTTCTTATAAAACCTCCGCTAGATAAGCGAGTGTCAAGACTCAAGCAAAGGCAAACAAGAAGAGCTCGAGATCCTTAGGATTGAGACTCAAGACAGTTGTCCCTTTTGTAAATAGTTTTTGTAAATAGATTTTGAAAAATCGAACATCGAACAGCATAGGATATGCTCACTTGGAGCAACAGGCCTTGTAATTCTAGAAAGTTTGACCATATCTGGTCTCTGGGAGGTCGCCACTTTCTAGCACCACACCCATGTCATGCATCTACATTCCACGCATGGCACTTGCATAAACATGATCCCAATTTAGGACCAGGTTCCATACAAATCCCTTTTGGCGTGATATCTCCTCCTACCAGGGTATTAAAACTGAGATTTTGCTAAAGATTGGGACGATCCCATATTTTCGTGGTTAGATCTAGGGAGACATTGAAAGGGGTGTTTGTCATCTTTGCCATTATCCAAATCAATTTGGACAATGCCAAAGAGGGGCATCTGTAAACACCCCGAAATCCCACGAACTTCTCAAATAACCTGGTTTTGTAAAAGCAGCCCCAAAGGGCTATTTTGAGTCTGGAAACCCAGGAGCCTTCCAGACAAACCCTTTACATATGTTTAAACTGTATATGTTTTAAAATAGGTATAATATGCTTTTAAAACCTTTTAAAATATGTTTTGAAACCCCACGAAGCGGCTTGGCCTGATGAAAGCAGGACCAGAAGAGCTAAAGAGAACCCGGAACCGGAGCACATGTCGAGCCCGGTACAGCAACTCTCGTGTTAGATCCACCCCCAGGATCTCGAACGTCCAAGTCCCTATTATCAGCAAAAATCGTATGAAATCATCTCCGGAAGGTGAAAACAGAAGCGGACGACCATGTTGGCGAAGACCTAATGCAAGACGGAGTACTGATGCTGTCAGGCCCCGCACAAACCGTTCGTTTCGAACATACCCTGAAGGAGTCAGAATTCAGTTTGGATTGGATTTGGACCATATATATCCTGATCCCAATCCAAACGTATGTGTGGATTTGGATTTGGATCCAAAGATCCAATCCAATATCCACATCCATGACCCACATCACCTTCTGATAAATGGAGGTGGGGCCCACTTGAAATTCACGTGGGATTATGGGCATGAGAGAGAATGGGGAGGATAAGCATGAGGGAAATGTATTAAGCTTGACTTGTGTGTCAAGTTTGGGGTTAATCATGTGGGTTAGCCTAATTAGTGTGGGTTTAAGCTTGTATGAGCCTACACCTAACCTAGGGCTGCACCAACATGATGCAACTAGGTCTATGGGTTATGCAAAGGGAGCTTCCTAACCCAACCCTAAGCCAAAACCCCTAATCCTAGCCATTTACCCTAATCCTGGCCTAATCCTAGCCTAATCACCTAACCCACTTCCCTAATCCCGACCTAATCCCAACCTAATCACCTAACCCACCTCCCTAATCCTTCCCTAAACCTAGCCTAATTCCCCTAATCCTAACCTAATCCTAGCCTAAACACCTAACCCACCTCACTAAACCTCACCCCAAAACCAACCCACCTAGCTAAGCCCTAAACCCTTAAACCACCCCACCTAAACCCTAGCACACCATATCCCTAAAACCACCTAAAACAAAATATCTGACCCCCCCTCAAAACCAGCCCACCTTATCACCACACCACCACCACCTAACCACCCTCTCAAAACCACCCCCAACCAACCCTTTGAAAACCTATAAACGCCCCCCCCCCCCCCTAGTGGGCGGGTTTTTCAATTTTTTCCAGCCAGCACTTGGGCCTGTCGAGCCCTCTCTCACCTTGCTCTCTTCTCTCACCTGCTCCACCACTACCTCCCGGCCTTCTCCACTCCACGCCACCACTACCTCCCAGCCTGCATCCATTCCAAGCCACCACAGTCGCCCGGCTTGCACAGCTCCACTCCTTCCACCCGGCTGCCCTCCTTTGACACCAACCTTCCTCTCCTATCCGGTTAGTACACTACCCTAACTCTACCTTCTCTTCACTCCCCCTCCACTCTCAACCACCCCTTAGCTCCACCTTCCATAGCACCCTACCTTCCCATCCGTGACATCCCCTAGCTACCCCAGCCGGCCACCACTTAAACCGCTCCACGCCACCACTACCTCCCGGCCTGCATCCATTCCAAGCCACCACAGTCGCCCGGCCTGCACAGTTCCACTCCTTCCACCCAGCAGCCCTCCTTTGACACCAACCTTCCTCTCCTATCCGGTTAGTACCCTATCCTAACTCCACCCTATCTTCACTCCCCTCCACTCTCAGCCACCCCATAGTACCCTACCTTAGCCTAGTTTTCACCCCACTCAGCCTGCCACCACCTAACAAACCGCCACCCTTCAACCACACCCAACCGCACCACCCGCTTCCCTACCATCCCTTAGTGACAGACACCCCCCCCCAGCTACCCCAGCCACCTCACCTTGTTCCCTAGGACCTGCCCTTCCTCTCCTTAGTCACCCCCTTAGCTCCACCTTCCATAGCACCCTACCTTCCCATTCGTGACAACCCCTAACTACCCCAGCCGACTACCACCTTACCTGCCACCAGTCGGCCAACCACAGCCGACTGCACCCAATAATCCGCAGCCTTACACCCCCTTCCTTAGATATCCTTCCTTAGTCACCCCTTAGCTCCACCTTCCCTAGGATCCACCTTACACCTTAGTGACACTCCCTAAACACCTCAGCCCGAGACACCACGGCAGCACCCTACTAGCAGCCAGCAAGCCACAAGACACCACACCCGCGCTCCCTTGTCACTCGACCAGCACACCCCTTTGTCGTGCCACTCCGAGGAGCTCCCTCTTGCTGCCCAAGGCGACGCCCAAGCCCATGCTCAAGCAAGTCACCTCCGGACCAGCTATACGTAAGTGCCTAACTCGATCCTTATTTGTAGACTTGCTTAAGTTAAATTAAATTTGATAAGGGGTTGTAATAACGGAGCATTGTCTCCCCCCGCTTGTAATAACGTGGCTTGGCACACCCACACACACGTGCACTTGAGCCTACCTCGCTCTTAGTTGTGCACGATTTTGAACACACACGGGCCTAATCAGCCCTTAAGATATAAATTTATTTATATACTTTAAGTTGCGTGGGGTTTTGCTTAAGTTGTGTGTGTTGTCTTTCAATTCTCGCACTCACACACATTGAGCTTTCGCTCTTATTTGCAAGACCCAAGTAAGGGCCGTGTTATATTTCCCTTGGGTTTAATTTCATGTCGTGTGTGTAGTATTTCAATTATACACTCACACACATTGAGCTTTCGCTCTTACTCCCAAGACCTTAGTTAAGGCCATATTGCAATTTATATTTGGGTTTAATTTCATGTCATGTGTGTAGTACTTTAATTATACACTCACACACATTGAGCTTTCGCTCTTACTCCCAAGACCTTAGTTAAGGCCATATTGCAATTTATATTTGGGTTTTATTTAAGTTGTGTGAGTTGTCTTTCAATATACACACAACACCCACGCAACACGTTGGCGACCTTCGGGCCCATATATATTATAAGTATTTCCCTTTCGGCTATGTCTTTAAGATTTGGGTTTTAAGGTTCAGCAGTGTGCATAGTCTTTACATATATACACGGAAGACACTTGCACTATTGAGCCTTTCCGCTCTTAAGATATAGCCATATTTCCCTTTTGCAATTTCCCTTCGGCAATTTACATTACAAGTAATTTCCCTTTCACATTGTCTTTCAATTTCGGGTTTTCCCTTTGGAGTTGCGTGAGTTTGCATTGCATATACGCCATACCACGAGTTAGGACGCATATTGCATCAAAGCAAACCCCATACTCCCGTTCAAAGTCGCTCCACTTAGGCTACGTGTTCATAAGACACACCTAGTTTAGGCCCAAAAGGGATAAAAAGAAAGACATAGGCACGTGCAAATCCACGTGAAATAAAACCTGAAAATCATATAAAAACAACCCGAGTCAAATACCTCCAAACGTTTTTGTAGGTTCTCATACTTCAAAACCTCGATTTTTAAGCGTAGAGATTGACCCTTGCGCATCGGTGCAAGAAGGTGTGCGACGAAAAGAGCTTGCTTGCTCACAGTCGCCACGTTAGGAGTCAGATTTAAAATTCTCTTCGCTAGCTTAAGTAAGCTAGCTGGCACGCCCTTTTGCTTAATTAGAACTTTGGCACACGAAAAGATTCGCTTCAGGCCTAAGAACAAGGAGCGGAAACTTTCTGCGTCTACAATGTTGCACAACTTGACCATCCGCTCGTTTTTGAATGGGGTGCCATTATCGGACACTAGGTCTCTTGGAACTCCAAATCGAGCCAAGATATTTTTTCTAATGAAAGCCACCACATGTTGCCCCTAGACATTGGTGAGGGAGGTGCCTTCGACCCATTTGGAAAAGTACTCAGTGGCTGCTAAAATGAACCTATGCCCATTCGATGCTTTTGGAAATATTGGTCCTACAATATCAAACGCCCACATGGTAAATGGCCAGGGGCTGACCAAGGAATGCAATGAAGATGAGGGGATATATGAATGGCGTGCCCATGCACCTGACATGGATGACACTTCCTAACATGATCATGGCAATCCTTTTTCAGAGTGGACCAAAAATAACCTGCTCTAAGTATTTTCATTGCCATCATATTGGCATTAACATGGCCTCCACATTCTCCATCGTGGAATTCATGCATAATAATCCTAGCCTCCTCTAGGTCGACGCGCCTTAGTAGGATGCCGGTTAAACTTTTTTTGTATAAAACCCCACCCAAAATCACATATCAGGTAGAAATTTTTTAGATGAATGCCTTATCCTTGGATGTGACATTTTTAGCAAATCCCCCATTTTCTAAAAAGCACTTTATGTTATAAAACCAAGGTTTTTCATCCGAATCTAGGTTGTTTTGGCAAATTTCCAAATCGTGTGTGGATGGAGTGGGTGAATGCCATATTTCTAAGAGTCTGGTTCCCAAAGTGGGATCGACCCTTAGGGCTGAGCCCAAGGATGAGAGGGCATCGGCTACGCCATTATCCTCTCTTCCTACGTGTGTGAGAGTACATGATTTGAACGACTCGACCAACTTTGTGGCCAACTCGTGGTGTGGAAGAAGTTTTTCGTTTTTAACTTCTCAAATCTTTTACACTTGGTTTATGACAAGTAATGAATCTCCAAAAACCTCAATGCACAATGCCCCTAGAGTTTTCAAAATTTTTAGGCCCTCTATGAGTGCTTCATACTCGGCTATGTTGTTGGAACATTCGAAATCTAGGCGAATGGCTATGGGTATCTCTCCCTTTTTCAGGGGATATGAGGATGACCCCGGCACCAACCCCTCTTTGGTTTCGTGCCCCATCAAAGTGCATCTTCCACACTTGGTTTTCAAAAGAGTTTGCCAAAATGTGGTTTTGAAATTGGTTTAACAATATGCCTTCATCAGGCATTTCATCAAGTGTGGGATATGCATCCTCTAAGGGGAAGTCAGCTATGCAGTCTGCTAGGGCTTGCCCCTTAATGGAGCTTTGATGGTGGTATTTTAGGTCATACTCCATCAAGAGGAGTTGCCACTTACCCAACCTACCCATGAGGATGGGTTTTTCGAATAAATGCTTGATTGGATCAAGCCTAGACACTATCCAGATCTCATGATCTAGGAAGTAGTGTCGAAATTTCTGGCAGGCCCACACCAAGGCCAAGCACGTCTTCTCCATGGCTTGATAGTTCCTTCCATAAGCCAAGAGAGTTTTCGAAATGTAATAGATGGCATACTCCTTGTGGGTATCATCCTCGTATTGAGCTAACAAGGCACCCAAAGCATTCGCATGCACAGAAATGTAAAGCAGAAGAGGTTTTCCTTGCTTTGGAGGGTTAAAAACAGGGGGATTAACTAAGTATGCTTTTAATCTTTCAAAAGATTTTTGGCAATCGTCATCCCATAAAAATTTTGTCCCTTTTCTCAAAAGTTTGTTGAAGGGTTCACATCTAGTTGCAAGGTTTGAGATAAACCTGCGAATGGATTGTAGACGACCTTGGAGGCTACGAATCTGCGTGAGATTGGAGGGTGGAGCCATGTCTATGATGGCTCTACACTTGGAGGGATCGACTTCAATGCCCCTTTGGCTCACCATAAATCCTAAAAGCTTCCCGGATTCTACTCCAAACACGCACTTTTGAGGGTTTAGCTTTACTTTGTAAAGCCTAAGCCTTTCGAAAATCTTTTGCAAACATTCGAGATGAGTGCTTCATGTTTTTGACTTAGCCAAGAGATCATCCACATATACCTCTACGAGCTCATGAATATGATCATGAAAGATCATAGTCATAGCTCTTTGATAGGTGGTGTCGACATTTTTGAAACCAAAGGGCATGACTGTATAGAAGTATGTGCCCCATGGGATTGTGAAAGCAGTTTTAGCCTGATCTCGTGGGGCTAATTTGATTTGGTTATACCCTGAATAGCCATCCATGAATGAAAACATTTCATGATTTGCAGTACTATCGACTATCAAATCAATGTTTGGTAAAGGAAAATTGTCTTTTGGCGTGGCCTTATTCAAGTTTCTAAAGTCGATGCATATTCAAATTTTCCCACTGGTTTTTCGAACAACAACGATGTTTGACAACCAATCAAAGTACGCAATGGGTTTTATAAATCCGGCTTTTAACAGATCTTCTAAACCCTCCTTGACTTGTGAGTGTATGTTCGGATGTATTGTAGACACGGAAAATTCCCACTTCTGGTTATTAGGCCTGAAGTGAACCTTTTTGTGTGTCTAAGTCATTTTTAACAAAAGGGCGTGCCAACTAGCTTGCTTAAGCTAGCGAAGAAAGTTTTTGAAATCTGACTCTATCGAGGCGACTGTGAGCAAGTGAGCTCTTTTCGTCGCAGACCTTCTTGCACCGATGCGCAAGGGTCAGTCTGTACACTTGGCAAAGTCTTTAAAATCAAACCTCTTTAAAAAATACCCGAAGTGTTTGGGCTTTGTTTGTACGATTACAAGTTTTATTACACGTGGGATTTGCACGTGCCTATGTCTTTCTTTTTATGCTTTTTAGGGCCAACTAGGTGTGTGCACAAGTGACCTAAGTTGGGTGATTTTTGCATGGGAGTGTGGGGTTTGCTTTGATGCAATATGCATCCTAACTCGTGGTATGGCGAATATGCAATGCAAACTCACACAACTCCAAAGGAAAACCCGAATTGAAAGACAATGCGGAAGGGAAAGGACTTAATGTAAATTGCAAAAGGGAAATATGGCTAATCTTAAGAGCGAAAAGGCTCAATTGTGCAAGTGTGTGTCATGTATATATGGAAAGACTACGCACACAGCTGAACCTTAAAACCCAAATCTTAAAGACATAGCCGAAGGGAAATACTTATAATATATATGGAACCGAAGGTCGCCAACGTGTGCGTGGGTGTTGTGTGTATATAGAAAGACAACTCACACGACTTGTAATGTAAACCCAAATATAATTGCAATATGACCTTTACTAAGGTCTTGGGAGTAAGAGCGAAAGCTCAATGTGTGTGAGTGTGGAATTGAAAGACCACGCACACAACTTGAATTAAAACACCCCAACTGAAATTGCAATACGGCCTTTACTAAGGTCTTGGGAGTAAGAGCGAAAGCTCAATGTGTGTGGGTGTGGAAATTGAAAGACCCCGCACACAACTTGAATTAAAACACCTAAACGAAATTGCAATATGGCCCTTACTAGGGTCTTGGGAGTAAGAGCGAAATCTCAATGTGTGTGAGTGTGGAAATTGAAAGACCACGCACACAACTTAAATTAAAACCCATGCAGCTTAATATGTATAAGTATAACTATATCTTAGGGGCTAGTTAGGCCCGTGTGTTTGCAAAAATGGTGTGCAGCTAAGAGCAGAATGACTCAAGTGCACGTGTGTGTTGGTGTGCCAAACCACATTATTACAACCGGGGGGAGACAACACTTCATTATTACAACCCCGTATCAAATTTAATTAAATATAAGCAAGTTCATAATAAGGACAGAGTTAGGCACTTACGTGTAGCTGGTCCGTGCTCAACTTGCTTGGCTTTGGCCTAGTGAGTCGCCTTGGACAGCCGAAGGGGAGCTCCTTGGATGTGTGTGGGCGGCAAGTAGGGTGCTAGCCGGGTGATGGGCACGACAAGGAGGGATGTTGGTTGAGTTGTGGCAGGTTAGGATGTTGACTAGGTGGTGGCAGGTTAAGGGTGAAGGTTTAGCTAGGGGCTGGGGTGGTTGGTGCTAAGGGAAAGTGGTGAGGTAGGGTGTGAGGTGGCCGGGTGTAAGGGAGAAGGTCGGGCTGTGGTGGCGGGTGATGGAGTGTGCAGCCGGGTGGGAAAGGGGAGATGAGAGGCTAGATGGGGCTGAGAGGGGGTACTAACCGTGTGAGGTGGCCGGGTGTAAGGGAGAAGGTCGGGCTGTGGTGGCGGGTGATGGAGTGTGCAGCCGGGTGGGAAAGGGGAGATGAGAGGCTAGATGGGGCTGAGAGGGGGTACTAACCGTGTGCTAGTGGATGAGGTGATGGTCAGCTGGTGGTGGAAGGAGGTGGCAGCCGAATGGAGAGTGCAGAAGGGTGATGGAGTGGGAAGGTGGCAGCCGGGTGGAGTGGCGATGGAGGTGGTACAGCTGGGGGAGAGTGAGAGTGAGATGGGGTGGAAGAGAGGGCATGAGAGAGAGGAGAGAGAGTCCAAAACCCGCCCCAAAAGAGGGGTTTTTATAGGCCCAAAAGCTGGGTCGGTGGGGAGTGGTATGGGGTAGATATTTATAATAAGGTGGGCTTGTGGGGTGGTTTGGGGTAGGTCGGTTAGGGTGGGTTATATGGTGGTTTAGGGTAGGTCTGTTAGGGTGACTAGGAATTAATGGTTAGGGTCTAATTAGGTGTATTAAGGTGGGATTAGGTTTAGTTTAGTTAGGGTCTAGGTGGTCTAGTTAGGTGAGGTGAGCTAGGTGAGGTTGGGGTGGTTTTGGGTGAGGACGGCTAGGATTGGGTCAGGTTTAGGTGGGGTGGCTAGGTGAAGTGAGTTAGCTTAGGGCTAGGTTTTAGGAACATCCCCTTGGCATCGATCCATGGACATAGTTGCAGCCATGTTCATTTTGGTGCAGCCCCAGGTTAGGTGTAGGTGCATACAAGCTTAAACACACACTCTAGGCTAAACCCACATGGTTAACCCACCCTTGACAAAAAGTCAAGCCCACCAACTTTCTCACTCATACTTTATCACCCCATTTCTCTCTCTACCCAAGCTTTTCACTAGAAATCTCTATGGGCCCCACCTCCATTTATGAGAAGGTGATGTGGGCCATGGATGTGGATATTAGATTGGGATCTTTGGATCCAAATCCAAATCCAAATGCATGTTTGGGTCTGGATCTGGATATACATGGTCTAGATCCGGCCCAAATCTGATTTTCTAATTCCTGACTGCATCAGTACTCCGTCTTGCGTTGGGTCTTCGCCAACATTGTCGTCCGCTCTTCTCACCTTCCGGAGATCATTTTAAACAAATTGTTGATATTAGGGGCTTCGATGTCCGAGAATCTAGGGATGATTCTGATACGAGAGTTGATGTGTCGGGCTTGAAATATGCTCCCGGTCCGGGCCCTCTTTTACCTCTTCGGTCCTGCTTTCATCAGGCCAATCTGCTTTTTGGGGTTTCAAAACACCTTTTTAAGGTTTTAAAACTATATGTATACATTTTAAAACATATATACAGGTTGGGAATATGTACAGGGTTGCCTAGAAGGCTCCTGGGTTTCCAGACTCAAAATAGCCCTTTGGGGCTGCTTTTGCAAAACCAGGTACATTTGAGAAAATCGTGGGATTTTGGGGTGTTTACATGTATGTTCCTAAGCTTTTGCTATATGGGTTTTGCATCCGAATCTAAGGGAAGACGATGCTCTATAACTCTCGGGTCTATACCCGGCATGTCTTCATACGTCCATGCAAACACATCAATGTAGGTTTTCAAAAATGCAATGAATGATGATCTTTCATGCTCATGCAAACATGCGCCTATCTTAATGTGCTTGGGCTTTGAATCACTCCCTAGGTTTATCTCTATGAAATCTCCTCCTACTGAATTCGAAGGTTTTTCAAAATCGAGAATTTTATGAAATTCTGGGAGCTCGGAAGTGGAATCTTCCTCAATGGGATCCATCTCCGGGCTTTGATCATTTTCGAGGTTTCTAAATCCTAGGGAATTTGAGCTTGATGCATGGGTTTTGAAAATACCTGGTTTTTGACTTGGGATTTCTATGGGTTTCGAAATTTTTGGTCTTGTTATGAAGACAACTTTTCTTTTGGAATCCTTGGCTTTTTCCAAGCTTTTACCAGGAGCAGCTATATACAAGGTTTTGTTTTTGACATTTTCTAAATTTTTGATTTTTTTGAGTTTTTGTAAAACTAGAACTTTGGGAACTATACAAACAACTCTTTTTTCAAGTTTTTCACCTTTTTCAAATGTTTTTGGTTTTTGGGGTTTTTCAATTTTTTGAATTTCGAGTTTTTCCATTTTTTTTGTGTTTTTGGTAGAGGGATCTTCCATCATACCTACAAAGGAAAACGCAATGAGTTAGACTCTAAACAAGAGGTCTAAATCGTAGGTTTCTGCTTGGGTAGGCTCCAGGGCACCCTTGACCCAGGTGGTCATAGGGGGCGGCTCTAGTGGTATTCTGGGAGTATAGCCTTTGGCACTATGGGTTGTCCCTAGTTTTGTGCCCCTAGACTCTTGTATGGCATATATCCCATGTTCAATAACATGTTCCACGATTTTTTGTTTTTGGAAAAGTTTTCATAAAAGTCGTCGTCCTGGAACTTGCTATCGTCCATGTTATGCACGTAAGGCTTTTTGTCCAGGGGTTTTTGAAATAGGCAACTCTTAGCCTTTCCTGGGATGGTTAGTGTTTTGAGTGGGCTAGCGTTGGGCTGTCCCTTGATGTACACGACCTTTCTAGGTATTTGGAGTGTGAGCTTTGGTGGCTCGACCAAGGTCTACCCCAGTTTGGCCTCGTAGGCCTGGGAACTCGATAAGCATGGGAAATTCTGGAATCCCTGAAGTTGTGGGCGACTATCACCTAGAATTACCACTATTTGATCATCGAAAGGGATTTTGACACACCTATGGAAGGTGGATGGCACATCACGCAGGTTGTATATCCAAGGCCTTCCCAATAATAGGTTGTAAAGGGGGTGGATGTCCAAGACATGAAACACCCCCATGTGAGCTATCTCTCTAGTTTCCATGGGTAACTCTATGGATCCTAAGGGTCTTGATGTAATCCCATCGTATCCAGTGATTACGATGGGGCTTGGGTTCACGGAGGTCAAGGTGACTCCGATTTGGTACGCCATGTGGAGCGGAAGGATGTTGAGCCCTCCTCCCCCATCAACTAGGCACCTATCCAGAGAGTGGTGATTCAATACCACCTCGATATGTAGGGCTTGGTTGTGGGCTTCGTAGGATCTTTCTACATCGTCTTCCGAGAACACGATGGGTATTTTTGTACCTATAGACGCCACTTGGGTCGATAGGGACTCTGGGGTTATGTTTGCGCTAACCTTGGCTCTTTCTAGAATTTCTCTAAAACCAGTCTATGCCTAGGTGAGGTTTGTATCAGCTCTAGGATGGACATGTTAATAGGAATCTTTGAAAGTTGATTTTCGAAATCGTACAAGGTTAAAACAACTTTTTCTTTGTTCGCTTTTGGCGAGACTCTAGGGATAGATGCTTTGGAGGGGCCAAGTATACTGACCACCTTTTTAGCATTTTGTAGATGTGGGGGTTGATAGATCCTTCCGGACCTAGTCACCTCCCCCACGATCAACCTAGGGCTCGCGCCTATCATGGCTCTATTCGTGTGCTTTGGAGCACCTTGAATTTTTAAAACAGGTTTAACTGGGGATGAAACTTTTGGTGGTCCCCAGATCACTACTTGGGCGAGTTTCCTATGAAGGATGAGAGTAGATGCACAAGTAACAAAACTGGAATGACATGCATGTGCTAGACTCTTCAAAAATGTGAGAGCACATACCTCTTTGCCCTTCCCACTGGTACTTGCGTGTTTGGGTAAGGGTTCTTTAAAGATAGATTGGGTAGACTCTGGTTCCTCAGTGACCTGGAGTCGTCCCTCCGCTATCAAGTTCTCAATCTTATTAACTAGGGAGAAACACTGCTTTGTATCATGGCCTTTGAGCCGATCATACTTGTAGAATCAATTTAAAAATCTCCCTTTGGAAGTGATTCCCTTAGGAATTTCGGGGAGTTCGATCATTCCCTGGGCAAGTAGGAGGTTTAGGACCTCCGACATAGGTTGCCCTAGCGGAGTATACTCCCGTTTTTCAAAGGGTTTTTGTAAATTTTTCTCCCTTTTATTTTCAAATTTCTCAAAATTTTTAGAAGTGCTTGCCAGGCTTGGATCCACCCGGACATTGGTGACTTTGTGGGGTTTTGCCCCTTTGTCCATAGTGGGTAGCCCATAAGTGCCGGGCTTATCGAAGCGAGTTTTTGAAACCACATTCCCTTTCCATAAGTGGTCATAGATGCCTTTCTTCAAATTAGTTTAAAAAAGGGACGCCTTTTTAATCAATTTGTGAAAAGTCAAGATTTCATGAAGGGAGAGAAGGGTTTTCAACTCGTTTTTAAAATTATCTAGGATGAGCATTACTGCACACCCTTCTAATATGGGTTCTCGTACTTGCCCAAGGAGGGACCTCCATCGAACAATAAAAGCATGGACATCTTCGTTCATACCTTGTTTCGTATCCCTCAATGTGTTTAAAGTGGGCGTGACTTCTACGTTATGCGAGAATCTTTGCATAAAGCAGTTCACTAACTCTTCAAAAGTAGCGAACTGACTAAGATCGTAGGAAGCCAGCCATTTGGAAGCTATGCCTTTGAGGGATAAAGAGAACCAATACACCCATTTCATCGAGTCCTTTTTCTTATGGGCTCAACGAGAGAAAAGTTGCAAGTGAGACCTAGGGTTTCCCGTGCCATCATACCGATGGAAATTCGGTATTTCATCGTCACTGTTTGTTTCATAGTCTAAAGGAAGAAAATCAGATAGGGCATAGTTTCTTTTCTCTTTGTTTTGCCCTTTCAGCAGCTGCTGTAGGGCTTTACGATCCTTGTGAGTGAAGGATTCGTGGTATTTGTTGCCTTCCATTGCGAAGGTCTCCTTGTGTTTTCGAGTTTTTTCAAATCTCTTTTTGGCCTTTGGTTCGCCATGTGACAAACATGAATCAGCTGCTTCAGCCTCTTGGCTAAGAGCAGCGATCTTGGCCTCAAAGTCCCTTCTTAACTCCTCGATTTCCTCTTTTTGATCTCAAGTTTTCAAAAATTTTCTAGAATGAGAACTTGATACCCATGAGGCATGGCTAGACACTTCTTGGGAGCCTGGACTTGACATGGCTCCGATGCTTTTAAAACCCAACTATGAAAATGCAACACAAAAGAGTTCAAACACTTCTTCTTGAAAAATTTTCAAGAGGTCTGTTTATTTGAATCGACTTTTCTTAAGACCCACCTCCCACCGGGCGTGCTAATTCCTGTACACATGCGGAAATTTCCACTCCGGGTTCTTAGGCCTAGAGTGAACCTTTTCGTATGTCTAAGTCGCTTAAAAAGGGCATGCCAGCTAGCTTACTCAAACTAATGAAGTAAGTTTTGTAATATCTAACTTAGAGGACGACAGTGGACAAGTGGGCTTTTTTCGTCGTAAACCTTCTCTAACCGATGCTCAAGGATCGGTTTGTACTCTTAGAAAACTCGATTTTGCACAAGTATGACCTTCTTTTGAAAAGTGTGAAAGTGTTCGATCAACTTGGTTTGTCTAGTTGCAGATTTTATTTATGTGGGGTTTGCACGTTGTAAACACCCCAACATCCCATGACTTTTATAAAACATACCTGGTTTACAAAATCAATTCCAAAAAGGCACTTTGAGTTATGAAAACCCAAGAGTCTTCCCAAAACCCTGTAAATAGCGTTTTGAAATTTGTAAATAGTGTTTTGAAACCCCATATCCAAATAGGAGCTTTTTAAACTTGGGCTAAGCCCCATTTTCCCAAGAAGTCAAAGACTAACAGGTGAAGCATGCAAAGACGACACCTGATCGAGAAGCAACCCAACAAGTGGCTCACAAAGGCCAATTCCAGAAGCAGGTTTAGAAGCAGTTTCTAGAGCCCAGAAGAGCACCCTGGCCTAATGAAAGCCAGGGTCAAAAGGCGAAAGGAAGGCCCAGGCCCGATGCAGAATGCAAGCTCGGCACACCGAGAAGCCAAATCAAGTATATCCACCCAAGCATCATAAACCTGAGCCAGAAATGGTGAAATTGAGCCGAAACGGAGTCTAGAAAGGCTAGATGGAATACGGACGACCAAACTAGGGAAAACCCATTATAAGACGGAGTGCTGATGAAGACAGGACCCGCACAAAACGTCCGCCTCGAAAAGCCAAGAAGGACCATCCAGAGAAAATTTGGATTGGATCTGGACCATATATATCCAGATCCAGATCCAAATAGTGTTTGGATTTGGGTCGATCCAAATAGTGTTTGGATTTGGATTGGATCCAAATAGTGTTTGGATTGGATTGGATCTGGACTAAAATATCCAGATCCGTATCCATATAAATGTTTGGATTTGGATCGGATATGGATGCAAAATATTCGAGATCTGAGATCCAGATCCAAATAGTGTTTGGATTGGATATGGATTCCAAGACCCAAATCCAAAACCCATATCCAAGACCCACCTCATTTGCCTATATATAGAGGTGAGGGGGTCCCCAAAATGCTACATATGAAATGCTTGGGAGGAGAGGGAGTGAGAGAGGGACCTAGCCATGTTGGCTCATTGGGTGAGGTGGGATCAAGCCATGTGGGCTAAGTGGGTCTAGACCAAGGGGCTGCAACCAAGGTGGGCTCGATCAAGGATGGTTGCAACCATGGAGAAGTGGGCTCAACCAAGAAGGACCGGCTCCAAGAGGTAGGTCCCCTAATCCTCTCCTAACCCCTCCCTAATCCTAGCCTAAGCCCTTCTTAATCCTAGCCTAATCACCTAACCTACTTCACTAAACCTCACACTAACTGAACCTAATATAACCCAACCGACTCAAACTAGACACCTAGGCTAAACCCTAAAACCTCACGTACCCGGCCACTCAACAACCGCCTTCCCTAACGCCTGTCGCACCGCCTCCCGCGCCTCGCCCTGCATCCCAGCGCGCGTCGCACCCCGCGCCGTCCGCGCGCCCCTCGTCCCAGCAACCGCTGCGGTGCCTTTCTACGCCCGGCTGCTCTTCCAGCGCCAGATGCGCCCTCTGCAGTCCCCCTTATCGCCAAGCGCTCGACTGCTGCGCCAAGTACCCGAAGACCCCCCCTACTGACCTGCTACCCTTTAGGGCCAGTTTCCCCCTAGGACCTACCTTAGGCAAAACCCCCCTTTTGTTGACCGTGACTTTCCCTAGGACCGCCCTTAACCAACACCCTAACCGTGCACCCTTTGGCCGGACCCAAACTCCCAACACACAAGCTTTCCCTAAGCCTCAAACTCTCTCTTAAGCCCACCTAGGGAGACCCCTCTTGGCTGCCTAAGACGGATACAAGCTCGAAGAGAAACACAAGCCCAATCACGAGCAAGTGAAGACGGACCGACTATTTGTAAGTGTCTAAACTTGGTCCCTTATGCTAACTTGCTTTATATTTAATTCAATTCGGATACGGGGTTGTATTAACGGAGCGTTGTCTCCCCCCGGAATGTAATATTATTGCTTGGCACACGAGAGACACACATGCACTTGAGCTTTAGCTCTTATATCGAACACGATGCACACAAGTGCACTTGAGCCTTAGCTCTTAATCTCGTACACCAAGCACCCACGTACACCATTGAGCCTTCGCTCTTACTCCCAAGACTATAATAAGAGCCATATCGCAATTCAATTTGGGGTGTTATTTTCAAGTTGAGCCTTCGCTCTTACTCCCAAGACTCTAATAAGAGCCATATCGCAATTCAATTTGGGGTGTTATTTTCAAGTTGTGTGCGTTGTCTTTCAATTCCACACACACACACACATTGAGCCTTCGCTCTTACTCCCAAGACTCTAATAAGAGCCATATCGCAATTCAATTTGGGGTGTTATTTTCAAGTTGTGTGCGTTGTCTTTCAATTCCACACTGACACACATTGAGCCTTCGCTCTTACTCCAAAGACTCTAGTAAGAGCCATATACGCTACAATTTCATTTGGGTTTTAAGGTTCAAGTCTTGTGAGTTTGTCATTTCAATTACACACTCACACCCAAAGACACCCGAGCCTTTGCTCAAGCACCCCACGCACCATTTTGGCCTCAGCAGCCACTAAGATATAGCCATATCTCTATATTTTCAGTTGCGTGAGTTTTCCCGGTTCAGCTGTGTTTGTCTTTCAATTCCGGGTATTTAAGGTTCAGCTGCGTGTGTTGTCTTTACATTTATACGCAACATATATGCGCACATTGGCGACCTTCGGGCCCATATATATATAAGTATTTCCCTTCCGCACTTTACATTCAAGTCGAGCGGGGTTTTACATTTCAAGTCGTGTGAGTTGCCTTTCAATTTATACACAACACACACGCCCACAATTGAGCCTTTCCGCTCTTAAGATATAGCTATATTTCCCTTTTGCAATTTCCCTTCGGCTATGTCTTTCAATTCCGGGTTTTAAGGTTCAGTTGTGTGAGTTTGCATTGCACATCCACCATACTACGAGATAGGGCGCATACTTGCATCAAAGCAATCTCGAACCACCCGTGCAAAATCGCCAAGACTTAGGCACTTGATGCAGACATCTCACACCTAAGTAGCTAAAATCAAAGACATAGAATATGTGCAAACACCACGTAAATAAAATCTACAACTAGACAAACCAAATCGATCGAACACTTTCATACTTTTCAAAGAAGGTCATACTTGTTCAAAATCGAGTTTTCTAAGTGTACAAACCGACCCTTGAGCATCGGTTCAAGAAGGTTTGCCACGAAAAGAGCCCACTTGTCCATAGTCTTCCCCTGAGTCACATATTTTAAAACTTACTTCGCTAGTTTGAGTAAGCTAGCTGGCACGCCCTTTTAAAGCGACTTACACATACGAAAAGGTTCACCTTAGGCCTAAGAACCCGGAGTGGAAATTTTTGCGTGTCTACACACGTATCCTATGTCTTTGATTTTAGCTACTTAGGCGTGAGATGTGTGCATCAAGTGCCTAAGTCTTGGCAATTTTGCACGGGTGGTTCGAGGTTGCTTTGATGCAAGTATGCACCCTATCTCGTGGTATGGCGAATATGCAATGCAACTCACACCACTGAACCTTAAAACCCGAAATTTAAAGACATAGCCGAAGGGAAATTGCGGAAGGGAAATATAGCTATATCTTAAGAGCCGAAAGGCTCAATTGTGAGCGTGTGTGTTGTGTATAAATTGAAAGACAACTCACACGACTTGATTGTAAAGCCCTGCTCGACTTAAATGTAAAGTGCAGAAGGGAAATACTTATATATATATATGGGCCCAAAGGTCTCCAACGTGCGCGTATGTATTGTGTATAAATTGAAAGACAACACATGCAGTTGAAATGTAAAACCCAGCCGAAAGGGAGATACAACTATATATATATATGGGTCCGAAGGTCGCCAACGTGTGCGTGTGTGTTGTGTATATATGTAAAGACAACGCATGCAGTTGAACCTTAAATACCTGGAATTGAAAGACAAACACAACTGAACTGGGAAAACTCACGCAGCCGAAAATATAGAGATATGGCTATATCTTAGTGGATGCCATGGCCAAAATGGTGCGTGAGGTGCTTGAGCAAAGGCTCGGGTGTCTTTGGGTGCGAGTGTGTAATTCAAATGACAAACTCACATGACTTAATGTAACAACCCAGCTGAATGTAAATACATATATATGATAAGAGCGAAGGCTCAATGCACGCGTGTGTGGAGTGTGTAAATTGAAGACAACTCACGCAACTCTTACTAGAGTCTTGGGAGTAAGAGCGAAGGCTCAATCGTGCATGTGGGTGCTTGGTGTACGAGTTAAGAGCTAAAGCTCGAGTGCTCATGTGTGCTTCGTGTATCAAGCATCCTTATTATAACCCAGGGGGAGACAAGGCTCCGTTAATACAACCCCGTATCCAAATTGAATTAAATGTAGAAGGAGATATGAAATACCGAATTTGAAACACTTACAAGTGATTCGGATGTTTGTCCACTCCAATCTACACGGGCTTGTGCTAGCTTTACAACCACGGACGGGCCTCCCTTGAAGCTTGTGGCGTGAAGTGGGTGGCCGGAGCCTTTGAGCTTGGTGGGGTCTAGGTGCGAGAGGTGGAGGTTCACGGCAAGAGGTGGGTGCGAGTCTTAGTGGGGGTTTTGTGGGGTTACGGCCAAGGCAAGGAGGTGTTGTTGGTCTTAGGATGTGGTGTGGAGTCGGGGTGTGTGGTGAGGTGAAGGTCAGCTAAGGAATGTAAGGTGGCGGGATGGAGGGCTAGGAGATGGTGGCAGGTGGTGGCTGGGGTGTGGTAGTGGTGGCAGGTCGGTGGAAGGTGAGGCGGTGGATGGGATGGGAGTCGGGGTCAACTGGATGCGGGTGTAGCAGGGCGGACAGGTGCTAGGCACCAGGCAGGTGGTAGGGCGATAGGTGCTGGGCGCCAAGGAGTGGGAGGTGAAACGTTGGGCACGCGATGCGGTTGTAGAGAGGGAGCAGGGCGCAGGGTGCACGCAGGTTGTGCGGAACGGGAGCGGGTAGGACTAGGGGTGTTCGGGTGGTTGAAGATGGAGTCGGTTGGGGGTTTAGGTAGTTTCAAGTAAGGTTAGGGGTGTGTAAACACCCCGAAATCCCACAAACTTCTCAAATAAAACTGGTTTTGTAAAAGCAGCCCCAAAGGGCTATTTTGAGTCTGGAAACCCAGGAGCCTTCCAGGCAACCCTGTACATATGTTTAAACTGTATATGTTTTAAAATATGTATAATATACTTTTAAAACCTTTTAAAAATACATTTTGAAACCCCACGAAGCGGCTTGGCCTGATCAAAGCAGGACCAGAAGAGCCAAAGAGGGCCCGGAACTGGAGCACATGTCAAGCCCGGCACAGCAACTCTCGTGTTGAATCCCCCCCAGGATCTCGAACGTCCAAGACCCTGTTATCATCAAAAATCATATGAAGTCATCTCCGAAAGGTGAAAACAGAAGCGAACGATCATGTTGGCGAAGACCCAACGCAGACGAAGTACTGATGCTGTCAAACCCCGCACAAACCGTTCGTTTCGAACATAGCTTGAAGGAGTCAGAATTCAATTTGGGTTGGATCTGGACCATATATATCCAGATCCCAATCCAAACCTATGTGTGGATTTGGATTTGGATCCAAAGATCCAATCCAATATCCACATCCATGGCCCACATCACCTTCTCATAAATGGAGGTGGGGCCCACTTGAAATTCACGTGGGATTATGGGCATGAGAGAGAATGGGGAGGATAAGATTTGAGGGGAATTGTAATTAAGCTTGACTTGTGTGTCAAGTTTGGGGTTAATCATGTGGGTTAGCCTAATTAGTGCGGGTTTAAGCTTGTATTAGCCAAAACCTAACCTAGGGCTGCACCAACATGATGCAATAAGGTCTATGGGTTATGCAAAGGGAGCTCCCTAACCCACTTCCCTAATCCCGGCCTAATCCTAACCTAATCACCTAACCCACCTCCCTAATCCTTCCCTAAACCTAGCCTAATTCCCTTAATCCTAACCTAATCCTAGCCTAATCACCTAACCCACCTCACTAAACCTCACCCCAAAACCAACCCACCTAGCTAAGCCCTAAACCCCTAAACCACCCCACCTAAACCTAGCACACCATATACCTAAAACCCCTTAAAGTAAAATATCTGGCCCCTCCTCAAAACCAGCCCACCTTATCAATACACCACCACCACCTAAACCACCTTACCACCCTCCAAAAACCAGCCCCAACCACCCTTCAAAAAGTTATATAAACCCCCCTAGTGGGCGGGTTTTTCATCCTCTCCAATCTTCTTCCAGCCCACCCTTGGGCCAGCCGAATCTTCCACCTTGCTCCCTTCTTCCACCTGCACCACCACTACCCCCGGCCAGCTCCACCTCGCGCCACCACTTCCATCCGGCCTGCTCCACTCCACGTCACCACCACCTCCCAGCCGAACTCCATCCACCCAAATCACCCGGCTGCCCTCCTTGGACACCAACTCCCTTCATCCATCCGGTTAGTACCTCAACCCAACTCCACCTCCTCTTCACTCCCCGTCCACTCTCAACCACCCATACTACCACAACAAACCACCAACTCCCTTCATCCATCCGGTTAGTACCTCAACCCAACTCCACCTCCTCTTCACTCCCCCTCCACTCTCAACCACCCATACTACCACAACAAACCGCCAACACCACCTTCCCGCCACCCTTCCCGATTCGGCCAGACCTAACCCCTTACACCACCCGATCCTTTATCTTTTTCCCTAGTGATACCCGGCCACCCTATCTTGCTCCCTAGAACCTGCCCCCCTCAACTCCTAGTCACCCATTAACTCCACCTTCCATAGCACCCTAGCTAGTTCCCTCGCCATTCCTCACATCCCCTAGCTACCCCAGTCGGCCACCACTAAACCATCCCTAATCGGCCAGTCATAGCCGACTGCACCCAACCCATTCGGCCAGCCACACCCTTTTCCTTAGACATTCCCTTTAGGCTCCCCTTAGCACCACCTTCCATAGAACCTTCCCTACCTTAGTGACCTTCCTTAGTCCCTTTTGCCCAAAGCGTCACGGCAGCACCCCCCTAGCAGCCGGCAAGTTCCAAGGCGCCACACCCGCACACCCAAGTCACCCGGCCAGCACACCCCCTTGCCGTGCCATTTCGAGGAGCTCCCTCTTGCAGCCCAAGGCGAAGCCAAGCCCACGCTCAAGCAAGTCACCTCCGGACCAGCTATAAGTAAGTGCCTAACTCGGTCCTTAGCTGTAGACTTGCTTAAATTAAATTTGATACGAGGTTATAATAACGGAGCATTGTCTCCCCCCGCTTGTAATAACGTGGCTTGGCACACCCACACACACGTGCACTTGAGCCTACCTCGCTCTTAGTTGTGCACAATTTTGAACACAAACGGGCCTAATCAACCCTTTAGATATAAGTTTATGTATATACTTTAAGTTGCGTAGGGTTTTGCTTGAGTTGGGTGTGTTGTCTTTAAATTCTCGCACTCACACACATTGAGCTTCCGCTCTTATTTGCAAGACCCAAGTAAGGGCCATGTTATACTATCCTTGGGTTTAATTTCATGTCGTGTGTGTAGTATTTCAATTATACACTCACACACATTGAGCTTTCGCTCTTACTCCCAAGACCTTAGTTAAGGCCATATTGCAATTTATATCTGGGTTTAATTTCATGTTTGTGTGCGTAGTACTTCAATTCTAGCACTCACAGACATTGAGCTTTCGCTCTTATTCCCAAGACCTTAGTTAAGGCCATATTGCAATTTATATTTGGGTTTCATTTGAAGTCGTGTGTGTTGTCTTTACATTTTCACACGCACCCACATTGAGCCTTCGCTCTTATTTGCAAGACCCAAGTAAGGGCCCATATATAGTATATACGTACTTCCCTTTTGGCTATGTCTTTTCAATTTGGGTTTTAAGGTTCAACTGTGTGCGTAGTCTTTCCATATATACACGGCACACACTTGCACTATTGAGCCTTTCCGCTCTTAAGATATAGCCATATTTCCCTTTTGCAATTTCCCTTCGGCATTTACATTACAAGTCATTTCCCTTCGACAATTTCCATTACAAGTCATTTTCCTTCGGCATTGTCTTTTAAATTCGGGTTTTCCCTTTGGAGTTGCGTGAGTTTGCATTGCATATACGCCATACCACGAGTTAGGACGCATATTACATCAAAGCAAACCCCATACTACCGCTCAAAGTCGCCACATCTTAGTGGAGTGTTCATAACACACACCTAGGTGGCCCGAAAAGGGATAAAAAGAAAGACTTAGGCACGTGCAAATCCACGTGAACTAAAAACTGAAAAATCATACCAAAAAGACCCGAATCAAACACCTCAAACCGCTTCCATAGGTTCTTACACTCAAAAACTCGATTTTTAAAAGCGTACAAACTAACCCTTGCGCATCGGTGCAAGAAGGTCTGCAACGATAAGAGCTCGCTTTTTCACAGTCGCCACGTTAGGAGTCAGGTTTTAAAATATATCTTTGCTAGCTTAAGTAAGCTAGCTGGCATGCCTTGTTTGTTTAAATATGTCTTAGGCACACGAAAAGGTTCGCTTCAGGCCTAAGAACTAGGAGTGAGAATTTTCTGCGTCTACAGTTATTTGGCACGCCCGATGGGACGTGAGTCTTTTAAAATCGAGTCACTCTAGGAACCATGTGAAAATTTTTCAAACAGGTGTTGTTTTAATTCTTTTCTTTACTTGTACTTAGGAATTTTGAAAAGCTTGAAAGCATGTCAAAATCCAACCCAAGTGAAGTGTCGAGCCAAGGCTCATGCGCATCAAGTTCTCACTCTAGGAGGGTTTTGAAAAATAAGAACAAACTAGACGAGATAGAGGACTTGAGAAGGGAATTCGAGGCCAAAATCGATGCTCTCAGCCAAGAGGCTGAAGTAGGCGATTCATGTTCATCGAATGGTGAACAAAGGGCCAAGAAAAAAACTAAGAAACCTCGCAAGCACAAAGGGGCCTCCATAATGGAAGGCAACCAATACCACGAGTCCTTCACACAAAAGGACCGTAAAGCCCTACAGCAGCTGCTGAAAGGGCAAAATAAAGAGAAAAGGAGTTACGCCCTGTCTGATTTCCTTCCTATGGATTACGAAACAGACAGTGACGATGAAATACTGAACTTCCATCGGTATGATGGCATGGGAGACCCTATGTCTCACTTGCAACTTTTCTCACGTCGAGCCCATAAGAAGAAAAAGGACTCGATGAAATGGGTGTATTGGTTCCCTTTATCCCTTAAAGGCACAACTGTCAAATGGCTGGCTTCCTACAATTTAAGCCAGTTCGCTACTTTTGAAGAGTTAGCGAACTGCTTCATGCAAAGATTTACACATAACATAGAAGTCACGCCGACTTTAAACACTTTAAGGGATACGAAGCAAGGCATGAACGAAGACGTACATGCCTTCATTATTCGATGGAGGTCCCTTTTGGGCCAAGTGCGAGAGCCCATATCCGAAGGATGCGCAGTCATGCTCATCCTGGATAATTTTAAAAGCGAGCTAAAGACCCTTCTCTCGCTCCATGAGATCTCAAATTTCCATAAGTTGATCAAAAAAGCATCCCTTTTCGAAACAAACTTGAAAAAGGGGATATACGATCACTTATGGAAAGGAAGTGCCGTTTCTAAAACCTGCTTGGAAAAGCCCATCACTTATGGGCTACCCACGATGGACAAAGGGGCAAAGCCCCATAAAATCGCCAATGTCTGGGTGGATCCAGGCGTAGCAGGCACTTCCAAAATTTTTGAAAAGCTAGAAAACAAAGGGGAGCGAAATTTTCAAAAACCGATTAAAAAACGGGAGTACACACCGCTGGGGCAGCCCGTGTCGGAGGTCCTAGACCTCCTACTTGCCCAAGGCATGATCGAACTTCTCAAAATCCCCGAGGGAGTCACTTCCAAAGGGGGGTATTTAAATCGTTTTTGCAAGTATCATCGGCTCAAAGGCCATGATACAAAACGTTGTTTCTCCCTTTTAAACAAAATCGAGAACTTGATAGCGGAGGGCCGGCTCCAGGTCACTGCGGAACCTGAGCCAACTCAAGCTATCTTCAAAGAACCCTTTCCCAAGCATGCCAGTAGCAGTGGGAAAGGAAAGGAGGTATGTACACTCACCTTTTCAAAAGAACTAGCACAAAAATCTAAGTCTGGTCGACCCACTTGTGTGCCCACTCTTGTACTGTACAAGAAGCCCGCCCAAGTCGTCATCCGGGGACCACCAAGAGCTAAATCCCCAGCTAAACCAGTTTTAAAACTTCAAGGTGCTCCTCAACTCATAATTAGAGCCAATTTTAGTGTGAACCCTAGGCTGGTCGTGGGGGAAGTGACTAGATCCGGGAGGATTTATCAACCCCCACACCTACAAAGTGCTAAAAAGGTGGTCAGTGTGCCTGGCCCCTCAAAAGCATGTATTCCTAGAGTTCTGCCAAAAGCAGACAATGGGAAAGTCGTCCTAAACCCTTATGATTTCGAAAACCATCTTTCAAAGATTCCTATCCACATGTCCATCCTAGAGCTTATACAAACTTTGCGTAGGCATAGACTCATTCTAGAAAGAGTCAAGGTTAGTTCGAACATAAGTCCGGAATCCCTATCTGACCAAGTGGCATTAATGGGAGCAAAATCGCCCATCACTTTCTCGGAAGATGATGTAGATAGACCCTATGAGTCCCACAAGCAGGCCCTGCATATCGAGGTGGTTCTGAATAGCCACTCTCTGGACAGGTGCCTAGTCGATGGGGGAGGAGGGCTCAACATCTTTCCACTTCATGTGGCATTCCAAATTGGAGTCACCTTGACTTCTGTAAACCCAAGCCCCATCGTTATCACTGGATACGATGGGAATGCGTCTAGGCCTTTAGGATCGATCAAACTCACAATGGAAACAGGAGAGATCACACACACGGGGGTGTTCCATGTCTTGGACATCCACCCCCATTATAACCTGTTGCTGGGAAGGCCCTGGATACACAGCTTGTGCACTATGCCATCCACCTTCCACAGGTGTGTCAAGATCCCTTTCAGGGACCAAGTCATAGTGATCCTAGGTGAGAATCACCCACAGCTTCAGGGGATCATAAACTCCCCTTGTTTGTCGAGTTCCCAAGCCCATGAGGCTAACTTGGGGCAGACCATGGTCGAGCCACCAAGGCTCGTGTTAAACAACCCTAGGAAGGTTGTATATGTGAAGGGGCTGCCCAAAACAGGCCCCCTCCCAATCCTAACCCTTCTAGGAAAACCCAAGCATCCCCTATTTCCAAAATCCCTGGACAAAAAGCCATACGAGCACGATATGGATGACAGCAAGTTCCAGGACCACGATCTGTATCAAAATTTCTCAAAAAATAAAAAATCATGGAACATGCTGTTGAATATGGGCTACACGCCCTACAAAAGTCTAAGGGCACAAAACCAGGGTCGCCTAGAGACCTTCCTTCCTAGGGCCAACCCAAGCCGATACGGGATTGGCTATACTCCCAAAATACCGCCAGAGCCACTCCCTGTGACCACTTGGGTCAAGGGTACCCTGGAGCCTACCCTAGAAGAGACCTACGATTTAGACCTCTTATTCCGAGTCTAACCTGTAGTGTTTTCCCTTTGTAGGTATGATGGAAGATCCCTTTCATAAAAATACAAAAACATTTGAAAAACTAAAAATCAAAAAAATCGAAAAAGAGGAAAAACCAAAAACAGTGGAAAAACAAAAACTCGAAAATAGAGTGGTTTGTATAGTTCCTAAGGTTCTTGTTTTACAAAAACCCAAAAAAATCGAAAATCTACAAAATACCAAAAAGATTTTGTATATAGCTGCTCCTAGTAAGACTTTGGAAAAGGATTTCGAAAGGAACGTCGTCTGCATAGCCAGACCAAAAATTTCGAAATCAATTGAAAATCCGAGTACAAAACCAGGTCTTTTGAAAACTCACGCATCAAATTCCCTCGGGTCTATAACCCACGAGAGTGATCGAAGCCCAGAAGTGGATCCCCTTGAGGAAGATCCCACTTCTGAGCTCCCAGAATTTCATAAAATTCTCGATTTTGAAAGACCTTCCAATTCAGTAGGAGGAGATTTCATAGAGGTGAACCTAGGGAGTGATTCCAATCCCAAAACCATCAAAATAGGCGCATGTTTGCATGAACATGAAAGATCAACATTCATTGCATTTCTACGAACCTATTTAGATGTGTTTGCATGGACGTATGAAGACATGCCGGGCATAGACCCCAGCATTGTCGAACATCATCTTCCCTTAGATGCGGATGTAAAACCCATAAAGCAGAAGCTTAGGAAAATACACCCGAATAAACACACGCAAGTCAAAGAGGGTTGAGAAGATCTGTTAAAAGCCGGATTTATAAAACCCATTGCGTATTCTGATTGGTTGTCAAACATCGTTGTAGTTCAAAAAACCAATGGGAAAATTCGAATATGCATCGATTTCAGAAACCTGAATAAAGCCACTCCAAAGGATAACTATCCTATACCAAACATAGATTTGATAGTCGATAGTACTGCAAGTCATGAAATGTTTTCGTTTATGGATGGCTATTCAGGCTATAATCAAATCAAATTAAGTCCACGAGATCAGGGTAAGACCGCCTTCACAACCCCATGGGGCACGTACTGCTATACAGTCATGCCCTTTGGTTTGAAAAATGCCGGCGCAACATACCAGAGAGCCATGACCACGATCTTCCATGATCAGATTCATGAGCTCGTAGAAGTGTATGTAGATGATCTCTTGGCAAAATCCAAAACCCGATGCACTCATATCGAATGTTTGCAAAAGATTTTCGAAAGCCTTAGGCTTTACAAAGTAAAGCTAAACCCTCAAAAATATATATTCGGGGTAGAATCAGGGAAGCTTCTAGGCTTTATGGTGAGCCAAAGGGGTATAGAAGTCGACCCCTCTAAGTGTCGAGCCATCATAGACATGGCTCCACCCTCCAATCTCACCCAAATTCGTAGCCTCCAGGGTCGATTATAGTCCGTTCACCGATTCATATCAAATCTGGCGACTAGATGCGAACCCTTCAACAAGCTGTTGAGGAAGGGCACGAAATTCTTATGGGATGACGAATGCTAGAAGTCCTTCGAGAGACTAAAGGCATACCTAGTTAATCCCCCCCATTTTGAATCCTCCGAAGCAAGGAAAACCGCTTTTACTTTATATTTCCATGCATGCGAATGCTTTGGGAGCCCTATTGGTTCAATATGAGGATGACACCCACAAGGAGTACGCCATCTACTATATTTCGAAAACTCTCTTGGCTTATGAACGAAATTATCAACCAAGGAGAAGACGTGCTTGGCCCTAGTCTGGGCCTGCCAGAAATTCAGACACTATTTCCTAGATCATGAGATCTGGATAGTGTCTAAGCTTGATCCAATCAAGCATTTGTTCGAAAAAACCATTCTCACGGGTAGATTGGGCAAATGTCAACTCCTTCTAATAGAGTATGACCTAAAATACCATCACCAAATCTCCATTAAGGGGCAAGCCCTAGCAGATTACGTGGCTGAGTTCCCCCTGGAGGACGCATATCCCACACTTGATGAAATGCCTGATGAAGGCATATTGCAAAACCATTTCCAAAACCACATTTTGGCAAACTCTTTCGAAAACCAAGTGTGGAAGATGCACTTCGATGGGGCTGGTGTTGGGCTCATCCTCATCTCCCCTAAAAAGGGCGAGATTCCCATAGCAATCCGCCTAGATTTCGAATGTTCCAACAATATAGCTGAATATGAAGCACTCGTACAAGGCTTAAGGGTTTCGAAAACTCTAGGGGCATCATGCATCGAGGTCTTTGGAGATTCGCTCGTTATAAACCAGGTTTTGAAAATTTGGCAAGTACGTAACGAAAAACTGCTTCCATATCACGAGTTGGCCACTCGATTGGTTGAGTCCTTCCAATCGTGCAAACTCACACACGTGGGAAGAGAGGACAATGGCATTGCCGATGCCCTCTCCTCCTTGGGTTCAGCCCTAAAGGTCGATCCCATTTCAGGGACCCGGTCTTTAGAAATATGGCTTGCGCCCAACCCATCCACACGCGATTTGGATATTTGCCAAAATAACCCAGACTCTATTGAAAAACCCTGGTTTTACGACATTAAACAATTTCTAGAAAATGGGGGATTCGCCGAGGATGCCACATCCAAAGATAAGGCATTCATCCATAAGATTTCGACCCGGTACACCATTCTGGGTAGGGTTCTATACAAGAAGAGTTTTACCGGCATCCTACTTAGGTGTATCGATCTAGAGGATGCTAGGATAGTGATGCATGATGGCAATGAAAATACTTAGAGGGGGCTATTTTTGGTCCACCCTGAAAAAGGATTGTCACGATCATGTTAGGAAGTGTCATCCATGTCAAGTGCATGGGCACGCCATTCATATCCCCTCATCTGCATTGCATTCCGTGGTCAGCCCCTGGCCATTTACCATGTGGGCGTATGACATCGTAGGCCCCATATTTCCAAAAGCCTCGAATGGGCATCGATTCATCTTAGCAACCACTGAGTATTTCTCCAAGTGGGTGGAAGCCATTTCCCTGACCAACGTGCTGGAGCAACATGTGGTGGCTTTCATTAGGAGGAATATCTTGGCTCGATTTGGAGTTCCATGAGACCTTGTGTCTGATAATGGCACCCCATTCAAGAACGAGCGGATGGTTAAGTAGTGCAACACGTATGGCATAACTCACCACTTCTCTTCGCCTTACTACCCTCAAGGCAACGGCCAAGCCGAAGCCACAAACAAGACTCTCATTAGCATAATTGAGAAGACTTTAGAGAAGGGTAGGACGTGGCACGAGAAGCTGGATGAAGCCTTATGGGCTTATAGGACTTCCTTCCGGACTCCCACGAATGCCACACCATTCGAATTGGTCTATGGCACAAACGCCATTCTTCCCATTCATACTCAACTGCATTCATTCCATACATCCATAGCACTCGACCTCCCCCTAGAGACGCTTCAGCATACTAGGATGGCCGAACTAGATTTGCTAGATGAGAGGCGACTCCTTGCCATGGATCATGCTCGTGCATACCGACAAAGGATAGCCCGACACTATGGCAAACACATGAGACCTCGCCACTTTGAAGTGGGGGATCTGGTTTTGAAAATCATCCACTATCGTGGCCCACATCCACTTGGAAAGTGCCGCCCCAAGTGGGATGGACCCTATGTTGTACGTGCAACCACCATGAACAACTCACATTGGTTGATCGATGTAGAAGGTAGGAATTTAGCAGATCCTATCAATATTCAATACTTAAAGAAGTATTATGTGTAGGATTTGTATTAAATTCCCACATTTTCGAAAATTTTAGGGATAGCTGCCCTGAGACCTGAAAATAAGGTGCAAAGGCAAAATCGTGTGACCCTGAGTGAGAGAATTTGCACTTGTGAAAGAGTGGAGTCTTCAAAATCGTGGTTACATTTCAAAATCTTTCTTCTTACAAAGAAAGGCCTAGTTCAATATAGCAAGATACTTGCAAGTAGTACGTGCTATTTCTAAATAGGCTGATCTGGAATGGATCGAGTGTGAGCTTGGGATAAGTCCTCCCCTCTTCTCTTCTCCTTCCAAAAGGAAAACAAAGGCCCAAATAAAGGGAATTTCCCATTTTAAAGTCTCTTTCCAAAAGAAAGAAACCAGAATTCAAAGGAAAAATTGATTCTCTTGTGAAAAAAGAGGGATTAAAGAAAAAATACTCCCAAAGGGAGACCCTCTATGAAAAAAAGAAGAAGGAAAAAGAGGCCAAAAGCTCAAAAAGAGCAGTTTTCCGCCTTCTATGCCTTAAACCACGGGACGCTTCAGAAGAGACCGTGGTATCTCTTTCACATCCCTGGCTTATCCCAAGCTAAAGCGTGGTTCATTTCGAGGAATCCTAAAGTAAAAATAGGACTTACGTACTTGAATTTCATTTTGTTTGAGAATTCGACGTTTCGAGTAAGACGTAGGAATTTGAAATATAGCTTGTTTTCTTATAAAACCTCTGCTAGATAAGCAAGTGTATAGACTCAAGCAAAGGCAAACACGAAGAGCTCGAGATCCTTAGGATTCGAACAGCATAGGATTTGCTCACTTGGAGCAGCAGGCCTTGTAAGTCTCTAGAGTTCGACCACATCTGGTCTCTAGGAGGTCGCTACTCTTGGCACCACACCCATGTCACGCATCTGCATTCCACGCATAGCACTTGCATAACCAGGATCCCATTTTAGGACTAGATTCCATACACATCCCTTTGGCATGATATCTCCTCCTACTAGGGTTTTAAAACTGAGATTTTGCAAAAGATTGGGACGATCCCATATTTTTCGTGGTTAGATCTAGGGAGACATTGAAAGGGGTGTTTGTCATCTTTGCCATTATCCAAATCGATTTGGACAATGCCAAAGAGGGGCATCTGAAAATACCCCGAAATCCCACGTACTTCTCAAATAAACCTGGTTTTGTAAAAGCAGCCCCAAAGGGCTATTTTGAGTCTGGAAACCCAAGAGCCTTCTAGGCAACCCTGTACATATGTTTAAACTGTATATGTTTTAAAATATGTATAATATGCTTTTAAAACCTTTTAAAAATACATTTTGAAACCCCACGAAGCGGCTTGGCCTGATCAAAGCAGGACCAGAAGAGCCAAAGAGAGCCCGGCACAGCAACTCTCATGTTGAATCCCCCCCAGGATCTCGAACGTCCAAGACCCTATTATCATAAAAAATCATATGAAGTCATCTCCGAAAGGTGAAAACAGAAGCGGACGATCTTGTTGGCGAAGACCCAACACAGACGAAGTACTGATGCTGTCAGACCCCGCACAAACCGTTCGTTTCAAACACAGCCTGAAGGAGTCAGAATTCAGTTTGGGTTAGATCTGGACCATATATATCTAGATCCCAATCCAAACCTATGTGTGGATTTGGATCCAGAGATCCAATCCAATATCCACATCCATGGCCCACATCACCTTCTCATAAATGAAGGTGGGGCCCACTTGAAATTTACGTGGGATTATGGGCATGAGAGAGAATGGGGAGGATAAGATTTGAGGGGAATTGTAATTAAGTTTGACTTGTGTGTCAAGTTTGGGGTTAATCATGTGGGTTAGCCTAATTAGTGCGGGATCAAGACTTGCTTGGCCTTGGTGTGGGCCTGCCAGAAATTTCGACACTATTTCTTAGATCATGAGATCTAGATAGTGTCTAGGCTTGATCCCATCAAGCACTTATTTGAAAAACCCATCCTCACAGGTAGGCTGGGTAAATGGCAGCTCCTCTTGATGGAGTATGACCTGAAATTCCACCATCAAACATCCATCAAGGGCCAAGCCCTAGCCGACTATGTGGCCGACTTCCCCTTGGAAGATGCGTACCCCACACTTGACAAAATGCTCGATGAAGGCATATTTCAAAACCAATTTCAAAATCATGTTTTATCAAACTGTTTAAATGAAAACCAAGTGTGGAAGATGCACTTCGATGGGGCATGAAACCAAAGAGGGGCTGGGGCAGGCATCGTCCTCATATCCTCTGAAAAGGGAGAAATACCCATAGCCATTCGCCTAGATTTTGAGTGTTCCAACAACACAACCGAGTATGAAGCACTCATACAAGGCTTAAAAATTTTGAAAACTCTAGGGGCATCATGCATTGAAGTCTTTGGAGATTCTTTACTTGTCATAAACCAAGTGTTAAAGATTTGGCAAGTTAAAAACGAAAAACTTTTTCCGTACCATGAGTTGGCCACCAACCTGGTCGAGTCATTCAAATCGTGTACACTTACACACGTAGGAAGAGAGGATAATGGCGTAGCCGATGCCCTCTCATCCTTGGGCTCAGCCCAAAGGGTCGATCCCACTTTGGAAACCAGACCCTTGGAAATATGGCACTCGCCCACTCCATCCACACACGATCTTGAAATTTGCTAAAACAACCCAGATTCTACTGAAAAACCTTGGTTTTTCGACATAAATTGTTTCTTAGAAAATGGGAGATTTGCCAAACATGCCACATCCAAAGATAAGGCTTTCATTCAAAAAATTTCCACCCGATATATGATTTTGGGAGGGGTTCTTTACAAAAAGAGTTTCACTGGCATCTTACTAAGGTGTGTCGACCTTGAGGAAGATAGGATAATAATGCATGAATTCCATGATGGAGAATGTGGAGGGCATGTAAATGCCAATATGATGGCAATGAAAATACTTAGACCAGGTTATTTTTGGTCCACCTTAAAGCAGGATTGCCATGATCATGTTAGGAAGTGTCACCCATGTCAAGTGCATGGACACGCCATCCATACCCCATCATCCTCATTGCATTCCGTGGTCAGCCCCTGGCCATTCACCATGTGGGCGTTTGACATCATAGGACCAATATTTCCTCATGCATCAAATGGGCATAGGTTCATATTAACAGCCACCAAATACTTTTCCAAGTGGGTTGAACCTACCTCCCTAACCAATGTTCAGGGGCAACATGTAGTGGCATTCATTAGGAAAAACATTCTGACTCGTTTTGGGGTTCCAAAAGACTTCGTGTCTAATAATGGTACCCCCTTCAAAAACGAGAGTATGGTTAAGGTATGTAACACGTATGGCATAACTCACCACTTCTCATCACCCTACTACCCTCAAGGCAACGGCCAAGCCAAAGCAACCAATAAGACTCTCATAAGTATTATTGAGAAGACTTTAGAGAAGGGTAGGATGTGGCATGAGAAGCTGAATGAAGCCTTATGGGCTTATAGGACTTCCATCCGAACTCCCACAAATGCCACGCCATTTGAGTTGGTCTACGGCACAAATGCCATTCTCCCCATTCATACCAAAATTCATTCATTTCATACATCCATTTCACTCGACCTTCCTGTAGAAACGCTTCAACATGCTAGGATGGCCGAACTTGACAAACTAGATGAGCGAAGGCTCCTTGCCATGGATCACGCACATGCATACCGGCAAAGGATAGCCCGACACTATGAGAAGCATATGAGACCTCGCCACTTCAAAGTGGGAGACCTTGTGCTCAAAATTATCCAATATCGTGGCCCACATCCACTTGGAAAGTGGCAGCCCAAGTGGGATGGCCCTTATGTTGTGCGTGGAACCACCTCGAATAATGCATACTGGCTAATTGATGTCGAGGGAAGAAACTTAGCCGACCTTATGAATGCTCAACTTTTGAAAAAATACCATGTGTAGGGTCTAAGCTAAGCCCTATATTTCGAAAATATTTTGAAAACCTCCTTTTTGAAACTTCGTGAGTAAGGATCAAAGAAAATCATACAACCCTGAATGAGAGACTCGATTGCTTGTGAAAGAGCGGAGTTTTCCAAAACCAATAGGTCACATTTCAAAAATCCTTCTTCTTACAAATGAAGGCCTGATTCAAAATAGCAAGATACTTGCAAGTAGTACGTGCTATTTCTAAATAGGCTGATCTGGGATGAATCGAGTAGATCCTTGGGATAAGTCCTCCCCCATTTCTCTTCTCTTCCCTAAAAGGAAAACTTGGCAAAAAAGAAAAAGGGAAATCCCTGCAAAGTCTCTTTCCCAAAAGAAAGGTAAATCAAAAGAAAATCGTGTATGCTATGGGAAAGAGGGAATAAAAAAATACTCCCAAAGGGAGACCCTCTACGAAAAAAACAGAAAAACAACCAAAAAGCTCAAAAAGAGCAGTTTTCCACCTCTATGCCTTAAACCACGAGACACTCCAAAAGGGACTGTGGTAAACTCTTTCCCATCCCTGCGACATATCCCAAGGTGAAGAAAGGTTCATTCTAAGGAATCCTAAAGTAAAAATAGGATTTACTTACTTGAGTCGCATCTTGTTTGAGAGTTAGACGTCTAAGTAAGGCATAGGAAATTTGAAATATGGCTTGATTTCGAATAAAACCTCCGCTAGATTAGCGAGTGTTAAGACTCAAATAAAGGGAAAACATGAAAAGCTGAAGTCCTTAGGATTGAAGCTAAAAAGGAGCTTTCCTCTTTCAAAAACGAATTTAGAAAATCCTCAAACATCGAGCAACATAAGACCAGCTCACTTGGTGCAGTAGGTCTTCATAAGACTCCCTAGTTCGACTATTACATTAAGTCTCTAGGAGACCATACTTCCTAGCATATCATCCCATGCCTCTCATTCATATTCACGCATGAAAGCTTGCATCAATCCCAATTAGGACTAGAACCATGTAGGTAAGTCCCCTTTGGCAAAAATCTCCTCCTACCAGGCTTAAAAGAAAATGTTTTCTAAAAACTGGGACGATCCCATATTCTCAAGGGTAGATTCAGGGAGAAATTAAACAGGGGTGTTGTCGTCTTTGCCATTATCCAAATCACTTTGGATAATGCCAAAGAGGGGCATCTGTAAACACCCCAAAATTCCCCGATTTCATGAAACAAATACCTGGTTTTCAAATCAACCCCAAAAGGGTCATTTTGAGTTTTAAAAACCCAGGAGCTTCCCAAAAGCCTGTAAATACTATTTTGGAACCCCATATCCAATGTGAGTCCTTTAAACTCGGGCTAAGCCCCATTTTTCCAAAAAACCAAAGACAAACAGGTGAAGCAGGGAGGACGACACCTGATCGAGAAGTAGCCCAACAACCAGCCCACGAAGGCCAAAACAAAGGTAGCCTAGGGACAGAAGCCTAAAAGCAACACCTTGGCCTGATAAAAGCTAGGGTCAAAAGGCGAAAAGAAGGTCCAGGCCCGATGTAGAAAGCAAGCCCAGAGCACCTAAAAGCCAAATCAAGCATCCCCATCCAAGCAGCATGAATCTGAGCTAGAAATGGCCAAATTAAGCAGAAACGAAGTCTAGAATGGCGAGATGGAGTTCGGACGACAAAGTTGGGGAAAACTCAACACCAGATGGAGTGTTGATGAAGCCAGTGCCCGCACAAAATGTCCGCCTCAAAAAGCCAAGAAGGACCATCATGAGAAAATTTGGATTGGATCTGGACCATAAATATCTAGATCCATATCCAAATAGTGTTTGGATTTAGGTCGATCCAAATAGTATTTGGATTTGGATAGGATCCAAATAGTGTTTGGATTGGATAAGATCTGGACCAAAATATCCACATCCATATCCATAAAATTGTTGGATTTGGATCGGATATGGATCTCAAAATATCCAAGATCCAAGATCCAGATCCAAATAGTGTTTGGATCGGACATGGATTCCATGATCCAAACCCAAGACCGATATCCAAGACCCACCTCATTTTCCTATAAATAGGAGTGAGGGGGTCTCCAAGAGTTCACGTGAAATCCAAAGGAAGGAGCTTGGAGGAGAGAGAGGGTATTAAGGTGAGTGCTTAGTGCTTTTTTGATTTTGTTTAGTGGGTTAATTGTGGGTTAAATGAGGGATTAGTGTGAGCTGCACCACCTTGATTAAGGGTTGGATTTGCTTAAACAAGAAGGCTTTGGAGTGGCTGGAAGCTTGAGCACACCCTAACTGACCCTAAAGGTAAGCCCTAATCCACCCTAAACCCATCTCTTCTTAACCCTCTAAATCACCTTAAACCTACACTAACCAACACCACCTAACTACCCCACAACACCCCTAATCCTAATTAAACCAGCCTAAAACCCTAACCGACTTAAACCCCATCACCCAAACCACCTCCCATCGCCTCCCGAACACCCCATGCATACCGTAGTGCGCCCCGCACGCTCCTCGCTCTCGCGCCGCACGCCTCCTTGGTGCCTGTCGCCCTACCACCCGCCTGGCGCCTGTCGCCTTACCACCCGCCTGGCGCCAACCGACTCCTAGCCGACCTTAGCCGACCTACTGTCCCGATCTACCATTAACTCCCTACCACCCTATCACCTCCTAACCGATCTACCACTGCCATAACCCAACTCCACACCCTCAGCACCGCCTTACACTCCCACCTACCTAGAACCGACTCCAACTCCCTTCATCACATCCACCTCCTTATATCCCATCACCTTACACTCCCACACCCCACATCATATCCTAGCCGTGACCTCTAGCCTAACATCCCAACCACCTCACCACACACCCCACCTCACAACCTACCCTTTGTCATAAACCCCCCCACATGCCCTAAGTCCCGCACCTCCCTTGCCTATCCCACTAAAGCCCCTCACCCTACACACCCGTGACCTCCTTGGCCGTAACCCCACAAAACCCCACACAAGCCCGCAACACCTTATCGTGAGCCTCTATTCTCTCAAGCCTTAAACTCCACCAAGCTCAAGCTTGGCCGGCCACTTCACGCCTCAAGCTTCAAGGGGAGCACGTCCTTGGTTGCCCGAAGTGAATCACAAGCCCCAAATATGAGCAAGTGAAGACGGACCAGCTATTTGTAAGTGTCTAAACTTGGTCTCTTACGCTAACTTGCTTTATACTTAATTCAATTCGGATACGGGGTTGTATTAACGGAGCGTTGTCTCCCCCCAGGATGTAATATTGTTGCTTGGCACACGAGATACATACGTGCACTTGAGCTTTAGCTCTTATATCGTACATGATGCACACAAGTGCACTTGAGCTTTAGCTCTTACTCTCGTACACCAAGCACCCACCTACACGATTGAGCCTTCGCTCTTACTCCAAAGACTCTAGTAAGAGTTTCGTGAGTTGTCTTTAAATTTACACACTACACCCACGCGTGCATTGAGCCTTCGCTCTTATCATATATATGTATTTCCATTCAGCTGGGTTGTTACTTTAAGTTGTGTGAGTTGTCATTTAAAATTCCACACTCGCACCCAAAGACACCCGAGCTCTTGCTCAAGCACTCACGCACCTTTTGGCCTCGGCAGCCACTAAGATATAGCCATATCTATATATTTTCAGCTGCGTGAGTTTTCCCCGTTCAGTTGTGTACGTCTTTCAATTCCGGGTTGTTAATTTTCAGTCGTATGAGTTGTATTTCATATATACACAACACACATGCACACGTTGACGACCTTCGGGCTCATATATATATAAGTATTTCCCCGTTCTGCAAGTTAAATTTTAGTCGTGTATGTGAGTTGTCTTTCAATTTATACACTACCCACACACGAACACGTTGGCGACCTTCGGGCCCATATATATATATATATATATGTATTTCCCTTTCGCACTTTACATTTAAGTCGAGCGGGGTTTTACATTCAAAGTCGTGTGAGTTGTCTTTATATTTATACACAACACACACGCACACATTGAGCCTTTCTGCTGTTATATCTATATCTCCCTTCCGCAATTTTCCTTCAACTATGTCTTTCAATTTCGGGTTTTAAAGTTCAACTGTGTGAGTTGCATTGCATATCCGCCATACTCAGGATAGTGTGCATACTTGCATCAAATGAACCCCGAACAACCCGTGCAAACATGCCAAGACTTAGGCACTTGATGCATACACCTCACACCTATGCCAAGCCTAGAACATCCACCAAAATAGCAGAAATCGAAGCTTAAAACAACAGAAATCAACTAAAACGGAGTCTAGATAGGTGAGGAGGAGTTCGGACGAAAAGGTTGGGGAAGACCCAGCCCAAGACGGAGCGCTGATGAAGCCAGGGCTCGTAGAAATTGTCCATCTCGAAACACCAAGAAGGACTGAAGAAACGAAAATTTGGATTGGATCTGGACCCAATTATCCAGATCTAGACCCAAATAGTGTTTGGATCGGATTTGGATATCAAAATCCAAATCCAAGATCCGTACCCAAGACCCACCTCATTTGCCTATAAATAGAGGTGAGGGGGTGTCATAAGTTCACGTGAAATCCAAGGGGCTTGGGGAGAGCTTGCATAAAGTAGGTGAGAGAAAATTGGTGTGCTAGATATTTTCAAGTGGGCCATAGCCATGTGGGCTTGATCAAGGGCATGGGTTTAAGCCTTGTATGAACCTAGGCTCAAACCAAAGGGCTACACCAAGTTGAAGGAGGGCTGCACAAGGGTGTCATGGGCAAGGCGTGGTGGATCGGCTCCAAGAGGGAGGTCTCTCAACCTCACCCTAACCTAGCCTAAACCACCTAACCGACCCCCTTAAACCTAACCCTAAACTAGCCTAGACCTAGCCCCTTTCACCTAAACCTAGCCAAACTCCCCCTAACCGACCTAAATCTAAGCCCAACCGAGTGCAGCTGCACTCGGTTTGAACCTACTTTAAAACCCTACCCGACACCCTACCTAGCTCCCGACCATCCTAGCACCATCCCCCTAGACAGCACCCGGCTCCCGCACCTTCCCAACTGTGACCTGCCACCTCCACCCCCTCCCAGTCGAACCCCTTTACACACTTTCCTAGCGCCACCCTTCACCCAGCTACCATCTCCCAGCCACCTTTCAACATCCAGCTCGCTGCAGGCGCACCTGCCGTCTGTCATCCCAGCCGTGACAACCCGCCTGCCCTTTCCCAGCACTTAGCGCAACCCCACTCCCTAGCGCCCCAGCGCCTCGTCCCAACACCTCCCGTGCCATCCGCCTACTGTAAACCCCGCGCCCCAACCATAGCCTGCCGCACCCGCACCCCACTCCCTAGCGCCCCAGCGCCTCGTCCCAACACCTCCCCGCCACCCGCCTGCCCTTTCCCAACTTATCCAGCCGAACCCCCCGCAACCTCACCTTGGTCGTGACATAACCTAACTCCCACCCCATTACCTAGAACCACTTCCCTAGCACCAACCTAACACCTACCTTAGCCAGCCCCACTATAGCCGTGACCCATTATTACCTTAGCCAACACCCGCCTTGGTCGAACCTAAGTCCCTCCTAAACCAAAACATCCGACTGCCCCCAAGCACACTCTAAACTCACGTCAAAACCCACCTAAGGAGACCCATCTCTTGGCTGCCAAGGTGGACGAACCCAAGCACGTTGAGAGGAAAAGCCAACCACTTGTAAGTGTTTAAATTTGGTTTTTACCTTATTTCAAATTTAATTCAATTTGACACGGGGTTGTAATAATAGAGTGTAGTCTCCCCCCGAAATGTAATATTTGTGCTTGATACACATTGCACACACGTACGCTTGAGCCATATTGCACTTAGACATACACAAAACACCCATGTGCACTTGAGCCTTTCCGCTCTTAATTGCACACACATTGAGCCTTTCCGCTCTTAAGCTAAAGTATATATTTCCCTTTGGGTATTTACTTTAGTGAAAGCTATGTGAGTTGCAATTCAATTCGGGTTGTTAGATTCACGTCGTGTGAGTTTGTCATTTAAATTTCACACTCGCACCCAAGAAGTACTTGAGCACTTGCTCCACACTCTCACACACCTTTTGAGCCTTTGTTGCTCATAAGATATAGCATACTTATATATTTTCTAGCTGCGTGAGTTTTACATTCAGTTGTGTACGCACTTACATTTTCGGGTGGTTCAATTCAAGTTGTGTGAGTTGTCTTTCCATTTACACACCAAGAGCACTCACTCACAATTGAGCCTTTCCGCTCTTACCATATACTTATATTTCAATTTCGGCAAGTTCAATTCAAGTCATGTGAGTTTGTCATTTAAATTTCACACTACACACACGCCTGCATTGAGCCTTTACGCTCTTAAGATGTAAGTATATTTCAATTCTGCAATTTACATTCAAGTCGTGTGAGTTGCTTTCAAGTTCGAGTATTTCCCTTAAGCAGTGTGAGTTGCACTTCCATTCGGGTATTTACATTAAGTTGTGTGTGTGAGTTGCTTTCAATTCGAGCCTAGTTCACATCATCATATCAAACCCGAAAAATATTTGTGCACCCTTGCATTCGTGTGTTTTCAAAGAAACCCCAAATTTATCCTCAAACTCACTGAATTTAGGCATCTTGAGAACACACATCTGGCCTAAATAGCTTAAAAGCTCAAAGACTTGGAATCGTCCAGCCCTATACATAAAACTTGCAAACTTAGGCAAAATTGAGTTTTCAAAACACTTGTCTCCTTTCAAAGAGTCAAAATTGCTTTATCAACATCTATAAAGCGCTTAAACTGACCCTTGAGCACCGGTTCAAGAAGGTTTAAAGTGAAAAGATCCCGCTTGCTCACAATTACCTTTAAAATGTCAGATATTTCAAAAACTTCGCTAGCTTGAGCAAGCTAGCTGGCATGCCCATAGAAACGATGTAGACGCGAAAGGTTCATTTCCGGCTTCAAAACCAGAAGTGAGAATTTTCGTGCTTACAACGATGTAGGCACGAAAAGGTTCATTTTCGGTCTCAAGAACCAGGAGTAAAAGTTTTCATGTTTACAGATTTGGCACACCTGGTGGGACTCGGGTCTTAAAACTTTGATAAAACAAACAAAACTCTACAAATTTTTTCCAAAAGTGTTTAAAAATTTTCACCTATTTGCATTTATAGGATTTCAAACTTTTGTTGAGTCATGTCTAGTTCAGGCTCCAATGAAGTGACTAGCCGAGCTCGCGCTCGTCAAGTTCCCTTTCAAAAAGGATTTCAAAATCTCAACTCAAGTGCAAAAAAGAAGAGTTAGAAAACTTGCGTAGGGAATTTGAGGCTAACATTGACGCAAGAATCGACGCCCTTAGCCAAGAGGCTGAGGTGGCCGACTCTTGCTCATCACATGGCGAACCCGCCAAAGCCAAGAAAAGACCTACCAAGACCAAAAAACCTAAAGAAACCTCCGCAATGGAGGGGGACCAATACCACGATTCTTTCACACTAAAGGATCACAAAGCCCTTAACAACTATTGAAGGGGCAAAACAAAGAAAAGAAATCGTACGCCCTGTCTAACTTCCTTCCTTCGGATTATGAAATAGACAGCGACGACGACATACCGAATTTCCACCGGTATGACGGCACGGGGGATCCTAGATTCCACTTGCAACTCTTTTCGCGCAGAGCCCATAAAAAGAAAAGGGACTCTACGAAATGGATTTATTGGTTCCACCTTTCCCTCAAGGGGACTGCTTCAAAATGGCTTCCTTCCTACGACTTAAGCCAGTTTGCTACTTTTGAAGAGTTAGCAAACAGCTTTATGCAAAGATTTTCGCACAACGTGAAAGTAACACCCACATTGAACACCTTGAGGGACACGAAACAAGCTTCGAACGAGGTTGTACACGCATTCATCGTTTGATGGAGGTCCCTTCTTGGGCAAATAAAAGAGCCCATCTCCGAAGGATGTGCAGTAATGCTCATCCTCGAAAATTTTAAAACGGAGATAAAAACTCTTCTTTCGTTGCATGAGATTTCTACCTTTCACAAGTTAATAAAAAAGGCTTCCTTGTTTGAAACCAATCTGAAAAAGGGAGTCTATGACGACTTGTGGAAGGGAAAAATTCTTTCCAAAACGAGATTTGAAAAACCCAGAACTTACGGGCCACCCATGGCGGACAAAGGGGCAAAACCCCAAAAGATTGCAAGTGTCCCAGTGGAGTCAAGCCCGGCGGGCACTTTAAAGAAGCTCAAACAAAAAAATAAAAAATTTCAAAAAACTTTTGAAAAATGGGAGTATACCCCACTGGGGCAACCTGTCTCGGAGGTCCTTGACCTCCTACTCGCCCAAGGTCTAGTGGTGGTGCTCCCAAAAATTCCCGAGGGGACCCCACCAAAAGGGAGGTTTTCAAATAGGTATTGCAAGTATCATCGGCTCAAAGGCCATGATACGAACAAATGCTATTCCCTTTTGAATAAAATTGAAAACATGATAGAGCATGGTTGGCTCCAGGTCACTGAAGAACCTGAGCCTGCCCAAGTTGTGCTCAAAGAACCCTTCCCCAATCATGCAAGTACCAGTGGGAAGGGAAAAGAAGTATGTGCTTTCCAACCTCGAAAGGTTTAGTGCATATATCATATTCTGGATTCACTACTTGTCACACACCACCTTCTCTCATCATATACAAAAAAACCGCCCAAGTAGTGATCTGGGGAGCGCTTAGAGTCCCGCCCCTGGCTAGAGCCATCTTAGAAATTTTAGGTGCTTCAAAGCACAAAAATAGAGCCAACATAGAAGCAAGCCTTAGGCAAAGTGTGGGGGAGGTGACCAGGTCCAGAAGGATCTATCAACCCCACATCTAGAAAAAAATGCTAAAAAAGTGGTCAGTGTTCCTGGCCCTTCAAAAGTATGCATTCCTAAGGCATTACAAATCATGGACAAAGGTAAAAATGTTTTAACCTCATATGATTTTGAAAATCATCTTTCCAAGATCCCGATAAACATGTTCATCCTAGAGTTAATACAAACTTCTCCTAGGCATAAACTAGTTTTAGAAAAAATCTTAGAAAGAGCCAAGGTTAACTCGAATATAACTCTTGAGTCCTTGTCATTCCTAGTTTCACCCATCTGTGCAAAAATGACAATTGTGTTTTCGGAAGACGAAATCAAAAGACCATATGAAGCCCATAATCAAGCCCTGCATATCAAGGTGGTATTGAATCACCATCCTCTAAACAGGTGCTTAGTTGATGGGGGAGGAGGTCTCAACATCCTTTCGCTACACGTGGCATGTCAAATTGGATTCACCTTGACTTCTGTAAACCCAAGCCCCATCGTTATCACTGGATACGATGGGAATGCATCGAAACCTTTGGGAGCCATAGAGTTACCCATGGAAATAGGGGGCATAACCCACACAGGGGTGTTCCATGTCTTAGACATACACCCCCACTACAACCTACTTCTGGGAAGACCTTGGATACACAACCTTCGTGTTGTGCCATCCACCTTCCATAGGTGTGTAAAAATCCCCCACGAGAACCAAATCGTGGTAATTCTGGGTGAAAGCCATCCACAACTAAGGGGAGTTCAAAACTTCCCTTGCTTGTCAAGTCAAGAAGCCTATGGGACAAACCCCGTAAAATCCATGGACGAACCATACGAGTTCGTCCCCCTAAACCCTAGGACAGTTGTGTATGTCAAGGGGCAGCCCAAAGTTGGCCCACCAAAAGTCGTGACCATCCTAAGCAAATCCAAACTCCCCATATTTCCAAAATCCCAAAACAAAAGACCCTTCGAGCATGTCATGGATGATAGTAAGTTCCAAGGTCATTCTTTCTACAAAGAGTTTTCTAAAACAAGAAAACCTTGGAACATGCTGCTCAACATGGGCTACATAACCTACCAAAGTTTAGGGAACAAAAACCAAGGGTGTCTAGAGCCTATCTTTCAAAATCCAAAACCAAATAGGTATGGGATAGGCTACATTCCCACCATACCCCCAAAACCACCACCTACGACCACTTGGGTCAAGGGTGCCTTGGAACCTACTAAAACCGAGACCTATGGCTTAGATCTCTTATTTAGAAACTAATTCATGGCATTTTCTTTGAAAGCCAAAAAAATTACAAATTTTCAAAAACCCAAAAACATTGAAAAATTGCAAAAAAACCAAAAAAAGTGTAATTTGCATTTCTCCAAATGTCTTGTCTTTGCAAAAAACCAAAAAAATAGAAAATACCAAAAACAAAATCGTGTACATACCAACTCCTGGTAAAAACTTGGAAAAAGCCAAGGAATTTGAGGAAAAAGTCGTCTTCATAAAAGGAACAAAATCTTCAAAACTTGCAGAAATTCCAAAACCAAAACCAGGTGTTTTTAAAAAGCATGCATCCAATCCAAATTCCCTAGGATTCAAAATTCTCGAGAATGATCAAAGCACGGAGGAGGATCCCCTTCTCCCTGAGGACGATCAAACCTCTGAGCTTCCCGAGTTTCACAAGATCCTCGATTTAGAAAAACCTTCGAATTCTGTAGGAAGGGATTTTATAGAAATCGACCTAGGGAGTAAATCAAAACCAAAATGTGTTAAGATAGGCACATGTCAGCATGAGCATGAAAAAGCATCATTCATTGCATTCCTGAAAGCCTACATAGACGTTTTTGCATGGACATACGAAGACATGCCGGGTCTAGACCCAAAAATCGTAGAGCATTGTCTTCCCCTAGATTCAGATACAAAACCTATAAAGCAAAAGCTTAGAAAGATCCATCCGAATGTACACTCTCAAGTGAAAGAGGGTTTAGAAGATCTGCTAAAAGCTGGTTTTATAAAACCCATTGCGTATTCTGATTGGCTTTGAAACAGTGTTGTAGTTCGAAAATCCAATGGGAAAATTTGAATTTCCATCGATTTCAGAAATTTGAATAAAGCCACTCCAAAAGATAACTTCCCTTTGCCAAACATTGATTTGATAGTCGATAGCACTACAAATCATGAGATGTTCTCTTTTATGGATGGCTACTCGGGTTATAATCAAATCAAGTTAGCCCCAAGAGATATTGCTTTTACTACACCCTGGGGCACATACTGCTACACGGTTATGCCCTTTGGATTGAAAAACGCCGGGGCCACATACCAAAGAGCCATGACTATGATCTTTCATGATCAAATTCACGAGCTCTTAGAAGTGTATGTGGATGATCTCTTGGTAAAATAAAAAACTCGAGGCACACACATCGAATCTTTGCAAAATGTTTTCGAAAGACTGAGGCTTTACAAAGTGAAACTAAACCCTCAAAAGTGCATTTTCGGAGTGGAATCAGGTAAGCTTTTAGGTTTTATGGAAAGCCAAAGGAGCATTGAAGTTGACCCCTCTAAGTGTCGAGCCATCATAGACATGTCTCCACCCTCCAACTTAACTCAAATTCGAAGCCTCCAAAGTCGCCTCCAATCGATTAGAAGGTTTATTTGAAACCTCGCAAAGAGATGCGAACCTTTCAACAAGCTTTTGAGAAAAGGGGTGAAATTTGTATGGGACGACGATTGCCAAAAAGTTTTCGAAAGATTAAAAGTGTATTTGGTTAATCCTCCGGTTTTAAAACCTCCAAAGCAAGGAAAACCACTTTTACTTTACATTTCTGTGCATATGAATGCCTTGGGTGCTTTATTAGCTCAATATGATGATGATCTCATAAAGAGTATGCTATTTACTATATTTCGAAAACTCTATTGGCTTATGAAAGAAATTATCAAGCCATGGAGAAAACGTGCTTGGCCTTCGTATTGGCCTGCCAGAAATTTAGGCACTACTTCCTAGATCATGAGATCTGGATAGTGTCTAGGCTTGATCCAATCAAGCACTTATTTGAAAAACCTATCCTCACGGGTAGGCTGGGTAAATGGCAGCTCCTCTTAATGGAGTATGACCTAAAATTCCATCATCAAACCTCCATTAAGGGACAAGCCCTAGCCGACTACGTGGCTGATTTCCCCTTAGAGGATTCATATCCCATACTTGATGAAATGCCCGACGAGGGCATCTTTTTAAACCAATTTCAAAACCATATTTTAGCAAGCTGTTTAAATGAAAATCAAGTGTGGAAAATGCACTTCGATGGGGCAAGAAACCAAAGAGGGGCAGGTGCAGGAGTCATCCTCATATCCCCTGAAAAGGGAGAAATCCCCATTGCTATTTGCCTATATTTTGAATGTTCCAACAATACAGTCGAGTATGAAGCACTCATACAAGGCTTGAAAATTTCGAAAACTCTAGGGGCATCATGCATCGAAGTCTTTGGAAACTCTTTATTTGTCATAAACCAAGTGTTGAAAATTTGAAAAGTCAAAAATGAAAAACTCCTTCCATACCACGAATTGGCCACCAAACTGGTTGATTCGTTCAAATCATATACACTCACACATGTAGGAAGAGAGGACAATGGCATAGTAGATGCCCTCTCATCCTTAGGCTCAGCCCTAAGGGTCGATCCCACCTTGGGAACCCGATCCTTAGAAATATGGCACTCACCCACTCCATCCATTCACGATTTGGAGATTTGCCAAAACGACCAAAATTCCACTGAAAAACCCAGGTTTCAAGACATTAAAGATTTCTTAGAAAATGGAGGATTTTCATAATTCGCTTCATCTAAAGACAACGCTTTCATTCGAAAGATTTCAACCCGATACATAATTTTGGGAGGGATTCTTTGTAAAAAAAAGTTTTACTGGCATCTTATCGACCTTAAGGAGGCTAGGATTATAATGCATGAATTCCACGATGGAGAATGCAGAGGGCATGTAAATGCAAACATGATGACGATGAAAATACTTAGAGCTGGTTACTTTTGGTCCACTTTAAAGCAAGATTGTCATGATCATGCTAGGAAATGTCACCCATGTCAAGTGCATGGACACACCATTCATATCCCATCATCAACCTTGCATTCCGTGGTCAGCCCATGGCCATTCACCATGTGGGCATTTGACATCATAGGACCAATCTTTCCAAATGCATCAAATGGACATAGGTTCATCCTAGCAGCCACCGAGTATTTTTCTAAATGGGTTGAAGCTACCTCCCTGACTAATGTCCAGGGGTAACATGTAGTGGCGTTAATTAAGAAGAATATCTTGGCTCGATTTGGAGTTCCAAGAGACCTAGTGTCTGATAATGGCACCCCCTTCAAGAACGAGAGGACGGTAAAGTTATGTAACACTTATGGCATAACTCATCACTTCTCATCGCCCTACTACCCTCAAGGCAACGGCCAATCCGAAGCCACCAACAAGACCCTCATAAGTATCATTGAGAAAACCTTAGAGAAGGGTAGGACATGGCATGAGAAGCTTGATGAAGCCTTATGGGCTTATAGGACTTCCATCAGAACTCCCACAAACGCCATTCTCCCCATTCATACCAAATTGCATTCATTCCATACATCACTTGCACTCGACCTCCCCCTACAGACGTTTCAGCATGCTAGAATGGTCGAGCTTGATTTATTAGATGAAAGAAGGCTCCTTGCTATGGATCATTTACATGCATACCAGCAAAGGGTAGCCCGACATTATGAAAAGCATATGAAGCCTTGCCACTTCAAAGTGGGAGACCTTGTAATCATCCACCAGCGTGGCCCACATCCACTTGGAAAGTAGCGGCCCAAGTGGGATGGTCCTTATGTTGTACGTGGAACCACCACGAACAATGCATACTGGTTAATTGATGTTGAGGGCAGGAATTTAGCAGACCATATGAATGCTCAATATTTAAAAAAATACCATGTGTAGGGTCTGTGCTGAATCCTCTTGTGAAAATATTTTGAGGAAATCTCCTTTGAAACTTCATGAGTAAGGATCAAAGTGGATCGTGTGACCCTGAATAAGGGAATTGATGCTTGTGAAAGAGTGGAGTTTTAAAAAATTGATGGGTTACATTTCAAAAAATCTTCATCTTACAAAGGAAGGCCTTGTTCAATATAGCAAAATACTTGCAAGTAGTACGTGTTATTTCTAAATAGGCTGATCTGGGATGAATCGAGTAGATCATTGGAATAAGTCCTTCCCCTCTTCTCTTCTCTTTCCCAAAAGGAAAATTTGGCAAAAAGCAAAAAGGGAAATCCCTACAAAAGTCGTTTTCGAAAGGAAAGCAGAATTGAGAAGAAAAATCATTCTTCTATGGAAAAGAGGGAATAAAGAGAAAATACCCCCAAAGGGAGACCCTCTATGAAAAGAAAAAGTTGCCAAAAGCTCAAAAGAGCAGTTTTCCACTTCTTTGCCTCAAACCACGGGACGCTTTAGAAGGGACCATGGTAACTCTTTTCCCATCCCTATAATTTATCCCAAGTGAAGAAAGATTCATTTCAAGGAGTCCTAAAGTAAAAATAGGATCTGCTTACTTGAATCTCATTTTGTTTGAGAATTAGACGTTGTTGGGTAAGGCGTAGAAATTTTGAAATGCTGCTTGATTTTCTTATAAAACTTCTGCTAGATTAGCAAGCGTTAAGACTCAAGTAAAGGGAAACACGAGAAGCAGAAAATCCTTAGGATTGAAGCTAAAAGGGTCTTCCCTCTCTCAAAAGCGAGTTGAAAAAAACCCCGAACATCGAGCAACATAAGACTAGCTCACTTGATGCAGCAGGTCTTCATAAGACTCCCAAGTTCGACCATTCCATAATTAAGTATCTAAAAAACCATATCTTCTAGCACATCATCCACGTCATTCACTCATATGTGTAAACACCCCAAAATCAAACGAATTTCAAAAACAAACACCTGGTTTGAAACCAGATTCTGGAGCTTTCGAAAACCCAGGAGTTGTAAAGGCTTGAAAATTTTGGTTTAAACCCCGTTCAAATTGAAACTTTCTCAAACATTGGCCAAGTCCCATTTTTGTAAAAACCCAAAATCCAACAGGTGAAGCCTGAATTCAAAAGTAGCCTCAGAAGCAGGTTCAGAAGCCCAAAGAAAGCACCCTGGCCTGATAAAAGCTAGGATCAAAAGGCAAAAGTAAGGCCCAGGCCAAAAGCAAACTACAAGCCCGGAGCACCAAAAGCCAAGCCCAAAGCATCCACCCAATCAGCAGAAATCCAGGCTGGAAACGACGGAAATGAGCTGAAATGAAGTTCAGAAAGGTGAGAAGGAGTTCGGAGGACAAAGTTGGGGAAAACCCAGCACAAGACAGAGCGCTGATAAAGCTAGGGCTCGCACAAAACGTCCATCTCGAAATGCCAAGAAGGACTGAAGAAAAGAAATTTGAACTAGATTTGGACCCAAATATACAGATCCAAATCCAAATAGTGTTTGGATTGGATCTGGATTCTAAGCAGCCAAATCAAGCAGGTGGAGCCTGATTGAAAAGCAGCTCCAAATAGCAGGTCAAAAGGTAAGAATTCAGCCCAGATTATGAAAATAGGGCCAAAAAGCAAAAGAAGAACCCAGGCCAGAAGCAGACTTCAGCCCTAAGAAATGAAATGCAAAGCCAAAACACCGACAAAGCCATCAGAAATCCAAGCCCAAGCTTGAAATTCTAGAAATCAAACCAAAAACGAAGTCCAGAAGGTGAGAAGACGATCGGCTAAGAAGGTTGGGAAAAACCTAGCCCAAGACAGAAAACTGATGAAGCTAGGGCCCGTGAAAACCGCCCGTCTCAAAATGCCAAGAAGGACTGAAGAAACAAAATTTGGATTAGATCTGGACATAAATATCCAGATCCAGACCCAAATAGTGTTTGGATCAGATTTGGATCATAAAAGCCACGTGCACTCGAGCCTTTCCATTCTTAAATTGTACACAAGTACACCCGCGCGCACTTCAGACTTTCCGCTCTTAGGATAAAACCTATATATATTTCAAGTCGTGTGAGTTTACTTTTGTGAAAGTAGAGTTGCACTTTAATTTGTGTGAGTTTACTTTTGTGAAAGTAGAGTCGCATTTCAATTTGTGTGAGTTTACTTTTGTGAAAGTAGAGTCGCATTTCAATTTGTGAGTTTACTTTTTGTGAAAGTAGAGTCGCACTTTAATTTGTGTGAGTTTACTTTTGTGATAGTAGAGTTGCACTTCAATTTGTGTAAGTTTACTTTTGTGAAAGTAGAGTTGCACTTCAATTTGTGTGAGTTTACTTTTGTGAAAGTAGAGTTGCACTTCAATTTGTGTGGGTTTACTTAAAGTCGAGTGAGTTGCAATTTCAATTTGAGTGAGTTCGCATCATCGCTCTCGAAAAACCCAAAAAGGATTTTAGCATCCCTACATTCGCTCACTTCCAAAAGTCCTCAAATCACTCGAACCATGCTGAAATTAGGCCACACATGGCACACACATCAGGCCTAAATAGATAAAACTTACAAGAAAAGTAGGGACGTCCAGCCCCGTAACAAAAAATTGCAAAGAAGGCACGAAATGAATTCGTCAAACACTTATCATTCGAAGTAAACATTTGTTTGAAAAATCGAAGTTTCTAAGCGCTTAAACTGACCCTTGAGTTCAAGAAGGTTTAAAGCGAAAAGAGTCCGCTTGCCTACAATCACCAAAGTCAGAAAATCATTTCAAAAACCTTCGCTAGTTTGAGTAAGCTAGCTAGCATACTTAGGCACGAAAAGGTTTACTTCATGTTCCATAAACTGGGAGTGGAAATTTTCATGTTTACAGATTTGGCACGCCCGGTGGGACTCGGGTCCTAAGACAACTTCGATCAAACAAAACAAAACTTCGAAAATTTTTTCCAAGAAAAGTGTTTAAACTTTTGCCTGTTTGCACTTATAGGATTTCAAAATTCTGAGTCATGTCGAGTTCAGACTCCAATGAAGTGTCTAGCCGAGCCTCGTGCTCATCAAGTTCTTTTTCGAAAAAAAATTCAAAAACCAATCTCCAAAGCAAAAAAGAAGAGCTCGAAGACTTGCGAAAGGAATTCGAAGCAAAAATCGCCGCCCTTAGCCAAGAGGCCGAGGCGGCTGACTCTTGTTCGTCTCTATAAACATGAAAATTCCCACTCCCGGTTTTATGGAACTCGGAATAAACCTTTTCATGCTTGGAGACACGGAAAAATCCCCGCCTCTGGTTTCTTAGGCCTGAAGCGAATCTTTTCGTGTGTCTAAGTCGTATTTAAGCAAAAGGGCGTGCCAGCTAGCTTGCTTAAGCTAGCGAAGAAATGTTTTGAAATCTGACTTCTATCGGGGCGACTGTGAGCAAGCAAGCTCTTTTCGTCACAGACTTTCTTGCACCGATGCACAAGGGTCAGTCTGTATGCTTAGAAAATCGAGTTTTAGACATGATAGCCTAGGAAAATGTTTGAGGTGTTCGATTTGGGATGATTTGTATGGTTTTCAAGTTTTATTTTCACGTGGATTTGCACGTGCCTATGTCTTTCTTTTTATCCCTTTTCGGGCCAACTAGGTGTGTATGCACACGTGACCTAAGTGGGGGGATTTTGAGCGGGAGTGTGGGGTTTGCTTTGATGCAATATGCGTCCTAACTCGTGGTATGGTGTATATGCAATGCAAACTCACGCTACTCCAAAGGGAAAACCCGAATTGAAAGACAATGCGGAAGGGAAATGACTTAATGTAAATTTGCAAAAAGGAAATTGCAAAAGGGAAATATGGCTATATCTTAAGAGCGGAAAGGCTCAATTGTGCAAGTGTGTGCCATGTATATATGTAAAGACTATGCACACTGCTGAACCTTAAAACCCGAATCTTAAAGACATAGCCGAAAGGGAAATACTTATAATATATATGGGCCTGAAGGTTGCCAACGTGTGCGTGGGTGTTGTGTGTATATTGAAAGACAACTCACACGACTTGTAAATGAAACCCAAATATAAATTGCAATATGGCCTTAACTAAGGTCTTGGGAGTAAGAGCGAAAGCTCAATGTGTGTGAGTGTAGAATTGAAGTACTACGCACACGACATAAATGAAACCCAAATATAATTGCAATAGGCCATGACTAAGGTCTTGGGAGTAAGAGCAAAAGCTCAATGTGTGTGAGTGTAGAATTGAAATACTACGCACACAACTTGAAGTAAAACACCCCAAAACGAATTGCAATAGGCCCTTACTAGGGTCTTGAAAATAAGAGCGAAAGCTCAATGTGTGTGAATGTGGGAATTGAAAGACAACACACACAACTTAAACAAAACACACGCAACTTAAATTATATAAGTATAGCTATATCTTAAGGGCTGATTAGGCCCATGTGTGTGTCAAAATCGTGTGCAGCTAAGAGTGGAATAGGCTCAAGTGCACATGTGTGTGGGTGTGCCAAACCACATTATTACAAGCGGGGGGAGACAACGCTCCATTATTACAACCCCATATCAAATTTAATTAAACATAAGCAAGTCTATAACAAGGACCGAGTTAGGCACTTACGTATAGCTAGTCCGGGTATGACTTGCTTGCACTTGGGCCTAGAGAGTCGCCTTGGGCTGCAAGAGGGATTTCCTTGGATGGGCGCGGCAAAGGAAGGTGCGGGCTGGGTTTGGCAAAAAGGTGTAGGCGGGTGGCGCCTTGGCGCTAGCCGAGTGGATGGGGTGTTGCCTTAGCTGGGGTTGGGAGTATTTAGGGGAGGTAGACGGAACTAGGGTGTGTCACTAAGGCGTGGGGCAGGTCTTAGGGAGGGGTAAGGCTGAGGGTGTAAGGCGTGGCTGGTTTAAGGGAAGAGGGGCAGGTGGTGCAGCCACGTTGATGGGGTGTTGGCTAGGCTAAGGAAAGGTGGCGGGTGGTGGCTAAGAATGGAGGGGGAGTGGAGAACAGGTGGTATTGAGATGGGGTACTAACCGGGATGAAGGCTGGCCGAAGGGATGGAGGTGGCGGATGATGGAGTGGTGCTGGCAGGCGGGTGTCAAGATGCAGTCGAGTGGAAGGGATGTTGCAGCCGGTGGCGTGGAGTTGGAGTTGGCCGAAGTGGAGTGGAGTGGAGTGATGTTGCTGGCCGGGTTCCAAGAGGGGAGCAGGTGAGAGAAGAGAGAAAGGGATGAGAGAGGAGAGGAAGGGCTGAACTGCCCAGATTTTTCATGCAAAACCCGCCCCAAGAGGGGGGGGTTTATAGGCTTTTAGTGGGGTCGATTGGGCTGGTATTGGGGGGTCGGTTGGGCAGGTTAGGTGGTAGTGGTTTGGGGATATGGTGGGCTAGATATTTAGGTGGGCCAGATATTTGTCTTGGGTGATTTGGGGATATGGTGTGCTAGGGATTTAGGTGGGTTGGTTTAGTGGTTTAGGGCTTAGCTAGGTGGGTTGGGCTTAGGGTGAGGTTTAGTGGAGTGGGTTAGGTGTTTAGGCTAGGATTAGGGTGAGGTTAGGGGGATTAGGTTAGGTTTAGGGAAGGATTAGGGAAGTGGGTTAGGTGATTAGTCTAGGATTAGGGAAGGATTAGGAAGTAGGTTAGGTGATTAGGCTAGGATTAGGTCGGGATTAGGGGGAAATGGCTAGGTAAGGGGGGTTAGCTTAGGATTAGGGTTAGGAGCATCCCTTTGCATGACCCATGGACCTAGTTGCATCAAGTTGGTGCAGCCCTAGGTTAGGTGTAGGTGCATACAAGCTTAAACCCACACTCATTAGGCTAACCCACATGATTAACCCAAAACTTGACACACAAGTCAAGCTTAACACATGTTCACTCATATTTAATCCCCCCATGCTCTCTCATACCCAAGCTTTCCACGTGATTTTCTTGTGGGCCCCACCTCCATTTATGAGAAGGTGATGTGGGCCATGGATGTGGATATTGGATTGGATCTTTGGATCCAAATCCAAATCCGAATCCACATGTATGTTTGGATTTGGATCTGGATATATATGGTCCAGATCTGATCCAAATATGATTTCTGACTCCTTCAGGGTATGTTCGAAATGAACGGTTTGTGCGGGGCCTGTAGCATCAGTACTCCGTCTTACATTGGGTCTTCGCCAACATGGTCGTTCGCTCCTGTTTTCACCTTCCGGAGATTACTTCAAGTAGTTTGTTAATAACAGGGGCTTGGACGTTCAAGATTCTGGGGATGAATCTGATACGAGAGTTGATGTGCGGGGCCTGTAGCATTAGTACTCCGTCTTACATTGGGTCTTCGCCAACATGGTCGTTCGCTCCTGTTTTCACCTTCCGGAGATTACTTCAAGTAGTTTGTTAATAACAGGGGCTTGGACGTTCAAGATTCTGGGGATGAATCTGATACGAGAGTTGATGTGCCGGGCTCGACATGTGCTCCGGTTCTGGGCTCTCTTTCGCTCTTCTAGTCCTGCTTTCATCAGGCCAAGTCGCTTTGTGGGGTTTCGAAACACCTTTTTAAAGGTTTTAAAACTATATTATACATATTTTAAAACATATATAGTTTAAACATATGTACAGGGTTGCCTGGAAGGCTCTTGGGTTTCTAGACTCAAAATAGCCCTTTGGGGCTTTTTTTGCAAAACCAGGTGTTTTGGGGAAAATCATGGGATTTTGGGGTGTTTACAGATGCCCCTCTTTGGCATTATCCAAATTGCTTTGGATAATGGCAAAGACGACAACACCCCTTTCAATGTCTCCCTAGATCTATCCACGAAAATATGGATCGTCCCAATTTTTAAACAAAATTTCTCTTTTAAAACCCTGGTAGGAGGCGATATCACGCCAAAGGGATCTACATGGGATCTGGTCCTAAATGGGATCATGTTATGCAAGTGTCCATGCGTGGATATGCAGATGCATGACATGGGTGGGGTGCCAAGAGTGGCGACCTCCTAGAGACCGGATGACATGGTCGAACTCTTGAGACTTACGAAGGCCTGCTGCTCCAAATGAGTAGACCCTATGCTGTTCGATGTTCAATTTTTCAAAATCTATTTACAAAAGGGAACACTGCTTTGAGCCTCGATCCTAAGGATCTCGAGCTCTTCGTGTTTGCCTTTGCTTGAGTCTTGACACTCGCTAATCTAGCGGAGGTTTTATAAGAAAACAAGCTATATTTCAAGATTCCTACGTCTTACTCGAAACGTCGAATTCTCAAACAAAATGAAATTCAAGTAAGTAAATCCTATTTTTACTTTAGGATTCCTCGAAATGAACCATGTTTATACTTGGGATAAGCCAGGGATGGGAAAGAGATTCCACGGTCCCTTCTGAAGCGTCCCGTGGTTTAAGGCATAGAAGGCGGAAAACTGCTCTTTTTGAGCTTTTTGGCCTCTTTTTCCTTTTTTCCATAGAGGGTCTCCTTTTGGGAGTATTTTTTCTTTAATCCCTCTTTTTCACAAGAGAATCGATTTTTCTTTTTGATTCTGGTTTCTTTCTTTTGGAAAGAGACTTTGGATGGGAAATTCCCTTTATTTTGGCCACGTTTTCCTTTTGGAAGGAGAAGAGAAGAGGGGAGGACTTATCCCAAGGTCACACTCGATCCATTCCAGATCAGCCTATTTAGAAATAGCACGTACTACTTGCAAGTATCTTGCTATATTGAACTAGGCCTTTCTTTGTAAGAAGAAGGATTTTGAAATGTAACCACGCGTTTGGAAGACTCTACTCTTTCACAAGTGCGAATTCTCTAACTCAGGGTCACACAATTTGCCTTTGAACCTTACTTTCGAAGTTTCAAAGCAGCTATCCCTAAAGGTTTTCAAAAATGGAAATTTAACCTAAATCCTACACATAATACTTCTTTAAGTATTGAATGTTGATAGGATCTGCTAAATTCCTACCTTCTACATCGATCAACCAATATGAGTTGTTCGTGGTGGTTGCACGTACAACATAGGGTCCATCCCACTTGGGGCGCCACTTTCCAAGTGGATGTGGGCCACGATAGTGGATGATTTTCAAAACCAGATCCCCCACTTCAAAGTGGCGAGGTCTCATGTGTTTGCCATAATGTCGAGCTATCCTTTGCCGGTATGCATGAGCATGATCCATAGCAAGGAGTCGCCTCTCATCTAGCAAATCTAGTTCGGCCATCCTAGCATGCTGAAGCGTCTCTAGGGGGAGGTCGAGTGCGATGGATGTAAGGAATGAGTGTAGTTGCGTATGAATGGGAAGAATGGCGTTTGTGCCATAGACCAATTCGAATGGTGTGGCATTCATGGGAGTTCGGATGGAAGTCCTATAATCCCATAAGGCTTCATCCAGCTTCTCGTGCCTTCTCTAATGTCTTCTCAATTATACTAATGAGAGTCTTATTCGTGGCTTTAGCTTGGCCGTTGCCTTGAGGGTAGTAGGGCAAGGAGAAGTGGTGAGTTATGCCATACGTGTTGCACAACTTAACCATCCGCTCGTTTTTGAATGGGGTGCCATTATCGGACACAAGGTCTCGTGGAACCCCAAATCGAGCCAAGATATTCCTCCTAATGAAATCCACCACATGTTGCCCCTGTACGTTGGTCAGGGAGATGGCTTCCACCCACTTGGAGAAATACTCAATGGCTGCTAAAATGAATCTATGCCCATTCGATGCCTTTGGAAAGATCGGGCCTACGATATCAAACTCCCACATGGTAAATGGCCAGGGGCTGACCACAAAATGTAATGAAGATGAGGGGATATGAATGGCGTGGCCATGCACTTGACATGGATGACACTTCCTAACATGATCGTGACAATCCTTTTTCAGGGTGGACGAAAAATAGCCCGTTCTAAGTATTTTCATTGCCATCATGTTGGCATTAACATGACCTCCACATTCTCCATCGTTTAACTCATGCATAACAATCCTAGCCTCCTCTAGATCGACACATCTTAGTAGGATGCCGGTAAAGCTTTTCTTATACAGAACCCCACCTGAAATGGTGTATCGGGTTGAAATTTTATGGATGAATGCCTTATCTTTGGATGTGGCATCCTCGGTGAATCCCCCATTTTCTAGAAAACATTTGATGTCGTAAAACCAAGGTTTTTCAACAGAATCTGGGTTACTTTTGCAAATATCCAAATCGTGTGTGGATGCGTTGGGAGCATGCCATATCTCTAAGGATCGAGTTCCTGAAATGGGATCGACCTTTAGGGTTGAACCCAAGGAGGAGAGGGCGTCGGCAATGCCATTATCCTCTCTTCCTATGTGTGTGAGTTTACACGATTGGAATGACTCAACCAATCGAGTGGCCAACTCGTGATATGGAAGTAGTTTTTCATTACGTACTTGCCAAATTTTCAAAACCTGGTTTATAACAAGGAGTGAATCTCCAAAGACCTCGATGCACGATGCCCCTAGAGTTTTCGAAACTCTTAAGCCTTGTATGAGTGTTTCATACTCAGTTATGTTGTTGGAACATTCAAAATCTAGGCGGATTGCGATGGGAATCTCGCCCTTTTCAAGGGATATGAGGATGACCCCAGTGGTCCCTCGTTGGTTTCGAGCCCCATCGAAGTGCATTTTCCACACTTGGTTTTCGAAAGAGTTTGCCAAAATGTGGTTTTGAAAATGGTTTTGCAATATGCCTGCATCAGGCATTTCATCAAGTGTGGGATATGCATCCTCCAAGGGGAACTCAGTCACGTAGTCAGCCAGGGCTTGCCCCTTAATGGAGATCTGGTGATGGTATTTCATGTCATACTCCATTAGAAGGAGCTGCCATTTGCCCAATCTACTAGTGCTTGATTGGATCAAGCTTGGAGACTATCCAGATCTCATGATCTAGGAAATAGTGTCAAAATTTTTGGCAGGCCCAGACTAGGGCCAAGCACGTCTTCTCCATGGCTTGATAATTCCTTTCGTAAGCCAAGAGAGTTTTCGAAATATAATAGATGGCATACTCCTTATGGGTGTCATCCTCGTATTGAGCTAATAGAGCTCCCAAAGCATTCACATGCACGGAAATATAGAGTAAAAGAGGTTTTCCTTGCTTTGGAGGATTCAAAACGGGGGGATTAACTAGATATGCCGTTAGTCTCTCGAAGGACTTCCGGCAGTCGTCATCCCATGAAAATTTCATGCCCTTCCTCAACAGTTTATTGAAGGGTTCGCATCTAGTCGCCAGGTGTGATATAAACCAGCGAATGGACTGTAATCGACCCTGGAGGCTACGAATTTGTGTGAGATTGGAGGGTGGAGCCATGTCTATGATGGCTCGACACTTAGAGGGGTCGACTTCTATACCCCTTTGGCTTACCATAAAGCCTAGAAGTTTTCCAGACTCTACTCCGAATACACATTTTTTAGGGTTTAGCTTTACTTTGTAAAGTCTAAGCCTTTCGAAAATCTTTTGCAAACATTCGATATGAGTGCATCGGGTTTTGGATTTTACCAAGAGATCATCTACATACACCTCTACGAGCTCATGAATCTGATCATGGAAGATCGTGGTCATGGCTCTCTAGTATGTTGCGCCGGCATTTTTCAAACCAAAGGGCATGACTGTATAGCAGTACGTGCCCCACGGGGTCTTACCCTAATCTCGTGGACTTAATTTAATTTGGTTATACCCTAAATATCCATCCATAAATGAAAACATCTCGTGATTTGTAGTACTATCGACTATAAAATCTATGTTTGGTAAAGGATAATTATCCTTTGGAGTAGCTTTATTCAGGTTTCTGAAATCGATGCATATTCGAATCTTCCCATTGGTTTTTCGAACCACAACGATGTTTGATAACCAATTAGAATACGCAATAGGTTTTATTAATCCGGCTTTTAGCAGATCTTCTACACCCTCTTTGACTTGTGCGTGTACATTCAGATGTATTTTCCTAAGCTTCTGCTTTATGGGTTTTGTAAACACCCCGAATTTTCCAAAAATCAAAAACTCTCAAAAACACAAAAAGCTCGTTTGAGACAAAATGACAACCCATTTTAAAATGTGAAAACAGGTACAAAAGGCAAAAGGAAAGCCCCAGCAAGAAGAGAAATCAAGCCCGGAGTCTCAAAAGCCACCCCCTGTTCAAAAATGGAAGAAAAAAGTGCCCGTTCGGAGAAAAGCCCGACAAAAGGGTAAAAATATAATTTGGGTCAAAGAAAAAGCGCAAAGCAGCTCTAAAATGCAGAAAGAAGCCCAGTACCTTAGGAAGTTGACAGAAGTCCGAGACACGTCCCGTCATAATGAAGAACGAAATCCGTGCGGCAATCTGAGTTTGGTATCAACAGGAACCGGCCAAAGACCAAAACTGCGGACCGAAACGATGACCCAGGCCAGAGTTGGCGTCCGATGAATCAAAGCCCGCTCGAAACCAACGGTGAAAAGCACCAGAAAGGACTAGAAAACCAAGGAGTAGAAGAAAAGTCTGGATTGGGTCTGGACCCAAAAATATCCAGATCCAAATCCAAATAGTATTTGGATTGGATCTGGATCTCAAAATATCCAAGATCCAAGATCCAAACCCAAATAAATATTTGATCTGGATCTCAAAATATCCGAGATCCAGATCCACATAGAGTTTGGATTGGATCCGGATAGCCAGACCCAAATCCAAGACCCAAGATCCAAGATCCAATTAAAACCTCTATAAATAGAGGTGCTGGGCTTGAAAATTGCTGGGATGTGAGGCTCAAAGGGGAGAGGCCTTCACGTGAAAATAAAGGGGGGAGGAGAGAGAAGAGGCCTTATTGGCCAAGGTGAGTTTGGTTTGAGAGTTTGGGTTGGCTCATGGAGCCAAGGGCTGCACCAACCAAGGAACGTCCCCTACAAGCTGGCTGGGAGCATGGCGTGGTGGAGCTTGGCAGCTTGGAGCGGTGTTGCAACCAAGGTAGGTCCCCTAAGCCCTAACCTAACCCCTCTTCCCTAACCTCTCTAGACCACCCATCCTAGCCAAACCTGCCCCTAAAACCGCCACCAAAACAGCCAAGTCCTGGCCGTTTTTCACCAAGTCTCGTACCTAAGACCACCACCTAAACTCTACCCTAAACAACCTCCATAAACCACCTAAAGTTCGGCCAAGTGCTGGCCGAACTTCCATTTGAAACTACCTAGCTCGAGCCACCTTGGCTCGAGCCTTTTTCCTAAGATCCGCGGCCTGCTTGCAGGCCGTGTCCCACACTTTCTACCTAAATTTTTGGCCTGCCTTGAGGCAGGACATCTACCCTAAAAACCACCCAGCCACCGGCTGGGTTTTTCCTCCCCCACCCACCTAAAACAGCCCGGCCAATGGTGGCCGGGCTTCCTTGCTTTTTAGCCAAAAACCTGGCCTGCCCTAAAGGTAGGCCATCTACCTTTTAAACCAGCCCCTAACCCAGGCCGTGGTCCCTTACCAAAGACGCAAGACAACCCCTAAGCTCACCTTGGCCCTCGCCTAGAACCCAGCCCAAACTCTATCCTAAACCCCCCCTACTTGTGCCACCTTGGCTCGAGTTTCACCAGACCTAAACCGTGACTAGCCTAGGACAGCCAACACCTAACCTAGGACTCATCCCCAACTCTACCCTAAACCAAGTTCACTCGAGCCACCTTTGGCTCGAGTCACACAAGTAAACCTAAGGCCAAGTGTTGGCCGAACCCTAGAGGAAATCACTTCACTCGAGCCACCTTGGCTCGAGTTTCACAAGACCAAAACCAAGGCCAAATGCTGGCCTAATCCTAAGTCAAAAACCATACCTAAACCAAGGCAAATGCTGGCCTAATCCTAAGTCAAAAACCATACCTAAACCCAAGGCCAAAGGTTGGCCGAATTCCACACAAAAACCCTATAACTCGAGCCAAGGTGGCTCGAGTCTTACCTTGCCCAAACCGGCCCCAAGTAGACCCAAACCCATTGTAGCTTGCAGCTCTCGGAACTCCAAGTCTCTCCAAGCTCTCAAGCTCTCCGGCTTCGCTCCCACATGCCCCGCACTCCATAAGAAGAAGGTGGATTCGCCCCTTGTACGATCCTAACTCAAAAGGCTGGAATGTGTAAGTTGATTTCGATATATATCAAATCCCTTTCCATTCAATTCAATTCGTCATATGGGGTTGTAATAACGGAGCTTGTCTTCCCCTGGATGTAATATATGTGCTTGATGCAAAACACACACACGTACACTCAAGCCTTTCCGCTCTTATCTGCACACTTTCGCACACAAACGGGCATCAACAGCCCATAGGATATAGCCCTATTTATATACATTCAGTTGGTTTTTAAGGTTCAAGTCGTGTGAGTTGTCTTTCATTTTATACACTCAAAGCGCTCACTCTCATTGAGCCTTTCCGCTCTTACGTATATATACGTATTTCCCTTTCAGTTGGGTTTTAAATTCAAGTTGCGTGAGTTGCCTTTTAATTTATATACTCAAAGCACTCACTCACATTGAGCCTTCTCGCTCTTATATATATCTATATCTCCCCTCTGTTGCGTTTTACGGTTCAGTTGCGTGTGTTGCATTCCAATTTATACACAACACCCACGCACACATTGAGCCTTTCTGCTCTTAAGATATAGCTATATTTAAATTTCTGTAATTTACATTCAAGTCGTGTGAGTTGCATTCAATTTGGGTTTTCCCTTCTGCTAAGTCTTTAAATTTTGGGTTTTACATTCAAGTTGTGTGAGTTGCATTACATACTCGCCATACTCGAGCTAGAGTGCATACCTGCATCGAACAAACCCGAACAAAACGTGCAAACACGCCTAAGTGGATAAAATGGAAAGACTTAGGGTCGCCCAAATCAAAAACTCGCCAAGTGCATGATTTCAAAAGGATTTTCAAACACCTGTTTATTCAAAAATCGATTTTGAGTTTTAGCTTGTTTCAAACGAAGTCTCTAAGCGTACAGACTGACCCTTGCGCGTCGGTGCAAGAAGGTCTGCGACGAAAAGATCCCGCTTGCCTGCAATCGCCTTTCAAAAGTCAAATATTTCAAAACTACTTCGCTAGTTTGAGTAAGCTAGCTGGCACGCCCTAAAAGCGACATAAGCACGAAAAGATTCGCTCCAGGCCTAAGAAACTCGGAGTCGAAGATTTTCCGTGTCTACAGATTTTGGCACGCCCGGTGGGACTCGGGACTTAAATTGATTTCAAACAAACAAGTTACACTCAAAATTTTAGAAAAAAAAAGGTGTTTTCCAAAAATCGTGCATACTTAGAAAAGTTGCAGAAAATGGAGCGAAAACCAAAATCCTCGTCGAGTAAATCAAAAGCGGTTTTCAAAACAGCCAAAGAACGAGAAGCGCTAGCTAATATACGGGCGATTTTCAAAAGAATGGAAGTTTTAAGCGAGGAGCTTAAAACCCATAAATCCCGTAGCAGCTCTTCTTGGGCACACAAAAATTGTGAAAAGAAAACCAATTTCAAAATCGATGAAGGAATTAAGGTAAAAGGCCAAACCCTAGAAAAGGGCGAGACTTCCACTCCCACAAATCCAAAATTCGAAAATTCCAAAGAAAATTCAAAAAAAGTTGTTTTTGTTTCAAAAAATCTTGAAAAATTTCAAAAAGACAAAAAAATTGAAAAATCAAACTTTGAAATTTCGAAAAATTCAAGTGAAATTCCCAAGTCTAGGCACACACACACAATGGGACATAAAACCCACACCCCACAAAGAGACGAGAGTGAAAAACAGGTACGTTTCGAAAAGGAACGCCTCGTGAAACCCCGGGGGCTAAAAATAGAGTTACCCGGGAAACGGCCTGCTCTCACCCTGAAAAGGTAGACAAGCCACAAAGAGGTATGCCTCAAACCCATCCTTCTCAAAACTCTCTTCTTCATATAGGGTCGTCAGATGCATTGGATAACCCCTCTGCACACACAAACCCACGAAATGTGTCTAAGTTAGAGAATTTTCAAGGTGTGCCAAATATCCCACACCAGCCAAAAGAATTTCAAAAACAAAAACAAAAAGAAGTTGAAAAAATGGTAGACATGGAGACCCCTAATGCATGCATCGACATCTTAGGAGCTCATAACCCTGCCATAGAAAAACCCATTTCTTCGAGCCTAGTCTTGTACCCTGGAACCAAGATTAGAGCTTTGAAACAAAAAAATCCATCCCTAGGGGCACCACGAGTTGAACCTAGGGAGCAAGTCAAAAAATTCGAGGGAGCAAGCTTGTCTTCCCTCGAAGAAAAATTCTCCCAAATACAGGTTGTGTGGAAGCTCAAGTCTTCCATCACCTTGCAATATCCAAAGTTCCTCAAGGAACCAAGCATGGCTTTCCTTAAGGACAAAATCTCCCAAAACTGGGATGCGTGGAAGCCCAAGTCTTCCATCACCCCAAAATATCCAAAACTTCTCAAAGGACCAAGCACGGTTTACTTTGAGAAACAAACCTCCCAAACCAGGGTTGCATGGAAGCCCAAGTCTTCCATCGCCCCAGAATCCAAAATCCCAAAATCCAAAAGGGTATATATCCCCGACATGGATGATTCCCTGTTCTAAGGCCATGATTTATACAAAAACTTTTCAAAAAACAAGAAGTCTTGGAACATGATTCTGAATATGGGATATAAGCCCTACCAGGGCTTGGGACCCAAAACCAAGGTAGGCTCGAACCTGTCCTACCTCAGGCCAATCGACAAAAGTATGGATTGGGCTACAGCCCACCCATACCCCCAAAGCCGCCACCTAAGACCATATGGGTCAAGGGTGCCCTGTAGAACCTCTAAAACCCAAAAACCATGTCTTAGACCTGTTGATTAGAGTCTGATTCATATATGTTTTCTTTATAGGTTCATGGGAAAATCCCTCCTTTTGAAAAAGCCAAAAAAATCAGATATTTGCCAAAAACCAAAAAAAATTGAAAACCCAAAACAAAATCTCAAAAACATTTGGAAAAATGAAAATTCCAAAAAGAAATTTGTTTTAAAGCCTTTGGCCATGTACAAAGTCCATTTTCGAAGATTGTAAAAATGCTTTTCGAAAATTGTATATAACTCCCGAAAACCCAAAAATCCAAAAAGTTAGGTCTTGAACACCCTTTTGCCTAGAGCTTTTTCAAAACAGAGAAACTCGAGAATCACCAAAGCAGGAAGGAATAAACACCTCCAAGCTTCTTGAAATTCGCAAAATCCTTGACTTGTAGAAAGATTGGGGATTTTTAGAAACAAGCCTAACCCATAGTGTGTGCATAAGCATCATGCATCACACTCTGAAATCATTCATGTGAATCGAGTCTAGACATCATCTTAGAACTCGAATTCATGGTTTTGTAAAACCAAAGGGGCAATGAAAGTCGACCCCCTAAGTATCGAGCCTTCGTAGACAGGTCTCCCTATGAATCAAATCCAACACATTCAAGGCAAATTTCAAAAGAAATGAGAATCTCGAAAAAGGGTTATCATTTCACAAAAGCCGTTTCAAAATTCTTTTGATAAAAACCTTCCATGCTTTGCAAATCCTGCATTGTTTGCTTGACTTGATCAAATGAAGATGTTGTTCATACTAAATGTGCCATACATTTTGAAAACTCTATTGGCATATGACAAGAATCACTAAGCCAAAAGAAAAATCGTGCTTAGCCTTCCTGTAGGCTTTCAAAATTCGAGACATCATCTCTCATGTTATGGAAAGGGGAATGATGTTCATTAAAGCACTCATTTTTAAAATCCTATCTCAACAGGTAGGCAAAATGGCAGCCCCTTTCAACAGAGTATGAGTTCAAAACTCAAGACTCAATTAAAGGACAAGCCCTGTATCGTGTGGCTGAAGTGCCTCTGTAAGACACATTCCCCATACTTGATCAAATGCCCCATGAAGGCACGAATTTTCAAAATGAATTCCAAAAACCCTGCTTGACCAAAATCAAGTATAGGAAACATATTTCAAATCAAAAGGGCTGGTATGAAACCATCCTCATATAAAAGGGAGAATTTCCCAAAAATTGCTTTCTCAAAAGGGATCAAAATTTAAAAAATTTAACCCTACATATACTTCGAAATGAAAGATTTTCAAAACTTGAGGTTTATATGAAAACCTTGATTGTGTTGGGATAAAGAACATGAATCTCATGATGAAATATGAAGACCATGTCAAAACTAAAACCTGATGGCCATGACGATCACTTAGGGCTGGTTATGTTTTCCATCCTTGAGCAAAAAGTATCATGATCATGTTAGGAAAATCGTGGAAGTGCATGGACATGAACATACCATTGTCCATCCATAATCCTTTTGAAAAGCCATGGCCCTTCACCATGTGGCCATGCGAAATTTCTCTCAAGCTAGGGGCATTTTTAAATATAGCCCCTAGACACCTTCCATGAAGAAACGACTTTCATAGAATGCATCTCCTTCTTGACTTGTGAGATACATTTCATATATTCACTCTTGCATAAAATCGTGTATTTCCATTTTGAGTCACATGGAGTGCATAGCATCATATCACCCCAAAGAAAGCCCAAGAGGTGGGCAAACCTGAGTAGAAATGTCCCCATGTCTTCGAAAAGGGCAACAAAAATCGAAAATTTGTTGATGTTGTGGGTAGAAATTAGCAAAACTTGAAAAATGCCCGAATATTCATAAGGGTTTATGTTAAATTCCTTTTTTGAAAAGATTTTGAAAAAATCGAACTCCTTTGAAACTTCTTGAAAGAATGATCGAAGTTGATTATATAACCCTGAATGGAAGAATTTATACTTTTCGAAAGGTAGAGTCTTCCAAAAAAATTTGGCGATATTTCAAAGAACCCTGGCTTACAAGATTAAGCCTTGTTCAAAATATCAAAATATTTTCAAATATCAGATGCTATTAAGAAATAGGAGGATCTCGTTTGAATTGAGTAACCAAAGGGATAAGCCTTCCCCCATTCTACTTTCTCTCCAAAAAGGAAAATTGGTTGTGTTCAAAAGAAAAAAAGAAAAAATCGAGAATACAAAAACTCCTCCGAAAGTGGTCTTCCCTTCATAAACAGGGAATAAAAAAACTCCTCCCAAAGAGGTCTTCTCGTTTCAAAAGAAAAAGGAGATATAAAAACACTCCTCCCAAAGAGGTCTTCCCTTCATAAACAGGGAATACAAAAACTCCTCCAAAGAGTTGCTCTCCTTTAAAGAAAAGAGGGATTAATGAAAAAATACTCCCAAAGGGAGATCCTCTGTGAAAAACAGAAATAAAAAGCCAAAGCTCAAAGAGCTATTTTTCCGACTCTTTGCCTAAAACCACGAGACGCTTCAGAAGGGACCGTGGTATCTCTTTCCCATATCCCTACGGCTTATCCCCGAGAAAAAAGGTTCAAATTTGCGAAAATCCTAAAGTACGAATAAAATCAGCTTATTTGGATTTCATTTTGTTTGAGAACTCGACTCTGTTTGCTAGGAAATGGAACTTTGAAATGTTTTCCAAGTTTTCCTACCCAAAAACCTCTACTGAGTAGCAAGTATTGAAACCCGAATGAAGGGAAGTATGAAAAACGGAAGTCCTTTTCGATACAAGCTAAAAGGAGTTCATTTTCAAAAAGAAAATTTTCAAAAAAAAACCCACGAATGTAAAAAAGACAAGGGTAGAACCTGTTTGGAGCAAACAGCCTCAAAAGGCCCTCTCCAAAAGCTCAAAAACCCGAAAACGTCTAGAAGACATGGGTAAAACCTACTCGGAGCAGCCTGCCTCAAAAGGCACTCTTCGGGCTCAAAAAATCCCAAAAACAAAATGTTTTCTCATGCATCCATCAAAAAAAAAAAAAATCGTCCATGCATGATCATACATAGGAAAACCTAGGAAAAGTCCCCTTTTGCTAAAAATCCTCACCTGTGGTAAAAGAAAACAGGGTTTTGCGAAATAAAAATGGTGTATTCTCGAGAAAATTTGAGAGAAAAACCAAAATGGGGTGTTATCTTCTTCGCCATTATCCAAATCAATTTGGATAATGCCAAAGAGGGGCATCTGTAAACACCCCAAATTTTTTAAAAATCAAAAACTCTCAAAAACACAAAAAGCTCGTTTGAGCCAAAACAACAACCCGTTTTGAAATGTGAAAACAGGTACAAAAGGCAAAAGGAAAGCCCCAGCAAGAAGAGAAAATCAAGCCCGGAGTCTCAAAAGCCACCCCCTGTTCAAAAACGGAAGAAAAAAGTGCCCGTTCGGAGAAAAGCCCGACAGAAGGGTAAAAATGTAATTTGGGTCAAAGAAAAAGCGCAAAGCAGCTCCAAAATGCAGAAAGAAGCCCAGTACCTGAGGAAGTCGATAGAAGCCCGAGACACGTCCCATCAGAACGAAGAACGGAATCCATGCGGTAATCTAAGTTTGGTATCAACAAGAACCGGCCAAAAACCAAAACGGCGAAACGAAACGAACGCAAAAAAAGTCCTGAAAAGCAGAACACCGGTTGGAAGAAAGACTTGGGGAAGACCCAGGCAGAGTTGGGCGTCCAATGAATCAAAGCCCGCTCGAAACCGACGGTGAAAAGCATTAGAAAGGACCAGAAAACCAAGGAGCAGAAGAAAAGTCTGGATTGGGTCTGGACCCAAAAATATCCAGATCCAAATCCAAATAGTATTTGGATTGGATCTGGATCTCAAAATATCCAAGATCCGAGATCCAAACCCAAATAAATATTTGATCTGGATCTCAAAATATCCGAGATCCAGATCCACATAGAGTTTGGATTGGATCTGGATCTCAAAATATCCGAGATCCAAACACAAATAAATATTTGATCTGGATCTCAAAATATCTGAGATACGCGATCCAGATCCACATAGAGTTTGGATTGGATCCAGATAGCCAGACCCAAATCCAAGACCCAAGATCCAAGATCCAATTAAAACCTCTATAAATAGAGGTGCTGGGCTTGAAAATTGCTGGGACGTGATGCTCGAAGGGGAGAGGCCTTCACGTGAAAATAAAGGGGGGAGGAGAGAGAAGAGGCCTTATTGGCCAAGGTGAGTTTGGGTTGGCTCATGGAGCCAAGGGCTGTAGCAACCAAGGAACGTCCCCTACAAGCTGGCTGGGAGCATGGCGTGGTGGATTTTGGCGGCTTGAGCGGCGGCTTGGAGCGGTGTTGCAACCAAGGTAGATCCCCTAAGCCCTAACCTAACCCCTCTTCCCTAACCTCTCTAGACCACCCATCCTAGCCAAACCTGCCCCTAAAACCGCCACCAAAACCGCCAAGTCCTGGCCGTTTTTCACCAAGTCTCCTACCTAAGACCACCACCTAAACTCTACCCTAAACAGCACCCTAAACAACCTCCCTAAACCACCTAAAGTTCGGCCAAGTGCTGGCCGAACTTCCCTTTGAAACTACCTAGCTCGAGCCACCTTGGCTAGAGCCTTTTTCCTAAGGCCCACGGCCTGCAAGGCAGGCCGTGTCCCACACTTTCTACCTAAATTTTTGGCCTTCCTTGAGGCAGGCCATCTACCCTAAAAACCACCCAACCACCGGCTGGGTTTTTCCTCCCCCACCCACCTAAAACAGCCCAGGCCATCTACCTTTTAAACTAGCCCCTAACCCAGGCCGTGGTCCCTTACCAAAGACCCAAGACAACTCGTAAGCTCACCTTGGCCCTCGCCTAGAACCCAGCCCAAACTCTATCCTAAAACCCCCCTACTCGAGCCACCTTGGCTCGAGTTTCACAAGACCTAAACCGTTAGTAGCCTAGGACAGCCAACACCTAAACTAGGACTCAGCCCCAACTCTACCCTAAACCAAGTTCACTCGAGCCACCTTTGGCTCGAGTCACACAAGTAAACCTAAGTTCAAGTGTTGGCCGAACCCTATAGGAAATCACTTCACTCGAGCCACCTTGGCTCGAGTTTCACAAGACCAAAACCAAGGCCAATTGCTGGCCTAATCCTAAGTCAAAAACCATACCTAAACCAAGGCCAAATGCTGGCCTAATCCTAAGTCAAAAACCATACCTAAACCCAAGGCCAAAGGTTGGCTGAATTCCACACAAAAACCCTATAACTCGAGCCAAGGTGGCTCGAGTCTTACCTTGCCCAAACCGGCCCCAAGTAGACCCAAACCCATTGTAGCTTGCAGCTCTCAGAACTCCAAGTCTCTCCAAGCTCTCAAGCTCTCCGGCTTCGCTTCCACATGCCCCGGACTCCATAAGAAGAAGGTGGATTCGCCCCTTGTACGATCCTAACTCAAAAGGCTGGAATGTGTAAGTTGATTTCGATATATATCAAATCCCTTTCCATTCAATTCAATTCGTCATATGGGGTTGTAATAACGGAGCTTGTCTTCCCCGGATGTAATATATGTGCTTGATGCAAAACACACACACGTACACTCGAGCCTTTCCGCTCTTATCTGCACACTTTCGCACACAAACGGGCCTCAACAGCCCATAGGATATAGCCCTATTTATATACATTCAGTTGGGTTTTAAGGTTCAAGTCGTGTGAGTTGTCTTTCATTTTATACACTCAAAGCACTCACTCACATTGAGCCTTTCCGCTCTTACGTATATATACGTATTTCCCTTTCAGCTGGGTTTTAAATTCAAGTTGTGTGAGTTGCCTTTCAATTTATACATGTAGACGCAGAAAGTTTCCGCTCCTAGTTCTTAGGCCTGAAGCGAAACTTTTCGTGTGTCTAAGTCCTATTTAAGCAAAAGGGCGTGCCAGCTAGCTTACTTAAGCTAGCGAAGAGATATTTTTAAATCTAACTCCTAACGTGGCGACTGTGAGCAAGCAAGCTCTTTTCGTCGCAGATCTTCTAGCACCGATGCGCAAGGGTCAGTCTGTATGCTTTAAAAATCGAGTTTTGGAATATGAGAACCTACGAAAACGTGTTTGAGGTGTTCGATTCGGGTTGTTTTTGTATGATTTTCAGATTTTATTTCACGTGGATTTTCACGTGCCTATGTCTTTCTTTTTATCCCTTTTTGGGCCAACTAGGTGTGTGTTATGAACACGTGACCTAAGTGGGGCAATTTTGAGCGGGAGTATGGGGTTTGCTTTGATGCAATATGCGTCCTAACTCGTGGTATGACGTATATGCAATGCAAACTCACGCAACTCCAAAGGGAAAACCTGAAATTGAAAGACAATGCGGAAGGGAAATGACTTAAAATGTAAATTGCAAAAGGGAAATCGCGAAAGGGAAATATGGCTATATCTTAAGAGCGGAAAGGCTCAATAGTGCAAGTGTGTGCCGTGTATATATGTAAAGACTACGCACACTGCTGAACCTTAAAACCCAAATCTTAAAGACATAGCCGAAAGGGAAAAACTTATAATATATATGGGCCCGAAGGTCGCCAACGTGTTGCGTGGGTGTTGTGTGTATATTGAAAGACAACTCACACGACTTAAATGAAACCCAAATATAAATTGCAATGTGGCCTTAACTATGGTCTTGGGAGTAAGAGCGAAAGCTCAATGTGTGTGAGTGCGAGAATTGAAGTACTACACACACGACATGAAGTTAAACCCAAATATAAATTGCAATAGGCCTTGACTAAGGTCTTGGGAGTAAGAGCGAAAGCTCAATGTGTGTGAGTGCGAGAATTGAAGTACTACGCACATGACATGAAGTTAAACCCAAGGAAAAAAAGATAACACGGCCCTTACTTGGGTCTTGTAAATAAGAGCGAAAGCTCAATGTGTGTGAGTGCGAGAATTGAAAGACAACACACACAACTTAAGCAAAACCCCACGCAACTTAAATTATATAAATAAGTTTATATCTTAAGGGCTGATTAGGCCCGTGTGTGTTCAAAATCGTGCATGGCTAAGAGCGAGATAGGCTCAAGTGCACGTGTGTGTGGGTGTGCCAAGCCACGTTATTACAAGCGGGGGGAGACAGTGCTCCGTTATTACAACCCCGTATCAAATTTAATTTAGCTTAAGCAAGTCTGTAAACAAGGACCGAGTTAGGCACTTACATATAGCTGGTCCGGAGGTGACTTGCTTGAGCTTGGGCTTGGGCGTCGCCTTGGGCTGCAAGAGGGAGCTCCTCGGAAAGGCACGGCAAAGGAGTGTTGGCCGGGTGACAAGAGAGCGGTTGTGGCACCTTGGCGCTAGCCGGGTGATGGAAGGGGGGGTGTTGCTGTGGTGCTTTGGGCTAGGGTAGTTAGGGGGGCGTCACTAAGGTGTGGGGCAGGTCCTAGGAAAGGCGGAGTTAAGGGGTGAGTAGGGGCTGTCTAAAGAAGAGGGTGTAAGGCCGCGGGTGGTTAGGTGCAGTCGGTTATGGCTGGCCGACTAGTGGCAGGTTAGATGGTGGCCGGTTGGGGTAACTAGGGAGGATTAGGAATGGCAAAGGGGAGCTAGCTAGAGTGTTGGCTAAGGGGTGGTTTAAGGGAAGAGGTACGGTTAAGGGTGACTAACTAGGGACTGTCAAAGGGGAAGGTAGGGTTGGCGGGTGGTGTAGTGGGTTGTGTCTGGTCGAATGGGGAAGGGTGGCAGATGGTGGCCGGGAGGTGATGGTGGTGCGGTGGCTGAGAGTGGAGGGGGAGTGAAGATAGGGTGATGTTAGGATAGGGTACTAACCGAAGAGGAAGGGGAGGTTGGCGTGTGTCCAAGGAAGGCAGCTTGATCCATGCCCACACCTTTCTTCATGTTGGTGCAGCCCTAGGTTAGGTCCAACTCACATGGCTTGAACCCCTTTCCCCTCTATATGGCTAACCCACTTGACCAAGTCAAGCGCACCAATCTTCTCTCTCTTACTTTATGCTCTCTCTCCCAAGCCTCCCACTTTAAGTTAACGTAAACTTTCATCCACCCCTCACCTCTATTTATAGGCAAGGGGATGGGTCTGGGGTTTGGATCTTGGATTTGGTTTTTATTATCCAAATTCAATCCAAACTCTATTTGGGTCTGGATCTGGATATTTATGTCCAAATCCAATCCAAATTTTCGTTTCTTCAGTCCTTCTTGGCGTTTCGAGACGGCTGGTTTTCACGGGCCCTAGCTTCATCCGTGCTTCGTCTTGGGTTGGGTTTTCCCCAACCTTTTCGTTTGATCTCCTTTTCACCTTCTGGACTTCGTTTCGTCTGAATTGTGGAATTTCAAGCTTGGGCTTGGATTCGTGATGGTTTTGCTTGCTACTTTAGCTTTGCATTTCATGTTCCAGGGCTAAAGTTTGCTTCTAGTCTAGGCTCTCCTTTTGCTTTTTGATCCTACTTTCATTAGGTCGGACTGAATTCTGGGCTTTCGGACCTACTGTTGGAGTTGCTTTTCAATCAGGCTCCACCTGTTGGATTTGGCTGCTTACAAAATTTGGACTTGGCTTAAGTTTAAGAAAACCTATATTTCGAAAGGGGTTTTGATAAAAAGTTTAAAGCTTTTAAACTCCTGGGTTTTCGAAAACTCAAAATTGGCTTTAAAGTGGTTTTACAAACCAAGTGTTTGTTTTAGAAAATCATTTGATTTTGGGGTGTTTACAGATGCCCCTCTTTGGCAATATTATCCAAATTTATTTGGATAATGGCAAAGAAGATAACACCCCTTTTTGTTTTCTCCCTAGATTCGTCCTCGAGAATACGGGATCGTCCCAGTTTTGAGAAAAACGTTTTCTTTGTGCCCGGTAAGAGGGGATTTTTGCCAAAGGGGACTTTACCTAATGCGGTTCTAGTCCTAATTGGGATCATGTATTTGATGTCCATGCATGCACATATGAGTGAATGACATGGATGATATGCTAGAAAATATGGCTTTCTAGAGGCCTTAACTATAGAATAGTCAAACTTGGGAGTCTTATGAAGACCTGCTGCATCAAGTGAGCTGGTCTTATGTTGCTTGATGTTCGGGTTTTTTTCAATTTAGTTTTTTTTTTAGAGAAAGACCTTTTAGCTTCAATCCTAAGGATTTTCAGCTTCTCGTATTTCAATTTACTCGATTCATCCCAGATCAGCCTATTTAGAAATAGCACGTAGTACTTGCAAGTATTTTGCTATTTTGAACAAGGCCTTCCTTTGTAAGATGAAGATTTTTGAAATATAACTCATCTGTTGTAGACGCCGAAAGCTCTCCGCCTCTGGTTCTTAGGCCTGAAGCGAATCTTTTCGTGTGTCTAAGTCATATTTTTAGCAAAAGGGCATGCCAGCTAGCTTGCTTAAGCTAGCGAAGAAATGTTTTAAAATCTGACTTCTATCGGGGTGACTATGAGCAAGCAAGCTCTTTTCGTCGCAAACCTTCTTGCACCGATGCGCAAGGGTCAGTCTGTATGCTTAGAAAATCGAGTTTTAAACATGATAACCAAGGAAAATGTTTGAGGTGTTCGATTGGGCTGATTTTTATGGTTTTTCAGGTTTTATTTTCACGTGGATTTACATGTGCCTATGTCTTTCTTTTTATCCCTTTTCGGGCCAACTAAGTTGGGCGATTTTGAGCGGGAGTGTGGGGTTTGCTTTGATGCAATATGCGTTCTAACTCGTGGTATGGCGTATATGCAATGCAAACTCATGCAACTCCAAAGGGAAAACCCAAATGGAAAGACAATGCGGAAGGGAAATGACTTAATGTAAATTTGCAAAAGGGAAATTGCAAAAGGGAAATATGGCTATATCTTAAGAGCGGAAAGGCTCAATTGTGCAAGTGTGTGCCGTGTATATATGTAAAGACTACGCACACTGCTGAACCTTAAAACTCAAATCTTAAAGACATAGCCGAAAGGAAATATTTATAATATATGTGGGCCCGAAGGTCACCAATGTGTGCATGGGTGTTGTGTGTATATTGAAAGACAACTCACACAAGTTGTAAATGAAACCCAAATATAATTGCAATAGGCCTTTACTAAGGTCTTGGGAGTAAGAGCGAAAGCTCAATGTGTGAGTGTAGAATTGAAATACTACGCACACAACTTAAATGAAACCCAAATATAATTGCAATAGGCCTTGACTAAGTTCTTGGAAGTAAGAGCGAAAGCTCAATGTGTGTGAGTGTAGAATTGAAATACTACGCACATGACATGAATGAAAACACCCCCAAAACGAAATTGCAATAGGCCCTTACTAGGGTCTTGGGAATAAGAGTGAAAGCTCAATGTGTGTGAGTGTGAAAATTGAAAGACAACACACATGACTTAAATAAAACCCACGCAACTTAAATTATATAAGTATAGCTATATCTTAAGGGCTGATTAGGCCCATGTGTGTGTCAAAATCGTGTACAGCTAAGAGCGGAATAGGCTCAGGTGCACGTGTGTGTGGGTTTGCCAAACCACATTATTAGAAGCGGGGGGAGACAACGCTCCATTATTACAACCCCGTATCAAATTTAATCAAGCATAAGCAAGTCTATAACAAGAACCGAGTTAGGCACTTACGTATAGCTGGTCCGGGTGTGGCTTGCTTGCGCTTGGCCTAGAGAGTCGCCTTGGGCTGCAAGAGGGAGCTCCTTGGATGGGCGTGGCAAGGGAAGGTGCTGGCCGGATGATGAAGGTGCAGGCGGGTGGCGCCTTGGCGCTAGCCGAGTGGATGGGGTGCTGCCTTGGCTGGGGTTGGGGTGCTTAGAGAAGGTAAGGATGCTAGTTAGGGGCTGCCACTAAGGCTTGGGGTAGGTCTTAGGGAGAGGTAAGGTTGAGGGTGTAAGATGCAGCTGGCTAAGGGAAGGTGGGCAGGTGGTGTGGCCAGTTGCTGGAAGGTGGCAGGTGGTGCAGCCGGGTAGGTGGGATGTTAGCTAGGCTAAGGAAAGGTGGTGGGTGTGTGGCTAAGAATGGAGGGGAGTGGAGAAGAGGTGGTGTTGAGATGGGGTACTAACCGGGATGAAGGCTGGCCGAAGGGTGGAGGTGGCGGGTGATGAAGTGGAAGATGATGGCCGAATGGTGGAAGGTGGCGCCGACTGAAGTGGGGAAGGTGGAGAGTGATGCTGCCGAAGTGGAGTGGAGTGGAGTGGTGTTGCTGGAGGTTGGAGGTGGCGGGTTCCAAGAGGGTGAGAGAGAGAGAGCAGGTGGGAGAGGAGAGAAAGGGCTGAGATGCCCCAAAAACTCATGCAAAACCCGCCCCAAAAGGGGTTTTTTTTATAGGCTTTAGTGGGGTCGGTTTGGGCTGGTATTGGGGATGGTGGTTTGGGGATATGGTGGGCTAGGCATTTAGGTGGGCCAGATATTTGTCTTGGGTGGTTTGGGGATATGGTGTGCTAGGGATTTAGGTGGGCTGGTTTAGGGGTTTAGGGCTTAGCTAGGTGGGTTGAGCTTAGGGTGAAGTTTAGTGAAGTGGGTTAGGTGTTTAGGCTAGGATTAGGGTGAGGTTAGGGGGATTAGGCTAGGTTTAGGGAAGGATTAGGGAAGTGGGTTAGATGATTAGGTTAGGATTAGGGAAATGGGTTAGGTGATTAGGCTAGGATTAGGTCGGGTTTAGGGGGAAATGCTAGGTTAGGTGGGTTAGCTTAGGGTTAGGGTTAGGAGCATGCCTTTGCATGACCCATGGACCTAGTTGCAGCAAGTTGGTGCAGCCCTAGGTTAGGTGTAGGTGCATAAAAGCTTAAACCCACACTCATTAGGCTAACCCACATGATTAACCCAAAGCTTGACACAGAAGTCAAGCTTATCACATTTTCACTCATATTTCACCCCATTCACTCTCATACCTCCATTTATGAGAAGGTGATGTGGGCCATGGATGTGGATATTGGATTGGATCTTTGGATCCAAATCTAAATCTAAATCCATATGCATGTTTGGATTTGGGTCTGGATATATATGGTCCAGATCCGATCCAAATCTGAATTTCTGACTCCTTCATGGTGTGTTCGAAACGAACGGTTTGTGCGGGGCCTAACAGCATCAATACTCCGTCTTGCGTTGGGTCTTCGCCAACATTGTCGTCCGCTTCTCTTTTCACCTTTCGGAGACCATTTCAAACAGTTTTGTTGGTAACAGGGGCTTGGATGTCCGAGATTCTGGGGATGAATCTGATACGAGAGTTGATGTGCCGGGCTTGACATGTGCTCCGGTTCTGGGGTCTCTTTTGCTCCTTTGGTCCTGCTTTCATCAGGCCAAGTTGCTTTTCAGAGTTTCAAAACACCTTTTTAAAGGTTTTAAAACTATATAACATATATTTTAGAACATGTATAGTTTAAACATATGTACAGGGTTGCCTGGAAGGCTCTTGGGTTTCTAGACTCAAAATATCCCTTTGGGGCTGCTTTTTGCAAAACTAGGTGATCTGGGAAAATCATGGGATTTTGGGGTGTTTACATCTGTTTTTGAAAACTCCACTTTTTCACAAGCATCGATTCTCTCATTCAGGGTCACACGATCCACTTTGATCCTCACTCTTGAAGCTTCAAAGGAGATTTTCTCAAAATATTTTCACAAAAGGGGATTTAGCTTAGACCCTACACATGGTATTTTTTCAAATATTGGGCATTCATAGGGTCTGCTAAATTCCTACCCTCAACATCGATTAACCAGTATGCATTGTTCATGGTGGTTCCACGTACAACATAAGGACCATCCCACTTGGGCCGCCACTTTCCAAGTGGATGTGGGCCACGATGGTGGACGATCTTCAATACATGGTCTCCCACTATGAAGTGGCGAGGCTTCATATGCTTTTCGTAGTGTCGAGCTATCCTTTGCCGGTGTGCATGTGCATGATCCATAGCATGGAGCCTTCCTTCATCTAATAAATCATGCTCGGCCATTATAGCATGCTGAAACGTCTCTAGGGGAAGGTCGAGTGCAAGTGATGTATGGAATGAATGCAGTTTGGTATTAATGGGGAGAATGGCGTTTGTGCCAAAGACCAACTCAAATGGCGTGGCATTTGTGGGAGTCCGGATGGAAGTCCTATAAGCCCATAAGGCTTCATCCAACTTCTCATGCCATGTCCTAGCCTTCTCTAAGGTTTTCTCAATAATGCTTACGAGAGTCTTGTTGGTGGCCTCAGCTTGGCCGTTGCCTTGAGGGTAGTAGGGCGATGAGAAGTGGTGAGTTATGCCATAAGTGTTACATAACTTTACCATCCTCTCGTTCTTGAAGGGGGTGGCATTATCAGACACTAGGTCTCTTGGAACTCCAAATCGAGCCAAGATATTTTTCTTAATGAATGCCACTACATGTTGCCCCTGGACATTAGTCAGGGAGGTAGCTTCAACCCATTTAGAAAAATACTCAATGGCTGCTAGGATAAACCTATGTCCATTTGATGCATTTGGAAAAATTGGTCTTATGATGTCAAACGCCCACATGGTGAATGGCCATGGGCTGACCACGGAATGCAAGGTTGATGATGGAGCGTGTCCATGCACTTGACATGGGTGACATTTTCTAACATGATCATGACAATCTTGCTTTAGAGTGGACCAAAAGTAACCGACTCTAAGTATTTTCATCGCCATCATGTTTTCATTTACATGCCCTCCACATTCTCCTTCGTGGAATTCATGCATTATCATCCTAGCCTCCTTAAGGTCGACATACCTCAATAAGATGCCAGTAAAACTTTTTTTATAAAGAATCCCTCCCAAAATTATGTATCGGGCTGAAATCTTTCGAATGAAAGCTTTGTCTTTAGACGACGCGAATTCTGAAAATCCTCCGTTTTCTAAGAAATCTTTAATGTCTTCAAACCAGGGTTTTTCAGTGGAATTTTGGTTGTTTTGGCAAATCTCCAAATCGTGAATGGATGGAGTGGGTGAGTGCCATATTTCTAAGGACGAGTTCTCAAGGTGGAATCGACCCTTAGGGCTGAGCCTAAGGATGAAAGGGCGTCTGCTATGCCATTGTCCTCTCTTCCTACATGGTATGGAAGGAGTTTTTCATTTTTGACTTGATAAATTTTCAATACTTGGTTTATGACAAGTAAAGAGTCTCCAAAGACATCAATGCATGATGCCCGTAGAATTTTCGAAATTTTCAAGCCTTGTATGAGTGCTTCATACTCGGCTGTATTGTTGGAACATTCAAAATCTAGGCGAATAGCAATGGGGATTTCTCCCTTTTCGGGGGATATGAGGATGACTCCCGCACCAACCCCCCTTTGGTTTCTCGCCCCATCGAAGTGCATCTTCCACACTTGGTTTTCATTTAAGTAGTTTGCTAAAATATGGTTTTGAAATTTGTTTAGAAAGATGCCCTCGTCGGGCATTTCATCAAGTATGGGATATGAATCTTCTAAAGGGAAATCGGCCACATAGTCAGCGAGGGCTTGCCCCTTAATGGAGGTTTGATGATGGAATTTTAAGTCATACTCCATTAAGAGGAGCTGCCATTTACCCAGCCTACCCATGAGCATAGGTTTTTCAAATAAGTGCTTGATTGGATCAAGCCTAGACACTATCCAGATCTCGTGATCTAGGAAGTAGTGTCTAAATTTCTGGCAGGCCCATATCAAGGCCAAGCACATTTTTTCCATGGCTTGATAGTTTCTTTCATAAGCCAATAGAATTTTCGAAATATAGTAAATAGCATACTCTTTGTGGGTATCATCCTCATATTGAGCTAACAAAGCACCCAATGCATTCATATGCACAGAAATGTAAAGTAAAAGTGATTTTCCTTGCTTTGGAGGTTTTAAAACTAGAGGATTAACCAAATATGCTTCTAATCTTTCGAAAGCTTTTTGGCAATCGTCGTCCCATACAAATTTCACCCCTTTTCTCAAAAGCTTGTTGAAAGGTTCGCATCTCGTTGCGAGGTTTGAAATAAACCTTCTAATCGATTGGAGGCGACCTTGGAGGCTTCGGATTTGAGTTAAATTAGAGGGTGGAGACATGTCTGTGATGGCTTGACACTTAGAGGGGTCAACTTCAATGCCCCTTTGGCTTACCATAAAACCTAACAGCTTACCGGATTCTACTCTGAAGACGCACTTTTGAAGGTTTAGTTTCACTTTGTAAAGCCTCAGTCTTTTGAAAACTTTTTGCAAAGATTCGATGTGTGTGCCTCGAGTTTTTTATTTCACCAAGAGATCATCCACATACACTTCTAAAAGCTCGTGAATTTGATCGTGAAAGATCGTAGTCATGGCTCTTTGGTATGTGGCACCGGCATTTTTCAAACCAAAGGGCATGACTGTGTAACACTACGTGCCCCAGGGTGTGGTAAAAGCAGTTTTAGCCTGATCTCTTGGGGCTAACTTGATTTGATTATAACCCGAGTAGCCATCCATAAAAGAAAACATCTCATGATTTGCAGTGCTATCGACTATCAAATCAATGTTTGGCAAAGGGAAGTTATCTTTTGGAATGGCTTCGTTCAGATTTCTGAAATCGATGCAAATTCAAATTTTCCCATTGGATTTTCGAACTACAACAATGTTTGAAAGCCAATCAGAATACGCAATGGGTTTTATAAAACCAGCCTTTAGCAGATCTTCTAAACCCTCTTTCACTTGAGAGTGTACGTTCGGATGGATCTTTCTAAGCTTTTGCTTTATAGGTTTTGAATCTGAATCTAGGGGAAGACAATGCTCTATGATTTTTGGATCTAGACCCGACATGTCTTCGTATGTCCATGCAAAAACGTCTATATAGGCTTTCAGGAATGCAATGAATGATGTTTTTTCATGCTCATGCAGACATATGCCTAGTTTACGGCCTTTGGTTCGCCATTTGACGAACATGAGTCGCCTGCTTCAGCCTCTTGGCTAAGAGCGGCGATCTTGGCCTCGAAATCCCTTCTGAAGTTCTCAATCTCTTCTATTTTGTTTTGTTTTTTTGAAAACCTCCCAGAGTGAGAACTTGATGCACATGAGCCGTGGCTAGATACCTCTTGGGAGACTGGACTCGACATGCTTCAATGCTTTTTCAAAAATCCTAGATATGAAATGAACAAAACAAAGTTAAAACCCACTTTCTTTGAAAATTTTTCATGAGGTTTTTCTACATAAACCGACTCTGCACAAGGCCCAGGTCCCACCGGGCGTGCCAATTCCTGTAGACATGGAAAATTCTCACTTCTGGTTCTTAGGCCCGAAGTGAACCTTTTCGTGTGTCTAAGTCGTTTTTGTAACAAGGGCGTGCCAGCTAGCTAACTCAAGCTAGCGAAGTAAGTTTTGAAATATGACTCTATCGGGGTGACTGTGAGCAAGTGATCTCTTTTCGTCGCAGACTTCTTACACCGATGCGCAAGGGTCAGTCTATACGCTTGGCAAAGTCATTTTAAACAAACCTCTTTGAAAATACCCGAAGTGTTTGGGTTTTGTTTGTATGATTGCAAGTTTTATTTCATGTGGGATTTGCACATGCCTATGTCTTTCAAATTTTATGCTTTTTAAGGCCAACTAGGTGTATGCGCAAGTGACCTAAGTTGGGCGATTTTTGCACGGGAGTGTGGGGTTTGCTTTGATGCAATATGCGTCCTAACTCGTGGTATGGCGAATATGCAATGCCAACTCACACAACTCCAAGGGAAAACCCGAATTGAAAGACAATGCTTAAGGGAAATGGCGTAATGTAAATTGCAAAAGGGAAATTTGCAAAAGGGAAATATGGCTATATCTTAAGAGCGGAAAGGCTCAATTGTGTAAGTGTGTGTCGTGTATATATGGAAAGACTACTCACACAGCTGAACCTTAAAACCCAAATCTTAAAGACATAGCGGAAGGGAAATACTTATAATATATATGGGCCCGAAGGTCGCCAATGTGTGCATGGGTGTTGTGTATATATGTAAAGACAACTCACACGACTTGTAATGTAAAACCCAAATAAAATTGCAATATGGCCCTTATTAGGGTCTTGGGAGTAAGAGCGAAAGCTCAATGTGTGTGAGTGTAAAATTGAAAGACCACGCACACAACTTGAATGAAACACCCAAATAAAATTGCAATATGGCCCTTACTAGGGTCTTGGGAATAAGAGCGAAAGGTCAATGTGTGTGAGTGTAGAATTGAAAGACAACACCCACGACTTGTAATGGAAAACCCACAAAACCGAATATATATAAATATAACTATATCTTAGGGGCTGTCAAGGCCCGTGTGTGTGCCAAAATGGTGTGCAGCTAATAGCGGAAAAGCTCAAGTGCACGTGTGTGTTGGTGTGCCAAACCACATTATTACAATCGGGGGGAGACAACGCTCCATTATTACAACCCCATATCATATTTAATTAAATGTAAACAAGTTGATATAATGGACCGAGTTAGGCACTTACGTGTAACTGGTCCGTGTTCAACTTGCTTGCTCGTGAGTCGCCTTGGGCAGCCGAAGGGGAGCTCCTTAGGTGGGTGCTTGCGGTAGGTAGGGGGTACTGGCCGGGTGGTATCTTGATGCTGGCCGAGTGGAAGGTGCGGCAGGTAGGGGTGCTGGCCGAGTGGAAGGTGTTGGCTAAATGGATGGAAGATGGTGTTGGGGAGTGGTGAAGGCGGGTTGGGAAGTGGGTGACTAAGGGAGGTGTTCAGCTGGGAGCTAAGGTGGGTGGTGTTGAGGGAAGGTAGTGGGGTATGGTGCAGGTCGGCCAGGTGTAAGGGAGAAGGGATGGATGAGCTAGGTTGGTTTAGTTGTATACTTGCTTGAGATTCAATTTGATACGGGGTTGTAATAACGGAGCATAGTCTCCCCCCGCTGGTAATAACGTGGCTTGGCACAACCACACACGTGCACTCTCTTAGTCGTGCACAATTTTGAACACACACGGGCCTAATCAGCCCCTAATACATAAGTGTATATATATATTTTCATTTTCGAAGGGTTTTGTTTAAGTTGGGTGCGTTGTCTTTCAATTCAAGCACTCACACACATTGAGCTTTCGCTCTTATTTGAAAGACCCAAGTAAGGGCCGACCTATACTATTTGGGTTTTCATTTCATGTCGTGTGGGTAAGTCTTTCAATTCAAGCACTTTCACACACATTGAGCTTTCGCTCTTATTTGAAAGACCCAAGTAAGGGCCGACCTATACTATTTGGGTTTCATTTTATGTCGTGTGAGTAAGTCTTTCAATTCAAGCACTTTCACACACATTGAGCCTTCGCTCTTACTCCCAAGACCTTAGTAAAGGCCTTATTGCAGTTATATTTGGGTTTCATTTATGTCGTGTGGGTAGTCTTTCAATTCAAGCACTCTCACACACATTGAGCCTTCGCTCTTACTCCCAAGACCTTAGTCAAGGCAATACTGCAATTTATATTTGGGTTTAATTTCATGTCGTGTGTGTAAGTCTTTCAATTCCAGCACGCACCCACATTGAGCCTTCGCTCTTATTTGCAAGACCCGAGTAAGGGCTCATATACATATCATATATACATATTTCCCTTCGGTTATTTCCCTTCGGTTATTTCCCTTCAGTTATTTCCCTTCGGTTATTTCCCTTCAGTTATTTCCCTTCAGTATTGTCTTTACATTTCGGGTTTTCCCTTTGGAGTAGCGTGAGTTTGCATTGCATCTACGCCATACCACAAGGTAGGACGCATATTGCATCAAAGCAAGCCCCGCTCGAAATCGCCCACGTAGTGGAGTGTTCATAACACACAAACTAGGTGGCCCGAAAAGGGATAAAAGAAAAGACTTAGGCACGTGCAAATCCACGTGATCTAAAACATGCAATCGCATTTTAAAGACCCGAAATAAACACCTCGAACCGCTTCATAGACTTTCTCTCCAAAACTCGAATTTTGCAAAGCGTACAGACTGACCCTTGCGCATCGGTGCAAGAAGGTCTGCGACGACAAGAGCTTACTTGCTCACAGTCGCCACGTTTAGAAGTCAGTGTTAAAAATATCTTCGCTAGCTTAGGTAAGCTAGCTGACACGCCCTGTTTGCATACACAGGCCTTAGACACACGAGAGGATCCGCTCCAAGCCCTGAAAAAGGCGAAGAGGAGGGGATTTTCGCGCGTCTACACTAGGTCCATACATGGCTTGAACCCACACCCTTGATCAAACCCACAAGGCTAACCCACTTGAAAATATCAAGCCCACCATTTTTCTCTCTCCTACTTTATGCACTCTCTCTCCCCAAGCCTCCACTTGAAATTCACGTAAACTTCCACCACCCCCTCACCTTTATTTATAGGCAAAGGGGGTGGGTCTTGGGTTCCAAACACTATTTAGGTCTGGATATGGATATTTATGTACAAATTCAATCCAAATTTTCATTTCTTCAGTCACGGTTTTCGCCGGCCCTGGCTTCATCAATGCTCCGTCTTGGGTTGGGTTTTTCCCAAGCTTTTCATCCGATCTCCTTCTCACCTTCGGGACTCCGTTTTGTCTGATTTTTGAAATTTCAAGCTTGAGCTTGGATTTCTAATGATTTAGTTTGGTGCTTTGGCTTAGCTTTTCATGCTCCAGGGCTGAAGTCTGCTTCTAGCCTGGTGGAGACGTAGAAAATTCCCGCTCCTGGTTCTTAGGCCTGAAGCGAACCTTTTTGTGTGCGTAAGTCCTATTTAAACAAACAGGGTGTGCCAGCTAGCTTACTCAAGCTAGCGAAGATATATTTTAAACCTGACTTCTAACGTGGCGACTGAGAGCAAGCAAGCTCTTGTCGTCGTAGACCTTGCACCGATGCGCAAGGGTCAGTCTGTACGCTTTTAAAATCGAGTTTTTGGAGTGTAAGAACCTATGAAAGCGGTTTGAGGTGTTTTGATTCGGGTTGTTTTTGGTATGATTTTCAGATTTTAGATAACGTGGATTTGCACGTGCTTAAGTCTTTCTTTTTATCCCTTTTCAGGCCACCTAGGTGTGTGTTATGAACACTCCACTAAAATGTGGCGACTTTGAGCGGGAGTATGGGGTTTGCTTTGATGCAATATGCATCCTAACTCATTGTATGGCGTATATGCAATGCAAACTCACGCAACTCCAAAGGGAAAACCCAAATTTAAAAGACAATGCGGAAGGGAAATGACTTGTAATGGAAATTGCCGAAGGGAAATGACTTGTAATGTAAAATTCTGAAGGGAAATTGCAAAAGGGAAATATGGCTATATCTTAAGAGCGAAAAGGCTCAATTGTGCGTGTGCTGTGTATATATTGAAAGACTACGCACACTGCTGAACCGTAAAACCCAAATTGAAAAGACATAGCCAAAAGGGAAATACGTATATACTATATATGGGCCCTTACTTGGATCTTACAAATAAGAGCGAAGGCTCAATGTGGGTGCATGTGAAAATGTAAAGACAACACACACGACTTCAAATGAAACTGTAAACACCCTGAAATCACACGAATTTCTCAAATAAAACCTGGTTTTGCAAAAGCAGCCCCAAAGGGCTATTTTGAGTCTGGAAACCCAGGAGCCTTCCAGACAACCCTGTACAGATGTTTTAAACTTTTATATGTTTTAAATATGTATAATATGTTTTAAAAACTGTTAAAATATGTTTTGAAACCCCACAAAGCAAGCTTGGCCTGATCAAAGCAGGACCAGAGGTGGGGCCCACTTGAAATTCACGTGGGATTATGGGCATGAGAGAGAGTGGGGGAGGATAAGATTTGAGGGTTAATTGTAATTAAGCTTGGCTTGTGTGTCAAGTTTGGGGTTAATCATGTGGGTTAGTCTAATTAGCATGGGTTTAAGCTTGTATTAGCCAAAACCTAACCTAGGGCTGCACCAACATGATGCAATAAGGTCTATGGGTCATGCAAAGGGAGCTTTCTAACCCAATCCTAAGTAAAAAACCCTAATCCTAGCCTTTTACCCTAATCCCGTCCTAAACCTAGCCTAATCACCTAACCCACTTCACTAATCCCAACCTAATCACCTAACCCACTTCCCTAATCCTCCCCTAAACCTGGCTTAATTTCCTTAAACCTAACCTAATCCTAGCCTAATCACCTAACCCACCTCACTAAACCTCACCCCAAAACCAACCCACCTGGCTAAGCCCTAAACCCCTAAACCACCCCACCTAAACCTAGCACACCATATCCCTAATACCCCTTTAACCAAAATATCTAGCCCCTCCTCAAAACCAGCCCACCTTATCACCACACCACCATCACCTAAACCACCTTACCACCCTCCAAATACCAGCCCCAACCGCCATCTCCAAAGCTATAAACCCCCCCCTTAGTGGGCGGGTTTTTCAAGCTTTTCCACCTTGGGCCAGCCGACCTTGGCCAATCTCCTTCCAGCCGAGCCTTCCACCTTGCTCCACCTGCACCACTTCCATCCAGCCAAGCTCCACCTCGTGCCACCACCACCTCCCAGCCTGCTCCACACCACGTCGCCACCGCTGCCCGGCCGAACTCCATCTTCCTTCACCACCCGGCTGCCCTTCTTCCACCCACCGACCTTCGTCATCCATTCGGTTAGCATCTCACACTTAGCTCCACCTCCTCTTCACTCCCCCTCCACTCTCAACCACCCATACCACCACCACTACATCACCCCATAGCTCCATCATAGCCATCCGCCACCCTTACCCATTCGGCCAGACCTCAACCTTTACATCACCCGCCTTGAACCATTTCCCCTAGTGATACCCGGCCGCCTTCCACCTTGCTCCCTAGGACCTGCCCCTTCCAACTCTTAGTCATCCACTAACCCCACCTTCCACCGCACCCTAGTTAGCTCCCTTCCCGTCCATAACATCCCCACTACCCCAGCCGGCCACCATAAAAATTCCCCTAGTCGGCCACCCCAGCCGACTGTACCAAACCCATTCGGCAGCCACCCCATTTCCCTTAGGCATTCCCTTAGTGACCCTCCTTTGTCGCCTTAGCCCAAAGTACCAAGGCAGCACACTCCTAGCAGCCGGCCAGCTTCAAGGCGCCCTTCTCGCGCACCCAAGTCACCCGGACAGCATCTCCCTTTGCCGTGCCAACTCCAAGGAGCTCCCTCTTGCAGCCCAAGGCGAAGCCAAGCCCACGCTCAAGCAAGTCATCTTCGGACCAGCTATAAGTAAGTGCCTAACTTGGTCCTTAGTTGTAGACTTGCATAAGTTAATTTAAATTTGATACGGGGTTGTAATAACGGAGCATTGTCTCCCCCCGCTTGAAATAACGTGGCTTGGCACACCCACACACACGTGCACTTGAGCCTACCTCGCTCTTAGTTGTGCACGATTTTGAACACACACGGGCCTAATCAGCCCTTTATATACGAGTTTATGTATATACTTTAAGTAGCGTAGGGTTTTGCTTGAGTTGCGTGTGTTGTCTTTCAATTCTCGCACTCACACACATTGAGCCTTCGCTCTTATTTGCAAGACCCAAGTAAGGGCCGTGTTATACTATTCTTGGGTTTAATTTCATGTTGCGTGCGTAGTACTTCAATTCAAGCACTCACACACATTGAGCTTTCGCTCTTACTCCCAAGACCTTAGTTAAGGCCCTATAGCAATTTATATTTGGGTTTAATTTCATGTTGTGTGCGTAGTACTTCAATTCTAGCACTCACACACATTGAGCTTTCGCTCTTATTCCAAAGACCTTAGTTAAGGCCATATTGCAATTTATATTTGGGTTTCATTTGAAGTCGTGTGTGTTGTCTTTACATTTTCACACGCACCCACATTGAGCCTTCGCTCTTATTTGTAAGACCCAAGTAAGGGCTCATATATACTATATACGTATTTCCCTTTTGGTAATGTCTTTTCAATTTGGGTTTTAAGGTTCAACAGTGTAAGTAGTCTTTCAATATATACACGGCACACACTTGCACAATTGAGCCTTTCCGCTCTTTAGATATAGCCATATTTCCCTTTTGCAATTTCCCTTCGTTAATTTCCATTACAAGTCATTTCCCTTCGGCAATTTCCCTTCGGCAATTTCCCTTCGGCATTGTCTTTTAAATTCGGGTTTTCCCTTTGGAGTAGCGTGAGTTTGCACTGCATATACATCATACCACGAGTTAGGACGCATATTGCATCAAAGCAAACCCCATACTCCTGCTCAAAGTCGCCACATCTTAGTGGAGTGTTCATAACACACACCTAGGTGGCCCGAAAAGGGATAAAAAGAAAGACGTAGGCACGTGCAAATTCACGTGATCTAAAATCTGAAAATCGTACAAACAAGACCCGAATCAAACACCTCGAACTGCTTTCGTAAGTTCTTACACTCCAAAACTCGATTTTAAAAGCGTACAGACTGACCCTTGCTTATCGGTGCAAGAAGGTCTACAACGACAAGAGCTTTCTTGCTCACAGTCGCCACGTTAGAAGTCAGGTTTTAGAATATATCTTCGCTAGCTTAATTAAGTAAGCTAGCTGGCACGCCCTGTTTGTTTGAATAGGACTTAGGCACACAAAAAGGTTCGCTCCAGGCCTAAGAACCAGGCAGCGGAAATTTTCTGCGTCTACAGTAGTTTGGCATGCCCGGTGGGAGGTGAGTCTTTTAAAGTCATGTCACTCTAGGAAACTTGCGAAAAGATTTTCAAAGAGGTGTTGTTTTAACTCTGTTTTCTTTACTTGTACTTAAGAATTTTGAAAAAAGGCTTGAAAGCATGTCAAAATCCAACCCAAGTGAAGTGTCGAGCCAAGGCTCGTGCGCATCAAGTTCTCACTCTAGGAGGATTTTGAAAAACAAGATCAAACTAGACGAGATAGAGGACCTGAGAAGGGAATTCGAGGCCAAAATCGATGCTCTCAGCCAAAGAGGCTGAAGTAGGTGATTCCTGTTCATCGAATGGTAAACAAAGGGCCAAGAAAAAATCTGAAAAACCTCGCAAGCACAAAGAGGCCTCCGTAATGGAAGGCAACCAATACCACGAGTCCTTCACACAAAAGGACCGTAAAGCCCTACAACAGCTGCTAAAAGGGAAGAATAAAGAGAAAAGGAGTTACGCCCTGTCTGATTTCCTTCCTATGGATTACGAAATAGACAGTGATGATGAAATACCGAACTTCCTTCGGTATGATGGCATGGGAGACCTTAGGTCTCACTTGCAACTTTTCTCACGTCGAGCCCATAAGAAGAAAAAGGACTCGATGAAATTGGTGTATTGGTTCCCTTTATCCCTTAAAGGCACAGCTGCCAAATGGCTGGCTTCCTACGACTTAAGCCAGTTCGCTACTTTTGAAGAGTTAGCGAACTGCTTCATGTAAAGATTTGCACACAACGTAGAAGTCACGCCGACTCTGAACACTTTAAGGGATACGAAGCAAGGCATGAACGAAGACGTACATCTCCTCCTACTAGGGTTTTAAAACTGAGATTTTGCTAAAGATTGGGACGATCCCATATTTTTCGTGGTTAGATCTAGGGAGACATTGAAAGGGGTGTTTGTCATCTTTGCCATTATCCAAATCGATTTGGACAATGCCAAAGAGGGGCATCTGAAAATACCCCGAAATCCCACGTACTTCTCAAATAAACCTGGTTTTGTAAAAGCAGCCCCAAAGGGCTATTTTGAGTCTGGAAACCCAAGAGCCTTCTAGGCAACCCTGTACATATGTTTAAACTGTATATGTTTTAAAATATGTATAATATGCTTTTAAAAATACATTTTGAAACCCCACGAAGCGGCTTGGCCTGATCAAAGCAGGACCAGAAGAGCCAAAGAGAGCCCGGCACAGCAACTCTCATGTTGAATCCCCCCCAGGATCTCGAACGTCCAAGACCCTATTATCATAAAAAATCATATGAAGTCATCTCCGAAAGGTGAAAACAGAAGCGGACGATCTTGTTGGCGAAGACCCAACACAGACGAAGTACTGATGCTGTCAGACCCCGCACAAACCGTTCGTTTCAAACACAGCCTGAAGGAGTCAGAATTCAGTTTGGGTTAGATTTGGACCATATATATCTAGATCCCAATCCAAACCTATGTGTGGATTTGGATCCAGAGATCCAATCCAATATCCACATCCATGGCCCACATCACCTTCTCATAAATGGAGGTGGGGCCCACTTGAAATTTACGTGGGATTATGGGCATGAGAGAGAATGGGGAGGATAAGATTTGAGGGGAATTGTAATTAAGTTTGACTTGTGTGTCAAGTTTGGGGTTAATCATGTGGGTTAGCCTAATTAGTGCGGGATCAAGACTTGCTTGGCCTTGGTGTGGGCCTGCCAGAAATTTCGACACTATTTCTTAGATCATGAGATCTAGATAGTGTCTAGGCTTGATCCCATCAAGCACTTATTTGAAAAACCCATCCTCACAGGTAGGCTGGGTAAATGGCAGCTCCTCTTGATGGAGTATGACCTGAAATTCCACCATCAAACATCCATCAAGGGCCAAGCCCTAGCCGACTATGTGGCCGACTTCCCCTTGGAAGATGCGTACCCCACACTTGACAAAATGCTCGATGAAGGCATATTTCAAAACCAATTTCAAAATCATGTTTTATCAAACTGTTTAAATGAAAACCAAGTGTGGAAGATAAACTTCGATGGGGCATGAAACCAAAGAGGGGCTGGGGCAGGCATCGTCCTCATATCCTCTGAAAAGGGAGAAATACCCATAGCCATTCGCCTAGATTTTGAGTGTTCCAACAACACAACCGAGTATGAAGCACTCATACAAGGCTTAAAAATTTTGAAAACTCTAGGGGCATCATGCATTGAAGTCTTTGGAGATTCTTTACTTGTCATAAACCAAGTGTTAAAGATTTGGCAAGTTAAAAACAAAAAACTTTTTCCGTACCATGAGTTGGCCACCAAGCTGGTCGAGTCATTCAAATCGTGTACACTTACACACGTAGGAAGAGAGGATAATGGCGTAACCGATGCCCTCTCATCCTTGGGCTCAGCCCAAAGGGTCGATCCCACTTTGGAAACCAGACCCTTGGAAATATGGCACTCGCCCACTCCATCCACACACGATCTTGAAATTTGCTAAAACAACCCAGATTCTACTGAAAAACCTTGGTTTTTCGACATAAATTGTTTCTTAGAAAATGGGAGATTTGCCAAACATGCCACATCCAAAGATAAGGCTTTCATTCAAAAAATTTCCACCCGATATATGATTTTGGGAGGGGTTCTTTACAAAAAGAGTTTTACTGGCATCTTACTAAGGTGTGTCGACCTTGAGGAAGATAGGATAATAATGCATGAATTCCACGATGGAGAATGTGGAGGGCATGTAAATGCCAATATGATGGCAATGAAAATACTTAGACCAGGTTATTTTTGGTCCACCTTAAAGCAGGATTGCCATGATCATGTTAGGAAGTGTCACCCATGTCAAGTGCATGGACACGCCATCCATACCCCATCATCCTCATTGCATTCCGTGGTCAGCCCCTGGCCATTCACCATGTGGGCGTTTGACATCATAGGACCAATATTTCCTCATGCATCAAATGGGCATAGGTTCATATTAACAGCCACCAAATACTTTTCCAAGTGGGTTGAACCTACCTCCCTAACCAATGTTCAGGGGCAACATGTAGTGGCATTCATTAGGAAAAACATTCTGACTCGCTTTGGGGTTCCAAAAGACTTCGTGTCTAATAATGGTACCCCCTTCAAAAACGAGAGTATGGTTAAGTTATGTAACACGTATGGCATAACTCACCACTTCTCATCACCCTACTACCCTCAAGGCAACGGCCAAGCCAAAGCAACCAATAAGACTCTCATAAGTATTATTGAGAAGACTTTAGAGAAGGGTAGGATGTGGCATGAGAAGCTGGATGAAGCCTTATGGGCTTATAGGACTTCCATCCGAACTCCTACAAATGCCACGCCATTTGAGTTGGTCTACGGCACAAATGCCATTCTCCCCATTCATACCAAAATTCATTCATTTCATACATCCATTTCACTCGACCTTCCCGTAGAAACGCTTCAGCATGCTAGGATGGCCGAACTTGACAAACTAGATGAGCGAAGGCTCCTTGCCATGGATCACGCACATGCATACCGGCAAAGGATAGCCCGACACTATGAGAAGCATATGAGACCTCGCCACTTCAAAGTGGGAGACCTTGTGCTCAAAATTATCCAATATCGTGGCCCACATCCACTTGGAAAGTGGCGGCCCAAGTGGGATGGCCCTTATGTTGTGCGTGGAACCACCTCGAATAATGCATACTGGCTAATTGATGTTGAGGGAAGAAACTTAGCCGACCTTATGAATGCTCAACTTTTGAAAAAATACCATGTGTAGGGTCTAAGCTAAGCCCTATATTTCGAAAATATTTTGAAAACCTCCTTTTTGAAACTTCGTGAGTAAGGATCAAAGAAAATCATACAACCCTGAATGAGAGACTCGATTGCTTGTGAAAGAGCGGAGTTTTCCAAAACCAATAGGTCACATTTCAAAAATCCTTCTTCTTACAAATGAAGGCCTGATTCAAAATAGCAAGATACTTGCAAGTAGTACGTGCTATTTCTAAATAGGCTGATCTGGGATGAATCGAGTAGATCCTTGGGATAAGTCCTCCCCCGTTTCTCTTCTCTTCCCTAAAAGGAAAACTTGGCAAAAAAGAAAAAGGGAAATCCCTGCAAAGTCTCTTTCCCAAAAGAAAGGTAAATCAAAAGAAAATCGTGTATGCTATGGGAAAGAGGGAATAAAAAAATACTCCCAAAGGGAGACCCTCTACGAAAAAAACAGAAAAACAACCAAAAAGCTCAAAAAGAGCAGTTTTCCACCTCTATGCCTTAAACCACGAGACACTCCAAAAGGGACTGTGGTAAACTCTTTCTCATCCCTGCGACATATCCCAAGGTGAAGAAAGGTTCATTCTAAGGAATCCTAAAGTAAAAATAGGATTTACTTACTTGAGTCGCATCTTGTTTGAGAGTTAGACGTCTAAGTAAGGCATAGGAAATTTGAAATATGGCTTGATTTCGAATAAAACCTCCGCTAGATTAGCGAGTGTTAAGACTCAAATAAAGGGAAAACATGAAAAGCTGAAGTCCTTAGGATTGAAGCTAAAAAGGAGCTTTCCTCTTTCAAAAACGAGTTTAGAAAATCCTCAAACATCGAGCAACATAAGACCAGCTCACTTGGTGCAGTAGGTCTTCATAAGACTCCCTAGTTCGACTATTACATTAAGTCTCTAGGAGACCATACTTCCTAGCATATCATCCCATGCCTCTCATTCATATTCACGCATGAAAGCTTGCATCAATCCCAATTAGGACTAGAACCATGTAGGTAAGTCCCCTTTGGCAAAAATCTCCTCCTACCAGGCTTAAAAGAAAATGTTTTCTAAAAACTGGGACGATCCCATATTCTCAAGGGTAGATTCAGGGAGAAATTAAACAGGGGTGTTGTCGTCTTTGCCATTATCCAAATCACTTTGGATAATGCCAAAGAGGGGCATCTGTAAACACCCCAAAATTCCCCGATTTCATGAAACAAATACCTGGTTTTCAAATCAACCCCAAAAGGGTCATTTTGAGTTTTAAAAACCCAGGAGCTTCCCAAAAGCCTGTAAATACTATTTTGGAACCCCATATCCAATGTGAGTCCTTTAAACTCGGGCTAAGCCCCATTTTTCCAAAAAACCAAAGACAAACAGGTGAAGCAGGGAGGACGACACCTGATCGAGAAGTAGCCCAACAACCAGCCCACGAAGGCCAAAACAAAGGTAGCCTTAGAAATAGGGACAGAAGCCTAAAAGCAACACCTTGGCCTGATAAAAGCTAGGGTCAAAAGGCGAAAAGAAGGTCCAGGCCCGATGTAGAAAGCAAGCCCAGAGCACCTAAAAGCCAAATCAAGCATCCCATCCAAGCAGCATGAATCTGAGCTAGAAATGGCCAAATTAAGCAGAAACGGAGTCTAGAATGGCGAGATGGAGTTCGGACGACAAAGTTGGGGAAAACTCAACACCAGATGGAGTGTTGATGAAGCCAGTGCCCGCACAAAATGTCCACCTCAAAAAGCCAAGAAGGACCATCATGAGAAAATTTGGATTGGATCTGGACCATAAATATCTAGATCCATATCCAAATAGTGTTTGGATTTAGGTCGATCCAAATAGTATTTGGATTTGGATAGGATCCAAATAGTGTTTGGATTGGATAAGATCTGGACCAAAATATCCACATCCATATCCATAAAATTGTTGGATTTGGATCGGATATGGATCTCAAAATATCCGAGATCCAAGATCCAGATCCAAATAGTGTTTGGATCGGACATGGATTCCATGATCCAAACCCAAGACCGATATCCAAGACCCACCTCATTTTCCTATAAATAGGAGTGAGGGGGTCTCCAAGAGTTCACGTGAAATCCAAAGGAAGGAGCTTGGAGGAGAGAGAGGGTATTAAGGTGAGTGCTTAGTGCTTTTTTGATTTTGTTTAGTGGGTTAATTGTGGGTTAAATGAGGGATTAGTGTGAGCTGCACCACCTTGATTAAGGGTTGGATTTGCTTAAACAAGAAGGCTTTGGAGTGGCTGGAAGCTTGAGCACACCCTAACTGACCCTAAAGGTAAGCCCTAATCCACCCTAAACCCATCTCTTCTTAACCCTCTAAATCACCTTAAACCTACACTAACCAACACCACCTAACTACCCCACAACACCCCTAATCCTAATTAAACCAGCCTAAAACCCTAACCGACTTAAACCCCATCACCCAAACCACCTCCCATCGCCTCCCGAACACCCCATGCATACCGTAGTGCGCCCCGCACGCTCCTCGCTCTCGCGCCGCACGCCTCCTTGGTGCCTGTCGCCCTACCACCCGCCTGGCGCCTGTCGCCTTACCACCCGCCTGGCGCCAACCGACTCCTAGCCGACCTTAGCCGACCTACTGTCCCGATCTACCATTAACTCCCTACCACCCTATCACCTCCTAACCGATCTACCACTGCCATAACCCAACTCCACACCCTCAGCACCGCCTTACACTCCCACCTACCTAGAACCGACTCCAACTCCCTTCATCACATCCACCTCCTTATATCCCATCACCTTACACTCCCACACCCCACATCATATCCTAGCCGTGACCTCTAGCCTAACATCCCAACCACCTCACCACACACCCCACCTCACAACCTACCCTTTGTCATAAACCCCCCCACATGCCCTAAGTCCCGCACCTCCCTTGCCTATCCCACTAAAGCCCCTCACCCTACACACCCGTGACCTCCTTGGCCGTAACCCCACAAAACCCCACACAAGCCCGCAACACCTTATCGTGAGCCTCTATTCTCTCAAGCCTTAAACTCCACCAAGCTCAAGCTTGGCCGGCCACTTCACGCCTCAAGCTTCAAGGGGAGCACGTCCTTGGTTGCCCGAAGTGAATCACAAGCCCCAAATATGAGCAAGTGAAGACGGACCAGCTATTTGTAAGTGTCTAAACTTGGTCTCTTACGCTAACTTGCTTTATACTTAATTCAATTCGGATACGGGGTTGTATTAACGGAGCGTTGTCTCCCCCCAGGATGTAATATTGTTGCTTGGCACACGAGATACATACGTGCACTTGAGCTTTAGCTCTTATATCGTACATGATGCACACAAGTGCACTTGAGCTTTAGCTCTTACTCTCGTACACCAAGCACCCACCTACACGATTGAGCCTTCGCTCTTACTCCAAAGACTCTAGTAAGAGTTTCGTGAGTTGTCTTTAAATTTACACACTACACCCACGCGTGCATTGAGCCTTCGCTCTTATCATATATATGTATTTCCATTCAGCTGGGTTGTTACTTTAAGTTGTGTGAGTTGTCATTTAAAATTCTACACTCGCACCCAAAGACACCCGAGCTCTTGCTCAAGCACTCACGCACCTTTTGGCCTCGGCAGCCACTAAGATATAGCCATATCTATATATTTTCAGCTGCGTGAGTTTTCCCCGTTCAGTTGTGTACGTCTTTCAATTCCGGGTTGTTAATTTTCAGTCGTATGAGTTGTATTTCATATATACACAACACACATGCACACGTTGACGACCTTCGGGCTCATATATATATAAGTATTTCCCCGTTCTGCAAGTTAAATTTTAGTCGTGTATGTGAGTTGTCTTTCAATTTATACACTACCCACACACGAACACGTTGGCGACCTTCGGGCCCATATATATATATATATATGTATTTCCCTTTCGCACTTTACATTTAAGTCGAGCGGGGTTTTACATTCAAAGTCATGTGAGTTGTCTTTATATTTATACACAACACACACGCACACATTGAGCCTTTCTGCTGTTATATCTATATCTCCCTTCCGCAATTTTCCTTCAACTATGTCTTTCAATTTCGGGTTTTAAAGTTCAACTGTGTGAGTTGCATTGCATATCCGCCATACTCAGGATAGTGTGCATACTTGCATCAAACGAACCCCGAACAACCCGTGCAAACATGCCAAGACTTAGGCACTTGATGCATACACCTCACACCTATGCCAAGCCTAGAACATCCACCAAAATAGCAGAAATCGAAGCTTAAAACAACAGAAATCAACTAAAACGGAGTCTAGATAGGTGAGGAGGAGTTCGGACGAAAAGGTTGGGGAAGACCCAGCCCAAGACGGAGCGCTGATGAAGCCAGGGCCCGTAGAAATTGTCCATCTCGAAACGCCAAGAAGGACTGAAGAAACGAAAATTTGGATTGGATCTGGACCCAATTATCCAGATCTAGACCCAAATAGTGTTTGGATCGGATTTGGATATCAAAATCCAAATCCAAGATCCGTACCCAAGACCCACCTCATTTGCCTATAAATAGAGGTGAGGGGGTGTCATAAGTTCACGTGAAATCCAAGGGGCTTGGGGAGAGCTTGCATAAAGTAGGTGAGAGAAAATTGGTGTGCTAGATATTTTCAAGTGGGCCATAGCCATGTGGGCTTGATCAAGGGCATGGGTTTAAGCCTTGTATGAACCTAGGCTCAAACCAAAGGGCTACACCAAGTTGAAGGAGGGCTGCACAAGGGTGTCATGGGCAAGGCGTGGTGGATCGGCTCCAAGAGGGAGGTCTCTCAACCTCACCCTAACCTAGCCTAAACCACCTAACCGACCCCCTTAAACCTAACCCTAAACTAGCCTAGACCTAGCCCCTTTCACCTAAACCTAGCCAAACTCCCCCTAACCGACCTAAATCTAAGCCCAACCGAGTGCAGCTGCACTCGGTTTGAACCTACTTTAAAACCCTACCCGACACCCTACCTAGCTCCCGACCATCCTAGCACCATCCCCCTAGACAGCACCCGGCTCCCGCACCTTCCCAACTGTGACCTGCCACCTCCACCCCCTCCCAGTCGAACCCCTTTACACACTTTCCTAGCGCCACCCTTCACCCAGCTACCATCTCCCAGCCACCTTTCAACATCCAGCTCGCTGCAGGCGCACCTGCCGTCTGTCATCCCAGCCGTGACAACCCGCCTGCCCTTTCCCAGCACTTAGCGCAACCCCACTCCCTAGCGCCCCAGCGCCTCGTCCCAACACCTCCCGTGCCATCTGCCTACTGTAAACCCCGCGCCCCAACCATAGCCTGCCGCACCCGCACCCCACTCCCTAGCGCCCCAGCGCCTCGTCCCAACACCTCCCCGCCACCCGCCTGCCCTTTCCCAACTTATCCAGCCGAACCCCCCGCAACCTCACCTTGGTCGTGACATAACCTAACTCCCACCCCATTACCTAGAACCACTTCCCTAGCACCAACCTAACACCTACCTTAGCCAGCCCCACTATAGCCGTGACCCATTACCTTAGCCAACACCCGCCTTGGTCGAACCTAAGTCCCTCCTAAACCAAAACATCCGGCTGCCCCCAAGCACACTCTAAACTCACGTCAAAACCCACCTAAGGAGACCCATCTCTTGGCTGCCAAGGTGGACGAACCCAAGCACGTTGAGAGGAAAAGCCAACCACTTGTAAGTGTTTAAATTTGGTTTTTACCTTATTTCAAATTTAATTCAATTTGACACGGGGTTGTAATAATAGAGTGTAGTCTCCCCCCGAAATGTAATATTTGTGCTTGATACACATTGCACACACGTACGCTTGAGCCATATTGCACTTAGACATACACAAAACACCCATGTGCACTTGAGCCTTTCCGCTCTTAATTGCACACGATTGCACACACATTGAGCCTTTCCGCTCTTAAGCTAAAGTATATATTTCCCTTTGGGTATTTACTTTAGTGAAAGCTATGTGAGTTGCAATTCAATTCGGGTTGTTAGATTCACGTCGTGTGAGTTTGTCATTTAAATTTTACACTCGCACCCAAGAAGTACTTGAGCACTTGCTCCACACTCTCACACACCTTTTGAGCCTTTGTTGCTCATAAGATATAGCATACTTATATATTTTCTAGCTGCGTGAGTTTTACATTCAGTTGTGTACGCACTTACATTTTCGGGTGGTTCAATTCAAGTTGTGTGAGTTGTCTTTCCATTTACACACCAAGAGCACTCACTCACAATTGAGCCTTTCCGCTCTTACCATATACTTATATTTCAATTTCGGCAAGTTCAATTCAAGTCATGTGAGTTTGTCATTTAAATTTCACACTACACACACGCTTGCATTGAGCCTTTACGCTCTTAAGATGTAAGTATATTTCAATTCTGCAATTTACATTCAAGTCGTGTGAGTTGCTTTCAAGTTCGAGTATTTCCCTTAAGCAGTGTGAGTTGCACTTCCATTCGGGTATTTACATTAAGTTGTGTGTGTGAGTTGCTTTCAATTCGAGCCTAGTTCACATCATCATATCAAACCCGAAAAATATTTGTGCACCCTTGCATTCGTGTGTTTTCAAAGAAACCCCGAATTTATGCTCAAACTCACTGAATTTAGGCATCTTGAGAACACACATCTGGCCTAAATAGCTTAAAAGCTCAAAGACTTGGAATCGTCCAGCCCTGTACATAAAACTTGCAAACTTAGGCAAAATTGAGTTTTCAAAACACGTCTCCTTTCAAAGAGTCAAAATTGCTTTATCAACATCTATAAAGCGCTTAAACTGACCCTTGAGCACCGGTTCAAGAAGGTTTAAAGTGAAAAGATCCCGCTTGCTCACAATTACCTTTAAAATGTCAGATATTTCAAAAACTTCGCTAGCTTGAGCAAGCTAGCTGGCATGCCCATAGAAACGATGTAGACGCGAAAGGTTCATTTCCGGCTTCAAAACCAGAAGTGAGAATTTTCGTGCTTACAACGATGTAGGCACGAAAAGATTCATTTTCGGTCTCAAGAACCAGGAGTAAAAGTTTTCATGTTTACAGATTTGGCACACCTGGTGGGACTCGGGTCTTAAAACTTTGATAAAACAAACAAAACTCTACAAAATTTTTCCAAAAGTGTTTAAAAATTTTCGCCTATTTGCATTTATAGGATTTCAAACTTTTGTTGAGTCATGTCTAGTTCAGGCTCCAATGAAGTGACTAGCCGAGCTTCGCGCTCGTCAAGTTCCCTTTCAAAAAGGATTTCAAAATCTCAACTCAAGTGCAAAAAAGAAGAGTTAGAAAACTTGCGTAGGGAATTTGAGGCTAACATTGACGCAAGAATCGACGCCCTTAGCCAAGAGGCTGAGGTGGCCGACTCTTGCTCATCACATGGCGAACCCACCAAAGCCAAGAAAAGACCTACCAAGACCAAAAAACCTAAAGAAACCTCCGCAATGGAGGGGGACCAATACCACGATTCTTTCACACTAAAGGATCGCAAAGCCCTTAACAACTATTGAAGGGGCAAAACAAAGAAAAGAAATCGTACGCCCTGTCTGACTTCCTTCCTTCGGATTATGAAATAGACAGCGACGACGACATACCGAATTTCCACCGGTATGATGGCACGGGGGATCCTAGATTCCACTTGCAACTCTTTTCGCGCAGAGCCCATAAAAAGAAAAGGGACTCTACGAAATGGATTTATTGGTTCCACCTTTCCCTCAAGGGGACTGCTTCAAAATGGCTTCCTTCCTACGACTTAAGCCAGTTTGCTACTTTTGAAGAGTTAGCAAACAGCTTTATGCAAAGATTTTCGCACAACGTGAAAGTAACACCCACATTGAACACCTTGAGGGACACGAAACAAGCTTCGAACGAGGATGTACACGCATTCATCGTTTGATGGAGGTCCCTTCTTGGGCAAATAAAAGAGCCCATCTCCGAAGGATGTGCAGTAATGCTCATCCTCGAAAATTTTAAAACGGAGATAAAAACTCTTCTTTCGTTGCATGAGATTTCTACCTTTCACAAGTTAATAAAAAAGGCTTCCTTGTTTGAAACCAATCTGAAAAAGGGAGTCTATGACGACTTGTGGAAGGGAAAAATTCTTTCCAAAACGAGATTTGAAAAACCCAGAACTTACGGGCCACCCATGGCGGACAAAGGGGCAAAACCCCAAAAGATTGCAAGTGTCCCAGTGGAGTCAAGCCCGGCGGGCACTTTAAAGAAGCTCAAACAAAAAAATAAAAAATTTCAAAAAACTTTTGAAAAATGGGAGTATACCCCACTGGGGCAACCTGTCTCGGAGGTCCTTGACCTCCTACTCGCCCAAGGTCTAGTGGTGGTGCTCCCAAAAATTCCCGAGGGGACCCCACCAAAAGGGAGGTTTTCAAATAGGTATTGCAAGTATCATCGGCTCAAAGGCCATGATATGAACAAATGCTATTCCCTTTTGAATAAAATTGAAAACATGATAGAGCATGGTTGGCTCCAGGTCACTGAAGAACCTGAGCCTGCCCAAGTTGTGCTCAAAGAACCCTTCCCCAATCATGCAAGTACCAGTGGGAAGGGAAAAGAAGTATGTGCTTTCCAACCTCGAAAGGTTTAGTGCATGCATCATATTCTGGATTCACTACTTGTCACACACCACCTTCTCTCATCATATACAAAAAAACCGCCCAAGTAGTGATCTGGGGAGCGCTTAGAGTCCCGCCCCTGGCTAGAGCCATCTTAGAAATTTTAGGTGCTTCAAAGCACAAAAATAGAGCCAACATAGAAGCAAGCCTTAGGCAAAGTGTGGGGGGAGGTGACCAGGTCCAGAAGGATCTATCAACCCCACATCTAGAAAAAAATGCTAAAAAAGTGGTCAGTGTTCCTGGCCCTTCAAAAGTATGCATTCCTAAGGCATTACAAATCATGGACAAAGGTAAAAATGTTTTAACCTCATATGATTTTGAAAATCATCTTTCCAAGATCCCGATAAACATGTTCATCCTAGAGTTAATACAAACTTCTCCTAGGCATAAACTAGTTTTAGAAAAAATCTTAGAAAGAGCCAAGGTTAACTCGAATATAACTCTTGAGTCCTTGTCATTCCTAGTTTCACCCATCTGTGCAAAAATGACAATTGTGTTTTCGGAAGACGAAATCAAAAGACCATATGAAGCCCATAATCAAGCCCTGCATATCAAGGTGGTATTGAATCACCATCCTCTAAACAGGTGCTTAGTTGATGGGGGAGGAGGTCTCAACATCCTTTCGCTACACGTGGCATGTCAAATTGGATTCACCTTGACTTCTGTAAACCCAAGCCCCATCGTTATCACTGGATACGATGGGAATGCATCGAAACCTTTGGGAGCCATAGAGTTACCCATGGAAATAGGGGGCATAACCCACACAGGGGTGTTCCATGTCTTAGACATACACCCCCACTACAACCTACTTCTGGGAAGACCTTGGATACACAACCTTTGTGTTGTGCCATCCACCTTCCATAGGTGTGTAAAAATCCCCCACGAGAACCAAATCGTGGTAATTCTGGGTGAAAGCCATCCACAGCTAAGGGGAGTTCAAAACTTCCCTTGCTTGTCAAGTCAAGAAGCCTATGGGACAAACCCCGTAAAATCCATGGACGAACCATACGAGTTCGTCCCCCTAAACCCTAGGACAGTTGTGTATGTCAAGGGGCAGCCCAAAGTTGGCCCACCAAAAGTCGTGACCATCCTAAGCAAATCCAAACTCCCCATATTTCCAAAATCCCAAAACAAAAGACCCTTCGAGCATGTCATGGATGATAGTAAGTTCCAAGGTCATTCTTTCTACAAAGAGTTTTCTAAAACAAGAAAACCTTGGAACATGCTGCTCAACATGGGCTACATAACCTACCAGAGTTTAGGGAACAAAAACTGGGTGTCTAGAGCCTATCTTTCGAAATCCAAAACCAAATAGGTATGGGATAGGCTACATTCCCACCATACCCCCAAAACCACCACCTACGACCACTTGGGTCAAGGGTGCCCTGGAACCTACTAAAACCGAGACCTATGGCTTAGATCTCTTATTTAGAAACTAATTCATGGCATTTTCTTTGAAAGCCAAAAAAATTACAAATTTTCAAAAACCCAAAAACATTGAAAAATTGCAAAAAAACCAAAAAAAGTGTAATTTGCATTTCTCCAAATGTCTTGTCTTTGCAAAAAACCAAAAAAATAGAAAATACCAAAAACAAAATCGTGTACATACCAACTCCTGGTAAAAACTTGGAAAAAGCCAAGGAATTTGAGGAAAAAGTCGTCTTCATAAAAGGAACAAAATCTTCAAAACTTGCAGAAATTCCAAAACCAAAACCAGGTGTTTTTAAAAAGCATGCATCCAATCCAAATTCCCTAGGATTCAAAATTCTCGAGAATGATCAAAGCACGGAGGAGGATCCCCTTCTCCCTGAGGACGATCAAACCTCTGAGCTTCCCGAGTTTCACAAGATCCTCGATTTAGAAAAACCTTCGAATTCTGTAGGAAGGGATTTTATAGAAATCGACCTAGGGAGTAAATCAAAACCAAAATGTGTTAAGATAGGCACATGTCAGCATGAGCATGAAAAAGCATCATTCATTGCATTCCTGAAAGCCTACATAGACGTTTTTGCATGGACATACGAAGACATGCCGGGTCTAGACCCAAAAATCGTAGAGCATTGTCTTCCCCTAGATTCAGATACAAAACCTATAAAGCAAAAGCTTAGAAAGATCCATCCGAATGTACACTCTCAAGTGAAAGAGGGTTTAGAAGATCTGCTAAAAGCTGGTTTTATAAAACCCATTGCGTATTCTGATTGGCTTTGAAACAGTGTTGTAGTTCGAAAATCCAATGGGAAAATTTGAATTTCCATCGATTTCAGAAATCTGAATAAAGCCACTCCAAAAGATAACTTCCCTTTGCCAAACATTGATTTGATAGTCGATAGCACTACAAATCATGAGATGTTCTCTTTTATGGATGGCTACTCGGGTTATAATCAAATCAAGTTAGCCCCAAGAGATATTGCTTTTACTACACCCTGGGGCACATACTGCTACACGGTTATGCCCTTTGGATTGAAAAACGCCGGGGCCACATACCAAAGAGCCATGACTATGATCTTTCATGATCAAATTCACGAGCTCTTAGAAGTGTATGTGGATGATCTCTTGGTAAAATAAAAAACTCCAGGCACACACATCGAATCTTTGCAAAATGTTTTCGAAAGACTGAGGCTTTACAAAGTGAAACTAAACCCTCAAAAGTGCGTTTTCGGAGTGGAATCAGGTAAGCTTTTAGGTTTTATGGTAAGCCAAAGGAGCATTGAAGTTGACCCCTCTAAGTGTCGAGCCATCATAGACATGTCTCCACCCTCCAACTTAACTCAAATTCGAAGCCTCCAAAGTCGCCTCCAATCGATTAGAAGGTTTATTTGAAACCTCGCAAAGAGATGCGAACCTTTCAACAAGCTTTTGAGAAAAGGGGTGAAATTTGTATGGGACGACGATTGCCAAAAAGTTTTCGAAAGATTAAAAGTGTATTTGGTTAATCCTCCGGTTTTAAAACCTCCAAAGCAAGGAAAACCACTTTTACTTTACATTTCTGTGCATATGAATGCCTTGGGTGCTTTATTAGCTCAATATGATGATGATCTCATAAAGAGTATGCTATTTACTATATTTCGAAAACTCTATTGGCTTATGAAAGAAATTATCAAGCCATGGAGAAAACGTGCTTGGCCTTCGTATTGGCCTGCCAGAAATTTAGGCACTACTTCCTAGATCATGAGATCTGGATAGTGTCTAGGCTTGATCCAATCAAGCACTTATTTGAAAAACCTATCCTCACGGGTAGGCTGGGTAAATGGCAGCTCCTCTTAATGGAGTATGACCTAAAATTCCATCATCAAACCTCCATTAAGGGACAAGCCCTAGCCGACTACGTGGCTGATTTCTCCTTAGAGGATTCATATCCCATACTTGATGAAATGCCCGACGAGGGCATCTTTTTAAACCAATTTCAAAACCATATTTTAGCAAGCTGTTTAAATGAAAATCAAGTGTGGAAAATGCACTTCGATGGGGCAAGAAACCAAAGAGGGGCAGGTGCGGGAGTCATCCTCATATCCCCTGAAAAGGGAGAAATCCCCATTGCTATTTGCCTATATTTTGAATGTTCCAACAATACAGTCGAGTATGAAGCACTCATACAAGGCTTGAAAATTTCGAAAACTCTAGGGGCATCATGCATCGAAGTCTTTGGAAACTCTTTATTTGTCATAAACCAAGTGTTGAAAATTTGAAAAGTCAAAAATGAAAAACTCCTTCCATACCACGAATTGGCCACCAAACTGGTTGATTCGTTCAAATCATATACACTCACACATGTAGGAAGAGAGGACAATGGCATAGTAGATGCCCTCTCATCCTTAGGCTCAGCCCTAAGGGTCGATCCCACCTTGGGAACCCGATCCTTAGAAATATGGCACTCACCCACTCCATCCATTCACGATTTGGAGATTTGCCAAAACGACCAAAATTCCACTGAAAAACCCAGGTTTCAAGACATTAAAGATTTCTTAGAAAATGGAGGATTTTCATAATTCGCTTCATCTAAAGACAACGCTTTCATTCGAAAGATTTCAACCCGATACATAATTTTGGGAGGGATTCTTTGTAAAAAAAAGTTTTACTAGCATCTTATCGACCTTAAGGAGGCTAGGATTATAATGCATGAATTCTACGATGGAGAATGCAGAGGGCATGTAAATGCAAACATGATGACGATGAAAATACTTAGAGCTGGTTACTTTTGGTCCACTTTAAAGCAAGATTGTCATGATCATGCTAGGAAATGTCACCCATGTCAAGTGCATGGACACACCATTCATATCCCATCATCAACCTTGCATTCCGTGGTCAGCCCATGGCCATTCACCATGTGGGCATTTGACATCATAGGACCAATCTTTCCAAATGCATCAAATGGACATAGGTTCATCCTAGCAGCCACCGAGTATTTTTCTAAATGGGTTGAAGCTACCTCCCTGACTAATGTCCAGGGGTAACATGTAGTGGCGTTAATTAAGAAGAATATCTTGGCTCGATTTGGAGTTCCAAGAGACCTAGTGTCTGATAATGGCACCCCCTTCAAGAACGAGAGGACGGTAAAGTTATGTAACACTTATGGCATAACTCATCACTTCTCATCGCCCTACTACCCTCAAGGCAACGGCCAATCCGAAGCCACCAACAAGACCCTCATAAGTATCATTGAGAAAACCTTAGAGAAGGGTAGGACATGGCATGAGAAGCTTGATGAAGCCTTATGGGCTTATAGGACTTCCATCAGAACTCCCACAAACGCCATTCTCCCCATTCATACCAAATTGCATTCATTCCATACATCACTTGCACTCGACCTCCCCCTACAGACGTTTCAGCATGCTAGAATGGTCGAGCTTGATTTATTAGATGAAAGAAGGCTCCTTGCTATGGATCATGCATATGCATACCAGCAAAGGGTAGCCCGACATTATGAAAAGCATATGAAGCCTTGCCACTTCAAAGTGGGAGACCTTGTAATCATCCACCAGCATGGCCCACATCCACTTGAAAAGTAGCGGCCCAAGTGGGATGGTCCTTATGTTGTACGTGGAACCACCACGAACAATGCATACTGGTTAATTGATGTTGAGGGCAGGAATTTAGCAGACCATATGAATGCTCAATATTTAAAAAAATACCATGTGTAGGGTCTGTGCTGAATCCTCTTGTGAAAATATTTTGAGGAAATCTCCTTTGAAACTTCATGAGTAAGGATCAAAGTGGATCGTGTGACCCTGAATAAGGGAATTGATGCTTGTGAAAGAGTGGAGTTTTAAAAAATTGATGGGTTACATTTCAAAAAATCTTCATCTTACAAAGGAAGGCCTTGTTCAATATAGCAAAATACTTGCAAGTAGTACGTGTTATTTCTAAATAGGCTGATCTGGGATGAATCGAGTAGATCATTGGGATAAGTCCTTCCCCTCTTCTCTTCTCTTTCCCAAAAGGAAAATTTGGCAAAAAGCAAAAAGGGAAATCCCTACAAAAGTCGTTTTCGAAAGGAAAGCAGAATTGAGAAGAAAAATCATTCTTCTATGGAAAAGAGGGAATAAAGAGAAAATACTCCCAAAGGGAGACCCTCTATGAAAAGAAAAAGTTGCCAAAAGCTCAAAAGAGCAGTTTTCCACTTCTTTGCCTCAAACCACGGGACGCTTTAGAAGGGACCATGGTAACTCTTTCCCCATCCCTATAATTTATCCCAAGTGAAGAAAGATTCATTTCAAGGAGTCCTAAAGTAAAAATAGGATATGCTTACTTGAATCTCATTTTGTTTGAGAATTAGACGTTGTTGGGTAAGGCGTAGAAATTTTGAAATGCTGCTTGATTTTCTTATAAAACTTCTGCTAGATTAGCAAGCGTTAAGACTCAAGTAAAGGGAAACACGAGAAGCAGAAAATCCTTAGGATTGAAGCTAAAAGGGTCTTCCCTCTCTCAAAAGCGAGTTGAGAAAAACCCCGAACATCGAGCAACATAAGACTAGCTCACTTGATGCAGCAGGTCTTCATAAGACTCCCAAGTTCGACCATTCCATAATTAAGTATCTAAAAAACCATATCTTCTAGCACATCATCCACGTCATTCACTCATATGTGTAAACACCCCAAAATCAAACGAATTTAAAAAACAAACACCTGGTTTGAAACCAGATTCTGGAGCTTTCGAAAACCCAGGAGTTGTAAAGGCTTGAAAATTTTGGTTTAAACCCCGTTCAAATTGAAACTTTCTCAAACATTGGCCAAGTCCCATTTTTGTAAAAACCCAAAATCCAACAGGTGAAGCCTGAATTCAAAAGTAGCCTCAGAAGCAGGTTCAGAAGCCCAAAGAAAGCACCCTGGCCTGATAAAAGCTAGGATCAAAAGGCAAAAGTAAGGCCCAGGCCAAAAGCAAACTACAAGCCCGGAGCACCAAAAGCCAAGCCCAAAGCATCCACCCAATCAGCAGAAATCCAGGCTGGAAACGACGGAAATGAGCTGAAATGAAGTTCAGAAAGGTGAGAAGGAGTTCGGAGGACAAAGTTGGGGAAAACCCAGCACAAGACAGAGCGCTGATAAAGCTAGGGCTCGCACAAAACGTCCATCTCGAAATGCCAAGAAGGACTGAAGAAAAGAAATTTGAACTAGATTTGGACCCAAATATACAGATCCAAATCCAAATAGTGTTTGGATTGGATCTGGATCCCAAATATCCGAGATCCAAGATCCAAACCCAACTAAATATTTGGGTTGGATCTGGATCCCAAAATATTCGAGATCGAAGATCTAGACCCAAATAGTGTTTAGATCGGATCTGGATTCCAAGACCCATATCCAGGACCCATATCCAAGACCCACCTCGTTTGCCTATAAATAGAGGTGAGGGGGTCCCAAATCAAGGGTTCACGTGAATTCAAGAGAGGGCTTGGAGGAGAGAGAATGAAAGAGAGACTTAGCCATGTGGGGTTGATCAAGGGTGTGGGTTAAAACCTTGTATGAACCTAGACCTAGCCAAGGGCTGCAATAAGGTGGGCTTGGAACAAGGAGGAGGCTGCAACCAAGGCGTGGACATGGGCTCGATCAAGGTGGACCAGCTCCAAGAGGTAGGCCTCCTAACCTCACCCTAAACTAGCCTAGGCTCGACCCAACCTAACCTAAACCTAACCCTAAGCCCAGCCCGTGCTGCACCACGGCCACACCCCCTGCACAACACCATACTCACCCTCTAAACCAAACCTAACTGAGTGCCAAGTAAACTCAGTTTTTCTCGACTTAACCAAGACTGCACGCCTCTACCCGGTGCCCCGCGTGCCTGACACTCGAGCGCCCTACTACGGTGCCCTAACGCGCCTAGCGCCCTGCTGCGCCTTGCGCACAACTATCACGCGCGCCCCTGCTACGGCGCCCTAGCGCCACTGTCACACCTGGAACCCCGCTGTTGCCTGCTGCAAGTCGTGCACCCCAGCTCCAGCCACAAACTACCTAAGCCTTCCCATCTAGGCCGTGACCTTCCCCTTAGGGCCGACTAGAGCCAGCCCGCACCATACCCCCTTTGGCCGTGACTTGCCTTAGGGCCATACACCCTAACTATGACTTGCCTTAGCCAGCCACACCCTAACTGTGCCCTACCTTTTGGCCGAACCTAGGCCTTTCCCAAGTCTAAACACCCGAGCTCCAACTCACGCCAATAACCCACCTAGGGAGACCCCTCTTGGCTACCAAGGTGGACAAAAAGCCCAAGCACGAGTGAGAGGAAAAGTCGTCCACTTGTAAGTGTTTAAATTCGGTTTTTACCTTACTCCTTTTAAATTCAATTCAATTTTGATACAGGGTTGTAATAATGGAGCGTGGTCTCCCCCCGAAATGTAATATTGGTGCTTGATACACAAGCACACACATACACTTGAGCCATATTGCTCTTAAAACGTACACAAGACACCCACATGCACTTGAGCCTTTCCGCTCTTAGTTGCACACTATTGTACACACATTTGAGCCTTCCCTCTTACTCTAAAGACTTTAGTGAAAGCCGTGCAATTTCAATTCTGGGTTGTTACATTCATGTCATGTGAGTTTCTCATTTAAATTTCACACTCTCACCCAAGAAGTACGTGAGCACTTGCTCCACACTCTTACGCACCTTTTGAGCCTTTGTTGCTCATAAGATATAGTGTATTTATATACATTCCAGCTGCGTGAGTTTTACATTCAGTTGTGTATGCACTTATATTTCCGGGTGGTTCAATTTCAGTTGTGTGAGTTGTCTTTTCATTTACACACCAAAAGCACTCACTCACATTGAGCCTTTCCGCTCTTATATATCTATATTTCAATTTCAGCAAAGTTCAATTCATGTCGTGTGAGTTTGTCATTTAAATTCTACACTACACACACGCGTGCATTGAGCCTTTTTGCTCTTACTATACTTATATTTCAATTTTGGCAAGTTCAATTTCAGTCGTGTGAGTTGTCTTTCCATTTATACACAACACACACGAACACATTGAGCCTTTCTGCTCTTAAGATATAAGTATATCTCCCTTCCTCAATTTACATTCAAGTCATGTGAGTTGCTTTCAAAGTTCGGGTATTCCCCTTTCAGCTGCGTGAGTTGCACTTACATTCGGGTATTTACTTTAAGTTGTGTGTGTGAGTTGCTTTCAATTCGATCCTAGCTCACATCATATCAAACCCGAAGAGTGTTCGTGTATCCTTGCATTCGCATATTTTCAAAGAGGAAACCCCGAAACTATGCTCCAAACTCGCTAAATTTAGGCCACTTGAAGCACACACATCTGGCCTAAGATAGCTAAAACTCGAGAGACTTGGATTCAAACAACCCCCGTAATAAAAACTGCAATTTAGGCAAACAATCGTCGAAATACTCGCTTTTCTTTCAAAAGTACATGTTTGTTGGAAATCAAAGTTTTCTAAGCGCTTAAAGCGACCCTTGAGCACCGGTTCAAGAAGGTTTCAAGTGAAAAGATCCCGCTTGTCCACAGTCGCCAAAAAGTCAGATATTTCCAAAAATCTTCGCTAGTTTGAGTAAGCTAACTGGCATGCCCTTAAAAGCAACGTAAACTCAAAAAGGTTCATTCACGGCCTCAAAACCAGGAGTGGGAATTTACGTGTCTTACAATGTGCACGCATGGTCATCAAATGCATGATCCCAATTAGGACTAGAACCACATTAGGTAAAGTCCCCTTTGGCAAAAATCCCCTTTTATCGGGCATAAAAAAAAGTTTTTCTCAAAACTGGGACGATCCCATATTCTCGAAGACAAATCCAGAGAGAAAGCAAAAAGGGGTGTTGTCTTCTTTGCCATTATCCAAATAAAATTTGGATAATGCCAAAGAGGGGCATCTGTAAACACCCCAAAATCAATTGATTTCCAAAACAAACACCTGGTTTGTAAAACCATTTCAAAACCAATTTTGAGCTTTCGAAACCCAGGAGTTGTAAAGTTGTAAACTTTTGTCAAGAAATCTTTCAAAATATAGGTTTCTTAAACTCGGGCCAAAACCCAAATTTTCTAAGCAGCCAAATCAAGCAGGTGGAGCCTGATTGAAAAGCAGCTCCAAATAGCAGGTCAAAAGGTAAGAATTCAGCCCAGATTATGAAAATAGGGCCAAAAAGCAAAAGAAGAACCCAGGCCAGAAGCAGACTTCAGCCCTAAGAAATGAAATGCAAAGCCAAAACACCGACAAAGCCATCAGAAATCCAAGCCCAAGCTTGAAATTCTAGAAATCAAACCAAAAACGAAGTCTAGAAGGTGAGAAGACGATCGGCTAAGAAGGTTGGGAAAAACCTAGCCCAAGACAGAAAACTGATGAAGCTAGGGCCCGTGAAAACCGCCCGTCTCAAGATGCCAAGAAGGACTGAAGAAACAAAATTTGGATTAGATCTGGACATAAATATCCAGATCCAGACCCAAATAGTGTTTGGATCAGATTTGGATCATAAAAGCCACATGCACTCGAGCCTTTCCATTCTTAAATTGTACACAAGTACACCCGCGCGCACTTCAGACTTTCCGCTCTTAGGATAAAACCTATATATATTTCAAGTCGTGTGAGTTTACTTTTGTGAAAGTAGAGTTGCACTTTAATTTGTGTGAGTTTACTTTTGTGAAAGTAGAGTCGCATTTCAATTTGTGTGAGTTTACTTTTGTGAAAGTAGAGTCGCATTTCAATTTGTGAGTTTACTTTTTGTGAAAGTAGAGTCGCACTTTAATTTGTGTGAGTTTACTTTTGTGATAGTAGAGTTGCACTTCAATTTGTGTAAGTTTACTTTTGTGAAAGTAGAGTTGCACTTCAATTTGTGTGGGTTTACTTAAAGTCGAGTGAGTTGCAATTTCAATTTGAGTGAGTTCGCATCATCGCTCTCGAAAAACCCAAAAAGGATTTTAGCATCCCTACATTCGCTCACTTCCAAAAGTCCTCAAATCACTCGAACCATGCTGAAATTAGGCCACACATGGCACACACATCAGGCCTAAATAGATAAAACTTACAAGAAAAGTAGGGACGTCCAGCCCCGTAACAAAAAATTGCAAAGAAGGCACGAAATGAATTCGTCAAACACTTATCATTCGAAGTAAACATTTGTTTGAAAAATCGAAGTTTCTAAGCGCTTAAACTGACCCTTGAGTTCAAGAAGGTTTAAAGCGAAAAGAGTCCGCTTGTCTACAATCACCAAAGTCAGAAAATCATTTCAAAAACCTTGGCTAGTTTGAGTAAGCTAGCTAGCATACTTAGGCACGAAAAGGTTTACTTCATGTTCCATAAACTGGGAGTGGAAATTTTCATGTTTACAGATTTGGCACGCCCAGTGGGACTCGGGTCCTAAGCCAACTTCGATCAAACAAAACAAAACTTCGAAAATTTTTTCCAAGAAAAGTGTTTAAACTTTTGCCTGTTTGCACTTATAGGATTTCAAAATTCTGAGTCATGTCGAGTTTAGACTCCAATGAAGTGTCTAGCCGAGCCTCGTGCTCATCAAGTTCTTTTTCGAAAAAAAATTCAAAAACCAATCTCCAAAGCAAAAAAGAAGAGCTCGAAGACTTGCGAAAGGAATTCGAAGCAAAAATCGCCGCCCTTAGCCAAGAGGCCGAGGCAGCTGACTCTTGTTCGTCTCTATAAACATGAAAATTCCCACTCCCGGTTTTATGGAACTCGGAATAAACCTTTTCATGCTTGGAGACACGGAAAAATCCCCGCCTCTGGTTTCTTAGGCCTGAAGCGAATCTTTTCGTGTGTCTAAGTCGTATTTAAGCAAAAGGGCGTGCCAGCTAGCTTGCTTAAGCTAGCGAAGAAATGTTTTGAAATCTGACTTCTATCGGGGCGACTGTGAGCAAGCAAGCTCTTTTCGTCACAGACTTTCTTGCACCGATGCGCAAGGGTCAATCTGTATGCTTAGAAAATCGAGTTTTAGACATGATAGCCTAGGAAAATGTTTGAGGTGTTCGATTTGGGATGATTTGTATGGTTTTCAAGTTTTATTTTCACGTGGATTTGCACGTGCCTATGTCTTTCTTTTTATCCCTTTTCGGGCCAACTAGGTGTGTATGCACACGTGACCTAAGTGGGGGGATTTTGAGCGGGAGTGTGGGGTTTGCTTTGATGCAATATGCGTCCTAACTCGTGGTATGGTGTATATGCAATGCAAACTCACGCTACTCCAAAGGGAAAACCCGAATTGAGAGACAATGCGGAAGGGAAATGACTTAATGTAAATTTGCAAAAAGGAAATTGCAAAAGGGAAATATGGCTATATCTTAAGAGCGGAAAGGCTCAATTGTGCAAGTGTGTGCCATGTATATATGTAAAGACTATGCACACTGCTGAACCTTAAAACCCGAATCTTAAAGACATAGCCGAAAGGGAAATACTTATAATATATATGGGCCTGAAGGTTGCCAACGTGTGCGTGGGTGTTGTGTGTATATTGAAAGACAACTCACACGACTTGTAAATGAAACCCAAATATAAATTGCAATATGGCCTTAACTAAGGTCTTGGGAGTAAGAGCGAAAGCTCAATGTGTGTGAGTGTAGAATTGAAGTACTACGCACACGACATAAATGAAACCCAAATATAATTGCAATAGGCCATGACTAAGGTCTTGGGAGTAAGAGCAAAAGCTCAATGTGTGTGAGTGTAGAATTGAAATACTACGCACACAACTTGAAGTAAAACACCCCAAAACGAATTGCAATAGGCCCTTACTAGGGTCTTGAAAATAAGAGCGAAAGCTCAATGTGTGTGAATGTGGGAATTGAAAGACAACACACACAACTTAAACAAAACACACGCAACTTAAATTATATAAGTATAGCTATATCTTAAGGGCTGATTAGGCCCATGTGTGTGTCAAAATCGTGTGCAGCTAAGAGTAGAATAGGCTCAAGTGCACATGTGTGTGGGTGTGCCAAACCACATTATTACAAGCGGGGAGAGACAACGCTCCATTATTACAACCCCATATCAAATTTAATTAAACATAAGCAAGTCTATAACAAGGACCGAGTTAGGCACTTACGTATAGCTAGTCCGGGTAAGACTTGCTTGCACTTGGGCCTAGAGAGTCGCCTTGGGCTGCAAGAGGGATTTCCTTGGATGGGCGCGGCAAAGGAAGGTGCGGGCTGGGTTTGGCAAAAAGGTGTAGGCGGGTGGTGGCTAAGAATGGAGGGGGAGTGGAGAACAGGTGGTATTGAGATGGGGTACTAACCGGGATGAAGGCTGGCCGAAGGGATGGAGGTGGCGGATGATGGAGTGGTGCTGGCAGGCGGGTGTCAAGATGCAGTCGAGTGGAAGGGATGTTGCAGCCGGTGGCGTGGAGTTGGAGTTGGCCGAAGTGGAGTGGAGTGGAGTGATGTTGCTGGCCGGGTTCCAAGAGGGGAGCAGGTGAGAGAAGAGAGAAAGGGATGAGAGAGGAGAGGAAGGGCTGAACTGCCCAGATTTTTCATGCAAAACCCGCCCCAAGAGGGGGGGGTTTATAGGCTTTTAGTGGGGTCGATTGGGCTGGTATTGGGGGGTCGGTTGGGCAGGTTAGGTGGTAGTGGTTTGGGGATATGGTGGGCTAGATATTTAGGTGGGCCAGATATTTGTCTTGGGTGATTTGGGGATATGGTGTGCTAGGGATTTAGGTGGGTTGGTTTAGTGGTTTAGGGCTTAGCTAGGTGGGTTGGGCTTAGGGTGAGGTTTAGTGGAGTGGGTTAGGTGTTTAGGCTAGGATTAGGGTGAGGTTAGGGGGATTAGGTTAGGTTTAGGGAAGGATTAGGGAAGTGGGTTAGGTGATTAGTCTAGGATTAGGGAAGGATTAGGAAGTAGGTTAGGTGATTAGGCTAGGATTAGGTCGGGATTAGGGGGAAATGGCTAGGTAAGGGGGGTTAGCTTAGGATTAGGGTTAGGAGCATCCCTTTGCATGACCCATGGACCTAGTTGCATCAAGTTGGTGCAGCCCTAGGTTAGGTGTAGGTGCATACAAGCTTAAACCCACACTCATTAGGCTAACCCACATGATTAACCCAAAACTTGACACACAAGTCAAGCTTAACACATGTTCACTCATATTTAATCCCCCCATGCTCTCTCATACCCAAGCTTTCCACGTGATTTTCTTGTGGGCCCCACCTCCATTTATGAGAAGGTGATGTGGGCCATGGATGTGGATATTGGATTGGATCTTTGGATCCAAATCCAAATCCGAATCCACATGTATGTTTGGATTTGGATCTGGATATATATGGTCCAGATCTGATCCAAATATGATTTCTGACTCCTTCAGGGTATGTTCGAAATGAACGGTTTGTGCGGGGCCTGTAGCATCAGTACTCCGTCTTACATTGGGTCTTCGCCAACATGGTCGTTCGCTCCTGTTTTCACCTTCCGGAGATTACTTCAAGTAGTTTGTTAATAACAGGGGCTTGGACGTTCAAGATTCTGGGGATGAATCTGATACGAGAGTTGATGTGCGGGGCCTGTAGCATTAGTACTCCGTCTTACATTGGGTCTTCGCCAACATGGTCGTTCGCTCCTGTTTTCACCTTCCGGAGATTACTTCAAGTAGTTTGTTAATAACAGGGGCTTGGACGTTCAAGATTCTGGGGATGAATCTGATACGAGAGTTGATGTGCCGGGCTCGACATGTGCTCTGGTTCTGGGCTCTCTTTCGCTCTTCTAGTCCTGCTTTCATCAGGCCAAGTCGCTTTGTGGGGTTTCAAAACACCTTTTTAAAGGTTTTAAAACTATATTATACATATTTTAAAACATATATAGTTTAAACATATGTACAGGGTTGCCTGGAAGGCTCCTGGGTTTCTAGACTCAAAATAGCCCTTTGGGGCTTTTTTTGCAAAACCAGGTGTTTTGGGGAAAATCATGGGATTTTGGGGTGTTTACAGATGCCCCTCTTTGGCATTATCCAAATTGCTTTGGATAATGGCAAAGACGACAACACCCCTTTCAATGTCTCCCTAGATCTATCCACGAAAATATGGATCGTCCCAATTTTTAAACAAAATTTCTCTTTTAAAACCCTGGTAGGAGGCGATATCACGCCAAAGGGATCTACATGGGATCTGGTCCTAAATGGGATCATGTTATGCAAGTGTCCATGCGTGGATATGCAGATGCATGACATGGGTGGGGTGCCAAGAGTGGCGACCTCCTAGAGACCGGATGACATGGTCGAACTCTTGAGACTTACGAAGGCCTGCTGCTCCAAATGAGTAGACCCTATGTTGTTCGATGTTCAATTTTTCAAAATCTATTTACAAAAGGGAACACTGCTTTGAGCCTCGATCCTAAGGATCTCGAGCTCTTCGTGTTTGCCTTTGCTTGAGTCATGACACTCGCTAATCTAGCAGAGGTTTTATAAGAAAACAAGCTATATTTCAAGATTCCTACGTCTTACTCGAAACGTCGAATTCTCAAACAAAATGAAATTCAAGTAAGTAAATCCTATTTTTACTTTAGGATTCCTCGAAATGAACCATGTTTATACTTGGGATAAGCCAGGGATGGGAAAGAGATTCCACGGTCCCTTCTGAAGCGTCCCGTGGTTTAAGGCATAGAAGGCGGAAAACTGCTCTTTTTGAGCTTTTTGGCCTCTTTTTTCTTTTTTCCATAGAGGGTCTCCTTTTGGGAGTATTTTTTCTTTAATCCCTCTTTTTCATAAGAGAATCGATTTTTCTTTTTGATTCTGGTTTCTTTCTTTTGGAAAGAGACTTTGGATGGGAAATTCCCTTTATTTTGGCCACGTTTTCCTTTTGGAAGGAGAAGAGAAGAGGGGAGGACTTATCCCAAGGTCACACTCGATCCATTCCAGATCAGCCTATTTAGAAATAGCACGTACTACTTGCAAGTATCTTGCTATATTGAACTAGGCCTTTCTTTGTAAGAAGAAGGATTTTGAAATGTAACCACGCGTTTGGAAGACTCTACTCTTTCACAAGTGCGAATTCTCTAACTCAGGGTCACACAATTTGCCTTTGAACCTTACTTTCGAAGTTTCAAAGCAGCTATCCCTAAAGGTTTTCAAAAATGGAAATTTAACCTAAATCCTACACATAATACTTCTTTAAGTATTGAATGTTGATAGGATCTGCTAAATTCCTACCTTCTACATCGATCAACCAATATGAGTTGTTCGTGGTGGTTGCACGTACAACATAGGGTCCATCCCACTTGGGGCGCCACTTTCCAAGTGGATGTGGGCCACGATAGTGGATGATTTTCAAAACCAGATCCCCCACTTCAAAGTGGCGAGGTCTCATGTGTTTGCCATAATGTCGAGCTATCCTTTGCCGGTATGCATGAGCATGATCCATAGCAAGGAGTCGCCTCTCATCTAGCAAATCTAGTTCGGCCATCCTAGCATGCTGAAGCGTCTCTAGGGGGAGGTCGAGTGCGATGGATGTAAGGAATGAGTGTAGTTGCGTATGAATGGGAAGAATGGCGTTTGTGCCATAGACCAATTCGAATGGTGTGGCATTCGTGGGAGTTCGGATGGAAGTCTTATAATCTCATAAGGCTTCATCCAGCTTCTCGTGCCTTCTCTAATGTCTTCTCAATTATACTAATGAGAGTCTTATTCGTGGCTTTAGCTTGGCCGTTGCCTTGAGGGTAGTAGGGCAAGGAGAAGTGGTGAGTTATGCCATACGTGTTGCACAACTTAACCATCCGCTCGTTTTTGAATGGGGTGCCATTATCGGACACAAGGTCTCGTGGAACCCCAAATCGAGCCAAGATATTCCTCCTAATGAAATCCACCACATGTTGCCCCTGTACGTTGGTCAGGGAGATGGCTTCCACCCACTTGGAGAAATACTCAATGGCTGCTAAAATGAATCTATGCCCATTCGATGCCTTTGGAAAGATCGGGCCTACGATATCAAACTCCCACATGGTAAATGGCCAGGGGCTGACCACAAAATGTAATGAAGATGAGGGGATATGAATGGCGTGGCCATGCACTTGACATGGATGACACTTCCTAACATGATCGTGACAATCCTTTTTCAGGGTGGACGAAAAATAGCCCGTTCTAAGTATTTTCATTGCCATCATGTTGGCATTAACATGACCTCCACATTCTCCATCGTTTAACTCATGCATAACAATCCTAGCCTCCTCTAGATCGACACATCTTAGTAGGATGCCGGTAAAGCTTTTTTTATACAGAACCCCACCTAAAATGGTGTATCGGGTTGAAATTTTATGGATGAATGCCTTATCTTTGGATGTGGCATCCTCGGTGAATCCCCCATTTTCTAGAAAACATTTGATGTCGTAAAACCAAGGTTTTTCAACAGAATCTGGGTTACTTTTGCAAATATCCAAATCGTGTGTGGATGCGTTGGGAGCATGCCATATCTCTAAGGATCGAGTTCCTGAAATGGGATCGACCTTTAGGGTTGAACCCAAGGAGGAGAGGGCGTCGGCAATGCCATTATCCTCTCTTCCTATGTGTGTGAGTTTACACGATTGGAATGACTCAACCAATCGAGTGGCCAACTCGTGATATGGAAGTAGTTTTTCATTACGTACTTGCCAAATTTTCAAAACCTGGTTTATAACAAGGAGTGAATCTCCAAAGACCTCGATGCACGATGCCCCTAGAGTTTTCGAAACTCTTAAGCCTTGTATGAGTGTTTCATACTCAGCTATGTTGTTGGAACATTCAAAATCTAGGCGGATTGCGATGGGAATCTCGCCCTTTTCAAGGGATATGAGGATGACCCCAGTGGTCCCTCGTTGGTTTCGAGCCCCATCGAAGTGCATTTTCCACACTTGGTTTTCGAAAGAGTTTGCCAAAATGTGGTTTTGAAAATGGTTTTGCAATATGCCTGCATCAGGCATTTCATCAAGTGTGGGATATGCATCCTCCAGGGGGAACTCAGTCACGTAGTCAGCCAGGGCTTGCCCCTTAATGGAGATCTGGTGATGGTATTTCATGTCATACTCCATTAGAAGGAGCTGCCATTTGCCCAATCTACTAGTGCTTGATTGGATCAAGCTTGGAGACTATCCAGATCTCATGATCTAGGAAATAGTGTCAAAATTTTTGGCAGGCCCAGACTAGGGCCAAGCACGTCTTCTCCATGGCTTGATAATTCCTTTCGTAAGCCAAGAGAGTTTTTGAAATATAATAGATGGCATACTCCTTATGGGTGTCATCCTCGTATTGAGCTAATAGAGCTCCCAAAGCATTCACATGCACGGAAATATAGAGTAAAAGAGGTTTTCCTTGCTTTGGAGGATTCAAAACGGGGGGATTAACTAGATATGCCGTTAGTCTCCCGAAGGACTTCCGGCAGTCGTCATCCCATGAAAATTTCATGCCCTTCCTCAACAGTTTATTGAAGGGTTCGCTTCTAGTCGCCAGGTGTGATATAAACCAGCGAATGGATTGTAATCGACCCTGGAGGCTACGAATTTGTGTGAGATTGGAGGGTGGAGCCATGTCTATGATGGCTCGACACTTAGAGGGGTCGACTTCTATACCCCTTTGGCTTACCATAAAGCCTAGAAGTTTTCCAGACTCTACTCCGAATACACATTTTTTAGGGTTTAGCTTTACTTTGTAAAGTCTAAGCCTTTCGAAAATCTTTTGCAAACATTCGATATGAGTGCATCGGGTTTTGGATTTTACCAAGAGATCATCTACATACACCTCTACGAGCTCATGAATCTGATCATGGAAGATCGTGGTCATGGCTCTCTAGTATGTTGCGCCGGCATTTTTCAAACCAAAGGGCATGACTGTATAGCAGTACGTGCCCCACGGGGTCTTACCCTAATCTCGTGGACTTAATTTAATTTGGTTATACCCTGAATATCCATCCATAAATGAAAACATCTCGTGATTTGTAGTACTATCGACTATAAAATCTATGTTTGGTAAAGGATAATTATCCTTTGGAGTAGCTTTATTCAGGTTTCTGAAATCGATGCATATTCGAATCTTCCCATTGGTTTTTCGAACCACAACGATGTTTGATAACCAATTAGAATACGCAATAGGTTTTATAAATCCGGCTTTTAGCAGATCTTCTACACCCTCTTTGACTTGTGCGTGTACATTCAGATGTATTTTCCTAAGCTTCTGCTTTATGGGTTTTGTAAACACCCCGAATTTTCCAAAAATCAAAAACTCTCAAAAACACAAAAAGCTCGTTTGAGACAAAATGACAACCCATTTTAAAATGTGAAAACAGGTACAAAAGGCAAAAGGAAAGCCCCAGCAAGAAGAGAAAATCAAGCCCGGAGTCTCAAAAGCCACCCCCTGTTCAAAAATGGAAGAAAAAAGTGCCCGTTCGGAGAAAAGCCCGACAAAAGGGTAAAAATATAATTTGGGTCAAAGAAAAAGCGCAAAGCAGCTCTAAAATGCAGAAAGAAGCCCAGTACCTTAGGAAGTTGACAGAAGTCCGAGACACGTCCCGTCATAATGAAAAACGAAATCCGTGCGGCAATCTGAGTTTGGTATCAACAGGAACCGGCCAAAGACCAAAACTGCGGACCGAAACGATGACCCAGGCCAGAGTTGGCGTCCGATGAATCAAAGCCCGCTCGAAACCAACGGTGAAAAGCACCAGAAAGGACTAGAAAACCAAGGAGCAGAAGAAAAGTCTGGATTGGGTCTGGACCCAAAAATATCCAGATCCAAATCCAAATAGTATTTGGATTGGATCTGGATCTCAAAATATCCAAGATCCAAGATCCAAACCCAAATAAATATTTGATCTGGATCTCAAAATATCCGAGATCCAGATTCACATAGAGTTTGGATTGGATCCGGATAGCCAGACCCAAATCCAAGACCCAAGATCCAAGATCCAATTAAAACCTCTATAAATAGAGGTGCTGGGCTTGAAAATTGCTGGGACGTGAGGCTCAAAGGGGAGAGGCCTTCACGTGAAAATAAAGGGGGGAGGAGAGAGAAGAGGCCTTATTGGCCAAGGTGAGTTTGGTTTGAGAGTTTGGGTTGGCTCATGGAGCCAAGGGCTGCACCAACCAAGGAACGTCCCCTACAAGCTGGCTGGGAGCATGGCGTGGTGGAGCTTGGCAGCTTGGAGCGGTGTTGCAACCAAGGTAGGTCCCCTAAGCCCTAACCTAACCCCTCTTCCCTAACCTCTCTAGACCACCCATCCTAGCCAAACCTGCCCCTAAAACCGCCACCAAAACAGCCAAGTCCTGGCCGTTTTTCACCAAGTCTCGTACCTAAGACCACCACCTAAACTCTACCCTAAACAACCTCCATAAACCACCTAAAGTTCGGCCAAGTGTTGGCCGAACTTCCATTTGAAACTACCTAGCTCGAGCCACCTTGGCTCGAGCCTTTTTCCTAAGATCCGCGGCCTGCTTGCAGGCCGTGTCCCACACTTTCTACCTAAATTTTTGGCCTGCCTTGAGGCAGGACATCTACCCTAAAAACCACCCAGCCACCGGCTGGGTTTTTCCTCCCCCACCCACCTAAAACAGCCCGGCCAAAGGTGGTCGGGCTTCCTTGCTTTTTAGCCAAAAACCTGGCCTGCCCTAAAGGTAGGCCATCTACCTTTTAAACCAGCCCCTAACCCAGGCCGTGGTCCCTTACCAAAGACGCAAGACAACCCCTAAGCTCACCTTAGCCCTCGCCTAGAACCCAGCCCAAACTCTATCCTAAACCCCCCCTACTTGTGCCACCTTGGCTCGAGTTTCACAAGACCTAAACCGTGACTAGCCTAGGACAGCCAACACCTAACCTAGGACTCATCCCCAACTCTACCCTAAACCAAGTTCACTCGAGCCACCTTTGGCTCAAGTCACACAAGTAAACCTAAGGCCAAGTGTTGGCCGAACCCTAGAGGAAATCACTTCACTCGAGCCACCTTGGCTCGAGTTTCACAAGACCAAAACCAAGGCCAAATGCTGGCCTAATCCTAAGTCAAAAACCATACCTAAACCAAGGCAAATGCTGGCCTAATCCTAAGTCAAAAACCATACCTAAACCCAAGGCCAAAGGTTGGCCGAATTCCACACAAAAACCCTATAACTTGAGCCAAGGTGGCTCGAGTCTTACCTTGCCCAAACCGGCCCCAAGTAGACCCAAACCCATTGTAGCTTGCAGCTCTCGGAACTCCAAGTCTCTCCAAGCTCTCAAGCTCTCCGGCTTCGCTCCCACATGCCCCGGACTCCATAAGAAGAAGGTGGATTCGCCCCTTGTACGATCCTAACTCAAAAGGCTGGAATGTGTAAGTTGATTTCGATATATATCAAATCCCTTTCCATTCAATTCAATTCGTCATATGGGGTTGTAATAACAGAGCTTGTCTTCCCCTGGATGTAATATATGTGCTTGATGCAAAACACACACACGTACACTCAAGCCTTTCCGCTCTTATCTGCACACTTTCGCACACAAACGGGCCTCAACAGCCCATAGGATATAGCCCTATTTATATACATTCAGTTGGTTTTTAAGGTTCAAGTCGTGTGAGTTGTCTTTCATTTTATACACTCAAAGCGCTCACTCACATTGAGCCTTTCCGCTCTTACGTATATATACGTATTTCCCTTTCAGTTGGGTTTTAAATTCAAGTTGCGTGAGTTGCCTTTTAATTTATACACTCAAAGCACTCACTCACATTGAGCCTTCTCGCTCTTATATATATCTATATCTCCCCTCTGTTGCGTTTTACGGTTCAGTTGCGTGTGTTGCATTCCAATTTATACACAACACCCACGCACACATTGAGCCTTTCTGCTCTTAAGATATAGCTATATTTAAATTTCTGTAATTTACATTCAAGTCGTGTGAGTTGCATTCAATTTGGGTTTTCCCTTCTGCTAAGTCTTTAAATTTTGGGTTTTACATTCAAGTTGTGTGAGTTGCATTACATACTCGCCATACTCGAGCTAGAGTGCATACCTGCATCGAAAAAACCCGAACAAAACGTGCAAACACGCCTAAGTGGATAAAATGGAAAGACTTAGGGTCGCCCAAATCAAAAACTCGCCAAGTGCATGATTTCAAAAGGATTTTCAAACACCTGTTTATTCAAAAATCGATTTTGAGTTTTAGCTTGTTTCAAACGAAGTCTCTAAGCGTACAGACTGACCCTTGCGCGTCGGTGCAAGAAGGTCTGCGACGAAAAGATCCGCTTGCCTGCAATCGCCTTTCAAAAGTCAAATATTTCAAAACTACTTCGCTAGTTTGAGTAAGCTAGCTGGCACGCCCTAAAAGCGACATAAGCACGAAAAGATTCGCTCCAGGCCTAAGAAACTCGGAGTCGAAGATTTTCCGTGTCTACAGATTTTGGCACGCCCGGTGGGACTCGGGACTTAAATTGATTTCAAACAAACAAGTTACACTCAAAATTTTAGAAAAAAAAAGGTGTTTTCCAAAAATCGTGCATACTTAGAAAAGTTGCAGAAAATGGAGCGAAAACCAAAATCCTCGTCGAGTAAATCAAAAGCGGTTTTCAAAACAGCCAAAGAACGAGAAGCGCTAGCTAATATACGGGCGATTTTCAAAAGAATGGAAGTTTTAAGCGAGGAGCTTAAAACCCATAAATCCCGTAGCAGCTCTTCTTGGGCACACAAAAATTGTGAAAAGAAAACCAATTTCAAAATCGATGAAGGAATTAAGGTAAAAGGCCAAACCCTAGAAAAGGGCGAGACTTCCACTCCCACAAATCCAAAATTCGAAAATTCCAAAGAAAATTCAAAAAACGTTGTTTTTGTTTCAAAAAATCTTGAAAAATTTCAAAAAGACAAAAAAATTGAAAAATCAAACTTTGAAATTTCGAAAAATTCAAGTGAAATTCCCAAGTCTAGGCACACACACACAATGGGACATAAAACCCACACCCCACAAAGTGACGAGAGTGAAAAACAGGTACGTTTCGAAAAGGAACGCCTCGTGAAACCCCGGGGGCTAAAAACAGAGTTACCCGGGAAACGGCCTGCTCTCACCCTGAAAAGGTAGACAAGCCACAAAGAGGTATGCCTCAAACCCATCCTTCTCAAAACTCTCTTCTTCATATAGGGTCGTCAGATGCATTGGATAACCCCTCTGCACACACAAACCCACGAAATGTGTCTAAGTTAGAGAATTTTCAAGGTGTGCCAAATATCCCACACCAGCCAAAAGAATTTCAAAAACAAAAACAAAAAGAAGTTGAAAAAATGGTAGACATGGAGACCCCTAATGCATGCATCGACATCTTAGGAGCTCATAACCCTGCCATAGAAAAACCCATTTCTTCGAGCCTAGTCTTGTACCCTGGAACCAAGATTAGAGCTTTGAAACAAAAAAATCCATCCCTAGGGGCACCACGAGTTGAACCTAGGGAGCAAGTCAAAAAATTCGAGGGAGCAAGCTTGTCTTCCCTCGAAGAAAAATTCTCCCAAATACAGGTTGTGTGGAAGCTCAAGTCTTCCATCACCTTGCAATATCCAAAGTTCCTCAAGGAACCAAGCATGGCTTTCCTTAAGGACAAAATCTCCCAAAACTGGGATGCGTGGAAGCCCAAGTCTTCCATCACCCCAAAATATCCAAAACTTCTCAAAGGACCAAGCACGGTTTACTTTGAGAAACAAACCTCCCAAACCAGGGTTGCATGGAAGCCCAAGTCTTCCATCGCCCCAGAATCCAAAATCCCAAAATCCAAAAGGGTATATATCCCCGACATGGATGATTCCCTGTTCTAAGGCCATGATTTATACAAAAACTTTTCAAAAAACAAGAAGTCTTGGAACATGATTCTGAATATGGGATATAAGCCCTACCAGGGCTTGGGACCCAAAACCAAGGTAGGCTCGAACCTGTCCTACCTCAGGCCAATCGACAAAAGTATGGATTGGGCTACAGCCCACCCATACCCCCAAAGTCGCCACCTAAGACCATATGGGTCAAGGGTGCCCTGTAGAACCTCTAAAACCCAAAAACCATGTCTTAGACCTGTTGATTAGAGTCTGATTCATATATGTTTTCTTTATAGGTTCATGGGAAAATCCCTCCTTTTGAAAAAGCCAAAAAAATCAGATATTTGCCAAAAACCAAAAAAAATTGAAAACCCAAAACAAAATCTCAAAAACATTTGGAAAAATGAAAATTCCAAAAAGAAATTTGTTTTAAAGCCTTTGGCCATGTACAAAGTCCATTTTCGAAGATTGTAAAAATGCTTTTCGAAAATTGTATATAACTCCCGAAAACCCAAAAATCCAAAAAGTTAGGTCTTGAACACCCTTTTGCCTAGAGCTTTTTCAAAACAGAAAAACTCGAGAATCACCAAAGCAGGAAGGAATAAACACCTCCAAGCTTCCTGAAATTCGCAAAATCCTTGACTTGTAGAAAGATTGGGGATTTTTAGAAACAAGCCTAACCCATAGTGTGTGCATAAGCATCATGCATCACACTCTGAAATCATTCATGTGAATCGAGTCTAGACATCATCTTAGAACTCGAATTCATGGTTTTGTAAAACCAAAGGGGCAATGAAAGTCGACCCCCTAAGTATCGAGCCTTCGTAGACAGGTCTCCCTATGAATCAAATCCAACACATTCAAGGCAAATTTCAAAAGAAATGAGAATCTCGAAAAAGGGTTATCATTTCACAAAAGCCGTTTCAAAATTCTTTTGATAAAAACCTTCCATGCTTTGCAAATCCTGCATTGTTTGCTTGACTTGATCAAATGAAGATGTTGTTCATACTAAATGTGCCATACATTTTGAAAACTCTATTGGCATATGACAAGAATCACTAAGCCAAAAGAAAAATCGTGCTTAGCCTTCCTGTAGGCTTTCAAAATTCGAGACATCATCTCCCATGTTATGGAAAGGGGAATGATGTTCATTAAAGCACTCATTTTTAAAATCCTATCTCAACAGGTAGGCAAAATGGCAGCCCCTTTCAACAGAGTATGAGTTCAAAACTCAAGACTCAATTAAAGGACAAGCCCTGTATCGTGTGGCTGAAGTGCCTCTGTAAGACACATTCCCCATACTTGATCAAATGCCCCATGAAGGCACGAATTTTCAAAATGAATTCCAAAAACCCTGCTTGACCAAAATCAAGTATAGGAAACATATTTCAAATCAAAAGGGCAGGTATGAAACCATCCTCATATAAAAGGAAGGATTTCCCAAAAATTGCTTTCTCAAAAGGGATCAAAATTTCAAAAATTTAACCCTACATATACTTCGAAATGAAAGATTTTCAAAACTTGAGGTTTATATGAAAACCTTGATTGTGTTGGGATAAAGAACATGAATCTCATGATGAAATATGAAGACCATGTCAAAACTAAAACCTGATGGCCATGACGATCACTTAGGGCTGGTTATGTTTTCCATCCTTGAGCAAAAAGTATCATGATCATGTTAGGAAAATCGTGGAAGTGCATGGACATGAACATACCATTGTCCATCCATAATCCTTTTGAAAAGCCATGGCCCTTCACCATGTGGCCATGCGAAATTTCTCTCAAGCTAGGGGCATTTTTAAATATAGCCCCTAGACACCTTCCATGAAGAAACGAATTTCATAGAATGCATCTCCTTCTTGACTTGTGAGATACATTTCATATATTCACTCTTGCATAAAATCGTGTATTTCCATTTTGAGTCACATGGAGTGCATAGCATCATATCACCCCAAAGAAAGCCCAAGAGGTGGGCAAACCTGAGTAGAAATGTCCCCATGTCTTCGAAAAGGGCAACAAAAATCGAAAATTTGTTGATGTTGTGGGTAGAAATTAGCAAAACTTGAAAAATGCCCGAATATTCATAAGGGTTTATGTTAAATTCCTTTTTTGAAAAGATTTTGAAAAAATCGAACTCCTTTGAAACTTCTTGAAAGAATGATCGAAGTTGATTATATAACCCTGAATGGAAGAATTTATACTTTTCGAAAGGTAGAGTCTTCCAAAAAAATTTGGCGATATTTCAAAGAACCCTGGCTTACAAGATTAAGCCTTGTTCAAAATATCAAAATATTTTCAAATATCAGATGCTATTAAGAAATAGGAGGATCTCGTTTGAATTGAGTAACCAAAGGGATAAGCCTTCCCCCATTCTACTTTCTCTCCAAAAAGGAAAATTGGTTGTGTTCAAAAGAAAAAAAGAAAAAATCGAGAATACAAAAACTCCTCCGAAAGTGGTCTTCCCTTCATAAACAGGGAATACAAAAACTCCTCCTAAAGAGGTCTTCTCGTTTCAAAAGAAAAATGAGATATAAAAACACTCCTCCCAAAGAGGTCTTCCCTTCATAAACAGGGAATACAAAAACTCCTCCAAAGAGTTGCTCTCCTTTAAAGAAAAGAGGGATTAATGAAAAAATACTCCCAAAGGGAGATCCTCTGTGAAAAACAGAAATAAAAAGCCAAAGCTCAAAGAGCTATTTTTCCGACTCTTTGCCTAAAACCACGAGACGCTTCAGAAGGGACCGTGGTATCTCTTTCCCATATCCCTACGGCTTATCCCCGAGAAAAAAGGTTCAAATTTGCGAAAATCCTAAAGTACGAATAAAATCAGCTTATTTGGATTTCATTTTGTTTGAGAACTCGACTCTGTTTGCTAGGAAATGGAACTTTGAAATGTTTTCCAAGTTTTCCTACCCAAAAACCTCTACTGAGTAGCAAGTATTGAAACCCGAATGAAGGGAAGTATGAAAAACGGAAGTCCTTTTCGATACAAGCTAAAAGGAGTTCATTTTCAAAAAGAAAATTTTCAAAAAAAAACCCACGAATGTAAAAAAGACAAGGGTAGAACCTGTTTGGAGCAAACAGCCTCAAAAGGCCCTCTCCAAAAGCTCGAAAACCCGAAAACGTCTAGAAGACTTGGGTAAAACCTACTCGGAGCAGCCTGCCTCAAAAGGCACTCTTCGGGCTCAAAAAATCCCAAAAACAAAATGTTTTCTCATGCATCCATCAAAAAAAAAAAAATCGTCCATGCATGATCATACATAGGAAAACCTAGGAAAAGTCCCCTTTTGCTAAAAATCCTCACCTGTGGTAAAAGAAAACAGGGTTTTGCGAAATAAAAATGGTGTATTCTCGAGAAAATTTGAGAGAAAAACCAAAATGGGGTGTTATCTTCTTCGCCATTATCCAAATCAATTTGGATAATGCCAAAGAGGGGCATCTGTAAACACCCCAAATTTTTTAAAAATCAAAAACTCTCAAAAACACAAAAAGCTCGTTTGAGCCAAAACAACAACCCGTTTTGAAATGTGAAAACAGGTACAAAAGGCAAAAGGAAAGCCCCAGCAAGAAGAGAAAATCAAGCCCGGAGTCTCAAAAGCCACCCCCTGTTCAAAAACGAAAGAAAAAAGTGCCCGTTCGGAGAAAAGCCCGACAGAAGGGTAAAAATGTAATTTGGGTCAAAGAAAAAGCGCAAAGCAGCTCCAAAATGCAGAAAGAAGCCCAGTACCTGAGGAAGTCGATAGAAGCCCGAGACACGTCCCATCAGAACGAAGAACGGAATCCATGCGGTAATCTAAGTTTGGTATCAACAAGAACCGGCCAAAAACCAAAACGGCGAAACGAAACGAACGCAAAAAAAGTCCTGAAAAGCAGAACACCGGTTGGAAGAAAGACTTGGGGAAGACCCAGGCAGAGTTGGGCGTCCAATGAATCAAAGCCCGCTCGAAACCGACGGTGAAAAGCATTAGAAAGGACCAGAAAACCAAGGAGCAGAAGAAAAGTCTGGATTGGGTCTGGACCCAAAAATATCCAGATCCAAATCCAAATAGTATTTGGATTGGATCTGGATCTCAAAATATCCAAGATCCGAGATCCAAACCCAAATAAATATTTGATCTGGATCTCAAAATATCCGAGATCCAGATCCACATAGAGTTTGGATTGGATCTGGATCTCAAAATATCCGAGATCCAAACACAAATAAATATTTGATCTGGATCTCAAAATATCTGAGATACGCGATCCAGATCCACATAGAGTTTGGATTGGATCCAGATAGCCAGACCCAAATCCAAGACCCAAGATCCAAGATCCAATTAAAACCTCTATAAATAGAGGTGCTGGGCTTGAAAATTGCTGGGACGTGATGCTCGAAGGGGAGAGGCCTTCACGTGAAAATAAAGGGGGGAGGAGAGAGAAGAGGCCTTATTGGCCAAGGTGAGTTTGGGTTGGCTCATGGAGCCAAGGGCTGTAGCAACCAAGGAACGTCCCCTACAAGCTGGCTGGGAGCATGGCATGGTGGATTTTGGCGGCTTGAGCGGCGGCTTGGAGCGGTGTTGCAACCAAGGTAGATCCCCTAAGCCCTAACCTAACCCCTCTTCCCTAACCTCTCTAGACCACCCATCCTAGCCAAACCTGCCCCTAAAACCGCCACCAAAACCGCCAAGTCCTGGCCGTTTTTCACCAAGTCTCCTACCTAAGACCACCACCTAAACTCTACCCTAAACAGCACCCTAAACAACCTCCCTAAACCACCTAAAGTTCGGCCAAGTGCTGGCCGAACTTCCCTTTGAAACTACCTAGCTCGAGCCACCTTGGCTAGAGCCTTTTTCCTAAGGCCCACGGCCTGCAAGGCAGGCCGTGTCCCACACTTTCTACCTAAATTTTTGGCCTTCCTTGAGGCAGGCCATCTACCCTAAAAACCACCCAACCACCGGCTGGGTTTTTCCTCCCCCACCCACCTAAAACAGCCCAGGCCATCTACCTTTTAAACTAGCCCCTAACCCAGGCCGTGGTCCCTTACCAAAGACCCAAGACAACTCGTAAGCTCACCTTGGCCCTCGCCTAGAACCCAGCCCAAACTCTATCCTAAAACCCCCCTACTCGAGCCACCTTGGCTCGAGTTTCACAAGACCTAAACCGTTAGTAGCCTAGGACAGCCAACACCTAAACTAGGACTCAGCCCCAACTCTACCCTAAACCAAGTTCACTCGAGCCACCTTTGGCTCGAGTCACACAAGTAAACCTAAGTTCAAGTGTTGGCCGAACCCTATAGGAAATCACTTCACTCGAGCCACCTTGGCTCGAGTTTCACAAGACCAAAACCAAGGCCAATTGCTGGCCTAATCCTAAGTCAAAAACCATACCTAAACCAAGGCCAAATGCTGGCCTAATCCTAAGTCAAAAACCATACCTAAACCCAAGGCCAAAGGTTGGCCGAATTCCACACAAAAACCCTATAACTCGAGCCAAGGTGGCTCGAGTCTTACCTTGCCCAAACCGGCCCCAAGTAGACCCAAACCCATTGTAGCTTGCAGCTCTCGGAACTCCAAGTCTCTCCAAGCTCTCAAGCTCTCCGGCTTCGCTTCCACATGCCCCGGACTCCATAAGAAGAAGGTGGATTCGCCCCTTGTACGATCCTAACTCAAAAGGCTGGAATGTGTAAGTTGATTTCGATATATCAAATCCCTTTCCATTCAATTCAATTCGTCATATGGGGTTGTAATAACGGAGCTTGTCTTCCCCGGATGTAATATATGTGCTTGATGCAAAACACACACACGTACACTCGAGCCTTTCCGCTCTTATCTGCACACTTTCGCACACAAACGGGCCTCAACAGCCCATAGGATATAGCCCTATTTATATACATTCAGTTGGGTTTTAAGGTTCAAGTCGTGTGAGTTGTCTTTCATTTTATACACTCAAAGCACTCACTCACATTGAGCCTTTCCGCTCTTACGTATATATACGTATTTCCCTTTCAGCTGGGTTTTAAATTCAAGTTGTGTGAGTTGCCTTTCAATTTATACATGTAGACGCAGAAAGTTTCCGCTCCTAGTTCTTAGGCCTGAAGCGAAACTTTTCGTGTGTCTAAGTCCTATTTAAGCAAAAGGGCGTGCCAGCTAGCTTACTTAAGCTAGCGAAGAGATATTTTTAAATCTAACTCCTAACGTGGCGACTGTGAGCAAGCAAGCTCTTTTCGTCGCAGATCTTCTAGCACCGATGCGCAAGGGTCAGTCTGTATGCTTTAAAAATCGAGTTTTGGAATATGAGAACCTACGAAAACGTGTTTGAGGTGTTCGATTCGGGTTGTTTTTGTATGATTTTCAGATTTTATTTCACGTGGATTTTCACGTGCCTATGTCTTTCTTTTTATCCCTTTTTGGGCCAACTAGGTGTGTGTTATGAACACGTGACCTAAGTGGGGCAATTTTGAGCGGGAGTATGGGGTTTGCTTTGATGCAATATGCGTCCTAACTCGTGGTATGACGTATATGCAATGCAAACTCACGCAACTCCAAAGGGAAAACCTGAAATTGAAAGACAATGCGGAAGGGAAATGACTTAAAATGTAAATTGCAAAAGGGAAATCGCGAAAGGGAAATATGGCTATATCTTAAGAGCGGAAAGGCTCAATAGTGCAAGTGTGTGCCGTGTATATATGTAAAGACTATGCACACTGCTGAACCTTAAAACCCAAATCTTAAAGACATAGCCGAAAGGGAAAAACTTATAATATATATGGGCCCGAAGGTCGCCAACGTGTTGCGTGGGTGTTGTGTGTATATTGAAAGACAACTCACACGACTTAAATGAAACCCAAATATAAATTGCAATGTGGCCTTAACTATGGTCTTGGGAGTAAGAGCGAAAGCTCAATGTGTGTGAGTGCGAGAATTGAAGTACTACACACACGACATGAAGTTAAACCCAAATATAAATTGCAATAGGCCTTGACTAAGGTCTTGGGAGTAAGAGCGAAAGCTCAATGTGTGTGAGTGCGAGAATTGAAGTACTACGCACATGACATGAAGTTAAACCCAAGGAAAAAAAGATAACACGGCCCTTACTTGGGTCTTGTAAATAAGAGCGAAAGCTCAATGTGTGTGAGTGCGAGAATTGAAAGACAACACACACAACTTAAGCAAAACTCCATGCAACTTAAATTATATAAATAAGTTTATATCTTAAGGGCTGATTAGGCCCGTGTGTGTTCAAAATCGTGCATGGCTAAGAGCGAGATAGGCTCAAGTGCACGTGTGTGTGGGTGTGCCAAGCCACGTTATTACAAGCGGGGGGAGACAGTGCTCCGTTATTACAACCCCGTATCAAATTTAATTTAGCTTAAGCAAGTCTGTAAACAAGGACCGAGTTAGGCACTTACATATAGCTGGTCCGGAGGTGACTTGCTTGAGCTTGGGCTTGGGTGTCGCCTTGGGCTGCAAGAGGGAGCTCCTCGGAAAGGCACGGCAAAGGAGTGTTGGCCGGGTGACAAGAGAGCGGTTGTGGCACCTTGGCGCTAGCCGGGTGATGGAAGGGGGGGTGTTGCTGTGGTGCTTTGGGCTAGGGTAGTTAGGGGGGCGTCACTAAGGTGTGGGGCAGGTCCTAGGAAAGGCGGAGTTAAGGGGTGAGTAGGGGCTGTCTAAAGAAGAGGGTGTAAGGCCGCGGGTGGTTAGGTGCAGTCGGTTATGGCTGGCCGACTAGTGGCAGGTTAGATGGTGGCCGGTTGGGGTAACTAGGGGGGATTAGGAATGGCAAAGGGGAGCTAGCTAGGGTGTTGGCTAAGGGGTGGTTTAAGGGAAGAGGTACGGTTAAGGGTGACTAACTAGGGACTGTCAAAGGGGAAGGTAGGGTTGGCGGGTGGTGTAGTGGGTTGTGTCTGGTCGAATGGGGAAGGGTGGCAGATGGTGGCCAGGAGGTGATGGTGGTGCGGTGGCTGAGAGTGGAGGGGGAGTGAAGATAGGGTGATGTTAGGATAGGGTACTAACCGAAGAGGAAGGGGAGGTTGGCGTGTGTCCAAGGAAGGCAGCTTGATCCATGCCCACACCTTTCTTCATGTTGGTGCAGCCCTAGGTTAGGTCCAACTCACATGGCTTGAACCCCTTTCCCCTCTATATGGCTAACCCACTTGACCAAGTCAAGCGCACCAATCTTCTCTCTCTTACTTTATGCTCTCTCTCCCAAGCCTCCCACTTTAAGTTAACGTAAACTTTCATCCACCCCTCACCTCTATTTATAGGCAAGGGGATGGGTCTGGGGTTTGGATCTTGGATTTGGTTTTTATTATCCAAATTCAATCCAAACTCTATTTGGGTCTGGATCTGGATATTTATGTCCAAATCCAATCCAAATTTTCGTTTCTTCAGTCCTTCTTGGCGTTTCGAGACGGCTGGTTTTCATGGGCCCTAGCTTCATCCGTGCTTCGTCTTGGGTTGGGTTTTCCCCAACCTTTTCGTTTGATCTCCTTTTCACCTTCTGGACTTCGTTTCGTCTGAATTGTGGAATTTCAAGCTTGGGCTTGGATTCGTGATGGTTTTGCTTGGTGCTTTAGCTTTGCATTTCATGTTCCAGGGCTAAAGTTTGCTTCTAGTCTAGGCTCTCCTTTTGCTTTTTGATCCTACTTTCATTAGGTCGGACTGAATTCTGGGCTGTCGGACCTACTGTTGGAGTTGCTTTTCAATCAGGCTCCACCTGTTGGATTTGGCTGCTTACAAAATTTGGACTTGGCTTAAGTTTAAGAAAACCTATATTTCGAAAGGGGTTTTGATAAAAAGTTTAAAGCTTTTAAACTCCTGGGTTTTCGAAAACTCAAAATTGGCTTTAAAATGGTTTTACAAACCAAGTGTTTGTTTTGGAAAATCATTTGATTTTGGGGTGTTTACAGATGCCCCTCTTTGGCAATATTATCCAAATTTATTTGGATAATGGCAAAGAAGATAACACCCCTTTTTGTTTTCTCCCTAGATTCGTCCTCGAGAATACGGGATCGCCCCAGTTTTGAGAAAAACGTTTTCTTTGTGCCCGGTAAGAGGGGATTTTTGCCAAAGGGGACTTTACCTAATGCGGTTCTAGTCCTAATTGTGATCATGTATTTGATGTCCATGCATGCACATATGAGTGAATGACATGGATGATATGCTAGAAAATATGGCTTTCTAGAGGCCTTAACTATAGAATAGTCAAACTTGGGAGTCTTATGAAGACCTGCTGCATCAAGTGAGCTGGTCTTATGTTGCTTGATGTTCGGGTTTTTTTCAATTTAGTTTTTTTTTTAGAGAAAGACCTTTTAGCTTCAATCCTAAGGATTTTCAGCTTCTCGTATTTCCCTTTACTTGAGTGTTAATACTTGCTAATCTAGCGGAGGTTTTTACAAGAAAATCAAGTAGCATTTCAAAATTTCTACGCCTTACCCAACAACGTCTAATTCTCAAACAAAATGAGATTCAAGTAAGCAGATCTTATTTTTACTTTAGGACTCCTTGAAATGAATCTTTCTTCACTCGGGATAAATCGTAGGGATGGGGAAAGAGTTACCACGGTATCTTCTGAAGTGTCCCGTGGTTTGAGGCAAAGAGGACTGTCTTTTGAGCTTTTGGCAACTTTTCTTTTTCCATAGAGGGTCTCCCTTTGAGAGTATTTTCTCTTTGTTCCCTCTTTTCCATGGAAGAACGATTTTTTTCTTTTCAATTCAGCTTTTGTTTGAAAAACGACTTTTTGTTGGGATTTCCCTTTTTGCTTTTTGCCAAATTTTCCTTTTGGGGAATAGAAGAGAAGAGGGGAAGCACTTATCCCAATGATCTACTCGATTCATCCCAGATCAGCCTATTTAGAAATAGCACGTAGTACTTGCAAGTATTTTGTTATTTTGAACAAGGCCTTCCTTTGTAAGATGAAGATTTTTGAAATATAACTCATCTGTTGTAGACGCCGAAAACTCTCCGCCTCTGGTTCTTAGGCCTGAAGCGAATCTTTTCGTGTGTCTAAGTCATATTTTTAGCAAAAGGGCATGCCAGCTAGCTTGCTTAAGCTAGCGAAGAAATGTTTTAAAATCTGACTTCTATCGGGGTGACTGTGAGCAAGCAAGCTCTTTTCGTCGCAAACCTTCTTGCACCGATGCGCAAGGGTCAGTCTGTATGCTTAGAAAATCGAGTTTTAAACATGATAACCAAGGAAAATGTTTGAGGTGTTCGATTGGGCTGATTTTTATGGTTTTTCAGGTTTTATTTTCACGTGGATTTACATGTGCCTATGTCTTTCTTTTTATCCCTTTTCGGGCCAACTAAGTTGGGCGATTTTGAGCGGGAGTGTGGGGTTTGCTTTGATGCAATATGCGTTCTAACTCGTGGTATGGCGTATATGCAATGCAAACTCATGCAACTCCAAAGGGAAAACCCAAATGGAAAGACAATGCGGAAGGGAAATGACTTAATGTAAATTTGCAAAAGGGAAATTGCAAAAGGGAAATATGGCTATATCTTAAGAGCGGAAAGGCTCAATTGTGCAAGTGTGTGCCGTGTATATATGTAAAGACTACGCACACTGCTGAACCTTAAAACTCAAATCTTAAAGACATAGCCGAAAGGAAATACTTATAATATATATGGGCCCGAAGGTCACCAATGTGTGCATGGGTGTTGTGTGTATATTGAAAGACAACTCACACGAGTTGTAAATGAAACCCAAATATAATTGCAATAGGCCTTTACTAAGGTCTTGGGAGTAAGAGCGAAAGCTCAATGTGTGAGTGTAGAATTGAAATACTACGCACACAACTTAAATGAAACCCAAATATAATTGCAATAGGCCTTGACTAAGTTCTTGGAAGTAAGAGCGAAAGCTCAATGTGTGTGAGTGTAGAATTGAAATACTACGCACATGACATGAATGAAAACACCCCCAAAACGAAATTGCAATAGGCCCTTACTAGGGTCTTGGGAATAAGAGTGAAAGCTCAATGTGTGTGACTGTGAAAATTGAAAGACAACACACACGACTTAAATAAAACCCACGCAACTTAAATTATATAAGTATAGCTATATCTTAAGGGCTGATTAGGCCCATGTGTGTGTCAAAATCGTGTACAGCTAAGAGCGGAATAGGCTCAAGTGCACGTGTGTGTGGGTTTGCCAAACCACATTATTAGAAGCGGGGGGAGACAACGCTCCATTATTACAACCCCGTATCAAATTTAATCAAGCATAAGCAAGTCTATAACAAGGACCGAGTTAGGCACTTACGTATAGCTGGTCCGGGTGTGGCTTGCTTGCGCTTGGCCTAGAGAGTCGCCTTGGGCTGCAAGAGGGAGCTCCTTGGATGGGCGTGGCAAGGGAAGGTGCTGGCCGGATGATGAAGGTGCAGGCGGGTGGCGTCTTGGCGCTAGCCGAGTGGATGGGGTGCTGCCTTGGCTGGGGTTGGGGTGCTTAGAGAAGGTAAGGATGCTAGTTAGGGGCTGCCACTAAGGCTTGGGGTAGGTCTTAGGGAGAGGTAAGGTTGAGGGTGTAAGATGCAGCTGGCTAAGGGAAGGTGGGCAGGTGGTGTGGCCGGTTGCTGGAAGGTGGCAGGTGGTGCAGCCGGGTAGGTGGGATGTTAGCTAGGCTAAGGAAAGGTGGTGGGTGTGTGGCTAAGAATGGAGGGGAGTGGAGAAGAGGTGGTGTTGAGATAGGGTACTAACCGGGATGAAGGCTGGCCGAAGGGTGGAGGTGGCGGGTGATGAAGTGGAAGATGATGGCCGAATGGTGGAAGGTGGCGCCGACTGAAGTGGGGAAGGTGGAGAGTGATGCTGCCGAAGTGGAGTGGAGTGGAGTGGTGTTTCTGGAGGTTGGAGGTGGCGGGTTCCAAGAGGGTGAGAGAGAGAGAGCAGGTGGGAGAGGAGAGAAAGGGCTGAGCTGCCCCAAAAACTCATGCAAAACCCGCCCCAAAAGGGTTTTTTTTTATAGGCTTTAGTGGGGTCGGTTTGGGCTGGTATTGGGGATGGTGGTTTGGGGATATGGTGGGCTAGGCATTTAGGTGGGCCAGATATTTGTCTTGGGTGGTTTGGGGATATGGTGTGCTAGGGATTTAGGTGGGATGGTTTAGGGGTTTAGGGCTTAGCTAGGTGGGTTGAGCTTAGGGTGAAGTTTAGTGAAGTGGGTTAGGTGTTTAGGCTAGGATTAGGGTGAGGTTAGGGGGATTAGGCTAGGTTTAGGGAAGGATTAGGGAAGTGGGTTAGATGATTAGGTTAGGATTAGGGAAATGGGTTAGGTGATTAGGCTAGGATTAGGTCGGGTTTAGGGGGAAATGCTAGGTTAGGTGGGTTAGCTTAGGGTTAGGGTTAGGAGCATGCCTTTGCATGACCCATGGACCTAGTTGCAGCAAGTTGGTGCAGCCCTAGGTTAGGTGTAGGTGCATAAAAGCTTAAACCCACACTCATTAGGCTAACCCACATGATTAACCCAAAGCTTGACACAGAAGTCAAGCTTATCACATTTTCACTCATATTTCACCCCATTCACTCTCATACCTCCATTTATGAGAAGGTGATGTGGGCCATGGATGTGGATATTGGATTGGATCTTTGGATCCAAATCTAAATCTAAATCCATATGCATGTTTGGATTTGGGTCTGGATATATATGGTCTAGATCCGATCCAAATCTGAATTTCTGACTCCTTCATGGTGTGTTCGAAACGAACGGTTTGTGCGGGGCCTAACAGCATCAGTACTCCGTCTTGCGTTGGGTCTTCACCAACATTGTCGTCCGCTTCTCTTTTCACCTTTCGGAGACCATTTCAAACAGTTTTGTTGGTAACAGGGGCTTGGATGTCCGAGATTCTGGGGATGAATCTGATATGAGAGTTGATGTGCCGGGCTTGACATGTGCTCTGGTTCTGGGGTCTCTTTTGCTCCTTTGGTCCTGCTTTCATCAGGCCAAGTTACTTTTCAGAGTTTCAAAACACCTTTTTAAAGGTTTTAAAACTATATAACATATATTTTAGAACATGTATAGTTTAAACATATGTACAGGGTTGCCTGGAAGGCTCTTGGGTTTCTAGACTCAAAATATCCCTTTGGAGCTGCTTTTTGCAAAACTAGGTGATCTGGGAAAATCATGGGATTTTGGGGTGTTTACATCTGTTTTTGAAAACTCCACTTTTTCACAAGCATCGATTCTCTCATTCAGGGTCACACGATCCACTTTGATCCTCACTCTTGAAGCTTCAAAGGAGATTTTCTCAAAATATTTTCACAAAAGGGGATTTAGCTTAGACCCTACACATGGTATTTTTTCAAATATTGGGCATTCATAGGGTCTGCTAAATTCCTACCCTCAACATCGATTAACCAGTATGCATTGTTCATGGTGGTTCCACGTACAACATAAGGACCATCCCACTTGGGCCGCCACTTTCCAAGTGGATGTGGGCCACGATGGTGGACGATCATCAATACAAGGTCTCCCACTATGAAGTGGCGAGGCTTCATATGTTTTTCGTAGTGTCGAGCTATCCTTTGCCGGTGTGCATGTGCATGATCCATAGCATGGAGCCTTCCTTCATCTAATAAATCATGCTCGGCCATTCTAGCATGCTGAAACGTCTCTAGGGGAAGGTCGAGTGCAAGTGATGTATGGAATGAATGCAGTTTGGTATTAATGGGGAGAATGGCGTTTGTGCCAAAGCCCAACTCAAATGGCGTGGCATTTGTGGGAGTCCGGATGGAAGTCCTATAAGCCCATAAGGCTTCATCCAACTTCTCATGCCATGTCCTAGCCTTCTCTAAGGTTTTCTCAATAATGCTTACCAGAGTCTTGTTGGTGGCCTCAGCTTGGCCGTTGCCTTGAGGGTAGTAGGGCGATGAGAAGTGGTGAGTTATGCCATAAGTGTTACATAACTTTACCATCCTCTCGTTCTTGAAGGGGGTGGCATTATCAGACACTAGGTCTCTTGGAACTCCAAATCGAGCCAAGATATTTTTCTTAATGAATGCCACTACATGTTGCCCCTGGACATTAGTCAGGGAGGTAGCTTCAACCCATTTAGAAAAATACTCAATGGCTGCTAGGATAAACCTATGTCCATTTGATGCATTTGGAAAAATTGGTCTTATGATGTCAAACGCCCACATGGTGAATGGCCATGGGCTGACCACGGAATGCAAGGTTGATGATGGAGCGTGTCCATGCACTTGACATGGGTGACATTTTCTAACATGATCATGACAATCTTGCTTTAGAGTGGACCAAAAGTAACCGACTCTAAGTATTTTCATCGCCATCATGTTTTCATTTACATGCCCTCCACATTCTCCTTCGTGGAATTCATGCATTATCATCCTAGCCTCCTTAAGGTCGACACACCTCAATAAGATGCTAGTAAAACTTTTTTTATAAAGAATCCCTCCCAAAATTATGTATCGGGCTGAAATCTTTCGAATGAAAGCTTTGTCTTTAGACGACGCGAATTCTGAAAATCCTCCGTTTTCTAAGAAATCTTTAATGTCTTCAAACCAGGGTTTTTCAGTGGAATTTTGGTTGTTTTGGCAAATCTCCAAATCGTGAATGGATGGAGTGGGTGAGTGCCATATTTCTAAGGACGAGTTCTCAAGGTGGAATCGACCCTTAGGGCTGAGCCTAAGGATGAAAGGGCGTCTGCTATGCCATTGTCCTCTCTTCCTACATGGTATGGAAGGAGTTTTTCATTTTTGACTTGATAAATTTTCAATACTTGGTTTATGACAAGTAAAGAGTCTCCAAAGACATCAATGCATGATGCCCGTAGAGTTTTCGAAATTTTCAAGCCTTGTATGAGTGCTTCATACTCGGCTGTATTGTTGGAACATTCAAAATCTAGGCGAATAGGAATGGGGATTTCTCCCTTTTCGGGGGATATGAGGATGACTCCCGCACCAACCCCCTTTGGTTTCTCGCCCCATCGAAGTGCATCTTCCACACTTGGTTTTCATTTAAGTAGTTTGCTAAAATATGGTTTTGAAATTTGTTTAGAAAGATGCCCTCGTCGGGCATTTCATCAAGTATGGGATATGAATCTTCTAAAGGGAAATCGGCCACATAGTCAGCTAGGGCTTGCCCCTTAATGGAGGTTTGATGATGGAATTTTAAGTCATACTCCATTAAGAGGAGCTGCCATTTACCCAGCCTACCCGTGAGCATAGGTTTTTCAAATAAGTGCTTGATTGGATCAAGCCTAGACACTATCCAGATCTCGTGATCTAGGAAGTAGTGTCTAAATTTCTGGCAGGCCCATACCAAGGCCAAGCACGTTTTTTCCATGGCTTGATAGTTTCTTTCATAAGCCAATAGAATTTTCGAAATATAGTAAATAGCATACTCTTTGTGGGTATCATCCTCATATTGAGCTAACAAAGCACCCAATGCATTCATATGCACAGAAATGTAAAGTAAAAGTGATTTTCCTTGCTTTGGAGGTTTTAAAACTAGAGGATTAACCAAATATGCTTCTAATCTTTCGAAAGCTTTTTGGCAATCGTCGTCCCATACAAATTTCACCCCTTTTCTCAAAAGCTTGTTGAAAGGTTCGCATCTCGTTGCGAGGTTTGAAATAAACCTTCTAATCGATTGGAGGCGACCTTGGAGGCTTCGGATTTGAGTTAAATTGGAGGGTGGAGACATGTCTGTGATGGCTTGACACTTAGAGGGGTCAACTTCAATGCCCCTTTGGCTTACCATAAAACCTAACAGCTTACCGGATTCTACTCTGAAGACGCACTTTTGAAGGTTCAGTTTCACTTTGTAAAGCCTCAGTCTTTTGAAAACTTTTTGCAAAGATTCGATGTGTGTGCCTCGAGTTTTTTATTTCACCAAGAGATCATCCACATACACTTCTAAAAGCTCGTGAATTTGATCGTGAAAGATCGTAGTCATGGCTCTTTGGTATGTGGCACCGACATTTTTCAAACCAAAGGGCATGACTGTGTAACACTACGTGCCCCAGGGTGTGGTAAAAGCAGTTTTAGCCTGATCTCTTGGGGCTAACTTGATTTGATTATAACCCGAGTAGCCGTCCATAAAAGAAAACATCTCATGATTTGCAGTGCTATCGACTATCAAATCAATGTTTGGCAAAGGGAAGTTATCTTTTGGAATGGCTTTGTTCAGATTTCTGAAATCGATGCAAATTCAAATTTTCCCATTGGATTTTCGAACTACAACAATGTTTGAAAGCCAATCAGAATACGCAATGGGTTTTATAAAACCAGCCTTTAGCAGATCTTCTAAACCCTCTTTCACTTGAGAGTGTACGTTCGGATGGATCTTTCTAAGCTTTTGCTTTATAGGTTTTGAATCTGAATCTAGGGGAAGACAATGCTCTATGATTTTTGGATCTAGACCCGACATGTCTTCGTATGTCCATGCAAAAACGTCTATGTAGGCTTTCAGGAATGCAATGAATGATGTTTTTTCATGCTCATGCAGACATATGCCTAGTTTACGGCCTTTAGTTCGCCATTTGACGAACATGAGTCGCCTGCTTCAGCCTCTTGGCTAAGAGCGGCGATCTTGGCCTCGAAATCCCTTCTGAAGTCCTCAATCTCTTCTATTTTGTTTTGTTTTTTTGAAAACCTCCCAGAGTGAGAACTTGATGCACATGAGCCGTGGCTAGATACCTCTTGGGAGACTGGACTCGACATGCTTCAATGCTTTTTCAAAAATCCTAGATATGAAATGCAACAAAACAAAGTTAAAACCCACTTTCTTTGAAAATTTTTCATGAGGTTTTTCTACATAAACCGACTCTGCACAAGGCCCAGGTCCCACCGGGCGTGCCAATTCCTGTAGACATGGAAAATTCTCACTTCTGGTTCTTAGGCCCGAAGTGAACCTTTTCGTGTGTCTAAGTCGTTTTTGTAACAAGGGCGTGCCAGCTAGCTAACTCAAGCTAGCGAAGTAAGTTTTGAAATATGACTCTATCGGGGTGACTGTGAGCAAGTGATCTCTTTTCGTCGCAGACTTCTTACACCGATGCGCAAGGGTCAGTCTATACGCTTGGCAAAGTCATTTTAAACAAACCTCTTTGAAAATACCCGAAGTGTTTGGGTTTTGTTTGTATGATTGCAAGTTTTATTTCATGTGGGATTTGCACATGCCTATGTCTTTCAAATTTTATGCTTTTTAAGGCCAACTAGGTGTATGCGCAAGTGACCTAAGTTGGGCGATTTTTGCACGGGAGTGTGGGGTTTGCTTTGATGCAATATGCGTCCTAACTCGTGGTATGGCGAATATGCAATGCCAACTCACACAACTCCAAGGGAAAACCCGAATTGAAAGACAATGCTTAAGGGAAATGGCGTAATGTAAATTGCAAAAGGGAAATTTGCAAAAGGGAAATATGGCTATATCTTAAGAGCGGAAAGGCTCAATTGTGTAAGTGTGTGTCGTGTATATATGGAAAGACTACTCACACAGCTGAACCTTAAAACCCAAATCTTAAAGACATAGTGGAAGGGAAATACTTATAATATATATGGGCCCGAAGGTCGCCAATGTGTGCATGGGTGTTGTGTATATATGTAAAGACAACTCACACGACTTGTAATGTAAAACCCAAATAAAATTGCAATATGGCCCTTATTAGGGTCTTGGGAGTAAGAGCGAAAGCTCAATGTGTGTGAGTGTAAAATTGAAAGACCACGCACACAACTTGAATGAAACACCCAAATAAAATTGCAATATGGCCCTTACTAGGGTCTTGGGAATAAGAGCGAAAGGTCAATGTGTGTGAGTGTAGAATTGAAAGACAACACCCATGACTTGTAATGGAAAACCCACACAACCGAATATATATAAATATAACTATATCTTAGGGGCTGTCAAGGCCCGTGTGTGTGCCAAAATGGTGTGCAGCTAATAGCGGAAAAGCTCAAGTGCACGTGTGTGTTGGTGTGCCAAACCACATTATTACAATCGGGGGGAGACAACGCTCCATTATTACAACCCCATATCATATTTAATTAAATGTAAACAAGTTGATATAATGGACCGAGTTAGGCACTTACGTGTAACTGGTCCGTGTTCAACTTGCTTGCTCGTGAGTCGCCTTGGGCAGCCGCAGGGGAGCTCCTTAGGTGGGTGCTTGCGGTAGGTAGGGGGTACTGGCCGGGTGGTATCTTGATGCTGGCCGAGTGGAAGGTGCGGCAGGTAGGGGTGCTGGCCGAGTGGAAGGTGTTGGCTAAATGGATGGAAGATGGTGTTGGGGAGTGGTGAAGGCGGGTTGGGAAGTGGGTGACTAAGGGAGGTGTTCAGCTGGGAGCTAAGGTGGGTGGTGTTGAGGGAAGGTAGTGGGGTATGGTGCAGGTCGGCCAGGTGTAAGGGAGAAGGGATGGATGAGCTAGGTTGGTGTGGTGCTTGGTTGGGAAGAAGGGAGTGAAGGGTTAGATGGGGTTGAGGTGGGGTACTAACTGTGAAGGAGGCGGTGCTGGTGGTGGCCGGATGGAAGTGGAAGAAGAGTGGCAGCCGAGAAGGTGCTCCTCGCCGAAGGTGGAAGGTGGAATCGGCTGGAATGGGGAAGTGTTGGCCGAGTGGAAGGAGTGGCGGTGGAATGGCCGGTGGATGGGCTGGGTGGCGGAGCTTGGAGGAAGTGGAAGAGAGAGAGGGAAACCCGCAATGAAGAGGGGCTTTTATAGGCTAGGAATGGGCTAGGTCGGTTGGTAGAAGGTGGGCCAGATATTTATAATAAGGTGGGCATGGGACATGGTTTGGGGTAGGTCGATTAGGGGGGCTGGTTAGTGGTTTAGGGTAGGTCGGTTAGGTGGGTTGGGACTTAGTGGTTAAGGGTTTAATTAGGTGCACTAAGGTGGGTTTAGGCTTAGTTAGTTAGGGTCTAGGTGGTCTAGCTAGGTGAGGTCGACTAGGTGAGGTTGGGGCGGTTTTGGGTGAGAATGGCTAGGTTTGGGTTAGGTTTTAGGGGAGATGGCTAGGTGAGGTGAGCTAGCTTAGGGCTAGGTTTTAGGAACCTCTCTTGGCGCCAGTCCATTGATCCAGTTGCAACCACGTCCAAGTTGGTGTAACCCCAGGTCAGGTGTAGGTGCATACAAGCTTAAACCCACACTCTAGGCTAGACCCACAAGGTTAACCCATCCTTGACCAAAAGTCAAGCCTACCAACTTTCTCACTCATACTTTATCACCCCCCTTTCTCTCTCTACCCAAGCTTTTCACGTGAAATGTTGTGGGCCCCTCACCTCCATTTATGAGAAGGTGATGTGGGCCATGGATGTAGATATTGTATTTGGATCTTGAGATCCAAATCCAAATCCAAATCCAAATACATGTTGGGTTTGGATCTGGATATATATGGTCCAGATCCGGCCCAAATCTGATTTTTTGATTCCTTCATGGCGTTTCGAAATGGACGGTTTGTGCGGGGCCTGACTTCATCAGTACTCTGTCTTGCGTTGGGTCTTCGCCAACATTGTCGTCCACTCTTCTTCTCACCTTCTGGAGTTCATTTTGAGCAAATTTCTGACATCTAGGGCTTGGATGTCTGAGAATTTGGGGATGATTTTGATACGAGAGTTGATGTGCCGGGCTTGAAGTATGCTCCGGGTCTGGGCTCTCCTTTGCCTTTTCGGTCCTGCTTTCGTCAGGCCAAGCTGCTTTCGGGGTTTCAAAATACCTTTTTAAGGTTTTAAAACTATATGTATTGAGTTTCAAAACATATATACAGGTTCAAAGTATGTACAGGGTTGTCTGAAAGGCTCCTGGGTTTCCAGACTCAAAATAGCCCTTTGGGGCTGCTTTTGTGAAACTAGGCATATTTGAGAAAATCGTGGGATTTTGGGGTGTTTACAACGTGCATTGAGCCTTTCCGCTCTTAAGCTAAAGTATATATTTCAATTTGGGCATTTACTTTAGTGAAAGTCGTGTGAGTTGTCATTTAAATTTCACTTACACACACGTGCATTGAGCCTTTCCGCTCTTAAGCTAAAGTATATATTTCAATTCGGGTATTTACTTTAGTAAAAGTTGTGTGAGTTGTCATTTCAATTTCACACGAGAAGCACACAAAAGCACTCGAGCCTTTCTGCTCTCCACTCTCACACACATTAAGCCTTTTTGCTCTTAGGATATGTAAACAACGAAAATTTTCACTTCTGGTTTTTAAGACCGGAAATGAACCTTTTCGTATCTACGTCGTTTCTAAGGGCATGCCAGCTAGCTTGCTTAAGCTAGTGAAGATTTTTTTAAAATATATGACTTTTTGAGGCAATTGTGGGGAAGCAGGATCTTTTCGTTTAAACCTTCTTGAACCGATGCTCAAGGGTCAGTTTAAATGATTAAAACTTTGTTTTTACAAAACATTGCAAGATCAATGTTTGAAAAACTCGATGTATGCCTAGTTTGCAAGTTTTATTACAACTTTGGACGCACCTAAGTCTTTGAGTTTTTAGCTTTTTTGGCCGGATATGTGTGTGCACAAGTGGCCTATTTTCAACATGGTTTGTGCGTAGATTCGGGGCACTTTTAAAAGCTAACGAATGCAAAGATGCACAAATATTTTTGGGTTTTGAGATGGTAATGTGAGCTAGGCTCGAATTGAAAGCAACTCACACAACTTAATGTAAATGCTCGAAATTGAAGTGCAACTCACGCAGCTTAATGTAAATACCCGAAATGTAAAGCAACTCACACGACTTAATGTAAATCCACACAAAGGAAAATGCAACTCGACGTGAAGTAAACTCACACAACTTGAAAATATATAAGTATGTTATATCCTATGAGCAACAAAGACTCAAAATGTGTGTGAGAGTGGAGAGAGGAAAGGCTCGAGTGCTTTTGTGTGTAAGTATGAAATTTAAATGACAACTCACACGACTTTCACTAAAGTAAATACCCGAATGGAAATATATACTTTAGCTTAAGAGCGGAAAGGCTCAATGTGTGTGTAAGTGTGAAATTTAAATGACAAACTCACATGACTTGAATGTAACAACCCGAATTGAATTGCAACTCACACATCTTTCACTAAAGTAAATACCCGAATGGAAATATATACTTTAGCTTAAGAGCGGAAAGGCTCAATGTGTGTGCAATTAAGAGCAGAAAGGCTCAAGTGCACGTGGGTGTCCCTTGTGTACGATTAAGAGCGATAAGGCTCAAGTGTACGCGTGTGGCTTGTGTATCAAGCACAAATATTACATTTCGGGGGGAGACTACGCTCCCTTATTACAACCCCATATCGAATTGAATTTAATCTCAAATGAGTAAGGTAAAAAAACGAATTTAAACACTTACACGTGGTCGGCTTTTCCTCTGAAGTTGCTCGGGTCCGTCCTCCTTGGCAGCCATGAGCTAGGTCTCCCTAGGTGGGTTTAGACGTGAGAATTTAGGCTTAGGTTTTGCTTGGGGGCAGCCAAGTGCTTGGGGGTTTAGGATGGGCTTAGTTCGGCCAAGGTGGAGGCTAGGGTGTGGGTTAGGTTCTAGCTACGGTGGGCTGGGGCTGAGTCACGGCAAAAGGGTGCAGTGGGTCGGCCCTAGGGAAATGGCTGGGGGGGGTGCTGGTGTGGTGCTAGGGAGTGTGGGGTGCTGGTTCGGGGTGCTACACAAGGTGCAGGCCGGGGCAGATCAGCAGGTGGGTGCGGGATGGTGGCGCGCAAGGCACTATGCAGCAGGTGCTCCGGGGCACTGCAGGGGGTCTGTAGCAGGGCGCGGGTGACGGTAGGTGCAATGGGGATACAGTGGGTGACGGCAGGTGGGTGCGGGTAGCAGGCTATGGCAGGGGGGGTTCGGCTGGGAGTGTGCAGGTTGCGGCAGGGGCGCTGGGGATACGGTGGGTGACGGCAGGTGGGGAGATGGTAGGCGGTAGGGAGATGGCAAGGGAAGGTAGTAGGCCGGGTGTTGGAGTCGGTCGGTAGTGGAGTGGGGCAGTGGATACGGCGCTGCACTAGATGCAGGCTGGTTGTTGGCTAAGGGAATGTGAGGCAAAAACCGAGTGCTGGTTGCACTTGGTTAGAATTAGGTTAGGTGGGTAGGTTTAGGGTGAGGATGGTCCAGCTAGGGTGCGGTTAGGGTTAGGTTTGGGTGGGTTTCAAGGGAGTAGGTTTGGTGAAGTCTAGGTCGGTTTAGGTGAAGTGGGCTAGGTTAGGGTTAGGTTGAGAAACCTACCTCTTGGAGCCGGTCCACCTCATGTAGCCCATCCTTCCACTCCATTTGCAGCCGTCCTTCATGTTGGTGCATCCCTTTGGTTAGGTCTAGGTGTAAACACCCCGAAATCCCATCGAATTTCTTAAACAAATCTGGTTTTGTAAAAGCAGCCCCCAAAGTGCCATTTTTGAGTCTGGAAACCCAGGAGCCTTCCAGACAACCCTGTACATACGTTTTGAACTCTATATTTCGAAAACATACAATATAGCTTTTAAAACCTTTTTAAAAAAACATGTTTTGAAACCCCGAAGCGGCTTGGCCCGATCAAGACAGGACCAGGAGAGCTAAGAAGAGCTCGGAACCGGAGCACATGTCAAGCCCGGCACAGCAACTCTTGTATCTGATTCACACCCCCAGGATCTCGAACGTCCAAGACCCTGTTCTTACCAAAATATCATTTGAAGTCATCTCCGGAAGGCAGAAACGGAGACGGACGACCATGTTGGCGAAGACCCAACGCAGACGGAGTACTGATGCTGTCAGGCCCCGCACAAATCGTCCGTTTCGAACCCAGCTTGAAGGAGTCAGAGTTCAGTTTGGATTAGATCTGGACCATATATATCCATATCCCAATCCAAACCCATATGTGGACTTGGATTTGGATTTGGATCCAGAGATCCAATCCAATATCCATATCCATGGCCCACATCACCTTCTCATAAATGGAGGTGGGGCCCACTTGAAATTCACGTGGGATATTGGGCATGAGAGAGAGTGGGGATGAAAAATATCAAGAGTGTTGTAATTAAGCTTGACTTGTGTGCCAAGTTTGGGTTTAACCATGTGGGTTAGCCTAATTGAGTGGGTTTAAGCTTGTAATTAGTTAAAACCTAACCTAGGGCTGCACCAACATGAGGTGGTTAAGGTCTATGGGCCATGCAAAGGGAGCTCCTCCACCTAAACCTAACCCAAAACGCCTAATCCTAGCCTAAACCCCTAATCCACCCCTAATCTGAACCTAATCACCTAACCCACTTCCCTAATCCTTCCCTAAACCTAGATTAATTTCCCTAATCCTAGCCTAAACCTAGTCTAATCACCTAACCTAGCTCACTAAACCTCACCCTAAAACCCAACACCTAACCTAACCCTAAACCCCTAAACCACCCCTAGCCCACAATCTACCCAAACCCCTAGTTTCCAAAATATCTGGCCCAACCCTTTCCAGCCCACCTTATCTACATACCACCCTACCTAAACCACCTAACCACTACCCCAAGCCCAGCCCTAACCGACCTACCCATCCCCTATTTAAACCCTCCCCGTTGGGGGCGGGTTTGGAAAAAAAAAGAGCCCTCACCTCACCCAGCCGGGACCACTCTCCACCTGCCCGCCTGTTCCACCTACTCCACCAGCTCTACCTGCACCGCCACCTTCTCTCTTCCATCCACCACCACCTCACCCAGCCGGACGCCACCACCTTCACCCAACCGAACCAGCCGAGCTCCCACATCCGGCTGCTTCTCTCTTCATCCACCGCCTCTCCCCAACTCTCCCTGAATCCTTCTCTACTCCCTCTCCACTCCTAGCCACCTACCCTATCATCATCTCAGCCTTTTGTCACCACCACTTTTCACTTAGCCGAACCTAGCATAACCTAAACTACCGGCCACTACCTAACCATCCTATTCCATTCGGCCTTCCCCTAAGACCCCCATTCGGCTTTCCCATAAACCCACCTTTTAGGTCCACCTTCCCTAAACCCTCGACTTTCCTAGTGACCCTAAACACTCCCTTGGTCCAGCCCCTTTAACCCCCCACATCGAGGCGACACCCATTTGCAGCCGGCCACCTTCGAGGCGCCAATCCCGCGCCCCACTTGCAGCCGGCCAGCACCCTTGGTCACCTATCCTCGCGGAGCTCCCGTTTGCAGCCCAAGGCGAAGGCCAAGCCCACACTCAAGCAAGGCCTCTACGGACCAGCTACTCATAAGTGCCTAAACTCGGTCTTTAGTTGTATACTTGCTTGAGATTCAATTTGATACGGGGTTGTAATAACGGAGCACAGTCTCCCCCCGCTTGTAATAACGTGGCTTGGCACAACCACACACGTGCACTCTCTTAGTCGTGCACGATTTTGAACACACACGGGCCTAATCAGCCCCTAATACATAAGTGTATATATATTTTTTCATTTTCGAAGGGTTTTGTTTAAGTTGGGTGCGTTGTCTTTCAATTCAAGCACTCACACACATTGAGCTTTCGCTCTTATTTGAAAGACCCAAGTAAGGGCCGACCTATACTATTTGGGTTTTCATTTCATGTCGTGTAGGTAAGTCTTTCAATTCAAGCACTTTCACACACATTGAGCTTTCGCTCTTATTTGAAAGACCCAAGTAAGGGCCGACCTATACTATTTGGGTTTCATTTCATGTCATGTGAGTAAGTCTTTCAATTCAAGCACTTTCACACACATTGAGCCTTCGCTCTTACTCCCAAGACCTTAGTAAAGGCCTTATTGCAGTTATATTTGGGTTTCATTTATGTCGTGTGGGTAGTCTTTCAATTCAAGCACTCTCACACACATTGAGCCTTCTCTCTTACTCCCAAGACCTTAGTCAAGGCCATACTGCAATTTATATTTGGGTTTAATTTCATGTCGTGTGTGTAAGTCTTTCAATTCCAGCACGCACCCACATTGAGCCTTCGCTCTTATTTGCAAGACCCGAGTAAGGGCTCATATACATATCATATATACATATTTCCCTTCGGTTATTTCCCTTCGGTTATTTCCCTTCAGTTATTTCCCTTCAGTATTGTCTTTACATTTCGGGTTTTCCCTTTGGAGTAGCGTGAGTTTGCATTGCATCTACGCCATACCACGTGGTAGGACGCATATTGCATCAAAGCAAGCCCCGCTCGAAATCGCCCACGTAGTGGAGTGTTCATAACACACAAACTAGGTGGCCCGAAAAGGGATAAAAGAAAAGACTTAGGCACGTGCAAATCCACGTGATCTAAAACATGCAATCGCATTTTAAAGACCCGAAATAAACACCTCGAACCGCTTCGTAGACTTTCTCTCCAAAACTCGATTTTTGCAAAGCGTACAGACTAACCCTTGCGCATCGGTGCAAGAAGGTCTGCGACGACAAGAGCTTACTTGCTCACAGTCGCCACGTTTAGAAGTCAGTGTTAAAAATATCTTCGCTAGCTTAGGTAAGCTAGCTGGCACGCCCTGTTTGCATACACAGGCCTTAGACACACGAGAGGATCCGCTCCAAGCCCTGAAAAAGGCGAAGAGGCGGGGATTTTCGCGCGTCTACAGAGATTGGCACGACCGGTGGGACGTGAGCCTTTCAAAAATTGAGTTTTAAGTTTTAGTCTTGAGAAAATTTTGTAAAAAAGGTGTCGTTTTAACTTGTTTTCTTTGCTTGTACTTAGGACATTTTGAAAAAAAGCTTGAAAAGCATGTCAAAATCCAATCCAAGTGAAGTGTCGAGCCAAGGCTCATGCGCATCAAGTTCTCACTCTAGGAGGATTTTCAAAAACAAAATAAAACTAGATGAAATCGAGGACTTGAGAAGGGAGTTTGAGGCCAAAATCGATGCTCTCAACCAAGAGGCTGAAGTAGGCGATTCATGTTCATCAAACGGTGAACAAAGGCCTAAAAAGAAATCTAAAAAACCTCGCATGCAAAAAGAGGCCTCCGTAATGGAAGGCAACCAATACCACGAGTCCTTTACACAAAAGGACCGTAAAGCCCTACAGCAGTTGCTAAAAGGGCAGAATAAAGAGAAAAGAAGCTACGCCCTGTCTGATTTCCTTCCTATGGACTACGAAACAGACAGTGATGATGAAATACCGAACTTCCATCGGTATGATGGCATGGGAGACCCTAGGTCTCACTTGCAGCTTTTCTCACGTCGAGCCCATAAGAAGAAAAAGGACTCGATGAAATGGGTGTATTGGTTCCCTCTATCCCTTAAAGGCACAGCTGCCAAATGGCTGGCTTCCTACGACTTAAGTCAGTTCGCTACTTTTGAAGAGTTAGCGAACTGCTTCATGCAAAGATTTGCACACAACGTAGAAGTCACGCCAACCCTGAATACCTTAAGGGATACAAAGCAAGGCATGAACGAAGACGTACATGCCTTCATTATAAGATGGAGGTCACTTTTGGGCCAAGTGCGAGAGCCCATATCCGAAGGATGCGCAGTAATGCTCATCCTGGATAATTTCAAAAGCGAGTTAAAAACCCTTCTCTCGCTCCATGAGATTTCAACTTTCCATAAGTTGATAAAAAAGGCCTCCCTTTTCGAAACCAACTTGCGAAAAGGGACATACGATCACTTATGGAAAGGAAGTGCCATTCCAAAAACCCGTTTGGAAAAGCCCATCGCATATGGGCTGCCCACGACGGACAAAGGGGCAAAGCCCCATAAAATCGCCAATGTCCGGGTGGATCCAGGCATGGCGGGCACTTCCAAAAATTTTGAAAAATTAGAAAATAAGAGAGAACGCAATTTTCAAAAACCGGTTGAAAAACGGGAGTATACTCCGCTGGGGCAACCTGTGTCGGAGGTCCTAGACCTCTTACTTGCCCAAGGCATGATAGAACTCCCTGAAATCCCCGAAGGAGTCACGTCCAAAGGGGGGTATTTAAACCGATTTTGTAAGTATCATCGGCTCAAAGGCCATGATACCAAACGCTGCTTCTCTCTTTAAAATAAAATTGAGAACTTGATAGCAGAAGGCCGGCTCCAGGTCACTGCGGAACCTGAGCCACCTCAAGCTATCTTCAAGGAACCCTTTCCCAAACACGCCAGTGGCAGTGGGAAAGGAAAGGAGGTATGTACCCTCACCATTTCCAAGGAACTAGCGCAGAAACCAGAACCTGGTCGACCTACTTGTGCGCCCATCCTTGTACTATACAAGAGGCCCGCCCAAGTCGTCATTCGGGGACCACCAAAAGTGGGAACCCCGGTAAAACCAGTTTTGAAAATCCAAGGTTCTCCTTAGCTCATCCTTAGAGCCAAGTTTAGCGCGAACCCTAGGCTGGTCATGGGGGAAGTCACTAGATCCGAGAGGATCTATCAACCCCCGCACCTTCAAGGTGCTCAAAAGGTGGTCAGTGTGCCTGGCCCCTCAAAAGCATGTATCCCTAGTGGTCTGCCAAAAGCAGATAAGGACAAAGTCATCCTAAATCCTTACGATTTCAAAAACCACCTTTCAAAGATTCCTATTCACATGTCTATCCTAGAGCTTATAAAAACCTCGCCTAGACATAGACTTGTATCAGAGAAAATTCTAGAAAGGGCCAAGGTTGATTCAAACATAAGTCCGGAATCCTTGTCTGCCCAAGTGGCTTTATTAGGAGCAAAATCGCCCATCACCTTTTCGGAAGATGATGTAGATAGACCCTACGAAACCCATAACCAGGCCTTGCATATCGAGGTGGTTCTAAACAACCACTCTCTGGACAGGTGCCTAGTCGACGGTGGAGGAGGGCTCAACATCCTTCCACTTCATGTGGCATACAAAATCGGAGTCACCTTGACTTCAGTGAACCCAAGCCCCATCGTTATCACTGGATACGATGGGAATGCGTCTAGACCTTTAGGATCCTTCGAACTCCCAATGGAAACGGGAGGGATCGAACACACGGGGGTGTTCCATGTCTTGGACATCCACCCCCATTATAACCTGTTGCTGGGAAGGCCCTGGATACACAGTTTGTGCGCTGTGCCATCCACCTTCCACAGGTGTGTCAAGATCCCTTTTAGGAACCAGGTCGTAGTGATCCTAGGTGAAAGTCACCCACAGCTTCAGGGGATCATAAACTCCCCTTGTTTATCAAGCTCCCAGGCCCATGAGGCTAACCTGGGGCAAATTATGGTTGAGCCACCTCAGCTCGTGTTGAACAACCCTAGGAAGGTTGTATATGTGAAGGGCCCAAAGCAGACCCCCTCCCGACTTTAATCCTCCTAGGAAAACCCAAGCGTTCCCTATTCCCAAAGCCCCTGGACAAAAGGCCATACGAGCCTAATATGGATGATAGCATGTTCCAAGACCACGACTTGTATCCAACTTTTTCAAAAAACAAAAGTCGTGGAACATGTTGTTGAACATGGGCTACACGCCCTATAAGAGTCTAGGGGCGCAAAACCAGGGTCTCCTAGAGCCCATCCTGCCTAGGGCCAACCCAAGCCGATATGGGATCGGCTATACTCCCCGAATACCGCTGGAGCCACCCCCTGTGACCACCTGGGTCAAGGGTGCCCCGGAGCCTATCTTAGAAGAGACCTACGATTTAGACCTCCTATTCCGAGTCCAACCCGTAGTGTTTTCCCTTTGTAGGTATGACAGAAGATCCCTTTTTCTAAAAATACCAAAAACATTTGAAAAACTTAAAATAAAAAAAATCGAAAAACAAGAAAAACCAAAAACAATGGAAAAACAAAAACTCGAAAAAAGAGTGCTTTGTATAGTTCCCAAAGTTCTTGTTTTACAAAAACCCAAAAAAATCGAAAATTTGGAAAATACCAAAAAGATTTTGTACATAGTTGCTCCTGGTAGGACTTTGGCAAAAGAAAAGGATTTCGAAAGAAACGTCGTCTGCATAGCCAGACCAAAAATTTCGAAATCACTTGAAAATCTAAGTACAAAACCAGGTCATTTTGAAAACCTCGCATCAAGTTCCCTCGGGTCTATAGCCTACGAGAATGATCAAAGCCCAGAAGTGGATCCCCTTGAGGAAGGAAGATCCCACTTCTGAGCTCCCAGAATTTCATAGAATTCTCGATTTTGAAAGGCCTTCCCAATCAGTAGGAGGAGATTTCATAGAGGTGAACCTAGGGGATGATTCCAATCCCAAAACCATCAAAATAGGCGCATGCTTGCATGAAACTGAAAAGTTAGCATTCATTGCATTTCTACGAACCCATTTAGATGTGTTTGCATGGACGTATGAAGACATGCCGGGCATAGATCCCAGCATAGTCAAGCATCGTCCTCCCTTAGATGCAGGTGTAAAACCCATAAAGCAGAAGCTTAGGAAAATACACCCAAATGTACACACGCAAGTCAAAGAGGGTTTAGAAGATCTGCTAAAAGCCGGATTTATAAAACCCATTGCGTATTCTGATTGGTTGTCAAATATCGTTGTGGTTCAAAAAACCAATGGGAAAATTCGAATATGCATCGATTTCAGAAACCTGAATAAAGCCACTCCAAAGGATAATTATCCTTTACCCAACATAGATTTGATAGTCGATAGTACTGCAAATCATGAAATGTTTTCATTCATGGATGGCTATTCAGGCTATAATCAAATCAAACTAAGTCCACGAGATCAGGGTAAGACCGCCTTCACAACCCCATGGGGCACGTACTGCTATACAGTCATGCCCTTTGGTTTGAAAAATGCCGGCGCAACATACCAACAAGCCATGAACACGATCTTCCATGATCAAATTCATGAGGTTGTAGAAGTGTATGTAGATGATCTCTTGGCAAAATCCAAAACCCGATGTACCCATATCGAATGTTTACAAAAGATTTTCGAAAGGCTTAGGCTTTACAAAGTAAAGCTAAACCCTCAAAAATGTGTGTTCGGGGTAGAATCAGGGAAGCTTCTAGGCTTTATGGTGAGCCAAAGGGGAATAGAAGTCGACCCCTCTAAGTGTCGAGCCATCATAGACATGGCTCCACCCTCCAATCTCACCCAAATCCGTAGCCTCCAGGGTCGATTACAATCCGTGCGCTGATTCATATCGAATCTGGCAACTAGATGCGAACCCTTCAACAAACTATTGAGGAAGGGTACGAAATTCTTATGGGATGACGAATGCCAAAAGTCCTTCGAGAGACTGAAGGCATACTTGGTTAATCCCCCCGTTTTGAATCCTCCAAAGCAAGGAAAACCGCTTTTATTATACATCTCCGTGCATGTAAATGCTTTAGGAGCCCTGTTGGCTCAATACGAGGATGACACCCATAAGGAGTATGCCATCTACTATATTTTGAAAACTCTCTTGGCTTATGAACGAAATTATCAAGCCATGGAGAAGATGTGCTTGGCCCTAGTCTGGGCCTGCCAGAAGTTCAGACACTATTTCCTAGATCATGAGATCTAGATAGTGTCCAAGCTTGATCCAATCAAACACTTGTTCGAAAAACCCATTCTCAAGGGTAGATTGGGCAAATGGCAACTCCTTCTAATGGAGTATGATCTGAAATACCATCACCAGATCTCCATTAAGGGGCAAGCCCTAGCAGATTACATGGCTGAATTCCCCTTAGAGGACGCATATCCCACTCTTGTCGAAATGCCTGATGAAGGCATATTGCAAAACCATTTTCAAAACCACATTTTGGCAAATTCTTTTGAAAACCAAGTGTGGAAGATGCACTTCGACGGGGCACGAAACCAACGAGGGGCTGGTGTTGGGGTCATCCTAATCTCCCCTAAAAAGGGTGAGATTCCCATAGCAGTCCGCTTAGATTTCGAATGTTCCAACAACGTAGCTGAGTATGAAGCACTCATACAAGGCTTGAGGATTTCGAAAACTCTAGGGGCATCATGCATCGAGGTCTTTGGAGATTCGCTCCTTGTCATAAACCAAGTTTTAAAAATTTGGCAAGTACGTAATGAGAAACTACTTCCATATCACGAGTTGGCCACTCGATTGGTCCAATCCTTGCAGTCGTGTAAACTCACACACGTAGGAAGAGAGGACAATGGCATCGCCGATGCCCTCTCCTCCTTGGGTTCAGCCCTGAAGGTCGATCCCATTTCAGGGACCAGATCTTTGGAAATATGGCATGCACCCCATCCATCCACACACGACTTGGATATTTGCCAAAACAACCCAGAGTCTATTGAAAAACCCTGGTTCTATGACATAAAACAATTTTTAGAAAATGGGGGATTTACCGAGGATGCCACATCCAAAGATAAGGCATTCATTCGTAAAATTTCGACCCGATACACCATTCTGGGTGGGGTCTTATACAAAAAGAGTTTTACCGGCATTCTGCTTAGGTGTATCGACCTAGAGGAGGCTTGGATAGTAATGCATGAGTTCCACGATGGAGAATGTGGAGGTCATGTTAACGCCAACATGATGGCGATGAAAATACTTAGAGGGGGCTATTTTTGGTCCACCCTGAAAAAGGATTGTCACGATCATGTTAGGAAGTGTCATCCGTGTCAAGTGCATGGGCACGCCATTCATATCCCTTCATCTGCATTGCATTCGGTGGTCAGCCCCTGGCCATTTACCATGTGGGCATTTGACATTGTAGGCCCAATATTTCCAAAGGCCTCGAATGGGCATCGTTTTATTTTAGCAGCCACGGAGTATTTCTCCAAGTGGGTGGAAGCCATTTCCCTAACGAATGTAATGGGGCAACATGTGGTGGCTTTCATCCGGAGGAATATCTTGGCTCGATTTGAGGTTCCACGAGACCTTGTGTCTGATAATGGTACCCCATTCAAGAATGAGCGGATGGTTAAGTTGTGCAACACGTATGGCATAACTCACCACTTCTCCTCGCCTTACTACCCTCAAGGCAACGGCCAAGCCGAAGCCACAAACAAGACTCTCATTAATATTATTGAGAAAACCTTAGAGAAGGGTAGGACGTGGCACGAGAAGCTGGATGAAGCCTTATGGGCTTATAGGACTTCCATCCGGACTCCCACAAATGCCACACCATTCGAGTTGGTCTATGGCACAAACGCCATTCTTCCCATTCATACTCAACTGCATTCATTTCATACATCCATAGCACTCGACCTCCCCCTAGAGACGCTTCAGCATGCTAGGATGGCCGAACTAGATTTGCTAGATGAGAGGCGACTCCTTGCCATGGATCATGCTCGTGCATACCGGCAAAGGATAGCCCGACATTATAGCAAACACATGAGACCTCGCCACTTTGAAGTGAGAGATCTGGTCTTAAAAACCATCCACCATCGTGGCCCACACCCCCTAGGCAAGTGGCGCCCCAACTGGGATGGACCCTATGTTGTACGAGCAACCACTACGAACAATTCGTATTGGTTGATCGATGTAGAAGGTAGGAATTTAGCAAATCCTATCAATATTCAATACTTAAAGAAGTATCATGTGTAGGATCTGGATTAAATTCCAGTTTTCAAAAATTTTATAGGGATAGCTACCCTGAGACATGTGAATAAGGTGCAAAGGCAAACTCGTGTGAACCTAAGTGAAGAGAATTCGCACTTGTGAAAGAGTGGAGTTTTCAAAATCGTGGTTGCATTTCAAAATCCTTGTTCTTACAAAGAAAGGCCTAGTTCAACATAGCAAGATACTTGCAAGTAGTACGTGCTATTTCTAAATAGGCTGATCTGGAATGGATCGAGTGTAGGCTTGGGATAAGTCCTCCCCTCTTCTTTTCTCCTTCCAAAAGGAAAACAAAGGCCCAAAACAGAAGGGAATTTCCCATTCAAAGTCTCTTTCCGAAAGAAAGAAACCAGAATTTAAAAGAAAAATCGATTCTCTTATGAAAAAGAGGGATTAAATAAAAAATACTCCCAAAGGGAGACCCTCTATGAAAAAAAGAAAAAAGAGGCCAAAAAGCTCAAAAAGAGCAGTTTTCCGCCTTCTATGCCTTAAACCACGGGACGCTTCAGAAGGGACCGTGGTATCTCTTCCCATCCCTGGCTTATCCCAAGCTAAAGCATGGTTCATTTCGAGGAATCCTAAAGTAAAAATAGGATTTACTTACTTGAATTTCGTCTTGTTTGAGAATTCGACGTTTCGAGTAAGGCATAGGAATTTGAAATGAAGCTTGTTTTCTTATAAAACCTCCGCTAGATAAGCGAGTGTTAAGACTCAAACAAGGGCAAGCACGAAGAGCTCGAGATCCTTAGGATCGAGGCTCAAGACAGTTGTCCCTTTTGTAAATAGCTTTTGTAAATAAGTTTTGAAAACCGAACATCGAACAGCATAGGATTTGCTCACTTGGAGCAATAGACCTTGTAAGTCTCTAGAGTTCGACCACATCTGGTCTCTGGGAGGTCGCCACTTTTGGCACCACACCCATGTCATTTGCATTCCACGCATGGTACTTGCATGAACATGATCCCATTTTAGGACCAGATTCCATAGAAGAACCCTTTGGCATGATATCTCCTCCTACCAGAGTTTGTAAATTGAGATTTTGCTAAAGATTGGGGCAATCCCATATTCTTCGTGGCTAGATCTAGGGAGACATTGAAAGGGGTGTTTGCCATCTTTGCCCTTATCCAAATCAATTTGGACAAGGCCAAAGAGGGGCATCTGTAAACACCCCGAAATCCCATCGAATTTCTTAAACAAATCTGGTTTTGTAAAAGCAGCCCCCAAAGGGCCATTTTTGAGTCTGGAAACCCAGGAGCCTTCCAGACAACCTTGTACATACGTTTTGAACTCTATATTTCGAAAACATACAATATAGCTTTTAAAACCTTTTTAAAAAAACATGTTTTGAAACCCCGAAGCGGCTTGGCCCGATCAAGACAGGACCAGGAGAGCTAAGAAGAGCCCGGAACCGGAGCACATGTCAAGCCCGGCACAGCAACTCTTGTATCTGATTCACACCCCCAGGATCTCGAACGTCCAAGACCCTGTTCTTACCAAAATATCATTTGAAGTCATCTCCGGAAGGCAGAAACGGAGACGGACGACCATGTTGGCGAAGACCCAACGCAGACGGAGTACTGATGCTGTCAGGCCCCGCACAAATCGTCCGTTTCGAACCCAGCTCGAAGGAGTCAGAGTTCAGTTTGGATTGGATCTGGACCATATATATCCAGATCCCAATCCAAACCCATATGTGGACTTGGATTTGGATTTGGATCCAGAGATCCAATCCAATATCCATATCCATGGCCCACATCACCTTCTCATAAATGGAGGTGGGGCCCACTTGAAATTCACGTGGGATATTGGGCATGAGAGAGAGTGGGGATGAAAAATATCAAGAGTGTTGTAATTAAGCTTGACTTGTGTGCCAAGTTTGGGTTTAACCATGTGGGTTAGCCTAATTGAGTGGGTTTAAGCTTGTAATTAGTTAAAACCTAACCTAGGGCTGCACCAACATGAGGTGGTTAAGGTCTATGGGCCATGCAAAGGGAGCTCCTCCACCTAAACCTAACCCAAAACGCCTAATCCTAGCCTAAACCCCTAATCCACCCCTAATCTGAACCTAATCACCTAACCCACTTCCCTAATCCTTCCCTAAACCTAGATTAATTTCCCTAATCCTAGCCTAAACCTAGCCTAATCACCTAACCTAGCTTACTAAACCTCACCCTAAAACCCAACCACCTAACCTAGCCCTAAACCCCTAAACCACCCCTAGCCCACAATCTACCCAAACCCCTAGTTTCCAAAATATCTGGCCCAACCCTTTCCAGCCCACCTTATCTACATACCACCCTACCTAAATCACCTAACCACTACCCCAAGCCCAGCCCTAACCGACCTACCCATCCCCTATTTAAACCCCCCCCCTTGGGGGCGGGTTTGGAAAAAAAAAAGAGCCCTCACCTCACCCAGCCGGGACCATCCTTTTCCAGCCCAGCCGGGACCACTCTCCACCTGCCTGCCTGTTCCACCTACTCCACCATCTCTACCTGCACCGCCACCTTCTCTCTTCCATCCACCACCACCTCACCCAGCCGGACGCCACCACCTTCACCCAACCGAACCAGCCGAGCTCCCACATCCGGCTGCTTCTCTCTTCATCCACCGCCTCTCCCCAACTCTCCCTGAATCCTTCTCTACTCCCTCTCCACTCCTAGCCACCTACCCTATCATCATCTCAGCCTTTTGTCACCACCACTTTTCACTTAGCCGAACCTAGCATAACCTAAACTACCGGCCACTACCTAACCATCCTATTCCATTCGGCCTTCCCCTAAGACCCCCATTCGGCTTTCCCATAAACCCACCTTTTAGGTCCACCTTCCCTAAACCCTCGACTTTCCTAGTGACCCTAAACACTCCCTTGGTCCAGCCCCTTTAACCCCCCACATCGAGGCGACACCCATTTGCAGCCGGCCACCTTCGAGGCGCCAATCCCGCGCCCCACTTGCAGCCGGCCAGCACCCTTGGTCACCTATCCTCGCGGAGCTCCCGTTTGCAGCCCAAGGCGAAGGCCAAGCCCACACTCAAGCAAGGCCTCTACGGACCAGTTAGTCGTAAGTGCCTAAACTCGCTCTTTAGTTGTGTACTTGCTTGAGATTCAATTTGATACGGGGTTGTAATAACGGAGCATAGTCTCCCCCCGCTGGTAATAACGTGGCTTGGCACAACCACACACGTGCACTCTCTTAGTCGTGCACGATTTTGAACACACACGGGCCTAATCAGCCCCTAATACATAAGTGTATATATATATTTTCATTTTCGAAGGGTTTTGTTTAAGTTGGGTGCGTTGTCTTTCAATTCAAGCACTCACACACATTGAGCTTTCGCTCTTATTTGAAAGACCCAAGTAAGGGCCGACCTATACTATTTGGGTTTTCATTTCATGTCGTGTGGGTAAGTCTTTCAATTCAAGCACTTTCACACACATTGAGCTTTCGCTCTTATTTGAAAGACCCAAGTAAGGGCCGACCTATACTATTTGGGTTTCATTTCATGTCGTGTGAGTAAGTCTTTCAATTCAAGCACTTTCACACACATTGAGCCTTCGCTCTTACTCCCAAGACCTTAGTAAAGGCCTTATTGCAGTTATATTTGGGTTTCATTTATGTCATGTGGGTAGTCTTTCAATTCAAGCACTCTCACACACATTGAGCCTTCGCTCTTACTCCCAAGACCTTAGTCAAGGCCATACTGCAATTTATATTTGGGTTTAATTTCATGTCGTGTGTGTAAGTCTTTCAATTCCAGCACGCACCCACATTGAGCCTTCGCTCTTATTTGCAAGACCCGAGTAAGGGCTCATATACATATCATATATACATATTTCCCTTCGGTTATTTCCCTTCGGTTATTTCCCTTCAGTTATTTCCCTTCGGTTATTTCCCTTCAGTTATTTCCCTTCAGTATTGTCTTTACATTTCGGGTTTTCCCTTTGGAGTAGCGTGAGTTTGCATTGCATCTACGCCATACCACAAGGTAGGACGCATATTGCATCAAAGCAAGTCCCGCTCGAAATTGCCCACGTAGTGGAGTGTTCATAACACACAAACTAGGTGGCCCGAAAAGGGATAAAAGAAAAGACTTAGGCACGTGCAAATCCACGTGATCTAAAACATGCAATCGCATTTTAAAGACCCGAAATAAACACCTCGAACCGCTTCGTAGACTTTCTCTCCAAAACTCGAATTTTGCAAAGCGTACAGACTGACCCTTGCGCATCGGTGCAAGAAGGTCTGCGACGACAAGAGCTTACTTGCTCACAGTCGCCACGTTTAGAAGTCAGTGTTAAAAATATCTTCGCTAGCTTAGGTAAGCTAGCTGACACGCCCTGTTTGCATACACAGGCCTTAGACACACGAGAGGATTCGCTCCAAGCCCTGAAAAAGGCGAAGAGGTGGGGATTTTCGCGCGTCTACACTAGGTCCATACATGGCTTGAACCCACACCCTTGATCAAACCCACAAGGCTAACCCACTTGAAAATATCAAGCCCACCATTTTTCTCTCTCCTACTTTATGCACTCTCTCTCCCCAAGCCTCCACTTGAAATTCACGTAAACTTCCACCACCCCCTCACCTTTATTTATAGGCAAAGGGGGTGGGTCTTGGGTTCCAAACACTATTTAGGTCTGGATATAGATATTTATGTACAAATTCAATCCAAATTTTCATTTCTTCAGTCACAGTTTTCGCCGGCCCTGGCTTCATCAATGCTCCGTCTTGGGTTGGGTTTTTCCCAAGCTTTTCATCCGATCTCCTTCTCACCTTCGGGACTCCGTTTTGTCTGATTTTTGAAATTTCAAGCTTGAGCTTGGATTTCTAATGATTTAGTTTGGTGCTTTGGCTTAGCTTTTCATGCTCCAGGGCTGAAGTCTGCTTCTAGCCTGGTGGAGACATAGAAAATTCCCGCTCCTGGTTCTTAGGCCTGAAGCGAACCTTTTTGTGTGCGTAAGTCCTATTTAAACAAACAGGGTGTGCCAGCTAGCTTACTCAAGCTAGCGAAGATATATTTTAAACCTGACTTCTAACGTGGCGACTGAGAGCAAGCAAGCTCTTGTCGTCGTAGACCTTGCACCGATGCGCAAGGGTCAGTCTGTACGCTTTTAAAATCGAGTTTTTGGAGTGTAAGAACCTACGAAAGCGGTTTGAGGTGTTTTGATTCGGGTTGTTTTTGGTATGATTTTCAGATTTTAGATAACGTGGATTTGCACGTGCTTAAGTCTTTCTTTTTATCCCTTTTCAGGCCACCTAGGTGTGTGTTATGAACACTCCACTAAAATGTGGCGACTTTGAGCGGGAGTATGGGGTTTGCTTTGATGCAATATGCGTCCTAACTCATTGTATGGCGTATATGCAATGCAAACTCACGCAACTCCAAAGGGAAAACCCGAATTTAAAAGACAATGCGGAAGGGAAATGACTTGTAATGGAAATTGCCGAAGGGAAATGACTTGTAATGTAAAATTCTGAAGGGAAATTGCAAAAGGGAAATATGGCTATATCTTAAGAGCGAAAAGGCTCAATTGTGCGTGTGCTGTGTATATATTGAAAGACTACGCACACTGCTGAACCGTAAAACCCAAATTGAAAAGACATAGCCAAAAGGGAAATACGTATATACTATATATAGGCCCTTACTTGGATCTTACAAATAAGAGCGAAGGCTCAATGTGGGTGCGTGTGAAAATGTAAAGACAACACACACGACTTCAAATGAAACTGTAAACACCCTGAAATCACACGAATTTCTCAAATAAAACCTGGTTTTGCAAAAGCAGCCCCAAAGGGCTATTTTGAGTCTGGAAACCCAGGAGCCTTCCAGACAACCCTGTACAGATGTTTTAAACTTTTATATGTTTTAAATATGTATAATATGTTTTAAAAACTGTTAAAATATGTTTTGAAACCCCACAAAGCAAGCTTGGCCTGATCAAAGCAGGACCAGAGGAGCTAGAGAGCCCGGAACCGGAGCACATGTCAAGCCCGGCACAGCAACTCTCATGTCAAATCCACCCCCTGGATCTCGAACGTCCAAGACCCTATTATAATCAGACATCACTTGAAATCATCTCCAGAAGGTGAAAACAGAAGCGGACGATCATGTTGGCGAAGACGAAACGCAAACGGAGTACTGATGCTGTCAGACATCGCACAAATCGTTCATTTCGAACACAGCCTGAAGGAGTCAGAATTCAGTTTGGGTTGGATCTGGACCATATATATCCAGATCCCAATCCAAACCTATGTGTGGATTTGGATTTGGGTTTGGATCCAGAGATCCAATCCAATATCCACATCCATGGCCCACATCACCTTCTCATAAATGGAGGTGGGGCCCACTTGAAATTCACGTGGGATTATGGGCATGAGAGAGAGTGGGGGAGGATAAGATTTGAGGGTTAATTGTAATTAAGCTTGGCTTGTGTGTCAAGTTTGGGGTTAATCATGTGGGTTAGTCTAATTAGCATGGGTTTAAGCTTGTATTAGCCAAAACCTAACCTAGGGCTGCACCAACATGATGCAATAAGGTCTATGGGTCATGCAAAGGGAGCTTTCTAACCCAATCCTAAGTAAAAAACCCTAATCCTAGCCTTTTACCCTAATCCCGTCCTAAACCTAGCCTAATCACCTAACCCACTTCACTAATCCCAACCTAATCACCTAACCCACTTCCCTAATCCTCCCCTAAACCTGGCTTAATTTCCTTAAACCTAACCTAATCCTAGCCTAATCACCTAACCCACCTCACTAAACCTCACCCCAAAACCAACCCACCTGGCTAAGCCCTAAACCCCTAAACCACCCCACCTAAACCTAGCACACCATATCCCTAATACCCCTTTAACCAAAATATCTAGCCCCTCCTCAAAACCAGCCCACCTTATCACCACACCACCATCACCTAAACCACCTTACCACCCTCCAAATACCAGCCCCAACCGTCATCTCCAAAGCTATAAACCCCCCCCCTAGTGGGCGGGTTTTCAAGCTTTTCCACCTTGGGCCAGCCGACCTTGGCCAATCTCCTTCCAGCCGAGCCTTCCACCTTGCTCCACCTGCACCACTTCCATCCAGCCAAGCTCCACCTCGTGCCACCACCACCTCCCAGCCTGCTCCACACCACGTCGCCACCACTGCCCGGCCGAACTCCATCTTCCTTCACCACCCGGCTGCCCTTCTTCCACCCACCGACCTTCGTCATCCATTCGGTTAGCATCTCACACTTAGCTCCACCTCCTCTTCACTCCCCCTCCACTCTCAACCACCCATACCACCACCACTACATCACCCCATAGCTCCATCATAGCCATCTGCCACCCTTACCCATTCGGCCAGACCTCAACCTTTACATCACCCGCCTTGAACCATTTCCCCTAGTGATACCCGGCCGCCTTCCACCTTGCTCCCTAGGACCTGCCCCTTCCAACTCTTAGTCATCCACTAACCCCACCTTCCACCGCACCCTAGTTAGCTCCCTTCCCATCCATAACATCCCCACTACCCCAGCCGGCCACCATAAAAATTCCCCTAGTCGGCCACCCCAGCCGACTGTACCAAACCCATTCGGCAGCCACCCCATTTCCCTTAGGCATTCCCTTAGTGACCCTCCTTTGTCGCCTTAGCCCAAAGCACCAAGGCAGCACACTCCTAGCAGCCGGCCAGCTTCAAGGCGCCCTTCTCGCGCACCCAAGTCACCCGGACAGCATCTCCCTTTGCCGTGCCAACTCCAAGGAGCTCCCTCTTGCAGCCCAAGGCGAAGCCAAGCCCACGCTCAAGCAAGTCATCTTCGGACCAGCTATAAGTAAGTGCCTAACTTGGTCCTTAGTTGTAGACTTGCATAAGTTAATTTAAATTTGATACGGGGTTGTAATAACGGAGCATTGTCTCCCCCCGCTTGAAATAACGTGGCTTGGCACACCCACACACACGTGCACTTGAGCCTACCTCGCTCTTAGTTATGCACGATTTTGAACACACACGGGCCTAATCAGCCCTTTATATACGAGTTTATGTATATACTTTAAGTAGCGTAGGGTTTTGCTTGAGTTGCGTGTGTTGTCTTTCAATTCTCGCACTCACACACATTGAGCCTTCGCTCTTATTTGCAAGACCCAAGTAAGGGCCGTGTTATACTATTCTTGGGTTTAATTTCATGTTGCGTGCGTAGTACTTCAATTCAAGCACTCACACACATTGAGCTTTCGCTCTTACTCCCAAGACCTTAGTTAAGGCCATATAGCAATTTATATTTGGGTTTAATTTCATGTTGTGTGCGTAGTACTTCAATTCTATCACTCACACACATTGAGCTTTCGCTCTTATTCCAAAGACCTTAGTTAAGGCCATATTGCAATTTATATTTGGGTTTCATTTGAAGTCGTGTGTGTTGTCTTTACATTTTCACACGCACCCACATTGAGCCTTCACTCTTATTTGTAAGACCCAAGTAAGGGCTCATATATACTATATACGTATTTCCCTTTTGGTAATGTCTTTTCAATTTGGGTTTTAAGGTTCAGCAGTGTAAGTAGTCTTTCAATATATACACGGCACACACTTGCACAATTGAGCCTTTCCGCTCTTTAGATATAGCCATATTTCCCTTTTGCAATTTCCCTTCATTAATTTCCATTACAAGTCATTTCCCTTCGGCAATTTCCCTTCGGCATTGTCTTTTAAATTCAGGTTTTCCCTTTGGAGTAGCGTGAGTTTGCACTGCATATACATCATACCACGAGTTAGGACGCATATTGCATCAAAGCAAACCCCATACTCCTGCTCAAAGTCGCCACATCTTAGTGGAGTGTTCATAACACACACCTAGGTGGCCCGAAAAGGGATAAAAAGAAAGACGTAGGCATGTGCAAATTCACGTGATCTAAAATCTGAAAATCGTACAAACAAGACCCGAATCAAACACCTCGAACTGCTTTCGTAAGTTCTTACACTCCAAAACTCGATTTTAAAAGCGTACAGACTGACCCTTGCGCATCGGTGCAAGAAGGTCTACAACGACAAGAGCTTTCTTGCTCACAGTCGCCACGTTAGAAGTCAGGTTTTAGAATATATCTTCGCTAGCTTAATTAAGTAAGCTAGCTGGCACGCCCTGTTTGTTTGAATAGGACTTAGGCACACAAAAAGGTTCGCTCCAGGCCTAAGAACCAGGCAGCGGAAATTTTCTGCGTCTACAGTAGTTTGGCATGCCCGGTGGGAGGTGAGTCTTTTAAAGTCATGTCACTCTAGGAAACTTGCGAAAAGATTTTCAAAGAGGTGTTGTTTTAACTCTGTTTTCTTTACTTGTACTTAAGAATTTTGAAAAAAGGCTTGAAAGCATGTCAAAATCCAACCCAAGTGAAGTGTCGAGCCAAGGCTCGTGCGCATCAAGTTCTCACTCTAGGAGGATTTTGAAAAACAAGATCAAACTAGACGAGATAGAGGACCTGAGAAGGGAATTCGAGGCCAAAATCGATGCTCTCAGCCAAAGAGGCTGAAGTAGGTGATTCCTGTTCATCGAATGGTAAACAAAGGGCCAAGAAAAAATCTGAAAAACCTCGCAAGCACAAAGAGGCCTCCGTAATGGAAGGCAACCAATACCACGAGTCCTTCACACAAAAGGACCGTAAAGCCCTACAACAGCTGCTAAAAGGGAAGAATAAAGAGAAAAGGAGTTACGCCCTGTCTGATTTCCTTCCTATGGATTACGAAATAGACAGTGACGATGAAATACCGAACTTCCTTCGGTATGATGGCATGGGAGACCTTAGGTCTCACTTGCAACTTTTCTCACGTCGAGCCCATAAGAAGAAAAAGGACTCGATGAAATTGGTGTATTGGTTCCCTTTATCCCTTAAAGGCACAGCTGCCAAATGGCTGGCTTCCTACGACTTAAGCCAGTTCGCTACTTTTGAAGAGTTAGCGAACTGCTTCATGCAAAGATTTGCACACAACGTAGAAGTCACGCCGACTCTGAACACTTTAAGGGATACGAAGCAAGGCATGAATGAAGACGTACATGCCTTCATTATACGATGGAGGTCACTTTTGGGCCAAGTGCGAGAGCCCATATCCGAAGGATGCGCAGTCATGCTCATCCTGGATAATTTCAAAAGCGAGTTAAAAACCCTTCTCTCTCTACATGAGATCTCAACTTTCCATAAGTTGATCAAAAAAGCGTCCATTTTCGAAACAAACTTGAGAAAAGGGACATACGATCACTTATGGAAAGGAAGTGTCGTTTCTAAAACCCGCTTGAAAAAACCCATCACTTATGGGCTACCCATGACGGACAAAGGGGCAAAGCCCCATAAAATCGCCAATGTCCTGGTGGATCCAGGCGTGGCAAGCACTTCCAAAAATTTTCAAAAACCGATTGAAAAACGGGAATACACACCGCTGGGGCAACCTGTGTTGGAGGTCCTAGACCTCCTACTTGCCCAAGGCATGATAGAACTTCCCGAAATCCCCGAAGGAGCCACTTCCAAAGGGGGGTATTTAAATCGATTTTGCAAGTATCATCGGCTCAAAGGCCATGATACCAAACGTTGTTTCTCCCTTTTAAATAAAATCGAGAACTTGATAGCGGACGACTGGCTCCAGGTCACTGCGGAACCTAAGCCACCTCAAGCTATCTTCAAGGAACCCTTTCCCAAGCACGCCAGTAGCAGTGGGAAAGGAAAGGAGGTATGTACCCTCACCTTTTCAAAGGAACTAGCACAAAAATCTGAGTCTGGTCGACCCACTTGTGCGCCCACCCTTGTACTTTACAAGAAGCCCGCCCAAGTCGTCATCCGGGGACCACCAAAAGCTGAATCCCCGGCTAAACCAGTTTTGAAACTTCAAGGTGCTCCTCAACTCATACTTAGAGCCAATTTTAGTGCGAACCCTAGGCTGGTCGTGGGGGAAGTGACTAGATCCGGGAGGATCTATCAACCCCCTCACCTACAAAGTGCTAAAAAGGTAGTCAATGTGCCTGACCCCTCAAAAGCATGTATTCCTGGAGTTCTGCCAAAAGCAGACAAGGGGAAAGTCGTCCTAAATCTTTATGATTTCGAAAACCACCTTTCAAAGATTCCTATCCACATGTCTATCCTAGAGCTTATACAAACTTCGCCTAGGCATAGACTCATGCTAGAGAAAATTCTAGAAAGAGCCAAGGTTGATTCGAACATAAGTCCGAAATCCCTGTCTGACCAAGTGGCTTTAATAGGAGCAAAATCGCCCATCACTTTCTGGGAAGATGATGTAGATAGACCCTACGAGTCCCATAACCAGGCCTTGCATATCGAGGTGGTTATGAATAACCACTCTCTAGACAGGTGCCTAATCAATGGGGGAGGAGGGCTCAACATCCTTCCACTTCATGTGGCATACCAAATCGGAGTCACCTTGACTTCTCTGAACCCAAGCCCCATCGTTATCACTGGATACGATGGGAATACGTCTAGGCCTTTAGGATCAATCGAACTCCAGATGGAAACGGGAGGGATCACACACACGGGGTGTTCCATGTCTTGGACATCCACCCCCATTATAACCTGTTGTTGGGAAGGCCCTGGTTACACAGTTTGTGCACTGTGCCATCCACCTTCCACAGGTGTGTCAAGATCCCTTTCAGGGACCAGGTCGTGGTGATCCTAGGTGAGAGTCACCCACAGCTTCAGGGGATCATATAACTCCCCTTGTTTGTCGAGCTCCCAGGCCCATGAGGCTAACCTGGGGCAGACTATGGTTGAGCCACCAAGGCTCGTGTTAAATGGCCCTAGGAAGGTGTTATGTTTGAAGGGACCGCCCAAAGCAGGCTCCCCCCCGATTCTAACCCTTCTAGGAAGACCCAAACATCCCCTATTTCCAAAGCCCCTGGACAAGAAGACATACGAGCACAATATAGACGACAGCAAGTTCCAGGACCACGATATTTATCAAAAAATTTCAAAAAATAACAAATCATGGAACATGTTGTTAAACATGGGCTACACACCCTACAAAAGTCTAGGTGCACAAAACCAGGGTCTCCTAGAGTCCATCCTTCCTAGGGCCAACCCAAGCCGATACGGGATCGGCTATACTCCCAAAATATCGCTAGAGCCGCCCCTGTGACCACCTGGGTCAAGGGTGCCCTGGAGCCTATCCTAGAAGAGACCTACGATTTAGACCTCCTATTCCGAGTCTAACCTGTAGTGTTTTCCCTTTGTAGGTATGATGGAAGATCCCTTTCAGAAAATTACAAAAACATCTGGAAAACTTAAAATCAAAAAAATCGAAAAAGAGGAAAAACCAAAAACAATGGAAAAACAAAAACTCGAAAAAAGAGTGCTTTGTATAGCTCCTAAAGTTCTTGTTTTACAAAAACTCAAAAAGATCAAAAATCTAGAAAATACCAAAAAGATTTTGTATATAGCTGCTCCCGGTAAGACTTTGGAAAAAGATTTTGAAAGGAACGTCGTCTGCATAGCCAGACCAAAAATTTCGACATCGATTGAAAATCCAAGTACAAAACCAGGTCCTTTTGAAAATCACGCATCAAATTCCCTCGGGTCTATAGCCCACGAGAATGATCGAAGCCCAGAAGTGGATCCCCTTGAGGAAGATCCCACTTCTGAGCTCCCAGAATTTCATAAAATTCTCGATTTTGAAAGACCTTCCAATTCAGTAGGAGGAGATTTCATAGAGGTGAACCTAGGGGATGATTCCAATCCCAAAACCATCAAAATAGGCGCATGCTTGCATGAACATGAAAGATCAGCATTCATTGAATTTCTATAAGCCTATTTAGATGTGTTTGCATGGACATATGAAGACATGCCGGGCATAGACCCCAGCATTGTCGAACATCGTCTTCCCTTAGATGCGGATGTAAAACCCATAAAGCAGAAGCTTAGGAAAATACACCCGAATGTACACACGCAAGTCAAAGAGGGTTTAGAAGATCTGTTAAAAGCCGAATTTATAAAACCCATTGCGTATTCTGATTGGTTGTTAAACATCGTTGTAGTTCGAAAAACCAATGGGAAAATTCGAATATGCATCGATTTCAGAAACCTGAATAAAGCCACTCCAAAGGATAATTATCCTCTACCAAACATAGATTTGATAGTCGATAGTACTGCAAATCATGAAATGTTTTCGTTTATGGATGGCTATTCAGGCTATAATCAAATCAAACTAAGTCCACGAGATCAGGGTAAGACCGCCTTCACAACCCCATGGGGCACGTACTGCTATACAGTCATGCCCTTTGGTTTGAAAAATACCGGCGCAACATACCAGAGAGCCATGACCACGATCTTCCATGATCAAATTCATGAGCTCGTAGAAGTGTATGTAGATGATCTCTTGGCAAAATCCAAAACCCGATGCACTCATATCGAATGTTTGCAAAAGATTTTCGAAAGGCTTAGGCTTTACAAAGTAAAGCTAAACCCTCAAAAATGTGTATTCGGGGTAGAATCAGGAAAGCTTCTAGGCTTTATGGTGAGCCAAAGGGGTATAGAAGTCGACCCCTCTAAGTGTTGAGCCATCATAGACATGGCTCCACCCTCCAATCTCACTCAAATTCGTAGCCTCCAGGGTCGATTACAGTCCGTTCGCCGATTTATATCAAATCTGGCGACTAGATGTGAACCCTTCAACAAGCTGTTGAGGAAGGGCACGAAATTCTTATGGAATCACGAATGCCAAAGGTCCTTTGAGAGATGTAGACGCGCGAAAATCCCCGCCTCTTCGCCTCTTTTGGGGCTTGGAGTGGATCTTCTCGTGTGTCTAAGGCCTATGTATACAAATAGGGCGTGCCAGCTAGCTTACTTAAGCTAGCGAAGATATTTTTATCACTGACTTCTAAACGTGGCGACTGTGAGCAAGTAAGCTCTTGTCGTCGCAGACCTTCTTACACCGATGCGCAAGGGTCAGTCTGTACGCTTTTGCAAAAATCGAGTTTTGGAGAGAAAGTCTACGAAGCGGTTCGAGGTGTCTATTTCGGGTTTTTAAGATGCGATTGCATATTTTAGATCACGTGGATTTGCACGTGCCTAAGTCTTTTCTTTTATCCCTTTTTGGGTCGCCTAGTTTGTGTGTTATGAACACTCCACTACATGGGCGAATTTTGAGCGGGGCTTGTTTCGATGCAATATGCGTCCTACCTCGTGGTATGGCGTAGATGCAATGCAAACTCATGCTACTCCAAAGGGAAAACCCGAAATGTAAAGACAATACTGAAGGGAAATAACAGAAGGGAAATAACCGAAGGGAAATAACCGAAGGGAGATATGTATATATCTTATGTATATGAGCCCTTACTCGGGTCTTGCAAATAAGAGCGAAGGCTCAATGTGGGTGCGTGCTTGAATTGAAAGACTTACTCACACGACATAAAATGAAACCCAAATAGTATAGGTCGGCCCTTACTTGGGTCTTTCAAATAAGAGCGAAAGCTCAATGTGTGTGAGAGTGCTTGAATTGAAAGAATTACTCATACGACATGAAATGAAACCCAAATAGTATAGGTCGGCCCTTACTTGGGTCTTTCAAATAAGAGCGAAAGCTCAATGTGTGTGAGAGTGCTTGAATTGAAAGACTTACTCACACGACATGAAATGAAACCCAAATAGTATAGGTCGGCCCTTACTTGGGTCTTTCAAATAAGAGCGAAAGCTCAATGTGTGTGAGAGTGCTTGAATTGAAAGACTTACTCACACGACATGAAATGAAACCCAAATAGTATAGGTCGGCCCTTACTTGGGTCTTTCAAATAAGAGCGAAAGCTCAATGTGTGTGAGTGTTTGAATTGAAAGACAACGCACCCAACTTAAACAAAACCCTTCGAAAATGAAAGTATATATGTACACTTATATACCGTGTGTGCTAAAAATCGTGCACGACTAAGAGAGTGCACGTGTGTGGTTGTGCCAAGCCACGTTATTACAAGCGGGGGGAGACTATGCTCCGTTATTACAACCCCGTATCAAATTGAATCTCAAGCAAGTATACAACTAAAGACCGAGTTTAGACACTTACGAGTAGCTGGTCCGTAGAGGTCTTGCTTGAGCGTGGACTTGGCCTTGGGCTGCAAACGGGAGCTCCGCGAAGGTAAGCTGGTCAAGGGTGCTGGCCGGCTGCAAGTGGGGCGCGGAATAGGCGCCTCGGAGGTGGCCGGTGGCAAGTAGCTGGCGGCTCCAAGTAGGGGTTTAAAGTGGCTGAATGAGTGGACTCTTAGGGTCACTAGGGGAGTTGAGAGTTTAGGGAAGCTGGACCTAAAAGGGTGAGCTGGTGGGAAGGCCGAATAGGACACCTAGGGGAGGGCCGAAGGGGAGATGATGGCTAGGTAGTGGCCGGCAGCTTGGGTTATACTAGGTTCGGCTAGGTTAAAATGGTGGTGGCAAAAGGAGCTGAGATGAAGGTAGGATGGGTGGCTAAGAGTGGAGAGGTGGTAGAGAAGGGGGCTAGGTAAGGTGCAGGGTACTTACCGAATGGGGAGAGGTGGCGGATGAAGTGGGAAGGTGGCGGGCAGGTGGCTGTCGGCTGGTTCGGTTGGGTGGAGGTGATGGCGTCCGGCTGAGGGATGGTGGTGATGGATGGAAGAGGGAAGGTGGCGGAGCAGGTGGGGGGCTGGTGGAGCAGATGGAGCAGGCGGAGGTGGGGAGTGGTCCCGGCTGGGTGAGAGATGGGAGAAGGAGAGGGCCCGGCTGGGTGGAATGGTGGTTCCCACTTGGAAAACCCGCCCACAAGGAGGGGGGTTTAAATAGGGGATGGGTAGGTCGGTTAGGGCTGGGCTGTGGGTAGTGGTTAGGTGGTTTAGGTAGGGTGGTATGTAGATAAGGTGGGCTGGAAGGGGTTGGGCCAGATATTTTAAAACTAGGGGTTTGGGTAAATCGTGGGCTAAGGGTGGTTTAGGGGTTTAGGGCTAGGTTAGGTGGTTGGGTTTTAGGGTGAGGTTTAGTGAGCTAGGTTAGGTGATTAGGCTAGGTTTAGGCTAGGATTAGGGAAATTAATCTAGGTTTAGGGAAGGATTAGGGAAGTGGGTTAGGTGATTAGGTTGGGATTAGGACGGGATTAGGGAAGTGGGTTAGGTGATTAGGTTGGGATTAGGACGGGATTAGGGAAGTGGGTTAGGTGATTAGGTTCAGATTAGGGGTGGATTAGGGGTTTAGGCTAGGTTTAGGCATTTTTGGCTAGGTTTAGGTGAAGGAGATCCCTTTGCATGGCCCATAGACCTTAACCACCTCATGTTGGTGCAGCCCTAGGTTAGGTTTTGGCTAATTACAAGCTTAAACCCACTCAATTAGGCTAACCCACATGATTAACCCCAAACTTGACACACAAGTCAAGCTTAATTATAACACTCTTGATATTATCCATCCTCACTCTCTCTCATGCCCATGATCCCACGTGAATTTCAAGTGGGCCCCACCTCCATTTATGAGAAGGTGGTGTGGCCATGGATATGGATATTGGATTGGATCTCTGGATCCAAATCCAAATCCAAGTCCACATATGGGTTTGGATTGGGATCTGGATATATATGGTCCAGATCCAATCCAAACTGAACTCTGACTCCTTCGAGCTGGGTTCGAAACAGACGATTTGTGCGGGGTCTGACAACATCAGTACTCCGTCTGCGTTGGGTCTTCGCCAACATGGTCGTCCGCCTCCGTTTCTGCCTTCCGGAGATGACTTCAAATGATATTTTGATAAGAACAGGGTCTTGGACGTTCGAGATCCTGGGATGTGAATCAGATACAAGAGTTGCTGCGTCGGGCTCGACAGGTGCTCCGGTTCCGGGCTCTTCTTGGCTCTCCTGGTCCTGTCTTGATCGGGCCAAGCCACTTCGGGGTTTCAAAACGTGTTTTAAAAAGGGTTTTCAAAAGCCATATTATATGTTTTAGAAAGACAAAGTTTAAAACATATGTACAGGGTTGTTTGGAAGGCTCCTGGGTTTCCAAACTCAAAATGGCCCTTTGGGGGCTGCTTGTATAAAACCAGATTTGTTTAAGAAATTCATGGGATTTCGGGGTGTTTACAGATGCCCCTCTTTGGCCTTGTCCAAATTGATTTGGATAAGGGCAAAGATGACAAACACCCCTTTTAATGTCTCCCTAGATCTAGCCACGAAGAATATGGGATCGTCCCATTTTAGCAAAATCTCAATTTTACAAACTCTGGTAGGAGGAGATATCACGCCAAAGGGTTCACTTATGGAATCTGGTCCTAAATGGGATCATGTTTATGCAAGTACCATGCGTGGAATGCAGATGACATGGGTGTGGTGCCAAGAGTGGCGACCTTCCAAAGACCAGATGTGGTCAAACTCTAGAGACTTACAAGGCCTACTGCTCCAAGGGAGCAAAAATCCTATGCTGTTCGATGTTCGGTTTTTAAAACTTATTTACAAAAGCTATTTATAAATGGGACAACTGTCTTGAGCCTCGATCCTAAGGATCTCGAGCTCTTCGTGCTTGCCCTTGTTTGAGTCTTAACACTCGCTTATCTAGCGGAGGTTTTATAAGAAAACCAGCTTCATTTCAAATCTCTACGCCTTACTCGAAACGTCGAATTCTCAAACAAGATGAAATTCAAGTAAGTAAATCCTATTTTTACTTTAGGATTCCTCGAAATGAACCATGCTTTAGCTTGGGATAAGCCAGGGATGGGAAAGAGATACCACGGTCCCTTCTGAAGTGTCCCGTGGTTTAAGGCATAGAAGGCGGAAAACTGCTCTTTTTGAGCTTTTTGGCCTCTTTTTCCTTTTTTTCATAGAGGGTCTCCCTTTGGGAGTATTTTTTCTTTAATCCCTCTTTTTCATAAGAGAATCGATTTTTCTTTTTGAAGTCTGGTTTCTTTCTTTTGGAAAGAGACTTTAAATGGGAAATTCCCTTTTGATTTGGGCCTTTGTTTTCCTTTTGGAAGGAGAAGAGAAGAGGGGAGGACTTATCCCAAGCCTACACTCGATCCATTCCAGATCAGCCTATTTAGAAATAGCACGTACTACTTGCAAGTATCTTGCTATGTTGAACTAGGCCTTTCTTTGTAAGATGAAGAACTTTGAAATGCAACCATGATTTTGAAAACTCCACTCTTTCAGAAGTGCGAATTCTCTCACTTAGGGTCACACGAGTTGCTTCTGCACCTTATTCACACGTCTCAGGGCAGCTACCCCTTTAAAATTTTCAAAAACTGGAATTTAATCCAGATCCTACACATGATACTTCTTTAAGTATTGAATATTGATAGGATCTGCTAAATTCCTACCTTCTACATCGATCAACCAATACGATTTGTTCGTAGTGGTTGCTCGTACAACATAGGGTCCATCCCAGTTGGGGCACCACTTGCCTAGGGGGTGTGGGCCACGATGGTGGATGGTTTTCAAGACCAGATCTCCCACTTCAAAGTGGCGAGGTCTTATGTGTTTGCTATAATGTCGGGCTATCCTTTGTCGGTATGCACGAGCATGATCCATGGCCAGGAGTCGCCTCTCATCTAGCAAATCTAGTTCGGCCATCCTAGCATGCTGAAGCGTCTCTAGGGGGAGGTCGAGTGCAATGGATGTATGGAATGAATGCAGTTGGGTATGAATGGGAAGAATGACGTTTGTGCCATAGACCAACTCGAATGGTGTGGCATTCGTGGGAGTCCGGATGGAAGTCCTATAAGCCCATAAGGCTTCATCTAGCTTCTCGTGCCACGTCCTACCCTTCTCTAAGGTTTTCTCAATGATACCAATGAGAGTCTTGTTTGTAGCTTCGGCTTGGCCGTTGCCTTAAGGGTAGTAGGGCGAGGAGAAGTGGTAGTTATGCCATACGTGTTGCACAACTTAACCATCTGCTCATTCTTGAATGGGGTACCATTATCAGACACAAGGTCTCGTGGAACCCCAAATCGAGCCAAGATATTCCTCCGGATGAAAGCCATCACATGTTGCCCCATTACATTCGTTAGGGAAATGGCTTCCACCCACTTGGAGAAATACTCCGTGGCTGCTAAAATAAAACGATGCCCATTCGAGGCCTTTGGAAATATGGGGCCTACAATGTCAAACGCCCACATGGTAAATGGCCAGGGGCTGACCACGGAATGCAATGCAGATGAAGGGATATGAATGGCGTGCCCATGCACTTGACATGGATGACACTTGCTAACATGATTGTGACAATCCTTTTTCAGGGTGGACCAAAAATAACCCCCTCTAAGTATTTTCATCGCCATCATGTTGGCATTAACATGACCTCCACATTCTCCGTCGTGGAACTCGTGCATCACTATCCTAGCCTCCTCTAGGTCGATACACCTAAGCAGAATGCCGGTAAAACTCTTTTTGTATAAGACCCCACCCAGAATGGTGTATCGGGTCGAAATCTTACGAATGAATGCCTTATCTTTGGATGTGGCATCCTCGGTGAATCCCCCATTTTCTAAAAATTGTTTTATGTCATAGAACCAGGGTTTTTCAATAGACTCTGGGTTGTTTTGGCAAATATCCAAGTCGTGTGTGGATGGATGGGGCGCATGCCATATTTCCAAAGATCTGGTCCCTGAAATGGGATCGACCTTCAGGGCTGAACCCAAGGAGGAGAGGGCATCGGCGATGCCATTGTCCTCTCTTCCTACGTGTGTGAGCTTACATGACTGGAAGGATTGGACCAATCGAGTGGCCAACTCGTGATATGGAAGTAGTTTCTCATTACGTACTTGCCAAATTTTTAAAACCTGGTTTATGACAAGGAGTGAATCTCCAAAGACCTCGATGCATGATGCCCCTAGAGTTTTCGAAATCCTTAAGCCTTGTATGAGTGCTTCATACTCAGCTACGTTGTTGGAACATTCGAAGTCTAAGCGGACTGCTATGGGAATCTCGCCCTTTTCAGGGGAGATTAGGATGATCCCGGCACTAGCCCCTCATTGGTTTCGTGCCCCGTCAAAGTGCATCTTCCACACTTGATTTTCGAAAGAATTTGCCAAAATGTGGTTTTGAAAATGGTTTTGCAATATGCCTTCATCAGGCATTTCGACAAGAGTGGGATATGCGTCCTCTAAGGAGAATTCAGCCACGTAATCTGCTAGGGCTTGCCCTTTAATGGAGATCTGGTGATGGTATTTCAAATCATACTCCATTAGAAGGAGTTGCCATTTGCCCAATCTACCCGTGAGAATGGGTTTTTCGAACAAGTGCTTGATTGGATCAAGCTTGGACACTATCCAGATCTCATGATCTAGGAAATAGTGTTTGAATTTCTGGCAGGCCCAAACTAGGGCCAAGCACGTCTTCTCCATGGCTTGATAATTTCGTTCATAAGCCAAGAGAGTTTTCGAAATATAGTAGATGGCGTACTCCTTATGGGTGTCATCCTCGTATTGAGCCAACAGGGCTCCTAAAGCGTTTACATGCACGGAGATGTATAATAAAAGCGGTTTTCCTTGTTTTGGAGGATTCAAAACGGGGGGATTAACCAAGTATGCCTTCAGTCTCTCGAAGGACTTTTGGCATTCGTCATCCCATAAGAATTTCGTACCCTTCCTCAACAGTTTGTTGAAGGGTTCGCATCTAGTTGCCAGATTCGATATGAATCGGCGCACAGATTGTAATCGACCCTGAAGGCTACGGACTTGGGTGAGATTGGAGGGTGGAGCCATGTCTATAATGGCTCGACACTTAGAGGGGTCGACTTCTATTCCCCTTTGGCTCACCATAAAGCCTAGAAGCTTCCCTGATTCTACCCTGAACACACATTTTTGAGGGTTTAGCTTTACTTTGTAAAGCCTAAGCCTTTCGAAAATCTTTTGTAAACATTCGATATGGGTGCATCGGGTTTTGGATTTCGCCAAGAGATCATCTACATACACTTCTACAACCTCATGAATTTGATCATGGAAGATCGTGTTCATGGCTCGTTGGTATGTTGCGCCGGCATTTTTCAAACCAAAGGGCATGATTGTATAGCAGTACATGCCCCATGGGGTTGTGAAGGCGGTCTTACCCTGATCTCGTGGGCTTAGTTTGATTTGATTATAGCCTGAATAGCCATCCATGAATGAAAACATTTCATGATTTGCAGTACTATCGACTATCAAATCTATGTTTGGTAAAGGATAATTATCCTTTGGAGTGGCTTTATTCAGGTTTCTGAAATCGATGCATATTCGAATTTTCCCATTGGTTTTTCGAACCACAACGATATTTGACAACCAATCAGAATACGCAATGGGTTTTATAAATCCAGATTTTAGCAGATCTTCTAAACCCTCTTTGACTTGCGTGTGTATATTCGGGTGTATTTTCCTAAGCTTCTGCTTTATTGGTTTTATACCTACATCTAAGGGAAGACGATGCTCGACAATGCTGGGATCTATGCCCGGCATGTCTTCATACGTCCATGCAAACACATCTAAATAGGTTCGTAGAAATGCAATGAATGCTAACTTTTCAGTTTCATGCAAGCATGCGCCTATTTTGATGTTTTTGGGATTGGAATCATCCCCTAGGTTCGCCTCTATGAAATCTCCTCCTACTGATTGGGAAGGTCTTTCAAAATCGAGAATTCTATGAAATTCTGGGAGCTCAGAAGTGGGATCTTCCTCAAGGGGATCCACTTCTGGGCTTTGATCATTCTCGTGGGCCATAGACCCGAGGGAACTTGATGCGTGGTTTTCAAAATAACCTGGTTTTGTACTTGGATTTTTAAGTGACTTCGAAATTTTTGGTCTGGCTATGCAGACGACACTTCTTTCGAAATCCTTTTCTTTTGCCAAAGGCCTACCAAGAGCAGCTATGTACAAAATCTTTTTGGTATTTTCTAAATTTTCGATTTTTTTGGGTTTTTGTAAAACAAGAACTTTGGGAACTATACAAAGCACACTTTTTTCGAGTTTTTGTTTTTCCATTGTTTTTGGTTTTTCTTGTTTTTCGATTTTTTTCGATTTTAGGTTTTCAAATGTTTTTGGTATTTTTAGAAAAAGGGATCTTCCGTCATACCTACAAAGGGAAAACACTACGAGTTAGACTCGGAATAGGAGGTCTAAACCGTAGGTTTCTTCTAAGACAGGCTCCGGGGCACCCTTGACCCAGGTGGTCACAGGGGGTGGCTCCGGCGGTATTCGGGGAGTATAGCCGATCCCATATCGGCTTGGGTTGGCCCTAGGAAGGATGGGCTCTAGGAGACCCTGGTTTTGTGCCCCTAGACTTTTGTAGGGCGTGTAGCCCATGTTCAATAACATGTTCCACGACCTTTTGTTTTTTGAAAAGATGGGATATAAGTTGTGGTCCTGGAACATGCTATCGTCCATATTAGGCTCGTATGGCCTTTTGTCCAGGGGTTTTGGAAATAGGGAACGTTTGGGTTTTCCTAGGAGGATTAGAGTCGGGAGGGGGCCTGCTTTGGGCGGCCCCTTCACACATACAACCTTCCTAGGGTTGTTCAACACGAGCCGAGGTGGCTCCATAATTTGCCCCAGGTTAGCCTCGTGGGCCTGGGAGCTCGATAAACAAGGGGAGTTTATGATCCCCTGAAGCTGTGGGTGACTCTCACCTAGGATCACTACGACCTGGTCCCTAAAAGGGATCTTGACACACCTGTGGAAGGTGGATGGCACAGCGCACAAACTGTGTATCCAGGGTCTTCCCAGCAACAGGTTATAATGGGGGTGGATGTCCAAGACATGGAACACCCCCGTGTGTTCGATCCCTCCCGTTTCCATTGGGAGTTCGATGGATCTTAAAGGCCTAGACGCATTCCCATCGTATCCAGTGATAACGATGGGGCTTGGGTTCACTGAAGTCAAGGTGACTCCGATTTTGTATGCCACGTGAAGTGGAAGGATGTTGAGCCCTCCTCCACCATCGACTAGGCACCTGTCCAGAGAGTGGTTGTTTAGAACCACCTCGATGTGCAGGGCCTGGTTATGGGTTTCGTAGGGTCTATCTACATCATCTTCCGAAAAGGTGATGGGCGATTTTGCTCCTAATAAAGCCACTTGGGCAGACAAGGATTCCGGACTTATGTTCGAATCAACCTTGGCCCTTTCTAGAATTTTCTCTAAGACAAGTCTATGCCTAGGCGAGGTTTTGATAAGCTCTAGGATAGACATGTGAATAGGAATCTTTGAAAGGTGGTTTTCGAAATCATAAGGATTTAGGATGATTTTGTCCTTATCTGCTTTTGGCAGACCACTAGGGATACATGCTTTTGAGGGGCCAGGTACACTGACCACCTTTTGAGCATCTTGAAGGTGCGGGGGTTGGTAGATCCTCTCGGATCTAGTGACTTCCCCCACGACCAGCCTAGGGTTTGCGCTAGACTTGGCTCTAAGGATGAGCTGAGGAGAACCTTGGATTTTCAAAACTGGTTTTACCGGGGTTTCCACTTTTGATGGTCCCCGAATGACGACTTGGGCGGGCCTCTTGTATAGTACAAGGATGGGCGCACAAGCAGGTCGACCAGGTTCTGGTTTTTGCGCTAGTTCCTTGGAAATGGTGAGAGTACATACCTCCTTTCCTTTCCCACTGCCACTGGCGTGTTTGGGAAAGGGTTCCTTGAAGATAGCTTGAGGTGGCTCAGGTTCCGCAGTGACCTGGAGCCGGCCCTCCGCTATCAAGTTCTCAATTTTATTTAGAAGAGAGAAGCAACGTTTGGTATCATGGCCTTTGAGCCGATGATACTTGCAAAATCGGTTTAAATACCCCCCTTTGGACGTGACTCGTTCGGGGATTTCAGGGAGTTCGATCATGCCCTGGGCAAGTAAGAGGTCTAGGACCTCCGACACAGGTTGCCCCAGTGGAGTGTACTCCCGTTTTTCAATCGGTTTTGAAAAATTGCGTTCTCTCTTATTTTCTATTTTTTCAAAATTTTTAGAAGTGCCCGCCATGCCTGGATCCACCCGGTATTCAGGGTTGGCGTGACTTCCACGTTGTGTGCAAATCTTTGCATGAAGCAGTTCGCTAACTCTTCAAAAGTAGCAAACTGGCGTAAGTCGTAGGAAGCCAGCCATTTGGCAGCTGTGCCTTTAAGGGATAGAGGGAACCAATACACCCATTTCATCGAGTCCTTTTTCTTCTTATGGGCTCGACGTGAGAAAAGCTGCAAGTGAGACCTAGGGTCTCCCATGCCATCATACCGATGGAAGTTCGGTATTTCATCGTCACTGTATGTTTCGTAATCCATAGGAAGGAAATCAGACAGGGCGTAGCTTCTTTTCTCTTTATTTTGCCCTTTCAGCAGCTGCTGTAGGGCTTTACGGTCCTTTTGTGTGAAGGACTCGTGGTATTGGTTGCCTTCCATTACGGAGGCCTCTTTTTGCTTGCGAGGTTTTTCAAATTTCTTTTTAGGCCTTTGTTCACCGTTCGATGAACATGAATCGCCTACTTCAGCCTCTTGGCTGAGAGCATCGATTTTGGCCTCAAACTCCCTTCTCAAGTCCTCGATTTCATCTAGTTTTATTTTGTTTTTGAAAATCCTCCTAGAGTGAGAACTTGATGCGCATGAGCCTTGGCTCGATACTTCACTTGGATTGGATTTTGACATGCTTTTCAAGCTTTTTCAAAATTTCCTAAGTAAAAGAAAACAAGTTAAAATGACACCTTTTTTAAAATTTTCGCAAGATTTCTACAAGTAAACTCGATTTCTGAAAAGGCTCACGTCCCACCGGGCGTGCCAATCTCTGTAGACGCGCGAAAATCCCCGCCTCTTCGCCTCTTTCGGGGCTTGGAGTGGATCTTCTCGTGTGTCTAAGGCCTATGTATACAAATAGGGCGTGCCAGCTAGCTTACTTAAGCTAGCGAAGATATTTTTATCACTGACTTCCAAACATGGCGACTGTGAGCAAGTAAGCTCTTGTCGTCGCAGACCTTCTTGCACCAATGCGCAAGGGTCAGTCTGTACGCTTTTGCAAAAATCGAGTTTTGGAGAGAAAGTCTACGAAGCGGTTCGAGGTGTCTATTTCGGGTTTTTAAGATGCGATTGCATATTTTAGATCACGTGGATTTGCACGTGCCTAAGTCTTTTCTTTTATCCCTTTTTGGGTCGCCTAGTTTGTGTGTTATGAACACCACTACATGGGCGAATTTCGAGCGGGGCTTGTTTCGATGCAATATGCGTCCTACCTCGTGGTATGGCGTAGATGCAATGCAAACTCACGCTACTCCAAAGGGAAAACCCGAAATGTAAAGACAATACTGAAGGGAAATAACAGAAGGGAAATAACCGAAGGGAGATATGTATATATCTTATGTATATGAGCCCTTACTCGGGTCTTGCAAATAAGAGCGAAGGCTCAATGTGGGTGCGTGCTTGAATTGAAAGACTTACTCACACGACATAAAATGAAACCCAAATAGTATAGGTCGGCCCTTACTTGGGTCTTTCAAATAAGAGCGAAAGCTCAATGTGTGTGAGAGTGCTTGAATTGAAAGACTTACTCACACGACATGAAATGAAACCCAAATAGTATAGGTCGGCCCTTACTTGGGTCTTTCAAATAAGAGCGAAAGCTCAATGTGTGTGAGAGTGCTTGAATTGAAAGACGACTTACTCACACGACATGAAATGAAACCCAAATAGTATAGGTCGGCCCTTACTTGGGTCTTTCAAATAAGAGCGAAAGCTCAATGTGTGTGAGAGTGCTTGAATTGAAAGACTTACTCACACGACATGAAATGAAACCCAAATAGTATAGGTCGGCCCTTACTTGGGTCTTTCAAATAAGAGCGAAAGCTCAATGTGTGTGAGTGTTTGAATTGAAAGACAACGCACCCAACTTAAACAAAACCCTTCGAAAATGAAAGTATATATGTACACTTATATATTAGGGGCTGATTAGGCCCGTGTGTGCTAAAAATCGTGCACGACTAAGAGAGTGCACGTGTGTGGTTGTGCCAAGCCACGTTATTACAAGCGGGGGTAGACTATGCTCCGTTATTACAACCCCGTATCAAATTGAATCTCAAGCAAGTATACAACTAAAGACCGAGTTTAGGCACTTACGAGTAGCTGGTCCGTAGAGGTCTTGCTTGAGCGTGGACTTGGCCTTGGGCTGCAAACGGGAGCTCCGCGAAGGTAAGCTGGTCAAGGGTGCTAGCCGGCTGCAAGTGGGGCGCGGAATAGGCGCCTCGGAGGTGGCCGGTGGCAAGTAGCTGGCGGCTCCAAGTAGGGGTTTAAAGTGGCTGAATGAGTGGACTCTTAGGGTCACTAGGGGAGTTGAGAGTTTAGGGAAGCTGGATCTAAAAGGGTGAGCTGGTGGGAAGGCCGAATAGGACACCTAGGGGAGGGCCGAAGGGGAGATGATGGCTAGGTAGTGGCCGGCAGCTTGGGTTATACTAGGTTCGGCTAGGTTAAAATGGTGGTGGCAAAAGGAGCTGAGATGAAGGTAGGATGGGTGGCTAAGAGTGGAGAGGTGGTAGAGAAGGGGGCTAGGTAAGGTGCAGGGTACTTACCGAATGGGGAGAGGTGGCGGATGAAGTGGGAAGGTGGCGGGCAGGTGGCTGTCGGCTGGTTCGGTTGGGTGGAGGTGATGGCGTCCGGTTGAGGGATGGTGGTGATGGATGGAAGAGGGAAGGTGGCGGAGCAGGTGGGGGGCTGGTGGAGCAGATGGAGCAGGCGGAGGTGGGGAGTGGTCCCGGCTGGGTGAGAGATGGGAGAAGGAGAGGGCCCGGCTGGGTGGAATGGTGGTTCCCACTTGGAAAACCCGCCCACAAGGAGGGGGGTTTAAATAAGGGATGGGTAGGTCGGTTAGGGCTGGGCTGTGGGTAGTGGTTAGGTGGTTTAGGTAGGGTGGTATGTAGATAAGGTGGGCTGGAAGGGGTTGGGCCAGATATTTTAAAACTAGGGGTTTGGGTAAATCGTGGGCTAAGGGTGGTTTAGGGGTTTAGGGCTAGGTTAGGTGGTTGGGTTTTAGGGTGAGGTTTAGTGAGCTAGGTTAGGTGATTAGGCTAGGTTTAGGCTAGGATTAGGGAAATTAATCTAGGTTTAGAGAAGGATTAGGGAAGTGGGTTAGGTGATTAGGTTCAGATTAGGGGTGGATTAGGGGTTTAGGCTAGGTTTAGGCATTTTTGGCTAGGTTTAGGTGAAGGAGCTCCCTTAGCATGGCCCATAGACTTTAACCATATCATGTTGGCGCAGCCCTAGGTTAGGTTTTGGCTAATTACAAGCTTAAACCCACTTAACTAGGCTAACCCACATGATTAACTCCAAACTTGACACACAAGTCAAGCTTAATTACAACACTCTTGATATTTTCCATCCCCACTCTCTCTCATGCCCATAATCCCACGTGAAACTCAAGTGGGCCCCACCTTCATTTATGAGAAGGTGATGTGGGCCATGGATATGGATATTGGATTGGATCTCTGGATCCAAATCCAAATCCAAGTCCACATATGGGTTTGGATTGGGATCTGGATATATATGGTCCAGATCCAATCCAAACTGAACTCTGACTCCTTCGAGCTGGGTTCGAAACAGACGATTTGTGCGGGGTCTGACAACATCAGTACTCCGTCTGCGTTGGGTCTTCGCCAACATGGTCGTCCGCCTCCGTTTCTGCCTTCCGGAGATGACTTCAAATGATATTTTGATAAGAACAGGGTCTTGGACGTTCGAGATCCTGGGATGTGAATCAGATACAAGAGTTGCTGCGCCGGGCTCGACAGGTGCTCCGGTTCCGGGCTCTTCTTGGCTCTCCTGGTCCTGTCTTGATCGGGCCAAGCCACTTCGGGGTTTCAAAACGTGTTTTAAAAAGGGTTTTCAAAAGCCATATTATATGTTTTAGAAAGACAAAGTTTAAAACATATGTACAGGGTTGTTTGGAAGGCTCCTGGGTTTCCAAACTCAAAATGGCCCTTTGGGGGCTGCTTGTATAAAACCAGATTTGTTTAAGAAATTCATGGGATTTCGGGGTGTTTACAAGAGACTAAAGGCGTACTTGGTTAATCCCCCCGTTTTGAATCCTCCGAAGCAAGGAAAACCGCTTTTACTCTACATCTCTGTGCATGCGAATGCTTTAGGAGCCCTATTTGCTCAATACGAGGATGACACCCATAAGGAGTATGCCATCTACTATATTTCGAAAACTCTCTTGGCTTATGAACGAAATTATCAAGCCATGGAGAAGACGTGCTTGGCCCTAGTCTGGGCCTGCCAGAAATTCAGACACTATTTCCTAGATCTTGAGATCTGGATAGTGTCCAAGCTTGATCCAATCAAGCACTTGTTCGAAAAACCCATTCTCATGAGTAGATTGGGAAAATGGCAACTCCTTTTAATGGAGTATGACTTGAAATACCATCACCAGATCTCCATTAAGGGGCAAGCCCTAGCATATTGCGTGGCTGAGTTCCCCCTAGAGGACGCCTATCTCACACTTGATGAAATGCCTGATGAAGGCATATTACAAAACCATTTCCAAAACCACATTTTGGCAAACAATTTCGAAAACCAAGTGTGGAAGATGCACTTCGATGGGGCACGAAACCAACGAGGGGCTGGTGCTGGGGTCATCCTCATCTCCCCTGAAAAGGGCAAGATTCCCATAGCAGTCAGCCTAGATTTCAAATGTTCCAACAACGTCGCTGAGTATGAAGCACTCATACAAGGCTTAAGAATTTCGAAAACTCTAGGGGCATCATGCATCGAGGTCTTTGGAGATTTGCTCCTTGTCATAAACCAGGTTTTGAAAATTTGGCAAGTACATAATGAAAAACTACTTCCATATCACAAGTTGGCCACTCGATCGGTTAAGTCATTCCAGTCGTGTAAACTCACACACGTGGGAAGAGAGGACAATGGCATCGCCGATGCCCTCTCATCCTTCGGTTCAGCCCTGAAGGTCGATCCCATCTCAGGGACCCGGTCTTTAGAAATATGGCATGCGCCCAACCCATCCACACACAATTTGGATATTTGCCAAAATAACCCAGATTCTATTGAGAAACCCTGGTTTTACGACATCAAGCAATTTTTAAAAAATGGGGGATTCACCGAGGATGCCACATACAAAGATAAGGCATTCATCCGTAAGATTTCGACCCGATACACTATTCTGGGTGGGGTTATATACAAAAAGAGTTTTACCGGCATCCTGCTTAGGTGTATTGATCTAGAGGAGGCTAGGATAGTGATGCATGAGTTCCACGATGGAGAATGTGGAGGTCATGTCAATGCCAACATGATGGCGATGAAAATACTTAGAGGGGGATATTTTTGGTCCACCCTGAAAAAGGATTGTCACGATCATGTTAGGAAGTGTCATCCATGTCAAGTGCATGGGCACGCCATTCATATCCCTTCATCTGCATTGCATTCCGTGGTTAGCCCCTGGCCATTCACGATGTAGGCATTTGACAAAGTAGGCCCCATATTTCCAAAAGCCTCGAATGGGCATCGATTCATCGTAGCAGCCACGGAGTATTTCTCCAAGTGGGTGGAAGCCATTTCTCTAACCAACGTGCTGGGGCAACATGTGGTGGCTTTCATTAGGAGGAATATCCTGGCTCGATTTGGGGTTCCACGAGACCTTATGTCTGATAATGGCACCCCATTCAAGAATGAGCGGATGGTTAAGTTGTGCAACACGTATGGCATAACTCACCACTTCTCTTCGCCCTACTACCCTCAAGGCAACGGCCAAGCCGAAGCCACAAACAAGACTCTCATTAGTGTAGACGCGCGAAAATCCCCGCCTCTCGCCTTTTCCAGGGCTCGGAGCGGATCCTCTCGTGTGTCTAAGGCCTATGTATGCAAACAGGGCGTGTCAGCTAGCTTGCCTAAGCTAGCGAAGATATTTTTAATACTAACTTCTAAACGTGGCAACTGTGAGCAAGTAAGCTCTTGTCGTCGCAGACCTTCTTGCACCGATGCGCAAGGGTCAGTCTGTACGCTTTGCAAAAATCGAGTTTTGGAGAGAAAGTCTACGAAGCAGTTCGAGGTGTCTATTTCGGGTCTTTAAAATGCGATTGCATGTTTTAGATCACGTGAATTTGCATGTGCCTAAGTCTTTTCTTTTATCCCTCTTCGGGCCACCTAGTTTGTGTGTTATGAACACTCCACTACATGGGCGAATTCGAGCGGGGCTTGCTTTGATGCAATATGCGTCCTACCTCGTGGTATGGCGTAGATGCAATGCAAACTCACACTACTCCAAAGGGAAAACCCGAAATGTAAAGACAATACTGAAGGGAAATAACCGAAGGGAAATGACTTGAAATATAAATGCCGAAGGGAGATATGTATATAGAGTAGTTATATGAGCCCTTACTCGGGTCTTGCAAATAAGAGCGAAGGCTCAATGTGGGTGCGTGCTTGAATTGAAAGACTTACACACACGACATGAAATTAAACCCAAATATAAATTGCAGTATGGCCTTGACTAAGGTCTTGGGAGTAAGAGCAAAGGCTCAATGTGTGTGAGAGTACTTGAATTGAAGTACTACACACACGACATAAATGAAACCCAAATATAACTGCAATAAGGCCTTTACTAAGGTCTTGGGAATAAGAGCGAAGGCTCTATGTGTGTGAGAGTGCTTGAATTGAAAGACTTACACACACGACATGAAATTAAACCCAAATAGTATAGGTCGGCCCTTACTTGGGTCTTTCAAATAAGAGCGAAATCTCAATGTGTGTGAGAGTGCTTGAATTGAAAGACTTACTCACACGACATGAAATGAAACCCAAATAGTATAGGTCGGCCCTTACTTGGGTCTTTCAAATAAGAGCGAAAGCTCAATGTGTGTGAGTGCTTGAATTGAAAGACAACGCACCCAACTTAAGCAAAAACCCTTCGAAAATGAAATTATATATATATACTTATGTATTAGGGGCTAATTAGGCCCGTGTGTGTTCAAAATTGTGCACAACTAAGAGAGTGCACGTGTGTGGGTGTGCCAAGCCACGTTATTACAAGCGGGGGGAGACTATGCTCCGTTATTACAACCCTGTATCAAATTGAATCTCAAGCATGTATACAACTAAAGACCGGGTTTAGGCACTTACGAGTAGCTGGTCCGTAGAGGCCTTGCTTTAGCGTGGGCTTGGCCTTCGCCTTGGGCTGCAAACGGGAGCTCCGCGAGGGTGAATGACAAAGGGTGTTGGCCGGCTGCAAGTGGGTGTTCGCCTTGATGTGGAAAATTAAAGGGGTTGGGCCAAGTATGTAGGTAGGGTCACGAATGGAGAGTATAGAGTGTTAGGGAATATGGACCTAAGGGGAGTTTAAGGGCAGGCCGAATGGGAGTCCTAGGGGAATGTGGTGGTAGCGGGCTGCTAGGATGACTAGGTTCGGCTGAGTGAGAAGGGTGGCAGCAAAGGGGAATGGCTGGTGGTAGGGTGTTGTGGTAGGGTTTAGGTGGCTGAGAGTGGAGAGGGAGTAGAGAAGGTGAGACGAAGTAAGGGGTACTAACCGAATGGAATGAAGATGGCGCTCGGCTTGAAAGAAGCTGGGCAGGTAGTGAGGCTTGGCCGGGAGGTGGTGGAGATGGCGGTGCAAGTGGTGGTGGGATGGAGGGATGGTGGTGGTGCAGGCGGAGCAGGTGGAGTAGGTTCGGCTGGGCTGGGAAGTGGGGGCTCGGCTGGGCTTTGGGAAGGCGATTCTAGCTAGGAAAACCTGCCCCAAGGGGGGGGGTTTATATAAGGAGTTGGGTAGGTCGGTTAGGGTTGGGTTTGGGGTAGTGGTTAGGTGGTTTAGGTAGGGTGGTATGAAGATAAGGTGGGCTGGAAAGGGTAGGGCCAGATATTTTAAAAACTAGTGGTTTGGGTAGATTGTGGGCTAGGGGTGGTTTAGGGGTTTAGGGCTAGGTTAGGTGGTTGGGTTTTAGGGTGAGGTTTAGTGAGCTAGGTTAGGTGATTAGGCTAGGTTTAGGCTAGGTTTAGGGAAATTAACCTAGGTTTAGGGAAGGATTAGGGAAGTGGGTTAGGTGATTAGGCTCAGATTAGGGGTGGATTAGGGTGGTAGGCTAGGATTAGGTGTTTTGGGTTAGGTTTAGGTGAAGGAGATCCCTTTGCATGGCCCATAGACCTTAACCACCTCATGTTGGTGCAGCCCTAGGTTAGGTTTTGGCTAATTACAAGCTTAAACCCACTCAATTAGGCTAACCCACATGATTAACCCCAAACTTGACACACAAGTCAAGCTTAATTATAACACTCTTGATATTATCCATCCCCACTCTCTCTCATGCCCATGATCCCACGTGAATTTCAAGTGGGCCCCACCTCCATTTATGAGAAGGTGGTGTGGGCCATGGATATGGATATTGGATTGGATCTCTGGATCCAAATCCAAATCCAATTCCACACATGGGTTTGGATTGGGATCTAGATATATATGGTCCTGATCCAATCCAAACTGAACTCTGACTCATTCGAGCTGGGTTCGAAACGGACGATTTGTGCTGGGTCTGACAGCATCAGTACTCCGTCTGCGTTGGGTCTTCGCCAACATGGTCGTCCGCCTCCGTTTCTGCCTTCCGGAGATGACTTCAAATGACATTTTGATAAGAACAGGGTCTTGGACGTTCGAGATCCTGGGGGTATGGATGTGATACGAGAGTTGCTATGTCAGGCTTGACATGTGCTCCGGTTCCGGGCTCTTTTTGACTTCGTTGGTCCTGTCTTGATTAGGCCAAGCTGCTTTGGGGTTTCAAAAACGTGTTTTAAAAGGTTTTCAAAAGCCATATTATATATTTTTGAAATATGAAGTTTAAAACATATATACAGGGTTGTCTGGAAGGCTCCTGGGTTTCCAGACTAAAAAATGGCCCTTTAGGGCTGCTTGTACAAAACTAGGTTTGTTTTAAGAAATTCGTGAGATTTCGGGGTGTTTACAGATGCCCCTTGTAGACGCGCGAAAATCCCCTACTCTTTGCCTTTTTCAGGGCTCGGAGCGGATCCTCTCGTGTGTCTAAGGCCTATCTATGCAAACAGGAAGTGCCAGCTAGCTTACTTAAGCTAGCGAAGATATTTTTAACACTGACTTCTAAACGTGGCGACTGTGAGCAAGTAAGCTCTTGTCGTCGCAGACCTTCTTGCACCGATGCGCAAGGGTCAGTCTGTACGCTTTGCAAAAATCGAGTTTTGGAGAGAAAGTCTATGAAGCGGTTCGAGGTGTCTATTTCGGGTCTTTAAAATGCGATTGCATGTTTTAGATCATGTGGATTTGCATGTGCCTAAGTCTTTTCTTTTATCCCTTTTCGGGCCACCTAATTTGTGTGTTATGAACACTCCACTACATGGGCGAATTCGAGCGGGGCTTGCTTTGATGCAATATGCATCCTACCTCGTGGTATGGCGTAGATGCAATGCAAACTCATGCTACTCCAAAGGGAAAACCCGAAATGTAAAGACAATACTGAAGGGAAATAACTGAAGGGAAATAGCTGAAGGGAAGTCTTTTCTTTTATCCCTTTTCGGGCCACCTAATTTGTGTGTTATGAACACTCCACTACGTGGGCGAATTCGAGCGGGGCTTGCTTTGATGCAATATGCGTCCTACCTCGTGGTATGGCGTAGATGCAATGCAAACTCACGCTACTCCAAAGGGAAAACCCAAAATGTAAAGACAATACTGAAGGGAAATAACTGAAGGGAAATAACCGAAGGGAAATAACCGAAGGGAGATATGTATATAGATTATGTATATGAGCCCTTACTCGGGTCTTGCAAATAAGAGCGAAGGCTCAATGTGGGTGCGTGCTAGAATTGAAAGACTTACACACACGAAAGGAAATTAAACCCAAATATAAATTGCAGTATGGCCTTGACTAAGGTCTTGGGAATAAGAGCGAAGGCTCAATGTGTGTGAGAGTGCTTGAATTGAAAGACTTACACACACGACATGAAATGAAACCCAAATAGTATAGGTCGGCCCTTACTTAGGTCTTTCAAATAAGAGCGAAAGCTCAATGTGTGTGAGAGTGCTTGAATTGAAAGACTTACTCACACGACATGAAATGAAACCCAAATAGTATAGGTCGGCCCTTACTTGGGTCTTTCAAATAAGAGCGAAAGCTCAATGTGTGTGAGAGTGCTTGAATTGAAAGACTTACTCACACGACATGAAATAAAACCCAAATAGTATAGGTCGGCCCTTACTTGGGTCTTTCAAATAAGAGCGAAAGCTCAATGTGTGTGAGAGTGCTTGAATTGAAAGACTTACTCACATGACATGAAATAAAACCCAAATAGTATAGGTCGGCCCTTACTTGGGTCTTTCAAATAAGAGCGAAAGCTCAATGTGTGTGAGTGCTTGAATTGAAAGACAACGCACCCAACTTAAGCAAAACCCTTCGAAAATGAAAATATATATACTTATGTATTAGGGGCTGATTAGGCCCGTGTGTGTTCAAAATCGTGCACGACTAAGAGAGTGCACGTGTGTGGGTGTGCCAAGCCACGTTATTACAAGCGGGGGGAGACTATGCTCCGTTATTACAACCCCGTATCAAATTGAATCTCAAGCAAGTATACAACTAAAGACCGAGTTTAGGCACTTACGAGTAGCTGGTCCGTAGAGGCCTTGCTTGAGAGTGGGCTTGGCCTTCGCCTTGGGATGCAAACGGGAGCTCCGCGAGGGTGGGTGACCAAGGGTGCTGGCCGGCTGCAAGTGGGGCGCGGGATAGGCGCCTCGAAGGTGGCCGGCTGCAAATGGGTGTCGCCTTGATGTGGGCGATCAAAGGGCTGGGCCAAGTAAGTGTGTAGGGTCACGAATGGAGAGTATAGAGTGTTAGGGAATATGAACCTAAGGGGAGTTTAAGGGAAGGCCGAATGGGAGTCTTAGGGGAGAAGAAATGGCTGGCCGGTGGTAGTTGGGGTAGTTAGGTAGTGGCCGGTGGTTTAGGTTGTGATAGGTTCGGCTAAGGGAGAATGATGGCGGCAAAGGGCTGATGTGTAGGTAAGGTGGCGGTATGGTGGGTGGCTAGGAGTGGAGAGGGAGTAGAGAAGGAGCTAGGTAGAGTGGGGGGGGGGGTACTTACCGAATGGGGAGAAGGTGGTACCCGGCTAGGAGGAAGATGGGCAGGCTGTGAAGCTCGGCCGGGAGATGGTGGAGATGGTGGTGCAAGCGGTGGTGGGATGGAGGGATGGTGGTGGTGCAGGCGGCGCAGGTGGAGCAGCTGGGGCAGATTCGGCTGGGTGTGGAAATGGGGGAAAGAGAGGGCCCGGTTGGGATTGGTGAGGGCTGCTAGCTTTTTTAAAACCCGCCCCCAAGGGGGGGGGTTTAAATAGGGATGGGTAGGTCGGTTAGGTTTGGGCTTGGGGTAGTGGTTAGGTGGTTTAGGGAGGGTGGTATGTAGATAAGGTGGGCTGGAAAGGGTTGGGCCAGATATTTTGAAAACTAGGGGTTTGGGTAGATTGTGGGCTAGGGGTGGTTTAGGGGTTTAGGGCTAGGTTAGGTGGTTGGGTTTTAGGGGGAGGTTTAGTGAGCTAGGTTAGGTGATTAGGCTAGGTTTAGGCTAGGATTAGGGGAATTAACCTAGTTTTAGGGAAGGATTAGGGAAGTGGGTTAGGTGATTAGGTTGGGATTAGGCTGGGATTAGGGAAGTGGGTTAGGTGATTAGGCTCAGATTAGGGGTGAATTAGGGGGGTAGGCTTGGATTAGGTGTTTTGGGTTAGGTTTAGGTGAAGGAGCTCCCTTTGCATGGCCCATAGACCTTAGCCACCTCATGTTGGTGCAGCCCTAGGTTAGGTTTTAGCTAATTACAAGCTTAAACCCACTCAATTAGGCTAACCCACATGATTAACCCCAAACTTGACACACAAGTCAAGCTTAATTACAACCCTCTTGATATTTTTCATCCCCACTCTCTCTCATGCCCATGATCCCACGTGAATTTCAAGTGGGCCCCACCTCCATTTATGAGAAGGTGGTGTGGGCCATGGATATGGATATTGGATTGGATCTTTGGATCCAAATCCAAATCTAAATCCATATATGGGTTTGGATTGGGATCTGGATATATATGGTCCAGATCCAATCCAAACTGAACTCTGACTCCTTCGAGCTGGGTTTGAAACAGTACCTTAATTTTTCTTTTGGTTAGCTTTTGGCTGCGAGGTCTTTCCCTTCTAATTGGCCTTAGGCCGCTAGAGTCTTTGCTTTTGGTTGGCCTTCTGGTTACCGAAGTTTATCCTCTACCTATTCTGTAGCTGCTAGGGCCTTTCTCTTCTGGTTCTGTATTTGTTTTTGTTTGACTGATTTGCTTTTCGACTGTCTAGGCCAAAAATTATGATTTTCGATTCTTTTCTCTCTCTTAGTTTTTCTTTATTTAGACGGGTTTTATAAATCCGGCTTTTAACAGATTTTCTAAACCCTCTTTGACTTGCGTGTGTATATTCGGGTGTATTTTCCTAAGCTTCTGCTTTATGGGTTTTACATCCGCATCTAAGGGAAGACGATGTTCGATAATACTGGGGTCTATGCCCGACATGCCTTCATACGGCCATGCAAACACATCTAAATAGGTTCGTAGAAATGCAATGAATGATGATCTTTCATGTTCATGCAAACATGTGCCTATCTTGATGGTTTTGGGGTTGGAATCATTCCCTAGGTTCACCTCTACGAAATCTCCTCCTACTGAATTGGAAGGTCTTTCAAAATCGAGAATTTTATAAAATTCTGGGAGCTCAGAAGTGGGATCTTCCTTAAGGGGATCCACTTCTGGGCTTCGATCATTCTCGTGGGTTATAGACCCGAGGGAATTTGATGCGTGAGTTTTTAAAAGACCTAGTTTTGTACTTGGGTTTTCAATCGATTTCAAAATTTTTGGTCTGGCTATGCAGACGACGTTCCTTTCGAAATCTTTTTCCAAAGTCCTACCAGGAGCAGCTATATACAAAATCTTTTTGGTATTTTGTAGATTTTCGATTTTTTTGGGTTTATGTAAAACAAGAACCTTAGGAACTATACAAACCACTCTATTTTCGAGTTTTTGTTTTTCCATTGTTTTTGGTTTTTCCTCTTTTTTGATTTTTTTGATTTTAAGTTTTCCAAATGTTTTTGTATTTTTATGAAAGGGATCTTCCATCATACCTACAAAGGGAAAACACTACTGGTTAGACTCGAAATAAGAGGTCTAAATCGTAGGTCTCTTCTAGGGTAGGTTCCAGGGCACCCTTGACCCAGGTGGTCACAGGGGGTGGCTCTAGCGGTATTTTGGGAGTATAGCCGATCTCGTATCGGCTTGGGTTGGCCCTAGGAAGGATGGGCTCTAGGAGACCCTGGTTTTGTGCCCCTAAACTTTTGTAGGGCGTGTAGCCCATATTCAACAACATGTTCCACGATTTTTTGTTTTTTTAAAAATTTTGATATAGATCGTGGTCCTGGAACTTGTTGTCGTCCATATCGTGCTCGTATGGCTTCTTGTCCAGGGGTTTTGGAAATAGGGGATGCTTGGGTCTTCCTAGAAGGGTTAGGATTGGGAGGGGGCCTGCTTTGGGCGGCCCCTTCATATACACAACCTTCCTAGGGTTGTTTAACATGAGCCTTGGTGGCTCGACCAGGGTCTGCCCCAGGTTAGCCTCATGGGCCTGGGAACTCGACAAACAAGGGGAGTTTATGATCCCCTGAAGCTGTGGGTGACTCTCACCTAGGATCATCACGACTTGGTCCTTGAAAGGGATCTTGACACACCTGTGGAAGGTGGATGGCACAGCGCACAAGCTTTGTATCCAGGGCCTTCCCAACAACAGGTTATAATGGGGGTGGATGTCCAAGACATGGAACACCCCCGTGTGTGTGATCCCTCCCGTTTCCATCGGGAGTTCGATTGATCCTAAAGCCCTAGACGCATTCCCATCGTATCCAGTGATAACGATGGGGCTTGGGTTTACAGAAGTTAAGGTGACTCTGATTTGATACGCAACATGAAGTGGAAGGATGTTGAGCCCTACTCCCCCATCGACTAGGCACCTGTCCAGAGAGTGGTTGTTCAGAACCACCTCGATATGCAGGGCCTGGTTGTAGGACTCGTAGGGTCTATCTACATCATCTTCCGAGAAAGTGATGGGCGATTTTGCTCCTATTAATGCCACTTGGTCAGACAGGGATTCTAGACTTATGTTCGAACTAACCTTAGCTCTTTCTAGAATTTTCTCTAGCACGAGTCTATGCCTAGGCAAAGTTTGTATAAGCTCTAGGATGGACATGTGGATAGGAATCTTTGAAAGATGGTTTTTGAAATCATAAGGGTTTAAGACGACTTTCCCATTGTCTGCTTTTGGCAGAACTCTAGGACTGACCACCTTTTTAGCACTTTGTAGGTGCGGGGGTTGATAGATCCTCCTGGATCTAGTCACTTCCCCCACGACCAACCTATGGTTCGCACTTAATTGGCTCTAATTACGAGTTGAGGAGCACCTTGAAGTTTTAAAACTGGTTTAGTCGGGGATTCAGCTCTTGGTGGTCCCCGGATGACGACTTGGGCGGGCTTCTTGTAAAGTACAAGAGTGGGCGCACAAGTGGGTCGACCAGACTCAGATTTTTGTGCTAGTTCTTTCGAAAAGGTGAGGGTACATACCTCCTTTCCTTTCCCACTGCTACTGGCATGCTTGGGAAAGGGTTCTTTGAAGATAGCTTGAGTTGGCTCAGGTTCCGCAGTGACCTGGAGCCGGCCCTCTGCTATCAAGTTCTCAATTTTGTTCAAAAGGGAGAAACAACACTTTGTATCATGGCCTTTGAGCCGATGATACTTGCAAAAATGATTTAAATATCCCCCTTTGGAAGTGACTCCCTCGGGGATTTCGGGTAGTTCAATCATGCCTTGGGCAAGTAGGAGGTCTAGGACCTCCGACACAGGTTGCCCCAGCGGTGTGTACTCCCGTTTTTCAATCGGTTTTTGAAAATTTCTCTCCTTTTTGTTTTCTAGCTTTTCAAAATTTTTGGAAGTGCCCGCCACACCTAGATCACGTGGATTTGCATGTGCCTAAGTCTTTCTTTTTATCCATTTTCAGGCCACCTAGGTGTGTGTTATGAACACTCCACTAAAATGTGGCGACTTTAAGCGGGAGTATGGGGTTTGCCTTGATGCAATATGCGTCCTAACTCGTGGTATGGCGTATATGCAATGTAAACTCACGCAACTCCAAAGGGAAAACCTGAATTTAAAAGACAATGCCGAAGGGAAATGACTTGTAATGGAAATTGCAGAAGGGAAATGACTTGTAATGTAAAATGCCGAAGGGAAATTGCAAAAGGGAAATATGGCTATATCTTAAGAGCGGAAAGGCTCAATTGTGTAAGTGTGTGCCGTGTTATATATTGAAAGACTACGCACACTGCTGAACCTTAAAACCCAAATTAAAAAGACATAGCCAAAAGGGAAATACGTATATACTATATATGGGCCCTTACTTGGGTCTTACAAATAAGAGCGAAGGCTCAATGTGGGTCCGTGTGAAAATGTAAAGACAACACACACGACTTCAAATGAAACCCAAGTATAAATTGCAATATGGCCTTAACTAAGGTCTTGGGAATAAGAGTGAAAGCTCAATGTGTGTGAGTGCTAGAATTGAAGTACTACGCACACAACATGAAATTAAACCCAAATATAAATTGCAATATGGCCTTAACTAAGGTCTTGGGAGTAAGAGCGAAAGCTCAATGTGTGTGAGTGCTAGAATCGAAGTACTACACACACGACATGAAATTAAACCCAAGGATAGTATAACACGGCCCTTACTTGGGTCTTGCAAATAAGAGCGGAAGCTCAATGTGTGTGAGTGCGAGAATTTAAAGACAACACACCCAACTCAAGCAAAACCCTACGCAACTTAAAGTATATACATAAACTTATATTTAAAGGGCTGATTAGGCCCGTGTGTGTTCAAAATCGTGCACAACTAAGAGCGAGGTAGGCTCAAGTGCACGTGTGTGTGGGTGTGCCAAGCCACGTTATTACAAGCGGGGGGAGACAATGCTCCATTATTACAAACCCATATCAAATTTAATTTAATTTAAGCAAGTCTACAACTAAGGACCGAGTTAGGCACTTACTTATAGCTGGTCCGTTGGTGACTTGCTTGAGCGTAGGCTTGGCTTTGCCTTGGGCTGCAAGAGGGAGCTCCTCGGAGTGGCACAGCAAGGATGTGTGGTCGGGTGACAAGGGAGCACGGGTGAGGCGCCTTGGTGCTTGCCGGCTGCTAGGGGGGTGCTGCCGTGACGTCTAGGGATAAGATGTTTAAGGAGGGTCACTAAAGGATAGGGTTGGTGCTAGGGAAGGTGGCACTAAAGGGGAGCCTAAAGGGAATGCCTAAGGGAAAAAGTATGGCTGTCGGGTGACTTGGGTGCAGTCGGCTGGGGGTGGCCGACTAGGGTAGTTTAAATGGTGGCCGGGTAGGATAGCTAGGGAATGTGTAGGGAATGGTGAGGGAACTAGCTAGGGTGCTGTGGAAGGTGGGGTTAATGGGTGACTAAGAGTGGAGGGGGCAGGTCTTAGGGAGCAAGATAGGGTGGCCGGGTGTCACTAGGTAAAGGTAGAGAGTCGGGTGGTATAAGGGGTTAGGTCTGGCCGAATGGGTAAGGGTGGCGGTTGGCAAAGGAGGATGCTAAGTGGTGGTGGTATGGGTGGTTGAGAGTGGAGGGGGAGCGAAGAGGAGATGAAGTTGGGTTGAGATACTAACCGGATGGATGAAGGGAGTTGGTGTCCAAGGAGGGCAGCAGGGTGATTTGGGTGGATGGAGTTCAGTCGGATGGAAGTGGTGGCGACGTGGAGTGGAACAGGCCGGATGGAAGTGGTGGTGCGAGGTGGAGCTGGCCGGGGGTAGTGGTGGTGCAGGTGGAAGAAGGGAGCAAGGTGGAAGGTTCGGCTGGGCCAAGGGCTGGAAGGGATTGGATTGGCCAAGATGGGAAAAGCTGAAAAACCCGCCCACTAGGGGGGGGGTTATATAGCTTTTTGAAGGGCGGTTGGGGCTGGTTTTTGGAGGGTGGTAAGGTGATTTAGGTGGTGGTGGTGTGGTGATAAGGTGGGCTGGTTTTGAGGAGGGGCCAGATATTTTGCTTTAAGGGGTTTTAGGGATATGGTGTGCTAGGTTTAGGTGGGGTGGTTTAGGGGTTTAGGGCTTAGCTAGGTGGGTTGGTTTTGGGGTGAGGTTTAGTGAGGTGGGTTAGGTGATTAGGCTAGGATTAGGTTAGGATTAAGGGAATTAGGCTTGGTTTAGGGAAGGATTAGGGAGGTGGGTTAGGTGATTAGGCTAGGATTAGGCCGGGATTAGTGTAAAAGGTTAGGATTAGGGGTTTTGGCTTAGGATTGGGTTAGGGAGCTCCCTTTGCATAACCCATAGACCTTATTGCATCATGTTTGTGCAGCCCTAGGTTAGGTTTTGGCTAATACAAGCTTAAACCCGCACTAATCAGACTAACCCACATGATTAACCCCAAACTTGACACACAAGTCAAGCTTAATTACAATTACCCTCAAATCTTATCCTCCCCATTCTCTCTCATGCCCATAATTCCACATGAATTTCAAGTGGGCCCCACCTCCATTTATGAGAAGGTGATGTGGGCCATGGATGTGGATATTGGATTGGATCTCTGGATCCAAATCGAAATCCACACATAGATTTGGATTGGGATTTGGATATATATGGTCCAAATCCAATCCAAATTGAATTCTGACTCCTTTAGGATGTGTTTGAAACGAACTATTTGTGCGGGGTCTAACAGCATCAGTACTCCGTCTGTGTTGGGTCTTCGCCAACATGGTCGTCCGCTTCTGTTTTCACCTTCCGGAGATGATTTCATATGATTTATGATTATAAGAGGGTCTTAGACGTTCGAGATCCTGGGGGTGGATTCAACACGAGAGTTGCTGTGCCGGGCTCGACATGTGCTCCAGTTCTGGGCTCTGTTTGGCTCTTCTGGTCCTGCTTTGATCAGGCCAAGCCGCTTCGTGGGGTTTCAAAACGTATTTTAAAAGTTTTAAAAGCATATTATACATATTTTAAAGCATATACAGTTTTAAACATATGTACAGGGTTGCCTGGAAGGCTCTTGGGTTTCTAGACTCAAAATAGCCCTTTGGGGCTGCTTTTACAAAACCAGGTTATTTGAGAAGTTCGTGGGATTTCGGGGTGTTTACACCTGGGCTCTCCTTTTGCTTTTGATCTTGCTTTTATCAGGTCGGGCTGACTTCTAGGCTTTCAAACATGCTTTTGATCAGGCTCCACCTGTTTGATTTGGTTGTTTACCAAATTGGGACTTGGCCCAAGTTTAAGAAATTCATACTTCGAAAGGGTTTTCAACAGAAGTTTAAAGCTTTTGGAACTCCTGGGTTTTCGAAAACTCCAAATTGGTTTCGAAATTGATTTTCAAATTAGGTGTTTATTTTGGAAATCTTTTGATTTTGGGGTGTTTACAGGATACAACATATTTATATATTTTCAAGTTGTGTGAGTTTACTTCACGTCGAGTTGCATTTCTCTTTGTGTGGATTTACATTAAGTCGCGTGAGTTGCTTTTGATTTACATTTGTGAAAGCTGCGTGAGTTGTACTTCAATTTCGGGTATTTACATTTGTGAATGTTGTGTGAATTGCCCTTTCAATTTGAGCCTAGCTCACATCATCATTTCAAAACCTGAAAAGATTTTGTATCCTTGCATTCGTTAGCTTTCAAAGAAGCCCCGAATCTATGCACAAATCATGTTGGAAATAGGCCACATGTGCACACACATATCAAGCCTAAATAGCTAAAACTCTAAAGACTTAGGTTCGTCCAAAGTCGTAATAAAACTTGCAAACAAGGCATACGTCGATTTCCTAAAACAGTGGTATTTTCAAAGTTTTGTAAAAATGAAGTTTTAAGCGTTTAAACTGACCCTTGAGCATCGGTTCAAGAAGGTTTAAATGAAAAGATCTCGCTTTCCCACAATCGCCTGGAAAGTCAAAATATTTCAAAAATCTTCGCTAGCTTGAGCAAGCTAGCTGGCACGCCCTCAGAAACGAACTTAGCTACAAAAAGGTTCATTTCCGGTCTCAAAAACCAGGAGTGAAAAATTTTATGCCTACACCGGCCAAGGGTGCAAGTCGGCCTTGGTGATGTGTAGCCGAGAGGTGTAGCTCGGTTGGGAGTGGGTGCAACTGGGTTAGGTTTAGGATGGGTCACTTGGGTGTGAGCTAGGTGCAGCTAGCACCTAGCCAACTCGGTTTTAGCAAGGAGGGTTGGGTTTTTGGTGAAGGGTAGATGCTCGTTGGGCCAAAGGGTTTGGCTGGATTAGCTAGGTGCGGCCAGCACCTAGTTAAGTTGGTTTAGATGGGGTTGTTAGGTGTAGGTTCAGCCCAACAAGTAGGTTCAGTTTGGGGATGGTTCAAAGGCCGGGGCAAGCTCGGTTTTGGGACAAGTTTAGGGTGGGCTTGAGTGGTTCAAGTGCAGTAGTTCGGTTGGCAGCAAGTTAAAGGGATAGGCTGTGTGGTTCAATGCTCAGCTGGATTTAGGTTTAGGGTGTGGTTTGGGGTGGCTTACTAGGTAGGTTCAGTTTGGCTAGCTAGGTAGGTTCATTTTGGCTAGCTAGGTTGGTTCAGTTTGGCTAGCTAAGTAGGTTCAGTTGGCCGTGGGATTCGGTTGATGGCAAGTCGAGCCAAGCTCAACCAGCCTTGGTTCGGCTAAGGTGTAAGGTGTTCAGCCGTGAGGTGGGTTCGGTTGATGGCAAGTCGAGCCAAGCTCAACCAACCTTGGTTCGGCCAAGGTGCAAGGTAGGTGCAGGGGCAGTTGGCCGTGGGTTTAGGGCATGGGGTTCATGTGTGGTTCAGCCCAAGATGGGTGCTATTTTGTGCAGCTAGATTAGGTGCGGTTTCAAAGGTGTAGCCGGGTTAGGTTCTGGTTTAGGTGAAGGTCAAGGGGGTGAGTCAAAAGGTTTTAGCTAGGTGCAGCCAGCACCTAGTCAAGTTGGTTTGAGAGTGGGTTAGGTTCTAGGTGGGTGAGCTAGGTGCAGTTTGGGTGTAGTTTCAAGCTAGGCTAGGTTCAAAGGTCGAGTCCACTTACCTCTTGCAGCCAGTCCACCATAGTCCACCGACAATGCACCTTGGTTGCAGCAAGTCTTGGTCTTCTTGGTTGCAGCCCACCCCTTGGTCAAGTCAACATGGATCAAGCCCACCTCACGCTAGGTCAAGCCAACATGGCTAAGGCCCACTATTGTTGACTTTTCAAACACTCTCTCTCTTACTTTACAAGCTCCCCCAAGCCCAAAAAATATTTCACGTGAACTTCACCCCCCCCCTCCCTTGGCCTTATTTATAGGCCAAGGGGTGGGTCTTGGATTTGGGTTTGGATCCAAGGATCCAACACAATCCCAATTCCAAATGAATCTGGATCTGGATATTTTTATCCAAATCCAATCCAAAATTTCTTTATTCCGTCCTTCTTTGGTGTTTGAAACGGGTGATTTTGAACGGGCCCCAGTTCCATCGGTGACCCGATTTCAGGCTGGGCTTTTCCCAGTCCCTTTGACCATCCAGTTTCGCTCTCAGGACTGCTTGTCATTTGATTTTTTATCCGTCTGGTTCTGTCTTAGGCTTCTTTTTTATGAAGTCAATCTTTGGATTTTCTCACGGACTTCAGATTTTCGTTTTGACAGGCCTGATGCTTGATCTTTGATGGCTTCATCAGGGGCTTGGCTTCTGTTTTCTTTTTAGAGCTGAACTTGATTTTGACCCGAATTCTGGCTTTACACCTTCTGTCTGGCTTTTCTCTGAACGGGCTTGAATTTTTCTTCTTTCTCTTGTTTTGGCCTCGAGCTGGCTTTTTAAGTGTTTACAGGTGTCATCCATGTTATGCTCAAATGGTTTTCTGTTTAGGGATTTTGGGAATATTTGGACTTTGGTTATTCCTAGGATGGTCACGATTTTGGGCGGGCAGGCTTTGGGCTGCTCCTTGATATACATGACATTCCTAGGTCTTTTGAGGATGAACTTGGATGATTCGTCCAAGGGTTTCCTGGGGTTGGTCCCGTGGGCTTGATGGCTTTACAAGCAAGGGAAGTTTTGAACTCCCCTAAGCTGAGGATGGTTTTCGCCTAGAATTACCACAATTTGGCTTTCGTAGGGGATTTTGACACACCTATGAAAGGTGGATGACACGGCCCGAAGGCTGTGTATCCATGGTCTTCCTAAAAGTAGGTTGTAATGGGGGTGTATGTCTAAGACATGGAACAACCTTGTATGGGTTATGCCCCCTATTTCCATGGGTAACTCTATGGTTGTAAACACCCCGAAATCCCACGAACTTCTCAAAAATAACCTGGTTTTGTAAAAGTAGCCCCAAAGGGCTATTTTGAGTCTGGAAACCCAAGAGCCTTCCAGGCAACCCTGTACATATGTTTAAACTGTATATGTTCTAAAATATGTATAATATGCTTTTAAAACCTTTTAAAACACATTTTGAAACCCCACGAGGCGGCTTGGCCTGATGAAAGCTGGACTAGAAGAGCCAAAGAGAGCCCGGAACCGGAGCACATGTCGAGCCCGGCACAGCAACTCTCGTGTTGCATCCACCCCCCCAGGATCTCGAACATCCAAGTCCCTGTTATCAGCAAAAATCCTTTGAAATCATCTCCGGAAGATGAAAACAGAAGCGGACGACCATGTTGGCGAAGACCCAACGTAGACGGAGTGATGCTGTCAGACCCCGCACAAACCGATCATTTCAAACATACCCTGAAGGAGTTAGAATTCAGTTTGGATTGGATCTGGACCATATATATCCAGATCCCAATCCAAACGTATGTGTGGATTTGGATTTGGATTTGGATCCAGAGATCCAATCCAATATCCACATCCATGGCCCACATCACCTTCTCATAAATGGAGGTGGGGCCCACTTGAAATGCACGTGGGATTATGGGCATGAGAGAGAATGGGGAGGATAAGCATGAGGGGAATTGTATTAAGCTTGACTTGTGTGTCAAGTTTGGGGTTAATCATGTGGGTTAGCCTAATTAGTGTGGGTTTAAGCTTGTATGAGCCAAAACCTAAACTAGGGCTGCACCAACATGATGCAATGAAGTCTATGGGTTATGCAAAGGGAGCTTCCTAACACAATCCTAAGCCAAAACCCCTAATCCTAGCCCTTTACCCTAATCCCGGCCTAATCCTAGCCTAATCACCTAACCCACTTCCCTAATCCCGGCCTAATCCCAACCTAATCACCTAACCCACCTCCCTAATCCTTCCCTAAACCTAGCCTAATTTTCTTAATCCTAACCTAATCCTAGCCTAAACACCTAACCCACCTCACTAAACCTCACCCCAAAACCAACCCACCTAGCTAAGCCCTAAACCACTAAAATCCCACCTAAAACCTAGCACACCATATCCCTAAAACCACCTAAAACAAAATATCTGGCCCCCCTCAAAACCAGCCCACCTTATCACCATACCACCACCACCTAAACCACCAAACCGCCCTCTCAAAACCAGCCCCAACCGCCCCTTTGAAACCTATAAACCCCCCCTAGTGGGCAGGTTTTTCAACTTTTCGGCCAGCACTTGGGCCAGCCGAGCCCTCTCTCACCTTGCTCTCTTCTCTCACCTGCTCCACCACTATCCCCGACCAGCTCCCTTCCATGCCACCACCACCTCCCGGCCAGCTCCCTTCCACGTCGCCACCACCTCCCGGCCAGCTCCATCCACCTTCCACCCGGCTGCCCTCCTTCCACACACCGACCTCCCTCTCCTATCCGGTTAGTACCTCATCCCAACTTCACCCTATCTTCTCTCCCCCTCCACTCTCAGCCACCCCATAGCACCCTACCTTAGCCTAGTTTTCACTCCACTCAGCCGACCACCACCTAACTACCCGCCACCCTTCAAACACACCCAACCACCTAACCACCCACTTACCTACCATCCCTTAGTGACACCCTAGCCACCTTACCTTGCTCCCTAGGACCTGCCCCTTTCACTTTCAATCACCCCTTAACTCCACCTTCCATAGCACCCTACCTTCCCATCCGTGACATCCCCTAGCTACCCCAGTCAGCCACCACTTAAACCGCCCCTAGTCGGCCAGTCACAACCGACTGCACCCAAGTCACCCGGCCAGCCACACCCTCTCCCTTAAACCATCCTCCTTAGTCACCCATTAGCTCCACCTTCCCTAGCATCAGCCCTATACCTTAGTGACCCTCCCTAACCACTTCAGCCTGAGACACCACGACAGCACCCCCCTAGCAGCCGGTAAGCTCCAAGGCGCCACACCCGCGCTCCCTTGTCACCCGACCAACACATCCCTTTGCCGTGTCATTCCGAGGAGCTCCCTCTTGCAGCCCAAGGCGACGCCCAAGCTCAAGCAAGTCACCTCCGGACCAGCTATCAGTAAGTGCCTAACTCGGTCCTCATTTGTAGACTTGCTTAAGTTAAATTAAATTTGATACGGGGTTGTAATAACGGAGCATTGTCTCCCCCCGCTTGTAATAACATGGCTTCGCATACCCACACACACGTGCACTTGAACCTACCTAGCTCTTCGTTGTGCACGATTTTGAACACACACGGGCCTAATCAACCCTTAAGATATAAGTTTATTTATATACTTTAAGTTGCATGGGGTTTTGCTTAAGTTGTGTGTGTTGTCTTTCAATTCTCGCACTCACACACATTGAGCTTTCGCTCTTATTTGCAAGACCCAAGTAAGGGCCGTGTTATACTTTCCTTGGGTTTAATTTCATGTCGTGTGTGTAGTATTTCAATTATACACTCACACACATTGAGCTTTCGCTCTTACTCCCAAGACCTTAGTTAAGGCCATATTGCAATTTATATTTGGGTTTAATTTCATGTTGTGTGCGTAGTGTTTCAATTATACACTCACACACATTGAGCTTTCGCTCTTACTCCCAAGACTTTAGTCAAGGCCATATTGCAATTTATATTTGGGTTTCATTTAAAGTCGTGTGTGTTGTCTTTACATTTTCACACGCACACACATTGAGCCTTCGCTCTTACTTCCAAGACCCAAGTAAGGGCCCATATATATTATATACGTATTTCCCTTTCGGCTATGTCTTTAAGATTTGGGTTTTAAGGTTCAGCAGTGTGCGTAGTCTTTACATATATACACGGCACACACTTGCACTATTGAGCCTTTCCGCTCTTAAGATATAGCCATATTTCCCTTTTGCAATTTCCCTTCGTTAATTTACATTACAAGTCATTTTCCTTCAGCAATTTACATTACAAGTCATTTCCCTTCGGCATTGTCTTTTAAATTCGGGTTTTCCCTTTGGAGTTGCGTGAGTTTGCATTGCATATATGCCATACCACGAGTTAGGACGCATATTGCATCAAATCAAACCCCATACTCCCGTTCAAAGTCGCCCCACTTAGGCTGCGTGTTCATAACACACACCTAGTTGGCCCAAAAAGGGATAAAAAGAAAGACTTAGGCACGTACAAATCCATGTGAAATAAAAACTGAAAATCATACAAAAGCAACCCGAATCAAATACCTCAAATCGTTTCGTAGGTTCTTATACTCAAAAACTCGATTTTTAAAAGCGTACAGACTGACCCTTGCGCATCGGTACAAGAAGGTCTAAGACGAAAAGAGCTTGCTTGCTCACAATCGCCACGTTAGGAGTCAAGTTTAAAATTTTTCTCTTCGCTAGCTTAAGTAAGCTAGCTGGCACGCCCTTTTGCTTAATTAGGACTTAGGCACACAAAAAGGTTCGCTTCAGGCCTAAGAACCAGGAGCGGGAATTTTCTGCGTCTACAGTTATTTGGCACGCCCGGTGGGACATGATTCTTTTAAAATCGAGTCACTCTAGGAATCTTGCGAAAATATTTTCAAAAGGTGTTGTTTTAACTCTTTTCTTTACTTGTACTTAGGAATTTTTGAAAAGCTTGAAAGCATGTCAAAATCCAACCCAAGTGAAGTGTCGAGGCAAGGCTCATGCGCATCAAGTTCTCACTCTAGGAGGGTTTTGAAAAACAAAATCAAACTAGATGAGATAGAGGACTTGAGAAGGGAATTCGAGGCCAAAATCGATGCTCTCAGCCAAGAGGCTGAAGTAGGCGATTCATGTTCATCGAATGGTGAACAAAGGGCCAAGAAAAAAACTGAAAAAACCTCGCAAGCACAAAGAGGCCTCCGTAATGGAAGGCAACCAATACCACGAGTCCTTCACACAAAAGGACCTTAAAGCCCTACAGCGGCTGCTGAAAGGGCAAAATAAAGAGAAAAGGAGTTGCGCCCTGTCTGATTTCCTTCCCATGGATTACAAAACTGACAGTGACGATGAAATACCGAACTTCCATCGGTATGATGGCATGAGAGACCCTAGGTCTCACTTGCAACTTTTCTCACGTCGAGCCCATAAGAAGAACAAGGACTCGATGAAATGGGTGTATTGGTTCCCTTTATCCCTTAAAGGCACAGCTGCCCATACCGAACTTCCTACAATTTAAGCCAGTTCGCTACTTTTGAAGAGTTAGCGAACTGCTTCATGCAAAGATTTGCACATAACGTAGAAGTCACGTCGACTTTAAACACTTTAAGGGATACAAAGCAAGGCATGAACGAAGACATACATGCCTTCATTATTCGATGGAGGTCCCTTTTGGGCCAAGTGCGAGAGCCCATATCCGAAGGATGCGCAGTCATGCTCATCCTGGATAATTTTAAAAGCGAGCTAAAGACCCTTCTCTCGCTCCATGAGATCTCAACTTTCCATAAGTTGATCAAAAAGGCATTCTTTTTCGAAACAAACTTGAAAAAGGGGATATACGATCATTTATGGAAAGGAAGTGCCGTTTCCAAAACCCGCTTGGAGAAGCCTATCACTTATGGGCTACCCACGATGGACAAAGGGGCAAAGCCCCATAAAATCGCCAATGTCCGGGTGGATCCAGGTTTGGCGGGCACTTCGAAAAATTTTGAAAATTTGGAAAACAAAAGGGAGAGAAATTTTCAAAAGACGATTGAAAAACGGGAGTACACACCGCTAGGGCAACCTGTGTTGGAGGTCCTAGACCTCCTACTTGCCCAAGGCATGATTGAACTTCCTGAAATTCCCAAGGGAGTCACTTCCAAAGGGGGATATTTAAACCGTTTTTGCAAGTATCATCGGCTCAAAGGCCATGATACAAAACGTTGTTTCCACCTTTTAAATAAAATCAAGAACTTGATAGCGGAGGGCCGACTCCAGGTCACTGCGGAACCTGAGCCAACTCAAGCTATCTTCAAAGAACCCTTTCCCAAGCACGCCAGTAGCAGTGGGAAAGGAAAGGAGGTATGTACCCTCACTTTTTCAAAAGATCTAGCGCAATCGTCAGAGTCTGGTCAACCCACTTGTGCGTCTACTCTTGTACTTTACAAGAAGCCCGCCCAAGTCGTCATCTGGGGACCACCAAGAGCTGAATCCCCGACTAAACCAGTTTTAAAACTTCAAGATGCTCCTCAACTCATAATTAGAGCCAGTTTTAGTGCGAACCCTAGGTTGGTCGTGGGGGAAGTGACTAGATCCGGGAGGATCTATCAACCCCCGCACCTACAAAGTGCTAAAAAGGTGGTCAGTGTGCCTCGCCCCTCAAAAGTATGTATTCCTAGAGTTCTGCCAAAAGCAAACAGTGGGAAAGTCGTCCTAAACCCTTATGATTTCGAAAACCATCTTTCAAAGATTCCTATCCACATGTCCATCCTAGAGCATATACAAACTTCGCCTAGGCATAGACTCGTGCTAGAGAAAATTCTAGAAAGAGCTAAGGTTAGTTCGAACATAAGTTCGGAATCCCTGTCTGACCAAGTGGCATTAATAGGAGCAAAATTGCCCATCACTTTCTCGGAAGATGATGTAGATAGTCCCTACGAGTCCCACAAACAGGCCCTGCATATTGAGGTGGTTCTGAATAACCACTCTCTGGACAGGTGCCTAGTCGATGGCGGAGGAGGGCTCAACATCCTTCCACTTCATGTGGCGTATCAAATCGGAGTCACCTTGACTTCTGTGAACCCAAGCCCCATCGTTATCTTGGATACGATGGGAATGCATCTAGGCCTTTAGGATCAATCGAACTCCCGATGGAAACGGGAGGGATCACACACACGGTGGTGTTCCATGTCTTGGACATCCACCCCATTATAACCTGTTGCTGGAAAGGCCCTTGATACACAGCTTGTGCGCTGTGCCATTCACCTTCCACAGGTGTGTCAAGATCCCTTTCAGGGACCAAGTCGTGGTGATCCTAGGTGAGAATCACCCTCAGCTTCTGGGGATCATAAACTCCCCTTGTTTGTCGAGTTCCCAGGCCCATGATGCTAACCTGGGGCAGACCATGGTCGAGCCACCAAGGCTCGTGTTAAACAACCCTAGGAAGGTTGTGTATGTGAAGGAGCTGCCCAAAGTAGTCCCCCTCCCAATTTTAACCCTTCTAGGAAGACCCAAACATCTCTTATTTCCAAAACACTTGAACAAAAAGCCATACGAGCACAATATGGACGACAGCAAGTTCCAGGACCACGATTTGTATCATAATTTTTCAAAAAATAAAAAATCATGGAACATGCTGTTGAATATGGGCTATACGCCCTATAAAAGTCTAGGGGCACAAAACCAAGGTCTCCTAGAGACCATCCTTCCTAGGGCTAACCCAAGCCGATATGGGATCGACTATACTCCCAAAATACCGCCAGAGCCACCCCCTGTGACTACCTGGGTCATGGGTGCCCTGGAGCCTACCCTAGAAGAGACTTACGATTTAGACCTATTATTCCGAGTCTAACCAGTAGTGTTTTCCCTTTGTAGGTATGATGGAAGATCCCTTTCACAAAAATACAAAAACATTTGGAAACTTTGTGGACGCGCGAAAATCCCCGCCTCTCGCCTTTTTCAGGGCTCGGAGCGGATCCTCTCGTGTGTCTAAGGCCTATGTATGCAAATAGGGCGTGCCAGCTAGCTTACCTAAGCTAGCGAAGATATTTTTTAACACTGACTTCTAAACGTGGCGACTGTGAGCAAGTAAGCTCTTGTCGTCGCAGACCTTCTTGCACCGATGCGCAAGGGTCAGTCTGTACGCTTTGCAAAAATTGAGTTTTGGAGAGAAAGTCTACGAAGCGGTTCGAGGTATCTATTTCGGGTCTTGAAAATGCGATTGCATGTTTTAGATCACGTGAATTTGCACGTGCCTAAGCCTTTTCTTTTATCCCTTTTCGGGCCACCTAGTTTGTGTGTTATGAACACTCCACTACATGGGCGAATTCGAGCGGGGCTTGCTTCGATGCAATATGCGTCCTACCTCGTGGTATGGCGTAGATGCAATGCAAACTCACGCTACTCCAAAGGGAAAACCCGAAATGTAAAGACAATACTGAAGGGAAATAACCGAAGGGAAATAACCGAAGGGAGATATGTATATAGAGTATGTATATGAGCCCTTACTCGGGTCTTGCAAATAAGAGCGAAGGCTCAATGTGGGTGCGTGCTTGAATTGAAAGACTTACACACACGACATGAAATTAAACCCAAATATAAATTGCAGTATGGCCTTGACTAAGGTCTTGGGGAGTAAGAGCGAAGGCTCAATGTGTGTGAGAGTGCTTGAATTGAAGTACTACACACACGACATAAATGAAACCCAAATATAACTGCAATAAGGCCTTTACTAAGGTCTTGGGAATAAGAGCGAAGGCTCAATGTGTGTGAGAGTGCTTGAATTGAAAGACTTACACACACAACATGAAATGAAACCCAAATAGTATAGGTCGGCCCTTACTTGGGTCTTTCAAATAAGAGCGAAAGCTCAATGTGTGTGAAAGTGCTTGAATTGAAAGACTTACTCACACGACATGAAATGAAACCCAAATAGTATAGGTCGGCCCTTACTTGGGTCTTTCAAATAAGAGTGAAGGCTCAATGTGTGTGAAAGTGCTTGAATTGAAAGGCTTACTCACACGACATGAAATGAAACCCAAATAGTATAGGTCGGCCCTTACTTGGGTCTTTCAAATAAGAGCGAAGGCTCAATGTGTGTGAGTGCTTGAATTGAAAGACAACGCACCCAACTTAAGCAAAAACCCTTCGAAAATGAAAGTATATATATATATATACTTATGTATTAGGGGCTGATTAGGCCCGTGTGTGTTCAAAATCGTGCACAACTAAGAGAGTGCACGTGTGTGGGTGTGCCAAGCCACGTTATTACAAGCGGGGGGAGACTATGCTCCGTTATTACAACCCCGTATCAAATTGAATCTCAAGCAAGTATACAACTAAAGACCGAGTTTAGGCACTTACGAGTAGCTGGTCCGTAGAGGCCTTGCTTGAGCGTGGGCTTGGCCTTCGCCTTGGGCTGCAAACGGGAGCTCCGCGAGGGGGAATGACAAAGGGTGCTGGCCGGCTGCCAGTGGGGCACGGGATAGGCGCCTCGAAGGTGGCCGGCTGCAAGTGGGTGTCGCCTTGATGTAGGGGGATTAAAGAGCTGGGCCAAGTGAGTGTGTGGGGGGTCACTAGGAGAGTTTAGAGTGTTAGGGAGTGTGGAACTAAAGGGAGTTTAAGGGAAGGCCGAATGGGAGTCTTATAGGGTGGTCAGATGTAGATAGGATGGTTAGGTAGTGGCCAATGGTTTAGGTTGTGCTAGGTTCGGCTAAGGGAGAATGGTGGCAGCGAAGGGCTAATGTGTAGGTGAGATGATGGTATGGTGGGTGGCTAGGAATGGAGAGGGAGTAGAGAAGGATTTAGGTAGAGTTGGGGGGGTACTTTCCGAATGGGGAGAGGCGGTGGATGGAAGAGAGAAGCCGGGTGGTTGGGATGGAGAGCAAGTGGTGGCGTCCAGCTGGGAGATGGTGGTGGCGTCCGGCTAGGAGATGGTGGTGGGATGGAGAGCAGGTGGCGGTGTAGGTGGAGCAGGTGGAGGTGTAGGTGGAGCAGGTGGGAGATGGTGGAACTCGGCTGGACTTGGGGAAGGAAGGGACCCGGCTGGGATGGATAGAGCCACTAGCTAGGAAAACCCGCCCCCAAGGGGGGGGTTTATATAGGGATGGGTAGGTCGGTTAGGGCTGGGTTTGGGGTAGTGGTTAGGTGGTTTGGGTAGGGTGGTATGTAGATAAGGTGGGCTGGAAAGGGTTGGGCCAGATATTTTGAAAACTAGTGGTTTGGGTAGATTGTGGGCTAGGGGTGGTTTAGGGGTTTAGGGCTAGGTTAGGTGGTTGGGTTTTAGGGTGAGGTTTAGTGAGCTAGGTTAGGTGATTAGGCTAGGTTTAGGCTAGGATTAGGAAAGGATTAGGGAAGTGGGTTAGGTGATTAGGTTGGGATTAGGCCGGGATTAGGGAAGTGGGTTAGGTGATTAGGCTCAGATTAGGGGTGGATTAGGGGGTAGGCTTGGATTAGGTGTTTTGGGTTAGGTTTAGGTGAAGGAGCTCCCTTTGCATGGCCCATAGACTTTAACCATATCATGTTGGTGCAGCCCTAGGTTAGGTTTTGGCTAATTACAAGCTTAAACCCACTCAATTAGGCTAACCCACATGATTAAACCCAAACTTGACACACAAGTCAAGCTTAATTACAACACTCTTGATATTTTCCATCCCCACTCTCTCTCATGCCCATGACCCCACGTGAATTTCAAGTGGGCCCCACCTCCATTTATGAGAAGGTGATGTGGGCCATGGATATGGATATTGGATTGGATCTCTGGATCCAAATCCAAATCCAAGTCCACATATGGGTTTGGATTGGGATCTGGATATATATGGTCCAGATCCAATCCAAACTTAACTCTGACTCCTTCGAGCTGGGTTCGAAACGGACGATTTGTGCGGGGCCTGACAGCATCAATACTCCGTCTGCGTTGGGTCTTCGCCAACATGGTCGTCTGCCTCCGTTTCTGCCTTCCGGAGATGACGTCAAATGATATTTTGATAAGAACAGGGTCTTGTACGTTCGAGATCCTGGGGGTGTGAATCAGATGCAAGAGTTGCTGTGCCGGGCTTGACATGTGCTCCGGTTCCGGGCTCTTCTTAGCTCTCCTGGTCCTGTCTTGATCGGGCCAAGCCGCTTCGGGGTTTCAAAAACGTGTTTTAAAAGGTTTTCAAAAGCTATATTATATATTTTTGAAATACAGATTGTAAAACATATATACAGGGTTGTCTGGAAGGCTCCTGGGTTTCCAGACTCAAAAATGGCCCTTTGGGGCTGCTTTTACAAAACCAAGTTTGTTTAAGAAATTCGTGGGATTTCGGGGTGTTTACAAACTTAAAAGAGAAAAAAGAGAAAAAAGAGAAAAACCAAAAACAACGGAAAATCAAAAACTCGAAAACAGAGTGGTTTGTATAGTTCCTAAAGTTCTTGTTTTGCAAAAACCCAAAAAAATCGAAAATCTACAAAATACCAAAAAGATTTTGTACATAGCTGCTCCTGGTAAGGCTTTGGAAAAAGAAAAGGATTTCGAAAGGAATGTCGTCTGCATAGCCAGACCAAAAATTTTGAAATCATAAAACCAGGTCTTTTGAAAACTCACGCATCAAATTCCCTCGAGTTTATAACCCACGAGAATGATCGAAGCCCAGAAGTGGATCCCCTTGAGGAAGATCCCACTTCTGAGCTCCTAGAATTTCATAAAATTCTCAATTTTGAAAGACCTTCCAATTAAGTAGGATGAGATTTCATAGAGGTGAACCTAGGGACTGATTCCAATCCCAAAACCATCAAGATAGGCGCATGTTTGCATGAACATGAAAGATCAGCATTCATTGCATTTCTACAAACCTATTTAGATGTGTTTGAATGGACGTATGAAGACATGCCGGGCATAGACCCCAACATTGTCGAACATCGTCTTCCCTTAGATGCAGATCTAAAACTCATAAAGCAGAAGCTTAGGAAAATACACCCGAATGTACACATATAGGTCAAAGAGGGTTTAGAAGATCTTTTAAAAGCCAGATTTACAAAACCCATTGCGTATTCTGATTGGTTGTCAAACATCGTTGTAGTTTGAAAAACCAATGGGAAAATTCGAATATGCATCGATTTCAGAAACCTGAATGCGAAAATCTTTGCATAAAGCAATTAGCTAAATCTTCAAAAGTTGCGAACTGGCTCAAATCGTAGGAAGCCAGCCATTTGGAAGCTGTGCCTTTGAGGGATAAAGGGAACCAATACACCCATTTCATCGAGTCCTTCTTTTTCTTGTGGGCTCGATGAGAGAAAAGTTGCAAGTGAGACCTAGGGTCTCCCGTGCCATCATACCGATGGAAATTCGGTATTTCATCGTCACTGTCTGTTTCATAGTCTAAAGGGAAAAAGTCAGATAGGGCGTACATTGTTTTCTCTTTATTTTGCCCCTTGTAAACACCCCAAAATCCCACGATTTTCTCAAATTACCTAGTTTTGCAAAAGCAGCCCTAAAGGGCTATTTTGAGTCTGGAAACCCAGGAGCCTTCCAAGCAACCCTATACATATGTTCAAATCATATATGTTTTAAAAATATATGTTATACAGTTTTAAAACCTTAAAAAGGTATTTTGAAACCCCAAAAAGCAACTTGGCCTGATGAAAGCAGGACCGAAGAAGCGAAAGAGAGCCCGGACCCGGAGCATATTTCAAGCCCGGCACATCAACTCTCGTATCAGAATCATCCCCAAAATCTCGGACATCCAAGCCCCTGTTATCAACAAATTTGTCAAAATGATCTCCGGAAGGTGAGAAGAAGAGCGGACGACAATGTTGGCGAAGACCCAATGCAAGACGGAGTACTGATGCTGTCAGGCCCCACACAAACCGTCCATTTCGCAATGCCATGAAGGAGTTAGAAAATCAGATTTAGATCGGATCTGGACCATATATATCCAGATCCAAATCCAAGCATGCATTTGGATTTGGATTTGGATCCAAAGATCCAATCCAATATCCACATCCATGACCCACATCACCTTCTCATAAATGGTGGTGGGGCCCACAAAGAATTCACGTGAAAAGCTTGGGTAGAGAGAGAATGGTGGATAAAGTATGAGTGAGAAAGTTGGTGGGCTTGACTTTTGTGTCAAGTTTTGGTTTAATCATGTGGGTTTAGCCTAAGAGTGTGGGTTTAAGCTTGTATGCACCTACACCTAACCTGGGGCTACACCAACATGAACCTGGCTGCAACTAGGCCTATGGATCGATGCCAAGGGGATGCTCCTAAACCTAGCCCTAAGCTAACCACCTCACCTAGCCATTCCCCCCTAAACCTGACCTAATCCTAGCCACCCTCACCCAAAACCACCTCAACCATACCTAGCCAACCTCACCTAGCTCACCCCACCTAACTAGACCACCTAGACCCTAGCTAGACTAAACCTAATCCCACCTTAACCCACCTAATTAGACCCTAACCCTTAAATCCCAGCCACCCTAACCGACCTACCCAAACCACCCACCTAGCTGACCTACCCAAACCACCCCACCACAGCCCACCATATCCTAAATATCTTCTACCCTATACCACCCCCAACCGACCCCAGCCCATGCCTACAAAAACCTCCCTTTTGGGGCGGGTTTTGGCAGCTCTTGGATCCCTCTCTCTCCTCTCTCACCTGCCCTACTTCACATCCCATCTCACTTCATCCTTCCCCCAACTGTGCCACCTCCACCGCCACTCCACCCGGCTGCACTTCCACTCGGCTGCCACCTGCACATCCCACCCGACTGCACATTCCACCCGCCTGCCACCTTCTTCCAGCTGCCACCTCCTTCCACCACCTCCTCCACCACACTCGGTTAGTACCCCCATCTCAGCCCCATCTAACTTCTTCTTCTCTCCTTCTTACCCAGCCACACACTCCATCACCCGCCACTGCTGCACCCTAGCCATCTCCCATACACCCGATCACTTCACACCCTACCTCCCCACCTTCCCTTAGCCATCCACTTCCTAGCCCCTAGCTAAAACCTTCACCCTTCAACCTGCAACCACCTAGCTAGCACTCGAACCTGCCCCAACTCACTCAACAAACCCACTTGCTGCGCCTACCACCCAGCCATCCTCAAGTCTTCACTCGACTAAGACCCTACTTGGCGCCCACCCGCATCCAAGGAGCTCCCCTTCAGCTGTCCAAGGCGACTCACTAGGCCAAAGCCAAGCAAGTTACACCCAGACCAGCTATACGTAAGTGCCTAACTCGGTCCTTGTTATAAACTTGCTTACATTCAATTAAATTTGATACGGGGTTCTAATAATGGAGCGTTGTCTCCCCCCGCTTGTAATAATGTAGTTTGGCACACCCACACACACGTGCACTTGAGCCTATTCCGCTCTTAGTTGCACACAATTATAGCACATACACGGGCCTAATCAGCCCTTAAGATATAGTTATATCTATATGTTTTAAGTTGCGTGGGTTTTAATTAAGTTGTGTGTGTTGTCTTTCAATTTCCACACTCACACACATTGAGCTTTCGCTCTTATTCCCAAGACCCTAGTAAGGGCCGTATTGCAATTTCTCTTGGGTGTTTTAATTCAAGTTGTGTGCATGGTCTTTCAATTTCCACACTCACACACATTGAGCTTTCGCTCTTACTCCCAAGACCTTAGTAAAGGCCTTATTGCAATTTTGTTTTAGGTGTTTAAATTCAAGTTGTGTGCATAGCATTTCAATTCTACACTCACACACATTGAGCTTTCGCTCTTACTCCCAAGACCTTAGTCAAGGCCATATTGCAATTATATTTGGGTTTACATTACAAGTCATGTGAGTTGTCTTTCCATATGCACACAACACCCACGCACACGTTGGCGACCTTCGGGCCCATATATATTATAAGTATTTCCCTTCAGCTATGTCTTTAAGATTTGGGTTTTAAGGTTCAGCAGTGTGCGTAGTCTTTCCATATATACATGACACACACTTGCACAATTGAGCCTTTCCGCTCTTAAGATATAGCCATATTTCCCTTTTGCAATTTACATTAAGTCATTTCCCTTCCGCATTGTCTTTCAATTCGGGTTTTCCCTTTGGAGTTGTGTGAGTTTGCATTGCATATACGCCATACCACGAGTTAGGACGCATATTGCATCAAAGCAAGCCCCACACTCCCGCTCAAAAATCGCCCAACTTAGGACACTTGTGCACACACCTAGTTGGCCCTAAAAGGCATAAAAAGAAAGACATAGGCACGTGCAAATCCCAAGTGTAACAAAATTTGCAATCGTACATACAAAGCCCAAACACTTCGGGTATTTTCAAAGAGGTTTAATTAAAAGACTTTGCCAAGCGTATAGACTGACCCTTGCGCATCGGTGCCAGAAGGTCTGCGACAAAAAGTACTCACTTGCTCACAGTCGCCCCGATAGAGTCAGATTTTAAAACTTACTTCGCTAGCTTAAGCAAGCTAGCTGGCACGCCCTTTTATTAAATACGACTTAGACACACGAAAAGGTTCACTTCAGGCCTAAGAACCAGAAGTGGGAATTTTCCGTGTCTACAGGATTTGGCACGCCTGGTGGGACCTGGGCCTTGTGCAGAGTCATCTCATGTAGAAAAACCTCATGAATTTTTTTTTCTAAAGTGTTTTAACTTTGTTTATTGCATTTCCATACTTAGGATTTGTTTTGAAAAGCATATTGAAGCATGTCGAGTCCAGGCTCCCAAGAGGTATCGAGCCATGGCTCATGCGCATCAAGTTCTCAATTTAAAAAGTTTTCAAAAAAACAAGAGATTGAAGACTTGAGAAGGGACTTCAAGGCCAAAATCGCCGCTCTTAGCCAAGAGGCTGAAGCAAGCGATTCATGTTCGTCAAATGGCGAACCAAAGGCCAAGAAAAAATTTGAAAAACCTCGCAAACACAAAGAGACTTCCGCGATGAAAGGTAACCAATACCACGAGTCCTTCACACACAAGGACCGTAAAGCCCTACAACAGCTGCTGAGAGGGCAAAATAAAGAGAAAAGAAGCTACGCCCTGTCTGATTTCTTGCCTGTGGACTATGAAATAGACAGTGACGATGAAATACCGAACTTGCATCGGTATGATGGCTTGGGAGACCCTAGGTCTCACTTGCAGCTTTTCTCTCGTCGAGCCCATAAGAAAAAGAAGGACTCGATGAAATGGGTGTATTGGTTCCCTTTGTCCCTCAAGGGCACAACTGCCAAATGGTTGGCTTCCTACGATCTTAGCCAGTTCGCGACTTTTGAAGAGTTAGCGAACTGCTTTATGCAGAGATTCTCGCATAACGTAGAAGTCACGCCGACTTTAAACACCTCGAGGGATACGAAACAAGGTGTGAATGAGGACGTACATACGTTCATCGTTCGTTGGAGGTCTCTCTTGGGTCAAGTGCGAGAGCCCATATTCGAAGGATGTGCAGTCATGCTCATCCTCGATAATTTTAGAAACGAGCAGAAAACCCTTCTCTCGCTTCATGAAATCTCGACTTTCCATAAGTTAATAAAGAAAGCATCCCTTTTCGAAACAAATTTGAAAAAAGGGGTGTATGACCACTTATGGAAAGGAAATCCAATTTTGAAAACTCGCTTGGAAAAGCCCATCACTTATGGGCCATCCACCGTGGACAAAGGGGCAAAACCCCATAAAATCGCCAATGTCCGAGTGGATCCAAGCCCAGCAAGTGCTTCAAGAACTTTTGAAAAACTGGAAAATAAAAAGGATAGGAGTTTTCAAAAACCCTTCGAAAGACGGGAGTATACAACGCTGGGGCAACCTATGACGGAGGTCCTAGACCTCCTACTTGCCCAAGGCATGATCGAACTCCCCGAGATTCCCGAGGGAGTCACTTCGAAGGGAGGGTTTTTAAACAAGTTCTGCAAGTATCATCGGCTCAAAGGCCATGATACAAGGCGGTGCTTCTCCCTCCTTAATAAAATTGAGAACTTGATAGCAGAAGGACGGCTCCAGGTCGTTGAAGAACCTGAGCCTGCCCAAGCTATCTTCAAAGAACCCTTCTCCAAGCACGCAAATACTAGTGGGAAGGGAAAAGAGGTATGTGCTCTGTAAACACCCCAAAATCCCACGAATTTCTCAAAACAAACCTAGTTTTATAAAAGCAGCCCCAAAGGGCTATTTTGAGTCTGGAAACCTAGGAGCCTTCCAGGCAATCTTGTACATATGTTTTGAACTTTATATGTTTTAAATATGTGTAATATATCTTTGAAAAACTTTAAAATATATTTTAAAACCCCAAAGCAACTTGGCCTAATCAAGACAAGACTAGAAAAGCTAAAGAGTGCCCGGAATCGGAGCACAAGTCGAGCCCGACACAGCAACCTCGTATTGAATCCACCCCCAGGATCTCGAACGTCCAAGACCCTGTTATTAGCAAAACATTACTTGAAATCAGCTTCGGAAGGCGAAAACAGAAGCGGACGATCATGTTGGCGAAGACCCAACGCAGACGGAGTACTGATGCTGTCAGACCCCACACAAACCGTTCATTTCAAACACAGCCCGAAGGAGTCAGAATTCAGTTTGGATTGGATCTGGACCATATATATCCAGATCCCAATCCAAACCCATGTGTGGACTTGGATGTGGATTTGGATCCAGAGATCCAATCCAATATCCACATCCATGGCCCACATCACCTTCTCATAAATGGAGGTGGGGCCCACTTGAATTTCACGTAGGATTATGGGCATGAGAGAGAGTGGGGGAGGATAAGATTAGAGTGTGATTGTAATTAAGCTTGACTTGTGTGTCAAGTTTGGGGTTAATCATGTGGGTTAGCCTAATTAGCATGGGTTTAAGCTTGTAATTAGCCAAAACCTAACCTAGGGCTGCACCAACATGATGCAACAAGGTATATGGGTCACGCAAAGGGAGCTCCTTAACCCAACCCTAATAAAAGAGCCCTAATCCTAGCCTTTTACCCTAATCCTGTCCTAATCCTAGTCTAATCACCTAACCCCCTTCCCTAATCCCGGTCTAATCCCAACCTAATCACCTAACCCACTTCCCTAAACCTAGTTTAATTTCCCTAAGCCTAACCTAATCCTAGCCTAATCACCTAACCCACCTCACTAAACCTCACCCCAAAACCAACCCACCTAGCTAAACCCTAAACCCCTAAGCCACCCCACCTAAACCTAGCACACCATCTACCCAAAACCCCTTGTATTAAAATATCTGGCACCTCCTAAAAACCAGCCCACCTTATCACCACACCACTACCACCTAAACCACCTAACCACCCTCCTAATACCAGCCCCAACCGCCCTTCAAAAAGCAATAAAACCCCCCCTAGTGGGCGGGTTTTTGAGCCTTTTGGGACCTTGGCCTCTCCAACTTTTCCAGCCCATCTCTCCCAGCCGACCCCAGCCACCTTCCAGTCGAGTCTTCCACCTCCACCACTGCCACTCACCACCAAACTCCTCCTACACAACTACTTCCAGCCGGCCAGCCTCTCGTCGCCACCATCTCCCGGCTGCATCCTGCGCATCCAAGACACCCGGCTGCCCCTCTTCCATCCACCGCCTCTCCTCATTACCCGGTTAGTACCTCAGCTTCACTCTACCTCTTCTTCACTCCCCCTCCACTCTCAACCACCTACACCACCACCACATCACCCCAACACCACCTATCTGCCATCCTTACCCATTCGGCCAGACCTTAGCCACTTCAACCACCAGCCTTGAACCACTTCCCCTAGCAACACCCGACCACTCCACTTAGCTCCCTAAGACCTGCCCATATCACTTCCCACCAGCCCCTAACTCCACCTTACTCCACACCCTAGCTAGCTCCCTTCCCATCCTCGCCATTACCTAGCCACCCTAGCAACCACCACCACCAAACTTCCCTTAGTCGGCCACTCCAACCGACTGTACCAAACCCACTCGGCCAGCCATTCATCTCCCTTAGGCACTCCCTTAGGCTCCCCTTTAGCACTACCTACCTTAATACCAGTCCATCCTCTAGTGACCCTACTTAGTCACCTTAACCCAAAGCACCAAGTTCGGCACCTTCCTAGCAGCCGGCCACCCTCAAGGCACCTTTCCCGCGCACCTAAGGCACTCGGCCAGCACCTCCCCTTGCCGTTCAACTTCGAGGAGCTCCCTCTTGCAGCCCAAGGCGAAGCCCAAGCCCGGGCTCAAGCAAGCCATCTTCGGACCAGCTATAAGTAAGTGCCTAACTCGGTCCTTAGTTGTAGACTTGCTTAAATTAAATTTGATACGGGGTTGTAATAATGGAGCATAGTCTCCCCTCGCTTGTAATAACGTGGCTTGGCACACCCACATACACGTGCACTCTCTTAGTCCTGCACGATTTTGAACACACACGGGCCTAATCAGCCCCTAAGATATAAATTTAGGTATATACTTTAAATTACGTAGGGTTTTGCTTAAAGTTGGGTGTGTTATCTTTCAATTCAAGCATGCACACACATTGAGCCTTCGCTCTTATTTGTAAGACCCAATTAAGGAACGTGTTATACTATCCTTGGGTTTATTTCATGTCGTGTGCGTAGTACTTCAATTCAAGCACTCACACACATTGAGCTTTCGCTCTTATTCCCAAGACCATAGTTAAGGCCATATTGCAAGTTATATTTGGGTTTAATTTCATGTCGTGTGCGTAGTACTTCAATTCAAGCACTCACACACATTGAGCTTTCGCTCTTATTCCCAAGACCTTAGTTAAGGCCATACTGCAATTTATATTTGGGTTTATTTCATGTCGTGTGCGTAGTACTTCAATTCAAGCACTCACACACATTGAGCTTTCGCTCTTATTCCCAACACCTTAGTTAAGGCCATATTGCAAGTTATATTTGGGTTTCATTTCATGTTGTGTGTGTAGTCTTTCAATTCAAGCATGCACCCACATTGAGCCTTCGCTCTTATTTGCAAGACCCAAGTAAGGGCCCATATATACCTTATATACGTATTTCCCTTCGGCATTTACATTACAAGTCATTTCCCTTCGGTTATTTCCCTTCGGCAATTTCCTTTTACAAGTCATTTCCCTTCGGTATTGTCTTTACATTCGGGTTTTCCCTTTGGAGTAGCGTGAGTTTGCATTGCATCTACGCCATACCACGAGTTAGGACACATATTGCATCAAAGCAAACCCCATACTCCCGCTCAAAGTCGCCACATTTAGTGGAGTGTTCATAACACACACCTAGGTGGCCCGTAAAGGGATAAAAGAAAGACTTAGGCATGTGCAAATCCACGTGATCTAAAATCTGGAAATCGTACTAAAAATACCCGAATCAAACACCTCGAACCGCTTTCGTAGGTCCTTCTATCCAAAACTCGATTTTTAAAAGCATACAGACTGACCCTTGCACATCGGTGCAAGAAGGTCTGCGACGACAAGAGCTTGCTTGCTCACAGTTGCCACGTTAGAAGTCAGGTTAAAATATATCTTCGCTAGCTTAGGTAAGCTAGCTGGCATGCCCTATTTATTTAAATAGGACTTAGACACACGAAAGGATCCGCTCTAGGCCTAAGAAACCAGGGAGGCAGAGATTTTCTGCGTCTACAGTAGATTGGCACGCCCTGTGGGACGTGAGTCTTTCAAAAGTCGAGTTAGTCTAGAAACTTGCGAAAATTTTTCAAAGAGGTGTTTTAACTTTGTTTTCTTTACTTGTACTTAGGAAATTTTGAAAAAGCTTGAAAAGCATGTCAAAATCCAATCCAAGTGAAGTGTCGAGCCAAGGCTCATATGCATCAAGTTCTCACTCTAGGAGGATTTTCAAAAACAAGATCGAACTAGACGAGATAGAGGACCAGAGAAGGGAATTTGATGCCAAAATTGATGCTCTCAGCCAAGAGGCTGAAGTAGGCGATTCGTGTTCATCAAACAGTGAACAAAAGGCCAAAAGAAAACCTGAAAAACCTCGCAAGCACAAAGAGGCCTCCGTAATGGAAGGCAACCAATACCACGAGTCTTTCACACAAAAGGACCGTAAAGCCCTACAGCAGCTGCTGAAAGGGCAAAACAAAGAGAAAAGAAGTTACACCCTGTCTGATTTCCTTCCTATGGATTATACCAAACTTTCACGATATGATGGCATGGGAGACCCTAGGTCTCACTTATAACTTTTCTCGCGTCGAGCCTATAAGAAGAAAAAGGACTCGATGAAATGGGTGTATTGGTTCCCTTTATCCCTTAAAGGCACAACTGCCAAATGGCTGGCTTCCTACCACTTAAACCAGTTCGCTATTTTTGAAGAGTTAGCGAACTGCTTCATGCAAAGATTTGCACACAATGTAGAAGTCACGCTGACTATGAATACTTTAAGGGATACAAAGCAAGGCATGAACGAAGACGTACATGCCTTCATTATACGATGGAGGTCACTTTTAGGCCAAGTGCGAGAGCCCATATCCGAAGGATGCGCAGTAATGCTCATCCTGGATAACTTTAAAAGCGAGTTAAAAACCCTTCTCTCGCTCCATGAGATCTCAACTTTCCATAAGTTGATAAAAAAAGCATCCCTTTTCGAAACAAACTTGAGAAAAGGGACATACGATCACTTATGGAAAGGAAGTGCCGTTTCTAAAACCCGCTTGGAAAAGCCCATCACTTATGGGCTACCCACGATGGACAAAGGAGCAAAGTCCTATAAAATCGCCAATGTCTGAGTGGATCCAGGCGTGGCAGGCACTTTCAAAAATTTTGAAAAGATAGAAAACAAAAGGGAGCGAACCTTTCAAAAACCAATTGAAAAATGAGAATACACTCCGCTGGGGCAACCTGTGTCGGAGGTCCTAGACCTCCTACTTGCCCAGGGCATGACAGAACTTCTCGAAATCCCTGAAGGAGTCACTTCCAAAGGGGGATATTTAAATCGATTTTGTAAGTATCATCGGCTCAAAGGCCATGATACCAAACGTTGTTTCTCCCTTTTAAATAAAATTGAGAACTTGATAGCAGAGGGTCGGCTCCAGGTCACTACGGAACTTGAGCCACCTCAAGCTATCTTCAAAGAACCCTTTCCCAAGCACGCCAGTGGCAGTGGGAAAGGAAATGAGGTATGTACCCTCACCTTTTCAAAGGAACTAACGCAAAAATCTGAGTTTGGTCGACCCACTTGTGCGCCCACTCTTGTACTGTACAAGAAGCCCGCCCAAGTCGTCATCCGGGGACCACCAAGAGCTGAATCCCTGGCTAAACCAGTTTTGAAACTTGAAGGTGCTCCTCAACTCATACTTAGAGCCAAGATTAGTGCGAACCCTAGGCTGGTCGTGGGGGAAGTGACTAGATCCGAGAGGATCTATCAACCCCCGCACCTACAAAGTGCTAAAAAGGTGGTCAGTGTGCCTGGCCCCTCAAAAGCATGAATTCCTGGAGTTCTGCCAAAAGTAGACAAGGATAAAGTCATCCTAAATCCTTATGACTTCGAAAACCACCTTTCAAAGATTCCTATCCACATGTCTATCCTAGAGCTTATATAAACCTCGTCTAGGCATAGACTCGTGCTAGAGAAAATTCTAGAAAGAGTCAAGGTTGATTCGAACATAAGTCCGGAATCCCTGTCTGCCCAAGTGGCTTTAATAGGAGAAAAATCACCCATCACCTTCTCGGAAGATGATGTAGATAGACCCTACGAGTCCCATAACCAGGCCCTGCATATCGAGGTGGTTCTGAATAACCACTCTCTAGACATGTGCCTAGTCGATGGGGGAGGAGGGCTCAACATCCTTCCACTTCATGTGGCGTATCAAATCGGAGTCACCTTAACTTCAATAAACCCAAGCCCCATCGTTATCACTGGATACGATGAGAATGCGTCTAGGCCATTAGGATCGATCGAACTCCCAATGGAAACGAGAGGGATCACACACACGGGGGTGTTCCATGTCTTGGACATCCACCCCCATTATAACCTGTTGCTGGGGAGGCCCTGGATACACAGCTTGTGCGCTGTGCCATCCACCTTCCACAGGTGTGTCAAGATCCCTTTCAGGGACTAGGTCGTAGTGATCCTAGGTGAGAGTCACCCACAGCTTCAGGGGATCATAAACTCCCCTTGTTTATCAAGCTCCCAGGCCCATGAGGCTAACCTGGGGCAGATTGTGATTGAGCCACCAAGGCTCGTGTTGAACAACCCTAGGAAGGTTGTATATGTGAAGGGGCCGCCCAAAGTAGGCCCCCTCCCGATTCTAACCCTTTTAGGAAAACCCAAGTGTTTCCTATTTCCAAAGCCCCTGGACAAGAAGCCATATGAGCACAATATGGATGACAACAAGTTCCAGGACCACGTTCTTTATCAAAACTTTTCAAAGAATAAAAAGTCGTGAAACATGTTGTTAAACATGGGCTACATGCCCTACAAAAGTCTAGGGGCACAAAACCAGGGTCTCCTAGAGCCCATCCTTCCTAGGGCCAACCTAAGCCGATACGGGATCGGCTATACTCCTAGAATACCGCCAGAGCCACCCCCTGTGACCACCTGGGTCAAGGGTGCCCTAGAACCTGCCTTAGAAGAAACCTACGATTTAGATCTCCTATTCCGAGTCTAATCCGTAGTGTTTTCCCTTTGTAGGTATGACAGAAGATCCCTTCCATAAAAATACAAAAACATTTGGAAAACTTAAAATCAAAAAAATCGAAAAAGAAGAAAAGCCAAAAACAATGGAAAAACAAAAACTCGAAAATAGAGTGCTTTGTATAGTTCCTAAAATTCTTGTTTTACAAAAACCCAAAAAAATCGAAAATTTGGAAAATACCAAAAAGATTTTGGATATAGCTGCTCCGGGTAGGACTTTGGCAAAAGAAAAAGATTTCGAAAGAAACGTTGTCAGCATAGCCAGACCAAAAATTTCGAAATTGATTGAAAATCCGAGTACAAAAACAGGTCTTTTTGAAAATCACGCATCAAATTCCCTCGGGTCGATAACCCACGAGAATGATCGAAGCCCAGAAGTGGATCCCCTTGAGGAAGATCCCACTTCTGAGCTCCCAGAATTTCATAAGATTCTCAATTTTGAAAGACCTTCCAATTCAGTAGGAGGAGATTTCATAGAGGTGAACCTAGGGAGTGATTCCAATCCCAAATCCATCAAAATAGGCGCATGCTTGCATGAACATGAAAAATCAGCATTCATTGTATTTCTACGAACCTATTTAGATGTGTTTGCATGGACGTATAAAGGCATGCCAGGCATAGACCCTAGCATTGTCGAGCATCGTCTTCCCTTAGATGCGGATGTAAAACCCATAAAGCAGAAGCTTAGGAAAATACACCCGAATGTACACACGCATGTCAAAGAGGGTTTAGAAGATCTGTTAAAAGCCGGATTTATAAAACCCATTGCGTATTCTGATTGGTTGTCAAACATCGTTGTAGTTTGAAAAACCAATGGGAAAATTCGAATATGCATCGATTTCAGAAACCTGAATAAAGCCACTCCAAAGGATAATTATCCTTTACCAAACATAGATTTGATAGTCGATAGTACTGCAAATCATGAAATGTTTTCGTTTATGGATGGCTATTCAGGCTATAATCAAATTAAACTAAGTCCACGAGATCAGGGTAAGACCGCCTTCACAACCCCATGGGGCACATACTGCTATACAGTCATGCCCTTTGGTTTGAAAAAAGCTGGTGCAACATACCAACGAGCCATGACCACGATCTTCTATGATCAAATTCATGAGCTCGTAGAAGTGTATGTAGATGATCTCTTGGCGAAATCCAAAACCCGATGCACTCATATCGAATGTTTGCAAAAGATTTTCGAAAGGCTTAGGCTTTACAAAGTAAAGCTAAACCCTCAAAAATGTGTATTCGGCGTAGAATCAGGAATGCTTCTGGGCTTTATGGTGAGCCAAAGGGGTATAGAAGTCGACCCCTCTAAGTGTCGAGTCATCATAGACATGGCTCCACCCTCCAATCTCACTCAAATTCGTAGCCTCCAGAGTCGATTACAGTCTGTTCGCCGATTCATATCAAATCTGGTGACTAGTTGCGAACCCTTCAACAAACTGTTAAGGAAGGGCACGAAATTCTTATGGGACGACGAATGCCAGAAGTCCTTCGAGAGACTAAAGGCATACTTGGTTAATCCCCCCGTTTTGAATCCTCCAAAGCAAGGAAAACCACTTTTACTCTACATCTCTGTGCATGCGAATGCTTTAGGAGCCCTATTGGCTCAATACGAGGATGACACCCATAAGGAGTATGCCATCTACTATATTTCGAAAACTCTCTTGGCTTATGAACGAAATTATCAAGCCATGGAGAAGACGTGCTTGGCCCTAGTCTAGGCTTGCCAGAAATTCAGACATATTTCCTAGATCATGAGATCTGGATAGTGTCCAATCTTGATCCAATCAAGCACTTGTTCGAAAAACCCATTCTCATGGGTAGATTGGGCAAATGGCAACTCCTTTTAATGGAGTATGATCTAAAATACCATCACCAAATCTCCATTAAGGGGCAAGCCCTAGCAGACTACGTGGCTGAGTTTCCCTTAGAGGACGCATATCCCACACTTGTTGAAATCCCTGATGAAGGCATACTACAAAACCATTTCCAAAACCACATTTTGGCAAACAATTTCGAAAACCAAGTGTGGAAGATGCACTTCGACGGGGCACGAAACCAACGAGGAGCTGGTACTGAGGTCATCCTCATCTCCCCTGAAAAGGGCGAGATTCCCATAGCAGTCCGCCTAGATTTCGAATGTTCTAACAACGTAGCTGAGTATGAAGCACTCATACAAGGCTTAAAAATTTCGAAAACTCAGGGGGCATCATGCATCGAGGTCTTTGGAGATTCGCTCCTTGTTATAAACCAGGTTTTGAAAATTTGGCAAGTACGTAATGAAAAACTACTTCCATATCACGAGTTGGCCACTCGATTGGTCCAGTCCTTCCAATCGTGTAAACTCACACACGTAGGAAGAGAGGACAATGGCATCGCCGATGCCCTCTCCTCCTTGGGTTCAGCCCTAAAGGTCGATCCAATTACCGGGACCCAATCTTTAGAAATATGGCATGCGCCCAACCCATCCACACACGATCTAGATATTTGCCAAAATAACCCAGATTCTATTGAAAAACCCTGGTTTTATGACATCAAACAATTTTTAGAAAATGGGGGATTCGCCGAGGATGCCACATCCAAAGATAAGGCATTCATCCGTAAGATTTCGACCCGATACACCATTCTGGGTGGGGTTCTATACAAAAAGAGTTTTACCGGCATCCTGCTTAGGTGTATCGATCTAGAGGAGGCTAGGATAGTGATGCATGAGTTCCACGATGGAGAATGTGGAGGTCATGTTAATGTCAACATGATGGCAATGAAAATACTTAGAGGGGGCTATTTTTGGTCCACCTTGAAAAAGGATTGTCACGATCATGTTAGAAAGTGTCATCCATGTCAAGTGCATGGGCACGCCATTCATATCCCATCATCTGCATTGCATTCCATGGTCAGCCCCTGGCCATTCACCATGTGGGCGTTTGACATCGTAGGCCCAATATTTCCAAAAGCCTCGAAGGGGCATCGATTTATTTTAGCAGCCATGGAGTATTTCTCCAAGTGGGTGGAAGCCATTTCCCTAACCAACGTGTTGGGGCAACATGTGGTGGCTTTCATTCGGAGGAATATCTTGGCTCGATTTGGGGTTCCACGAGACCTTGTGTCTGATAATGGTACCCCATTCAAGAACGAGCGGATGGTTAAGTTGTGCAACACGTATGGCATAACTCACCACTTCTTTTCGCCCTACTACCCTCAAGGCAACGACCAAGCCGAAGCCACAAACAAGACTCTCATTAGCATAATTGAGAAAACCTTAGAGAAGGGTAGGACGTGGCACGACAAGCTGGATGAAGCCTTATGGGCTTATAGAACTTCCATCCGGACTCCCACGAATGCCACACCATTCGAATTGGTCTATGGCACAAATGCCATTCTTCCCATTCATACCCAACTGCATTCATTCCATACATCCATAGCACTCGACCTCCCCCTAGAGACGCTTCAGCATGCTAGGATGGTCGAACTAGATTTGCTAGATGAGAGGCGACTCCTTGCCATGGATCACGCTCGTGCATACCGGCAAAGGATAGCCCGACACTATGGCAAACACATAAGACCTCGCCACTTTGAAGTGGGGGATCTGGTTTTGAAAATCATCCACTATCGTGGCCCACATCCACTTGGAAAGTGGCACCCCATGTGGGATGGACCCTATGTTGTACGAGCAACCACCACGAACAATTCATATTGGTTGATCGATGTAGAAGGTAGGAATTTAGCAGATCCTATCAATATTCAATACTTAAAGAAGTATTATGTGTAGGATTTGGATTAAATTCCAATTTTTGAAAATTTTAGGGATAGCTGCCCTGAGACATGAAAATAAGGTGCAAAGGCAAAATCGTGTGACCCTGAGTAAGAGAATTCGCACTTGTAAAATAGTGAAGTCTTCAAAATCGTGGTTACATTTCAAAATCCTTCTTCTTACAAAGAAAGGCCTAGTTCAACATAGCAAGATACTTGCAAGTAGTACGTGCTATTTCTAAATAGGCTGATCTAGAATGGATCGAGTGTGAGCTTGGGATAAGTCCTCTCCTCTTCTCTTCTCCTTCCAAAAGGAAAAACACGGCCCAAACAAAGGGAATTTCCCATTCAATGTGTCTTTCCAAAAGAAAGAAACCATAATTCAAAAGAAAAATCGATTCTCTTGTGAAAAAGAGGGATTAAAGAAAAAATACTCCCAAAGGGAGACCCTCTATGAAAAAAAGGAAAAAGAGGTCAAAAAGCTCAAAATGAGCAGTTTTCCGCCTGCTATGCCTTAAACCACGGGACGCTTCAGAAGGGACCGTGGTATCTCTTTCCCATCCCTGGCTTATCCCAAGCTAAAGCATGGTTCATTTCGAGGGATCCTAAAGTAAAAATAGGATTTACTTACTCATCTTGTTTGAGAATTCGACGTTTCAAGTAAGGTGTAGGAATTTGAAATATGGCTTGTTTTCTTATAAAACCTCTGCTAGATAAGCAAGTGTTAAGTCTCAAATAAGGGCAAACACGAAGAGCTCGAGATCCTTGGATCGAGACTCAAGACAGTTGTCCCTTTTGTAAATAGTTTTGTAAATAAATTTTGAAAAATCGAACATCGAACAACATAGGATTTGCTCACTTGGAGCACTAGGCCTTGTAAGTCTCTAGAGTTCGACTCTATCTGGTCTCTGGGAGGTCGCCACTCTGGGCACCACACCCATGTCATGCATCTGCATTCCACGCATGGTACTTGCACAAACATGATCCCATTTTAGGACCAGAAACCTTTTGTATATCCCTTTGGCGTGATATCTCCTCCTACCAGGGTTTTAAAACTGAGATTTTGCTAAAGATTGGGACGATCCCATATTTTCGTGGTTAGATCTAGGGAGACATTGAAAGGGGTGTTTGTCATCTTTGCCCTTATCCAAATCGATTTGGACAAGGCCAAAGAGGGGCATCTGTAAACACCCCGAAATCTCACGAATTTCTCAAAACAAACCTGGTTTTATAAAAGCAGCCCCAAAGGGCTATTTTGAGTCTAGAAACCCAGGAGCCTTCCAGGCAACCTTGTACATATGTTTTGAACTTTATATGTTTTAAATATGTGTAATATAGCTTTGAAAAACTTTAAAATATATTTTAAAACCCCGAAGCAGCTTGGCCTAATCAAGACAAGACCAGAAAAGCTAAAAAGAGAGCCCGGAACCGGAGCACAAGTCGAGCCCAGCACAATAACTCTCGTATTGAATCCACCCCCAGGATCTCGAACGTCCAAGACCTTGTTATCAGCAAAACATTACTTGAAATCAGCTTCGGAAGGCGAAAATAGAAGCAAACGATCATGTTGGCGAAGACCCAACATAGACGGAGTACTGATGCTGTCAGACCCTGCACAAACCATTCATTTCAAACACAGCCCGAAGGAGTCAGAATTCAGTTTGGATTGGATCTGGACCATATATATCCAGATCCCAATCGAAACCCATGTGTGGACTTGGATTTGGATTTGGATCCAGAGATCCAATCCAATATCCACATCCATGGCCCACATCACCTTCTCATAAATGGAGGTAGGGCCCACTTGAATTTCACGTGGGATTATGGGCATGAGAGAGAGTGGGGGAGGATAAGATTAGAGTGTGATTGTAATTAAGCTAGACTTGTGTGTCAAGTTTGGGGTTAATCATGTGGGTTAGCCTAATTAGCATGGGTTTAAGCTTGTAATTAGCCAAAACCTAACCTAAGGCTGCACCAACATGATGCAACAAGGTATATGGGTCATGCAAAGGGAGCTCCTTAACCCAACCCTAATAAAGAAGCCCTAATCCTAGCCTTTTACCCTAATCTTGTCCTAATCCTAGCCTAATCACCTAACCCCCTTCCCTAATACAGGCCTAATCCTAACCAAATCACCTAACCCACTTCCCTAATCCTTCCCTAAACCTAGTTTAATTTTCATAAACCTAACCTAATCCTAGCCTAATCACCTAACCCACCTCACTAAACCTCACCCCAAAACCAACCCACCTAGCTAAACCCTAAACCCCTAAACCACCACCCCACCTAAACCTAGCACACCATCTACCCAAAACCCCTTGTATTAAAATATCTGGCCCCTCCTAAAAACCAGCCCACCTTATCACCACACCACCACCACCTAAACCACCTAACCACCCTCCTAATACCAGCCCCAACTGCCCTTCAAAAAGCTATAAACCCCCCCCCCCTAGTGGGTGGGTTTTTGAGCTTTTTGGGACCTTGGCCTCTCCAACTTTTCCAGCCCATCTCTCCCAGCTGACCCCAGCCACCTTCCAGCCGAGTCTTCCACCTGCACCACCGCCACTCACCACCAAACTCCTCCTACACCACCACTTCCAGCCGGCCAGCCTCCCGTCGCCACCATCTCCCGGCTGCATCCTGCGCATCCAAGACACCCGGCTGCCCCTCTTCCATCCACCGCCTCTCCTCATTACCCGGTTAGTACCTCAGCTTCACTCTACCTCTTCTTCACTCCCCTCCACTCTCAACCACCTACACCACCACCACATCACCCCAACACCACCTATCTGCCATCCTTACCCATTCGGCCAGACCTTAGCCACTTCAACCACCTGCCTTGAACCACTTCCCCTAGCAACACCTGGCCACTCCACTTAGCTCCCTAAGACCTGCCCATATCACTTCCCACCAGCCCCTAACTCCACCTTACCCCACACCCTAGCTAGCTCCCTTCCCATCCTCGCCATTACCTAGCCACCCTAGCAACCACCACCACCAAGCTTCCCTTAGTCGGCCACTCCAACCGACTGTACCAAACCCACTCGGCCAGCCATTCATCTCCCTTAGGCACTCCCTTAGGCTCCCCTTTAGCACTACCTACCTTAATACCAGCCCATCCTCTAGTGATCCTACTTAGTCACCTTAACCCAAAGCACCAAGTTCGGCACCTTCCTAGCAGCCGGCCACCCTCAAGGCACTTTTCCCGCGCACCTAAGGCACTCGGCCAGCACCTCCCCATGCCATTCAACTTCGAGGAGCTCCCTCTTGCAGCCCAAGGCGAAGCCCAAGCCCACGCTCAAGCAAGCCATCTTCGGACCAACTATAAGTAAGTGCCTAACTCGGTCCTTAGTTGTAGACTTGCTTAAATTAAATTTGATACGGGGTTGTAGTAACGGAGCATAGTCTCCCCTCGCTTGTAATAACGTGGCTTGGCACACCCACACACACGTGCACTCTCTTAGTCATGCACGATTTTGAACACACATGGGCCTAATCAGCCCCTAAGATATAAATTTAGGTATATACTTTAAATTACGTAGGGTTTTGCTTAAAGTTGGGTGTGTTCTCTTTCAATTCAAGCACGTACACACATTGAGCCTTCACTCTTATTTGTAAGACCCAAGTAAGGGCCGTGTTATACTATCCTTGGGTTTATTTCATGTCGTGTGCATAGTACTTCAATTCAAGCACTCACACACATTGAGCTTTCGCTCTTATTCCCAAGACCTTAGTTAAGGCCATACTGCAAGTTATTTTTGGGTTTAATTTCATGTCGTGTGCGTAGTACTTCAATTCAAGCACTCACACACATTGAGCTTTCGCTCTTATTCCCAAGACCTTAGTTAAGGCCATACTGCAATTTATATTTGGGTTTATTTCATGTCGTGTGTGTAGTACTTCAATTCAAGCACTCACACACATTGAGCTTTTGCTCTTATTCCCAAGACCTTAGTTAAGGCCATATTGCAAGTTATATTTGGGTTTCATTTCATGTCGTGTGTGTAGTCTTTCAATTCAAGCACGCACCCACATTGAGCCTTCGCTCTTATTTGCAAGACCCAAGTAAGGGCCCATATATACCTTATATACGTATTGCCCTTCGGCATTTACATTACAAGTCATTTCCCATCGGTTATTTCCCTTCAGCAATTTCCATTTACAAGTCATTTCCCTTCGGTATTGTCTTTACATTCGGGTTTTCCCTTTGGAGTAGCGTGGGTTTGCATTGCATCTACGCCATACCACGAGTTAGGACGCATATTGCATCAAAGCAAACCCCATACTCCCGCTCAAAGTCGCCACATTTAGTGGAGTGTTCATAACACACACCTAGGTGGCCCGTAAAGGGATAAAAAGAAAGACTTAGGCACGTGCAAATCCACGTGATCTAAAATTTGGAAATCGAACTAAAAAGACCCGAATCAAACACCTCGAACAGCTTTCGTAGGTCCTTCTATCTAAAACTCGATTTTTAAAAGCGTACAGACTGACCCTTGCGCACCGGTGCAAGAAGGTCTGCAACGACAAGAGCTTGCTCGCTTACAGTCGCCACGTTAGAAGTTAGGTTAAAATATATCTTCGCTAGCTTAGGTAAGCTAGCTGGCACGCCCTATTTATTTAAATAGGACTTAGACACACGAAAGGATCCGCTCCAGGCCTAATAAACCAGGGAGGCAGAGATTTTCTGCGTCTACATGCTCTTACGATTTCAAAGAATCTAGTGCATGCATGTGTGTCTGGTTCATCTACTTGTGCATCTACTCTTATCCTTTACAAGAAACCCTTCCAAGTAGTCATCCGGGGACCACCAAGAGTCCCGTCCCCTGTTAAACCAGTTTTAACCATTCAAGGTGCTCCAAATCTCTCGATTAGAGTCATGATTAGTATGAAACCTAGGTTGATCGTGGGGGAGGTGACAAGATCCGGGAGGATCTACCAACCCCCACATCTACAAAGTGCTAAAAAGGTGGTCAGTGTGCTTGGCCCCTCAAAAGCATGTATTCTTAGAGTTTCGTAAAAAACGGACAAAGGAAATATCGTTTTGAAGGTGTATGATTTCGAAAACCATCTTTCAAAGATTCCTATCAATATGTCCACCCTAGAGCTAATACAAACTTCGCCTAGGCATAGACTAGTGTTAGAGAAAATTCTAGAAAGAGCAAGGGTTAGTTCGAACATCACCCCTGAATCTTTGTTCAAACAAGTGGCCTCTATAGGAGCAAAGATGCCCATCGTATTCTCGGAAGATGATGTAGATAGACCCTACGAGTCCCATAACCAGGCCCTACATATCGAGGTGGTTCTGAATAACCACTCTCTTGATAGGTGCCTTGTCGATGGGGGAGGAGGGCTCAACATCCTTCCACTTCATGTGGCGAATCAAATCGGAGTCACCTTGACATCCGTTCATCCAAGTCCCATCGTTATCACTGGATACGATGGGAATGCGTTTAGACCAATAGGATCTATCGAACTCCCCATGGAAACGGGAGGGATAGCACACACGGGGGTGTTCCATGTCCTGGACATCCACCCCTATTATAACTTGTTGTTGGGAAGGCCCTGGATACACAGCTTGTGCGCTGTGCCATCCACCTTCCACAGGTGTGTCAAGATCCCTTTCAGGGACAAAGTCGTAGTGATCCTAGGAGAGAGTCACCCTCAACTTCAGGGAGTCATAAATTCCCCCTGCTTGTCAAGCTCCCAGACCCATGAGGTAAAACTGGGGCAAACCATGCTCGAGCCACCAAGGTTCACTCTATGCAACCCTAGGAAGGTCGTGTATGTGAAGGGGGCGCCCAAGGCTGGCCCTCTCAAAGTTCTGACCCTTCTAAGAAGACCCAAGAATCCTTTATTTCCAAAACCCCTAGACAAGAAGCCATACACAACATAGACGACAACAAGTTTCGGGACCACGATTTGTATTCAAACTTCCCCAAAAACAAAAAATCGTGGAACATGCTGTTAAACATGGGCTATTTGCCTTATAAGAGTCTAGGGGCACAAAATCAGGGTCTCCTAGAACCCATACTTCCTAGGGCCAATCCAAGCCGATATGGGATCGGCTATACTCCCACAATACCATCAGAGCCAACCCCTGTGACCACCTGGGTCAAGGGAGCCCTAGAACCTACCCTAGAAGAAACCTACGATTTAGACCTCTTATTCCGAGTCTAACCCGTAGTGTTTTCCCTTTGTAGGTATGATGGAAGATCCCTTCATCAAAAATACAAAAACATTTGAAAAACTCAAAATCAAAAAAATGGAAAAATTGCAAAAACCAAAAACATTGGAAAATCAAAAACTCGAAAAAAGAGTAGTTTGTATAGTTCCCAAGGTTCTCGTTTTGCAAAAGCACAAAAAAATCAAAAATTTACAAAATACCAAAAAGATTTTGTACATAGCTGCTCCTGGTAAGGCTTTGGAAAAAGAAAAAGATTTCGAAAGGAATGTCGTCTGCATAACCAGACCAAAAATTTCGAAATCAAGAGAAATTCTAATTGTAAAACCAGGTCTTTTGAAAATCCATGCATCAAATTCCCTCAGGTCTATAAACCACAAGAATGATCGAAGCCTAGAAGTGGATCCCCTTGAGGAAGATCCCGCTTTTGAGCTCCCAGAATTTCATAAAATTCTCGATTTTGAAAGACCTTTCAATTCAGTAGGAGGAGATTTCATAGAAGTAAACCTAGGGAGGGATTCCAATCCCAAACTCATTAAGGTAGGTGCATGTTTGCATGAGCATAAAAGATCAGCATTCATTACATTTCTACAAACCTACTTAGATGTGTTTGCATGGACGTATGAAGACATGACGGGCATAGACCCCAGTATTGTCGAACATCGTCTTCCCTTAGATGCGGATGTGAAACCCATAAAGCAAAAGCTTAGGAAAATACATCCGAATGTACACGCACAAGTCAAAGAGGGTTTAGAAGATCTGTTAAAAGCTAGATTTATAAAACCCATTACGTATTTTGATTGGTTATCCAATATCGTTGTTCGAAAAACCAATGGGAAGATTCAAATATGCATCGATTTCATAAACCTGAATAAAGCCACTCCAAAGGATAATTATCCTTTACCAAACATAGATTTGATAGTCGATAGTACTGCAAATCACGAAATGTTTTCGTCAGGGTATAATCAAATCAAATTAAGTCCACGAGATCAGGGTAAGACTGCATTCACAACCCCATGGGGCACATACTGCTATACAGTCATGTCCTTTGGTTTGAAAAATGCCAGCGCAACATACTAGAGAGCCATGACCACGATCTTCCATGATCAGATTCATGAGCTCGTAGAAGTGTATGTAGATGATCTCTTGGCAAAATCCAAAACTCGATGCACTCATATCGAATGTTTACAAAAGATTTTCGAAAGGCTTAGACTTTACAAAGTAAAGTTAAACCCTCAGAAGTGTGTATTTGGAGTAGAGTCCGGAAAGCTCTTGGGCTTTATGGTGAGCCAAAGGGGTATAGAAGTCGACCCCTCTAAGTGTCGAGCCATCATAGACATGGCTCCACCCTCCAATCTCACACAGATTCGTAGCCTCCAAGGTCGATTACAGTCCATTCGCAGGTTTATATCAAACTTGGCGACTAGATGTGAACCCTTCAACAAATTATTGAGGAAGGGCACGAAATTTTCATGGGATGACGACTGCCAAAAGTCATTCGAAAGACTAAAGGCATACTTGGTTAATCCCCCCGTTTTGAATCCTCCAAAGCAAGGAAAACCACTTTTACTCTACATCTCTGTGCATGCGAATGCTTTAGGAGCCCTATTGGCTCAATACGAGGATGACACCCACAAGGAGTATGCCATCTATTATATTTAGAAAACTCTCTTGGCTTACGAAAGGAATTATCAAGCCATGGAGAAGATGTGCTTGGCCCTAGTTTGGGCCTGCCAGAAATTTCGACACTATTTCCTAGATCATGAGATCTGGATAGTGTCCAAGCGTGATCCAATCAAGCATTTGTTCGAAAAACCCATTCTCACTGGTAGATTGGGCAAATGGCAACTCCTTCTAATGGAGTATGACCTGAAATACCATCACCAGATCTCCATTAAGGGGCAAGCCCTAGCTGACTACGTGGCTGAGTTCCCCCTGGAGGATGCATATCCCACATTTAGTGAAATGCCTGATGAAGGCATATTGCAAAATCATTTTCAAAACCACATTTTGGCAAACTTTTTCGAAAACCAAGTGTGGAAGATGCACTTCGATGGGGCACAAAACCAATGAGGAGCTGGTGTTGGGGTCATCCTTATATCCCCTAAAAAGGGTGAGATCCCCATAGCAATTCGCCTAGATTTCGAATGTTCCAACAACATAGCTGAGTATGAAGCACTCATACAAGGCTTAAGGATTTCGAAAACTCTAGAGGCATCATGCATCGAGGTCTTTGGAGATTCGCTCCTTGTTATAAACCAAGTTTTGAAAATTTGGCAAGTGCGAAATGAAAAACTGCTTGCATATCACGAGTTGGCCACTCGATTGGTTGAATCATTCCAATCGTGTAAACTCACACACGTAGGAAGAGAGGATAATGGCATTCCCGACGCCCTCTCCTCCTTGGGTTCAACCCTAAAGGTCGATCACACTTTGGTAACTCGATCCTTAGAGATATGGCATGCGCCCACTCCATCCACACACGATTTGGATATTTGCCAAAATAATCCAGATTCTGTCGAAAAACCTTGGTTTTATGACATCAAATGTTTTTTAGAAAATGGGGGATTCGCTGAGGATGCCACATCCAAAGATAAGGCATTCATCCGAAAAATTTCTACCCGATACACCATTATGGGTGGGGTTTTGTACAAAAAAAGTTTTACCGGCATCCTACTAAGATGCGTCAACTTAGAGGAGGCTAGGACTGTTATGCATGAGTTCCACGATTGAGGATGTGGAGGTCATGTTAATGCTAACATGATGTCAATGAAAATACTTAGAGCGGGCTATTTTTGGTCTACCCTGAAAAAGGATTGCCACGATCATGTTAGAAAGTGTCATCCATGTCAAGTTCATGGGCACGCCATTCATATCCCCTCATCCTCATTGCATTCTGTGGTCAGCCCCTGGCCATTTACCATGTGGGCCTTTGATATTATAGGCCCGATCTTTCCAAAGGCATCAAATGGGCATAGGTTCATCTTAGCAGCCACTGAGTATTTTTCCAAGTAGGTGGAAGCCATCTCCTTGACCAACGTACAGGGGCAACATGTGGTGGCTTTCATTAGAAGAAATATCTTGGCTCGATTTGGGGTCCCAAGAGACCTTGTGTTCGATAAGGGCACCCCAATAAAAAAACAAGTGGATGGTTAAGTTGTCCAACACGTATGGCATAACTCACCACTTCTCCTCGCCCTACTACCCTCAAGGCAACGGCCAAGCCGAAGCCACGAATAAAACTCTCATTAGTATAATTGAGAAGACTTTAGAGAAGGGTAGGACGTGGTACGAGAAGCTGGATGAAGCCTTATGGGCTTATAGGACATCCATCCGGACTCCCACGAATGCCACACCATTCGAATTGGTCTATGGCACAAACACCATTCTTCCCATTCATACACAATTGCATTCATTCCATACATCCATTGCACTCGACCTCCCCCAAGAGACGCTTCAGCATGCTAGGATGGCCGAACTAGATTTGTTAGATGAGAGGCGACTCCTTGCTATGGATCATGCTCATGCATACCGGCAAAGGATAGCCCGACATTATGACAAACACATGAGACCTCGCCACTTTGAAGTGGGAGATCTGGTTTTGAAAATCATCCACTATCGTGGCCCACATCCACTTGGAAAGTGGTGCCCCAAGTGGGATGGACCCTATGTTGTGCGTGCAACCACCACTAATAACTCATATTGGTTGATCGATGTAGAAGGTAGGAATTTAGCAGATCCTATCAACATTCAATACTTAAAGAAGTATTATGTGTAGGGTTTGGGTTAAATTCCCATTTTCGAAAACCTTTAGGGATAGCTACTTTTAAACTTCGAAAGTAAGGTTCAAAGGCGAATTGTGTGACCCTGAACGAGAGAATTCGCACTTGTAAAAGAGTGGAGTTTTCCAAACACGTAGTTACATTTCAAAATCCTTCTTCTTACAAAGAAAGGCCTAGTTCAATATAGCAAGATACTTGCAAGTAGTACGTGCTATTTCTAAATAGGCTGATCTGGAATGAATCGAGTGTGACCTTGGAATAAGTCCTCTCCTCTTCTCTTCTCATTCCAAAAGGAAAACATGGCCAAAACAAAGGGAATTCCCCATCAAAGGTCTCTTTCCCAAAGAAAGAAACCAGAATCAAAAAGAAAAACTCGATTCTCTTATAAAAAAGAGGGAATAAAGAAAAAATACTCCCAAAGGGAGACCCTCTATGAAAAAAAGGAAAAAAGGCCAAAAAGCTCAAAAAGAGCAGTTTTCCGCCTTCTATGCCTTAAACCACGGGACACTTCAGAAGGGATCGTGGTATCTCTTTCCCATCCCTGGCTTATCCCAAGTAAAACATGGTTCATTTCGAGGAGTCCTAAAGTAAAAATAGGATTTACTTACTTGAATTTCATTTTGTTTGAGAATTCGACGTTTCGAGTAAGACGTAGGAATTTTGAAATATAGCTTGTTTTCTTATAAAACCTAAGCTAGATTAGCGAGTGTCAAGACTCAAGCAAAGGCAAATACGAAGAGGCTCGAGATCCTTAAGATTGAGGCTCAAAGCAGTTTCCCCTTTTTGTAAATAGATTTTGAAAAATCAAACATCGAGCAACATAGGGTCTGCTCACTTGGAGTAGCAGGCCTTCGTAAGTCTCAAGAGTTCGACCATGTTATTTGGTCTCTGGAAGGTCGCCCTACTTGGCGTCCCATCCATGTCATGCATCTGCATATCCACGCATGAACACTTGCATAACATGATCCCGTTTAAGACCAGATTCCATAGAAAATCCCTTTGGCGTGATATCTCCTCCTACTAGGGTTTAAAAGAGAGATTTTGCTAAAAATTGGGACGATCCCATATTTTCATGGATAGATCTAGGGAGACATCGAAAAGGGATGTTTTCATCTTTGCCATTATCCAAATCAATTTGGATAATGCCAAAGAGGGGCATCTGTAAACACCCCCGAAATCCCATGATTTTCTCAAATTACCTGGTTTTGCAAAAGCAGCCCCAAAGGGCTATTTTGAGTCTGGAATCCCAAGAGCCTTCCAGGCAACCCTGTACATATGTTCAAATCATATATGTTTTAAAAATATATGTTATACAGTTTTAAAACCTTAAAAAGGTATTTTGAAACCCCGAAAAGTAACTTGGCCTGGTGAAAGCAGGACCGAAGAAGCGAAAGAGAGCCTAGACCCGGAGCATATTTCAAGCCCGGCACATCAACTCTCGTATCAGAATCATCCCCAAAATCTCGGACATCCAAGCTGTGTGCATGGTCTTTCAATTTCCACATGCACACACATTGAGCTTTCGCTCTTACTCCAAAGACCTTAGTAAAGGCCTTATTGCAATTTCGTTTTGGGTGTGTAAATTCAAGTTGTGTGCGTAGCATTTCAATTCTACACTCACACACATTGAGCTTTCGCTCTTACTCCCAAGACCTTAGTCAAGGCCATATTGCAATTATATTTGGGTTTACATTACAAGTCGTGTGAGTTGTCTTTCCATATACACACAACACCCACGCACACGTTGGCGACCTTCAGGTCCATATATATTATAAGTATTTCCCTTTGGCTATGTCTTTAAGATTTGGGTTTTAAGGTTCAGCAGTGTGCGTAGTCTTTCCATATATACACGATACACACTTGCACAATTAAGCCTTTCTGCTCTTAAGATATAGCCATATTTCCCTTTTGCAATTTACATTAAGTCATTTCCCTTCCACATTGTCTTTCAATTCAGGTTTTCCCTTTGGAGTTGTGTGAGTTTGCATTGTATATACGTCATACCACGAGTTAGGACGCATATTGCATCAAAGCAAGCCCCACACTCCTGCTCAAAAATCGCCCAACTTAGGTCACTTGTGCACACACCTAGTTGGCCCTAAAAGGCATAAAAAGAAAGACATAGGCACATGCAAATCCCAGGTGTAATAAAATTTGCAATCGTACATATAAAGCCCAAACACTTCGGGTATTTTCAAAGAGGTTTAAGTAAAAGACTTTGCCAAGCGTACAAACTGACCCATGCGCATCGGTGCAAGAAGGTCTGCGACGAAAAGAGCTCACTTGCTCACAATCGCCCCAATAGAGTCAGATTTTAAAACTTACTTCGCTAGCTTAAGCAAGCTAGCTGGCACGCCCTTTTGTTAAATACGACTTAGACACACGAAAAGGTTCACTTCAGGCCTAAGAACCAGAAGTGGGAATTTTCTGTGTCTACAGCCCTTCAGCAGTTGCTTAGGGCTTTACGATCCTTGTGAGTGAAGGAGTTGTGGTATTGGTTGCCTTCCATCGCGGAGGTCTCCTTGTGTTTGCGAGTTTTTTCAAATTTCTTTTTGGCCTTCATTGGTTCGCCATGTGACGAACACGAATCGGTTGTTTCAGCCTCTTGGCTAAGAGCAACGATTTTGGCCTCGCACTCCCTTCTTATCTCTTCCTCTCTCTGTTTTCGAGTTTTCAAAGATTTCCTAGAATGAGAACTTGAGGCACATGAGGCACGGCTAGACACTTCATAGGAGTCTGAACTCGACATGATTTAGATGCTTTAAAATCCATCTATGAAATGCAAAAAGACAAAGAGTTAAAACACTTTTCTTTGAAAACAAATTTTCAAGAGATCTGTTTGTTTGTATCAATTTTCCTTAAGAACCACGTCCCATCGGGCCTTATGTTGCTCCAAATGAGCGGGCCTTATGTTGGATGAGACCTGCTGCTCCAAATGAGTGGGCCTTATGTTGCTCGATGTCCGAGTTTTTTTCTTTTGAAATTCATTTCAAGAGGGAAAATTCCTTTTAGCCTTGATCCTAAGGACCTTTAGCTCTTTGTATTTGCCTTTACTTGAGTCTTAACACTCGCTAATCTAGCAGAGGTTTTATAAGAAAACAAGCTAAATTTCAAAATTCATACGCCTTACTCAAAACGTCGAATTCTCAAACAAGATGAAATTCAAGTAAGTAAATCCTATTTTTACTTTAGGATTCCTTGAAATGAACCATGTTTTACTTGGGATAAGTCACAGGGATGGGGAAAAGAGATACCATGGTCCCTTCTGAAGTGTCCCGTGGTTTGAGGCAAAGAAGCGGAAAACTACTCTTTTTGAGCTTTTTGGCCTTTTCTTTCTTTTTTTCATAGAGGGTCTCCCTTCGGGAGTATTTTTTCTTTATTCCTTCTTTTTCATATAGGAATCGATTTTCTATTTCTGATTCAGCTTTCTTTCTTTTGGAAAGAGATTAAGATAGGGATTTTCCTTTGTTTTGGCCAAATTTTCCTTTTGGACAGAGAAGAGAAGAGGGGAGGACTTATCCCAAGGTCATACTCGACCCATTCCAGATCAGCCTATTTAGAAATAGCACGCACTACTCTTGCTATATTGAACTAGGCCTTTCTTTGTAAGAAGAAGAATTTTGAAATGTAACCACGTATTTGGAAAGCTCCATTTTTTCACAAGCGTCGATTCTCTTATTCAGGGTCACACAATTTGTCTTTGATCCACTACGAACAATTCGTATTGGTTGATCGATGTAGAAGGTAGAAATTTAGCAGATCCTATCAATATTCAATACTTAAAGATGTATCATGTGTAGGATTTGGATTAAATTCCAATTTTCGAAAATTTTAGGGATAGCTACCCCTGAGACATGTGAATGAGGTGCAAAGGCAAAGTCGTGTGACCCTGAGTGAGAGAATTTGCACCTGTAAAAGAGTGGAGTCTTCAAAATCGTGGTTACATTTCAAAATCCTTCTTCTTACAAAGAAAGGCCTAGTTCAATATACCAAGATACTTGCAAGTAGTACGTGCTATTTCTAAATAGGCTGATCTGGAATGGATCGAGTGTAGGCTTGGGATAAGTCCTCCCCTCTTCTCTTCTACTTCCAAAAGGAAAATAATGGCCCAAACAAAAGGGAATTTCCCATTCAAAGTATCTTTCCAAAAGAAAGAAACCAGAATTCAAATGAAAAATCGATTTTCTTATGAAAAAGAGGGATTAAAGAAAAAATACTCCGAAAGGGAGACCCTCGATGAAAAAAAGGAAAAAGAGGCCAAAAAGCTCAAAAAGAGCAGTTTTCCGCCTTCTATGCCTTAAACCACGGGACGCTTCAGAAGGGATCGTGGTATCTCTTTCCCATCCCTAGCTTATCCCAAGCTAAAGCATGGTTCATTTTGAGGAATCCTAAAGTAAAAATAGGATTTACTTACTTGAATTTCATCTTGTTTGAGAATTCGACGTTTCAAGTAAGGCGTAGGAATTTGGAATATAACTCGTTTTCTTATAAAACCTTCGCTAGATAAGCGAGTGTTAAGACTCAAACAAGGGCGAACACGAAGAGCTCGAGATCCTTAGGATTGAGACTCAAGACAGTTGTCCCTTTTGTAAATAGTTTTGTAAATAAGTTTTGAAAATCGAACATCGAACAGCATAGGATTTGCTCACTTGGAGCGACAGGCCTTGTAAGTCACTAGAGTTCGACCACATCTGGTCTCTGGGAGGTCGCCACTCTTGGCACCACACCCATGTCATGCATCTGCATTCCACGCACGACACTTGCATAAACATGATCCCATTTAGGACCAGATTCCATAGCATATCCCTTTGGCGTGATATCTCCTCCTACTAGAGTTTGTAAATTGAGATTTTGCTAAAAATTGGGACGATCCCATATTCTTCGTGGCTAGATCTAGGGAGACATTGAAAGGGGTGTTTGTCATCTTTGCCCTTATCCAAATCGATTTGGACAAGGCCAAAGAGGGGCATCTGTAAACACCCCGAAATCCCACGAATTTCTAAAATCCATCTGGTTTTGTAAAAGCAGCCCCAAAGGGCTACTTTGAGTCTCGAAACCCTGGAGCCTTCCAGACAACCCTGTACATATGTTTTGAACTCTATATTTCGAAAACATACAATATGGCTTTTAAAACCTTTTTAAAAAATGTTTTGAAACCCTGAAGCAGCTTGGCCTAATCCAAACAGGACCAGGAGAGCTAAGGAGAGCCCAGAACCGGAGCACATGTCGAGCCCGGCACAACAACTCTCGTATCAAATCCACACCCCCAGGATCTCGAACATCCAAGACCCTGTTATCATCAAAACATCATTTCAAGTCATCTCCGGAAGGCAAAACAGAGGCGGACGATCATGTTGGCGAAGACCCAATGCAGACGGAGCACTGATGCTGTCAGGCCCCGCACAAACCGTTCGTTTCAAACACAGCTCGAAGGAGTCAGAGTTTAGTTTGGATCGGATCTGGACCATATATATCCAGATCCCAATCCAAACCCATGTATGGACTTGGATTTGGATTTGGATTCAAAAATCCAATCCAATATCCATATCCATGGCCCACATCACCTTCTCATAAATGGAGGTGGGGCCCACTTGAATTTCACATGGGATTATGGGCATGAGAGAGAGTGGGGGTGGATATGATCAAGTGTGTGTTGTAATTAAGCTTGACTTGTGTGTCAAGTTTGGGGTTAAGCATGTGGGTTAGCCTAATTAGGTGGGTTTAAGCTTGTAATTAGCCAAAACCTAACCTAAGGGCTGCACCAACATGATGTGGTTAAGGTCCATGGGCAATGCAAAGGGAGCTCCTTCACCTAAACCTAACTAGAAACACCTAATCCTAGCCTTCCACCCTAATCCGCCCCTAATCTGAGCCTAATCACCTAACCTACTTTCCTAATCCCATCCTAATCCCAACCTAATCACCTAACCCACTTCCCTAATCCTTTCCTAAACCTAGGTTAATTTCCCTAAACCTAGCCTAATCCTAGCCTAATCACCTAACCTAGCTCACTAAACCTCACCCTAGAACCAACCCACCTAACTAAACCCTAAACCTCTAAACCACCCCTAGCCCACAACCTACCCAAACCACTTGTATTTAAAATATCTGGCCCTACCCTTTCCAGCCCACCTTATCATCATACCACCCTACCTAAACCACCTAACCACTACCCCAAACCCAGCCCTAACCGACCTAGCCCAGCCCTATATAAACCCCCCCCCCTTTGGGGGCGGGTTTCATCATCTTGCAGCCCACCCATCTTCAGCCGGGTCCTCCACTTCCCAACCCAGCCGAATCTCCACCTGCTCCACCCGCTCCACATCCCGCCACCACCTGCTCCACATCCCGCCACCACCACCACCATCATCCGGCTGATCTCTTTCTACCCGCCACCATCTCTTCACCCGATAAGTCCCCTACATCCTACCTTACTACTTCTTCACTCCCTCTCCACTCTCAGCCACCTAATCCACTCCCATAGCACCCTAACACTAGCCCTTCCACTTGCTGCCACCAGCCCCACTCAGCCGAACCCATAGCACCCTAACTACCTGCCACCACCTAGACCTTTTAGCTCCATTCAGCCACCCTATCCGACTCCCTAAAACCTGCCCATATCATCCCAATACACCTACTATAACCACTACCACCTGGCCCCATCTCCTAGCTAGTTCCCCTACCTTACATCACTCCTAGCCACTCAAACTACCCGCCACCACTAAGCCCTCCTAGTCGGCCACTCCAACCGGCTATCATTTCATTCGGCCACCATAGCAACCCGCCAACCTTAGGTGATCCGTTAGACCTTCCCTTAGGTTCACCCTTTTGCACAACCTACCTTAAAACTAAACCCTATCCTTAGTGACCCTACTTAGGTCCTTTAACCCAACACATCAAAAAGGGCCCCTCCTTAGCAGCCGGCCATCTTCAAGGTGCCCTTCCTGCGCGCCCAAGGCATCCGGTCAGCACCTCCCCTTGCCGTTCAACCTCGCGAAGCTCCCTTTTGCAGCCCAAGGCGAAGGACAAGCCCACGCTCAAGCAAGGCATCTTTGGACCAGCTATTAGTAAGTGCCTAACTCGGTCTTTAGTTGTATACTTGCTTGAGATTCAATTCGATACGGGGTTGTAATAATGGGGCATAGTTTCCCCCCGCTTGTAATAACGTGGCTTGGCACACCCACACACGTGCACTCTCTTAGTTGTGCACGATTTTGAACACACATGGGCCTAATCAACCCCTAATACATAAGTATAGACATATACTTTCATTTTTGTAGGGTTTTGCTTAAGTTGGGTGTGTAGTCTTTCAATTCAAGCACTCACACACATTGAGCCTTCGCTCTTATTTGAAAGACCCAAGTAAGGGCCGACCTATACTATTTGGGTTTCATTTCATGACGTGTGTGTAAGTCTTTCAATTCAAGCACTCACACACATTGAGCCTTCGCTCTTATTTGAAAGACCCAAGTAAGGGCCGACCTATACTATTTGGGTTTCATTTCATGTCGTGTGTGTAAGTCTTTCAATTCAAGCACTCACACACATTGAGCCTTCGCTCTTAGTTGAAAGACCCAAGTAAGGGCCGACCTATACTATTTGGGTTTCATTTCATGTCGTGTGTGTAAGTCTTTCAATTCAAGCACTCACACACATTAAGGCTTCGCACTTATTTGAAAGACCCAAGTAAGGGTTGACCTATACTATTTGGGTTTAATTTCATGTCGTGTGTGTAAGTCTTTCAATTCAAGCACTCACACACATTGAGCCTTCGCTCTTATTTGCAAGACCCGAGTAAGGGCCCATATACATACTCTATATACATATCTCCCTTCGGCATTTACATTTCAAGTCATTTCCCTTCGGTTATTTCCCTTCGGTCATTTCCCTTCGACATTGTCTTTACATTCGGGTTTTCCCTTTGGAGTAGCATGAGTTTGCATTGCATCTACGCCATACCACGAGGTAGGACGCATATTGCATCAAAGCAAGCCCCGCTCAAAATCGGCCATGTAGTGGAGTGTTCATAACACACAAACTAGGTGGCCCGTAAAGGGATAAAAGGAAAGACTTAGGCACGTGCAAAATCCACGTGATCTAAAATCTGCAATCGTATCTAAAAGACCCGAATTAGACACCTCGAACCGCTGCGTAGGCTTTCTATCCCAAAAACTCGATTTTTGCAAAGCGTACAGACTGACCCTTGCGCATCGGTGCAAGAAGGTCTGCGACGACAAGAGCTCACTTGCTCACAGTAGCCACGATTAGAAGTCAGTTTAAATATATCTTCGCTAGCTTAAGTAAGCTAGCTGGCATGCCCTGTTTACATAAATAATCCTTAGACGCACGAGAGGATCCACTCCAAGCCCAGAAAAGGCAGGGAGGCATGGGGATTTTCGCGCGTGTACAGGAATTTAAACTTAGACCCTACACATGATACTTTTTCAAATACTGAATATTGATAGGATCCGCTAAATTCCTACCTTCGACATCGGTTAACCAATAAGAATTGTTCGTGGTGGTTCCACGCACAACATAAGGGCCATCCCACTTGGGCCGCCACTTTCCAAGTGGATGTGGGCCACGATGGTGGATGATTTTTAAAACAAGATCTCCCACTTCAAAATGGCGAGGTTTTGTAGACACAAAAAGTTCCCGCTTCTGGTTCTTAGGCCTGAAGCGAACCTTTTCATGTGTCTAAGTCCTATTTAAGCAAAAGGGCGTGCCAGCTAGCTTACTTAGGTTAGCGAAGAGATATTTTTAAATCTGACTCCTAACGTGGCGACTGTGAGCAAGCAAGCTCTTTTCGTCGCAGACCTTCTTGCACCGATGTGCAAGGGTCAGTCTGTACGCTTTAAAAATCGAGTTTTTGGAATATGAGAACCTACGATAACGTGTTTGAGGTGTTCGATTCGGGTTGTTTTTGTATGATTTTCAAGTTTTATTTCACGTGGATTTGCACGTGCCTATGTCTTTCTTTTTATCCCTTTTCGGGCCAGCTACGTGTGTGTTATGAACACGCGACCTAAGTGGGGCGACTTTGAGCGGGAGTATGGGGTTTTCTTTGATGCAATATGCGTCCTAACTCATGGTATGGCGTATATGCAATGCAAACTCACGCAACTCCAAAGGGAAAACCCGAAATTGAAAGACAATGCGGAAGGGAAATGACTTGAAATGTAAATTGCAAAAGGGAAATTGCGAAAGGGAAATATGGCTATATCTTAAGAGCGGAAAGGCTCAATAGTGCAAGTGTGTGCCGTGTATATATGTAAAGACTACGCACACTGCTGAACCTTAAAACCCAAATCTTAAAGACATAGCCGAAAGGGAAATACTTATAATATATATGGGCCCGAAGGTCGCCAACGTGTTGCGTGGGTGTTGTGTGTATATTGAAAGACAACTCACACGACTTAAATGAAACCCAAATATAAATTGCAATATGGCCTTAACTAAGGTCTTGGGAGTAAGAGCGAAAGCTCAATGTGTGTGAGTGTAGAATTGAAGTACTACTCACACGACATGAAATTAAACCCAAATATAAATTGCAATAGGCCTTGACTAAGGTCTTGGGAGTAAGAGCGAAGGCTCAATGTGTGTGAGTGTATAATTGAAATACTACACACACGACATGAAATTAACCCCAAGGGAAAATATAACACAGCCCTTACTTGGGTCTTGCAGATAAGAGCGAAAGCTCAATGTGTGTGAGTGCGAGAATTGAAAGACAACACACACAACTTAAGCAAAACCCCACGCAACTTAAATTATATAAATAAATTTATATCTTAAGGGCTGATTAGGCCCGTGTGTGTTCAAAATCGTGCAAGACTAAGAGCGAGATAGGCTCAATTGCATGTGTGTGTGGGTGTGCCAAGCCACGTTATTACAAGCGGGGGGAGACAATGCTCCGTTATTACAACCCCGTATCAAATTTAATTAAGCTTAAGCAAGTCTATAAACAAGGACCAAGTTAGGCACTTACGTATAGCTGGTCCGGAGGTGACATGCTCGAGCTTGGGCTTGGGCGTCGCCTTGGGCTGCAAGAGGGAGCTCCTCGGAAAGGCACGGCGAAGGAGGGCTGGTCGGGTGAAGCGAGATGCTGTGGGTGTGGCGCCTTGGCGCTAGCCGGGTGATAGGAGGAGGGTGCTGCTGTGGCGCCTTGGGCTGAGGTAATTAGGGGGGGTGTCACTAAGGTGTAGGGCAAGTCTTAGGGAAGGTGGAGCTAAGGGGTGACTAGGGGCTGTCTAAGGAAGAAGATGGAAGGTTGCAGGTGTGGCAAGGTGCAGTCGGTTATGGCTGGTTGACTAGTGGCAGGTTAGGTGGTGGCCGGCTGGGGTAACTAGGGGTGCTTAGGAATGGAAAAGGGGAGCTAGCTAGGGTGTTAATTAAGGGTTGGTTTAAGGGAAAAGGTAAGGTTAAGGGTAACTAACTAGGGGCTGTCTAGGGGAGAGGCAAGGTGGCGGGTGGTTAGGTGTAGTCGAGCAGAGGTTGGCCGAATGGAGAAGGGTGGCAGATGGCGGTCGGGCGGTTGTGGTGGTGTGGTGGCTGAGAGTGGAGGGGGAGTGAAGAGAGGGTGGAGTTAGGATAGGGTACTAACCAGAGAGAAAGGGGAAGGTGGTGTCCTAGGAAGGCAGCCGGGTGGAAGGTGGATGCAATCGGGTGGAAGGGGTGGAGCTGGCTGGGAGGTTGTGGTGGCGTGGAGTGGTGCAGGCCGGGCGGTGATGGTGGCATGGAGTGGTGCAGGCTGGGAGGTGGTGGTGGAGCAGGTGAGAGAAGAGAGCAAAGGGTGAGAGAGGAGAGGAAGGGCTCCGCTGGCCCAAGGTGGCTGGAAAAATCTTAAAAACCTGCCCACTAGGGGGGGGGTTTATAGGATTTCAAGAGGTCAGTTGGGCTGGTTTTGAAGGGGTGGTTTAGTGGTTAGGTGGTGGTGGTGTGGTGATAAGGTGGGCTAGATATTTAGGGGGGGCAGATATTTAGTTTAGGTGGTTTTAGGGATATGGTGTGCTAGGGTTTAGGTGGGGTGGTTTAGGGCTTAGCTAGGTGGGTTGGTTTTAGGGTGAGGTTTAGTGAGGTGGGTTAGGTGTTTAGGCTAGGATTAGGTTGGGATTAAGGGAATTAGGATAGGTTTAGGGAAGGATTAGGGAGGTGGGTTAGGTGATTAGGTTGGGATTAGGCCGGGATTAGGGAAGTAGGTTAGGATTAAGGGTTTTGGCTTAGGATTGGGTTAGGAGCATCACTTTGCATAGCCCATAGACTTAATTGCATCATGTTGGTGCAGCCCTAGGTTAGGTGTAGGTTCATACAAGCTTAAACCCACACTAATTAGGCTAACCCACATGATTAACCCGAAACTTGACACACAAGTCAAGCTTAATACATTAACTCACATGTAAACCTCCCCATTCTCTCTCATGCCCAAAAGTCCCACGTGAAGTTCATGTGGGCCCCACCTCCATTTATGAGAAGGTGATGTGGGCCATGGATGTGGATATTGGATTGGATCTTTGGATCCAAATCCAAATCCAAATCCACATATACGTTTGGATTGGGATCTTGATATATATGGTCCAGATCCAATCCAAAACTGAATTCTGACTCCTTCAGGGTATGTTCGAAACGAACGGTTTGTGCGGGGTCTGACAGCATCAGTACTCTGTCTTGCGTTGGGTCTTCGCCAACATGGTTGTCCGCTTCTGTTTTCACCTTTCGGAGATGATTTCAAATGATTTTTATTGATAACAGGGACTTGGACGTTCGAGATCCTAGGGATGAATCTAACATGAGAGTTTCTATGCTGGGCTCGACATGTGCTCCGGTTCCGGGCTCTCTTTAGCTCTTCTGGTCCTGCTTTCATCAGGCCAAGCCGCTTTGTGGGGTTTCAAAATGTATTTAAAAGGTTTCAAAACTATATTATACATATTTTAAAACATATACAGTTTAAACATATGTACAGGGTTTGTCTGGAAGGCTCCTGGGTTTTCAGACTCAAAATAGCCCTTTGGGGCAGCTTTTGATAAAACCAGGTTTATTTGAGAAGTTCGTGGGATTTTGGGGTGTTTACAGGTTTCATATGTTTCTCATAGTGTCGGGCGAGACTTTGCCAGTATGCATAAGCATGATCCATAGTAAGGAGTCGCCTCTCATCTAATAGATCTAGTTCGGCCATCCTAGCGTGCTGAAGCGTCTCTAGGGGGAGGTCGAGTGCAATGGATGTATGAAATGAATGCAGTCGTGTATGAATGGGGAGAATGGCATTTGTGCCATAGACCAACTCAAAGGGCGTGGCATTCGTGGGAGTTCAGATGGAAGTCCTATAAGCCCATAAGGCTTCATCCAGCTTCTCATGCCATGTCCTACCCTTTTCTAAAGTCTTCTCAATAATGCTAATGAGAGTCTTATTCGTGGCTTCGGCTTGGCCATTGCCTTGAGGGTAGTAAGGCGACGAGAAGTGATGATTTATGCCATACTTGTTGCACAGCTTGACCATCCGCTCGTTTTTTAATGGGGTGCCATTATCGGACACAAGATCTCTTGGAACTCCAAATCGAGCCAAGATGTTTTTCCTAATGAAAGCGACCACATGTTGCCCCTGAACATTGGTCAGGGAGGTGGCTTCGACCCACTTGGAAAAATACTCAGTGGTTGCTAAAATGAATCTGTGTCCATTCGATGCCTTTGGAAAAATTGGTCCTACAATATCAAACGCCCACATGGTGAATGGCCAGGGGCTGACCACGAAATGCAATGATGATGAGGGGATATGAATGACGTGCCCATGCACTTGACATGGATGACACTTCCTAACATGATCGTGGCAATCTTTTCTCAGGGTGGACCAAAAATAACCCACTCTAAGTATTTTCATCGCCATCATGTTGGCATTGACATGACCTCCACATTCTCCATCATGGAATTCGTGCATAACAGTCCTAGCCTCCTCTAGGTCGACGCATCTTAGTAAGATGCCAGTAAAACTCTTTTTGTACAGAACCCCACCCAAAATTGTGTATCGGGTAGAAATTTTTCGGATGAATGCCTTATCTTTAGATGTGGCATCTTCAACGAATCCCCCATTTTCTAGAAAATACTTTATGTTATAAAACCAAGGTTTTTATCAAGATCCGTGTTATTTTGACAAATTTCCAAATCGTGTATGGAAGGAGTGGGTGCGTGCCATATTTCAAGGGGTCTGGTTCCCAAAGTGGGATCGACCCTTAGGGCCGAACCCAGGGATGAGAGGGCATCAGCGACGCCATTATCCTCTCTTTCTATGTGTATGAGAGTGTACACGATTGGAACGACTCGACCAATCGAGTGGCCAACTCATGATATGGAAGCAGTTTTTCATTCCGAGCTTGCCAAATTTTTAAAACTTGGTTTATAACGAGTAATGAATCTCCAAAGACCTCAATGCATAATGCCCCTAGGGTTTTCAAAATTTTTAAGCCTTGTATGAGTGCTTCATACTCAGCTATGTTGTTGGAACATTCGAAATCTAGGCGAATCGCTATGGGGATTTCAAAATCTACAGACACGAAAAATCTTCGACTCCAGGTTCTTAGGCCTAGAGTGCATCTTTTCGCAATCTACGTTCGCTTTTAGGGCGTGCCAGCTAGCTTACTCAAACTAGCGAAGTAAATTTTGAAAATATCTGACCTTTGGGGCGACTGTGGATAAGTGGGCTCTTTTCGTCGCAGACCTTCTTGCACCGATGCGCAAGGGTCAGTCTGTATGCTTTAGAAAAACTCAATTTTGAATAAATACGACCTTTTTGAAAAGTATGAAAGTGTTTGATCAATTGGCTTTTGTCAAATTGTAGATTTTATTCATGAGATCCATATGTTCCTATGTCTTTGGGTTTTAGCAAATTTTGGCGTGTAATTGTGTGTATCAAGTGCTCGATTTTGACAGATTCTACACGATTTTGCTTAGGATTGTTCGATGCAAGTATGCTCCCTATCTCGAGTGTGGCGTATATGCAATGCAACTCACACAACTTGAAGGGAAAACCCGGAATTTAAAGACATAGCAGAAGGGAAATTGCAGAAGGGAAAATATGGCTATATCTTAGATGCAGAAAGAAAATATATAGCTATATCTTAAGAGCAGGAAGGCTCAATGTGAGTGAGTGCTTTGAGTGTATAAATTGAAAGGCAACTCACGCAATCTTAAATTTAAAACCCAGCTGAAAGGGAAATACATATATAAATGAGAGCGGAAAGGCTCAATGTGAGTGAGTGCTTTGAGTGTATAAAATGAAAGACAACTCACACGACTTGAACCTTAAAACCTAGTTGAATATATATAAATAGAGTTATATCCTATGGGCTGTTAAGGCCCGTTTGTGTGCAAAAGTGTACAGATAAGAGCGGAAAGGCTCGAGTGTACGTGTGTGTGTTTTGCATCAAGCACATATATTATATCTGGGGGGAGACAAGCTCCGTTATTACAACCCCATATGAATTTAATTGAACTTGAAGTAATGTAAAAGACCAGATTCGAACACTTACACGTCGTCTGCTGGGATTTCTTTATCAATGAAATCCGACCTTGGGTACAGGTGTTGGATGGACCTCTCGCTGTGAATCGATCAGCTGCGTGGGGTGTTGATCCTAGTTTTTGATCTAGGCTAGGTCGACATATGGAGATGCTATGGGTTTGGGTAAGACATGGACAGATCTAGGGCGAGATGTAAGGGATCTAGGCCAGATCTAAATGGGTTGTCTTGGGTAAGAGTTAAGCCAAGGTCCTAAGGGGATACTCGGCCAGCTGATGGCCGATTTGGGTGATGTTTTATGGGTAGTTTTAGGCAAGGTCTTAAAGGAATGCTCGGCCAGCTAATGGCCGAGCCTAGTTGATGTCTTGTGGATGACCCTAGGCGAGATCCTAAGGAATGGTTCTAAGGGAATGCTCCGCCAAATGGTGGCCGAGCTGGGTAGGTTTAGGAGGTGGTTTTAGGTAGGGTTTAAGGTGATACTCGGCCAGCTAGTGGCTGAGCTAGGTGAATGTGGGTGGCTAAGGGAATCGAGTGCATTAGGCACTCGGTTTGGTTAGGCTTTTTAGGCTGAATGGTAAGGATCTAAGGGAAGGTTTAAGGCCAAGGCTTAGGGTGATTAGTGGGATAGATCTAGGGAAAGCTTGGCCAGATAGTGGCCGAGCTTGGGTGGTTTTGTGTGGGAACGCTTTTGTGTAGATTAGGATGGGATTAAGCAAGGCTCGGCCAACACTTTGGCCGAGCTTGGGTGGGTTCTAGGGGTTGTGTTTTGGGTAGTTTAGAGGATTAGGGAAAGAAGGGCTTGGGGTAGTGTTTAGGGACTAACCTTAGTATTGGTTAGACCAGCTCTTATTGGTTTCCACGCATCCAATCTTCACGCAATGGGAGAGCCATCCAAGCTGCCGGATTTCACTTGTTGCAGAACTTGGCTTGCATGAAATGTTTCTTGCCCACAACATCAGCCCACAATACCTCATGCCCACAATGAAAAGGCCAAGTCAAGCCACCATTCTTGACTTGCTTTTCTCTCTCTCTCTCTCTCTCTCTCCACCCACCAAGCTTTCACGTGAAAAAAAAAGAGTCTCCTGACCTCCCCCCCTCACGTCCTTTTATAGGCAAGGGGATTGGATATGGATCCTAGATTGGTTCTGAAATCCGGATCCAATCCAAGTCTTATTTGGATTTGGATCTTGGGTCTGGATCTGGATATTTGGATCCAAATTTGATCCAAATTTTTCTCTTCTTCAATCCTTCCTGGCGTTTCGAGCCGAACGTTTTGTGCGGGCCCTGAGTTCATCAACGCTCCGTCTTATGCTGGATTTTTCCTAATTTCGTAGTCCGAGCTCCTTTTCACCTTTCTAGACTCTGTTTCAACTGATTTTTCTTGTTTTTTTATTTGGATTGCTCATGAATTCAGAGGTGCTTTTGGCTTGGCCTTCGATGCTTCAAGCTTAAAGTCTACTTGTAGCCTGGGCTCCCCTTTTGTCTCTGAAATTTGCTTTTCATTGGGCTGGGCTTGATCTTTGAGTTTTTGAATCTCTTTTTAAGCTGCTTTGAGCCAGGCTTCACCTGTTCGTCTGGACTTTTGTAGAAATGGGACTTTCATCCACTTTTTAGAATTTCATGTTTTAAACGGGGTTGGAAAATGAAGGTTTGAAGTATTTGAGCTCCTAGGTTTTCAAAAATTCCAAACTTGGCTTTTTGAGCTGATTTTTGAACCAGGTGTTGATTTTTGCAAAATCTTTGGATTTCGGAGTGTTTACAAAGGTGTGTGAGTTGCAATTCAATTTGGGTTGTTACATTCAAGTCATGTGAGTTTGTCATTTAAATTTCATACTTGCACACAAAAGCACTCGAGCCTTTGCTCTACACTCTCACGCATATTTTGAGCCTTTGTTGCTCATAAGATATAACATACTAATATACTTTCAAGCTGCGTGAGTTTTACATTAAGTCGTGTACGCACTTACATTTCGGGTGGGTTTAATTCAAGTTGTGTGAGTTGTCATTTACATTTACACACCAAAAGCACTCACTCACAATTGAGCCTTTCCACTCTTACTATATACTTATATTTCAATTTCGGCAAGTTCAATTCAAGTCATGTGAGTTGTCTTTTCCATTTACACACCAAAAGCACTCACTCACAATTGAGCCTTTCTGCTCTTAAGATATAAGTATATTTCAATTTTGTAATTTACATTCAAGTCGTGTGAGTTGCTTTACATTTCGGGTATTTCCCTTAAGCTGCGTGAGTTGCACTTTCAATTTCTGGTATTTACATTAAGTTGTGTGAGTTGCTTTCAATTCGAGCCTAGCTCACATCATCATCTCAACCTGAAAAATATTTGTGCATCCTTTCATTCGTGCGTTTTCAAAGAAACCCCGAATCTACGCTCAAACACGCTGAAATTAGGCCACTTGTGCACACACATATCCGACCTAAAATAGCTAAAACTCAAAGACTTGGAATCGTACAGCCCCCATATATAAAAACTTGCAAACATAGGCATAACTCGAGTTTTCAAAACACTTGTCTCCTTTCAAAGAGTCCAAATTGTTTTATGAAAGTCTATAAGCACTTAAACTAACCCTTGAGCACCGGTTCAAAAGGGTTTAAAGTGAAAAGATCCCATTTGCTCACAATTGCCCCAAAAAGTCAGATATTTCAAAAATCTTTGCTAGCTTGAGCAAGCTAGCTGGCACACCCATAAAAACGATGTAGATACGAAAAGGTTCATTTTCGGCTTCAAAACCAGAAGTGAAAATTTTCATGTTTACACCAGCCCCACTTGAACCCACTCTCACCCTAAACCGAACCCACCTGCCTGGCTGCAACCTGCCCCAAAACCCCAACCGAACCAGGCCCTTGCTGCCTTGACTCACCCACTTGACCCTTGAACCCGACCTATCTAAGCCTTGAACCATACCCTAACCGACCCATCCTAAACCTAAACCAGCTCCCCTTTGGTTGTCCCATCCAAACCAACCTACACATGAACCGCCATCCCCGGCTACACCCTTTTGACCACACCCGGCTGCACCCCCTTGCTGCCTTAAAGCCACTAGCTCGCCCACCTAAAGCTGCACCTAAACCACCCACTTAAACCTAGCCGACCCATCCTAAACCTAACCTAGTTTGGACCACCCCCACCTAAACCGCCACCAACCTAGCTTGACCTGTCCCTAGCCGACCCACTTCCATCCGAAACCCCACCTTGCACCTACACCCCAGCCAAACCCCCACCTTGCACCCGGCTGCACACCTTGAACCACACCCCAAACTAGAACCTAATCCACCTCTGGCCGAACACTTGCCTTGTGACTCACTCCCTAAACCAACCCAACTAGGCTGGCCCTCCTTGCTAAAACAAGCACTAGCTGCCCTAGCTCGACACTCTAAACTGAACCACCTGGCCGGCTTCACACGTTGACTTGGGCCGATCTCCCTTGGAGGTGGGCTGCAACAAGAACCAAACCATGGAGCTGCACCACTCGAAGTACTCGGCTGAACCGACCTTGGGCTGAACCACATCGGGGCTGGGGTGGACTTGACCTAGTCGAATCCCAAAACTCGAGTTAGGAAAAGTGTAAGTCTTTCAAACTTCATTTAAAATTGCTTTTCCTTTCAATTCAATTCGTAATGGGGTTGTATTAACAGAGCGAAGTCTCCCCCTGTATTGTAATATTAGTGCATGAACACGATCGCACCCACAAGCACTTGAGCCTTTTCGCTCTTATCTGGTGGATGAATACGATCACACACACGTGCACTTGAGCCTTTTCGCTCTTTACACGCACATGCACTTGAGCCTTTTCGCTCTCTACCCCAATATACAATTATAGAAATTCTATACTTCGAACCCCATCTTTTCTTAAGCAAGTATACATACTTCAATTTGGGTAAATTTATTTCGTGAAAGTTGTGTGAGTTGCACTTACATTCGGGTAAATTTACTTTGTGAAAGTCGTGTGAGTTGCAATTACATTCGGGTGGATTTACTTTCAAGTTGTGTGAGTTGCAATTTAAATTCCACATGAGAACACCCACGAGCACTCAAGCCTTTCCGCTCTTAAACTATACATAAGTACACCCATGAGCACTCAAGCCTTTCCGCTCTTTACACTCACACACATTGAGCCTTTTCACTCTTAGGATAAACCTATATATATATATTTCAAGTCATGTGAGTTTATTTTTGTGAAAGTAGAGTTGCACTTAATTTGTGTGAGTTTACTTTTGTGAAAGTAAAGTCGCATTTCAATTGGTGTGAGTTTACTTTTGAGAAAATAGAGTTACACTTTAATTTGTATGAGTTTACTTTTGTGAAAGTAGAGTTGCACTTCAATTTGTGTGGGTTTATTTTTAGTCGAGTGAGTTGCAATTTCAATTTGGGTGAGTTCGCATCATCGCTCTCGAAAAAAACCCAAAAAGGATTTCAGCATCCCTACATTCGCTCGCTTCCAAAAATCGCTCGAACAAAATCACTCAAACCACGCTGAAATTAGGCCACACATTCCACACACACATAGCCTTAAACAGATAAAAGTTGCAAGAAAAGTAGGGACATTCAGCCCCGTAATAAAAATTTTAAAGAGTGCACGAACTGAATTCGTCAAACACTTATCGTTCGAAGTAAACATTTGTTTGAAAAATCGAAGTTTCTAAGCATTTAAACTGACCCTTGAGCGTCAGTTCAAGAAGGTTTAAATGAAAAGATCCCACTTTCCCACAATCGCCAAAAAGTCAGAAATATTTCAAAAACCTTCGCTATTTTGAGTAATCTAGCTGGCACGCTCGCAAAAAGCATAGGCACGAAAAGGTTCACTCCGAGTTCCATAAAATCGGGAGTGAGAATTTTCATGTTTAACTTCCGGTGGGACTTCCGGTGGGACTCGGGTCTTAAGCAAACCTCGATCAAACAAAACAAAACTTCAAGAAAAAATTCCAAAGAAAAGTGTTTAACTTTTGCCTGTTTGCACTTATAGGATTTCAAAATTCTGAGTCATGTCGAGTTTAGACTCCAATGAAGTGTCTAGCCGAGCCTCGTGCTCATCAAGTTCCTTTTCGAAAAAAATTTCAAAAACCAATCTCAAAAGCAAAAAAGAAGAGCTCGAAGACTTGCGAAAGGAATTCGAAGCAAAAATCGCCGCCTTTAGCCAAGAGGCTGAGGCGGCCGACTCTTGTTCATCTCATGGTGAACCTACCAAAGCTAAGAAAAAACCTAGCAAGTCAAAAAATCCCAAAGAAACCTTCGCCATGGAGGGGAACCAATATCACGAGTCCTTCACATTGAAGGATCGAAAAGCCCTTCAACAACTATTGAGGGGCTAAAACAAAGAAAAGAGATCACATGCCCTATCTGATTTTCTTCCTACGGATTACGAAACTGATAGTGACGACGATATACCGAATTTTCATCAGTATGATGGCACGGGAGATCCTACATCCCACCTGCAACTCTTTTCTCGTAGAGCCCACAAAAAGAAAAAGGATTCTGCGAAATGGATATATTGGTTCCCCCTCTGCCTCAAGGGAACTTCTTCAAAATGGCTCGCTTCTTACGACCTAAGCCAGTTCGCGACTTTTGAAGAGTTAGCGAACAACTTTATGCAAAGGTTTTCCCACAACGTAGAAGTGACCCCCACTTTGAACACCTTGAGGGACACAAAACAAGCTTCGAACGAGGATGTACATGCATTCATCGTTCGATGGAGGTCCCTCCTCTGCAAAATTTCAATGCATTTGGAGTAGGGAGTAAGGAAATAAAAATCATTAATCAGACGTATGTAGAGTACACAAAACATATTTTCAGTTTTTATAAGATACGTGAATGCATTTCGTTCGAATTAAAAGACCATCTATAACAATTAAAATGTAAAGAACTGAAGTAAATAAAGGAAATTATGATTATATCATAAACATAGAGGGGATTAAGAGATTTAAGATCTTACAATGTATATTGGAGTAGAAGGTACCGAAAATCAAACACATAGCATGCACCAATAAATGTAAAGGAAATTTGGTAGCAAAACTCCTTAATTATTATATCAAAATGGGGACATAAGCTCATTAATTACAACCCCATTAAATTAAATGAAAGAGGAGAAAAAAGTATTGAAAAGAGAAGGAAAGAAGGGACCTGTAACTTAGAAGAACTTCTGGTAGCCGATGGATTGTGGCGGCGGCTTGTGAAAGATGGACCTTCTCCTCCTCCTCCTTCTTCCTCTCTCTCTCTCTCTTTCTCTCCCTCTCTCCCTCTCTCTCTCACCCTCTCTTTTGGTAGGGATTTACTTATCTCTTTGATGCCTCAAACCAGCCTCCCAAGACGCCTATTTATAGTTTCCAAGGGGGGCCACTAGGGCCTTCCATAGGTTGGAGCTTGGTATTTCAATGCAAGATCCAAGTTGGGTTTGATCCAACTAAAATTTTTGCACATGGGGCATGGAGTGTGGTCCTCCTTGAACCCACATGGGCTTGGTGCAGCCTTGGGTGTGTCCTATGTCGTGGTGCACCCACCTTGCTTGACCATGGTGTAGTTTGGCTAGCCTTCTTGTTTGGTTTGGGCATGACTAGGCTGGCCCATTTTTAAGTGCAGCCCCTAGTCCTTGTCCCATGCATGTGTGTGGCCTTTGACTTAGCACTTTAATCTAACTTGAATTGGGCCATTGCAACCCTTCCTTGGTTTGAGTTTGACTTGCTTTGGTGTGATACTCGTCTTGACCATGTTGATTCCTCGACTTTGGCTTGAATGAACTTGATGCAACCATTTGAATTGAATCTCCTTTTGAGTTGGATTGGATCGAGCTTAGCTTGGGATGAGCCCTGCTTGACTTTGAGATTTGATTGGGCCCTACTTGGCTTGAGATGGGCTTGATTTGGCCCTAAATGAATCTTGATTCCTTGCCTTATCTGGGTCCGCTTCGGTTGCCTTTTTTGGTTCTTACAATATCCTCTTTTCAGGGAATTTTCTTCCTTTTGATTCGGGTTTTGATTTGATTCACCTTCACATTAGTCTCCTAATTTCTTTTTCGAAATTATTTCAAACATCCAATTTTTTCAGCCATTTTCAAATCTATGGGTTTTCAAAAATATTTTCCTAAAGTATTTATTTTGAAAATAATGTTTGAAACTTTATGAAATTTGGGAGACCAGTTCAAATCATGGATTTTTCAAATATGCCCCAATTTATTTTGAAAAACATTTTTAGGATGTTTACAACAAACACTAGACCAAATAAAAATTGTGCAACATTAACATAAAAATGGTTAATGTTATTGATTTAAATCCAAAATAGGAGTATCAGTTGATATTTGATACCATGAGTTAGTAACAAAGATAATCAATCTCGTAGCTAAGAAACAATCGTCTTGTTGCTTTCTGCCATGATTGAGTGAGACACACAGAGAGAGGGGGAGAGAGAGAGAGACAAGAATCAAGGCAATAGAACATATTCGTTCATATTGGATCTTTCTAAAAATGTGATTTGAAATCATAATTAATATCATTAAATGGTTCAAAATGTTAGCCTTTTCAGGCTAATAGACAACAACTTTAACAATTTGATAAATATCCAATTTCTTTTTTAAAATTTCGATGAGGTGATATTTCAATTTTTTTAAATTCAATATACAGTTCAAGTCTTTCGAAATTCCTGAGAGGGACTGTTATGTAGGTCCGCCACTGTTCCGAACAAATTCATAATTATATATACATCCAGTTCGACATCTGAAGGCTTAACTAATAATCGGTGTTTGCCGTTGGGCCAGCTTCCTGGTCATGCAATACATAGTCGTGTTTGGTTGTTTGGGCGTGAATGACTTATACAGTGGCCAATCCGGTACATGGAAATGCTGAGGTAAAAAGGACAACTAGATATGTATATGAGAAAAAGAAAAAAGAGGTCATATCACCTGAATTTACGACACTTGGGAATTCAATGCGAGGAAAAAATGAAAAGTGCATGCACAGTAGTAGAGACAGTTAAGTAGTTACTTTAGTGAAAAGCTTCCAAATTAACGTGGACGATTAGATAAGTGGAATTCCGAATGTGGGCGGGTGCAAGTGAAAAGAACAACGATAATGACACAAGGAGCAATTATTGAGGGAAGACGGAGATGACTTGAAAATGAATGAAATGGGTGTGGGTCACTCGTCCCACGTGGTTGTGGTGGAAGATAGGTGACCTGTCTTACGAATAGACGTCCAGCCACCATGGTTGACTCCCAAGTCTCGCAAGCGTCATTTTACACAGGAAAACACGCGGAAACGTGCGCGCGCGCACACCCGCATATATCCGATTGATTTGAAGACTTTGTTTCACCCTTGGAACAAGGACGCTTGTAGAGAAATTGAGGACAAACAAACAAAAGGAGTAAATTATCCACCACAATAAGCAAAGACTGCAATCTCAGACAATCCGCGGTATCCCTTCTTGTCTGCCATTCGCCACAATGAGTTGGGCCCTCCACTTTGACGGAGTTAAACGGGTCTCAATTCAACCGGGTGAACCTAGCATTGATTATTGCTGTGCCTTCTTTGGCTCCCCAGAAAAAATATGTAAGATATATGTCGGTACACAAAAAAAAACTGATAAGGGGAAAATTCGAATTTTTAGGGCAAGGAATTATGGTGTCAAATGAAGTTGGGCCCCATATACAGCACTTTTGGGAGTGTGCAGTATCGCTCGATTCGATGTCCTAATTAATTTACCGTATCCCTGTAAGGTTGCAACTGTTTCCAAAGCGATGTATCAGCCTTCAACAAGGTGAGGCAATAGTCAGGTTGGCCATCCAAGTGGGTGTCTGCAGGGCTCACATAACCACACAAATTTTTCTGTTCGTTTCATTTCGATATCGTCACGCCCGTAGCAGCCTTTCTACTCCGTCCTACCTTGAGGATTGTACATTTACTACTAATTGTTATCATCTTTTTTCAAGGTAATCATTGTACATTGATACTAATACCGTTAACGTCTTAAATTATCCGTAAGAGACGCTCGAAAGAGTTGGGTCATTCGAGATGTGAGACGGATGATGCTGAAAAGTGTACCGAGGGTTTCTTTCGGTAAAATAATAGGGAAGCTTGTGGACGAGCTTGCAGAGGCAGACAAGTAGCTACCGCCTATGTAATATATGTGGTGGTACCTCTGACGCTTGCCTTGCTGCGTCTTTCCTCCGACGAGCTCTTTAAAGGAAGCGGCCACAAGAAGGGAAGACTTGATATGGAGGGAGCCGGTGCTCAGGGCACACCAAAACGGCGGATAAATTGCTATGCTTACTCTTGCGCGTTTCTCGCGTCTATGACGTCAGTTCTTTTGGGTTACGGTACTGTATATAGTCTTGTTGGTCTGCAACACACCTTTTTTTCCATTTTCTTGTTCTTTTTCTGTGCCATATGCGCCTATTGGCGGCGTAATTAACTTCCCACTTCGTGCTGAACGAAAGAAGACAGGAAGGTTCTTATAATTCATGAATCTCTTTTGCTGACTTGCAATTGAATTGTTTTTACTTTTCGAGATATTGGTGTGATGAGCGGAGCGATCATATTCATAAAAAAGGATCTGAAGATCACCGACGTCCAAGTGGAGATCATTGCAGGAATCCTCAACGTCTACTCTCTCATTGGCGCATTGGCGGCTGGGAGGACGTCCGACTGGCTCGGACGGCGTTACACCATCGTGCTTTCCGGATGCATTTTCTTTGCGGGAGCCCTGGTGATGGGGCTTGCCCCCTCCTACGCCTGGCTCATGGTAGGCCGCTTCATCGCTGGCATCGGGGTTGGCTACGCCTTAATGATCGCACCTGTCTACACCGCGGAGCTAGCGCCGGCCTCCAGTCGTGGCTTCCTGACCTCCTTCCCTGAGGTTTTCATCAACTTCGGCATCCTCCTCGGATACGTCTCTAACTACGCGTTTGCCAAGCTACCCCTCCGCATCGGTTGGCGCATGATGCTTGGAGTCGGTACGGTGCCTTCCGTCCTCATAACTGTTGGCGTGTTGGCCATGCCTGAGTCACCACGGTGGCTCGTGATGCAGGGCCGGGTAGCCGACGCGAAGCAGGTACTGGAGTTGACATCAGAAACACTGGAGGAGGCAAACGTCCGTCTTGCGGATATCAAGGCAGTGGCAGGGATCTTGGAGGAGGGCGACGTGGTGGTGACAATGCCGAAGCAGCACCACGGACAGGGAGTCTGGAGAGAGTTGTTTCTCCCGTCGGCGCCGCATGTCCGTCGGATCCTTGTGGCCGCAATGGGGATCCACTTCTTTCAGCAGGCCTCCGGGATCGACGCGGTGGTGCTTTACAGCCCCCGCGTGTTCGACAAGGCCGGATTTAGCAAGTCCGCTTCCCTTCTGGCCACTGTGGCCGTGGGATTCACCAAGACACTCTTCATCCTTGTTGCCACCTTCACATTGGACCGGATCGGGCGGAGGCCCCTACTGCTGACGAGCGTGGCGGGAATGATCGTCTCTTTGGGAGGGTTGGGTTCCGGGCTCACTGCGATCAGTCACCACAGCAGCGAAGGGAGGCTGGCGTGGGCGGTGGCGCTGGCCTTTGCGTCCATCTTAGCCTATGTGGCGATCTTCTCCATTGGGATGGGTCCCATCACGTGGGTATACACGTCCGAGATATTCCCGCTGAGGCTGAGGGCACAGGGGGCCAGTGTGGGCGTGGTGGTCAACAGGGTGACGAGCGGCGTCATCTCCATGTCCTTCATCTCCCTGTCAAAGGCCATCTCTATCGGGGGTGCCTTCTTTCTCTATGTTGGGATCGCTACCGCCGGTTGGGTATTCTTTTATACCTTCCTGCCAGAGACAAAGGGGAAGACACTCGAACAGACCGAGATGCTCTTCGGATGGAAGGAGGCGGCCGCTCATGCGAGTGATGGTGCTGCCCCTGAGCTACAAATGGAGGAAAGGAAGTAGGATAGTACTGTCGCGGGCTACTCAAACGGGAGGCAGTGGACTCAGAGAATCCTCAAGAATCGCGAGGTCTTAGACCCTTAGTTGCTTGATCAAAATCATGGGGTGCCGCAGGGTCGACCAGGTTTATTCGGGGTTTTGCTTGAACTAGAGGAGATACCCCGTTCTTGGGGAGGAGGTCGAATACAGGTAAGCAATAGATCTACGAGTGGCCTTAGATGCATATATACTGCCTGCAAGGCAGGCCTACCCATCGTTGGTTATGAGTGACATGGAGAGGATAGCGGGAGATGACGAAGACGTACACTGCTGCTGCGTTATTCATCAGTGTCTCGTTATTGAGCTCATACTTTCAGTATTAGCTGATTTGCATGGATGTACAAACTAAATCCAATAGTGATATATTAATTGTTGGAATATATGGGAAGAATATCTAATATACAGTAAACATGAACATATCGGCATCAATAAAACTCACATACCCATAAAAATCTATAAGTGAAGAAACAAGTAGAGAAAAACAAAAATGAATAAAGAATTTATCTAATCAAGTCGTCTTTATGGACCTGACTTAGAGAAATAAGTATGAATTATGCATGAATACCAACACCTCTCTTCTAGAACAAAATGAGCACGGCATGCGAGAGCACATACCTAGACTAAGGCCACCTTAGATCACGTCTCAATCTCAGTAATATGAGAGGGAGAATGCAAAGAAGTTATGTAAAAGACCATTTTGATTAGGGAGCCCTAATCAAGTTTTATAATAAAACAAAGAGATCCTAGATCCACTCTAAGAGTCCTATCTCATCGGTTTCGTCCCATAATTGTTTTATGTCTTTTGATAAAGGGATCCATTTGACCGTTACATCAAAACTTTAAGGCAATTCTTGAGTATGAGTTAGGTCTGACATGCATGTGTGGTCATCCATGTTTTCACAACTACAAATCCCTTACACACACATGACTTTCACCTTTATCAAAACTATATCAAATAAGTATTTAGAGATACTTAACATAAAATAAATATAATTTTAATGTCATGTGAACTTAATTAACCTAACCATTATCAATTAATCATTAACTCCAACAATGTTTAGTGTGCTACTGATATAATTCTTTTTTGACATAAGGTTCTTCGACAAGCAAAAATCTCAAGTTTCAAAAATGTGAACTCTCTCTCTCTCTCAACTAAGTACTTTGCCTGAGAGTGTATTACACCACATAGATTTAGTTAGGTTTCGTAATAAATAAGGAAAGAGCACAACTTTATTTGCTAAATTCATCTTCGGAGAGTTTCCTTTCAACCGATGGTTAGTCCCATATGACCAACGATTAATTTGGGGGTTCTTTTGACTTCTATCTTGGCTTCCACTTCCCACGATAGGTATGTCTCCTGTAAACACCCCAAATTTTCTGTATTTCAAAAGCTCTCGAAAACACAAAATGCTCTTTCAAAGCCAAAATGACAATCTGTTTTAAAATATAAAAACAGGTACAAAAGGCGAAAGGAGAGCCCAGGCAAGAAGAGAAATTCAAGCCCCAAACTTCAAAAGCCACCCCCAAGATAAAAAACAAGAGAAAGTAGAGCTCGTTCGAAGAAAAGCCGGAAACGGTGAAAATCAAGCAAAACAGAGTTTAGAATGACGAGACGGAGTCTAGACGATAAAGCTGAGAAAAACCCAACACCAGACGGAGAGCTAATGAAGCCAGTGTTCGCACAGATCGTTCGCCTCGAGAAGCCAAGAAGGACCATCTAGAGAAAATTTGGATTGGATCTGGACCATAAATATCCAGATCCATATCCAAATAGTGTTTGGATTTGGGTCGATCCAAATAGTGTTTGGATTGGATCAGATCTAGACCAAAATATCCCGATCCGTATCCATAAAAAATGTTGGGTTTGGATTGAATACGGATCTCAAAATATTCGAGATCCAAGATCTAGATCCAAATAGTGTTTGGATTTGGATTTGGATCTAGATCTCAATCCCAAACCCAAATCCAAGACCCACCTCAAATGTCTATAAATAGAGGTGAGGGGGTCGATTTCAAAGGGATTCATGCAAATGCTTGGGAGGAGAGAGAGGGAGTGATAGACCTAGCCATGTGGGCTCATGAGTGAAGTGGGCTTGAGCCATGTTAACCAAGGCTAGATCAAGGGGCTGCACCAACTTGAACCTAGCTGCACCAAGACGTGGACCGCGAGCTTGGTAGTGGGCTGGACCGAGTGGAGGTGGCTGGACCTAGGGGACTGCACCTAAGGTAAGCCTAACCGACCTAACCCTTCTTTCTATACCCCTTTAAACCTAACCTAACCCACTCCATGGAACCTGCCTAAACCTAGCACCACCACTCCACTCCACCATACCCACCACCATCCAAGGCTCCACCTGAACCGAGCCACTCCCTAGCTCAGCCCATCACCACCAAACCCACCACCACCTTAACCGGCTGCCCCCAACTTAGCCTTCATCACACCACTGCCTCCCTTCCCTAAGTGCAGCCGAGTGCACCTTGCACTCGGCTCTCTCACCTACACCTAACTAACCCTACCACCACCCTAAACCGCCACAAGTAAGTCCAGCCAAGTGCTGGCCGAACCCCACAACCACCAACCAACTTGCCCTAGCCAACTACCCTTCACCGCCCCACCTTGACCTGACCTACCCGAACTCCACCATCACCAACCCCCCACTTCGCCCCCTTGCTTAGACCCACCTTGAGCTCCCTAAACCATCACCTAGCCCGGCCAGTTGCTGGCCGAGCTCTACCCTAGACAAACCAGGTTCGGCCTACCTTGGTCGAACCCCATCTAAACCACCTCAAGCTCGGCCTACTTTGGTCGAGCCATCCCTAAAACAACACGGCCTACTGGTGCAGGTCGTGTCTCATTCAAATTCAGCCAAGGTCTGCCCTTCGGCAGGCCACTTCTTACCAAGAAACCACAAAGGCCTGCCACTCGACTGGCCCTCTCCCTAGAAACCCCACGGCTTGCTAGTGTAGGCCGTGTCCTTTCTTCACCCCCAAGCCCACGGCCTACTGGTGCAGGCCGTGTACCAACTCACCCTCAACCTGGCCATCCACCTTGGCCGACTTAACCTAGCTGATCTGGCTTCCCCCTAGACCTACCTCAACTAAAACCTGACCAGCATCCAGCCAGGCCGAGCCCTAGCTCAGCCCTGGCCTTGACTGCAACCGAACCTGACCTAGGACACACCTCCAGCTAGAACTCACTTGGCCTCACCTTGTTGCACCCAGCGAGCACTTGGAATGACATGACCTAGTGAAACTGCCCACAACCTAAACCAAGGCCTATAATCTAACCCAACTGAACTGAACCTAACCTAGTTAACACTTCACTTCAAACCCAACTCGAGCCACCTTGGCTCGAGTCATCCTAAAACAGCCCCTCCAAGGCCTAGATCCGAGCTGCCCCAAGTTAGCCCGAGTTACCCCAAGCTCACCTCAAACCAAACTCGAGCCACCTTGGCTCGAGTCATCCTAAAATAAGCCCATACAAGGCCCACACAAGCCCACTCAAACACCTCTCCCAAGTCCCCAATATGGATATTGGATTGGATCTCTGGATCCAAATCCAAATCCAAGTCCACATATGGGTTTGGATTGGAATCTGGATATATATGGTCCAGATCCAATCCAAACTGAACTCTGACTCCTTCGAGCTGGGTTTGAAACGGACGATTCGTGCGGGGCCTGACAGCATCAGTACTCCGTCTGCGTTGGGTCTTCGCCAACATAGTCGTCCGCCTCCGTTTCTGCCTTCCGGAGATGACTTCAAATGCTATTTTGGTAAGAACAGGGTCTTGGACGTTCGAGATCTTGGGGTGTGAATCAGATATGAGAATTGCTGTGCCGGGCTTGACGTGTGCTCCGGTTCCGGGTTCTTCTTAGCTCTCCTGGTCCTGTCTTGATCGGGCCAAGCCGCTTCGGGGTTTCAAAACATGTTTTAAAAGGGTTTTCAAAAGCTATATCATATGTTTTTGAAAGATAAAGTTTAAAACATATATACAGGTTGTTTGGCAGGCTCCTGGGTTTCCAAACTCAAAATGGTCCTTTGGGGCTGCTTGTACAAAACCAGATGGATTTTGAGAAATTTGTGGGATTTCGGGGTGTTTACATCTACTTATATAAATTCAACTGCGTGGGTTTACATTCAAGTCATGTGCGTTGTCTTTCCTCACACACATTGAGCCTTCGCTCTTACTCCTAAGACTCTAATAAGAGCCGTATTGCAATTCAATTTGGGGTGTTATTTTCAAGTTGTGTGCGTTGTCTTTTCATTCCACACTCACACACATTGAGCTTTCGCTCTTACTCCCAAGACTCTAATAAGAGCCATATTGCAATTCAATTTGGGTTGCTAAAATTCAGTCATGTGTATTGTCTTTCAATTTATACACATACACACACGCCACATTGAGCCTTTCCACTCTTATATCTATATCTCCCTTCTGTTGTGTTTTACGGTTCAACTGCATGAGTTGCATTTCAATTTATACACAACACCCACACACACAATTGAGCCTTTCCGCTCTTAAGATATAGATATATTTAATTTTCTGCAATTTACATTCAAGTCGTGTGAGTTGCATTCAATTTGGGTTTTCCCTTCAGCTAAGTCTTTAAATTTCGAGTTTTACATTCAAGTTGTGTGAGTTGCATTGCATACTTGCCATACTCGAGCTAGAGTGCATACCTGCATCAAATAAACCCTGAACAAACCCTGTAAACACGCCAAAACTTAGGCCGTTTGATGCACACACATCGTGCCTAAGTAGGTGAAATTGAAAGACTTAGGGTCGCCCAACCCTCGTAGAGTAAAACTCGCCAAAGTTCATGATTCCCAAAAGTTTTCAAAACACTTAGCTGTTCAAAATCGATTTTGAGATTAAAACTTGTTTCAAACGAAGTCTCTAAGCGTACAGACTAACCCTTGCGCATCGGTGCAAGAAGGTTTGCAACAAAAAGATCCCGCTTGCCCACAATTGCTTTTTAAAAGTCAGATATTTCAAAACATACATCGCTAGTTTGAGTAAGCTAGCTGGCACGCCCTAAAAGTGAATGTAGATTGCGAAAAGGTTCACTTCAGGCCTAAAGAACCCGGAGTTGAAAATTTTCCGTGTCTACAGATTTGGCACGCCCGGTGGGAGCCGAGACTTAAGTAGACTTCAAACAAACAAGTTACACTCAAATTTTCGAAAAAAGGTGTTTTTCCAAAATCGTGCATACTTAGAAGTTGCAAAAGATGGAGCAAAAACCAAGAAAATCCTTGTTGAGTATGCTAAAAGAGGTTTTTAAAACAGAAAAGGCCCAAAAGGAGCTAGCTGATATTCAAAAAATATTTCAAAAGATGGATACTTTAAGCAAGGAGCTTAAAGCCCATCGTTCACATAGCAGCTCATCTCGGGCACACAAAGATCGTGAAAAGAAAACCGATCTTAAACTCAACGAAGGATGTGAGGTAAAAGGCCAAACCCTAGAAAGGGGCGAATCCTCCACTCCCACACTTCTAAATTCTCAAAAATCAAAAGAAAAAACTGAAAAAGATGTTTTTGTTTCAAAAAATCAAAAAAATCTTGAAAACTTTCAAAAAGACAAAAAATTTGAAAAACAAAACTTTGAAATTTCAAAAAATTCAAGTGAAATTCCTAAGTCTAGGCACACACACACACAGTGGGACACAAAACCCACACCCTACAAAGAGATGAGAGTGAAAAACAGGAAGGTTTCGAAAAGGAACACCTCGTGAATCCACGAGAACTTAAAACAGAGTTACTAGGGAAATCAGCCTGTTCTCACCTTGAAAAGGTAGATGAGCCACAAAGAGGTATGCCTGAAGCCTATCCTCCTCAAAACTCTCTTCTCATAGGGTCATCAGATGCATTGGCTCACCCCCATGCACACACAAACCCATGAAATATGCTAAGTTAGAGGATTTTCAAGGTGCGCCAAATATCCCGCACCATCCAAAAGAATTTCGAAAACAAAAAGAAGTTCAAAAAATGGTAGACATGGAGACCCCTAATGCATGCATCGACATCTTAGGAGCTCATAACCCTGCCATAGGAAAACCCACTTCTTCAAGCCTAATCTTGTACCCTGGAACCAAGACTATGGCTTTGAAACAAAAAAATCCATCCCTAGGGGCACCACGAGTTGAACCTAGGGAGCAAGTTAAAAACTTCGAGGGAGCAATCTTGGCTTCCCTTGAAGAAAATTTCTCCCAAAATCAGGTTGTATGGAACTATAAGTCTTCCATCACCCTGAAAAATTCAAAGTCTCTCAAAGGACCAAGCACGGCTTCCCTTGAGAACAAAATCTTCCAAAATGGGGTTATTTGGAACCATAAGTCTTCCAAAACCCTGAAATATCCAAAATCCCTCAAGGGACCAAGCATGCTTCTCTTCAGAACAAAATCTCCCAAAACGGGGTTGTATGGAAGCCCAAGTCTTCCAACACCCCGAAATATCCAAAATGCCTCAAGGAACCAAGCATGGCTTTCCTTGAGGACCAAAACTCCCAAACCAGGGTAGTGTGGAAGCCCAAGTCTTCCCTCACCCCTAAATCCAAACTCCCTTTATCCAAAACAGAAATGGTATATACCCATAACATGGACGATTCTATGTTCCAGGGGCACAAGTTGTATAAAAACTTTTCAAAAACTAAGAAACCCTGGAACATGATTCTAAAAATGGGATATAAACCCTACGCGGGCCTGGGAACCCGAAACCAAGGTAGGGTAGAACTTGTCCTACCTAGAGCCAATAAGAATCGATACGGACTAGGTTACAGCCCACCCATACCCCCAGAGCCACCACCTAAGACCATCTGGGTCAAGGGTGCCCTGTAGAACCTCTAAAACCGAAACCCATATCTTAGACCTATTAATTAGAGTCTGATTCATGAATGTTTTCTTTGTAGGTTCAATGGAAGATCCCTACTTTTGAAAAAAAAAACCAAAAATATTGGATATTACCAAAAACCAAAAAAAGTTGAAAACCCACCAAATCTCAAAAACATTTGGAAAATTGAAAATTCCAAAAAGAAATTTGTTTCAAAAGCCTTTGGCCATGTACAAAGCCCATTTTTGAAAAATTGTAAAAATGCTTTCGAAAATTTTTTATACTCCCAGAACCCAAGTATCCAAAAGTTGGTCCTGTCCACCTTTTTGCCTAGAGCTTTTTCAAAAACTTAAAAACTCGAGAATCACCAAAGCAAGGAGGAATAAACACCTCCAAGCTTCTTGAAATTCGTAAAATCCTTGACTTGTGGAAATTGGGGATTTTTAGAAATGAGTTTAACCCATAGTGTGTGCATAAACATAATGCATTGCATTATGAAATCATACATGTGAACAAACATCGGGTCTAGACATCATCTCAGAACTCGAGTTTATGTGAAACCAAAGGGGCAATAAGAGTCGACCCCCTAAGTATCGAGCCATCATAGGCAGGTCTCCATACGAATCAAATCCAACACTTTTAAAGGGAATTTCAAAAAGAAATGAGAATCTCAAAAAAAAAAGAGTTAGCATTTCACCAAAAGCTTTTAAAATTCTTTTGATAAAAACCTCCCAAGCATTACAATTCATTCATTGTGTGCTTGATTCGATCAAAATGAAGATGATATTCATACAAAATATGCCATACATTTCGAAAACTCTATTGGCATGTGAAAGGAATCACCAAGCCAAAAGAGGAATCGTGCTTAGCCTTGCTGTAGGCCTCCAAATTCGAGACATCATCTCCCATGTCATGGAAAAGGGGATGATGTTCATCGAAGCACTCATTCGAAAAACCTATCTTAACAGGTAGGCAAGATAAATGGTAGCCCTTTCAATGGAGTATGAGTTCAAAACTCAAGACTCCATTAAGGGACAAGCCCTACATCGTGTGGCTGAAGTGCCTCTTTGAGACACATTCCCTACATTTGATCAAATGTCCCATAAAGGCATGAATTTTCAAAATGAATTCCAAAAACCGTGCTTGACCAAAATCAAGTATAGGAAACATATTTTGATCAAGGGTAGGTATGAAAACCATCTTCATGTAGAAAGGGAGGATTTCCCAAAATTGCTAAAAGTTTCAAAAATTTTAACCCTATATATGACTTTGAAAAGAAAGATTTTCAACTTCTGGTTTATATGAAAACCTTGATTGTGTTAGGATAAAAAGCACATGAGTTTCATGATGAAAATCTGGAGACCATGTCGAAATCAAACATGATGGCCATGTCGATCACTTAGGGCTGGTTATGTTTCTCATCCTTGAGCAAAAAGTATAATGATCATGTTAGAAAAACCATGGAAATGCATGGACATGAACATACCATTGTCCATCCAAAATCCTTTTGAAAAGCCATGGCCCTTCACCATATGGCCATGCGAAATTCCCATCAAGCTCGGGGCATTTTTAAATACAGCCCCTAGACACCTTCCATGGGGAACCAATTTTGAAAATGTATCTCCTTCATGACTTGTGATGTACATTTCATTTGTTCACCATTGCATAAAAGCATGTATTTCCATTTTGAATCACATGGAATGCATAACATGCATCATATTCATGTCATACCACCCCGAAGAAAGCCCAAGAGGTTGGCAAACCTGAGTAGGAATGTCCCCATGTCTTATAAAGGGCAGCAAAATTCAAAAAATTTGTTGATATTGTGGGTCGAAATTAGCAAAACCCGAAAAATGCCCGAATATTCAAAAGGGTTTATGTTAAACTCTTTTAAGAAGATTTTGAAAAATCGAACTCCTTTAAAACTTCTTGAAAGAAGGATCAAAGTTGATTGTATAACCCTGAATGGAGGAATTTATACTTTACGAAAGGTAGAGTCTTCCAAAAACGAATTGGCAACATTTCAAAAATCCCTGGCTAAGCCTTGTTCAAAATATCAAGATATTTTCGAATAGCAGATGCTATTAAGAAATAGGACGATCTCATTTGAATCGAGTAACCAAAGGGATAAGCCTTCCCCCATTCTACTCTCTCCAAAAAAGAAAATTGGCTATGTCCAAAAGAAAAAGAAAAAAACAAGAATGCAAAAACTCCTCTGAAAGTGGTCTTCCCTTCATAAACAGGTAATACAAAAACTCCTCCGAAAGAGGTCTTCTCGTTCAAAAGAAAAAGGAGAATACAAAAACTCCCTCCAAAGAGGTTTTTCCTTTATAAACAAGGAATACAAAAACTCCTCCAAAGAGGTCTTCTCCTCTAAAGAAAAGAGGGATTAATGAAAAAATACTCCCAAAGGGAGACCCTCTGTGAAAAAAAGAAACAAAAAGCCAAAGCTCCAAAGAGCGATTTTCCGACTCTTTGCCTAAAATCACGGGGCGCTTCAGAAGGGACCGTGGTATCTCTTTCCCATATCCCTATGGCTTATCCTCAAAGAAAAAGGTTCAAATTTGAAAAAATCCTAAAGTACGAATAAAATCGGCTTATTTGGATTTCATTTTATTTGAGAACTCGAATTTGTTTTGTAGGAAATGGAAATTTGAAATGTTTTTCAAGTTTTCCTACCCAAAAAACCTCTACTTAGTAGCAGGTATTGAAACCCGAATGAAGGGGAGTATGAAAAATGGAAGTCCTTTTCGATACAAGTTAAAAGGAGTTCCTTTTCAAAAAGAAATTTTCGAAAAAAACCCACGAATGTCAAAAAGTCAATGGTAGAACCTGCTTAGAGCAGACAGCCTCAAAAGGCTCTCTCTAAAACTCAAAAACCCAAAAAATGTCAAAAAGACATGGGAAAACCTTGCTCGGAGCAGCCAACCTCAAAAGGCTCTCTTCGGGCTCAAAAACCCAAAATAAAAGTTTTCCATGCATGCATTCAAAAAGTCATCCATGCATGATCATACATAGGAAGAACAGCTAGGAAAAGCTCCCTTTTGCTAAAAATCCCCACCTGTGGTAAAAGAAAACAGGGTTTTGCGAAATAAAAAATGGTGTATTCTCGAGAAAATTTGAGAGAGAAACCAAAATGGGGTGTTTCTTCTTTGCCATTATCCAAATCAATTTGGATAATGCCAAAGAGGGGCATCTGTAAACACCCCAAATTTTCTGTATTTCAAAAACTCTCGAAAACACAAAATGCTCTTTCAAAGCCAAAATGACAATCTGTTTTAAAATATAAAAACAGGTACAAAAGGCGAAAAGAGAGCCCAGGCAAGAAGAGGAATTCAAGCCCCGAACTTCAAAAGCTACCCCCAAGATCAAAAACAAGAGAAAGTAGAGCCCGTTCGAAGAAAAGCCCGAAACGGTGAAAATCAAGCAAAACAGAGTCTAGAATGGCGAGACGGAGTCCAGACGACAAAGCTGGGGTAAACCCAGCACCAGATGGAGCACTGATGAAGCCAGTGTCCGCACAGATCGTTCACCTCAAGAAGCCAAGAAGGACCATCCAGAGAAAATTTAGATTGGATCTTGACCATAAATATCCAGATCCATATCCAAATAGTGTTTGGATTTGGGTCGATCCAAATAGTGTTTGGATTGGATCGGATCTGGACCAAAATATCCAGATCCGTATCTATAAAAAATATTGGGTTTGGATCGAATACGGATCTCAAAATATCCGAGATCCAAGATCCAAATCCAAATAGTATTTGGATTTGGATTGGGATCTAGATCTCAAACCCAAACCCAAATCCAAGACCCACCTCAAATGTCTATAAATAGAGGTGAGGGGGTCGATTTCAAAGGGATTCATGCAAATGCTTGGGAGGAGAGAGAGGGAGTGATAGACCTAGCCATGTGGGCTCATGAGTGAAGTGGGCTTGAGCCATGTTAACCAAGGCTAGATCAAGGGGCTACACCAACTTGAACCTAGCTGCACCAAGACGTGGACCGCGAGCGTGGTAGTGGGCTGGACCGAGTGGAGGTGGCTGGACCTAGGGGACTGCACCTAAGGTAAGCCTAACCGACCTAACCCTTCTTTCTATACCCCTCTAAACCTAACCTAACCCACTCCATGGAACCCGCCTAAACCTAGCACCACCACTCCACTCCACCATACCCACCACCATCCAAGGCTCCACCTGAACCGAGCCACTCCCTAGCTCAGCCCATCACCACCAAACCCACCACCACCTTAACCGGCTGCCCCCAACCTAGCCTTCATCACACCACTGCCTCCCTTCCCTAAGTGCAGCCGAGTGCACCTTGCACTCGGCTCTCACTCACCTACACCTAACTAACCCTACCACCACCCTAAACCGCCACAAGTAAGTCCAGCCAAGTGCTGGCCGAACCCCACAGCCACCAACCAACTTGCCCTAGCCACTACCTTTCACCGCCCCACCTTGACCTGACCTACCCGAACTCCACCATCACCAACCCCCCACTTCACCCCCTTGCTTAGACCCACCTTGAGCTCCCTAAACCATCACCTAGCCCGACCAGTTGCTGGCCGAGCTCTACCCTAGACAAACCAGGTTCGACCTACCTTGGTCGAACCCCATCTAAACCACCCCAAGCTAGGCCTACTTTGGCCGAGCCATCCCTAAAAGCACACGGCTTGCTAGTGTAGGCCGTGTCTCATTCAAATTCAGCCAAGGTCTGCCCTTCGGCTAAGTCAGCCAAGCTCACCCTCAACCTGGCCATACACCACTACCGACTTAACCTAGCTGATCTAGCTTCCCCGTAGACCTACCTCAACTAAAACCTGACCAGCAACCAGCCAGGCCGAGCCCTAGCTCAGCCCTGGCCGGCCTGCCCTGGCCTTGACTGCAACCGAACCAGACCTAGGACGCACTCTAGGACACACCTCCGGCTAGAACTCACTTGGCCTCACCTTGTTGCACCCAGCCAACACTTGGAATGACATGACCTAGTGAACTGCCCACGACCTAAACCAAGGCCCATAATCTAACACAACCGAACTCGAACCTAACCTTGGCTCGAGTCATCCTAAAACAGCCCCTCCAAGGCCTAGACCCGGGCTGCACCAAGTCAGCCCGAGTTACCCCAAGCTCACCTCAAACCAAACTCGAGCCACCTTGGCTCGAGTCATCCTAAAATCAGCCCATACCAGGCCCATACAAGGCCCACACAAGCCCACTCAAATACCTCTCCCAAGTCCTCAAGTGCTCCCAAGCCTCAAAGGTCTCCGGTTCCACTCTCATGAGACCCGAGCTCCACAAGCAAGGCGTACGCGTCCTAGACACACCCCACATAGCGGACTAGGTGAGTTGTAAGTCCTTACATTTGGTACTTAATTAAATTTTGATACGGGGTTGTAGTAATGGAGCATTGTCTCCCCCCAGGTTGTAATAACGTGCATAACACACAAACACATACGTGCACTTGAGCCTTTCCGCTCTTAGTTGCACACTTTTGCACACACATGGGCCTTGACAACCCCTAAGATATAGCTCTACTTATATAAATTCAGCTGCGTGGGTTTACATTCAAGTCGTGTGCGTTGTCTTTCCATTCCACACTCACACACATTGAGCCTTCGCTCTTACTCCTAAGACTCTAATAAGAACCGTATTGCAATTCAATTTGGGGTGTTATTTTCAAGTTGTGTGCGTTGTCTTTCCATTCCACACTCACACACATTGAGCCTTCGCTCTTACTCCTAAGACTCTAATAAGAACCGTATTGCAATTCAATTTGGGGTGTTATTTTCAAGTTGTGTGCGTTGTCTTTCCATTCCACACTCACACACATTGAGCTTTCGCTCTTACTCCTAAGACTCTAATAAGAGTCGTATTGCAATTCAATTTGGGTTGTTAAAATTCAGTCGTGTGTATTGTCTTTCAATTTATACACATACACACACGTCACATTGAGCCTTTCCGCTCTTATATCTATATCTCCCTTTTGTTGCGTTTTACGGTTCAGCTGCGTGAGTTGCATTTCAATTTATACACAACACCCACACACACAATTGAGCCTTTCCGCTTTTAAGATATAGATATATTTAAATTTCTGCAATTTACATTCAAGTCGTGTGAGTTGCATTCAATTTGGGTTTTCCCTTCAGCTAAGTCTTTAAATTTCGGGTTTTACATTCAAGTTGTGTGAGTTGCATTGCATACTCACCATACTCGAGCTAGAGTGCATGCCTACATCAAATAAACCCCGAACAAACCGTGCAAACACGCCAAACTTAGGCCATTTGATGCACACACATCATGCCTAAGTAGGTGAAATTGAAAGACTTACTTGAAAAGGGTCAGCCTAAGCACTTAGAAATTTCAAATTCATAAGTGATAGACTCCAATTCACATAAAAATGAAGTGTTTGGCTAAGAAATAGTGAGTTCACCTTATTTCAATTTGAAATTCACCAAGTTCTGAAAAACAGAAACTGGTCTCGAATTTTTCTTGGTGGTCTAAGATCTCCAAAATTCATAAAACTTTTACAAGATGTTTCCTGATGTATTGGATCCTAAACCACCTTTTGCCTCGAATTTTAGGACAACAGATTTAAAAAATTAAATCGGGAATTAGACCTAACTTCACTGTTTCAGGAGATTCTGTGACAGAAATACAGAGGCTCAAATAATCCTCTATATCTCGACGTATAGAACTCCAAATGTTGTGATTTTAGTCTTTTTGGAAAGCTATAGATATCAGCTTTCCAATGAGATTAATTTCATCAAATTTGGATTCCTATAGACAGAGATATGGGACTTTTACCCAACCCCTATTGTAGGAAATTCGACTGTGTAGAAAACAGAAAATGATTTGTCCGATTTTTCCCAATTTTATTCACAGGGTTGCACGGTCCTAAAATTCTTGCAAATTTTATTTCTAGTGGACTAGTGTGTGTAGGTATTGTGCCTAACATTTCAATGTATTCGGATCACAGATCAGAGAATTAAAATTGAAACAATCAAAGTATACAGATGTTGGAAAACCAGAATTTTATTTTTATAGAACATACATGCATGCATACTCACCCAAATTTAAATTGCAACAACTCAACAACACTAAGCAAATTACTAAAGGAAAATGAATGAAAATATGTATATTAGCTTAAGCATAGAGGGGATTAGAGAATATAGAATGTTTTATAGAATATATTGGGGTAGAATCACAAAACCAAACACTTAGAGGGCGTAAGAATGAAAATTCACAGCACATCTACTTCTTATTATAACTTGGGGGGAGACAAGGCACCATTAATACAATTTCTTTTAAATTTAATTGAAAGAAGAGATGTGTGAGAATTAAAGATTAGGAATACTTACAGAATTTCTTCAAGAAACCAAACATCTAAGATGAAATTCGGCCCTCCTTCACTCTCTTGATTCACTATCTCACTCACACTTCCTAAGTGCAGCCCTTGCATGGCCCATACCCAGCCCAAAGTCCAAATCAAGTGGTCCCCTTTTGGGTGATTTGGACCAGCCCCATGTAGGCTGGTTCTCAAGTTCATGGGGCACGTCTAGCCCTAGCCGGGTGAAGTCTAAGTGGCTGGCTAGGCTTGATGTAGCCCGTCTTCCCTTGTCTTGATTCAAATAAACATGTCGGTTGGATGTAGCTTTGGTGATCCTTCAAAATCAACACTTTTCAAGTCCAATTCATCCGGTAAAGCCAGTCCATCTTGGCCCTTGAAGTGAACCGTCCCTTGATTTGAAATGCACTGACCCTTGATTTGAAATGAACTAATCCCTCTTATCCAGTCCGTATCTTTGATCTTCAAATTCAACCTAATATGCTTTGTAACTTGATTTATTTGGAGAGGATAAGCCTCTGACTTGGTCTGTTCTTCGCTTTCGAACTTGATTTTGGTCTTAAATTGGATTGGGTCTTCACTTGTTCGTCTGATTGGTATTGAATCACCTCGTCTTTTTAACTTGATTTTAAAACCTTTATTTTGAAGTGTTTAAAAGGATTTGAACTCTTTAAAAGGTTTTAAATCAATTGAATTTTTCAAAATTGGGAGTTTAGGATTTTTTTTAATTTTGGGTGTTTACAGATGCCCCTCTTTGGCATTAATCAAAATTTATTTGGAAAATGGCAAAGAAAATACCCTTTTAGATTTACTTTCCAAATTATTCTTGAGAATATAAATCATCCTTCATTTCATAAAATCCTTTTCCTTGAATTATAGAGGAGGGAATTTCAGCCAAAGGGGATTTGACCTACCTTGGGTGCTAGTCCTAAGTATGATCATGCATGGACGACTTCGAATGTACGCATGCATGGTGTGGGTGATGCAAATAAAGTGTGAGATTTTTAGCGACTCACTTAAAAGATGAATGAGCTTGGGGAGAGCCTATGAGAGCCGGCTACCCCAAATAGGATAATCCCATGTTATTTTGGCCTTTCGTGTTTTTTTTAAAATTCATTTTCAAAAGGAAACTCCTTTTAGCTTCTATCAAAAGGACTTCCGATTTTTCATAATTCCCTTCATTCGGGTTTTGATACCCACTACTTAGCAGAGCTTTTGTAGGAGATTTTGGAAAACATTTCAAAATTCTATTTCCCACACAACAAAGTCTAATTCTCAAACAAAATGAAATCCAAATACGTAGATTCTATTCCTACTTTAGGATTTTCATGGATAAATCTTTCTCCATTGAGATAAATTGTAGGGATATGAGAAATAGCTACCACGGTCCCTTTTGAAGCGTCTCGTGGTTTAAGGCAAAGAGACAGAAAATTGTTCTTTTGAGCTTTTGGTATTTTTTTTCTTTTCTATCAACATGGAGGGCCTCCTTTTTTTCTTTTTGGATGATTTTTTTTCTTTTCATATTTCCTCTCTTTTTTTATTTTTCTTTTCAAAGAGAAGACCTCTATTGGAGAAATTTTTGTATTCCCTCTTTCTATTTGAAGGAAGACCTTTTTGGAAGAGTTTTTGTATTCTCTTCTTTTGATTTTGCCAATTTTCCTTTTGGGAGAGAAGTAAAATGGGGAAAACTTATCCCTTTGGTTACTTGATTTAAACAAGATCATCCTATTTCATAATAGCATCTATCACTTGAAAATATTTTGCTATATTGAACAAGGCCCTATTTTGTAAGACAAAGATTTTTTAAATGTTACCGTACAATTTTGAAAACTCTACTTTTCATAAAGCACCAATTCCCTTATTTAGAGTCATATGATCAACCTTGATCCTTCTTTCAAGAAGTTTAAAAGAGATCCATTTTAAAAATCTTTTCGAAAGAAATTTAACATAGACCCTATACACAATATTTTTTTAGGTATTGAGCATTTATAGGGTCTACTAACTTTCTACCCTCAACATCAATCAACCAATATGCATTGTTGGTAGTTGTTCCCCTCACAACATAGGGACCATCCCACTTGGGTCGCCAATTTCCAAGTGGGTGTGGGTCACGATGGTGAATGATTTTTAATACAAGATCTCCCACTTTGAAGTGGCGAGCCTTCATATGCTTTTCATAATGTCGAGCTATCCTTTGCTGGTATGCATGTGCATGATCCATAGCAAGGAACCTTTTCTCATCTAATAAATCAAGCTTAGCCATTCTAGCATGTTGTAAAGTCTCTAGTAGCAGGTTGAGTGCAAGTGATGTATGGAATGAATGCACTTTTGTATGAATGGGGAGTATGTCATTTGTACCATAGACCAACTTGAATGGTGTGGCATTTGTGGGTGTTCGGATGGAAGTTCTATAAGCCCATAAGGCTTCATCAAGCTTTTCATGTCATGTCTTACCCTTCTCTAAGGTTTTCTCAATGATGCTTATGAGAGTCTTGTTTGTGGCTTCAGCTTGGCCGTTGCCTTGAGGGTAGTAGGGCGATGAGAAGTGTTGATTTATGCCATAGTTATTACATAGCTTTTCCATCTTCTCATTCTTGAAGGGTGTGCCATTATCAAACACTAGGTCTCTTGGAACTCTAAATCGATCCAAGATATTTTTCTTAATGAATGCCACTACATGTTATCCTTGAACATTGACTAAGGAGGTAGCTTCAACCCATTTAGAAAAATATTCGGTAGCTGCTAATATGAACCTATGTCCATTGGATGCAATTGGGGAGATTGGTCCTATGATATCAAATGCCCACATAGCAAAGGGTCATGGGCTTACAATGGAATGCAAGGCGGACGATGGGATATGGATGGCATGTCCATGCACTTGACATTGATGACATTTCCTAACATTATCATGGTAATCTTGCTTAAGGGTGGACCAAAAATAACCGGCCCTAAGTATTTTCATGGCCATCATATTGGCATTGACATGGCCTCCACATTCTCCATTGTGGAACTCATGCATTATGGTCCTAGCCTCATCAAGGTCTACACATCTCAACAAGATGTCGGTAAAACTCTTTTTGTAAAGAACCCCTCCTAAAATCACATATCGAGTTGAAATTTTTCGAATCAAAGCTTGATTTTTGGAAGAAACAAATTCTGGAAATTCTCTATTTTCCAAAAAGTTTTTAATGTCATAAAACCAAGGTTTTTCAATTGAATTTTAGTCATTTTAGCAAATCTCCAAATCGTGAGCGGATGGAGTGGGTGAGTGCCATATTTCTAAGGATCGGGTTTCCATGGTGGGATCGACCTTTAGAGATGAACCTAGGGATGAGAGAGCATCCACTATGGTGTTGTCCTCTCTTCTTATGTGAGTGAGTGTGCATGATTTGAAAGAATCGACCAATCTAGTGGCCAACTTGTGGTAGGGTAGGAGTTTTTCATTTTTGACTTGCCAAATTTTTGAAACTTGGTTTATAACAAGTAAGGAATTTCCAAAGACTTTAATACATGATGCCCCTAGATTTTTCAAAATTTTTAGGCCTTGTATGAGTGCTTTATACTCGGCCATATTATTTGAACAGTCAAAATCTAGTCGAATAGCAATGGGGATCTCTCTTTTTTCAGGGGATATGAGGATGACTCCTACACCTGCTCCTTGTTGATTCCTTGCCCCATCAAAATACATTTTCTATACTTGATTTTCATTAAAATAATTTGCTAAAACATGGTTTTGAAATTTACTTGCAAATATGTCTTCATCGGGCATTTCATCAAGTATGGGATATGTATCTTCAATAGGCAATTCGGTCACATGATCGGTTTGGGCTTGTCCCTTAATGGAGGTTTGATGATAAAACTTTAAATCATATTCCATTAAGAGGAGCTGCCATTTACCAAGCCTACCCGTTAGGATAGGTTTCTCAAACAAGTGCTTGATTGGATCAAGCTTAGACACTATCCAAATTTCATGATCTAGGAAATAATAACTTTTGGCAAGCTTGTAAACATCCCAAAATCCCATGATTTTATAAAACATACCTGGTTTTACAAAATCAACTCCAAAAAGGCACTTTGAGTTCTGAAAACCTAGGAGCCTTCTCAAAACCCTATAAATATTGTTTTAAATCTTGTAAATAGTGTTTTAAAACCTGTAAATAGTGTTTTGAAAGCCCATGTCCAAATAGAAGCTTTTTAAACTCGGGATAAGCCCCATTTTCCAAGAAGCCAAAGACGAACAAGTGATGCATGCAAAGACGACACCTGATCGAGAAGCAACCCAACAAGTGGCTCATGAAGGCCAATTCCAGAAGCAGGCTCAGAAGCCATTTCCAGAGCCTAGAAGAGCATCCTGGTCTGATAAAAGCCAGGTTCAAAAGGGGAAAGGAAGGCCGAGGCACGAGGTAGATTGCAAGCCAGGAAGTACTAGGAAGCTAGATCAAACATCCTCACCCAAGCATCAAGAATCTGAACCCAAAAAGTCAGAAATGAGCAGAAATAGAGTCCGAAAAGGCGAAAAGGAGTTCGGACGACAAAGTTGGGAGAAACCCAGCACCAGATGGATGAAGCCAGTGCTCGCACAAAATGTCTGCCTCAAAAAGCCAAGAAGGACCATCTAGAGAAAATTTGGATTGGATCTAGACCATAAATATCCAGATCCATATCCAAATAGTGTTTGGATTTGGGTCGATCCAAATAGTGTTTGGATTTGGATTAGATCCAAATAGTGTTTGGATTGGATCAGATCTGGACCAAAATATCCATATCCATATCCATAAAAATATTGGATTTGGATCGGATATGGATCTCAAAATATCTGAGATCCAAGATCCAGATCCAAATAGTGTTCTGATTGGACATGGATTCCACGATCCAAACTCAAGACCCATATCCAAGACCCACTTCACTTGCCTATAAATAAGAGTGAGGGGGTCTCCAAGAAGTTTACGTGAAATCCAACTTGGAGGAGCTTGGAGGAGAGAGAGGGTATTAAGGTGAGTGCTTAGTGCTTTCTTAATTTTGCTTAGTGGGTTAATTGTGGGCTAAGTAGGGGATTAGTGTGGGCTGCACCACCTTGATTAAAGGCTGGATTTGCTTGAACAAGAAGGCTTAAGGTGGCTGGCTTGGAGCTTGAGCACACCCTAACTGACCCTAAAAGGTAAGCCCCACTTACCCCCCTAAACCCTTCTTCTTAACCCCTCTAAACCACCTTAAACCTAACCTAATTAACACCACCTAACTACCCCATAATACCCCTAATCCCAATTAGCCTAGCCTAACACCCTAACCGACTCAAATCCTACCACCCAAACCACCCCTAACCTTACCCGCTCCCGCTCTGCACACCCGGTACGCACTTTGACGCCGCGCGCCCCCTGCGTCGTGCCCCCCCCGACGCCGCGCGCCCCCTGCGCCGCGCGCCTCCTTGGCGCCTAGCGCTTGTCGCCCTACCACCCGCCTAGCATCCACCCTACTACACCCGCAACTTAGCCGACCTTCACCCCACCAACTCCGCCGACTTCAACCACTACCTGCCACCCTACCACGCCACCTCCTAGCCTTCCATCCCACTGCCTTGCATTCCACACTCCACATCCCACCACCTGACACTCCTTAGCCGACCTTCACCTCACCACACAACCCGACTCCATACCACATCCCACCTAACACCCCGTCGTGACCTACCACCTAGCACAGCCCATGACCTCTTGCCTAGGACCCCCAACTTCACATCCTATCCCACGCCATACGCTCCCAACCGAACCCATCCTAGTCTAACACTCCCCCACCTAACACCCCAGCTGTGACCTTTAGCTCCCACACACCCCGACTCCATACCACACCCTAAGACCCGCAGCTCCCTTGCCTTGGCCTTAACCCCACAAAGCCCCATTAAGACCCGCACCAACCTCTTGCAGTGAACCTTCACCTCTCGCACCTAAAACCCACCAAGCTCAAAGGCTCCGGCAAGCCACTTCACGTCTCAAGCTTCAAGGGAGCACTCCGTGGTTGTAAAGCTAGCACAAGCCCGTGTAGATTGGAGTGGACAAACATCCGAATCACTTGTAAGTGTTTCAAATTCGGTATTTACATATCTCCTTCTACATTCTATTCAATTTGGATACGGGGTTGTATTAACGGAGCCTTGTCTCCCCTCGGGATGTAATAACAATGCTTGATACATGAAGCACACACGAGCACTTGAGCTTTAGCTCTTAATCTCGTACATCAAGCACACACATGCACGATTGAGCCTTCACTCTTACTCCAAAGACTCTAGTAAGAGTTGCGTGAGTTGTCTTCAATTTACACACTTCACCCACGCGTGCATTGAGCCTTTGCTCTTATCATATATATGTATTTACATTCAGTTGGGTTGTTACATTAAGTCGTGTGAGTTTGTCATTTCAATTACACACTCGCACCCAAAGACACCCGAACTTGCTCAAGCACCTCACGCACCATTTTGGCCTCGGAAGCCACTAAGATATTATATCTATATATTTTCAGCTACGTGAGTTTTTCCGATTCAGTTGTGTACATCTTTCAATTCCAGGTTGTTAAGTTTCAGTCGTGTGAGTTGCATTTCAATATATACACAACACACACACATTAGCGACCTTCGGGCCCATATATATTTAGTTGTATCTCCATTTCGGCAGGGTTTTACATTTTAGCTGCGTGTGTTGTCTTTACATTTACACACAACACATACGCGCACGTTGGCGACCTTCGGGCCCATATATATATAAGTATTTTCCTTCCGCAATTTATATTTAAGTCGAGCGGGGTTTTACATTCAAGTCGCGTGAGTTGTCTTTCAATTTATACACAACACACATGCCCACAATTAAGCCTTTCCGCTCTTAAGATATAGCTATATTTCCCTTCTGCAATTTCCCTTTGGCTATGTCTTTCAATTTCGGGTTTTAAGGTTCAGTTGTGTGAGTTTGCATTGCATATCCGCCATACACGAGATAGGACGCATACTTGCATCAAAGAAACCTCGAACAAACCCGTGCAAAATCGCCAAGACTTAGGCACTTGATGCACACATCTCACGCCTAAGTGGCTAAAACTAAAGACATAGGAACGTGCAAAACCCCACATAAATAAAATCTGCAATTAGACAAACAAACCGATCAAATACTTTCATACCTTTTCAAAAAGGCCCTGCTTGTTCAAAATTGAGTTTTCTAAAGCGTACAAACTGACCCTTGAGCATCGGTTCAAGAAGGTTTGCGACGAAAAGAGCCCACTTGTCCACAGTCACCCCTAAGTCAGATATTACAAAACTTACTTCGCTAGTTTGAGTAAGCTACCTTGCAGGCCCTTTTTAAGCGACTTAGACATACGAAAAAGTTCACTCTAGGCCTAAAAACCCAGAGTGGAAATTTCTGCGTGTCTACAAAGCCCATACCAAGGACAAGCACGTTTTCTCCATGGCTTGATAGTTTCTTTCATATGCCAATAGAGTTTTCAAAATGTAGTAAATAGCATACTCCTTATGGCCATCATCCTCATAATGAGCAAGTAAAGCACCCAATGCATTCGCATGAATGAAAATATAAAGCAATAAAGGTTTTTCTTGCTTTGGAGGTTTTAAAATAAGAGGATTTACCAAATAAGTTTTCAATCTTTCAAAAGCTTTTTCGCAATCATCATCCCATTCGAATTTAACCCCTTTTCGCAAAAGCCTATTGAAAGGTTCACATCTTGTTGCTAGATTGGAGATAAATCTCCTAATTGCTTGGAGTCGACCTTGGAGGCTTCGGATTTGGGTCAAGTTGGAGGGTGGAGGCATGTCTATAATGACTCGACACTTAGAGGGGTCAACTTCAATGCCCCTTTGGCTCACCATAAATCCTAAGAGCTTGTCCGATTCCACTCCAAAGACACATTTTTGAGGGTTTAGTTTCACTTTATAAAGCCTAAGTCTTTCAAAAACTTTTTGCAAAGAGCCAATGTGTGTGCATCGGGTTTTTGATTTTACCAAAAGATCATCCACATATACTTTCAAGAGCTCATGAATTTGATCATGAAAAATAGTACTCATGGCACTTTGGTATGTGGCACCGATGTTTTTCAAACCAAATGGCATAACCTTGTAATAGTATGTGCCCCAAGGTGTAGTAAAAGCTGTTTTTGCTTGATCTTTTCTTGCTAACTTGATTTGATTATAACCCGAATAGCCATCCAAAAAAGAAAACATTTTATGGTTTATAGTGCTATCCACTATCAAATCAATGTTTGGAAGAGAAAAATTATCTTTTGGAGTGGCTTTATTCAAATTTCTAAAATCAATGCAAATCCGAATTTTTCCATTGGATTTTCAAACCACTACAATGTTTGAAAGCCATTCCGAATAAGCAATGGGTTTTATAAATCTGGCTTTTAAAAGATCTTCTAAACCCTCTTTCACTTGGGAGTGAACATCGGGATGGATTTTCCTAAGCTTTTGCTTTATAGGTTTGTGTAGACACGGAAAATTTTCAACTCCGAGTTCTTAGGCCTGAAGTGAACCTTTTCGCAATCTACGTTGCTTTTTAGGGAGTGTCAGCTAGCTTACTCAAACTAGCGAAGTATGTTTTGAAATATCTTACTTTTAAAAGGCAATTGCGGGCAAGCGAGATCTTTTCGTCGCAAACCTTCTTGAACCGATGCTCAAGGGTCAGTTTGTACGCTTAGAGACTTCATTTGAAACAAGTTAACTTCAAAATCAATTTCGAATGAATCAATGTTTCAAAATCTTTGGAAAATCATGCACTTTGGCGAGTTTTGATTTACGAGGGTTGGGCGACCCTAAGTCTTTCAATTTTATCTACTTAAGCACGATGTGTGTGCATGAAATGGCCTAAGCCTTGGCGTGTTTGCACGATTTGTTCGGGGTATGCACACTAGCTCGAGTATGGCGAGTATGCAATGCAACTCACACAATCTTGAATGTAAAACCAGAAATTTAAAGACTTAGCTAAAGGGAAAACCCAAATTGAATGCAACTCACATGACTTAAATGTAAATTGCAAAAATTTAAATATATCTATATCTTAAGAGCGAAAAGGCTCAATTGTGTGTGTGGGTGTTGTGTATAAATTGAAATGCAACTCACGCAGTTGAACCGTAAAACGTAGCAGAAGGGAGATATAGATATAAGAGCGAAACGACTCAATGTGACGTGTGTGTATAAATTGAAAGACAACACACATGACTGAATTTAAAACCCAGAATTGAAATGTGTACACAGCTGAACCGGAAAAACTCACGCAGCAGAAAATATATAGATATGGCTCTGAGGCCAAAATGTGCGTGAGGTGTTTGAGCAAGCGCTCGGGTGTTCTTTGGGTGCGAGTGTGTAATTGAAAGACAAACTCACACGACTTAATGTAACAACCCAGCTGAACTGAAATACATATATATAATAAGAGCGAAGGCTCAATGCATGCATGTGTGGAGTGTGTAAATGTAAAGACAACACACGCAGTTCTTACTAGAATCTTGGGAGTAAGAGCGAAAGCTCAATCGTGCACGTGTGCTTGTGTACGAGTTAAGAGCTAAGGCTCAAGTGCTCGTGTATGCTTCGTGTGTCAAACCACGTTATTATAACCCGAGGGGAGACAATGCTCCGTTATTACAACCCCGTATCACGAATTGAATTAAATGGAAAGAAACTCAATATATATCACAAGAGACTTACACTTTCCAGATTTTTGAGTTAGGATTGTACAAGGGACTAGTTAGGCTTCTTCTTATGGAATCTGAGGCACGTGGGAGCGAAGCCGGAGAGCTTGGAAGCTTGGAAGCACTTGGAGATGGGAGCAGCAAGTTATACCAGCTTTAGGGGCCACTTGGGGCTGATTTGGGCTAAGGTAGGACTCGAGCCAAGGTGGCTCGAGTGGTAGGGTTTGGTTTAGGATTCGGTGAGCACTTGTCCTTTGTTTTGTCATGTGAGACTCGAGCCAAAGGTGGCTCGAGTAGGGAGTGGTTGTGCCTTAGGGTTTGGCCAAAGGCTGGCCTTTGGTTTAGCTTGTGTGACTCGAGCCAAGGTGGCTCGAGTAGGGAAGTTTTAGGATATAGTTGGGGCTGGGTCCTAGGTGGGAGCCAAGGCGAATATGGCTAGGCTTTTGTCTAGGTTAGGTGTTGGCTGTCCTAGGTAAGTCACGGTTAAGCTAGGGCTAGCCAAGGTGAGTTTAGGGGTTCAAGGTATACACAGCTTGCACTAGCAGGCCGTGGGGTCTTAGCTAGGTGAATGACCTGCCGAATGGCAGGTCTTGTTTGGGTTTGGTACAGGCTTTAGGTGAGTGGGGGAAGAACACGACCTGGTTAGGTCGTGGGTTTCTAGGTAAAGGTGGCCTGCCTCAATGCAGGCTAGGTTATGGCAAAGGAAGGGAACACATGGCCACCTTTCGCCGTGTGTTTAGGGACCTTGGGTAAAAGAATGGGACACGGCCTGCTGGTGCAGGCCGTGGGTCTTAGGGAAGGCTCGAGCCAAAAGTGGCTCAAGCTATGGGTGGTTCAAAGGGGAAGTTCGGCCAAAGCTGGCCGAACTTGGCTGGGTTCAAGGGGGAGTTCGGCCAGGTGGTGGCCGAACTTGACTGGGCCTTGGGGAAGTTCAGTTAGGGTATGGTCTAAGGTAGGATGTTAGGTGAAAATCAGCCAGGTCTTGGCTGGTTTTAATGGAGTTAGGGACTGGTTTAGATGGTGTTAGGCTGGGTGGTCTAGAGTGGTTAGGAAAGAGGTCGGTTTAGGTTAGGGTCTAGGGACTTACCTCAACTTGCAGCACCACTCCAAGCCGCCTCCATGCCACCAAGCTCCACCACACAGCTCCACTCCCAGCTGGAAGAAGGCGTCGTTCCATTTAGTGCAGCCCGTGCCTCTATGGCCAATCCCAAACACTCAAAGGCCAACATGCCTTGGCCAATAGGGCCCTCTCTCTCCTCCCCCTTAAAGTTCACGTGAAGGGCCTCCCTTTGATTTCATGTGAATCTGATTTTTGAGCCCCCTCACCTCTATTTATAGAGGTTTGAAATGGGTCTTGGATTTGGGTCTAGGTATCCGGATCCAATCCAAACACTATTTGGATCTGGATCGTAGATCTCGGATATTTTAAGATCCATATCCAGTCCAAATATTTATTTGGGTTTGGATCTCGGATCTCAGATATTTTGAGATCGAGATCCGATCCAAACACTATTTGGATTTGGATCAGGATATTTTTGGGTCCAGATCCAATCCAAACTTTTCTTCTACTCCTTGGTTTCTGGTCCTTTTCTGGTGTTTTTCACCATCGATTTTGAGCGGGCTTCGATTCATCGGAGGCCCAACTTTGGCCTGGGTCTTCCCCAAGTCCATCTTCCAACTGGTGTTCTGCTTTTTAGGACTTTTTCGGCGTCTGTTTCTGTCCGCCATTTTGGTTTCTGGCATGTTCCTGGTGATATCGAACTCAGATTGTTGCACGGATTCCGTTGTTTATTCTGACGGGACGTGTCTCGGACTTCTATCGACTTCAGCAGGTTTTTGGCTTCTTTCTACATTTCGGAGCTCCTTTCTCCTTTTCTTTGACCCAAATTATGCTTTTACCCTTCTGTCGGGCTTTTCTCTAAACGAACTCTCCTTTCTTCTGTTTTTGGGCAGGGGATGGTGTAGACGCCCGAAAATCCCCGCCTCTTTGCCTTTTTCAGGGCTCGGAGCGGATCCTCTCGTGTGTCTAAGGCCTATGTATGCAAACAAGGCGTGCCAGCTAGCTTACTTAAGCTAGCGAAGATATTTTTAACATTGACTTCTAAACGTGGCGACTGTGAGCAAACAAGGGTCAGTCTGTACGCTTTGCAAAAATCGAGTTTTTGGAGAGAAAGTCTACGAAGCGGTTCGAGGTGTCTATTTCGGGTTTTTAAAATGCGATTGCATGTTTTAGATCACGTGGATTTGCACGTGCCTAAGTCTTTTCTTTTATCCCTTTTCGGGCCACCTAATTTGTGTGTTATGAACACTCCACTACGTGGGCGAATTCGAGCGGGGCTTGCTTTGATGCAATATGCGTCCTACCTCGTGGTATGGCGTAGATGCAATGCAAACTCACGCTACTCCAAAGGGAAAACCCAAAATGTAAAGACAATAATGAAGGGAAATAACTGAAGGGAAATAGCTGAAGGGAAATAACCGAAGGGAAATAACCGAAGGGAGATATGTATATAGATTATGTATATGAGCCCTTACTCGGGTCTTGCAAATAAGAGCGAAGGCTCAATGTGGGTGCGTGCTGGAATTGAAAGACTTACACACACGACATGAAATTAAACCCAAATATAAATTGCAATATGGCCTTGACTAAGGTCTTGGGAATAAGAGCAAAGGCTCAATGTGTGTGAGAGTGCTTGAATTGAAAGACTTACACACACGACATGAAATGAAACCCAAATAGTATAGGTCGGCCCTTACTTGGGTCTTTCAAACAAGAGCGAAAGCTCAATGTGTGTGAGAGTGCTTGAATTGAAAGACTTACTCACACGACATGAAATGAAACCCAAATAGTATAGGTCGGCCCTTACTTGGGTCTTTCAAATAAGAGCGAAAGCTCAATGTGTGTGAGTGCTTGAATTTAAAGACAACGCACCCAACTTAAGCAAAACCCTTCGAAAATGAAAATATATATACTTATGTATTAGGGGCTGATTAGGCCCGTGTGTGTTCAAAATCGTGCATGACTAAGAGAGTGCACGTGTGTGGGTGTGCCAAGCCACGTTATTACAAGCGGGGGGAGACTATGCTCCGTTATTACAACCCCGTAACAAATTGAATCTCAAGCAAGTATACAACTAAAGACCGAGTTTAGGCACTTACGAGTAGCTGGTCCGTAGAGGCCTTGCTTGAGCGTGGGCTTGGCCTTCGCCTTGGGCTGCAAACGGGAGCTCCGCGAGGGTGGGTGACTAAGGGTGCTGGCCGGCTGCAAGTGGGGCGCGGGATAGGCGCCTTGAAGGTGGCCGGCTGCAAATGGGTGTCGCCTTGATGTGGGCGATCAAAGGGCTGGGCCAAGTAAGTGTGTAGGGTCACGAATGGAGAGTATAGAGTGTTAGGGAATATGAACCTAAGGGGAGTTTAAGGGAAGGCCGAATGGGAGTCTTAGGGGAGAAGAAATGGCTGGCCGGTGGTAGTTGGGGTAGTTAGGTAGTGGCTGGTGGTTTAGGTTGTGATAGGTTCGGCTAAGGGAGAATGATGGCGGCAAAGGGCTGATGTGTAGGTAAGGTGGCGGTATGGTGGGTGGCTAGGAGTGGAGAGGGAGTAGAGAAGGAGCTAGGTAGAGTGGGGGGGGGGTACTTACCGAATGGGGAGAAGGTGGTACCCGGTTGGGAGGAAGATGGGCAGGCTGTGAAGCTCGGCCGGGAGATGGTGGAGATGGCGGTGCAAGCGGTGGTGGGATGGAGGGATGGTGGTGGTGCAGGCGGCGCAGGTGGAGCAGCTGGGGCAGATTCGGCTGGGTGTGGAAATGGGGAAGAGAGGGCCCGGTTGGGATTGGTGAGGGCTGCTAGCTTTTTTTCTTTTTTAAAACCCGCCCCCAAGGGGGGGGGTTTAAATAGGGATGGGTAGGTCGGTTAGGGCTGGGCTTGGGGTAGTGGTTAGGTGGTTTAGGGAGGGTGGTATGTAGATAAGGTGGGCTGGAAAGGGTTGGGCCAGATATTTTGAAAACTAGGGGTTTGGGTAGATTGTGGGCTAGGGGTGGTTTAGGGGTTTAGGGCTAGGTTAGGTGGTTGGGTTTTAGGGGGAGGTTTAGTGAGCTAGGTTAGGTGATTAGGCTAGGTTTAGGCTAGGATTAGGGGAATTAACCTAGGTTTAGGGAAGGATTAGAGAAGTGGGTTAGGTGATTATGTTGGGATTAGGCCGGGATTATGGAAGTGGGTTAGGTGATTAGGCTCAGATTAGGGGTGGATTAGGGGGGTAGGCTTGGATTAGGTGTTTTGGGTTAGGTTTAGGTGAAGGAGCTCCCTTTGCATGGCCCATAGACCTTAACCACCTCATGTTGGTGCAGCCCTAGGTTAGGTTTTAGCTAATTACAAGCTTAAACCCACTCAATTAGGCTAACCCACATGATTAACCCCAAACTTGACACACAAGTCAAGCTTAATTACAACCCTCTTGATATTTTCCATCCCCACTCTCTCTCATGCCCATGATCCCACGTGAATTTCAAGTGGGCCCCACCTCCATTTATGAGAAGGTGGTGTGGGCCATGGATATGGATATTGGATTGGATCTCTGGATCCAAATCCAAATCCAAATCCACATATGGGTTTGGATTGGGATCTGGATATATATGGTCTAGATCCAATCCAAACTGAACTCTGACTCCTTCGAGCTGGGTTCAAAACGGATGATTCGTGCGGGGCCTGACAGTATCAGTACTCCGTCAGTGTTGGGTCTTCGCCAACATGGTCGTCCGTCTTCGTTTCTGCCTTCCGGAGATGACTTCAAATGATATTTTGATAAGAACAGGGTCTTGGACGTTCGAGATCCTGGGGTGTGAATCAGATACAAGAGTTGCTGTGCCGGGCTTGACATGTGCTCCGGTTCCGGGCTCTTCTTAGCTCTCCTGGTCCTGTCTTGATCGGGCCAAGCCGCTTTGGGGTTTCAAAACGTGTTTAAAAGGTTTTCAAAAGCTATATTATATATTTTTGAAATACATAGTTTAAAACATATATACAGGGTTGTCTGGAAGGCTCCTGGGTTTCCAGACTCAAAAATGGCCCTTTGGGGCTGCTTTTACAAAACCAGGTTTGTTTAAGGAATTCGTGGGATTTCGGGGTGTTTACAGATGCCCCTCTTTGGCCTTGTCCAAATCGATTTGGATAAGGGTAAAGATGATAAACACCCCTTTTAATGTCTCCCTAGATCTATCCACGAAGAATATGGGACCACCCCAATTTTTAGCAAAATCTCAATTTACAAACTCTGGTAAGAGGAGATATCACGCCAAAGGGTTTTTTTATGGAATCTGGTCCTACATGGGATCATGTTCATGCAAGTACCATGCGTGGAATGCAAATGACATGGGTGTGGTGCCAAGAGTGGCGACCTCCCAGTGACCAGATGTGGTCGGACTCTAGAGACTTACAAGGCCTACTGCTCCAAGTGAGCAAATCCTATGCTGTTCGATGTTCGGTTTTCAAAACTTATTTACAAGAGCTATTTACAAAAGGGACAACTGTCTTGAGCCTCGATCCTAAGGATCTCGAGCTCTTCGTGCTTGCCCTTGTTTGAGTCTTAACACTCGCTTATCTAGCAGAGGTTTTATAAGAAAACAAGCTTCATTTTAAATTCCTACGTCTTACTCGGAACGTCGAATTCTCAAACAAGATGAAATTCAAGTAAGTAAATCCTATTTTTACTTTAGGATTCCTCGAAATGAACCATGCTTTAGCTTGGGATAAGCCAGGGATGGGAAAGAGATACCACGGTCCCTTCTGAAGCATCCCGTGGTTTGAGGCATAGAAGGCGGAAAACTGCTCTTTTTGAGCTTTTTGGCCTCTTTTTCCTTTTTTTCATAGAGGGTCTCCCTTTGGGAGTATTTTTTCTTTAATCCCTCTTTTTCATAAGAGAATCGATTTTTCTTTTTGAAGTCTGGTTTCTTTCTTTTGGAAAAAGACTTTGAATGGGGAATTCCATTTTGTTTTGGGCCTTTGTTTTCCTTTTGGAAATAGGAGAGAAGAGGGGCGGACTTATCCCAAGCCTATACTCGATCCATTCCAGATCAGCCTATTTAGAAATAGCACGTACTACTTGCAAGTATCTTGCTATGTTGAACTAGGCCTTTCTTTGTAAGAAGAAGGATTTTGAAATGTAACCACGATTTTGAAAACTCCACTCTTTCACAAGTGCGAATTCTCTTCACTTAGGGTCACACGAGTTTGCTTTTGCACCTTATTCACATGTCTCAGGGCAGCTATCCCTATAAAATTTTCGAAAACTGGAATTTAATCCAGATCCTACACATGATACTTCTTTAAGTATTGAATATTGATATGATCTGCTAAATTCCTACCTTCTACATCGATCAACCAATACGAATTGTTCGTAGTGGTTGCTCGTACAACATAGGGTCCATCCCAGTTGGGGCGCCACTTACCTAAGGGGTGTGGGCCACGATGGTGGATGGTTTTTCAGACCAGATCTCCCACTTCAAAGTGGCAAGGTCTCATATGTTTGCTATAATGTCGGGCTATCCTTTGTCGGTATGCACGAGCATGATCCATGGCAAGGAGTCGCCTCTCATCTAGCAAATCTAGTTCGGCCATCCTAGCATGCTGAAGCGTCTCTAGGGGGAGGTCGAGTGCTATGGATGTATGGAATGAATGCAGTTGAGTATGAAAGGGAAGAATGGCATTTGTGCCATAGACCAACTCGAATGGTGTGGCATTCGTGGGAGTCCGGATGGAAGTCCTATAAGCCCATAAGGCTTCATCCAGCTTCTCGTGCCACGTCCTACCCTTCTCTAAGGTTTTCTCAATAATACTAATGAGAGTCTTGTTTGTGGCTTTGGCTTGGCCGTTGCCTTGAGGGTAGTAGGGAGAGGAGAAGTGGTGAGTTATGCCATACGTGTTGCACAACTTAACCATCCGCTCGTTCTTGAATGGGGTACCATTATCAGACACAAGGTCTCGTGGAACCCCAAATCGAGCCAAGATATTCCTCCGGATGAAAGCCACCACATGTTGCCCCATTACATTGGTTAGGGAAATGGCTTCCACCCACTTGGAGAAATACTCCGTGGCTGCTAAAATAAATCGATGCCCATTCGAGGCCTTTGGAAATATCGGGCCTACAATGTCAAACGCCCACATGGTAAATGGCCAGGGGCTGACCACGGAATGCAATGCAGATGAAGGGATATGGATGGCGTGCCCATGCACTTGACATGGATGACACTTCCTAACATGATCGTGACAATCCTTTTTCAGGGTGGACCAAAAATAGCCCCCTCTAAGTATTTTCATTGCCATCATGTTGGCATTAACATGACCTCCACATTCTCCATCATGGAACTCATGCATTACTATTCTAGCCTCCTCTAGGTCGATACACCTAAGCAGAATGCCGGTAAAACTTTTTTTGTATAAAACCCCACCCAGAATGGTGTATCGGGTCGAAATCTTTGGATGTGGCATCCTCGGTAAATCCCCAATTTTCTAAAAATTGTTTTATGTCATAGAACCAGGGTTTTTCAATAGACTTTGAGTTGTTTTGGCAAATATCCAAGTCGTGTGTGGATGGATGGGGCGCATGCCATATTTCCAAAGATCTGGTCCCTGAAATGGGATCGACCTTCAGGGCTGAACCCAAGGAGGAGAGGCCATCGGCGATGCCATTGTCCTCTCTTCCTACGTGTGTGAGTTTACACGACTGGAAGGATTGGACCAATCGAGTGGCCAACTCGTGATATGGAAGTAGTTTCTCATTACGTACTTGCCAAATTTTTAAAACTTGGTTTATGACAAGGAGCGAATCTCCAAAGACCTCAATGCATGATGCCCCTAGAGTTTTCGAAATCTTTAAGCCTTGTATGAGTGCTTCATACTCAGCTATGTTGTTGGAACATTCGAAATCTAAGCGAACTGCTATGGGAATCTCGCCCTTTTCAGGGGAGATTAGGATGACCCCTGCACCAGCCCCTCATTGGTTTCGTGCCCCATCGAAGTGTATCTTCCACACTTGGTTTTCGAAAGAATTTGCCAAAATGTGGTTTTGAAAATGGTTTTTGTAAACACCCCGAAATCCCACGAACTTCTCAAAATTCATCTGGTTTTATACAAGCAGCCCCAAAGGGCCATTTTTGAGTCTGGAAACCCAGGAGCCTTCCAGACAACCCTGTATATACGTTTTAAACTTTATTTTTCAAAAACATATGATATGGCTTTTGAAAACTTTTTAAAACATGTTTTGAAACCCCAAAGCGGCTTGGCCCGATCAAGACAGGACCAGGAGAGCTAAGAAGAGCCCGGAACCGGAGCACCCGTCGAGCCCGGCACAGCAACTCTTGTATCTGATTCACACCCCCAGGATCTCGAACGTCCAAGACCCTGTTCTTATCAAAATAGCATTTGAAGTCATCTCCGGAAGGCAGAAACGGAGGCGGACGACTATGTTGGCGAAGACCCAACGCAGACGGAGTGCTGATGCTGTCAGGCCCCGCACGAATCATCTGTTTCAAACCCAGCTCGAAGGAGTCAGAGTTCAGTTTGGATTGGATCTGGACCATATATATCCAGATTCCAATCCAAACCCATGTGTGGACTTGGATTTGGATTTGGATCCAGAGATCCAATCCAATATCCATATCCATGGCCCACATCACCTTCTCATAAATGGAGGTGGGGCCCACTTGAAATTCACGTGGGATATTGGGCATGAGAGAGAGTGGGGATGAAAAATATCAAGAGTGTTGTATTAAGCTTGACTTGTGTGTCAAGTTTGGGTTTAATCATGTGGGTTAGCCTAATTGAGTGGGTTTAAGCTTGTAATTAGCTAAAACCTAACCTAGGGCTGCACCAACATGGGGTGATCAAGGTCTATGGGCCATGCTAAGGGAGCTCCCTCACCTAAACCTAACCCAAAATGACTAAATCCTAGCCTAAACCCCTAATCCACTCCTAATCCCAACCTAATCACCTAACCCACTTCCCTAATCCCGGCCTAATCCCAACCTAATCACCTAACCCACTTCCCTAATCCTTCCCTAAACCTAGATTAATTTCCCTAATCCTAGCCTAAACCTAGCCTAATCACCTAACCTAGCTCACTAAACCTCACCTTAAAACCCAACCACCTAACCTAGCCCTAAACCCCTAAACCACCCTTAGCCCACAATCTACCCAAACCCCTAGTTTTAAAATATCTGGCCCAACCCTTTCTAGCCCACCTTATCTACATACCACCCTACCTAAACCACCTAACCACTACCCTCAGCCCAGCCCTAACCGACCTACCCATCCCCTATTTAAACCCCTCCCCTTTGGGGGCGGGTTTTCAAAAAAGAAGGCCCTCACCTCAGCCCAGCCGGCTCCACTCTCCACTCTCCACCTGCCCGCCTGCTCCACTCTCCACCTGCTCCACTAGTTCAACCTGCCCCGCCACCTTCCCTCTTCCATCCACCACCATTCCCCAGCCGGACGCCACCACCTTCACCCAACCGAACCAGCCAAGAGCCCACCTGCCCGCCTGCTCCTCATTGCCTTCCACCGCCTCTCCCCCTTCGGTAAGTACCCTAACTCTATCAAAACCCTTCTCTTCCACCTCTCCACTCCTAGCCACCCACCCTATCATCATCTTAGCCCTTTTGCCACCACCCTTTGCACTTAGCCGAACCTAGCAACACCCAAACTGTCGGCCACTACCTAGCCATCATATCCCATTCAGCCTTCCCCTAGGCGTCCCATTCGGCCTTCCCACAAACTCTCCTTTAGGTCCAGTTTTCCCCTAAACACTCGACTCCCCTAGTGACCCTAAAAACCCACTTATTCAACCCCTTTAAACCCCCTACCTCGAGGCGACATCTACTTGCCACCGGCCACCTTCGAGGTGCCTATCCCACGCCCCACTTGCAGCCGGCCAGCACCTTTGGTCACCTATCTTCGCGGAGCTCCCGTTTGCAGCCCAAGGCGAAGGTCAAGCTCACGCTCAAGCAAGGCCTCTACAGACCAGCTACTCGTAAGTGCCTAAACTCGGTCCTTAGTTGTATACTTGCTTGAGATTCAATTTGATACGGGGTTGTAATAACGGAGCATAGTCTCCCCCCGCTTGTAATAACGTGGCTTGGCACACCCACACACGTGCACTCTCTTAGTTGTGCACGATTTTGAACACACACGGGCCTAATCAGCCCCTAATACATAAGTGTACATATATACTTTCATTTTCGAAGGGTTTTTGTTTAAGTTGGGTGCGTTGTCTTTCAATTCAAGCACTCACACACATTGAGCTTTCGCTCTTATTTGAAAGACCCAAGTAAGGGCCGACCTATACTATTCGGGTTTTATTTCATGTCGTGTGAGTAAGTCTTTCAATTCAAGCACTCTCACACACATTGAGCTTTCGCTCTTATTTGAAAGACCCAAGTAAGGGCTGACCTATACTATTTGGGTTTCATTTCATGTCGTGTGAGTAAGTCTTTCAATTCAAGCACTTTCACACACATTGAGCCTTCGCTCTTACTCCCAAGACCTTAGTAAAGGCCTTATTGCAGTTATATTTGGGTTTCATTTATGTCGTGTGTGTAGTACTTCAATTCAAGCACTTTCACACACATTGAGCCTTCGCTCTTATTCCCAAGACCTTAGTCAAGGCCATACTGCAATTTATATTTAGGTTTAATTTCATGTCGTGTGTGTAAGTCTTTCAATTCAAGCACGCACCCACATTGAGCCTTCGCTCTTATTTGCAAGACCCAAGTAAGGGCTCATATACATAATCTATATACATATCTCCCTTCGGTTATTTCCCTTCGGTTATTTCCCTTCGGTTATTTCCCTTCGGTTATTTCCCTTCTGTTATTTCCCTTCAGTATTGTCTTTACATTTCGGGTTTTCCCTTTGGAGTAGCATGAGTTTGCATTGCATCTATGCCATACCACGAGGTAGGACGCATATTGCATCAAAGCAAGCCCCGCTCGAATTCGCCCATGTAGTGGAGTGTTCATAACACACAAACTAGGTGGCCCGAAAAGGGATAAAAGAAAAGACTTAGGCACGTGCAAATCCACATGATCTAAAATATGCAATCGCATCTTAAAGACCCGAAATAGACACCTCAAACCGCTTCGTAGACTTTCTCTCCAAAAAACTCGATTTTTGCAAAGCGTACAGACTGACCCTTGTGCATCGGTGCAAGAAGGTCTGCGACGAGAAGAGCTTACTTGCTCACAGTCGCCACGTTTAGAAGTCAGTGTTAAAAATATCTTCGCTAGCTTAAGTAAGCTAGCTGGCACGCCCTGTTTGCATACATAGGCCTTAGACACACGAGAAGATCCACTCCAAGCCCTGAAAGAGGCAAAGAGGTGGGGATTTTCGCGCGTCTACAGAGATTGGCACGCCCGGTGGGACGTGAGCCTTTTCAAAAATCGAGTTTGCTTGTAGAAGTCTTGCGAAAATTTTGTAAAAAGGTGTCGTTTTAACTTGTTTTCTTTGCTTGTACTTAGGACATTTTGAAAAGGCTTGAAAAGCATGTCAAAATCCAATCCAAGTGAAGTGTCGAGCCAAGGCTCATGCGCATCAAGTTCTCACTCTAGGAGGATTTTCAAAAACAAAATAAAACTAGATGAAATCGAAGACTTGAGAAGGGAGTTTGAGGCCAAAATCGATGCTCTCAGCCAAGAGGCTGAAGTAGACGATTCATGTTCATCGAACGGTGAACAAAGGCCTAAAAAGAAATCTGAAAAACCTCACAAGCAAAAAGAGGCCTCCGTAATGGAAGGCAACCAATACCACGAGTCCTTCACATAAAAGGACCGTAAAGCCCTACAGCAGTTGCTAAAAGGGCAGAATAAAGAGAAAAGAAGCTACGCCCTGTCTGATTTCCTTCCTATGGACTACAAAACAGACAGTGACGATGAAATACCGAACTTCTATCAGTATGATGGCATGGGAGACCCTAGGTCTCACTTGCAGCTTTTCTCACGTCGAGCCCATAAGAAGAAAAAGGACTCGATGAAATGGGTGTATTGGTTCCCTCTATCCCTTAAAGGCACAACTGCCAAATGGCTGGCTTCCTACGACTTAAGCCAGTTCGCTACTTTTGAAGAGTTAGCGAACTGCTTCATGCAAAGATTTGCACACAACGTGGAAGTCACGCCAACCCTGAATACCTTAAGGGATACAAAGCAAGGCATGAACGAAGACGTGCATGCCTTCATTATAAGATGGAGGTCGCTTTTGGGCCAAGTGCGAGAGCCCATATCCGAAGGATGCGCAGTAATGCTCATCCTGGATAATTTCAAAAGCGAGTTAAAAACCCTTCTCTCGCTCCATGAGATTTCAACTTTCCATAAGTTGATCAAAAAGGCCTCTCTTTTCGAAACCAACTTACGAAAAGGGACATACGACCACTTATGGAAAGGAAGTGTCATTCCAAAAACCCGTTTGGAAAAGCCCATCGCATATGGGCTGCCCACGACGGACAAAGGGGCAAAGCCCCATAAAATCGCCAATGTCCGGGTGGATCCAGGCATGGCGGGCACTTCTAAAAATTTTGAAAAATTAGAAAATAAGAGAGAACGTAATTTTCAAAAACCGGTTGAAAAACGGGAGTATACTCCGCTGGGGCAACCTGTGTCGGAGGTCCTAGACCTCTTACTTGCCCAGGGCATGATCGAACTCCCTGAAATCCCCGAAGGAGTCACATCCAAAGGGGGGTATTTAAATCGATTTTGCAAGTATCATCGGCTCAAAGGCCATGATACCAAACGCTGCTTCTCTCTTTTAAATAAAATTGAGAACTTGATAGCAGAAGGCCGGCTCCAGGTCACTGCGGAACCTGAGCCACCTCAAGCTATCTTCAAGGAACCCTTTCCCAAACACGCCAGTGGCAGTGGGAAAGGAAAGGAGGTATGTACCCTCACCATTTCCAAGGAACTAGCACAAAAGCCAGAACCTGGTCGACCCACTTGTGCGCCCATCCTTGTATTATACAAGAGGCCCGCCTAAGTCGTCATTCGGGGACCACCAAAAGTGGAAACCCCGGTAAAACCAGTTTTTAAAATCCAAGGTTCTCCTCAACTCATCCTTAGAGCCAAGTCTAGCGCGAACCCTAGGCTGGTCGTGGGGGAAGTCACTAGATCCGGGAGGATCTACCAACCCCCGCACCTTCAAGGTGCTCAAAAGGTGGTCAATGTGCCTGGCCCCTCAAAAGCATGTATCCCTAGTGGTCTGCCAAAAGCAGATAAGGACAAAGTCATCCTAAATCCTTATGATTTCGAAAACCACCTTTCAAAGATTCCTATTCACATGTCTATCCTAGAGCTTATCAAAACCTCGCCTAGGCACAGACTTGTATTAGAAAAAATTCTAGAAAGGGCCAAGGTTGATTCGAACATAAGTCCGGAATCCTTGTCTGCCCAAGTGGCTTTATTAGGAGCAAAATCGCCCATCACCTTTTCGGAAGATGATGTAGATAGACCCTACGAAACCCATAACCAGGCCCTACATATCGAGGTGGTTTTAAAAACCACTCTCTGGACAGGTGCCTAGTCGATGGTGGAGGAGGGCTCAACATCCTTCCACTTCATGTGGCGTACAAAATCGGAGTCACCTTGACTTCAGTGAACCCAAGCCCCATCGTTATCATTGGATACGATGGAAATGCGTCTAGACCTTTAGGATCCATCGAACTCCCAATGGAAACGGGAGGGATCGAACACACGGGGGTGTTCCATGTCTTGGACATCCACCCCATTATAACCTGTTGCTGGGAAGGCTCTGGATACACAGTTTGTGCGCTGTGCCATCCACCTTCCACAGGTGTGTCAAGATCCCTTTTAGGGACCAGGTCGTAGTGATCCTAGGTGAGAGTCACCCACAGCTTCAGGGGATCATAAACTCCCCTTGTTTATCAAGCTCCCAGGCCCATGAGGCTAACCTGGGGCAAATTATGGTTGAGCCACCTCGGCTCGTGTTGAACAACCCTAGGAAGGTTGTATGTGTGAAGGGGCCGCCAAAAGCAGGCCCCCTCCCGACTCTAATCCTCCTAGGAAAACCCAAGCGTTCCCTATTTCCAAAACCCCTGGACAAAAGGCCATACGAGCCTAATATGGACGATAGCATGTTCCAGGACCACGACTTATATCCCATCTTTTCAAAAAACAGAAGGTCGTGGAACATGTTATTGAACATGGGCTACACGCCCTACAAGAGTCTAGGGGCACAAAGCCAGGGTCTCCTAGAGCCCATCCTTCCTAGGGCCAACCCAAGCCGATATGGGATCGGCTATACTCCCCGAATACCGCCGGAGCCACCCCTTGTGACCACCTGGGTCAAGGGTGCCCCGGAGCCTGTCTTAGAAGAGACCTACGATTTAGACCTCCTATTCCAAGTCTAACCCGTAGTGTTTTCCCTTTGTAGGTATGACGGAAGATCCCTTTTTCTAAAAATGCCAAAAACATTTGAAAACCTAAAATCAAAAAAATCGAAAAACAAGAAAAACCAAAAACAATGGAAAAACAAAAACTGGAAAAAAGAGTGCTTTGTATAGTTCTGTAAACACCCCGAAATCCCACGAATTTCTTAAACAAATCTGGTTTTATACAAACAGCCCCAAAGGGTCATTTTGAGTTTGGAAACCTAGGAGCCTTCCAAACAACCCTGTATATATGTTTTAAACTTTATCTTTCAAAAACATATGATATAGCTTTTGAAAACCCTTTTAAAACATGTTTTGAAACCCCGAAGTGGCTTGGCCTGATCAAGACAGGACCAGGAGAGCCAAGAAGAGCCCGGAACCGGAGCACCTGTCGAGCCCGGCACAGCATCTCTTGTATCTGATTCACACCCCAGGATCTCGAACGTCCAAGACCCTGTTCTTATCAAAAAAGCATTTGAAGTCATCTCCGGAAGGCAGAAACGGAGGCGGACGACCATGTTGGCGAAGACCCAACGCAGACGGAGTACTGATGCTGTCAGGCCCCGCACGAATCGTCCGTTTCGAACCCAGCTCGAAGGAGTCAGAGTTCAGTTTGGATTGGATCTGGACCATATATATCCAGATCCCAATCCAAACCCATATGTGGACTTGGATTTGGATTTGGATCCAGAGATCCAATCCAATATCCATATCCATGGCCCACATCACCTTCTCATAAATGGAGGTGGGGCCCACTTGAAATTCACGTGGGATATTGGGCATGAGAGAGAGTGGGGGTGATAAATATCAAGAGTGTTGTATTAAGCTTGACTTGTGTGTCAAGTTTGGGTTTAATCTTGTGGTTTAGCCTAATTAAGTGGGTTTAAGCTTGTAATTAGCTAAAACCTAACCTAGGGCTGCACCAACATGGGGTGATCAAGGTTTATGGGCCATGCTAAGGGAGCTCCATCACCTAAACCTAGCCAAAAATGCCTAAACCTAGCCTAAACCCCTAATCCACCCCTAATCTGAACCTAATCACCTAACCCACTTCCCTAATCCCGGCCTAATCCCAACCTAATCACCTAACCCACTTCCCTAATCCTTCCCTAAACCTAGATTAATTTCCCTAAACCTAGCCTAAACCTAGCCTAAACCACCTAACCTAGTTCACTAAACCTCACCCTAAAACCCAACCACCTAACCTAGCCCTAAACCACCCTTAGCCCACGATTTTCCCAAACCCCTAGTTTTAAAATATCTGGCCCAATCCCATCCAGCCCACCTTATCTACATACTACCCTACCTAAACCACCTAACCACTACCCACAACCCAGCCCTAACCGACCTACCCATCCCCTATTTAAACCCCCCCCATTGTGGGCGGGTTTTCCAAAGGGGGAACCACTTTCCACTCCCAGCCGGGCCCTCTTCCTCTCCCATCTCTCACCCGTCTTCCCAGCAGCTCCAGCCCCACCAGCCGCCACCTGCTCCGCCACTCTCCCTCTTCCATCCACCATCACTGCCCCACCAGCCGGACGCCACCACCTCACTCAGCCGGGCCCTCTCCTTCTCCCATCTTCCACCAGCCGACAGCCACCTTTGCCGCCACTCCCTCCCACTCGGTAAGTCCCCCTAACTCCCTCAAAACCACTCTCTACCACCTCTCCACTCTTAGCCACCCATCTTCCCCTTAGCTCAGCCTCTTTGCCGCCACCACCCAAGCCTAGCCGAACCTAGGATAACCCAAGTGGCTGGCCACTCCTCAGCCACCACCTCCCATTCGGCCGACCTCCCCCTAGGCGTCCTCTTTGGCCTTCCCACTAGCTCACCTTTTAGGTCCAGTTTCCCTAAGTCCCTAACTTACCTAGTGACCCTAAGACCCACTTAGTCAGCCACTCTAAACTCCCTACTTGGAGGCGCCGCCCACTTGCCACCGGTCCCCTTCGAGGCGTCCATCCCGCGCCCCATTTGCAGCCGGCCAGCACTCTTGGTCACACACCTTCGCGGAGCTCCCATTTGCAGCCCAAAGCCAAGGCCACGCTCAAGCAAGACCTCTACGGACCAGCTACTTGTAAGTTTCTAAACTCGGTCTTTAATCATACACTTGCTTGAAATTCAATTTGATACGGGGTTGTAATAACGGAGCATAGTCTCCCCCCGCTTGTAATAACGTGGCTTGGCACAACCACACACGTGCACCCTCTTAGTCGTGCACAATTTCAAACACACACGGGCCTAATCAGCCCCTAATATATAAGTGTACGTATATATTTCATTTCCGAAGGGTTTTGTTTATGTTGGGTGTGTTGTCTTTCAATTTAAACACTCTCACACACATTGAGCTTTCGCTCTTATTTGAAAGACCCAAGTAAGGGCCGACCTATACTATTTGGGTTTCATTTCATGTCGTGTGAGTAAGTCTTTCAATTTAAACACTCTCACACACATTGAGCTTTCGCTCTTATTTGAAAGACCCAAGTAAGGGCCGACCTATACTATTTGGGTTTCATTTATTGTCGTGTGAGTAGTCTTTCAATTCAAGCACTTTCACACACATTGCGCTTTCGCTCTTACTCCCAAGACCTTAGTAAAGGCCTTATTGCAGTTATATTTGGGTTTTATTTATGTCGTGTGTGTAGTACTTCAATTCAAGCACTCTCACACACATTGAGCCTTCGCTCTTACTCCCAAGACCTTAGTCAAGGCCATACTCCAATTTATATTTGGGTTTAATTTCATGTCGTGTGTGTAAGTCTTTCAATTCAAGCACGCACCCACATTGAGCCTTCGCTCTTATTTGCAAGACCCGAGTAAGGGCTCATATACATAAGATATATACATATCTCCCTTCGGTTATTTCCCTTCGGTTATTTCCCTTCGGTTATTTCCCTTCCGCTATTTCCCTTCAGCATTGTCTTTACATTTCGGGTTTTCCCTTTGGAGTACCGTGAGTTTGCATTGCATCTACGCCATACCACGAGGTAGGACGCATATTGCATCGAAGCAACCCCCGCTCGAATTCGCCCATGTAGTGGAGTGTTCATAACACACAAACTAGGCGACCCAAAAAGGGATAAAAGAAAAGACTTAGGCATGTGCAAATCCACGTGATCTAAAACATGCAATCGCATCTTAAAGACCCGAAATAGACACCTCGAACCGTTTCGTAGACTTTCTCCCTAAAAAACTCGATTTTTGCAAAAGCGTACAGACTGACCCTTGCGCATCGGTGCAAGAAGGTCTGCGACGACAAGAGCTCACTTGCTCACAGTCGCCACGTTTAGAAGTCAGTATTGATATATCTTCGCTAGCTTAAGTAAGCTAGCTGGCACGCCCTGTTTGTATACATAGGCCTTAGACGCACGATAAGATCCACTCCAAGCCACGAAAGGGGCGAAGAGGCGGGGATTTTCGCGCGTCTACAAAGATTGGCACGCCCGGTGGGACGTGAGCCTTTTCAAAAAAAAACGAGTTTACTTGTAGGAGTCTTGCGAAAATTTTATAAAGGTGTCGTTTTGACTTGTTTTCTTTGTTTTCACTTAGGAAATTTTGAAAAAGCTTGAAAAGCATGTCAAAATCCAATCCAAGTGAAGTGTCGAGCCAAGGCTCATGCGCATCAAGTTCTCACTCTAGGAGGATTTTCAAAAACAAAATAAAACTAGATGAAATCGAGGACTTGAGAAGGGAATTTGAGGCCAAAATCGATGCTCTCAGCCAAGAGGCTGAAGTAGGCGATTCGTGTTCATCAAACGGTGAACAAAGGCCTAAAAAGAAAATTGAAAAACCTCGCAAACAAAAAGAGGCCTCCGTAATGGAAGGCAACCAATACCACGAGTCCTTCACACAAAAGGACCGTAAAGCCCTACAGCAGCTGCTGAAAGGGCAAAATAAAGAGAAAAGAAGCTACGCCCTGTCTGATTTCCTTCCTATGGATTACGAAACAGACAGTGACGATGAAATACCGAACTTCCATCGGTATGATGGCATGGGAGACCCTAGGTCTCACTTGCAGCTTTTCTCACGTCGAGCCCATAAGAAGAAAAAGGACTCGATGAAATGGGTGTATTGGTTCCCTCTATCCCTTAAAGGCACAGCTGCCAAATGGCTGGCTTCCTACGACTTAAGCCAGTTTGCTACTTTTGAAGAGTTAGCGAACTGCTTCATGCAAAGATTTGCACACAACGTGGAAGTCACGCCAACCCTGAATACTTTAAGGGATACAAAGCAAGGCATGAACGAAGACGTGCATGCCTTCATTATAAGATGGAGGTCTCTTTTAGGCCAAGTGCGAGAGCCTATATCCGAAGGATGCGCAGTAATGCTCATCCTGGATAATTTTAAAAACGAGTTAAAAACCCTTCTCTCGCTCCATGAGATTTCAACTTTCCATAAGTTGATCAAAAAGCCTCCCTTTTCGAAACCAACTTGCGAAAAGGGACATACGACCACTTATGGAAAGGAAGTGCCGTTCCCAAAACACGTGTGGAAAAGCCCATCGCATATGGGCTGCCCACAACGGACAAAGGGGCAAAGCCCCATAAAATCGCCAATGTCCGGGTGGATCCAGGCATGGCGGGCACTTCTAAAAATTTCGAAAAAATAGAAAATAAGAGAGAACGCAATTTTTCAAAACCAATTGAAAAACGGGAGTACACTCCGCTGGGGCAACCTGTGTCGGAGGTCCTAGACCTCCTACTTGCCCAGGGCATGATCGAACTCCCTGAAATCCCCGAAGGAGTCACGTCCAAAGGGGGGTATTTAAACCGATTTTGCAAGTATCATCGGCTTAAAGGCCATGATACCAAACGGTGCTTCTCTCTTCTAAATAAAATTGAGAACTTGATAGCGGAGGGCCGGCTCCAGGTCACTGCGGAATCTGAGCCACCTCAAGCTATCTTCAAGGAACCCTTTCCCAAACACGCCAGTGGCAGTGGGAAAGGAAAGGAGGTATGTACCCTCACCATTTCCAAGGAACTAGCGCGAAAGCCCGAACCTGGTCGACCTGCTTGTGCGCCCATCCTTATACTATACAAGAGGCCCGCCCAAGTCGTCATTCGGGGACCATCAAAAGTGGAAACCCCGGCAAAACCAGTTTTGAAAATCCAAGGTTCTCCTCAGCTCATCCTTAGAGCCAAGTTTAGCGCGAACTCTAGGCTGGTCGTGGGGGAAGTCACTAGATCCGGGAGGATCTACCAACCCCCGCACCTTCAAGGTGCTCAAAAGGTGGTCAGTGTGCCTGGCCCCGCAAAAGCATGTATCCCTAGTGGTCCGCCAAAAGCAGATAAGGACAAAATCATCCTAAATCCTTATGATTTCGAAAACCACCTTTCAAAGATTCCTATTCACATGTCTATCCTAGAGCTTATCAAAACCTCGCCTAGGCATAGACTTGTCTTAGAGAAAATTCTAGAAAGGGCCAAGGTTGATTCAAACATAAGTCCGGAGTCCTTGTCTGCCCAAGTGGCTTTGTTAGGAGCAAAATCGCCCATCACCTTTTCGGAAGATGATGTAGATAGACCCTACGAAACCCATAACCAGGCCCTGCATATCGAGGTGGTTCTAAACAACCACTCTCTGGACAGGTGCCTAGTCGATGGTGGAGGAGGCTCAACATCCTTCCACTTCACGTGGCGTACAAAATCGGAGTCACCTTGACTTCAGTGAACCCAAGCCCCATCGTTATCACTGGATACGATGGGAATGCGTCTAGGCCTTTAGGATCCATCGAACTCCCAATGGAAACGGGAGGGATCGAACACACGGGGGTGTTCCATGTCTTGGACATCCACCCCCATTATAACCTGTTGCTGGGAAGACCCTGGTTACACAGTTTGTGCGCTGTGCCATCCACCTTCCACAGGTGTGTCAAGATCCCTTTTAGGGACCAAGTCGTAGTGATCCTAGGTGAGAGTCACCCACAACTTCAGGGGATCATAAACTCCCCTTGTTTATCGAGCTCCCAGGCCCATGAGGCTAACCTGGGGCAAATTATGGTTGAGCCACCTCGGCTCGTGTTGAACAACCCTAGGAAGGTTGTATGTGTGAAGGGGCCGCCCAAAGCAGGCCCCCTCCCGACTCCAATCCTCCTAGGAAAACCCAAGCGTTCCCTATTTCCAAAACCCCTGGACAAAAGGCCCTACGAGCCTAATATGGACGATAGCATGTTCCAGGACCACGACTTATATCCCATCTTTTCAAAAAACAAAAGGTCGTGGAACATGTTATTGAACATGGGCTACACGCCCTACAAAAGTCTAGGGGCACAAAACCAGGGTCTCCTAGAGCCCATCCTTCCTAGGGCCAACCCAAGCCGATACGGGATCGGCTATACTCCCCGAATACCGCCGGAGCCACCCCCTGTGACCACCTGGGTCAAGGGTGCCCCGGAGCCTGTCTTAGAAGAGACCTATGGTTTAGATCTCCTATTCCGAGTCTAACCCATAGTGTTTTCCCTTTGTAGGTATGACGGAAGATCCCTTTTTCTAAAAATACCAAAAACATTTGAAAACTTAAAATCAAAAAAAAAAAAATCGAAAACAAGAAAAACCAAAAACAATGGAAAAGCAAAAACTCGAAAAAAGTGTGCTTTGTATAGTTCCCAAAGTTCTTGTTTTACAAAAACCCAAAAAAATCGAAAATTTGGAAAATACCAAAAAGATTTTGTACATAGCTGCTCCTGGTTTAACTTTGGCGAAAGAAAAGAATTTCGAAAGAAACGTCGTCTGCATAGCCAGACCAAAAATTTCGAAATCACTTGAAAATCCAAGTACAAAACCAGGTTATTTTGAAAACCACGCATCAAGTTCCCTCAGGTCTAAAGTCCACGAGAATGATCGAAGCCCAGAAGTGGATCCCCTTGAGGAAGATCCCACTTCTGAGCTCCCAGAATTTCATAGAATTCTCGATTTTGAAAGACCTTCCCAATCAGTAGGAGGAGATTTCGTAGAGGTGAACCTAGGGGATGATTCCAATCCCAAAACCATCAAAATAGGCGCATGCTTGCATGAAACTGAAAAGTTAGCATTCATTGCATTTCTACGAACCTATTTAGATGTGTTTGCATGGACGTATGAAGACATGCCGGGCATAGATCCCAGCATAGTCGAGCATTGTCTTCCCTTAGATATAGGTGTAAAACCAATAAAGCAGAAGCTTAGGAAAATACACCCGAATGTACACACGCAAGTCAAAGAGGGTTTAGAAGATCTGCTAAAAGCCGGATTTATAAAACCCATTGCGTATTCTGATTGGTTGTCAAATATCGTTGTAGTTCGAAAAACCAATGGGAAAATTCGAATATGCATCGATTTCAGAAACCTGAATAAAGCCACTCCAAAGGATAATTATCCTTTACCAAACATAGATTTGATAGTCGATAGTACTGCAAATCATGAAATGTTTTCATTTATGGATGGCTATTCAGGCTATAATCAAATCAAACTAAGCCCACGAGATCAGGGTAAGACCGCCTTCACAACCCCATGGGGCACGTACTGCTATACAGTCATGCCCTTTGGTTTGAAAAATGTCGGCGCAACATGCCAACGAGCCATGAACACGATCTTCCATGATCAAATTCACGAGCTTGTAGAAGTGTATGTAGATGATCTCTTGGCAAAATCCAAAACCCGATGCACCCATATCGAATGTTTACAAAAGATTTTTGAAAGGCTTAGGCTTTACAAAGTAAAGCTAAACCCTCAAAAATGTGTGTTCGGGGTAGAATCAGGAAAGCTTCTAGGCTTTATGGTGAGCCAAAGGGGAATAGAAGTCGACCCCTCTAAGTGTCGAGCCATCATAGACATGGCTCCACCCTCCAATCTCACCCAAGTCCGTAGCCTCCAGGGTCGATTACAATCTGTGCGCCGATTCATATCAAATCTGGCAACTAGATGCGAACCCTTCAACAAACTATTGAGGAAGGGTACGAAATTCTTATGGGATGACGAATGCCAAAAGTCCTTCGAGAGACTAAAGGCATACTTGGTTAATCCCCCCGTTTTGAATCCTCCAAAGCAAGGAAAACCGCTTTTATTATACATCTCCGTGCATATAAACGCTTTAGGAGCCCTGTTGGCTCAATACGAGGATGACACCCATAAGGAGTATGCCATCTACTATATTTCGAAAACTCTCTTGGCTTATGAACGAAATTATCAAGCCATGGAGAAGACGTGCTTGGCCCTAGTCTGGGCCTGCCAGAAATTCAGACACTACTTCCTAGATCATGAGATCTGGATAGTGTCCAAGCTTGATCCAATCAAGCACTTGTTCGAAAAACCCATTCTCACAGGTAGATTGGGCAAATGGCAACTCCTTCTAATGGAGTATGATCTAAAATATCATCACCAGATCTCCGTTAAGGGGCAAGCCCTAGCAGATTACGTGGCTGACTTCCCCTTGGAGGACGCATATCCCACTCTTGTCGAAATGCCTGATGAAGGCATATTGCAAAACCATTTTCAAAACCACATTTTGGCAAATTCTTTTGAAAACCAAGTGTGGAAGATGCACTTCGACGGGGCACGAAACCAACGAGGGGCTGGTGCCGGGATCATCCTAATCTCCCCTGAAAAGGGCGAGATTCCCATAGCAGTCCGCTTAGATTTCGAATGTTCCAACAACGTAGCTGAGTATGAAGCACTCATACAAGGCTTAAGGATTTCGAAAACTCTAGGGGCATCATGCATCGAGGTCTTTGGAGATTCGCTCCTTGTCATAAACCAGGTTTTAAAGATTTGGCAAGTACGTAATGAGAAACTACTTCCATATCACGAGTTGGCCACTCGATTGGTCCAATCCTTCCAGTCGTGTAAGCTCACACACGTAGGAAGAGAGGACAATGGCATCGCCGATGCCCTCTCTTCCTTGGGTTCAGCCCTGAAGGTCGATCCCATCTCAGGGACCAGATCTTTGGAAATATGGCATGCGCCCCATCCATCCACACACGACTTGGATATTTGCCAAAACAACCCAGAGTCTATTGAAAAACCCTGGTTCTATGACATAAAACAATTTTTAGAAAATGGGGATTCACCGAGGATGCCACATCCAAAGATAGGGCATTCATTCGTAAGATTTCGACCCGATACACCATTCTGGGTGGGGTCTTATACAAAAAGAGTTTTACCGGCATTCTGCTTAGGTGTATCGACCTAGAGGAGGCTAGGATAGTGATGCACGAGTTCCACGACGGAGAATGTGGAGGTCATGTTAATGCCAACATGATGGCGATGAAAATACTTAGAGGGGGTTATTTTTGGTCCACCCTGAAAAAGGATTGTCACGATCATGTTAGGAAGTGTCATCCATGTCAAGTGCATGGGCACGCCATTCATATCCCTTCATCTGCATTGCATTCCGTGGTCAGCCCCTGGCCATTTACCATGTGGGCGTTTGACATTGTAGGCCCCATATTTCCAAAGGCCTCGAATGGGCATCGTTTTATTTTAGCAGCCACGGAGTATTTCTCCAAGTGGGTGGAAGCCATTTCCCTAACGAATGTGATGGGGCAACATGTGGTGGCTTTCATCCGGAGGAATATCTTGGCTCGATTTGGGGTTCCACGAGACCTTGTGTCTGATAATGGTACCCCATTCAAGAACGAGCGGATGGTTAAGTTGTGCAACACGTATGGCATAACTCACCACTTCTCCTCGCCCTACTACCCTCAAGGCAACGGCCAGGCCGAAGCCACAAACAAGACTCTCATTGGTATCATTGAGAAAACCTTAGAGAAGGGTAGGAGGTGGCATGAGAAGCTGGACGAAGCCTTATGGGCTTATAGGACTTCCATCCGGACTCCCACGAATGCCACACCATTCGAATTGGTCTATGGCACAAACGCCATTCTTCCCATTCATACCCAACTGCATTCATTCCATACATCCATTGCACTCGACCTCCCCCTAGAGACGCTTCAGCATGCTAGGATGGCCGAACTAGATTTGCTAGATGAGAGGCGACTCCTTGCTATGGATCATGCTCGTGCATACCGGCAAAGGATAGCCCGACATTATAGCAAACACATGAGACCTCGCCACTTTGAAGTGGGAGATCTGGTCTTGAAAACCATCCACCATCGTGGCCCACACCCCCTAGGCAAGTGGCGCCCCAACTGGGATGGACCCTATGTTGTACGAGCAACCACTACGAACAATTCGTATTGGTTGATCGATGTAGAAGGTAGGAATTTAGCAGATCCTATCAATATTCAATACTTAAAGAAGTATCATGTGTAGGATCTGGATTAAATTCCAGTTTTCGAAAATTTGATAGGGATAGCTGCCCTGAGACATGTGAATAAGGTGCAAAGGCGAACTCGTGTGACCCTAAGTGAGAGAATTCGCACTTGTGAAAGAGTGGAGTTTTCAAAATCGTGGTTGCATTTCAAAATCCTTCGTTTTACAAAGAAAGGCCTAGTTCAACATAGCAAGATACTTGCAAGTAGTACGTGCTATTTCTAAATAGGCTGATCTGGAATGGATCGAGTGTAGGCTTGGGATAAGTCCTCCCCTCTTCTTTTCTCCTTCCAAAAGGAAAACAAAGGCCCAAATCAAAAGGGAATTTCCCATTTAAAGTCTCTTTCCAAAAGAAAGAAACCAGACTTGAAAAAGAAAAATCGATTCTCTTATAAAAAGAGGGATTAAAGAAAAAATACTCCCAAAGGGAGACCCTCTATGAAAAAAAGGAAAAAGAGGCCAAAAAGCTCAAAAAGAGCAGTTTTCCGCCTTCTATGCCTTAAACCACGGGACGCTTCAGAAGGGACCGTGGTATCTCTTTCCCATCCCTGGCTTATCCCAAGCTAAACATGGTTCATTTCGAGGAATCCTAAAGTAAAAATAGGATTTACTTGCTTGAATTTCATCTTGTTTGAGAATTCGACCTTTCGAGTAAGGCGTAGGAATTTGAAATGAGGCTTGTTTTCTTATAAAACCTCCGCTAGATAAGCGAGTGTTAAGACTCAAACAAGGGCAAGCGCGAAGAGCTCGAGATCCTTAGGATCGAGACTCAAGACAGTTGTCCCTTTTGTAAATAGCTTTTGTAAATAAGTTTTGAAAACCGAACATCGAACAGCATAGGATTTGCTCACTTGGAGCAATAGACCTTGTAAGTCTCTAGAGTTCGACCACATCTGGTCTCTAGGAGGTCGCCACTCTTGGCACCACACCCATGTCATCTGCATTCCACGCATGGTACTTGCATGAACATGATCCCATTTAGGACCAGATTCCATAGTATAACCCTTTGGCGTGATATCTCCTCCTACCAGAATTTGTAAAATTGAGATTTTTGCTAAAATGGGACGATCCCATATTCTTCGTGGCTAGATCTAGGGAGACATTAAAAGGGGTGTTTGTCATCTTTGCCCTTATCCAAATATATTTGGACAAGGCCAAAGAGGGGCATCTGTAAACACCCCGAAATCCCACGAATTTCTTAAACAAATCTGGTTTTATACAAACAGCCCCAAAGGGCCATTTTGAGTTTGGAAACCCAGGAGCCTTCCAAACAACCCTGTATATATGTTTTAAACTTTATCTTTCAAAAACATATGATATAGCTTTTGAAAACCCTTTTAAAACATGTTTTGAAACCCCGAAGTGGCTTGGCCTGATCAAGACAGGACCAGGAGAGCCAAGAAGAGCCCGGAACCGGAGCACCTGTCGAGCCCGGCACAGCATCTCTTGTATCTGATTCACACCCCAGGATCTCGAACGTCCAAGACCCTGTTCTTATCAAAAAAGCATTTGAAGTCATCTCCGGAAGGCAGAAACGGAGGCGGACGACCATGTTGGCGAAGACCCAACGCAGACGGAGTACTGATGCTGTCAGGCCCCGCACGAATCGTCCGTTTCGAACCCAGCTCGAAGGAGTCAGAGTTCAGTTTGGATTGGATCTGGACCATATATATCCAGATCCCAATCCAAACCCATATGTGGACTTGGATTTGGATTTGGATCCAGAGATCCAATCCAATATCCATATCCATGGCCCACATCACCTTCTCATAAATGGAGGTGGGGCCCACTTGAAATTCACGTGGGATATTGGGCATGAGAGAGAGTGGGGGTGATAAATATCAAGAGTGTTGTATTAAGCTTGACTTGTGTGTCAAGTTTGGGTTTAATCTTGTGGTTTAGCCTAATTAAGTGGGTTTAAGCTTGTAATTAGCTAAAACCTAACCTAGGGCTGCACCAACATGGGGTGATCAAGGTTTATGGGCCATGCTAAGGGAGCTCCATCACCTAAACCTAGCCAAAAATGCCTAAACCTAGCCTAAACCCCTAATCCACCCCTAATCTGAACCTAATCACCTAACCCACTTCCCTAATCCCGGCCTAATCCCAACCTAATCACCTAACCCACTTCCCTAATCCTTCCCTAAACCTAGATTAATTTCCCTAAACCTAGCCTAAACCTAGCCTAAACCACCTAACCTAGTTCACTAAACCTCACCCTAAAACCCAACCACCTAACCTAGCCCTAAACCACCCTTAGCCCACGATTTTCCCAAACCCCTAGTTTTAAAATATCTGGCCCAATGCCATCCAGCCCACCTTATCTACATACTACCCTACCTAAACCACCTAACCACTACCCACAACCCAGCCCTAACCGACCTACCCATCCCCTATTTAAACCCCCCCCATTGTGGGCGGGTTTTCCAAAGGGGGAACCACTTTCCACTCCCAGTCGGGCCCTCTTCCTCTCCCATCTCTCACCTGTCTTCCCAGCAGCTCCAGCCCCACCAGCCGCCACCTGCTCCGCCACTCTCCCTCTTCCATCCACCATCACTGCCCCACCAGCCGGACGCCACCACCTCACTCAGCCGGGCCCTCTCCTTCTCCCATCTTCCACCAGCCGACAACCACCTTTGCCGCCACTCCCTCCCACTCGGTAAGTCCCCCTAACTCCCTCAAAACCACTCTCTACCACCTCTCCACTCTTAGCCACCCATCTTCCCCTTAGCTCAGCCTCTTTGCCGCCACCACCCAAGCCTAGCCGAACCTAGGATAACCCAAGTGGCTGGCCACTCCTCAGCCACCACCTCCCATTCGGCCGACCTCCCCCTAGGCGTCCTCTTTGGCCTTCCCACTAGCTCACCTTTTAGGTCCAGTTTCCCTAAGTCCCTAACTTACCTAGTGACCCTAAGACCCACTTAGTCAGCCACTCTAAACTCCCTACTTGGAGGCGCCGCCCACTTGCCACCGGTCCCCTTCGAGGCGTCCATCCCGCACCCCATTTGCAGCCGGCCAGCACTCTTGGTCACACACCTTCGCGGAGCTCCCATTTGCAGCCCAAAGCCAAGGCCACGCTCAAGCAAGACCTCTACGGACCAACTACTTGTAAGTTTCTAAACTCGGTCTTTAATCATACACTTGCTTGAAATTCAATTTGATACGGGGTTGTAATAACGGAGCATAGTCTCCCCCCGCTTGTAATAACGTGGCTTGGCACAACCACACACGTGCACCCTCTTAGTCGTGCACAATTTCAAACACACACGGGCCTAATCAGCCCCTAATATATAAGTGTACGTATATATTTCATTTCCGAAGGGTTTTGTTTAAGTTGGGTGTGTTGTCTTTCAATTTAAACACTCTCACACACATTGAGCTTTCGCTCTTATTTGAAAGACCCAAGTAAGGGCCGACCTATACTATTTGGGTTTCATTTCATGTCGTGTGAGTAAGTCTTTCAATTTAAACACTCTCACACACATTGAGCTTTCGCTCTTATTTGAAAGACCCAAGTAAGGGCCGACCTATACTATTTGGGTTTCATTTATTGTCGTGTGAGTAGTCTTTCAATTCAAGCACTTTCACACACATTGAGCTTTTGCTCTTACTCCCAAGACCTTAGTAAAGGCCTTATTGCAGTTATATTTGGGTTTTATTTATGTCGTGTGTGTAGTACTTCAATTCAAGCACTCTCACACACATTGAGTCTTCGCTCTTACTCCCAAGACCTTAGTCAAGGCCATACTGCAATTTATATTTGGGTTTAATTTCATGTCGTGTGTGTAAGTCTTTCAATTCAAGCACGCACCCACATTGAGCCTTCGCTCTTATTTGCAAGACCCGAGTAAGGGCTCATATACATAAGATATATACATATCTCCCTTCGGTTATTTCCCTTCGGTTATTTCCCTTCGGTTATTTCCCTTCCGCTATTTCCCTTCAGCATTGTCTTTACATTTCGGGTTTTCCCTTTGGAGTAGCGTGAGTTTGCATTGCATCTACGCCATACCACGAGGTAGGACGCATATTGCATCGAAGCAACCCCCGCTCGAATTCGCCCATGTAGTGGAGTGTTCATAACACACAAACTAGGCGACCCAAAAAGGGATAAAAGAAAAGACTTAGGCATGTGCAAATCCACGTGATCTAAAACATGCAATCGCATCTTAAAGACCCGAAATAGACACCTCAAACCGTTTCGTAGACTTTCTCCCTAAAAAACTCGATTTTTGCAAAAGCGTACAGACTGACCCTTGCGCATCGGTGCAAGAAGGTCTGCGACGACAAGAGCTCACTTGCTCACAGTCGCCACGTTTAGAAGTCAGTATTGATATATCTTCGCTAGCTTAAGTAAGCTAGCTGGCACGCCCTGTTTGTATACATAGGCCTTAGACGCACGATAAGATCCACTCCAAGCCACGAAAGGGGCGAAGAGGCGGGGATTTTCGCGCGTCTACAAGTTCCCAAAGTTCTTGTTTTACAAAAGCCAAAAAAAATCGAAAATTTGGAAAATACCAAAAAGATTTTGTACATAGCTGCTCCTGGTAGGACTTTGGCAAAAGAAAGGGATTTCGAAAGAAGTGTCGTCTGCATAGCCAGACCAAAAATTTCGAAATCACTCGAAAATCCAAATACAAAACCAGGTAATTTTGAAAACCACGCATCAAGTTCCCTCGGGTCTATAGCCCACGAAAATGATCAAAGCCCAGAAGTGGATCCCCTTGAGGAAGATCCCACTTCTGAGCTCCTAGAATTTCATAGAATTCTCGATTTTGAAAGACCTTCCCAATCAGTAGGAGGAGATTTCATAGAGGTAAACCTAGGGGATGATTCCAATCCCAAAACCATCAAAATAGGCGCATGCTTGCATAAAACTGAAAAATTAGCATTCATTGCATTTCTACAACCTATTTAGATGTGTTTGCATGGACGTATGAAGACATGCCGGGCATAGATCCCAGCATTGTCGAGCATCGTCTTCCCTTAGATGTAGGTGTAAAACCAATAAAGCAGAAGCTTAGGAAAATACACCCGAATGTACACACGCAAGTCAAAGAGGGTTTAGAAGATCTGCTAAAAGCTGGATTTATAAAACCCATTGCGTATTCTGATTGGTTGTCAAATATCGTTGTGGTTCGAAAAACCAATGGGAAAATTCGAATATGCATCGATTTCAGAAACCTGAATAAAGCCACTCCAAAGGATAATTATCCTTTACCAAACATAGATTTGATAGTCGATAGTACTGCAAATCATGAAATGTTTTCATTCATGGATGGCTATTCAGGCTATAATCAAATCAAACTAAGTCCACGAGATCAGGGTAAGACCGCCTTCACAACACCATGGGGCACGTACTGCTATACAGTCATGCCCTTTGGTTTAAAAAATGCCGGCGTGACATACCAACGAGCCATGAACACGATCTTCCATGATCAAATTCATGAGCTTGTAGAAATGTATGTAGATGATCTCTTGGCGAAATCCAAAACCCGATGCACCCATATCGAATGTTTACAAAAGATTTTTGAAAGGCTTAGGCTTTACAAAGTAAAGCTAAACCCTCAAAAATGTGTGTTCGGGGTAGAATCAGGGAAGCTTCTAGGCTTTATGGTGAGCCAAAGGGGAATAGAAGTCGACCCCTCTAAGTGTCGAGCCATCATAGATGTGGCTCCACCCTCCAATCTCACCCAAATCCGTAGCCTCCAGGGTCGATTACAATCTGTGCGCCGATTCATATCGAATCTGGCAACCAGATGCGAACCCTTCAACAAACTGTTGAGGAAGGGTACGAAATTCTTATGGGATGACGAATGCCAAAAGTCTTTCGAGAGACTGAAGGCATACTTGGTTAATCCCCCCGTTTTGAATCCTCCAAAACAAGGAAAACCGCTTTTATTATACATCTCCGTGCATGTAAATGCTTTAGGAGCCCTGTTGGCTCAATACGAGGATGACACCCATAAGGAGTATGCCATCTACTATATTTCGAAAACTCTCTTGGCTTATGAACGAAATTATCAAGCCATGGAGAAGACGTGCTTGGCCCTAGTCTGGGCCTGCCAGAAGTTCAGACACTATTTCCTAGATCATGAGATCTGGATAGTGTCCAAGCTTGATCCAATCAAGCACTTGTTCGAAAAACCCATTCTCACGGGTAGATTGGGCAAATGGCAACTCCTTCTAATGGAGTATGATCTGAAATACCATCACCAGATCTCCATTAAGGGGCAAGCCCTATCTGATTACGTGGATGAATTCCCCTTAGAGGACTCATATCCCACTCTTGTCGAAATGCCTGATGAAGGCATATTGCAAAACCATTTTCAAAACCACATTTTGGCAAATTCTTTCGAAAACCAAGTGTGGAAGATGCACTTCGATGGGGCACGAAACCAACGAGGGGCTGGTGCCGGGATCATCCTAATCTCCCCTGAAAAGGGCGAGATTCCCATAACAGTCCGCTTAGACTTCGAATGTTCCAACAATGTAGCTGAGTATGAAGCACTCATACAAGGCTTAAGGATTTCGAAAACTCTAGGGGCATCATGCATCGAGGTCTTTGGAGATTCGCTCCTTGTCATAAACCAGGTTTTAAAAGTTTGGCAAGTACGTAATGAGAAACTACTTCCATATCACGAGTTGGCCACTCGATTAGTCCAATCCTTCCAGTCGTGTAAGCTCACACACGTAGGAAGAGAGGACAATGGCATCGCCGATGCCCTCTCCTCCTTGGGTTCAGCCCTGAAGGTCGATCCCATTTCAGGGACCAGATCTTTGGAAATATGGCATGCGATCCATCCACACACGACTTGGATATTTGCCAAAACAACCCAGAGTCTATTGAAAAACCTTGGTTCTATGACATAAAACAATTTTTAGAAAATGGGGGATTCACCGAGGATGCCACGTCCAAAGATAAGGCATTCATTCGTAAGATTTCGACCCGATACACCATTCTGGGTGGGGTCTTATACAAAAAGAGTTTTACCGGCATTCTGCTTAGGTGTATCGACCTAGAGGAGGCTAGGATAGTGATGCATGAGTTCCACGATGGAGAATGTGGAGGTCATGTTAATGCCAACATGATGGCGATGAAAATACTTAGAGGGGGCTATTTTTGGTCCACCCTGAAAAAGGATTGTCACGATCATGTTAGGAAGTGTCATCCGTGTCAAGTGCATGGGCACGACATTCATATCCCTTCATCTGCATTGCATTCCGTGGTCAGCCCCTGGCCATTTACCATGTGGGCGTTTGACATTGTAGGCCCAATATTTCCAAAGGCCTCGAATGGGCATCGTTTTATTTTAGCAGCCACGGAGTATTTCTCCAAGTGGGTGGAAGCCATTTCCCTAACGAATGTAATGGGGCAACATGTGGTGGCTTTCATTCGGAGGAATATCTTGGCTCGATTTGGGGTTCCACGAGACCTTGTGTCTGATAATGGTACCCCATTCAAGAATGAGCGGATGGTTAAGTTGTGCAACACGTATGGCATAACTCACCACTTCTCCTCGCCCTACTACCCTCAAGGCAACGGCCAAGCCGAAGCCACAAACAAGACTCTCATTAGTATTATTGAGAAAACCTTAGAGAAGGGTAGGACGTGGCACGAGAAGCTGGATGAAGCCTTATGGGCTTATAGGACTTCCATCCGGACTCCCACGAATGCCACACCATTCGAGTTGGTCTATGGCACAAACGCCATTCTTCCCATTCATACTCAACTGCATTCATTTCATACATCCCTAGCACTCGACCTCCCCCTAGAGATGCTTCAGCATGCTAGGATGGTCGAACTAGATTTGCTAGATGAGAGGCGACTCCTTGCCATGGATCATGCTCGTGCATACCGGCAAAGGATAGCCCGACATTATAGCAAACACATGAGACCTCGCCACTTTGAAGTGGGAGATCTGGTCTTAAAAACCATCCACCATCGTGGCCCACACCCCCTAGGCAAGTGGCACCCCAACTGGGATGGACCCTATGTTGTACGAGCAACCACTACGAACAATTCGTATTGGTTGATCGATGTAGAAGGTAGGAATTTAGCAGATCCTATCAATATTCAATACTTAAAGAAGTATCATGTGTAGGATCTGGATTAAATTCCAGTTTTTCGAAAATTTTGGAGGGATAGCTGCCCTGAGACATGTGAATAAGGTGCAAAGGCAAACTCGTGTGAACCCAAGTGAGAGAATTCGCACTTGTGAAAGAGTGGAGTTTTCAAAATCGTGGTTACATTTCAAAATCCTTAATCTTACAAAGAAAGGCCTAGTTCAACATAGCAAGATACTTGCAAGTAGTACGTGCTATTTCTAAATAGGCTGATCTGGAATGGATCGAGTGTAGGCTTGGGATAAGTCCTCCCCCCTTCTCTTCTCCTTCCAAAAGGAAAACAAAGGCCCAAAACAAAAGGGAATTTCCCATTCAAAGTCTCTTTCCAAAAGAAAGAAACCAGAATTCAAAAGGAAAAATCGATTCTCTTATGAAAAAGAGGGATTAAAGAAAAAAATACTCCCAAAGGGAGACCCTCTATGAAAAAAGAAAAAAGAGGCCAAAAAGCTCAAAAAGAGCAGTTTTCCGCCTTCTATGCCTTAAGCCACGGGACGCTTCAGAAGGGACCGTGGTATCTCTTTCCCATCCCTGACTTATCCCAAGCTAAAGCATGATTCATTTCGAGGAATCCTAAAGTAAAAATAGGATTTACTTACTTGAATTTCATCTTGTTTAAGAATTTGACGTTTCGAGTAAGGCGTAGGAATTTGAAATGAAGCTTGTTTTCTTATAAAACCTCCGCTAGATAGGCGAGTGTTAAGACTCAAACAAGGGCAAGCACGAAGAGCTCGAGATCCTTAGGATCGAGGCTCAAGACAGTTGTCCCTTTTGTAAATAGCTTTTGTAAATAAGTTTTGAAAACCGAACATCGAACAGCATAGGATTGGCTCACTTGGAGCAGTAGACCTTGTAAGTCTCTAGAGTTCGACCACATCTGGTCTCTGGGAGGCCGCCACTCTTGGCACCACACCCATGTCATCTGCATTCCATGCATGGTACTTGCATGAACATGATCCCATTTTAGGACCAGATTCCATAGTATAACCCTTTGGCGTGATATCTCCTCCTACCGGAATTTGTAAATTGAGATTTTACTAAAAATGGGACGATCCCATATTCTTCGTGGGTAGATCTAGGGAGACATTAAAAGGGGTGTTTGTCATCTTTGCCCTTATCCAAATCGATTTGCACAAGGCCAAAGAGGGGCATTTGTAAACACCCCGAAATCCCACGAACTTCTCAAAATTCATCTGGTTTTATACAAGCAGCCCCAAAAGGCCATTTTTGAGTCTAGAAACCCAGGAGCCTTCCAGACAACCCTGTATATATGTTTTAAACTTTATTTTTCAAAAACATATGATATGGCTTTTGAAAACTTTTTAAAACATGTTTTGAAACCCCAAAGCGGCTTGGCCCGATCAAGACAGGACCAAGAGAGCTAAGAAGAGCCCGGAACCGGAGCACCCGTCGAGCCCGGCATAGCAACTCTTGTATCTGATTCACACCCCCAGGATCTCGAACGTCCAAGACCCTGTTCTTATCAAAATAGCATTTGAAGTCATCTCCGGAAGGCAGAAACGGAGGCGGACGACTATGTTGGCGAAGACCCAACGCAGACGGAGTGCTGATGCTGTCAGGCCCCGCACGAATCATCTGTTTCAAACCCAGCTCGAAGGAGTCAGAGTTCAGTTTGGATTGGATCTGGACCATATATATCCAGATTCCAATCCAAACCCATGTGTGGACTTGGATTTGGATTTGGATCCAGAGATCCAATCCAATATCCATATCCATGGCCCACATCACCTTCTCATAAATGGAGGTGGGGCCCACTTGAAATTCACGTGGGATATTGGGCATGAGGGAGAGTGGGGATGAAAAATATCAAGAGTGTTGTATTAAGCTTGACTTGTGTGTCAAGTTTGGGTTTAATCATGTGGGTTAGCCTAATTGAGTGGGTTTAAGCTTGTAATTAGCTAAAACCTAACCTAGGGCTGCACCAACATGGGGTGATCAAGGTCTATGGGCCATGCTAAGGGAGCTCCCTCACCTAAACCTAACCCAAAATGACTAAATCCTAGCCTAAACCCCTAATCCACCCCTAATCCCAACCTAATCACCTAACCCACTTCCCTAATCCCGGCCTAATCCCAACCTAATCACCTAACCCACTTCCCTAATCCTTCCCTAAACCTAGATTAATTTCTCTAATCCTAGCCTAAACCTAGCCTAATCACCTAACCTAGCTCACTAAACCTCACCCTAAAACCCAACCACCTAACCTAGCCCTAAACCCCTAAACCACCCTTAGCCCACAATCTACCCAAACCCCTAGTTTTAAAATATCTGGCCCAACCCTTTCCAGCCCACCTTATCTACATACCACCCTACCTAAACCACCTAACCACTACCCTCAGCCCAGCCCTAACCGACCTACCCATCCCCTATTTAAACCCCTCCCCTTTGGGGGCGGGTTTTCAAAAAAGAAGGCCCTCACCTCAGCCCAGCCGGCTCCACTCTCCACTCTCCACCTGCCCGCCTGCTCCACTCTCCACCTGCTCCACTAGTTCAACCTGCCCCGCCACCTTCCCTCTTCCATCCACCACCATTCCCCAGCCGGACGCCACCACCTTCACCCAACCGAACCAGCCAAGAGCCCACCTGCCCGCCTACTCCTCATTGCCTTCCACCGCCTCTCCCCCTTCGTTAAGTACCCTAACTCTATCAAAACCCTTCTCTTCCACCTCTCCACTCCTAGCCACCCACCCTATCATCATCTTAGCCCTTTTGCCACCACCCTTTGCACTTAGCCGAACCTAGCAAAACCCAAACTGCCGGCCACTACCTAGCCATCATATCCCATTCAGCCTTCCCCTAGGCATCCCATTCGGCCTTCCCACAAACTCTCCTTTAGGTCCAGTTTTCCCCTAAACACTTGACTCCCCTAGTGACCCTAAAAACCCACTTATTCAGCCCCTTTAAACCCCCTACCTCGAGGTGACATCTACTTGCCACCGGCCACCTTCGAGGCGCCTATCCCGCGTCCCACTTGCAGCCGGCCAGCACCTTTGGTCACCTATCTTCGCGGAGCTCCCGTTTGCAGCCCAAGGCGAAGGTCAAGCTCACGCTCAAGCAAGGCCTCTACGGACCAGCTACTCGTAAGTGCCTAAACTCGGTCCTTAGTTGTATACTTGCTTGAGATTCAATTTGATACGGGGTTGTAATAACGGAGCATAGTCTCCCCCCGCTTGTAATAACGTGGCTTGGCACACCCACACACGTGCACTCTCTTAGTTGTGCACGATTTTGAACACACACGGGCCTAATCAGCCCCTAATACATAAGTGTACATATATACTTTCATTTTCAAAGGGTTTTTGTTTAAGTTGGGTGCGTTGTCTTTCAATTCAAGCACTCACACACATTGAGCTTTCGCTCTTATTTGAAAGACCCAAGTAAGGGCCGACCTATACTATTCGGGTTTTATTTCATGTCGTGTGAGTAAGTCTTTCAATTCAAGCACTCTCACACACATTGAGCTTTTGCTCTTATTTGAAAGACCCAAGTAAGGGCCGACCTATACTATTTGGGTTTCATTTCATGTCATGTGAGTAAGTCTTTCAATTCAAGCACTTTCACACACATTGAGCCTTCGCTCTTATTCCCAAGACCTTAGTCAAAGCCATACTGCAATTTATATTTGGGTTTAATTTCATGTCGTGTGTGTAAGTCTTTCAATTCAAGCACACACCCACATTGAGCCTTCGCTGTTATTTGCAAGACCCAAGTAAGGGCTCATATACATAATCTATATACATATCTCCCTTCGGTTATTTCCCTTCGGTTATTTCCCTTCTGTTATTTCCCTTCAGTATTGTCTTTACATTTCGGGTTTTCCCTTTGGAGTAGCGTGAGTTTGCATTTCATCTACGCCATACCATGAGGTAGGACGCATATTGCATCAAAGCAAGCCCCGCTCGAATTCGCTCATGTAGTGGAGTGTTCATAACACACAAACTAGGTGGCCCGAAAAGGGATAAAAGAAAAGACTTAGGCACGTGCAAATCCACATGATCTAAAATATGCAATCGCATCTTAAAGACCCGAAATAGACACCTCGAACCGCTTCGTAGACTTTCTCTCCAAAAAACTCGATTTTTGCAAAGCGTACAGACTGACCCTTGTGCATCGGTGCAAGAAGGTCTGCGACGACAAGAGCTTACTTGCTCACAGTCGCCACGTTTAGAAGTCAGTGTTAAAAATATCTTCGCTAGCTTAAGTAAGCTAGCTGGCACGCCCTGTTTGCATACATAGGCCTTAGACACACGAGAAGATCCACTCCAAGCCCCGAAAGAGGCAAAGAGGCGGGGATTTTCGCGCGTCTGCAGTTTTGCAATATGCCTTCGCCAGGCATTTCGACAAGAGTGGGATATGCGTCCTCTAAGGGGAATTCAGCCACGTAATCAGATAGGGCTTGCCCCTTAATGGAGATCTGGTGATGGTATTTCAGATCATACTCCATTAGAAGGAACTGCCATTTGCCCAATCTACTCGTGAGAATGGGTTTTTCGAACAAGTGCTTGATTGGATCAAGCTTGGACACTATCCAGATCTCATGATCTAGGAAATAGTGTCTGAACTTCTGGTAGGCCCAGACTAGGGCCAAGCACGTCTTCTCCATGGCTTGATAATTTCGTTCATAAGCCAAGAGAGTTTTCGAAATATAGTAGATGGCATACTCCTTATGGGTGTCATCCTCGTATTGAGCCAACAGGGCTCCTAAAGCATTTACATGCACGGAGATGTATAATAAAAGTGGTTTTCCTTGCTTTGGAGGATTCAAAACGGGGGGATTAACCAAGTATGCCTTCAGTCTCTCGAAGGACTTTTGGCATTCGTCATCCCATAAGAATTTCGTACCCTTCCTCAACAGTTTGTTGAAGGGTTCACATCTAGTTGCCAGATTCGATATGAATCGGCGAACGGATTGTAATCAACCCCGGAGGCTACGGATTTGGGTGAGATTGGAGGGTGGAGCCATGTCTATGATGGCTCGACACTTAGAGGGGTCGACTTCTATTCCCCTTTGGCTCACCATAAAGCCTAGAAGCTTTCCTGATTCTACCCCGAACACACATTTTTGAGGGTTTAGCTTTACTTTGTAAAGCCTAAGCCTTTCGAAAATCTTTTGTAAACATTCGATATGGGTGCATCGGGTTTTGGATTTTGCCAAGAGATCATCTACATACACTTCGACAAGCTCATGAATTTGATCATGGAAGATCGTGTTCATGGCTCATTGGTATGTTGCGCCGGCATTTTTCAAACCAAAGGGCATGACTATATAGCAGTACGTGCCCCATGGGGTTGTGAAGGCGGTCTTACCCTGATCTCGTGGACTTAGTTTGATTTGATTATAGCCTGAATAGCCATCCATGAATGAAAACATTTCATGATTTGCAGTACTATCGACTATCAAATCTATGTTTGGTAAAGGATAATTATCCTTTGGAGTGGCTTTATTCAGGTTTCTGAAATCGATGCATATTTCAATTTTCCCATTGGTTTTTCGAACCACAACGATATTTGACAACCAATCAGAATACGCAATGGGTTTTATAAATCCGGCTTTTATCAGATCTTCTAAACCCTCTTTGACTTGCGTGTGTACATTCGGGTGTATTTTCCTAAGCTTCTGCTTTATGGGTTTTACACCTGCATCTAAGGGAAGACGATGCTCGACAATGCTGGGATCTATGCCCGGCATGTCTTCATACGTCCATGCAAACACATCTAAATAGGTTCATAGAAATGCAATGAATGCTAACTTTTCAGTTTTATGCAAGCATGCGCCTATTTTGATGGTTTTGGGATTGGAATTATCCCCTAGGTTCACCTCTATGAAATCTCCTCCTACTGATTGGGAAGGTCTTTCAAAATCGAGAATCCTATGAAATTTTGGGAGCTCAGAAGTGGGATCTTCCTCAAGGGGGTCCACTTCTGGGCTTTGATCATTCTCGTGGGCTATAGACCCGAGGGAACTTGATGCGTGGTTTCCAAAATGACCTGGTTTTGTACTTGGATTTTCAAGTGATTTCAAAATTTTTGGTCTGGCTATGCAGACGACGTTTCTTTCGAAATCATTTTCTTTTGCCAAAGTCCTACCAGGAGCAGCTATGTACAAAATCTTTTTGGTATTTTCCAAATTTTCGATTTTTTTGGGTTTTTGTAAAACAAGAACTTTGGGAACTATACAAAGCACTCTTTTTTCAAGTTTTTGTTTTTCCATTGTTTTTGGTTTTTCTTGTTTTTCGATTTTTTTGATTTTAAGTTTTTCAAATATTTTTGGTATTTTAGAAAAGGGATCTTCCGTCATACCTACAAAGGGAAAATGCTATGGGTTAGACTCGGAATAGGAGATCTAAATCGTAGGTCTCTTCTAAGATAGGCTCCGGGGTACCCTTGACCCAGGTGGTCACAGGGGGTGGCTCCGGCGGTATTCGGGGAGTATAGTCGATCCCATATCGGCTTGGGTTGGCCCTAGGAAGGATGGGCTCTAGGAGACCCTGGTTTTGTGCCCCTAGACTCTTGTAGGGCGTGTAGCCCATGTTCAACAACATGTTTCACGACTTTTTGTTTTTTGAAAAAGTAGGATACAAGTCGTGGTCCTGGAACATGCTATCGTCCATATTAGGCTCGTATGGCCTCTTGTCCAGGGGCTTTGGAAATAGGGAACGCTTGGATTTTCCTAGGAGGATTAAAGTCGGGAGGGGGCCTGCTTTGGGCGGCCCCTTCACACATACAACCTTCCTAGGGTTGTTCAACACGAGCCGAGGTGGCTCAACCATAATTTGCCCCAGGTTAGCCTCATGGGCCTGGGAGCTTGATAAACAAGGGGAGTTTATGATCCCCTGAAGCTGTGGGTGACTCTCACCTAGGATCACCACGACCTGGTCCCTAAAAGGGATCTTCACACACCTGTGGAAGGTGGATGGCACAGCGCACAAACTGTGTATCCAGGGCCTTCCCAACAACAGGTTATAATGGGCGTGGATGTCCAAGACATGGAACACCCCCGTGTGTTCGATCCCTCCCGTTTCCATTGAGAGTTCGATGGATCCTAAAGGTCTAGACGCATTCCCATCGTATCCAGTGATAACGATGGGGCTTGGGTTCACTGAAGTCAAGGTGACTCTGATTTTGTACGCCACATGAAGTGGAAGGATGTTGAGCCCTCCTCCACCATCGACTAGGCACCTGTCCAGAGAGTGGTTGTTTAGAACCACCTCGATATGCAGGGCCTGGTTATGGGTTTCGTAGGGTCTATCTACATCATCTTCCGAGAAAGTGATGGGCGATTTTGCTCCTAATAAAGCCACTTGGGCAGACAAGGACTCCGGACTTATGTTCGAATCAACCTTGGCCCTTTCTAGAATTTTCTCTAATACAAGTCTATGCCTAGGCGAAGTTTTTATAAGCTCTAGGATAGACACGTGAATAGGAATCTTTGATAGGTGGTTTTCGAAGTCATAAGGATTTAGGATGACTTTGTCCTTATCTGCTTTTGGCAGACCACTAGGGATACATGCTTTTGAGGGGCCAGGCACACTGACCACCTTTTGAGCACCTTGAAGGTGCGGGGGTTGGTAGATCCTCCGGATCTAGTGACTTCCCCCATGACCAGCCTAGGGTTCGCGCTAAACTTGGCTCTAAGGATGAGCTGAGGAGAACCTTGGATTTTTAAAACTGGTTTTATCGGGGTTTCTACTTTTGGTGGTCCCCGAATGACGACTTGGGCGGGCCTCTTGTATAGTACAAGGATGGGCGCACAAGTAGGTCGACCAGGTTCTGGCTTTCGCGCTAGTTCCTTGGAAATGGTGAGGGTACATACCTCCTTTCCTTTCCCACTGCCACTGGCGTGTTTGGGAAAGGGTTCCTTGAAGATAGCTTGAGGTGGCTCAGGTTCCGCAGTGACCTAGAGCCGGCCTTCTGCTATCAAGTTCTCAATTTTATTTAAGAGAGAGAAGCAGCATTTGGTATCATGGCCTTTGAGCCGATGATACTTACAAAATCAGTTTAAATACCCCCCTTTGGACGTGACTCCTTCGGGGATTTCAGGGTGTTCTATCATGCCCTGGGCAAGTAAGAGGTCTAGGACCTCCGACACAGGTTCCCCAGTGGAGTATACTCCCATTTTTCAACCGGTTTTTGAAAATTGCGTTCTCTCTTATTTTCTAATTTTTCAAAATTTTTGGAAGTGCCCGCCATGCCTGGATCCACCCGGACATTGGCGATTTTATGGGGCTTTGCCCCTTTGTCCGTCGTGGGTAGCCCATATGTGATGGGCTTTTCCAAATGGGTTTTTGGAGCGGCACTTCCTTTCCATAAGTGATCGTATGTCCCTTTTCGCAAGTTGGTTTCGAAAAGGGAGGCCTTTTTGATCAACTTATGGAAAGTTGAAATCTCATGGAGCGAGAGAAGGGTTTTTAACTCGCTTTTGAAATTATCCAGGATGAGCATTACTGCGCATCCTTCGGATATGGGCTCTCACACTTGGCCCAAAAGTGACCTCCATCTTATAATGAAGGCATGTACGTCTTCGTTCATGCCTTGCTTTGTATCCCTTAAGGTATTCAGAGTCGGCGTGACTTCTACGTTGTGTGCAAATCTTTGCATGAAGCAGTTCGCTAACTCTTCAAAAGTAGCGAACTGGCTTAAGTTGTAGGAAGCCAGCCATTTGGCAGTTGTGCCCTTAAGGGATAGAGGGAACCAATACACCCATTTCATCGAGTCCTTTTTCTTCTTATGGGCTCGACATGAGAAAAGTTGCAAGTGAGACCTAGGGTCTCCCATGCCATGATGGAAGTTTGGTATTTCATCGTCACAGTCTGTTTCGTAGTCCATAGGAAGGAAATCAGACAGAGCGTAGCTTCTTTTCTCTTTATTCTGCCCTTTTAGCAACTGCTGTAGGGCTTTACGGTCCTTTTGTGTGAAGGACTCGTGGTATTGGTTGCCTTCCATTATGGAGGCCTCTTTTTGCTTGCGAGGTTTTTTAGATTTCTTTTTAGGCCTTTGTTCACCGTTCGATGAACATGAATCGCCTACTTTAGCCTCTTGGCTGAGAGCATCGATTTTGGCCTCAAACTCCCTTCTCAAATCCTCGATTTCATCTAGTTTTATTTTGTTTTTGAAAATCCTCCTAGAGTGAGAACTTGATGCGCATGAGCCTTGGCTCGACACTTCACTTGGATTGGATTTTGACATGCTTTTCAAGCTTTTTCAAAATATCTTAAGTACAAGCAAAAGAAAACAAGTTAAAACGACACCTTTTTACAAAATTTTCGCAAGACTTCTACTTACAAACTCGATTTTTGAAAGGCTCAGGTCCCACCGGGCGTGCCAATCTCTGTAGACGCGTGAAAATCCCTGCCTCTTTGCCTTTTTCAGGGCTCGGAGCAGATCCTCTCGTGTGTCTAAGGCCTATGTATGCAAACAGGGCGTGCCAGCTAGCTTACTTAAGCTAGCGAAGATATTTTTAACACTGACTTCTAAACGTGGCGACTGTGAGCAAGTAAGCTCTTGTCGTCGCAGACCTTCTTGCACCGATGCGCAAGGGTCAGTCTGTACGCTTTGCAAAAATCGAGTTTTTGGAGAGAAAGTCTACGAAGCGGTTCGAGGTGTCTATTTCGGGTTTTTAAAATGCGATTGCATGTTTTAGATCACGTGGATTTGCACGTGCCTAAGTCTTTTCTTTTATCCCTTTTCGGGCCACCTAATTTGTGTGTTATGAACACTCCACTACATGGGCGAATTCGAGCGGGGCTTGCTTTGATGCAATATGCGTCCTACCTCGTGGTATGGCGTAGATGCAATGCAAACTCATGCTACTCCAAAGGGAAAACCCGAAATGTAAAGACAATACTGAAGGGAAATAATTGAAGGGAAATAGCTGAAGGGAAATAACCGAAGGGAAATAACCGAAGGGAGATATGTATATAGATTATGTATATGAGCCCTTACTCGGGTCTTGCAAATAAGAGCGAAGGCTCAATGTGGGTGCGTGCTGGAATTGAAAGACTTACACACACGACATGAAATTAAACCCAAATATAAATTGCAGTATGGCCTTGACTAAGGTCTTGGGAATAAGAGCGAAGGCTCAATGTGTGTGAGAGTGCTTGAATTGAAAGACTTACACACACGACATGAAATGAAACCCAAATAGTATAGGTCGGCCCTTACTTGGGTCTTTCAAATAAGAGCGAAAGCTCAATGTGTGTGAGAGTGCTTGAATTGAAAGACTTACTCACACGACATGAAATAAAACCCAAATATAAATTGCAGTATGGCCTTGACTAAGGTCTTGGGAATAAGAGCGAAGGCTCAATGTGTGTGAGAGTGCTTGAATTGAAAGACTTACACACACGACATGAAATGAAACCCAAATAGTATAGGTCGGCCCTTACTTGGGTCTTTCAAATAAGAGCGAAAGCTCAATGTGTGTGAGAGTGCTTGAATTGAAAGACTTACTCACACGACATGAAATGAAACCCAAATAGTATAGGTCGGCCCTTACTTGGGTCTTTCAAATAAGAGCGAAAGCTCAATGTGTGTGAGTGCTTGAATTGAAAGACAACGCACCCAACTTAAGCAAAACCCTTCGAAAATGAAAATATATATACTTATGTATTAGGGGCTGATTAGGCCCGTGTGTGTTCAAAATCATGCACGACTAAGAGAGTGCACGTGTGTGGGTGTGCCAAGCCACGTTATTACAAGCGGGGGGGAGACTATGCTCCGTTATTACAACCCCGTATCAAATTGAATCTCAAGCAAGTATACAACTAAAGACCGAGTTTAGGCACTTACGAGTAGCGTGTCCGTAGAGGCCTTGCTTGAGCGTGGGCTTGGCCTTCGCCTTGGGCTGCAAACGGGAGCTCCGCGAGGGTGGGTGACCAAGGGTGCTGGCCGGCTACAAGTGGGGCGTGGGATAGGCGCCTCGAAGGTGGCCGGCTGCAAATGGGTGTCGCCTTGATGTGGGCGATCAAAGGGCTGGGCCAAGTAAGTGTGTAGGGTCACGAATGGAGACTATAGAGTGTTAGGGAATATGAACCTAAGGGGAGTTTAAGGGAAGGCCGAATGGGAGTCTTAGGGGAGAAGAAATGGCTGGCCGGTGGTAGTTGGGGTAGTTAGGTAGTGGCCGGTGGTTTAGGTTGTGATAGGTTCGGCTAAGGGAGAATGATGGCGGCAAAGGGCTGATGTGTAGGTAAGGTGGCAGTATGGTGGGTGGCTAGGAGTGGAGAGGGAGTAGAGAAGGAGCTAGGTAGAGTGGGGGGGGGGGGTACTTACCGAATGGGGAGAAGGTGCTACCCGCCTGGGAGGAAGATGGGCAGGCTGTGAAGCTCGGCCGGGAGATGGTGGAGATGGCGGCGCAAGCGGTGGTGGGATGGAGGGATGGTGGTGGTGCAGGCGGCGCAGGTGGAGCAGCTGGGGCAGATTCGGCTGGGTGTGGAAATGGGGGAAAGAGAGGGCCCGGCTGGGATTGGTGAGGGCTGCTAGCTTTTTTTCTTTTTTAAAACCCGCCCCCAAGGGGGGGGGTTTAAATAGGGATGGGTAGGTCGGTTAGGGTTGGGCTTGGGGTAGTTAGTGGTTAGGTGGTTTAGGGAGGGTGGTATGTAGATAAGGTGGGCTGGAAAGGGTTGGGCCAGATATTTTGAAAACTAGGGGTTTGGGTAGATTGTGGGCTACGAGTGGTTTAGGGGTTTAGGGCTAGGTTAGGTGGTTGGGTTTTAGGGGGAGGTTTAGTGAGCTAGGTTAGGTGATTAGGCTAGGTTTAGGCTAGGATTAGGGGAATTAACCTAGGTTTAGGGAAGGATTAGGGAAGTGGGTTAGGTGATTAGGTTGGGATTAGGCCGGGATTAGGGAAGTGGGTTAGGTGATTAGGCTCAGATTAGGGGTGGATTAGGGGGGTAGGCTTGGATTAGGTGTTTTGGGTTAGGTTTAGGTGAAGGAGCTCCCTTTGCATGGCCCATAGACCTTAACCACCTCATGTTGGTGCAGCCCTAGGTTAGGTTTTAGCTAATTACAAGCTTAAACCCACTCAATTAGGCTAACCCACATGATTAACCCCAAACTTGACACACAAGTCAAGCTTAATTACAACCCTCTTGATATTTTTCATCCCCACTCTCTCTCATGCCCATGATCCCACGTGAATTTCAAGTGGGCCCCACCTCCATTTATGAGAAGGTGGTGTGGGCCATGGATATGGATATTGGATTGGATCTCTGGATCCAAATCCAAATCCAAATCCACATATGGGTTTGGATTGGGATCTGGATATATATGGTCCAAATCCAATCCAAACTGAACTCTGACTCCTTCGAGCTGGGTTCGAAACGGATGATTCATGGGGGGCCTGACAGTATCAGTACTCCGTTTGTGTTGGGTCTTCGCCAACATGGTCGTCCGTCTCCGTTTCTGCCTTCCGGAGATGACTTCAAATGATATTTTGATAAGAACAGGGTCTTGGACGTTCGAGATCCTAGGGTGTGAATCAGATACAAGAGTTGTTGTGCCGGGCTTGACATGTGCTCCGGTTTCGGGCTCTTCTTAGCTCTCCTGGTCCTGTCTTGATCGGGCCAAGCCGCTTTGGGGTTTCAAAACGTGTTTAAAAGGTTTTCAAAAGCTATATTATATATTTTTGAAATATAGAGTTTAAAACATATATACAGGGTTGTCTGGAAGGCTCCTGGGTTTCCAGACTCAAAAATGGCCCTTTGGGGCTGCTTTTACAAAACCAGGTTTGTTTAAGGAATTCGTGAGATTTCGGGGTGTTTATAGATGGCTTTTGAAGCTTCGGGCTTGAATCCTTCTTCTTGCTTGGGCTCTCCTTTTGCCTTTTGTACCTGTTTTTGTATTTTAAAACAGATTGTTGTTTTGGCTCAAACGAGCTTTTTTTGTGTTTTTGAGAGTTTTTGAAATTTGAAAATTTTAGGGTGTTTACAGTTTGGCATTGGGTTCTAAGGGTAGATGATGCTCTACGATTTTTGGGTCTAGACCCGGCATGTCTTCGTATGTGTAAACACCCCAAAAGCTAACGATTTTAGAAAACAAATCCCTGGTTTGCAAATCAACCTAAAAGGCCATTTTGCATTGGCGAAAACCCAGGAGCTTTCCAAAAAGCTTGTAAATACTGTTTTAAACCCCGTATTCAATAAAAATTTCTTAAAACTCAGGCCAAGTCCCATTTTGCAAAAGACGAACAGGTGAAGCAGGGAAGACGACACCTCATCGAGAAGCAGCTCAAAAACTAGCCCACGAAGGCCAAATCAAAGGCAGCCTCAGAAACGAGTGTAGAAGTCCAAAAGCAACACCCTGGCCTGATAAAATCAAGGGTCAACAGGCGAAAAGAAGGCCCAGGCCCAATGCAGAATGCAAGCCCGACACACCTAGAAGCCAAATCAAGCATCCCCATCCAAGCAACACGAATCTGAATCAGAAAAGGCCAAGATGAATAGAAATAGAGTCTAGAATGGCGAGATGGAGTCCAGACGACAAAGTTGGGGAAAACCCAACACTAGACAGAGCGCTGATGAAGCTAGTGCCTGCACAAAATGTCCGCCTCAAAAAGCTAAGAAGGACCATCCAGAGAAAATTTGGATTGGATCTGGACCATAAATATTCAGATCCATATCCAAATAGTATTTAGATTTGGGTCGATTCAAATAGTGTTTGGATTTGGATTGGATCCAAATAGTGTTTGGATTGAATCGGATCTGGACCAAAATATCCAGATCCATATCCATAAAAATGTTGAATTTGGATCCCAAAATATCCGTGATCCAAGATCCAGATCCAAATAGTGTTTGGATTGAACATGGATTCCACGATCCAAACCCAAGACCCATATCTAAGACCCACCTCATTTGCCTATAAATATGAGTGAGGGGGTCTCCAAGAGTTCACGTGAAATCCAAAGGGAGGAGCTTGGAGGAGAGAGAGGGTATTAAGGTGAGTGCTTAGTGCTTTCTTAATTTTGTTTAGTGGGTTAATTGTGGGCTAAATGAGGGATTAGTGTGGGTTGCACCACCTTGATTAAGGGCTAGATTTGCTTAAACAAGAAGGCTTTGGAGTGACTGGTTTGAAGCTTGAGCACACCCCAACCGACCCTAAAGGTAAGCCCTAATCCACCCTAAACCTATCTCTTCTTAACCCTCTAAACCACCTTAAACCTACACTAACCAACACCACCTAACTACCCCACAACACCCCTAATCTTAATTAAACCAGCCTAACACCCTAACCGACTCAAACCCCATCACCCGAACACCCCCTAGTACTACCCGAACACCCCGCGCGCCCCGCCAGCGCCCCGCTCCCGCTCTGCTCATGCGCCGCGTGCCTCCCACGAACCCACCTAGCGCTTGTCGCCCAACTAACTCCCGGCCACCCTGCTACACCTCCGGCTTAGCCGACCTTCACCCCACCAACTCCACCGACCCCAGCCACTACCATCGACTCCCTGCCACCCAACCACGCCAAAGCCTAGCCTACACCACCTCCTAGCTTTCCATCCCACCGCCTTACACTTCACACCCCACATCCACCACCTTACGCTCCCATACCCCACCTAACACCCCTGCCCTGTCCTACCACCTAGCACCCCGACTCCATACCACACCCGTGTCTACCACCTAGCACCCCAACTCCATACCACACCCGTGACCTACTACCTAGCACCTCGACTCTATACCACACCCGTGACCTACCACCTAGCACCCAGCCACCTCACCACACACCCCACCTCACAACCTACTTGCACCCCGACTCTATACCACACACCCACCACACAACCCACCTCACAACCTACCACCTAGCACCCCGACTCTATACCACATCCGTGTCTAACTTGCTTCATATTTAATTCAATTCGGATACGGGGTTGTATTAATGGAGCGTTGTCTCCCCCCGGAATGTAATATTGTTGCTTGGCACACGAGACACATATGTGCACTTGAGCTTTAGCTCTTATATCGTACACAATGCACACAAGTGCACTTAAGCCTTAGCTCTTATCTCGTACACCAAGCACCCACGTACACCATTGAGCCTTCGCTCTTACTCCAAAGACTCTAGTAAGAGTCATATACGCTGCAATTTCATTGAGGTTTTAAGGTTCAAGTCGTGTGAGTTTGTCATTTCAATTACACACTCGCACCCAAGGAACACCCGAGCACTTGCTCAAGCACTCACGCACATTTTGGCCTCGACAGCCCCTAAGATATAGCCATATCTATATATTTTCAGCTGTGTGAGTTTTCTCGGTTCAGTTGTGTATGTCTTTCAATTCCGGGTTGTTAATTTTCAGTTGTTTGAGTTGCATTTCAATATATACACAACACACACGCACACGTTGACGACCTTCGGGCTCATATATATATAGTTGTATCTTCCTTTCGGTTGGGTTTTACATTCCAAGTCGTGTGAGTTGTCTTTACATTTATACACAACATATACGCACACGTTGGCGACCTTCGGGCCCATATATATACGTATTTCCCATTTCCGCACTTTACATTTAAGTTGAGCGAAGTTTTACATTCCAAGTCATGTGAGTTGTCTTTACATTTATACACAAACACACACGCACACATTGAGCCTTTCCACTCTTATATCTATCTCCCTTCTGCAATTTCCCTTCAGCTATGACTTTTAATTTCGGGTTTTAAGGTTCAGTTGTGTGAGTTGCATTGCATATCCGCCATACTTGAGATAGTGCGCATACTTGCATCAAACAAACCTCGAACAACCCATGCAAACACGCCAAGACTTAGGCACTTGATGCATACACCTCATACCTAAGTAGATAAAAACTCAAAGACATAGATACGTGCAAACCCCACGAAAATAAAATATGAAATTAGACAAACATAATCGATCAAATACTTTCATACCTTTTCAAAAAGGCCATGCTTGTTTAAAATCGAGATTTCTAAGTGTACAAACTGACCCTTGAGCATCAGTTCAAGAAGGTTTGCGACGAAAAGAGCCCACTTGTCCACATTTGCCCCCTAAGTCAGATATTTCAAAACTTACTTCGCTAGTTTGAGTAAGCTAGCTGGCACGCCCTTTTTAAAGCAACTTAGACACGAAAGAGGTTCACTTCAGGCCTAAGAACCCGGAGTAAAAATTTTCCCGTGTCTACAGAAATTGGTACTCCCGGTGGGACATGGGTCTCAAGAAAAATCAATACAAACAAGTAGACCTCTTGAAAAATTTTCAAGAAAAGTATTTTAACTCTTTGTCTTATGCATTTCATAGTTGGGTTTTAAAAAGCATCAGAGTCATGTCGAGTTCAGACTCCAATGAAGTGTTCAGCCATGTCTCGCATACATCAAGTTCTCACTCTAGGAGATTTTCGAAAAATCAAAACAAAAAAGAGGAAATCGAGGATTTAAGAAGGGATTTTGAGACCAAGATCGCTTCCCTTAGCCAAGAGGCTGAAGCAGCTAATTCATGTTTGTCTCATGGCGAACCAATAAAGGCCAAAAAGAAGTTTGAAAAAACTCAAAAACCCAAGGAGACCTCCGCTATGGAGGGAAACCAATACCACGAGTCCTTCACTCACAAGGACCGTAAAGCCCTACAGCAGCTACTAAAAGGGCAGAATAAAGAGAAAAGAACATACGCCCTTGTAGACATGGAAAATCTTATAGACATGGAAATTTTTTAAACCAATACCAATACACACGTACACTAGAGTGAATCTTTTCGCAATCTACGTTCGCTTTTAGGGCGTGCCAGCTAGCTTACTCAAACTAGCGAAGTAGTTTTGAAATATCTGACTTTTAAAAGGCAATTGTAGGCAAGCGAGAGCTTTTCGTCGCAGACCTTCTTGCACCGACGCGCAAGGGTCAGTCTGTACGCTTAGAGACTTCGTTTGAAACAAGTTAAACTCAAAATCGATTTTTGAATAAAGAAGTGTTTGAAAAATTCTTTTGAAATCATGCACTTGGCGAGTTTTTGATTTGGGCGACCCTAAGTCTTTCAATTTTATCCACTTAGGAGTGTTTGCACGTTTTGTTCGGGTTTGTTCGATGCAGGTATGCACTCTAGCTCGAGTATGGCGAGTATGCAACTCACACAACTTGAATGTAAAACCCGAAATTTAAAGACTTAGCAGAAGGGAAAACCCAAATTGAATGCAACTCACACGACTTGAATGTAAATTGCAGAAATTTAAATATATCTATATCTTAAGAGCGGAAAGGCTCAATGTGTGCGTGGGTCTTGTGTGTAAATTGAAATGCAACACACGCAACTGAACCGTAAAACGCAGTAGAAGGGAGATATAGATATATATAAGAGTGGAAAGGCTCAATTGTGGCATGTGTGTGTATGTATGAATTAAAAGACAACACACACGACTGAATTTAAAACCTAGAATTGAAATGCGTACACAGCTGAACCGGGAAAACTCACGCAGCAGAAAATATATAGATATGGCTATATCTTAGTGGCTTCTGAGGCCAAAATGTGCGTGAGGTGTTTGAGCAATCGCTCGGGTGTTTCTTGGGTGCGAGTGTGTAATTGAAAGACAAACTCACACGACTTAATGTAACAACCCAGCTGAATTGAAATACATATGTATATGATAAGAGCGAAAAGGTGGCTCGAGTGAACTTAGTTTAGGGTAGAGCTGATCCGGCCAGCCTTTGGCCTTGTGTTTGGTATAGGATAGACTTGGTATTAGGCATGACTCGAGCCAAGGTGGCTCGAGTGATAGGATTTGGTTTAGGTCTTATGAAACTTGAGCCAAGGTGGCTCGAGTAGGAGTGACTTTAGGGTGTGGTTGGGGCTGAGTCCTAGGTTAGGTGTTGGCTATCCTAGGCTAGTCACGGTTTAGGTTTAGGACTGGTTCTTGGTGGCAGGCGGCCAGCAAAAGGGGCAGCTTGTTTGGCTGACTTAGGTAAGTATGTGGCCTGCCACAATGGCAGGCCTGTTAGGTTGATGAAGGACACGGCCTGCACTAGTAGGCCATGGGTTTGTGGTAGGTAAATGGCTTGCCACTAGGGCAGGCCTTTGGTGCTTTTTGAAGAGGACACGGCCTGCACTTGCAGGTCGTGGTTTTCTTGGATAGGTATGGCCTGCCATTAGGGCAGGCCTTGATGTTTTTGGGTGGGACACGACCTGCTCTAGCAGGCCGTTGTCTTGGGCTTGGCTGGCCTTCCTTTAGGGCAGGCCTTAGGTGGTTCTAAGTGGGACACGAAAGGTAGTTAGGTGGGCTCGGCCAGCTCTTGGTCGAGCCAAGGTTTTGCTTGGGTAGAAATGGGTGGCTCGGCCAGCAAGTGGCCGAGCTAGGTTAGTTTTTTGCTTGGGTTCTAGGTAGGGCTTAGCTAGGTGGTGGTTTTGGGTGGAAGACTTGGTGAAAACCGGCCAACACTTGGTTGGTTTGGTGGTTTTTTTTAGGGGACGTTTGGGTGGTTTAGAGAGGTTAGGGAAGAGGGAGTCTAGGTTAGGTTTAGGGGCTTACCTATTTGCAGCACCGCTCCAGCCACCACTCAAGCCGCCAAGCTCCACCACGATCTCCACTCCCAGCCAGCTTGAAGAAGACGCTTGTTTGGTGTAGCCCTTGCCTCCATGGGCCAATCCCATCTCAAACAAAAAAAGTTTTTGGCCTATCAAGCTCTTTCTCTCTCATCCCCCCCTTTATCTCACGTGAGGAGCTTCCCTGGAGAGTTCACTCGTGAATGAATTTCCAGCCCACTCACCTCTATTTATAGAGGTTTTAATTGGATCTTGGATCTTGGGTCTGGCTATCCGGATCCAATCCAAACCCTATTTGGATTTGGATCGCGGATCGCAGATATTTTGAGATCCAAATCCAGTCCAAATATTTATTTGGGTTTGGATCTAGAATCTCGGATCTTGGATTTTTGAGATCCAGATCCAATCCAAACACAATTTGGATCTGGATCTGGATGTTTTGGGTCTAGATCTAGTCCAAACTTTTCTTCTGCTCCTTGGTTTTCTAGTCCTTTCTGGTGCTTTTCACCGTCGGTTTCGAGCGGGCTTCGATTCATTGGAGGCCCAACTCTTTTTCGGCGTTCGTTTCGGTCCAAGTCTTTTTTCCAATTGGTGTTCTGCTTTTCAGGACTTTTTCGGCGTTCATTTCGGTCCGCCGTTTTGGTTTCTAGCCGGTTCTTGTTGATGTTGAACTCAAATTGCTGCACAGATTCCGTTCTTCATTCTGACGGGATGTGTCTCGGACTTCTGTCGACTTCCTTAGGTACTGGGCTTCTTTCTGCATTTTGGAGCTGCTTTGCGCTTTTCTTTTGACCCAAATTATGTTTTTACCCTTTTGTCGGGCTTTTCTCCAAACGGGCTCTTTTTTCTTCCATTTTTGAACAGGGGGTGGCTTTTGAGACTTCGGGCTCGATTTGCTCTTCTTGTCAGGGCTCTCCTTTTGCCTTTTGTACCTGTTTTCATATTTTAAAACAGGTTGTCATTTTGGCTCAAACGAGCTTTTTGTGTTTTTGAGAGTTTTTGATTTTTGGAAAATTCGGGGTGTTTACAGCCCTGTCTGATTTCCTTCCTTTGGATTACGAAACAGACAGTGACGACGAAATACCGAATTTCCATCAGTATGATGCACGAGAGATCCTAGGTCTCACTTGCAACTTTCTCTCGTCGAGCCCACAAGAAAAAGAAGGACTCAATGAAGTGGATTTATTGGTTTCCCCTTTCCCTCAAAGGCATGGCTTCAAAATGGCTGGCTTCCTATGATCTAAGTTAGTTCGCAACCTTTGAAGAGTTGGCGAATTGCTTTATGCAAAGATTTTCGCATAACGTAGAAGTCATGCCCACTTTAAATACTTTGAGGGATACTAAACAAGGATCGAATGAGGATGTACATGCATTCATCGTTCGATGGAGGTCCCTCCTTGGGCAAGTACGAGAACCCATATCAGAAGGGTGTGCAGTAATGCTCATCCTGGATAATTTTAAAAACGAGTTAAAAACCCTTCTCTCCCTACACGAAATCTCGACTTTCCACAAGTTGATTAAAAAGGCATCCCTTTTTGAAACAAATTTAAAGAAAGGCGTCTACGATCACTTGTGGAAAGGGAGTGTTATTTCAAAAACTCGCTTGGAAAAACCTGGAACTTACGGGTTACCCACGATGGATAAAGGGGCAAAGCCCCACAAAGTTGCAAACGTCCGAGTGGATCCAAGCCCGGCGAGCACTTCCAAAAATTTTGAAAACAAAAAAGACAAAAAAATAAAAAAACCTTTCAAAAAACGGGAGTATACTCCACTGGGGCAACCTGTGTCGGAGGTTCTAGACCTCCTACTTGCCCAAGGAATGATCGAACTCCCCGAGATTCCCGAGGGAACCACTTCCAAAGGGAGATTCTTAAATTGATTTTACAAGTATCATCGGCTCAAAGGCCATGATACAAAGTAATGTTTTTCCCTGCTCAACAAGATTGAGAACTTGATAGAGCACGGCCGACTCCAGGTCATTGAGGAACCAGAGCCTGTCTAAGCTATTTTCAAAGAACCCTTCCCCAACCACACAAGTACCAATGGGAAGGGCAAAGAGGTATGTGCTTTAACGATTTCAAAGAGTCTAGTGCATGCATATCATTCTAGGTTTTCTACTTGCGCACCATCTCTCATCCTTCATAGGAAAATCGCTCAAGTAGTAGTCCGGGGAGTGCCTAAAGGCCCGCCCCCGGTTAAACCTGTTTTACAAATCCAAGGTGCTTCAAAGCACACAAGTAGAGCCACCATAGGTGCGAGCCTTAGGTTGATCGTGGGGGAGGTGACTAGGTCCGAAAGTATCTATCAACTCTCACATCTACAAAGTGCTAAAAAAGTGGTCAGTGTTCCTGGCCCTTCAAAAGCATGTATTCCTAGAGTCTCGCCAAAAACGGACAAAGGTGTAAACACCCAAATTTTTTTCAAATATTTTCAAAAACTCCTAAATTTTGAAAGCCAATTTAAAGCCTTTATGAACCTTTCAATTCAAAACCCCAAATTTTAAAGTTTAAGCCTTTTGGAGAATATTTCAAAATAAAGGTTTTAAATTCAAACAACTCATGAGTTTTTGAAGCAGATAAACAGGTGAGACCCAATCCTGGATCCACATCGATTCCCAAAAATCAAAGAAGATAAAGTGGGAGCATATCAGAATCAAGATCAAATTCTAAAGCTTATCCGAAACTAGGAGAAGATCGAGCTTATCCAGGACCCAGTTCAAGCTCATCCAATTCAAGAACATTTCAAGTTGAACTCGAGACCATGGTGAAGCCATATGGAATCAAAATCAAAGTGGAGCCGGATCATTCAAGAATCAAATATCAAATGAGGCATTGAATTGGAAGAGCCTAATTAGGCATACCCGGCCACTACTTGGTATCAAGTTCAATACATGCTGGGACAAAACATTAGACAAGCTTGAATCGGCTACACCCAAAGACTAAGTCGGCTACACCTAGGCCCAGCCCACATGGGCTGGTTCAAGTCAACAAGAGGGACCACATATAGCTGGGCCAAATTGGATCAAGAACCAACAAGGAGCTAGTCCAATCCGCCCCATGGAAGGGGCTAGAAACCAGCCCCCTTGGCCTATAAAAGGGGCCAAGGGGGAGCAAGTTAAGGAGGCTTGGGTTATCTTCATCTCTCATCAAAATTTTGGGAATTGGGGCTGGAAAAGAGGGCCTGCACAAGGAAAAATCATGGGCTGCAAGTGAAGAGAAAGAGAGGGGAAAAAGAGGGTAGACATAGGAGGGAGAGTGCGGAAGATAGAAGGAAGAAGAAGAAGGGCTGGCCGGATTCCACTCTTGGAATTTCGGCCGATCGGAGACAAAAGTTGTAAGTATTTCTTCCTTTGCTTTTAAAATCTTCTTCTATATTAATTCAATTGAATTGGGGTTGTATTAATGGAGCAAAGTCTCCCCCCACGTTGTAATAGTGTGTAGATTTGATGGCCTCATTTACATTTGCAGAATTTTCACTATTGCACATACGCACTCCACGTGTTTGCTTATATGCTTCTTCTCCCAATATAATCTATAATCACTCTATATTCTCTACCCCCTCTATGCTTATGCTTATAAATATGATTTTCCTTCATTTCAATTCAGCAATTTAATTTGGGAATATAGAGCTGTTGCATTTTAAATTCGGGTGAGTTTGCATCATTAGATTCTTAAAAACCGAAATCTGAACTTTCAGCATCTATATATCTGATGATTGCAGTAATTTTAATTTCCGAACGGTTAATCCTTTTTGTCTGAAATTTTGTAAACTTACTTTGGGCACTCTATATAAAATTTACAAGATTTTAGGGCCGCTCAACCACGTAATAAAAGCATATTAAGAATGACCAAATTTCTGCACCACTGTCTGCACAATCGGATTTTCTGAAACAGAGGTTCGGTAAAAGTCCCATATCTCAGTCCACAGGAGTCCAAATTAGTTGATTTTTGATGTATTGGAAAGCTAACATCCATAGATTTCCAGAAACATCAAAAATATCAATATTGGAGTTCTGAGCAAAGAGATATAGACTCATCTTTGAGTTTCTGTATTTCTGAAACAGAACTGTTCCGAGTCAGTGAGGTGGTCTGAGTAGATTATTTGTTTTTGATTCAATACTGCTCCAAATGCAGATTTGAAAAAGGCTACTACAAGATTCGTCTGGTAAAAGTTTTATAATTTTTGGAAGTATGTAACGCCTTAGAAACTCCCCTAGAAAACAACTATGAAAACAGAATTCTCTGTTTTCAGCAACTTGTGTTCTTCCAAGTATTGAATCCGAGTGCACAAGTTCAACAAATTTTTCAAAGACACTTGTTTATGTCAAAGGGAATCATGTTTGCTGTAAAATGAAATTCCTAAGCGCTCAACACTGACCCTTGAGCATCGACTCAAGAAGGTGTGAGTGAAAAGATCCCGCTTGTATACAATCGCCTAGAAGTCTTACAAACATTTGCTAGTTTTGAACTAGTTGGCACGCTCGCGCAAGCGTAGGTGTGGAAAGTTTCATTTCAAGTTTGTCTCATAGACTTTGAAATGAGAATTTTCATATCTACAGAAATGGCACGCCCGGTGGGAGTCGGGTCTTGAGGAACTTTCTTTCAATAAGTGAACTCCAAAAACTTTGCAAAAACTTAGTGTTTTTTTCAAACTTGTACACAAATTTTGAAAACAATGGATGAAAGCAAGCTGAGGAAATCCTCATCGAAAGCTTCAAAGTGGTTTTCCAAATCCTCTAAAGCCCAAGAAGAGATGGCTGCTATAAAGGAGATCTTTAGAAAGATCGATGCTCTAAGCCATGAGGTTAAGGCGCATCGATCACATGAAAGCTCATCTCGGGCACATAGAGAGAAAAATCACGAAACGAAAACCAAATCAAATCCAAAAGTCGATGAAGGATATGAGGCTGGAGATGAAGCCAGAGTGCGGATCAAGTCATCCAACCTTTCCAAGCACCCAAGCACCCCAAGTTCCAAGCAAAAACCAAAAAAACTTGAAAAACAAAAAGTTGAAATTCTGAAAGTCGGGAATGAAGTCCACATCCCTGGTCACACACACAGAGTAGGGCATGAGATCCACACTCAACACACCTCACGAGTTTCACGAGAGAATGAGAGTCGTAAACCCCTAGGATTGGAAACGGACAGGAAACGGGAGCTCAAAGCCACGCATGAGTCACTCGAGGATGAGACTTGCTCTCACCATGCAAAGGTAGACAAGCCGAAAAGAGGTATGCCTGAAACTCATCCTCCTCTAAACTCTCCTCTTAGCATAGGGTCATCGGATGCATCAAATCACATTCATGCACCCACAAACCCACAAAACGTGCCCGAAAATGAGGATTTTCAAGGTGCGCCGAATGTCCCGCACCAAAAAATCAAAAACCAAATAAAGATCAAAATGTGGTAGACATGGTTACTAAGGCATGCATTGACATCCTAGGAACACCTAACTCTACCATGCAAACTTTCTCGAGTTTAGTCTTGTGCCATGAACCCAAGTCTATGGCAAGAAACCCAACTAACCCATCCCTAGGGGCACCTCGGGTTGTGTCTAGGGAGCATGTCAAAACCATCCCCTATTTAGAGCCTAAACCATCCCAACCTAGGGTTGTGTGGAAGCACAAGTCTTCCACCACCCATCCATCATATCCTACTGAAAATAGAACGGGTATATATCCATGATATGGACGATTCCATATTCCAAGGGCATGAACTTTACAAAATATTTTCAAAAATCAAAAAGCCTTGGAATATGATCTTAAACATGGGATATAAACCATACCAAGGACTAGGAGCCCATAGCCAAGGTTGTCTAGAACCAATCATACCTAGACCAAAAAATGAAAAAATTGAGTTTTGAACCATAGAAACCAAGCTTTACCGCCCATTAGAAAGTAAGCGAAGTGGGATTTTGGACAAGATAAGAGTAGAATTTAGAGCTTTGTGAATGAAAGATGTAGAATAGGTTACGGTTCTGCACACCCAAAAAAAAAAAAAAAAAAAAAAAATTAAATATTTAAAAAAAATAACAAAAAAATAAATACACACGTAGAATGTGTGTAACACAACAAATGTAAATAAAATGTGAATTGTAAATGTAAATAAATGTAAATAGTAGCAACAATGTATGGTGCAACAAATAACGGAACAACAACAAACAAATAAATGTGTAAATGTAAATGTAAATGCAAAAAACAAAAAAAATCAAAAAATTTCGAAAACAATGGCCATATACAAAACCAATTTCAAAATACTTTCGAGGAATGGATATAATCCCAAGTCAAAATTGTCCAAGCTGGTCATAGCTCTCTCTTACCTAGCATTTCCCTAGAGTTTAATGCTTGAGAATCATCAAAGCAAGGAGGAAAGACCATGGCTCCAAGCTTCCCTAAATTCGTAGAATCCTTGACTTGGAAATTTCATAGAAGGGGATTTTAGAGTGAGTCTAACCCATAGTGTGTGCATGTTTACATGAGCATCATGCATTGCATTTTGAAGTCATATATTTGCATGAACAATATCGGGTGTAGACATCATCTTAGAACTCAAGTTTAAGGTTTGTATTAAGCCAAAGGGCCATGAGAGTTGACCCCTAAGTATCGAGCCATCATAGGCATGTCTCCATATGAATCAAATCTGAAACCTCAAGGTTAATTCTAGGCCAACAAGATGCTACTCTCTCAAATAGGCTTTTGAAAACGGGTTAAAAATTTGCACGATAATTTCCAAAAAGCTTTCGAAAAGTTTATGGTAAATCCTCCAATTTTCAAAACCTCCAAAGTAAAGCTTTACATTCCAATTCATGCGAATGCATTGGGTGTTTTACTTGATAAATGTGAAGATGATATCCATAGGAAGTATGCCATTTTCGAAAACTCTATTGGCATGTGAAAGAAATCACCAAGCCATAGAGAAAATCGTGCTTGGTATAGGCTTCCAAAATTGAGACATTATTCCCCATGTCATGAAAGAGGAATAATGTCGATTGAATCAAGCACTTGTTTGAAAATCCTATCCTAACGGGTAGGCTATATAAATGGCAGCTCCATTAAAGGGACAAGCCCCTAGATCATATGGCTGAATTGCCTCTTGAGATACACATTCCATACTTGATTAAATGCCCAATATTTTGCAAATGAATTTCAAAACCATACTTTAACAAATTGTTTTAAACAAACTCAAGTATGGAAAATGTATTTTGATGGGACAAAGAATAAAGGGGCAGGTATAAGAATCATCTTCATATCTCTCGAGAAATACCCAGTGCCATTCAACTAGATTTTACATGTTCAAATGATGTTGCCAAGTATGAAACACTCATACAAGGCCTAAAAATTTAGAAAATCTAGGGTCTCATGCATTAAAATCTTTGGATATTCTATGCCTTTATAAACCAAGTTTTAAAAATTTGGCAAGATGAAAACTCATCAAGAATTGGCCATTGGAGTGATCGGCTTTTTAAAAATATGCACCATTGGCACTCACGATTTGGAATGCTTGCCAAAATGACCAAAATTGTATTAAAAAGCCTTGGTTTCAAGACATTGAAATTTTTTAGAAAGGGAGGATTTCCCAAATTTACTTCTTCGAAAGATCAAAGTTTTGATTGAAAAAATTTTAACCCTACATATGACTTTGAAAAGAAAAATTTTCAGCGTCTTGTTGATATAAAAACCTTGGTAAGGTTAGAATCAATACATAAATTCCATGATGGAAAACGTGGAGTTCATGTCAATACCATATGATGGCCATGAAATACTTAGGGTTGGTTATTGTTAGTCCACCCTTAAGCAAAGATTCGTTATGATCATGTTAAAAATGTCGTAAATGTCAAATGCATGAGCCATCCATATCCCATCGTCCATCTTACATGCCATAAAGAAATTCCATAGCCCATTCACTTTGAGGCCGTGTGATATCACTCATCTCCACCAAACTAGGGACATTGAAAATGCATCCCCTAGACACTTTCATGGAGATTCAAGTTCATAAAAACGTGTATCTCCATCATATCATGTAGAATACATTTCATATTGTCATCATTTCATAAAGCATGTATTTCCATTGTATATGTCATGCATCACACACCCAAAGAGGCCCGAAAAGGTGGCAGCCCAAGTAGGAATGTCCCCAAAAATCGATGATACATGTTGATTGATTGATATTATGGGTAGAAATTTAGTAGACCACGAAAATGCCCAATAATTGAAAGGGTCTATGATAAATTCTTTTGGAAAAGATTTTTAAAATTGAGCTCCTTCGAAACTTCTTGAAAGAAAGATCAAGATTGATTGTATGACCCCGAATGAGGGAATTGATGCTTTACGAAAAGTAGAGTTTTCAAAATCAAATTGGTGACATTTCAAAAATCCTTGGCTCACAAAATGAAGCCTTGTTCAAAATAGCAAAATATTTTCAAATGGTAGATGCTATTAGGAAATGGGATGATCTTGGTTGAATCGAGTAAACAAAGGGATAAGTTTTCCCTCCATTTTACTTCTCTCTCCTAAAAGAAAAATTGGCAATGTTCAAAAGAAAAAGAAAAGACATAGAGAATACAAAAACTCCTCGGAAAAGAAGTCTTCCCCAAAAAGAAAAGGGAATACAAAAACTTCTTCAAAAGGAGTCTTCTCTTTGAAGGGAAAAAGAAAAGAGAATGCAAAAACTCCTCCAAGAAGAAGTCTTTCCCGAATAGACAAAGGGAATACAAAAACTTCTTCAAAAGAGGTCTTCTCTCGAAAAATGAGGAAAAGAAAAAAAGAAAGAAAAAGAAAAAGCCAAAGCTCAAAAAGAGCAATTTTCCGTCTCTTTGCCTTAAACCACGGGACGCTTCAGAAGGGACCGTGGTAACTCTTTCCCATGTCCCTATAGCTTATCCCAATGGAAAAAGGTTCAACCATGAAAATCCTAGAGTAGGAATAGAGTCTACTCATTTGGATTTCATTTTATTTGAGAATTAGACTTTGTTAGGTGGGAAATGGAACTTTGAAATGTTTTCCAAAATTTCCTAGCAAAAACCTCTACCAAGTAGTAGGTGTCAAAACCCAAATGAAGGGAAGTATGAAAAATTGGAAGTCCTTTTGATGGAAGATAAAAGGAGTTCCTTTTGAAAAGTTTTTGAAAACCCAAAATGTCAAGAGACATGGGAAAATTCTGCTTGGGGAAGCCAACCTTCAAAGGCTCTCTCCAAGCTCGAAAACCCCAAAAATTGACTCTCCCAAAAAGCTCACCTCACTTATACCATGCATGCATTCAAAAGTCATTCATGCATGATCGTGTCCCATATAGGAAAAAAGTCCCTTTTGGCTGAAAATCCCTCTCCTGAGATCCAAGAAAAGGAGTTTACGAAATGAATGATTGATTTATATTCTCAAGAAAATTTGGGAAGTAAATCCATTAAGGGTGTTTCTTCTTTGCCATTATCCAAATCAATTTGGATTAATGCCAAAGAGGGGCATCTGTAAACACCCAAATTTTTTTCAAATATTTTCAAAAACTCCTAAATTTTGAAAGCCAATTTAAAGCCTTTATGAACCTTTCAATTCAAAACCCCAAATTTTAAAGTTTAAGCCTTTTGGAGAATATTTCAAAATAAAGGTTTTAAATTCAAACAACTCATGAGTTTTTGAAGCAGATAAACAGGTGAGACCCAATCCTGGATCCACATCGATTCCCAAAAATCAAAGAAGATAAAGTGGGAGCATATCAGAATCAAGATCAAATTCTAAAGCTTATCCGAAACCAGGAGAAGATCGGGCTTATCCAGGACCTAGTTCAAGCTCATCCAATTCAAGAACATTTCAAGTTGAACTCGAGACCATGGTGAAGCCGTATGGAATCAAAATCAAAGTGGAGCCAGATCATTCAAGAATCAAATATCAAATGAGGCATTGAATTGGAAGAGCCTAATTAGGCATACCCAGCCACTACTTGGTATCAAGTTCAATACATGCTGGGACAAAACATTAGACAAGCTTGAATCGGCTACACCCAAAGACTAAGTCGGCTACACCTAGGCCCAGCCCACATGGGCTGGTTCAAGTCAACAAGAGGGACCACATATAGCTTGGCCAAATTGGATCAAGAACCAACAAGAAGCTGGTCCAATCCGCCCCATGGAAGGGGCTAGAAACCAGCCCCCTTGGCCTATAAAAGGGGCCAAGGGGGAGCAAGTTAAGGAGGCTTGGGTTATCTTCATCTCTCATCAAAATTTTGGGAATTGGGGCTGGAAAAGAGGGCCTGCACAAGGAAAAATCGTGGGCTGCAAGTGAAGAGAAAGAGAGGGGAAAAAGAGAGTAGACATAGGAGGGAGAGTGCGGAAGATAGAAGGAAGAAGAAGAAGGGCTGGCCGGATTCCACTCTTGGAATTTCGGCCGATCGGAGACAAAAGTTGTAAGTATTTCTTCCTTTGCTTTTAAAACCTTCTTCTATATTAATTCAATTGAATTGGGGTTGTATTAATGGAGCAAAGTCTCCCCCCACGTTGTAATAGTGAGTAGATTTGATGCCCTCATTTACATTTACAGAATTTTCACTATTGCACATACGCACTCCACGTGTTTGCTTATATGCTTCTTCCCCCAATATAATCTATAATCACTATATATTCTCTACCCCCTCTATGCTTATGCTTATAAATATGATTTCCCTTCATTTCAATTCAGCAATTTAATTTGGGAATGTAGAGTTGTTGCATTTTAAATTCGGGTGAGTTTGCATCATTAGATTCTTAAAAACCGAAATCTGAACTTTCAGCATCTCTATATCTGATGATTGTAGCAATTCTAATTTCCGAACGGTTAATCCTTTTTGTCTGAAATTTTGCACACTTATTATACACACCTTTGGCACTGTATATAAAATTTACAAGATTTTAGGGCCGCTCAACCACGTAATAAAAGCATATTAAGAATGACCAAATTTCTGCACCACTGTCTGTACAATCGGATTTCCTGAAACAGAGGTTGGGTAAAAGTCCCATATCTCAGTCCACAGGAGTCCAAATTAGTTGATTTTTGATGAATTGGAAATATAACATCCATAGCTTTCCAGTAACATCAAAAACATTAAAATTGGAGTTCTGAGCAGAGAGATACAGACTCATATTTGAGTTTCTATATTTCTGAAACAGAACTGTTGTGAGTCAGTGAGGTGGTCTGAGTAGATTATTTGTTTCTGATTCAATACTGCTCCAAATGCAGATTTGAAAAAGGCTACAGTCTCTCCACACTACAGGATTCGTCTGGTAAAATTTTTATAATTTTTGGAAGTCTGTAACACCTTGGAAACTCCCTTAGAAAACAGCTCTAAAAACCGAATTCTCTGTTTTCAGCAACTTGTGTTTTTCCAAGTATTGAATCCGAGTGCACAAGTTCAACAAATTTTTCAAAGACACTTGTTTATGTAAAAGGGAATCATATTTGCTATAAAATGAAATTCCTAAGTACTCAATACTGACCCTTGAGCATCGGCTCAAGAAGGTGTGAGTGAAAAGATCCCGCTTGTACACAATCGCCTAGAAGTCTTATAAACATTTGCTAGTTTTGAACTAGTTGGCATGCTCGCGCAAGCGTAGGTGTGGAAAGTTTTATTTCAAGTTTGTCTCATAGACTTTGAAATGAGAATTTTCATGTCTACAAAAGGCAAAGTTGTTTTAACCTTGTATGATTTTGAAAATCATCTTTCAAAGATTTCAATTAACATGTCCATCCTAGAGCTGATACAAACCTCACCTAGGCATAAACTTGTTTTAGAGAAAATTCTAGAAAGAGCCAAGGTTAGCTCAAGCATAACCCTGGAGTCCTTATCAACCCAAGTGGCGTCTATAGGTGCAAAAACGCCCATCGTGTTCTCGGAAGAGGATATCGAAAGACCATATGAATCCCACAACCAGGCCCTGCATATCGAGGTGGTATTGAATCACCACTCTTTGGACAGGTGCCTAGTTGATGGGGGAGGAGGTCTCAACATCCTTCCGCTCCATGTGGCGTATCAAATCAGAGTCGCTTTGACCTCCGTAAACTCAAGCCCCATCATAATCACTGGATACGATGGGAATGCATCTAGACCCTTAGGATCCATAGAATTACCCATGGAAACGGAAGGGATAGCTCACATGGGGGCGTTCCATGTCTTGGACATCCACCCCCACTACAACCTATTGCTGGGAAGGCCCTAGATACACAGCCTACAAGCTGTACCATCCACCTTCCATAGGTGTGTCAAAATCCCCTTCAAGGATCAAGTCGTGGTAATTCTAGGTGAGAGTCACCCTCAGCTTCAGGGAATACAGAATTTTCCCTGCTTGTCAGGTTCTCAAGCCCACAAGGCCAACCTAGGGCAAGTATTGGTCGAGCCACCCAAGCTCGTCCTTCAAAACCCTAAGAAAGTGTTGTGTATGAAGGGGCAGTCCAAGGCTAGCCCACTCAAAACCATCACGATCCTAGGAAAGACCAAGTATCGTCCATTCCCAAAACCCCTAGAGAAAAAGCCATATGAGCATAACATGGACGATAGCAAGTTCTAGAATCATGACGTGTACCAAAAATTTTCAAAAAACAAAAAATCGTGGAACATGCTATTGAATATGGGATATATGCCATACAAAAGTCTAGGGGCACAAAACCTGGGTCTCCTAGAGCCCATAGTGTCGAAGGCAAACCCAACCCGATATGGGATCAGCTATACTCTCAAAATACCACTAGAGCCACCACCTGTGACCACCTGGGTCAAGGGTGCCTTGGAGCCTAGTGAAGCAGAAACCTATGATTTAGACCTCTTGTTTAGAGTCTAACTTATGGCGTTTTCCTTTGTAGGTATGATGGAAGATCCCTTCTTAAACCAAAAATAAAAAAAAATGAAAAATCTCGAAATTCAAAAATAATTTGGAAAATCCCAAAAACCAAAAACACTTGAAAAAAATGAAAAAATCGAAAAAAGGGTTGTTTGTATAGTTCCCAAAATCCTTTCTTTACAAAAATCCAAAAAAATCAAAAATTTAGAAATCTCCAAAAACTAAATCATGTATATACCAGCTCCTGGTAAAAATTTGGGAAAAGCCAAGGATTTCGAAAAGAAAGTTGTCTTCATAACAAGACCAAAAGCTTCGAAACCCATTGAAATTCCAAGTCAAAAACAGGTGTTTTCAAAACTCAAACATCAAGTTCAAATTCCCTAGGATTCAATACTCTCGAGAATGATCAAAGCTCAGAGGAAGATCCAACCTTCGAGCTCCTAGAGTTTCATAAAATTCTCGATTTTGAAAAACCTTTGAATGTTGTAGGAGGGGATTTCATAGAGATCAACCTAGGGAGTGAAACAAAGCCCAAACACATTAAGATAGGCGCATGTTTGCATGAGCATGAAGCATCATCATTCATTGCATTTTTGAAAAAATACGTTGATGTGTTTGCATGGACGTATAAAGACATGCCGGGTATAGACCCAAGAGTTGTAGAGCATTGTCTTCCCCTAGATTCGGATGCAAAACCCATAAAGCAAAGGCTTAGAAAGATTCATCCAAATGTGCATACGCAAGTTAAAGAGGGTTTAGAAGATCTGCTAAAAGTCAGTTTTGTAAAACCCATTGCATATTCTGATTGGTTGTCAAATATTGTTGTAGTTCGAAAATCCAATGCGAAAATTCGAATATGCATCAATTTCAGAAACCTGAACAAAGCCACTCCAAAGGATAACTTTCCTTTACCTAACATTGATTTGATAGTCGATAGTACTGCAAATCATGAAATGTTTTCATTCATGGATGGCTATTCAGGATACAACCAAATCAAATTAGCCCCAAGAGATCAGACTAAAACTGCTTTCACAATGCCCTGGGGCACGTACTGCTATACAGTCATGCCCTTTGGTTTGAAAAATGCCAGCGCCACCTACCAAAGAGCTATGACTATGATTTTTCACGATCAGATTCATGAGCTCGTAGAGGTATATGTGGATGATCTATTGGTTAAATCAAAAACTCGATGCACTCATATCGAATGCTTACAAAATTTTTTCGAAAGGCTTAGGCTTTACAAAGTAAAGCTAAACCCTCAAAAGTGCGTGTTCGGAGTCGAATCTGGTAAGCTCTTAGGCTTTATGGTAAGCCAAAGGGGCATTGAAGTCGACCCCTCTAAGTGTAGAGCCATCATAGACATGACTCCACCCTCTAATCTCATGCAAATTCGTAGCCTCCAAGGTCGCCTCCAATCAATTCGCAGGTTCATTTCGAACCTTGCTACAAGATGCGAACCCTTCAACAAACTTTTGAGAAAAGGGGTGAAATTCGTATGGGACAATGATTGCCAAAAAGCTTTCGAAAGACTAAAAGCGTATTTGGTTAATCCTCCTGTTTTAAACCCTCCAAAGCAAGGAAAACCTCTTTTACTCTATATTTCTGTGCATGCGAATGCTTTGGGTGCATTACTAGCTCAATATGAGGATGATACCCATAAAGAGTATGCCATCTATTACATTTTGAAAACTCTCTTGGCTTATGAACGAAATTATTAAGTCATGGAGAAGACCTACTTGGCCTTGGTAAGGGCCTGCCAGAAATTTTGACACTATTTCCTAGATCATGAGATCTGGATAGTGTCTAGGCTTGATCCCATCAAGCACTTATTTGAAAAACCCATCCTCACAGGTAGGCTGGGTAAATGGCAGCTCCTCTTGATGGAGTATGACATGAAATTCCACCATCAAACATCCATCAAGGGCCAAGCCCTAGCCGACTTCGCCTTGGAAGATGCGTAATCCACACTTGACAAAATGCCCGATGAAGGCATATTTCAAAACCAATTTCAAAATCATGTTTTATCAAACTGTTTAAATAAAAACCAAGTGTGGAAGATGCACTTCGATGGGGCATGAAACCAAAGAGGGGCTGGGGCAGGCATCGTCCTCATATCCCCTGAAAAGGGAGAAATACCCATAGCCATTCGCCTAGATTTCGAGTGTTCCAACTTCACAACCGAGTATGAAGCACTCATACAAGGCTTAAAAATTTAAAAAACTCTAGGGGCATCATGCATCGAAGTCTTTGGAGATTCTTTACTTGTCATAAACCAAGTGTTAAAGATTTGGCAAGTTAAAAACGAAAAACTTCTTCCATACCACGAGTTGGTCACCAAGCTGGTCGAGTCATTCAAATCGTGTACTTGTAGAAATGCGAAAATCCCCATGCCTCCCCGCCTTTTCTGGGCTTGGAGTGGATCCTCTCGTGCGTCTAAGGCCTATTTATGTAAACAGGGCGTGCCAGCTAGCTTACCTAAGCTAGCGAAGATGTATTTTAAACTGACTTCTAATCGTGGCGACTGTGAGCAAGTGAGCTCTTGTCGTCGCAGACCTTCTTGCACCGATGCGCAAGGGTCAGTCTGTACGCTTTGCAAAAATCAAGTTTTTGGGATAGAAAGCCTACGAAGTGGTTCGAGGTGTCTAATTTGGGTCCTTTAGATGCGATTGCAAATTTTAGATCACATGGATTTGCACGTGCCTAAGTCTTTCCTTTTATCCCTTTATGGGCCACCTAGTTTGTGTGTTATGAACACTCCACTACATGGGCGAATTCGAGTGGGGCTTTCTTTGATGCAATATGCGTCCTACCTCATGGTATGGCGTAGATGCAATGCAAACTCACGCTACTCCAAAGGGAAAACCCGAAATGTAAAGACAATGCCAAAGGGAAATAACCGAAGGAAAATAACCGAAGGGAGATATGTATATAGAGTATGTATATGGGCCCTTACTCGGGTCTTACAAATAAGAGCGAAGGCTCAATGTGGGTGCGTGCTTGAATTGAAAGACTTACACACATGACATGAAATTAAACAAAAATAACTTGCAGTATGGCCTTGATTAAGGTCTTGGGAATAAGAGCGAAAGCTCAATGTGTGTGAGTGCTTGAATTGAAGTACTACGCACACAACATGAAATTAAACCCAAATAGTATAACACGGCCCTTACTTGGGTCTTTCAAATAAGAGCGAAAGCTCAATGTGTGTGAGTGCTTGAATTGAAAGACTTACACACACGACATGAAATGAAACCCAAATAGTATAGGTCGGCCCTTACTTGGGTCTTTCAAATAAGAGCGAAAGCTCAATGTGTGTGAGTGCTTGAATTGAAAGACTTACACACACGACATGAAATGAAACCCAAATAGTATAGGTCGGCCCTTACTTGGGTCTTTCAAATAAGAGCGAAAGCTCAATGTGTGTGAGTGCTTGAATTGAAAGACTTACACACACGACATGAAATGAAACCCAAATAGTATAGGTCGGCCCTTACTTGGGTCTTTCAAATAAGAGCGAAGGCTCAATGTGTGTGAGTGCTTGAATTGAAAGACAACACACCCAACTTAAGCAAAACCCTAGAAAATTAAAGTATATGTATATACTTATGTATTAGGGGTTGATTAGGCCCGTGTGTGTTCAAAATCATGCACAACTAAGAGAGTGCACGTGTGTGGGTGTGCCAAGCCACGTTATTACAAGCGGGGGGAGACTATGCTCCGTTATTACAACCCCGTATTGAATTGAATCCCAAGCAAGTATACAACTAAAGACCGAGTTAGGCACTTACTAATAGCTGGTCCGAAGATGCCTTGCTTGAGCGTGGGCTTGGCCTTCGCCTTGGGCTGCACAAGGGAGCTCCGCGAGGTTGAACGGCAAGAGGTGCTGGCCGAGTGTCCTTGGCGCGCGGAAGAGGCGCCTTGAAGGTGGCCGGCTGCTAGCAAAGGGCTGTCTTTGGTGTGTTGGGTTAAAGGACCTAAGTAGGGTCACTAAGGGAATATGGCACTAAGGGAAGCTCAAAGGAAGACCTAATGGGGCTAAAAGGGCTAGGTGGTGGCGGGTAGTTAGGGGGCTATGGGTTCGGCTGAGTGAGAAGGGTGGCAGCGAGTGGAAGGGCTGATGTTAGGGTGGTAGGGGAGTGGATTAGGTGGCTGAGAGTGTAGAGGGAGTGAAGAAGTAGTAAGGTAGGATGTAGGGGACTTACCGGGTGAAGAAATGGTGGCAGGTGGACGGGAATCAATCGGATGATGGTGGCGTTCGGCTAGAAGGCAATGGTGTAGGTGGTGGCGGGATGTGGAGCAGGTGGTGGTGGGATGTGGAGCAGGTGGAGCAGGTGGGATTCGGCTGAACATGGGGAAGTGGAGGACCCGGCTGGGAATGGGTGGGCTGCTTGATTATGAAACCCGCCCCCAAGGGGGGGGGGTTTATATAGGGCTGGGTTAGGTCGGTTAGGGCTCGGTTTGGGGTAGTGGTTAGGTGGTTTAGGTAGGGTGGTATGATGATAAGGTGGGCTAGAAAGGGTACGGCCAGATATTTTAAATACAAGTGGTTTGGGTAGGTTGTGGGCTAGGGGTGGTTTAGAGGTTTAGGGTTTAGTTAGGTGGGTTGGTTCTTGGGTGAGGTTTAGTGAGCTAGGTTAGGTGATTAGGCTAGGATTAGGCTAGGTTTAGGGTAATTAACCTAGGTTTAGGGAAGGATTAGGGAAGTGCGTTAGGTGATTAGGTTGGGATTAGGCCGAGATTAGGGATGTGGGTTAGGTGATTAGGCTCAAATTAGGGGCGGATTAGGGTGGAAGGCTAGGATTAGCTGTTTTTGGTTAGGTTTAGGTGAAGGAGCTCCCTTTGCATGGCCCATAGACCTTAACCACATCATGTTGGTGCAGCCCTAGGTTAGGTTTTGGCTAATTACAAGCTTAAACCCACTTAATTAGGCTAACCCACATGATTAACCCCAAACTTGACACACAAGTCAAGCTTAATTACAACACACACTTGATCTTATCCACCCCCACTCTCTCTCATGCCCTTAATCCCACGTGAAATTCAAGTGGGCCCCACCTCCATTTATGAGGAGGTGATGTGGGCCATGGATATGGATATTGGATTGGATCTCTGGATCCAAATCCAAATCCAAGTCCATACATGGGTTTGGATTGGGATCTGGATATATATGGTCCAGATCCGATCCAAACTGAACTCTGACTCCTTCGAGCTGTGTTCGAAACGAACGGTTTGTGCGGGGCCTGACAGCATCAGTACTCCATCTTCGTTGGGTCTTCGCCAACATGATCGTCCGCCTCTGTTTTCGCCTTCCAGAGATGACTTCAAATGATGTTTTGATGATGATAGGGTCTTGGACGTTCGAGATCTTTGGGGTGTGAATTTGATACAAGAGTTGCTGTGCTGAGCTCGACATGTGCTCCGGTTCCGGGCTCTTCTTAGCTTTCCTGGTCCTGTCTGGATTAGGCCAAGCTGCTTCGGGGTTTCAAAACATGTTTTAAAAAGGTTTTAAAAGCCATATTGTATGTTTTTGAAATGCAGAGTTCAAAACATATGTACAGGGTTGCCTAGAAGGCTCCTGGGTTTCCATACTCATAATATCCCTTTGGGGCTACTTTTACAAAACCAGATGGATTTTGAGAAATTCGTGGGATTTCGGGGTGTTTACAGTACTCTCACACACGTAGGAAGAGAGGATAATGGCATAGCCGATGCCCTCTCATCCTTGGGCTCAGCCCTAAGGGTCGATCCCACTTTGGGAACCAAACCCTTGGAAATATGGCACTTGCCCACTCCATCCACACACGATCTTGAAATTTGCCAAAACAATCCAGATTCTGTTGAAAGACCTTGGTTTTTCGACATAAAATGTTTCTTAGAAAATGGGGGATTTACCGAACATGCCACATCCAAAGATAAGGCTTTCATTCGAAAAATTTCCACCCGATATACGATTTTGGGAGAGGTCCTTTACAAAAAGAGCTTTACTGGCATCTTACTAAGGTGTGTCGACCTGGAGGAGGCTAGGATAATAATGCATGAATTCCACGATGGAGAATGTGGAGGGCATGTAAATGCCAATATGATGGCAATGAAAATACTTAGAGCAGGTTATTTTTGGTCCACCTTAAAGCAGGATTGCCATGACCATGTTAGGAAGTGTCACCCATGTCAAGTGCATGGACACGCCATCCATACCCCATCATTCTCATTGCATTCCGTGGTCAGCCCCTGGCCATTCACCATGTAGGCGTTACATCATAGGACCAATATTTCCTCATGCATCAAATGGCATAGGTTCATATTAGCAGCCACCGAATACTTTTCCAAGTGGGTTGAAGCTACCTCCCTGACCAATGTTCAGGGGCAACATGTAATGGCGTTCATTAGGAAAAACATTCTGGCTTGCTTTGGGGTTCCAAAGGACTTAGTGTTCGATAATGGTACACCCTTCAAAAATGAGAGGATGGTTAAGTTATGTAACACGTATGGCATAACTCACCACTTCTCATCGCTCTACTACCCTCAAGGCAACGGCCAAGCCGAAGCCACAAATAAGACTCTATAAACACCCCAAAATCCCATGACTTTCTAAAAATATACCTGGTTTTATAAAAGTAGCCCCAAAGGGCCATTTTGAGTCTGGAAACCCAAGAGCCTTCCAGAAACCCTGTACATATTCAAAAACACATACGTACTATTTTGAAATTCTGTACATATTGCTTTTAAAACTGCGAATAGTGTTTTGAAGCCCTTTTATCAAATAGGAGTTTTTGAAACCCGGGCTAAGCCCCATTTTCCTAAAACCCAAAGGCGAACAGGTGGAGCCTAGGAAGACGACACCTAATCCAGAAACAGCCCAGCAAGCCGGTCACGAAGGCCAACACCAAAAGCAGCTTTAAAAGTCTGTTTTGAAGCCCAAAAGAATAACCTGGTCTAATAAAAGCCAGGTTCGAAAGGCGAAAGGAAGGCCCAAGCACGAAGTAGATGGCAAGCTAGGACCACCAGAAAGCCAGATCGACCATTCTCGCTCAAGCATCCTGAATCTGAACTAGGAAGACAAAAAATGAGCAGAAATGGAGTCTGAAAAGGCGAAAAGGAGTTCGAACGACACAGATTGGGGAAACCCAACACCAAACGGGTCACTGATGAAACCAAGGCCCGCACAGATCGTTCACCTCGAGAAGCCAAGAAGGATTATCCAGAGAAATTTTGATTTGGATCTGGACCATAAATATCCAAATTCAAATCCATATAGTGAATAGTGTTTGGATTTGGGCCAATCCAAATAGTGTTTGGGTCGATCCAAATAGTGTTTGGATTTGGATTGGATCCAAATAGTGTTTGGATTGGATCAGATCTAGACCAAAATATCCAGATCCATATCCATAAAAATGTATGGTTTGGATCAGATACGGATCTCAAAATATCCAAGATCCACGATCCAAATAGTGTTTGGATTTGGGTCTGGATCCAAATCCCAAACCCAAACCCAAATCCAAGACCCACCTCAAATGCCTATAAATAGAGGAGAGGGGGTCCATTGTAAAGGGTTCACGTGAAATCCAAGGGAGAAGAGAGAAGGTCCAAGGTGAGTGGTTAGTGCTTTCTTTGCTTAGGGTTTTATTAATTGTGGTTAGTGTAAGGGCTGTCCCACCCTAATTGAAGGGCTGATTTGCTTGGACAAGAGGCTTAAGGTGGCTAATCGGACATCAAGCACACCTTAAACCATTGTTAAGAGGTAAGCCCTTAATCCCCCCTAAACCACTCTTCATAATCCCTCTAAACCACCTAACCGACCTCACCTAATCCTAATTAAAACCCAACCTAACCCCAACCAACTCACACTAACCCTAACCGACTCCCACCTAAACCCCCGACCATCCTACACTCACCCGCACCCCATGCGCACCTGCGCGTGCCCTACATGCGCCCGACAAGCATGCCGCCCCTTGCGTGCGTCCTGCACGCTCCCCCTCTGCCTTAGCGCCTGCGACAGGTGCCTAGCACCCGTCGCCCTAATCGGCCCGCCTACGGGCCGACCTTCCCGACCTTTCCAGCCACCATCACCTGCCACCACCCTTCCACCCAGTTCCCCTAGTCACCCAACACTTCCTCTCCATCTGGCCAGCCACTACCCACCACCACCACTACCTAGCCTAATCGACCTACCCCCTGTCCTAACCAAACCATCCTAGCTAGACACCCCTTCTCCTACCCTTCCATCTACCTAGTGCCGTGAGCACTTGCCTAGCTAACCCCGGCAGACCTACCCCAGCCGTGACCTTAAACCCCACCACCACACCCCAGTCGAACCTTGCCGTGACCTTACCCCAACTACCTAACACCCCAACTCCATACCCCATCCCACGCCAAACACTCCCAACCGAACCTCTCCTAGTTCCGCATCGCCCCACCTACCTACCGCCGTGACCTTAGCTCCCATCACCTATCACACGCCCTACCACACGCTTTACCACATCCCTAACTGTTACCCTAGCTCCCTTAACCTCAGTCGTGACCCATCACATACCCCTCTCTTATCCCATGCACCTCACCAATACCCCACCTAAACACCAAGACCTACCACTACCGTGCCTTACCCTTACCCAACCTAACCCGCCACCCTCTATTGTCGTGAACCTCATCCCTCAAGCCTACCCTCAAGCTTGAAGGCTCCATTTAGCTACCTTTCGCTTCAAGCTTCAAGGAAGACTCATCCGTGGGTGTGAAGCCAAGCAAACTCGTGAAGATTGGAGTGGACAAACATCCGAATCACGTAAGTGCTTTAATTCGGTATTTCATATCTCCTTTCTATGCTTTGATTCAATTTGAATATGGGGTTGTATTTCATATCTCGTACACAAGCACCCACGTGCACCATTGAGCCTTCGCTCTTACTCCTAAGACTCTAGTAAGAGCTGCGTAAGTTGCCTTTAAATTTATACACTCACACACACGTGCATTGAGCTCTCGCTCTTATTCTATATATGTATTTTAGTTCAGCAGGGTTGTTACATTAAGTCGTGTGAGTTTGTCTTTCATTTACACACTCACACACAAAGAACACCCGAGTGCTTGCTCGTGCACCTCACGCACCATTTTGCCTTGGCAACAACTAAGATATAGTCCTGTTTCTATACTTTCCACTGCGTTTTCCTGGTTCAGCTGCGTGTGTTTGTCTTTCCATTTACACACCAACACAACACGCGCACGTTGGCAACCTTCGGGCCCATATATATATAGTTGTATTTCCCTTTCGCTATGTCTTTAAATTTCGGGTTTTAAGGTTCAGCTGTGTGAGTTGCATTTCAATTTATACACGGCATACACTTACACAATTGAGCCTTTCCGCTCTTAAGATATAGCTATATTTCCCTTTTTGCAATTTCCCTTACGCAATTTCCCTTAAGCATTGTCTTTCAATTCCGGGTTTTCTCGTTCAGTTGTGTGAGTTTGCATTGCATATTCGCCATACCATGAGTTAAGATGCATACTACATCAAAGCAAACTCCATACACCCATGCAAAATGTGCCACATTTAAGCACTTGACGCACATATCTCACACCCAAGTTGACTAAAATCAAAGACATAGGCACGTGCAAATCCCATGTGAAATAAAATCTGCAACAATATAAACAAAACCGAATCAAAACACGTTTTCAAAGAGGTTACATTTGTTCAAAATCGACTTTGCTAAGCGTACAGACTGACCCTTGCACATCGGTACAAGAAGGTCTACGACCAAAAGAGCCCACTTGCTCACAATCGCCCCAAACGAGTCATATCTTGCGAAAACTTACTTCGTTAGCTTGAGTAAGCTAGCTGACACGCCCCTTTTAGCGACTTAGACATACGAAAAGGTTCGCTCTAGGCCCTAAGAAGTCCGGAGTCGGAAATTTTCCATGTGTCTACAGGATTGGCACGCTTGGTGGGACCTGGGCCTTGTGCAAAGTCAAGTCATACAAGGAAACCTCACGAAATTTTTTCAAAGAAAGTGTTTTAACTTTTGTTTGTTGCATTTCATACTTAGGATTTTGAAAGCATTGAAGCATGTCAAATTCAGAACCTAATGAAGTGTCGAGCCATGGCTCATGCACATCAAGTTCTCATTCTAGGAAATTTTCGAAAAATCAAATTAAAGTAGAAGAAATTGAGGACTTGAGAAGGGATTTTGACGCCAAAATCGTTGCTCTTAGCCAAGAGGCTGAAGCAGCTGACTCATGTTCGTCAAATGGTGAACCAAAGGCCAAGAAAAAGTTTGAAAAAACTCACAAACATAAAGAGACCTCCGCAATGGAAGGCAACCAATACCACGAGTCTTTCACACACAAGCATCATAAAGCCCTACAACAACTGCTAAGAGGGCAAAACAAAGAGAAAAGGAGTTACGCCCTGTTTGATTTCTTACCTGTAGACTATGAAACAGATAGTGACGATGAAATACCAAACTTCGATCGGTATGATGGTACGGGAGACCCCAGGTCTCACTTGCAACTTTTCTCTCGTCGAGCCCACAAGAAAAAAAGGACTCGATGAAATGGGTGTAATGGCTCCCTTTGTCCCTCAAAGGCACAGCTGCCAAATGACTAGCTTCCTACGACCTTAGCCAATTCGATACTTTTGAAGAGTTAGCGAATTGCTTTATGTAGAGATTCTCACATAACATAGAAGTCACGCCAACTTTAAACACGTTGAGAGATGCAAAACAAGGCATGAACGAAGACGTATATACATTTATCGTTCGTTGGAGGTCTCTCCTTGGACAAGTGCGAGAGCCAATATCCGAAGGATGCGCAGTCATGCTCATCCTGGATAACTTTAAAAACGAGTCGAAAACCCTTCTCTCCCTTCACGAAATCTTAACTTTCCACAAGTTGATAAAAAAGCATCTCTTTTCGAAACAAATTTGAAGAAAGGGATTTATGATCATTTGTGGAAAGAGAGCGTGGTTTCGAAAACTCGCTTGGAGAAGCCCAACACTTATGGGCTACCCACCATGGATAAAGGGGCAAAACCCCACAAAGTCGCCAATGTTCGGGTGGATCCAAGCCCGACGAGCACTTCTAGGAATCTCAAGAAAATGAAAAATAAAAGGGAGAAAAATTTCTAAAAACCCTTTGAAAGATGGGAGTATACTCCGCTGGGCAACCTGTGTCGGAGGTCCTAGACCTCCTACTTGCCCAAGGAATGATCGAACTCCCTGAAATTCCCGAGGGAATCACTTCCAAAGGGGGATTTTTAAACCGATTCTACAAGGATCATCGGCTAAAAGGCCATGATACAAAGCGGTGTTTCTCCCTGCTTAATAAAATTGAGAACTTGATAGCAGAAGGCCGACTCCAGGTCACTGAGGAACCAGAGCTGCCCAAACTATCTTCAAAGAACCCTTCCCCAAGCACGCAAGTACTAGTGGGAAGGGCAAAGAGGTATGTGCTCTCACGATTTCGAAGAATCTAGCGCATACATATAAGTCTGATTTGTCTACTTGTGCACCTACTCTTATACTTCATAAGAAACCCGCCCAAGTAGTCATCCGGGGACCATCGAGAGTTCCATCCCCGGTTAAGCCAATGTTGAAAATTCAAGGTGCTCCAAAACTTTCAATTAGAGCCATGTTAGGTGCGAACCCTAGGTTGATCGTGGGGGAGGTGACAAGATCCGGGAGGATCTATCAACCCCCACATCTGCAAAGTGCTAAAAAAGTAGTTAGTGTGCCTGGCCCCTCGTAAACACCCCGAAATCCCACGAACTTCTCAAAACAACCTGGTTTTGTAAAAGCAGCCCCAAAGGGCTATTTTGAGTCTGGAAACCCAGGAGCCTTCCAGACAACCCTGTACAGATGTTTTAAACTTTTATATGTTTTAAATATGTATAATATGTTTTAAAAACTGTTAAAATATGTTTTAAAACCCCACAAAGCAAGTTTGGCCTGATCAAGACAGGACCAGAAGAGCTAAAGAGAGCTCGGAATCGGAGCACATGTCGAGCCCGGCACAGCAACTCTCGTGATTGAATCTACCCCCAGGATCTCGAATGTCCAAGACCCTGTTATAATCAGACATCACTTGAAATCATCTCCGGAAGGTGAAAACAGAAGCGGACGATCATGTTGGCGAAGACCCAATGCAGACGGAGTACTGATGCTGTTAGACCCCGCACAAACCGTTCGTTTCGAACACAGCCTGAAGGAGTCAGAATTCAGTTTGGAGTGGATTTGGACCATATATATCCAGATCCCAATCCAAACCCATGTGTGGATTCGGATTTGGATTTGGATCTAGAGATCCAATCCAATATCCACATCCATGGCCCACATCACCTTCTCATAAATGGAGGTGGGGCCCACTTGAAATTCACGTGGGATTATGAGCATGAGAGATAGTGGGGGAGGATAAGATTTGAGGGTTGATTGTAATTAAGCTTGACTTGTGTGTCAAGTTTGGGGTTAATCATGTGGGTTAGCCTAATTAGCATGGGTTTAAGCTTGTATTAGCCAAAACCTAACCTAGGGCTGCACCAACATAATGCAACAAGGTCTATGGGTTATGCAAAGGGAGCTTCCTAACCCAATCCTAATAAAAAAACCCTAATCCTAGCCTTTTACCCTAATCCCGGCCTAAACCTAGCCTAATCACCTAACCCACTTCCCTAATCCCGACCTAATCCCAACCTAATCACCTAACCCACTTCCCTAATCCTCCCCTAAACCTAGCTTAATTCCCTTAAACCTAACTTAATCCTAGCCTAATCACCTAACCCACCTCACTAAACCTCACCCCAAAACCAACCCACCTAGTTAAGCCCTAAACCCCTAAATCACCCCACCTAAACCTAGCACACCATATACCTAAAACCCCTTGTATTAAAATATCTGGCCCCTCCTCAAAACCAGCCCACCTTATCACCACACCACCACCCCCTAAACTACCTTACCACCCTCCAAATACCAGCCCCAACCGCCATCTCCAAACCTATATAAACCCCCCCCTAGTGGGCGGGTTTTCCATGAAGCTTCACCACCTTGGGCCAGCCAACCTTGGTCTCTCCCATCTCCTCCCAGCCGAGCCTTCCACCTTGCTGCCCTCCTTCCACCTGCACCACCACTACTTCAGCCGAGCCTTCCACCTCGCGCCACCTTCATCCCCCGACCGAACTCCACTCTACGCTGCAACCTTCACCACCCGGCTGCTCTTCTTCCATCCATCGCCCCTCTTCACCAGCCGTCTAGTACCCTACACTTAGCTCCACCTCTTCTTCACTCCCCCTCCACTCTCAACCACCCACACCACCACAACCTTTCGCCAACACCACCTACCCGTCATCCCTACCCATTCGGCCAGACCTCAACCTTTACATCACCCGCCTTGAACCATTTCCCCTAGTGACATCCGGCCACCCTACTTGGCTCCCTAAGACCTGCCCATACCACTTTCCACCAGCCCTTAGCTCCACCTTACACAACACCCTAGCTAGCTCCCTTCCCATCCTTGCCATTACCTAGCCACCCTAGCAGTCGGCCACCACAAAAATTCCCCTAGTCGGCCACCCCAGCCGACTGCACCAAACCCATTCGGCAGTCACCCCATTTCCCTTAGGCATTCCCTTTAGGCCCCTCCTTAGCACCATCTTCCTTAGTAACAGCCCATCCCTTAGTGACCCTCCTTAGTCACCTTATTCCAAAACACCAAGGCAGCACACTCCTAGCAATCGGCCAGCTTCAAGGCGCCCTTCCCGCACACCCAGTCACCCGGCCAACATCTCCCCTTGCCGTTCCATTCCGAGGAGCTCCCTCTTGCAGCCCAAGGTGAAGCCAAGCTTATGCTCAAGCAAGTCATCTTTGGACCAGCTATAAGTAAGTGCCTAACTCGGTCCTTAGTTGTAGACTTGCTTAAATTAAATTAAATTTGATACGGGGTTGTAATAACGGAGCATAGTCTCCCCCCGCTTGTAATAACGTGGCTTGGCACACCCACACACACGTGCACTTGAGCCTACCTCGCTCTTAGTTGTGTACGATTTTGAACACACACGGGCCTAATCCGCCCTTTATATATGAGTTTATGTATATACTTTAAGTAGCGTAGGGTTTTCCTTGAGTTGCGTGTGTTGTCTTTCAATTCTCGCACTCACACACATTGAGCCTTCGCTCTTATTTACAAGACCCAAGTAAGGGCCGTGTGATACTATCCTTGGGTTTAATTTCATGTTGTGTGCGTAGTACTTCAATTCAAGCACTCACACACATTGAGCTTTCGCTCTTACTCCCAAGACCTTAGTTAAGGCCATACTGCAATTTATATTTGGGTTTAATTTCATGTTGTGTGCGTAGTACTTCAATTCAAGCACTCACACACATTGAGCTTTCGCTCTTATTCCCAAGACCTTAGTTAAGGCCATATTGCAGTTTATATTTGGGTTTCATTTGAAGTCGTGTGTGTTGTCTTTACATTTTCACACGCACCCACATTGAGCCTTCGCTCTTATTTGTAAGACCCAAGTAAGGGCTCATATATACTATATATGTATTTCCCTTTTGGCTATGTCTTTTCAATTTGGGTTTTAAGGTTCAGCAGTGTGCGTAGTCTTTCAATATATACACGGCACACACTTGCACAATTGAGCCTTTCCGCTCTTAAGATATAGCCATATTTCCCTTTTGCAATTTCCCTTCGGCATTTACATTACAAGTCATTTCCCTTTGGCATTTACATTACAAGTCATTTCCCTTCGGTATTGTCTTTAAATTCGGGTTTTCCCTTTGGAGTAGCATGAGTTTGCATTGCATATATGCCATATCACGAGTTAGGACGCATATTGCATCAAAGCAAACCCCATACTCCCACTCAAAATCGCCTCATCTTAGTGGAGTGTTCATAACACACACCTAGGTGGCCCTAAAGAGGGATAAAAAGAAAGACTTAGGCACGTGCAAATCCACGTGATCTAAAATCTGAAACCATACCAAAAAGACCCGAATCAAACACCTCGAACCGCTTTCGTAGGTTTTCTTCACTCAAAACTCGATTTTAAAAGCATACAGACTGACCCTTGCGCATCGGTGCAAGAAGGTCTGTGACGACAAGAGCTTGCTTGCTCACAGTCGTCTCGTTAGAAGTCAGGTTTTAAAATATATCTTCGCTAGCTTAAGTAAGCTAGCTGGCACGCCCTGTTTGTTTAAATAGGACTTAGACACACGAAAAGGTTCGCTTCAGGCCTAAAAACCTGGAGCAGGAATTTTCTGCATCTACACCCCTCAAAAGCATGTATTCCTAGAGTTTCGCCGAAAGCAGACAAAGGAAATGTCGTGTTAAACTTATATGATTTCGAAAACCATCTTTCAAAGATTTCTATCAACATGTCCATCCTAGAGCTAATACAAACTTCGCCTAGTCATAGACTCGTGTTAGAGAAAATTCTAAAAAGAGCAAAGGTAGTAAACACCCCAAAATCCCACGATTTTTCCAAAACACCTGGTTTTGCAAAAGCTGCCCCAAAGGGCTATTTTGAGTCTGGAAACCCAGGAGCCTTCCAAGCAACCCTGTACATATGTTCAAATCATATATGTTTTAAAATATGTATTATACAGTTTTAAAACCTTTAAAAAGGTATTTTAAAACCCCGCAAAGCGACTTGGCCTGATGAAAGCAGGACCAGAGAAGTGAAAGAGAGCCCGAAACCGGAGCATATGTCGAGCCCAGCACATCAACTCTCGTATCAGACTCATCCCCAAAATCTCGGACACCCAAGCCCTTGTTATCAACAATCTTGTTATCAACAATGTTGGCGAAGACCCAACGAAAGACGGAGTACTGATGCTGTCAGGCCCCGCACAAACCGTTCATTTCGAAAATACCATGAAGGAGTCAGAAAATCATATTTGGATCGGATTTGGACCATATATATCATGATCCAAATCCAAACATGCATATGGATTTGGATTTGGATTTGGATCCATAGATCCAATCCAATATCTACATCCATGGCCCACATCACCTTCTCATAAATGGAGGTGGGGCCCACAAGAAATTCACGTGAAAAGCTTGGATAGAGAGAGAGAATGGGGGATGAAATATGAGTGAGAATTTTGGTGGGCTTGACTTTTATGTCAAGTTTTGGGTTAATCATATGGGTTTAGCCTAATGAGTGTTGATTTAAGCTTGTATGCACTTACACCTAACCTAGGGCTGCACCAACATGCTGCAACTAGGTCCATGGGTCGAAGGCCAAGGGGATGCTGCTAAACCTAGCCCTAAGTTAACCCACCTTACCTAGCCATTCCCCCCTAAACCCGACCTAATCCTAGCCACCCTCACCCAAAACCACTAAACCATACCTAGCCTGCCCCACCTAATTAGACCACCTAGACCCTAACCAAACTAAGCCTAATCCCCCTAACCTTACCCTAATCCTAGCCTAATCACCTAACCCACTTCACTAAACCTCACCCTAAGCCCAACCCCAAACCACCAAACCAGCCCACCTAAATACCTAGCACACCATACCCCCAAACCACCACCACCAAACCAGCCCACCAACTGACCTCCCTTATCCCAACCACCGACCCCATCTAGCCTATAAAACCCCTCCCATTCATACGAGTTCCCACTCTTGGCTCCTGAAAAACCTGGGCCCCATTGGTCCCCTCTCTTCCCCACTTGGACCTCGCCAGCACCTCACTCTTGGGACCCGACCAACACCACTCCACTCCACTCCACTTCAGTAGCATCACCCTCCATCTTCCCCACTTCAGTTGGTGCCACCAGCCCTTCCATTCGGCCAGGACCTCTTCCACCAGCCACCTCCACCCTTCGGCCAGGACCTTCCATCTTGGTTAGTACCCCATCTCAAACTCCCTTCTTCATCCCCTCCATTCGCCACTTTCCATCCACCATACCCCACTTCAAACGCCACCGGCCACCTCCACCATTCGGCCAGCTTCCTCAACGCCTGCCACCTCCACCATTCAACCAGCTTTCTCAACGCCTACACCTCTACCATTCGGCCACCACCTGCACCACCTACCCCTCTTCCCTTAGCTAGCAGCCTTACCTCTCCTTAAGACCTACCCCAAGCCTTAGTGACATACCCTAGTTCAACCTACCTCCACTAAACACTTCAATCTCAGCCAAGACAACAGCCCTTCCATTCGGCCAGCACACCCACCTGCTGTAGCCATCCAAGGAGCTCCCTTTGCTGCCCAAGGTGACTCACTAGGCCAAAGCCAAGCAAGTCACACCCGGATCAGCTATATGTAAGTGCCTAACTCGGCCCTTATTATGAACTTGCTTATGCTTAATTAAATTTGATATGAGGTTGTAATAATGGAGCGTTGTCTCCCCCCGCTTGTAATAATGTGGTTTGGCACACCCATAGACATGTGCACTTGAGCCTATTTCGCTCTTAGCTGCACACGATTTTGATACATACACGGGCCTAATCAGCCTTTAAGATACTTATGTATATTTAAGTTGTGTGGGTTTTATTAAGTTGTGTGTGTTGTCTTTCAATTTCCACACTCACACACATTGAGCTTTCGCTCTTATTCCCAAGACCCTAGTAAGGGTCGTATTGCAAGTTCCCTTAGGTGTTTTAATTCGAGTTGTGTGCATAGCATTTCAATTCTACACTCACACACATTGAGCTTTCGCTCTTACTCCCAAGACCTTAGTAAAGGCCTATTGCAATTTCGTTTTGGGGTGTTTAAATTCATGTCGTGTGCATAGTATTTCAATTCTACACTCACACCCATTGAGCTTTCGCTCTTACTCCCAAGACCTTAGTCAAGGCCTATTGCAATTATATTTGGGTTTCATTACAAGTCGTGTGAGTTGTCTTTCAATATACACACAACACTCACGCACACGTTGGCGACCTTCGGGCCCATATATATTATAAGTATTTCCCTTCGGCTATGTCTTTAAGATTTAGGTTTTAAGGTTCAGCAGTGTGCGTAGTCTTTACATATATACATGACACACACTTGCACAATTGAGCCTTTCCGCTCTTAAGATATAGCCATATTTCCCTTTTGCAATTTACATTAAGTCATTTCCCTTCCGCATTGTCTTTCAATTCGGGTTTTCCCTTTGGAGTTGCGTGAGTTTGCATTGCATATACGCCATACCACGAGTTAGGACGTATATTGCATCAAAGCGAACCCCACACTCCCGCTCAAAAATCGCCCAACTTAGGTCACTTGCGCACACACCTAGTTGGCCATAAAAAGATAAAAAGAAAGACATAGGCACGTGCAAATCACACGTGTAATAAAATCTGAAATCGCACATACAAAGCCCCAAACACTTAGGGTATTTTCAAAGAAGTTTAATTAAAAGACTTTGCCAAGCGTACAGACTGACTCTTGCACATCGGTGCAAGAAGGTCTGCGACGAAAAGAGCTCACTTGCTCACAGTCGCCCCAATAGAAGTCAGATTTCGAAAACTTTCTTTCGCTAGCACACCCTTTTGCTAAAATACGACTTAGACACACGAAAAGATTCGCTTCAGGCCTAAGAACCAGAAGTGAGGATTTTCCGTGTCTACAGGTTTGGCACGCCCGGTGGGACCTGGGCCTTGTGCAGAGTCAGTTCATGTAGAGAAACCTCATGAAAATTTTTCTAAAGTGTTTTTAAACTTTGCTTGTTTGCATTTTCATACTTAGGATTTATTTTAAAAAGCATATTGAAGCATGTCGAGTAGAGGATCCCAAGAGGTATCTAGCTGTGGCTCCTGCGCATCAAGTTCTCAATCTCGAAGGTTTTCGAAAAAACAAGAGATTGAAGATTTGAGAAGGGACTTCGAGGCCAAAATCGCCGCTCTTAGCCAAGAGGCTGAAGCAGGCGATTCATGTTCGTCCAATGGCGAACCAAAGGCCAAGAAGAAATTTGAGAAACCTCGCAAACACAAGGAGACTTCCGCGATGAAAGGTAACCAATACCACGAGTTAGGACTTAGATACATGAAAAGATTCGCTTCAGGCCTAAGAACCAGAGGCGGGGATTTTCTAGCATCTACATATACCACAGTCCCTTCTGAAGCGTCCCATGGTTTTAGGCAAAGAATCGGAAAATCGCTCTTTGGAGCTTTGGCTTTTTGTTTCTTTTTTAACAGAGGGTCTCCCTTTGGGATTATTTTTTTCATGAATCCCTCTTTTCTTTAAAGGAGAGCAGCTCTTTGGAGGAGTTTTTGTATTCCCATTTTATGAAGGGAAGACCTCTTTGGGAGGTGTGTTTTTATATCTCCTTTTTTCTTTTGAAACGAGAAGACCTCTTTCGGAGGAGTTTTTGTATTATTCCCTGTTTATGAAGGGAAGACCACTTTCGGAGGAGTTTTTGTATTCTCGTTTTTTTCTTTCTTTTGAACACAACCAATTTTCCTTTTCAGAGAGAAAGTAGGATGGGGGAAGGCTTATCTCTTTGGTTACTCGATTCAAACGAGATCGTCCTATTTCTTAATAGCATCTGCTATTCAAAAATATTTTGATATTTTGAACAAGGCTTAATCTTGTGAGCCAGGGTTCTTTGAAATATCACCAATTCATTTTTGGAAGACTCTACTTTTCGAAAAGTATAAATTCCTCCCTTCAGGGTTATACAATCTACTTCGATCCTTCTTTCAAGAAGTTTCAAAGGAGTTTGATTTTTCAAAATCTTTTTGAAAAAGAATTTAACATAAACCCTTTTGAATATTCGGGCATTTTTGGGGTTTTGCTAATTTCAACCCACAATATCAACAAGTTTTTCTATTTTTGTTGCCCTTTTGAAGACATGGGGACATTCCTACTCAGGTTTGCCAACCTTTTGGGCTTTCTTCGGGGTGATATGATGCATGCTATGCAACGATGAACATATGAAATGTATCTCACAAATCATGAAGGAGATGCATTCGTTTATCCATGGAAAGTGTCTAGGGGCTGTATTTAAAAATGCCCCTAGCTTGATGGGAATTTCACATGGCCATATGGTGAAGGTCCATGGATTTTCAAAAGGATTTTTGGATGGACGATGGTAGGTTCATGTCCATACACTTCCTTGGTTTTCTAACATGATCATGATACTTTTTGCTCAAGGATGGGAAACAAAACCAACCCTAAGTGATCGTCATGGCCATCATGTTTGATTTTGACATGGTCTCCAGATTTTCATCGTGAAACTCATGTGCTTTATCCTAACACAATCAAGGTTTTCATATAAACCAGAAGTTTGAGAGATCTTTCTTTTCAAAGCTATATGTAGGGTTAAATTTTTTTCAAAATTTTGATCCCTTTTGAGGAAGCAATTCTGGGAAATCCTCCCTTTCTATAGGAAGATGGTTTTATACCAGCCCTTTTGATCAAAATATGTTTTCCATACTTGGTTTTGGTCAAGCCTAGTTTTTGGAATTCATTTTGAAGATTCATGCCTTCATGGGGCATTTGATCAAGTATGGGGAATGTGTCTCAAAGAGGCACTTCAGCCACACGATGTAGGGCTTGTCCCTTAATGGAGTCTTGAGTTTTGAACTCACACTCTGTTGAAAGGGGCTGCCATTTTGCCTACCTATTGAGATAGGATTTTAAAAATGAGTGCTTTAATGAACATCATTCCCTTTTCAGGCTAGGGGAGATGATGTCTCAAAATTTGGAGGCCTACAGCAAGGCCAAGCACGATTCTTCTCTTGGCTTAGTGAATCCTTTCACATGACAATAGAGTTTTCAAAAATGTATGGCCCATCTAGTATGAACAACATCTTCATTTGATCAAGTCAAGCAGACAATGCATGAATTGTAATGCATGAGAGGTTTTTATCAAAAGAATTTTGAAAGGTTTTTGTGAAATGCTAACCCTTTTTCAAGATTCTCATTTCCTTTTGAAATTTGCCTTGAAGGTGTTGGATTTGATTCGTATGGAGACCTGCCTATGAAGGCTCGATACTTAGGGGGTCGACGTTCATTGCCCCTTTGGTTTTTCAAAACCTTGAATTCGAGTTCTAGGATGATGTCTAGACTCTATGCATATGAATGATTTCAAGGTGTAATGCATGATGCTTATGCACACACTATGGGTTAAACTTATTTCTAAAAATCCCCAATCTTTGCATAAGTCAAGGATTTTGCGAAATTTCAGGAAGCTTGGTGGTGTTTATTCCTCCTTGCTTTGGTGATTCTCGAGCTTTTCAGTTTTGAAAAAGCTCTAGGCAAAAAAGGGTGTTCAAGACCAGTTTTTGGATACTTGGGTTCTGGAAGTATATACAATTTTCGAAAAGGCTTTTTACAATTTTCGAAAATGGACTTTGTATATGGCCAAATGCTTTTGAAACAAAATTTCTTTTTGGAATTGTAGACGCGGCGAAAATCCCCGCCTCTTCGCCTTTTCAGGGGCTTGGAGCGGATCCTCTCGTGCGTCTAAGGCCTATTTATATAAACAGGGCGTGCCAGCTAGCTTACCTAAGCTAGCGAAGACATTTTTAAACTGGTTTCTAATCGTGGCGACTGTGAGCAAGTGAGCTCTTGTCGTCGCAGACCTTCTTGCACCGATGCGCAAGGGTCAGTCTGTATGCTTTGAAAAATCGAGTTTTTGGGATAGAAAGCTTCGTAAGCGGTTTGAGGTGTTTAATTCGGATCTTTTAGATGCGATTGCAGATTTTAGATCACGTGGATTTGCACGTGCCTAAGTCTTTCTTTTTATCCCTTTATGGGCCACCTAGTTTGTGTGTTATGAACACTCCACTACATGGGCGAATTTGAGCAGGGCTTGCTTTGATGCAATATGCGTCCTACCTCGTGGTATGGCGTAGATGCAATGCAAACTCATGCTACTCCAAAGGGAAAACCCGAATGTAAAGACAATGCCGAAGGGAAATAACCGAAGGGAAATAACCGAAGGGAAATGACTTGTAATGTAAATGCCGAAGGGAGATATGTATATAGAGTATGTATATGGGCCCTTACTCGGGTCTTGCAAATAAGAGCGAAGGCTCAATGTGGGTGCGTGCTTGAATTGAAAGACTTACACACACGACATGAAATTAAACCCAAATATAACTTGCAGTATGGCCTTGATTAAGGTCTTGGGAATAAGAGTGAAAGCTCAATGTGTGTGAGTGCTTGAATTGAAGTACTACGCACACAACATGAAATTAAACCCAAATAGTATAACACGGCCCTTACTTGGGTCTTTCAAATAAGAGCGAAGGCTCAATGTGTGTGAGTGCTTGAATTGAAAGACTTACACACACGACATGAAATGAAAACCCAAATAGTATAGGTCGGCCCTTACTTGGGTCTTTCAAATAAGAGTGAAGGCTCAATGTGTGTGAGTGCTTGAATTGAAAGACTTACACACACGACATGAAATGAAAACCCAAATAGTATAGGTCGGCCCTTACTTGGGTCTTTCAAATAAGAGCGAAGGCTCAATGTGTGTGAGTGCTTGAATTGAAAGACAACACAACCAACTTAAGCAAAACCCTACGAAAATTAAAGTATATGTATATATTTATGTATTTAGGGCTGATTAGGCCCGTGTGTGTTCAAAATCATGCACAACTAAGAGAGTGCACGTGTGTGGGTGTGCCAAGCCATGTTATTACAAGCGGGGGGAGACTATGCTCCATTATTACAACCCCGTATCGAATTGAATCTTAAGCAAGTATACAACTAAGGACCGAGTTAGGCACTTACTAATAGCTGGTCCGAAGAAGCCTTGCTTGAGCGTGGGCTTGGCCTTCGCCTTGGGCTGCAAGCGGGAGCTCCTCGAAATTGAACGGCAAGGGGTTGCTGGCCGGGTGCCTTGGACGCGCGGGAAGGGCGCCTTGAAGGTGGCCGGCTGCTAGCAAGGGTTGTTTTTGGTGTGTTGGGCTAAAGGGCCTAAGTAGGGTCACTAAGGGAGTATGGCACTAAGGGAAGGGAACGAGCTAGAGGAAGGTTATGGCTGGCGGATGGCTGGCCGAATGAAAAGGTGACAGTCAGGTGGAGTGGCCGACTAAGGGTGCTTGGCGGTGGCGGGCTGCTAGGGTGGCTAGGAGTGGTGTAAGGGAAGGGAACTAGCTAGGAGATGGGGTCAGGTGGTAGTGGGTGTAGTGGGTGTAGTGGGGTGATATGGGTAGGTCTTAGGGAGTCGGATAGGGTGGCCGAATGGAGCTAAGGTGTCTAGGTGGTGGCGGGTAGTTAGGGTGGTTATGGGCCTGGCCGAGTGGGAATGGTGGCAGCAAGTGGAATGGCTGGTGTTAGGGTGATATGGTAGGGGTTAGGTGGCTGAGAGTGGAGAGGGAGTGGAGAAGGCGAGATGAAGGATGGGGTACTAACCGTGATTGAAGAGAGGTGGTGGCGGAAGGAAGGGGAGCAGGTGGTGGCGGGCTGTGGGGCAAGTGGAGCAAGGCTGGAGTCGGCTGGGCTAGAGAGTGGAGGACCCGGCTGGTGGAAGGTGGGGCTTCTAGCTGGGAAAACCCGCCCCCAAAGGGGGGGTTTATATAGGGCTGGGCTAGGTCGGTTAGGGCTGGTTTTGGGGTAGTGGTTAGGTGGTTTAGGTAGGGTGGTATGGTGATAAGGTGGGCTGGAAAGGGTAGGGTCAGATATTTCAAATACAAGTGGTTTGGGTAGGTTGTGTGCTAGGGGTGGTTTAGAGGTTTAGGGTTTAGCTAGGTGGGTTGGTTCTAGGGTGAGGTTTAGTGAGGTAGGTTAGGTGATTAGGCTAGGATTAGGCTAGGTTTAGGGAAATTAACCTAGGTTTAGGGAAGGATTAGGGAAGTGGGTTAGGTGATTAGGTTGAGATTAGGTCGGGATTAGGGAAGTGGGTTAGGTGATTAGGCTCAGATTAGGACAGGATTAGGGTGGAAGGCTAGGATTAGGTATTTTTAGTTAGGATTAGGTGAAGGAGCTCCCTTTGCACGACCCATAGACCTTAATCACATCATGTTGGTGCAGCCCTAGGTTAGGTTTTGGCTAATTACAAGCTTAAACCCACTTAACTAGGCTAACCCACATGATTAACCCCAAACTTGACACACAAGTCAAGCTTAATTACAACACACACTTGATCTTATCCACCCCCACTCTCTCTCATGCCCATAATCCCACGTGAAATTCAAGTGGGCCCCACCTCCATTTATGAGAAGGTGATATGGGCCATGGATATGGATATTGGATTGGATTTTTGAATCTAAATCCAAATCTAAGTCCATACATGGGTTTGGATTGGGATCTGGATATATATGGTTCAGATCCGATCCAAACTGAATTTTGACTCCTTCGAGCTGTGTTCGAAACGAACGGTTTGTGCGGGGCTTGACAGCATCAGTGCTCCGTTTGCGTTGGGTCTTTGCCAACATGATCGTCTGTCTCTGTTTTCGCCTTCTAGAGATGACTTCAAACAATGTTTCGATGATAATAGGATCTTGGACGTTCGAGATCCTAGGGTTGTGGATTTGATACGAGAGTTGTTGTGCCGGTCTTGACATGTGCTCCGGTTCTGGGCTCTCCTTTGCTTTTCTGGTCCTGTCTGGATTAGGCCAAGCTGCTTCGGGGATTCAAAAACGTGTTTTAAAAGGTTTTCAAAAAGCCATATCATGTATTTTTGAAATATAAAGTTTAAAACATATATACAGGGTTGTCTGGAAGGCTCCTGGGTTTCCAAACTCAAAATGGCCCTTTGGGGCTGCTTTTACAATACCAGATGGATTTGAGAAATTCGTGGGATTTCGGGGTGTTTACAGGAATTTTCTTTTTTCTAAATGTTTTTGAGATTTTGAGGGTTTTCAATTTTTTTGGTTTTTGGTAATATCCAATTTTTTTGGTTTTTTCAAAAGTAGGGATCTTCCATTGAACCTACAAAGAAAACTTCATGAATTAGACTCTAATCAAATAGGTCTAAGACATGGGTTTCGGTTTTAGAGGTTCTACAGGGCACCCTTGACCCAGATGGTCTTAGGTGGCGGCTCTGGGGGTATGGGTGGGCTGTAGCCCAGTCCATATCGTTCCCTATTGGGTCTAGGTAAGACAAGTTCTAGCCTACCTTGGTTTCAGGTTCCCAGGCCCGGGTAGGGTTTATATCCCATATTTAGAATCATGTTCCAAGACTTTTTGCTTTTCGAAAAGTTTTGGTATAAATCATGGTTTTGGAACATGGAATCGTCCATGTCAGGGATATATACCCTTTTGGGTATCGGGAGTTTGGATTCAGGGGTGATGGAAGACTTGGGCTTCCATACAAACCTGGTTTGGGAGACATGTCTCTTAAAGAAAACCATGCTTGGTTCTTTAAGAGGCTTTGGATATTTCGGGATGATGGAAGACTTGGGCTTCCACACATCCCAAGTTTGGGAGATGAGTCTTTCGAGGGAAACCAGACTTGGTCCTTCGAGAGACTTTGGATTTTTCAGGATGGTGGAGAACTCGGGTTTCTACACAACCTGGGTTTGGGAAACATACCTTTCAAGGGAAGCCAAGCTTGGTCCCTTGAAGGATTCTGAATATTTCGGGGTTTTGGAAAACTTATGGTTCCAGATAACCCTATTTTGGAAAATTTTGTCCTGAAGGGAGGCCGTACATGGTCCCTTTAGAGGCTTTGGACTTTTCAGGTTTATGGAAGACTTATAGTTCCATACAACCTGATTTTGGGAGAGATTTGCTTCAAGGGAAGCCCAAATGGCTCCCTCGAAGTTTTCGACCTGCTCCCTAGGTGTAACTCATGGTGCCCTAGGGATGGATTTTTTTGTTCCGAAGCCATAGCCTTGGTTCTAGGGCACAAGACTAGGCTTGAAGAAGTGGGTTTTTCTATGGTAGGGTTATGAGCTCCTAAGATGTCGATGCATGCATTAGGGGTCTCCATGTCTACCATTTTTTGAACTTCTTTTTGTTTTTGAAATTCTTTTGGATGGTGCGCGACATTCGACGCACCTTGAAAATCCTCAAATTTTGGCACCATTTGTGGGTTTGTGTGTGCATAGGGGTTATCCAATGCATCTGATGACCCTATATGAAGAAGAGAGTTTTGAGAAGGATGGGTTTCAGGCATACCTCTTTGTGGCTTGTCTACCTTTTCAGGGTGAGAGCAGGCCGATTTCCTAGGTAACTCTATTTTGAGCCCCCGGGGTTTTACGAGGCGTTTCCTTTCGAAACCTTCCTGTTTTTCACTCTCGTTTCTTTGTAGGGTGTGGGTCTCATGTCCCACAGTGTGTGTGTGCCTAGACTTAGGATTTTCACTTGAATTTTTCGAAATTTCAAAGTTTGATTTTTCAATTTTTTTGTCTTTTTGAAAGTTTTCAAGATTTTTTTGATTTTTTGAAACAGAACAGTCTTTTTTCGAATTTCCCTTGGATTTTGAAAAGCTTGAAGATGTAGGAGTGGATGACTCGTCCCTTTTCTAATATTTGTCTTTGATCTCCAATCCTTCTTTGAGTTTGAGATCGGTTTTCAATTCACGATCCTTATATGCCCTAGAAGAGCTGCTATGTGTTCGATGGGCTTTAAGCTCCTTGCTTAAAGCATCCATCTTTTGAAATATTTTTGAAATGTCATCGAGCTCTTTTTGGGCTTTATCTGTTTTGAAAGCCTCTTTCAGTTTACTCAACGAGGATTTTTGTAGCTTTTTATCCATTTTTATGCAATTCTCCTAAGCATGCACGATTTTTGGAAAAACACTCTTTTTTTCAAAAATTTTGAGTGTAACTTGTTTGTTTGAAGTCTACTTAAGTCCCGGGTCCCACCGGGCATGCCAATTCTGTAGACACCAAAAATTCCCACTTCTGGTTTTTAGGCCTGAAGTGAACCTTTTCTCAATCTACTTCGCTTTATGGGCGTGCCAGCTAGTTTACTTTAACTAGCAAAGTATGTTTTGAAATAATCTGACTTTTTAAAGGCAATTGTAGGCAAGCAGGATCTTTACATCGCAGACCTTCTTGCACCGATGCGCAAGGGTCAATCTGTACGTTTAGAGACTTCGTTTTGAAACAAGTTTGACTCAAAATATATTTTGAATGAAGAAGTGTTTTAAAACCTTTTGAAAACCATGCACTTGGGCGATTTTGATTTTACAAGGGTTTGACGACCCTAAGTCTTTCAATTTTAATCTACTTAGGCACGATGTGCGTGCATCGAAATAGCCTAAGTCTTGGCGTGTTTGCACGATTGGTTCGGGATTTGCTTTGATGCAGGTATGCACTCTAGCTCGAGTATGGCGAGTATGCAATGCAACTCACACAACTCCAAGGGAAAACCTGAAATTGAAAGACAATGCTTAAGGGAAATGACTTAATGTAAATTGCAAAAGGGAAATTGCAAAAGGGAAATATGGCTATATCTTAAGAGCGGAAAGGCTCAATTGTGCAAGTTTGTGTCGTGTATATATGGAAAGACTATGCACACAGCTGAACCTTAAAACCCAAATCTTAAAGACATAGCCGAAGGGAAATACTTATAATATATATGGGTCCGAAGGTCGCCAACGTGTGTGTGGGTGTTGTGTGTATATGTAAAGACAACTCACACAACTTGTAATGTAAAACCCAAATAAAACTGCAATATGGCCCTTACTAGGGTCTTGGGATTAAGAGAGAAAGCTCAATGTGTGTGAGTGTGGAATTGAAAGACCGCGCACACAACTTGAATTAAACACCCAAATAAAATTGCAATATGGCCCTTACTAAGGTCTTGGGAATAAGAGCGAAAGCTCAATGTGTGTGAGTGTAGAATTGAAAGACAATACACACAACTTAAATAAAAACCCACGCAGGTGAATATATATATATATATATAGCTATATCTTAGGGGCTGTCAAGGCCCGTGTGTGTGCCAAAAGGTGTGCAACTAAGAGCGGAAAGGCTCAAGTGCACGTGTGTGTGGGTGTGTCAAACCACGTTATTACAACCGGGGGAGACAACTCTCCATTATTACAACCCCGTATCAAATTCAATTAAACATAAGCAAGTTCATATAATAGACCAAGTTAAGGCACTTACATGTAACCGGTCCATCTTCAACTTGCTGGAATTTGGCCTTGTGAGTCGCCTTGGGTAGCCAAGAGGAGCTCCTTAGGTAGTATGTTGGCAGCAGGTAGGGGTGCTAGCCGTGTGGTATGTTGATGCTGGACGGGTGATGGAGTGACTAAGTGCGGCAGGTTAGGGGTGTTGGCTGGGCGGGAAAGTGGGAGCTAAGGGAAGGTAGGTTAGATGCTGGGAATTGGCCGAATGGGTGAAGAAGAGGCGGCAGGTGGTGGCAGGTTGGGTTCGGCTGGGGGAGATGGGAGATGGATGATGGTGGTGGTGCAGCAGGGTGATGGAATGGCAGGTGCTGTGGGGTGGCAAGAGAAGGTGGAGGTGCTGATGTTTCAGGGTGGTGGAAGACTTGGGCTTCCACATGACTTGGGTTTGGGAGGGATGTTTTTCAAGGGAAGACAAGCTTGGTCCCTTGAAGTTTTTGACCTGCTTCCTAGATGCAACTCATGGTGCCCCTAGGGATGGATTTTTTTAGTTCAAAGCCGTAGTCTTGGGTTCAGGGTACAAGACTAGGCTTGAAGAAGTGGGTTCTTTTATGGTAGGGTTATGAATTCCTAGGATGTCGATGCATGCCTTAGGAGTCTCCATGTCTACCATTTTTTAAACTTTTTTGTTTTGAAATTCCTTTTTGCGGTGTGGGACATTTGATGCACCTTGAAAATCTTCCTTTTCAGGCACATTTTGTGGGTTTGTGTGTGCATGGATGTGATCCAATGCATCTGATGACCCTACTTCGAGAGGAGAGTTTAGAGGAGGATGGTTTTCAGGCATACCTCTTTTTGGCTTGTCTACCTTTTCATCGTGAGAGCAGGTCGTGTTCTCGGGTGACTCTATTTTCAGCTCCCGTGGCTTTTTGAAGCATTCCTTTTTAAATCCTACCTTTTTGTGACTCTCGTCATTTTGTGGGGTGTAGATTTTGGGTCCCACCTTGTGTGTGTGCCCTGAGTCAAGGATTTCATTTGTTTTCAGAATTTCAGAATTTTGTTTTTCAATTTTTTTATCTTTTTGAAAATTTTCGAGATTTTTTTCATTTTTTGAAATAGGAAAATCTTTTTTTGGTTTTTCTTTGGATTTTTGAGAGCTTGGAGGCTTGGGAGTGGATGACTTGTCCCGCTTTCGGGTTTCGTCTTTAACCTCATGCCCTTCATCGAGTTTGAGATTGGTTTTCTTTTCATGATCTCTATGTGCCCGAGATGAGCTGCTATGTGATTTATGTGCTTTAAGCTCAAGACTTAAAGCATCCATCCTTTTGAAAATTTCTTTGATAGCAGCTAAATTTTCTTGGGCTTTTACTGTTTTGAAAACTTGCTGTAGACACGGAAAATCTTCGACTTCGGGTTTCTTAGGCCTGGAGTGAATCTTTTCGCAATCTACGTTCGCTTTTAGGGTGTGCCAGCAAGCTTACTCTAACTAGCGAAGTAGTTTTGAAATATTTGACTTTTGAAAGGCGATTGTAGGCAAGCAGGATCTTTTCGTCGCAGACCTTCTTGCACCGACGCGCAAGGGTCAGTCTGTATGCTTAGAGACTTTGTTTGAACAAGTTACACAAAAAAAACGGTTTTTGAATGAAGAAGTGTTTTAAAATTCTTTTGAAATCATGCACTTGGCGAGTTTTTGATTTGGGGAACCCTAGGTCTTTCAATTTTATCCACTTAGGCGTGTTTGCGTGTTTTGTTCGGGTTTTATTTGATGCAGGTATGCACTCTAGCTCGAGTATGGTGAGTATGCAATGCAACTCACACAACTTGAATGTAAAACCAGAAATTTAAAGACTTAGCAGAAGGGAAAACCCAAATTGAATGCAACTCACACGACTTGAATGTAAATTGTAGAAATTTAAATATATCTATATCTTAAGAGCGGAAAGGCTCAATGTGTGCGTGGGTGTTGTGTATAAATTGAAATGCAACACACGCAACTGAACTATAAAATGCAGCAGAAGGGAGATATAAATATATATAAGAGCGAAAAGGCTCAATTGTGGCGTGTGTGTGTATGTATGAATTGAAAGACAACACACACGACTGAATTTAAAACCCGAAATTGAAATGCGTACACAGCTGAACCGAGAATACTCACGCAGTAGAAAATATATAGATATGGCTATATCTTAGTGGCTTCTGAGGCCAAAATGTGCGTGAGGTGTTTGAGCAATCGCTCGGGTGTTTCTTGGGTGCGAGTGTGTAATTGAAAGACAAACTCACACGACTTAATGTAACAACCCAGCTGAATTGAAATACGTATGTATATGATAAGAGCGAAAAGGATCAATTGTGCATGTGGTGCTTGTGTACGAGATAAGAGCGGAAAGGCTCAAGTGTACGTGTGTGTCTCGTGTGTCCAGCACCGTTATTACATTCCGGGGGGAGACGATGCTCCGTTATTACAACCTCGTATCACGAATTGAATGGAATGGAAAAGAGACTTGATATATATCAAACGACTTACACTTTTCCAGGTTCTTAATTTGGGATTGTACAAGGGGTGAATCCGCCTTCTTCTTATGGAGTCCGGGGCACATGGGAGCGAAGCCGGAGAGCTTGAGAGCTTGGGGAGACTTGGAGTTCCGGGAGCTGCAAGCTACAATGGGTTTGGGGCTACTTGGGGCTGGTTTGGGCAAGGTAAGACTCGAGTCACCTTGGCTCGAGTGATTGGGTTTTTGTATGGGATTTGGCCAACACTTGGCCTTGGTTTAGGTATAGTTTAGGCTTGGTATTAGGCCAGCATTTGGTCTTGGTTTAGGTACAGGATAGAGTTGGCTGGTCCTAGGTTAGGTGTTGGCTAAAGTTTTGAGATTTCAGCCAAGGTTCATGAACTTTGTTTGGTCTTGTGAGACTCGAGCCAAGGTGGCTCGAGTGGCATGGTTTTAGTATGGAATACGGCCAGCACTTTGGCCTTGGGTTTAGCTTGTGTGACTCGAGCCAAAGGTGGCTCGAGTGAACTTGGTTTAAAGGGATCTTGGGGGTGGTCCTAGCTAGGTTTTGTCTAGGTTAGGGTGGCTCTAGAGGGTGTGACTTTAGGGTGTGGTTGGGGCTGATCCTAGGCAAACCACAACTAGGTTAAGGGCTGGCTAACTAAGATGGGCCAAGGTGAGCTTAGGTAAGGGACCACAGCCAGTATGGCCGAGTGGTTTCAAGGTGAATGGCCTGCCACTATGGCAGGCCTGGTATGGTTTTAAAGAGGGTAACACACGGCCTGGCTTGGCCATGTGTTAGGTTTAGGTGGCCTGCCGGCAGGCCAAGGCTTGGTGAAAAGTTAAGGACACCCAGCCAACTTTGGCCGGGCTGTTTTGGGTGTGTGGCAAAGGGAAACCAACCAACGGTTGGGCTGGTTTTTAGGTAGTTGGCCTGCCTTTAGGGCAGGCCACTTTTGGTAGGAAATGAGACACGGCCTGCTGGTGCAGGCCATGGGTTTTTAGGGAAGGAGCTCGAGTCACCTTGGCTCGAGTTAAGGTAGTTTTGAATGGGAAGTTCGGCCAAGGCTGGCCGAACTTGGTTGGGTTCAAGGTAGAGTTCGGCCAGGTGGTGGCCGAACTTGGCTTGTGTCTTAAGGTAGCTTAGTTAGGTGGTGTTCTAGGGTAGGAACCTTGGTGAAAAACGGCCAGCACTTGGCTGGTTTGGTGGTGGTTTTGGGGGATGTTTGGGTAGGATGGGTGATCTAGAGAGGTTAGGGAAGAAAGGGGTTAGGTTTAGGTCTTAGGGACTTACCTAGTTGCAGCACCACTCCAAGCCGCCGCTCAAGCCACCAAGCTCCACCATGCAATGCTCCCAGCCAGCTTGAAGAAGACGTCTTGTTGTTGGCGCAGCCCTTGCCTCCATGGGCCAATCCCAACTCTCAAAACAAAAAACAGATTGCCAATGGCCTTTCTCTCTCTTCCCCCCCTTTATTTCACGTGAGGAGCTTCCCTGGAGCCTCACGTTTCTGATTTTTTTCAAGCCCAGCACCTCTATTTATAGAGGTTTTAAGTGGGTCTTGGATATTGGGTCTTGGGTTTGGGTCTGGCTATCCGGATCCAATCCAAACTCTATGTGGATCTGGATCGCAGATCTCGGATATTTTGAGATCCAGATCCAGTATAAATATTTATTTGGGTTTGGATCACGGATCTTGGATTTTTGAGATCCAAATCCAATCCAAGCACAATTTGGATCTGCATCTGGATATTTTTGGGTCCAGACCCAATCCAGACTTTTCTTCTGCTCCTTGGCTTTCTGGTCCTTTCTGGTGCTTTTCACCGTCGGTTTCGAGCGGGCTTCGATTCATTGGACGCCCAACTCTAGCCTGGGTCTTCCCCAAGTCTTTCTTCCAATCGGTGTTATGCTTTTCAGGACTTTTTCGGCGTTCGTTTCGGTCCGCCGTTTTGGTTTTTGGCCGGTTCCTGTTGATATCGAACTCAAATTGTCGCACGGATTCCGTTCTTCATTCTGACGGGACGTGTCTTGGACTTTTGTCAACTTCCTCAGGTACTGGGCTTCTTTCTGCATTTTGGAGCTGCTTTGTGCTTTTTCTTTGACCCAAATTACATTTTTACCCTTCTATCGGGCTTTTCTCCAAACGGGCTCTTTTTTCTTCCGTTTTTGAACAAGGGGTGGCTTTTGAGACTCCGAGCTTGATTTGCTCTTCTTGTCGGGGCTTCCCTTTTGCCTTTTGTACATGTTTTTACATTTTAAAACAGGTTGTCGTTTTGGCTCAAACAAGCTTTTTGTGTTTTTGAGAGTTTTTGATTTTTGGAAAATTCGGGGTGTTTACAGATGCCTCTCTTTGGCATTATCCAAATTGATTTGGGTAATGGTGAAGAAGATAACACCCCATTTTTGGTTTTCCTCTCAAATTTTCTTCGAGAGTACACCATTTTTTATTTCGCAAAAACCCTGTTTTCTTTTACCACAGGTGGGGATTTTTTGCAAAAGGGGACTTTTCCTAGGTTTCCCTATGTATGATCATGCATGGACGATTTTTTGGATGCATGCTTGAGAAAAACGTTTTTGTTTTTGGGGTTTTTAGCCCGAAGAGTGCCTTTTGAGGCAGGCTGCTCCGAGCAGGTTTTACCCATGTCTTCTAGACATTTTTCTGATTTTCGAGCTTTTGAGAGAGCCTTTTGAGGCTGTCTGCTCCAAGCAGGTTCTACCCTTGTCTTTTTGACATTCGTGGATTTTTTTGAAAATTTTCTTTTTGAAAACGAACTCCTTTTAGCTTGTATCGAAAAGGACTTCCGTTTTTCATACTTCCCTTCATTCGGGTTTCAATACCTGCTACTTAGTAGAGGTTTTTGGGTAGAAAAACTTGGAAAACATTTCAAAGTTCCATTTCCTACAAAATGAATCTTTTTGAAGCAAAATAAAATCCAAATAAGCCAATTTTGAGTTCTCAAACAAAATGAAATCCAAATAAGCCAATTTTATTCATACTTTAGGATTTTCGCAAATTTGAATCTTTTTCCTCGGGGATAAGCCGTAGGGATACGGGAAAGAGATGCCATGGTCCCTTCTGAAGCATCCTGTGGTTTTAGGCAAAGAGTCAGAAAATTGCTCTTTGAGCTTTGGCTTTTTATTTCTTTCTTTTTTTCACAGAGGGTCTCCCTTTGGGAGTATTTTTTCATTAATCCCTCTTTTCTTTAAAAGAGAGCAGCTCTTTGAAGGAGTTTTTGTATTCCCTGTTTATGAAGGGAAGACCTCTTTGGGAGGAGTGTTTTTATATCTCCTTTTTCTTTTGAAACGAGAAGACCTCTTTTGGAGGAGTCTTTGTATTCCCTGTTTATGAAGGGAAGACCACTTTCGGAGGAGTTTTTGTATTCTCAATTTTTTTTTCTTTCTTTTCAACACAGCTGTAGACGCAGAAAATTCTCGCTCCTGGTTCTTTAGGACTGAAGCGAACCTTTTCGTGTGCCTAAGTCCTATTTAAACAAATAGGGCGTGCCAGCTAGCTTACCTAAGCTAGCGAAGATATATTTTAAAACCTGACTCCTAACGTGGCGACTGTGAGCAAGCAAGCTCTTGTCGTCGCAGACTTTCTTGCACCGATGCGCAAGGGTCAGTCTGTATGCTTTTAAAATCGAGTTTTGGGATATAAGAACCTATGAAAGCGGTGTGAGGTGTTTGATTCGGGTCTTTTGGTATGATTTTCAGATTTTTAGATCACGTGGATTTGCACGTGCCTAAGTCTTTCTTTTTATCCCTCTTTGGGGCCACCTAGGTGTGTGTTATGAACACTCCACTAAAATGTGGCGACTTTGAGCGGGAGTATGAGGTTTGCTTTGATGCAATATGCATCCTAACTCGTGGTATGGCGTATATGCAATGCAAACTCACACAACTCCAAAGGGAAAACCAGAATTTAAAAGACAATGCCGAAGGGAAATTGTCGAAGGGAAATGACTTGTAATGGAAATTGCTGAAGGGAAATTGCCGAAGGGAAAAACGTATATAACGTATATATGGGCCCTTACTTGGGTCTTGCAAATAAGAGCGAAGGCTCAATGTGGGTGCGTGCGAGAATTGAAGTACTACACACACAACATGAAATGAAACCGAAATATAAGTTGCAATATGGCCTTAACTAAGGTCTTGGGAATAAGAGCGAAAGGTCAATGTGTGTGAGTGCTTGAATTGAAGTACTACGCACACAACATGAAATTAAACCCAAATTTAAATTGCAATATGGCCTTAACTAAGGTCTTGGGAATAAGAGCGAAAGCTCAATGTGTGTGAGTGCTTGAATTGAAGTACTACGCACACAACATGAAATTAAACCCAAGTATAAATTGCAATATGGCCTTAACTAAGGTCTTGGGAATAAGAGCGAAAGCTCAATGTGTGTGAGTGCTTGAATTGAAGTACTACGCACACAACATGAAATTAAACCCAAGGATAGTATAACATGGCCCTTACTTGGGTCTTGCAAATAAGAGCGAAGGCTCAATGTGTGTGAGTGCGAGAATTTAAAGACAACACACCCAACTCAAGCAAAACCCTACGCAACTTAAAGTATGTACATAAGCTTATATATAAAGGGCTGATTAGGCCCGTGTGTGTTCAAAATCGTGCACAACTAAGAGCGAGGTAGGCTCAAGTGCACGTGTGTGTGGGTGTGCCAAGCCACGTTATTACAAGCGGGGGGAGGCAATGCTCCGTTATTACAACCCTGTATCAAATTTAATTTAATTTAAGCAAGTCTACAACTAAGGACCGAGTTAGGCACTTACTTATAGCTGGTCCGAAGATGACTTGCTTGAGCGTAGGTTTGGCTTCGCCTTGGGCTGCAAGAGGGAGCTCCTCGGAGTGGCACGGCAAGGGGAGGTGCTGGCCGGGTGACTTGGGTGCGCAGGAGTGGCGCCTTGAAGCTGGCCGGCTACTAGGAGTGTGCTGCCGTGGTGCTTTGGGCTAAGGTGATTGAAGAGGGTCACTAAGGGATAGTGTGGTGCTAGGGAAGGTAGCGCTAAAGGGGAGCCTAAAGGGAATGCCTAAGGGAAATGGGGTGGCTGCCGAATGGGTTTGGTGTAGTCGGCTGGGGTGGCCGACTAGGGGAATTTTTGTGGTGGCCGGCTGGGGTAGTGGGGATGTTATGGATGGGAAGGGAGCTAACTAGGGTGTTGTGGAAGGTGGGGTTAGTGGATGACTAAGAGTTGAAAGGGGCAGGTCCTAGGGAGCAAGGTGGAAGGTGGCCGGGTATCACTAGGGGAGAAGGTAGAGAGCCGAGTGTTGAAAGGGTTATGTCTGGCCGACTGGGTAAGGGTGGCGGGTGGCTGTGATGGAGAGGTGGAGTGGTGGTATGGGCGGTTGAGAGTGGAGGGGGAGTGAAGAGGAGATGAAGTTGGGTTGAGATACTAACCGGCTGGTAGGGAGTTGGTGTCCAAGGAAGAAGAGCAGCCGGGTGATTGGAGTGGATGGAGTTCGGCCGGGAGGTGGTGGCGACGTGGAGTGGAGCAGGCTGGGAGGCAGTGGTGGTGCGAGGTGGAGTTGGCCGAGGGTGTGGTGGTGCAGGTGGAGCAAGGTGGAAGGCTCGCTGGGAGGTGGTTGGCCAAGGTCGGCTGGGCCAAGATGGGCTGGAAGAAGATCGAAAAACCTGCCCACTAGGGGGGGGTTTATATAGGTTTGGAAATGGCGGTTGGGGCTGGTATTTGGAGGGTGGTAAGGTGGTTTAGGTGGTGGTGGTGTGGTGATAAGGTGGGCTGGTTTTGAGGAGGGGCCAGATATTTTGATTAAAGGGGTTTTAGGGATATGGTGTGCTAGGTTTAGGTGGGGTGGTTTAGGGGTTTAGGGCTTAGCTAGGTGGGTTGGTTTTGGGGTGAGGTTTAGTGAGGTGGGTTAGGTGATTAGGCTAGGATTAGGTTAGGTTTAAGGAAATTAGGCTAGGTTTAGGGAAGGATTAGGGAAGTGGGTTAGGTGATTAGGTTGGGATTAGGCCGGGATTAGGGAAGTGGGTTAGGTGATTAGGCTAGGTTTAGGCTGGGATTAGGGTAGAAGGTTAGGATTAGGGGTTTTGGCTTAGGATTGGGTTAGGGAGCTCCCTTTGCATAACCCATAGACCTTGTTGCATCATGTTGGTGCAGCCCTAGGTTAGGTTTTGGCTAATACAAGCTTAAACCCATGCTAATTAGGCTAACCCACATGATTAACCCCAAACTTGACACACAAGTCATGCTTAATTACAATTACCCTCAAATCTTATCCTCCCCCACTCTCTCTCATGCCCATAATCCCACGTGAATTTCAAGTGGGCCCCACCTCCATTTATGAGAAGGTGATGTGGGCCATGGATGTGGATATTGGATTGGATCTCTGGATCCAAATCCAAATCCAAATCCACACATAGGTTTGGATTGGGATCTAGATATATATGGTCCAGATCCAATCAAAACTGAATTCTGACTCCTTCAGGCTGTGTTCGAAACAAACGGTTTGTGCGGGGTCTGACAGCATCAGCACTCCGTCTGCGTTGGGTCTTCGCCAACATGGTCGTCCGCTTCTGTTTTCACCTTCCGGAGATGATTTCAAATGATGTTTGCTGATAACAGGGTCTTGGACGTTCGAGATCCTGGGGGTGGATTCAACACGAGAGTTGTTGTGCCGGGCTCGACATGTGCTCCGATTCCGGGCTCTCTTTAGCTCTTCTGGTCCTGTCTTGATCAGGCCAAACTTGCTTTGTGGGGTTTCAAAACATATTTTAACAGTTTTTAAAACATATTATACATATTTAAAACATATAAAAGTTTAAAACATCTGTACAGGGTTGTCTGGAAGGCTCCTGGGTTTCCAGACTCAAAATAGCCCTTTGGGGCTGCTTTTACAAAACCAGGTTGATTTGAGAAGTTCGTGGGATTTCGGGGTGTTTACAACAGCCAATTTTCCTTTTTGGAGAGAAAGTAGAATGGGGGAAGGCTTATCCCTTTGGTTACTTGATTCAAACGAGATCGTCCTATTTCTTAATAGCATCTGCTATTTGAAACTATTTTGATATTTTGAACAAGGCTTAATCTTGTAAGCCAGGGTTCTTTGAAATATCGCCAATTTGTTTTTGGAAGACTCTACCTTTCGAAAAGTATAAATTCCTCCATTCAGGGTTATACAATCAACTTCGATCCTTCTTTCAAGAAGTTTCAAAGGAGTTCGATTTTTAAAATCTTTTTGAAAAAGGAATTTAACATAAACCCTTTTGAATATTCGTGTATTTTCAGGGTTTTGCTAATTTCTACCCACAACATCAACAAATTTTTGATTTTTGTTGCCCTTTTTGAAGACATGGGGACATTCCTACTCAGGTTTGCCCACCTCTTTGGGGTGATATGATATGAATATGATGCATGCTATGCACTCCATGTGATTCAAAATGGAAATACACGATTTTATGCAAGAGTGAACATATGAAATGTATCTCACAAGTCAAGAAGGAGATGCATTTTATGAAATTCGTTTCTTCATGGAAGGTGTCTAGGGGCTATATTTAAAATGCCCCTAGCTTGAGGGAAATTTCGCATGGCTACATGGTGAAGGGCCATGGCTTTTCAAAAGACTTTTTTTTTTTTTTTGGATGGACTATGGTTTTTCTAACATGATCATGATATTTTTTTGCTCAAGGATGGAAACATAACCAGCCCTAAGTGATCGTCATGGCCATCAGGTTTTGATTTTGACATGGTCTCCATATTTCATCGTGAGATTCACGTTCTTATCCTAACACAATCAAGGTTTTCATATAAACCTGAAGTTTTGAAAAATCTTTCTTTTGAAAGTACATGTAGGGTTAAATATTTGAAATTTTGATCCCTTTTTGAGAAAGCAATTTTGGGAAATCCTCCCTTTCTATATGAAGATGGTTTTGTACCAGCCCTTTTGATTGAAATATGTTTCCTACACTTGATTTTGGTCAAGCAGGGTTTTGGAATTCATTTTGAAGATTTATGCCTTCATGGGGCATTTGATTAAGTATGGGGAATGTGTCTCACAGAGGCACTTCAGCCACACGATACAGGGCTTGTCCCTTAATTAAGTCTTGAGTTTTGAAACTCATACTCTGTTGAAAGGGGCTGCCATTTTGCCTACCTGTTGAGATAGCATTTTAAAAATGAGTGCGTTAATGAATCATTCCCCTTTTCATGGGAGATGATGTCTCGAATTTTTAGGGCCTACAGCAAGGCCAAGCACGATTTTTCTTTTGGCTTAGTGATTCCTGTCACATGCCAAAAGAGTTTTCGAAAATGTATGGCACATTTAGTATGAACAACATCTTCATTTGATCAAGTCAAGCAAACAATGCAGGATTTGCAAAGCATGGAAGGTTTTTATCAAAAGAATTTTGAAAAGGCTTTTGTGAAATGATAACCCTTTTTTCGAGACTCTCATTTCCGTTTGAAATTTGCCTTGAAGGTGTTGGATTTGATTCGTATGGAGACCTGCTTATGAAGGCTCGATACTTAGGGGGTCGACTTTCATTGCCCCTTTGGTTTTGCAAAAAAAACCTAGAATTCGAGTTCTAAGATGATATCTAGACTCGATGCACATGTATGATTTCAAGATGTGATGCATGATCTTATGCACACACTATGGGTCAGGCTTATTTCTAAAAATCTCCAATCTTTGCATAAGTCAAGGATCTTGCGACTTTCAGGAAGTTCAGAGGTTTTTATTCCTCCTGGTTTTGGTGATTCTCGAGCTTTTCATTTTGAAAAAGCTCTAGACAAAAGGGTGTTCAAGATCAGCTTTTTGGATTTTTTTGGTTTTTGGGAGTTATATACAATTTTCGAAAAGCATTTTTACAATTTTCGAAAATGGACTTTGTCCATGGCCAAAGGCTTTAAAACAAATTTCTTTTTGGAATTTTTATTTTTCCAAATGTTTTTGAGATTTTGTTTTGGGTTTTCAATTTTTTTGGTTTTTGGCAAATATCTGATTTTTTTGGCTTTTTCAAAAGGAGGGATCTTCCCATGAACCTACAAAGAAAACATTCATGAATCAAACTCTAATCAATAGGTCTAAGACATGGGTTTTGGGTTTTAGAGGTTCTACAGGGCACCCTTGACCCAGATGGTCTTAGGTGGCGGCTCTGGGGGTATGGGTGGGCTGTAGCCCAGTCCATACTTTTGTCGATTGGACTAAGGTAGGACAGGTTCAAGCCTACCTTGGTTTTGGGTTCTCAGGCCTTGGTAGGGTTTATATCCCATATTCAGAATCATGTTCCAAGACTTCTTGTTTTTCGAAAAGTTTTTGTATAAATCATGGTCTTGGAACAGGGAATCGTCCATGTTAGGGATATATACCCTTTTGGATGTTGGGAGTTTGGATTCTGGGGTGATGGAAGACTTGGGCTTCCATGCAACCCTGGTTTGGGAGGTTTGTTTCTCAAAGTAAACCGTGCTTGGTCCTTTGAGAATTTTTGGATATTTCAGGATGTTTTTGTCTTCAAGGGAAACCGTGCTTGGTCCCTCGATAGACTTTGGATATTTTGGGGTGATGGAAGACTTGTGCTTCCATTCAACCCCGAATTGGGAGATTTTGTCCTCAAGGAAAGCCATGCTTGGTTCCTTGAGGAACTTTGGATATTGCAAGGTGATGGAAGGCTTGAGCTTCCACACAACCTGTATTTGGGAGAATTTTTCTTCGAGGAAAGACAAGCTTGCTCCCTCGATTTTTTTCACTTGCTCCCTAGGTTCAACTCGTGGTGCCCCTAGGGATGGATTTTTTTGTTTCAAAGTCCTAATCTTGGTTCCAGGGTACAAGACTAGGCTCAAAGAAGTGGGTTTTTCTATGGCAGGGTTATGAGCTCCTAAGATGTCGATGCATGCATTAGGGGTCTCCATGTCTACCATTTTTTGAGTTTGTTTTTGTTTTTGCTTTTGAAATTCTTTTGGCTGATGCGGGATATTTGGCGCACCTTGAAAATTCTCTAACTTAGGCACATTTCGTGGGTTTGTGTGTGCAGAGGGGTTATCCAATGCATCTGATGACCCTATATGAAGAAGAGGGTTTTGAGGAGGATAGGTTTCAGGCATACCTCTTTGTGGCTTGTCTACCTTTTCAGGGTGAGAGCAGGTTGTTTTCCCGGGTAACTCTATTTTGAGCCCTCGGGGTTTCACGAGGCGTTCCTTTTCGAAACCTACCTGTTTTTCACTCTCGTCTCTGTGTGGGGTGTGGGTTTTATGTCCCATTGTGTGTGTGCCTAGACTTAGGACTTTCACTTGAATTTTTCGCAATTTCAAAGTTTGATTTTTCAATTTTTTTGTCTTTTTGCAAATTTTCAAGATTTTTTTGATTTTTTGAAGAAACATCTTTTTCAAATTTTTCTTTGGATTTTTCAAAATTTGGAAATGTGGGAGTGGAGGACTCGCCCTTTTCTTCCTTAATTCCCTCGTTGATTTTGATTTTGGTTTTCTTTTCACAATCTTTGTGCACCCGAGAAGAGTTGCTATGGGATTTATGGGTTTTAAGCTCCTTGCTTAAAACATCAATTTTTTTGAAAGTTGCCCATATATCAGCTAGCATTTCTCGTTCTTTGGCTGTTTTGAAAACTTCTTTTGATTTACTCAACGAGGATTTTGGAAGTGTGGGAGTGGAGGACTCGCCCCTTTCTGGGTTTTGGCCTTTTACCTCACATCCTTCGTCGAGTTTGAGATCGGTTTTCTTTTCACGATCTTTGTGTGCCCGAGAAAAGCTACTATGGGATTTATGTGTTTTAAGCTTCTTGCTTAAAACATCCATTCTTTCTTTGAAAATTGCTCGTATATCAGCTATTGCTTCTCGTTTTTTGGTTGTTTTCAAAACCTCTTTTGATTTACTCGACGAGGATTTTGGTTTTCGCTCCATTTTCTGCAACTTTTCTAAGTATGCATGATTTTTTTGGAAAATACCTTTTTTTCGAAAATTTTGAGTGTAACTTGTTTGTTTGAAGTCTACTTAAGTCCCGAGTCCCACTAGGCGTGCCAAATCTGTAGACACGGAAAATCTTCGACTCCGGGTTTCTTAGGCCTGGAGCGAATCTTTTCGCAATCTACGTTCGCTTTTAGGGTGTGCCAGCTAGCTTACTCAAACTAGCGAAGTAGTTTTGAAATATCTGACTTTTGAAAGGCGATTGTAGGCAAGCGGGATCTTTTCGTTGCAGACCTTCTTGCACCGACGCGCAAGGGTCAGTTTATATGCGCAAGGGTCAGTTTGGTCTTGGTTTAGGTACAGGATAGAGTTGGCTGGTCCTAGGTTAGGTGTTGGCCAAAGTTTTGAGATTTCGGCCAAGGTTCATGAACTTTGTTTGGTCTTGTGAGACTCGAGCCAAGGTGGCTCGAGTGGCATGGTTTTAGTATGGAATATGGCCTGCACTTTGGCCTTGGGTTTAGCTTGTGTGACTCAAGCCAAAGGTGGCTCGAGTGAACTTGGTTTAAAGGGATCTTGGGGGTGGTCCTAGCTAGGTTTTGTCTAGGTTAGGGTGGCCCTAGAGGGTGTGACTTTAGGGTGTGGTTGGGGCTGATCCTAGGCAAGCCACGACTAGGTTAAGGGCTGGCTAACTAAGATGGGCCAAGGTGAGCTTAGGTAAGGGACCACGGCCAGTATGGCCGAGTGGTTTCAAGGTGAATGGCCTGCCACTATGGCAGGCCTGGTATGGTTTTAAAGAGGGTAACACACGGCCTGGCTTGGCCGTGTGTTAGGTTTAGGTGGCCTGCCGAATGGCAGGCCAAGGCTTGGTGAAAAGGTAAGGACGCCCGGCCAACTTTGGCCGGGCTGTTTTGGGTGTGTGGGAAAGGGAAACCAGCCAACGGTTGGGCTGGTTTTTAGGTAGTTGGCCTGCCTTTAGGGTAGGCCACTTTGGGTAGGAAATGAGACACAGCTTGCTGTTGCAGGCCGTGGGTTTTTAGGGATGGATCTTGAGTCACCTTGGCTCGAGTTAAGGTAGTTTTGAATGGGAAGTTCGGCCAAGGCTGGCCGAACTTGGTTGGGTTCAAGGTAGAGTTCGGCTAGGTGGTGGCCGAACTTGGCTTGTGTCTTAAGGTAGCTTAGTTAGGTGGTGTTCTAGGGTAGGAACCTTGGTGAAAAACGGCCAACACTTGGCTGGTTTGGTGGTGGTTTTGGGGGACGTTTGGGTAGGATGGGTGGTCTAGAGAGGTTAGGGAAGAAAGGGATTAGGTTTAGGTCTTAGGGGCTTACCTAGTTGCAGCACCGCTCCAAGCCGCCGCTCAAGCCGCCAAGCTCCACCATGCAATGCTCCCAGCCAGCTTGAAGAAGACGTCTTGTTGTTGGTGCAGCCCTTGCCTCCATGGGCCAATCCCAACTCTCAAAACAAAAAATGGATTGGCCAATGGCCTTTCTCTCTCTTCCCCCCCTTTATTTCACGTGAGGAGCTTCCTTGGAGCCTCATGTTTCTGATTTTTTTCAAGCCTAGCACCTCTATTTATAGAGGTTTTATTGGATATAGGGTCTTGGGTTTGGGTCTGGCTATCCGGAATCAATTCAAACTCTATGTGGATCACGGATCTCGGATCTTGGATTTTTGAGATCCAGATCCAATCCAACCACAATTTGGATCTGGATCTAGATATTTTTGGGTCCAGACCCAATCCAGACTTTTCTTCTACTCCTTGGCTTTCTGGCCCTTTCTGGTGTTTTTCACCGTCGGTTTCAAGTGGGCTTCGATTCATCAGACGCCCAACTTTGGCCTAGGTCTTCCCCAAGTCTTTCTTCCAATCAGTGTTCTGCTTTTCAGGACTTTTTGGGCGTTCGTTTCGGTCCGCCGTTTTGGTTTTTGGCCGGTTCCTATTGATATCGAACTCAGATTGCCGCACGGATTCTGTTCTTCATTCTGACGGGACGTATCTCGGACTTCTGTCGACTTCCTCAGGTACTGGGCTTCTTTCTACATTTTGGAGCTACTTTGTGCTTTTTCTTTAACCCAAATTACATTTTTACCCTTCTGTCGGGCTTTTCTCCAAACGGGCTCTTTTTTCTTCCGTTTTTGAACAAGGGGTGGCTTTTGAGACTCTGGGCTTGATTTGCTCTTCTTGTCGGGGCTTTCCTTTTGCTTTTTGTACCTATTTTCACATTTTAAAACAAGTTGTCGTTTTGGCTCAAACGAGCTTTTTGTATTTTTGAGAGTTTTTGATTTTTGGAAAATTCGGGGTGTTTACACTTGCTTTTTCACATGTTTTCATTCGAAATTCTTGGAAGGGTCGGCCGGGCTTGGTTCCATGCGAACATTTGCAATCTTTTGGGGTTTTGCCCCATTGTCCGCTATGAGTGGCCCATATGCCCCATGTTTTTCAAAAGGATTCTTTTGAAAATTTCTCCCCTTCCATAAGTCCTCATAAACTCCATTTTTTAAATTGGCTTGGAAGAGAGAAGCCTTTTTTATAAGTTTTTGAAAATTTGAGATCTCATGAAGGGAGAGAAGAGCTTTCAAATCGGTTCTAAATTTTTTGAGGATGAGTATCACAGCGCATCCTTCAAAAATGGGCTCCCTTACTTGCCCTAGGAGCGACCTCCATCTAACGATGAATGCATGGGTATTCTCGTTAGGTGCTTGTTTAGTGTCCCTCAAGGTATTCAAAGTAGGAGTAACTTCCACGTTGTGAGAAAAACGTTGCATGAAACAATTCGCTAACTCCTCGAAGGTGGCGAATTGGCTCAAATCATAGGAAGCCAATCACTTGGAAGTATTTCCCTTGAGGGAGAGGGAAACCAGTAAATCCATTTTGTTGAATCCTTCTTCTTTTTATAAGCCCTTCGGGAAAAGAGTTGAAGATGGGATCTAGGATCCCCACTTCCGTCATACCGATGGAAATTCGGTATGTCATTGTCACTATCGTTTTGATAGTCGGATGGTAGGAAATCCGATAGTGCGTATGACCTCTTTTCCTTAGTTTGGCCTTTCAACAAATGTTGTAAGGCTCTTCTATCTTTCAAAGTAAAGGATTCGTATTCTTATTCCCCCTTTAATATAGAGGTCGCTTTGCTCTTCTTTGAATGATTTGATTTCCTATGAGCCCTTGATTGTTTCTCATGGAAACAACATGATTCAACCACCTCGGCCTCTTGGCTTAAGGTGGCAACCTTCTCTCCTATGAGCTTCAGATCCCTTATAAGGGAAACAAGTGAATCTTTCCAATTTTTGTAATACAATTTTGAAAACTTTTTCGAAATTTGACTTGATGAGTGTAAACACCCAAAATTTTCATGTTTTTCAAAACTCCTGAATTCTAAAAAGCCAGCTCAATATCAAATCGAGAAAAAAAGGAAGGCCCAAGCTTGTTCGGAGGAAAGCCAGATTGAAGATCGAACCCTCTGCCATATCGAAGCAAGTTCAACCTCAAAAAGGCAAAATAAAACCAAGACCTTGATGAAACCCTCAAAAATCAAGAACCAGGCCTGTTAAAACAAAAATTAGAGTCCATTGGAAAATCGGGAATCAACCTCATCAAATGAAAAGCTCAAGACGGGGCCAGACAGATCAAAACCAAACATCAAAAAGTCCAGAAAGCGAGAAATTGGCCGATTAAAAAGACTAGGGAAAACCCAGCCTAAAATCGGGTCATCGAGGAACCGTAGCCGGCTCGAAAACCGTCCATTTCATGCACCAAAAAATGACTCAAAAGAAAAAGTTTGGATTGGATCTAGACTAAAAGATCTAGATCTAGGTCCCACTGAAGATTGGATCGGGTTGGATCCTAGGATCCAAACCCAATCCATAGAACCACCCTTGGCCTATAAATAGGGCCAAGGGGGTTCACGTGAACTCATTCTTGGAAAAGTTGGAGTTTTGGGAAAGGAGGAGAGAGAGGGAGTGAAAGTCAATAAAGGTAGGCTTGTGGGCTTGATCAAGAGGAGGACTTGGTCAACAGGGGTGGCTCACTTGGAGTTCAAGTTTGTAGACGCAGAAAATTCTCGCTTCCTGGTTCTTAGGCCTGAAGCGAACCTTTTCGTGTGTCTAAGTCCTATTTAAACAAACAGGGCGTGCCAGCTAGCTTACCTAAGCTAGCGAAGATATATTCTAGAACTTGACTTCTAACGTGGCGATTGTGAGCAAGCAAGCTCTTGTCGTCGCAGACCTTCTTACACCGATGCGCAAGGGTCAGTTTGTACGCTTTTAAAATCGAGTTTTGGAGTGTAAGAACTTACGAAAGTGGTTCGAAGTGTTTGATTCGGGTCTTTTGGTATGGTTTCAGATTTTAGATCACGTGGATTTGCACGTGCCTAAGTCTTTCTTTTTATCCTTCTTTGGGGCCACCTAGGTGTGTGTTATGAACACTCCACTAAGATGTGGCGATTTTGAGTGGGAGTATGGGGTTTGCTTTGATGCAATATGCGTCCTAACTCATGGTATGGCGTATATGCAATGCAAACTCACGCTACTCCAAAGGGAAAACCCGAATTTAAGCGACAATGCCGAAGGGAAATTGCAAAAGGGAAATATGGCTATATCTTAAGAGCGGAAAGGCTCAATTGTGCAAGTGTGTGCCGTGTATATATTGAAAGACTACGCACACAGCTGAACCTTAAAACCCAAATTGAAAAGACATAGCCAAAAGGGAAATATGTATATAGTATATATGAGCCCTTACTTGGGTCTTACAAATAAGAGCGAAGGCTCAATGTGGGTGCGTGCGAAAATGTAAAGACAACACACACGACTTCAAATGAAACCCAAATATAAATTGCAATATGGCCTTAACTAAGGTCTTTGGAATAAGAGCGAAAGCTCAATGTGTGTGAGTGCTTGAATTGAAGTACTACGCACACAACATGAAATTAAACCCAAATAGAAATTGCAATATGGCCTTAACTAAGGTGGGTTTTAGGGATCCAGAGATCCACTAGCGGGGGGTTTTATAGCTTTGGAGATGGCGGTTGGGGCTGGTATTTGGAGGGTGGTAAGGTGGTTTAGGTGGTGGTGGTGTGGTGATAAGGTGGGCTGGTTTTGAGGAGGGGCCAAATATTTTGGTTAAAGGGGTTTTAGGGATATGGTGTGCTAGGTTTAGGTGGGGTGGTTTAGGGGTTTAGGGGTGAGGTTTAGTGAGATGGGTTAGGTGATTAGGCTAGGATTAGGTTAGGTTTAAGGAAATTAAGCTAGGTTTAGGAGAGGATTAAGGAAGTGGGTTAGGTGATTAGGTTGGGATTAGGCCGAGATTAGGGAAGTGGGTTAGGTGATTAGGCTAGGTTTATGATGGGATTAGGGTAAAAGGCTAGGATTAGAGTTTTTTACTTAGGATTGGGTTAGGAAGCTCCCTTTGCATGACCCATAGACCTTATTGCATCATGTTGGTGCACCCTAGGTTAGGTTTTGGCTAATACAAGCTTAAACCCATGCTAATTAGGCTAACCCACTTGATTAAACCCCAAACTTGACACACAAGTCAAGCTTAATTACAATTAACCCTCAAATCTTATCCTCCCCCACTCTCTCTCATGCCCATAATCCCACGTGAATTTCAAGTGGGCCCCACCTCCATTTATGAGAAGGTGATGTGGGCCATGGATGTGGATATTGGATTGGATCTCTAGATCCAAACCCAAATCCAAATCCACACATAGGTTTGGATTGGGATCTGGATATATATGGTCCAAATCCAACCCAAACTGAATTCTAACTCCTTCAGGTTGTGTTCGAAACAAACGGTTTGTGCGGGTCTGACAGCATTAGTACTTCGTCTGCGTTGGGTCTTCGCCAACATGGTCGTCCGCTTCTGTTTTCACCTTTCGGAGATGATTTCAAGTGATGTTTTGCTGATAACAGGGTCTTGGATGTTCGAGATCCTGGGGGTGGATTCGACACGAGAGTTGCTTTGCCGGGCTTGACATGTGCTCCGGTTCCGGGCTCTCTTTAGCTCTTCTGATCTTGTTTTGATCAAGCCAAGCTTGCTTTGTGGGGTTCAAAACATATTTTAACAGTTTTTGAAACATATTATACATATTTAAAACATATAAAAGTTAAAAACATCTATACAGGGTTGCCTGGAAGGCTCCTGGTTTTCCAGACTCAAAATAGCCCTTTGGGGCTGCTTTTATAAAACCAGGTTTTATTTGAGAAATTCGTGGGATTTTGGGGTGTTTATAGGTGCCCCTCTTTGGCCTTGTCCAAATCGATTTGGATAAGGGCAAAGATGACAAACACCCCTTTCAATGTCTCCCTAGATCTAACCACGAAGAAATATGGGATCGTCCCAATCTTTAGCAAAATCTCACTTTTAAAACTCGGGTAGGAGGAGATATCACGCCAAAGGGATATGTATGGAATCTGGTCCTAAAATGGGATCATGTTTATGCAAGTGCCATGCGTGGAATGCAGATGCATGACATGGGAGTGGTGCCAAGAGTGGCGACCTCCCAGAGACCAGATATGGTCGAACTTTAGAGACTTACAGGGCCTGCTGCTCCAAGTGAGCAGATCCTATGCTGTTCGATTTTTCAAAATCTATTTACAAAACTATTTACAAAAAGGGACAACTGTCTTGAGTCTCGATCCTAAGGATCTCGAGCTCTTCATGTTTGCCTTTGTTTGAGTCTTGACACTCGCTTATCTAGTGGAGGTTTTATAAGAAAACAAGCTATATTTCAAATTCCTACGTCTTACTTGAAACGTCGAATTCTCAAACAAGATGAAATTCAAGTAAGTAAATCCTATTTTTACTTTAGGATTCCTCGAAATGAATCATGCTTTAGCTTGGGATAAGCCAGGGATGGGAAAGGGATACCATGGTCCCTTCTGAAGCATCCCGTGGTTTAAGGCACAGAAGGCAGAAAACTGCTCTTTTTGAGCTTTTGGCCTCTTTTTCCTTTTTTTCATAGAGGGTCTCCCTTTGGGAGTATTTTTTCTTTAATCCCTCTTTTTTCATAAGAGAATCGATTTTTCTTTTAAATTCTGGTTTCTTTCTTTTGGAAAGATACTTTGGAGGGGAAATTCCCTTCATTTGGGCCTTTGTTTTCCTTTTGGAAGGAGAAGAGAAGAGGGGAGGACTTATCCCAAGCTCACACTCGATCCATTCCAGATCAGCCTATTTAGAAACAGCACGTACTACTTGCAAGTATCTTGCTATGTTTGAACTAGGCCTTTCTTTGTAAGAAGAAGGATTTTGAAATGTAACCACGATTTTGAAGACTCCACTCTTTCACAAGTGTAAATTCTCTCACTTAGGGTCACACGACTTTGCCTTTGCACCTTATTTTCAGGTCTCAGGGCAGCTATCCCTAAAATTTTCGAAAATGGGGAATTTAATCCAAATCCTACACATAATACTTCTTTCAGTATTGAATATTGTTAGGATCTGCTAAATTCCTACCTTCTACATCGATCAACCAATATGAGTTGTTCGTGGTAGTTGCACGTACAACATAGGGTCCATCCCACTTGGGGCATCACTTTCCAAGGGGATGTGGGCCACGATAATGGATGATTTTTAAAACCAGATCTCCCACTTCAAAGTGGCGAGGTCTCATGTGTTTGCCATACTGTCGGGCTATCCTTTGCCGGTATGCACGAGCATGATCCATGGCAAGGAGTCACCTCTCATCTAGCAAATCTAGTTCGGCCATCCTAGCATGCTGAAGCATCTCTAGGGGGAGGTCGAGTGCTATGGATGTATGGAATGAATGCAGTTGAGTATGAATGGGAAGAATGGCGTTTGTGCCATAGACCAATTCGAATGGTGTGGCATTCGTGGGAGTCTGAATGGAAGTCCTATAAGCCCATAAGGCTTCATCCAGCTTCTCGTGCCACGTCCTACCCTTCTCTAAGGTTTTCTCAATTATACTAATGAGAGTCTTGTTTGTGGCTTCATCTTAGCCGTTGCCTTGAGGGTAGTAGGGCGAAGAGAAGTGGTGAGTTATGCCATACGTGTTGCACAACTTAACCATCCGCTCGTTCTTGAATGGGGTGTCATTATCAGACACAAGGTCTCGTGGAACCCCAAATCGAGCCAAGATATTCCTCCTAATGAAAGCCACCACATGTTGCCCCAGCACGTTGGTTAGGGAAATGGCTTCCACCCACTTGGAGAAATATTCCGTAGCTGCTAAAATGAATCAACGCCCATTCGAGGCTTTTGGAAATATCAGGCCTATGATATCAAACGCCCACATGGTGAATGGCTAGGGGCTAACCACGGAATGCAATGCAGATGAGGGGATATGAATGGCGTGCCCATGCACTTGACATGGATGACACTTCCTAACATGATCGTGGCAATCCTTTTTCAGGGTGGACCAAAAATAGCCCCCTCTAAGTATTTTCATTGCCATCATGTTGGCATTAACATGACCTCCACATTCTCCATCGTGGAACTCATGCATCACTATCCTAGCCTCCTCGAGATCGATACACCTAAGTAGGATGCCGGTAAAACTTTTTTTGTACAAAACCCCACCCAGAATGGTGTATCGGGTCGAAATCTTACGGATGAATGCCTTATCTTTGGATGTGGCATCCTCGGTGAATCCCCCATTTTCTAGAAATTGTTTGATGTCATAAAACCAGGGTTTTTAATAGACTCTGGGTTATTTTGGCAAATATCTAAATCGTGTGTGGATGGGTTGGGCACATGCCATATTTCTAAAGATCGAGTCCTTGAGATGGGACCGACCTTTAGGGCTGAACCTAAGGAGGAGAGGGCATCGGCGATGCCATTGTCCTCTCTTCCTACGTGTGTGAGTTTGCACGATTGGAACGACTTAACCAATCGAGTGGCCAACTCGTGATATGGAAGTAGTTTTTCATTACGTACTTGCCAAATTTTCAAAACCTGGTTTATAACAGGGAGCGAATCTCCAAAGACCTCAATGCATGATGCCCCTAGAGTTTTCAAAATTCTTAAGCCTTGTATGAGTGCTTCATACTCAGCTACGTTGTTGGAACATTCGAAATCTAGGCGGACTGCTATGGGAATCTCGCCCTTTTCAGGGGAGATGAGGATGACCCCAGCACCAGCCCCTCGTTGGTTTTATGCCCCATCGAAGTGCATCTTCCACACTTGGTTTTCGAAATTGTTTGCCAAAATGTGGTTTTGGAAATGGTTTTGTAATATGCCTTCATCAGGCATTTCATCAAGTGTGGGATAGGCGTCCTCTAGGGAGAACTCAACCACGTAATCTGCCAGGGCTTGCCCCTTAATGGAGATCTGGTGATGGTATTTCAGGTCATACTCCATTAGAAGGAGTTGCCATTTGCCCAATCTACCCGTGAGAATGGGTTTTTCGAACAAGTGCTTGATTGGATCAAGCTTGGACACTATCCAGATCTCATGATCTAGGAAATAGTGTTTGAATTTCTGGCAGGCCCAGACTAGGGCCAAGCACGTCTTCTCCATGGCTTGATAATTTCGTTCATAAGCCAAGAGAGCTTTCGAAATATAGTAGATGGCATACTCCTTGTGGGTGTCATCCTCATATTGAGCCAGTAGGGCTCCTAAAGCATTCGCATGCACGGAGATGTAGAGTAAAAGTGGTTTTCCTTGCTTCGGAGGATTCAAAACTGGGGGATTAACCAAGTATGCCTTTAGTCTCTCGAAGGACTTCTGGCAGTCGTCATCCCATAAGAATTCCGTGCCCTTCCTCAACAGTTTGTTGAAGGGTTCGCATCTAGTCGCCAGATTTGATATGAATCGGCGAACGGACTGTAATCGACCCTGGAGGCTACGGATTTGGGTGAGATTGGAGGGTGGAGCCATGTCTATGATAGCTCGACACTTAGAGGGGTCGACTTCTATACCCCTTTGGCTCACCATAAAGCCTAGAAGCTTCCCTGATTCTACCCCGAATACACATTTTTGAGGGTTTAGCTTTACTTTGTAAAGCCTAAGCCTTTCGAAAATCTTTTGCAAACATTCAATATGAGTGCATCAGGTTTTGGATTTCGCCAAGAGATCATCTACATACACTTCTACGAGCTCATGAATTTGATCATGAAAGATCGTAGTCATGGCTCTCTGGTATGTCGTGCCGATATTTTTCAAACCAAAGGGCATGACTGTATAGCAGTACGTGCCCCATGGGGTTGTGAAGGCGGTCTTACCCTGATCTCGTGGACTTAGTTTGATTTGATTATAGCCTGAATAGCCATCCATAAACGAAAACATTTCATGATTTGCAGTACTATCGACTATCAAATCTATGTTTGGTAAAGGATAATTATCCTTTGGAGTGGCTTTATTTAGGTTTCTGAAATCGATGCATATTCGAATTTTCCCATTGGGTTTTCGAACTACAATGATGTTTGACAACCAATCAGAATACGCAATGGGTTTTATAAATCCGGCTTTTAACAGATCTTCTAAACCCTCTTTGACTTGCGTGTGTACATTCGGGTGTATTTTCCTAAGCTTCTGCTTTATGGGTTTTACATCCGCATCTAAGGGAAGACGATGTTCAACAATGCTAGGGTCTATACCCGGCATGTCTTCATACATCCATGCAAACACATCTAAATAGGTTCGTAGAAATGCAATGAATGCTGATCTTTCATGTTCATGCAAGCATGCCCCTATTTTGATGGTTTTGGGATTGAAATCATCCCCTAGGTTCACCTCTATGAAATTCTGAGAGCTCAAAAGTGGGATCTTCCTCAAGGGGATCCACTTCTGGGCTTCGATCATTCTCGTGGGTTATAGACCCGAGGGAATTTGATGCGTGATTTTCACAAAGACCTGGTTTTGTACTCGGATTTTCAATTGATTTCGAAATTTTTGGTCTGGCTATGCAGATGACGTTCCTTTCAAAATCCTTTTCTTTTTCCAAAGACCTACTAGGAGCATCTATATACAAAATCTTTTTGGTATTTTCTAGATTTTTGATTTTTTTGGGTTTTTGTAAAACAAGAACCTTAGGAACTATACAAAGCACTCTATTTTCGAGTTTTTGTTTTTCCATTGTTTTTGGTTTTTCCTCTTTTTCAATTTTTTTTATTTTAAGTTTTCCAAATGTTTTTGTATTTTTGTGAAAGGGATCTTCCATTATACCTACAAAGTGAAAACACTACGGGTTAGACTCGGAATAGGAGGTCCAAATCGTAGGTTTCTTCTAGGATAGGCTCCAAGGCACCCTTGACCCAGGTGGTCACAGGGGGTGGCTCTGGCAGTATTTTGGGAGTATAGCCGATCCTGTATCGGCTTGGATTGGCCCTAGGAAGGATGGGCTCTAGGAGACCCTGGTTTTGTGCCCCTAGACTTTAGTAGGGCGTGTAGCCCATATTTAACAACATGTTCCACGATTTTTTATTTTTTGAAAATTTTTGATAAAGATTATGGTCCTGGAACTTGCTGTCGTCCATATCGTGCTCGTGTGGCCTTTTGTCCAGGGGTTTTGGAAATAGGGGATGCTTGGGTCTTCCAAGGGTTAAGATCAGGAGGGGGCCTGCTTTGGGCGACCCCTTCACATATACAACCTTCCTAGGGTTGTTTAATACGAGCCTTGGCAGCTCAATCACAGTCTGCCCTAGGTTAGCCTCATGGGCCTGGGAGCTCCACAAACAAGAGGAGTTTATGATCCCCTGAAGCTGTGGGTGACTCTCACCTAGGATCACTATGACCTGGTCCCTGAAAGGGATCTTGACACACCTGTGGAAGGTGGATGGCACAACGCACAAATTGTGTATCCAGGGCCTTCCCAGCAATAGGTTATAATGGGGGTGGATGTCCATGACATGGAACACCCCCGTGTGTGTGATCCCTCGCGTTTTCATCGGGAGTTCGATCGATCCTAAAGGCCTAGATGCATTCCTATCGTATCCAGTGATAACGATGGGGCTTGGGTTCACAGAAGTCAAGGTGACTCCGATTTGGTACGCCACATGAAGTGGAAGGATGTTGAGCCCTCCTCCCCCATCGACTAGGCACCTGTCCAGAGAGTGGTTATTCAAAACCATCTCAATATGCAGGGCCTGGTTATGGGACTCGTAGGGTCTATCTACATCATCTTCCGAGAAAGTGATGGGCGATTTTGATCCTATTAGTGCCACTTGGTCAGATAGGGATTCCGGACTTATGTTCGAATCAACCTTGGCTCTTTCTAGAATTTTCTCTAGCATGAGTCTATGCCTAGGCGAAGTTTGTATAAGCTCTAGGATGGACATGTGGATAGGAATCTTTGAAAGGTGGTTTTCGAAATCATAAGGATTTAGGATGACTTTCCCCTTGTCTGCTTTTGGTAGAACTCCAGGAATACATGCTTTTGAGGGGTCAGGCACGCTGACCACCTTTTTAGCACTTTGTAGGTGCGGGGGTTGATAGATCCTCCCGGATCTAGTCACTTCCCCCACGACCAGCCTAGGGTTCGCACTAGAATTGGCTCTAAGTATGAGTTGAGGAGCACCTTGAAGTTTCAAAACTGGTTTAGCCGGGGATTCAGCTTTTGGTGGTCCCCAGATGACGACTTGGGCGGGCTTCTTGTACAGTACAATAATGGCCGCACATGTGGGTCGACCAGACTCAGATTTTTGCACTAGTTCCTTTGAAAATGTGAGGGTACATACCTCCTTTCCTTTTCCACTGCTACTGGCATGCTAGGGAAAGGGTTCTTTGAAGATAGCTTGAGGTGGCTCAGGTTCCGCAGTGACCTGGAGCCGACCCTCCGCTATCAAGTTCTCGATTTTATTTAAAAGGGAGAAACAACGTTTGGTATCATGGCCTTTGAGCAGATGATATTTACAAAATTGATTTAAATATTCCCCTTTGGAAGTGACTCCCCCGTGGATTTCGAGAAGTTCTATCATGCTTTGGGCAAGTAGGAGGTCTAGGACCTCCGACACAGGTTGCCCCAGCGGAGTGTACTCCCGTTTTTCATTTGGTTTTTGAAAATTTCGCTCCCTTTTATTTTCTAGCTTTTCAAAATTTTTGGAAGTGCCTGCCACGCCTGGATCCACCCAGACATTGGCGATTTTATGGGGCTTTGCCCCTTTGTCCATCGTAGGTAGCCCATAAATGATGGGCTTTTCCAAGCGGGTTTTAGAAACAGCACTTCCTTTCCATAAGTGATCGTATATCCCCTTTTTCAAGTTTGTTTCGAAAATGGATGCTTTTTTGATCAACTTATGGAAAGTTGAGATCTCATGGAGCGAGAGAAGGGTTTTTAACTCGCTTTTGAAATTATCCAGGATGAGCATGACTGCGCATCCTTCGGATATGGGCTCTCGCACTTGGCCCAAAAGTGACCTCCATCATATAATGAAGGCATGTACGTCTTCATTCATGCCTTGCTTCGTATCCCTTAAAGTGTTCAGAGTCGGCGTGACTTCTACGTTGTGTGCAAATCTTTGCATGAAGCAGTTCGCTAACTCTTCAAAAGTAGAGAACTGGCTTAAGTCGTAGGAAGCCAGCCATTTGGCAGCTGTGCCTTTAAGGGATAAAGGGAACCAATACACCCATTTCATCGAATCCTTTTTCTTCTTATGGGCTCGACGCGAGAAAAGTTGCAAGTGAGACCTAGGGTCTCCCATGCCATCATACCGATGGAAGTTCGGTATTTCATCGTCACTGTCTGTTTCGTAATCCATAGGAAGGAAATCAGATAGGGCGTAATTCCTTTTCTCTTTATTTTGCCCTTTCAGCAGCTGCTGTAGGGCTTTACGGTCCTTTTGTGTGAAGGACTCATGGTATTGGTTGCCTTCCATTATGGAGGCCTCTTTGTGCTTGCGAGGTTTTTCAAATTTTCTTTTGGCCTTTTGTTCACCATTCGATGAACATGAATCGCCTACTTCAGCCTCTTAGCTGAGAGCATCGATTTTGGCCTCGAATTCCCTTCTCAAGTCCTCTATCTCGTCTAGTTTGATCTTGTTTTTCAAAATCCTCCTAGAGTGAGAACTTGAAGTGTATGAGCATTGGCTCGACACTTCACTTGGGTTGGATTTTGACATGCTTTCAAGCCTTTTTCAAAATTCCTAAGTACAAGTAAAGAAGAAAAAAGTTAAAACAATACCTCTTTGAAAATCTTTTCGTAAGTTTCCTAGAGTAACTCGACTTTAAAAGACTCACGTCCCACCGGGCGTGCCAAACTGCTGTAGACGCAGAAAATTCCTGCTTCCTGGTTCTTAGGCCTGAAGCGAACCTTTTCGTGTGTCTAAGTCCTATTTAAACAAATAGGGCATGCCAGCTAGCTTACCTAAGCTAGCGAAGATATATTCTAGAACCTGACTTCTAACGTGGCGACTGTGAGCAAGCAAGCTCTTGTCGTCGTAGACCTTCTTACACCGATGCACAAGGGTCAGTCTGTACGCTTTTAAAATCGAGTTTTGGAGTGTAAGAACTTACGAAAGTGGTTAAAGGTGTTTGATTCGGGTCTTTTGGTATGGTTTCAGATTTTAGATCACGTGGATTTGCACATACGTAAGTCTTTCTTTTTATCCCTCTTTGGGGCTACCTAGGTGTGTGTTATGAACACTCCACTAAGATGTGGTGATTTTGAGCGGGAGTATGGGGTTTGCTTTGATGCAATATGCGTCCTAACTCGTGGTATGGCGTATATGCAATGCAAACTCACGCTACTCCAAAGGGAAAACCCGAATTTAAAAGACAATGCCGAAGGGAAATTGCAAAAGGGAAATATGGCTATATCTTAAGAGCGGAAAGGCTCAATTGTGCAAGTGTGTGTCGTGTATATATTGAAAGACTACGCACACAGCTGAACCTTAAAACCCAAATTGAAAAGACATAGCCAAAAGGGAAATATGTATATAGTATATATGAGCCCTTACTTGGGTCTTACAAATAAGAGCGAAGGCTCAATGTGGGTGCGTGCGAAAATGTAAAGACAACACACACGACTTCAAATGAAACCCAAATATAAATTGCAATATGGCCTTAACTAAGGTCTTAGGAATAAGAGCGAAAGCTCAATGTGTGTGAGTGCTTGAATTGAAGTACTACGCACACAACATGAAATTAAACCCAAATAGAAATTGCAATATGGCCTTAACTAAGGTCTTGGGAATAAGAGCGAAAGCTCAATGTGTGTGAGTGCTAGAATTGAAGTACTACACACACGACATGAAATTAAACCCAAGGATAGTATCACACGGCCCTTACTTGGGTCTTGCAAATAGGAGCGGAAGCTCAATGTGTGTGAGTGCGAGAATTTAAAGACAACACACCCAACTCCAACAAAACCCTACGCAACTTAAGGTATATACATAACTTATATCTAAAGGGGCTGATTAGGCCCGTGTGTGTTCAAAATCGTGCACAACTAAGAGCGAGGTAGGCTCAAGTGCACGTGTGTGTGGGTGTGCCAAGCCACGTTATTACAAGTGAAGGGAGACTATGCTCCGTTATTACAACCCCGTATCAAATTTAATTTAAGCAAGTCTACAACTAAGGACTGAGTTAGGCACTTACTTATAGCTGGTTCGGAGGTGACTTGCTTGAGGGTGGGCTTGGCTTCGCCTTGGGCTGCAAGAGGGAGCTCCTCGGAATGGAACGGCAAGGGGAGATGCTGGCCGGGTGACTTGGGTGCATGGGAAGGGCGCCTTGAACCTGACCGGCTGCTAGGAGTGTGCTGCCTTGGTGCTTTGGGCTAAGGCGACTAAGGAGGGTCACAAAGGGATAGTGTGGTGTTAGGAAAGGTGGCGCTAAGGGGAGCCTAAGGGAATGCCTAAGGAAAATGGGGTGGCTACCGAATGGGTTTGGTACAGTCGGTTGGGGTGGCCGACTAGGGGAATTTTTGTGGTGGTCGGCTGGGGTAGTGGGGATGTTATGGATGGGAAGGGAGCTAACTAGGGTGTGGTGGAAGGTGGGGTTAGTGGATGACTAAGAGTTGGAAGGGGCAGGTCCTAGGGAGCAAGGTGGAAGGTGGCCGGATATCACTAGGGGAGAAGGTAGAGAGCCGGGTTTTGAAAGGGTTATGTCTGGCCGACTGGGTAAGGGTGGCGGGTGGCTATGATGGAGAGGTGGAGTGGTGGTATGGGCGGTTGAGAGTGGAGGGGGAGTGAAGAGGAGATAAAGTTGGGTTGAGATACTAACCGGCTGGTAAGGAGTTGGTGTCCAAGGAAGAAGAGCAACCGGGTGATTGAAGTGGATGGAGTTCGGCAGGGTGGAAGTGATGGCAACGTGCAATGGAGCAAGCTGGGGGGCAGTGGTGACATGAGGTGGAGCTGGCCAAGGTGTGGTGGTGCAGGTGGAGCGAGGTGGAAGGCTCGGCTGGAAGGAGATTGGCCAAGGTCGGCTGGCTCAAGGTGGAAAAACTTGAAAAACCCGCCCACTAGGCGGGGGGTTTTATAGCTTTGGAGATGGCGGTTGGGGCTGGTATTTGGAGGGTGGTAAGGTGGTTGTGGTGTGGTGATAAGGTGGGCTGGTTTTGAGGAGGGGCTAGATATTTTGGTTAAAGGGGTTTTAGGGATATGGTGTGCTAGGTTTAGGTGGGGTGGTTTAGGGGTTTACGGCTTAGCTAGGTGGGTTGGTTTTGGGGTGAGGTTTAGTGAGGTGGGTTAGGTGATTAGGCTAGGATTAGGTTAGGTTTAAGGAAATTAAGCTAGGTTTAGTGATTAGGCTAGGTTTATGACGGGATTAGGGTAAAAGGCTAGGATTAGGGTTTTTTACTTAGGATTGGGTTAGGAAGCTCCCTTTGCATGACCCATAGACCTTACTGCATCATGTTGGTGCAGCCCTAGGTTAGGTTTTGGCTAATACAAGCTTAAACCCATGCTAATTAGGCTAACCCACTTGATTAAACCCCAAACTTGACACACAAGTCAAGCTTAATTACAATTAACCCTCAAATCTTATCCTCCCCCACTCTCTCTCATGCCCATAATCCCATGTGAATTTCAAGTGGGCCCCACCTCCATTTATGAGAAGGTGATGTGGGCCATGGATGTGGATATTGGATTGGATCTCTGGATCCAAACCCAAATCCAAATCCACACATAGGTTTGGATTGGGATCTGGATATATATGGTCCAAATCCAACCCAAACTGAATTCTGACTCCTTCAAGCTGTGTTCGAAATGAACGGTTTGTGAGGGGTCTGACAGCATCAGTACTCCGTCTGCGTTGGGTCTTCGCCAACATGGTCGTCCGCTTCTGTTTTCACCTTTCGGAGATGATTTCAAGTGATGTTTTGTTGATAACAGGGTCTTGGACGTTCGAGATCCTGGGGGTGGATTCGACACGAGAGTTTTTGTGCCGGGCTTGACATGTGCTCCGGTTCTGGGCTCTCTTTAGCTCTTCTGGTCTTGTTTTGATCAGGCCAAGCTTGCTTTGTAGGGTTCCAAAACATATTTTAACAATTTTTAAAACATATTATACATATTTAAAACATATAAAAGTTAAAAACATCTGTACAGGGTTGCCTGGAAGGCTCTTGGGTTTCCAGACTCAAAATAGCCCTTTGGGGCTGCTTTTATAAAACTAGGCTTTATTTGAGAAATTCGTGGGATTTCGGGGTGTTTACAAAGTTAAAGAAGGTCAACAAAAGGTGGAAGGCTTGGTCAAAGGTTAGTGTCTAAACTCAAGTGGACTGCACCTTGGAGCTCACGTGAAAGGCTTTGTGTTAACCAAGGAAGACCAAGGACCGACTGCACCTGGCTGGACCCACCTTGGACTGGCTGCACCTGGCCGAACCCCCCTTAAACTGCACCACGGTGGAAGGTTGACCTTGAAGGACCGACTGCAACTAAGGGCTACAACAAAGTGGCTTGAGCTAGGGAGTGGGCTGCAACAAGGTGGCTCGAGTTAGGGAAGGTGGCTGACCAAGACCTGGCTGAACCCAGCTGTAGACACGGAAAATCTTTGACTCCGGGTTTCTTAGGCCTGGAGCGAATCTTTTCGTGCTTACGTCACTTTTAGGGCATGCCAGCTGGCTTACTCAAACTAGCGAAGTAGTTTTGAAATATCTGACTTTTGAAAGGCGATACAGGCAAGCGGGATCTTTTCGTCGCAGACCTTCTTGCACCGACGCGCAAGGGTCAGTCTATATGCTTAGAGACTTCGTTTGAACAAGTTAAACTCAAATTCGATTTTTTGAATAAGGAAGTGTTTTTGAAATCATGCACTTGGCGAGTTTTTTATTTGGGCGACCCTAAGTCTTTTGATTTTATCCACTTAGGCGTGTTTGCACGTTTTGTTTCGGTTTCTTCGATGCAGGTATTTACTCTAGCTCGAGTATGGCGAGTATGCAATGCAACTCACACAACTTGAATGTAAAACTCGAAATTTAAAGACTTAGTAGAAGGAAAAACCCAAATTGAATGCAACTCACACAACTTGAATATAAATTGCAGAAATTTAAATATATCTATATCTTAAGAGCAGAAAGGCTCAATGTGTGCATGGGTGTTGTGTATAAATTGAAATGCAACACACGCAACTGAACCGTAAATCGTAGCAGAAGGGAGATATAGATATATATAAGAGCGGGAAGGCTCAATGTGAGTGAGTGCTTTGAGTGTATAAATTGAAAGGCAACTCACGCAACTTAAATTTAAAACCCAGCTGAAAGGGAAATACGTATATATATGTAAGAGCAGAAAAGCTCAATGTGAGTGAGTGCTTTGAGTGTATAAAATGAAAGACAACTCACACGACTTGAACCTTAAAACCCAGCTGAATGTATATAAATAGGGCTATATCCTATGGGCTGTTGAGGCCCGTTTGTGTGCGAAAGTGTGGAGATAAGAGTGGAAAGGCTCGAGTGTACGTGTGTGTGTTTTGCATCAAGCACATATATTATATCTGGGGGGAGACAAGCTCCGTTATTACAACCCCATATGACGAATTTAATTGAATGGAAAAGAAACTTGATATATATCAAACGACTTACACTTTCCAGCCTTTTGACTTAGGATTGTACAAGAGGCGAATCCACTTTCTTCTTATGGAGTCTGGGGCACATGGGAGCGAAGCCGGAGAGCTTGAGAGCTTGGAGAGACTTGGAGTTCCGAGAGCTGTAAGCTATAATGGGTTTGGGTCTACTAGGGGCCGGTTTGGGCAAGGTAAGAATCGAGCCACCTTGGCTCGAGTTATAGGGTTTTTGTGTGGGATTCGGCCAAACTTTGGCCTTGGGTTTAGGTATGGTTTTTTACTTAGGATTAGGCCAGCATTTGGCCTTGGTTTTGGTCTTGTGAAACTCAAGCCAAGGTGGCTCGAGTAGGAGTGACTTGCTCTAGGGTTCGGACAACCTTGGCCTTAGTTTTTGCTTGTGTGACTCGAGCCAAAGGTGGCTCGAGTGAACTTGGTTTAGGGTAGAGTTGGGGCTTAGTCCTAGGTTAGGTATTTGTCTAGACTAGGATGGCTCGAGCCAAGGTGGCTCGAGTTTGGTTTAAGGTGAAACCGGGGCTGGTTACCTAGGGTTGGCCAAGGCAGCTGTGGGGCTGGTACACGGCCAAGTTAGGTCGTGGGTTTTTAGCTAGGTGGCCTGCCCTATGGCAGGCCAAGTCTTTGGTTAAGGTGGGGGAACACACGGCCTGGTTTGACAGTGTGTTTAGATTTAGGTGGCCTCCCAAAAGGTAGGCCAAGTCTCTTGGTGAAAATAAGGAAAGCCCGGCCACCTTTGGCCGGGCTATTTTAGGTGTATGGGAAAGGGAAACCAACCAAAGGTTGGGCTGGTTCTTAGGTAGTTGGCCTGCCTTTAGGGCAGGCCGGGACTTAGGTAGTGTAAACACCCCGAAATTCCATGAATTTCTCAAATCTATCTGGTTTTGTAAAAGCAGCCCCAAAGGGCCATTTTGGGTCTAGAAACCCAGGAGCCTTCCAGACAACCCTGTACATATGTTTTAAACTCTGTATTTCGAAAACATACAATATGGCTTTTAAAACCTTTTTAAAACATGTTTTGGAACCTCGAAGCAGCTTGGCCTAATCCAGACAGGACCAGGAGAGCTAAGGAGAGCCCGAAACCGGAGCACATGTCGAGCCCGGCACAGCAACTCTCGTATCAAATCTACACTCTCAGGATCTCGAACATCCAAGACCATGTTATCATCAAAACATCATTTGAAGTCATCTCCGGAAGGGGAAAACAAAGGCGGACGATCATGTTGGCGAAGACCCAACGCAGACGGAGCACTGATGCTGTCAGGCCCCGCACAAACCGTTCATTTCGAACACAGCTCGAAGGAGTCAGAGTTCAGTTTGGATCGGATCTGGACCATATATATCCAGATCCCAATCCAAACCCATGTATGGACTTGGATTTGGATTTGGATTCAAAAATCCAATCCAATATCCATATCCATGGCCCACATCACCTTCTCATAAATGGAGGTGGGGCCCACTTGAATTTCACGTGGGATTATGGGCATGAGAGAGAGTGGGGGTGGATAAGATCAAGTGTGTGTTGTAATTAAGCTTGACTTGTGTGTCAAGTTTGGGGTTAATCATGTGGGTTAGCCTAATTAAGTGGGTTTAAGCTTGTAATTAGCCAAAACCTAACCTAGGGCTGCACCAACATGATATGGTTAAGGTCTATGGGCCATGCAAAGGGAGCTCCTTCACCTAAACCTAACCGAAAACACCTAATCCTAGCCTTCCACCCTAATCCGCCCCTAATCTGAGCCTAATCACCTAACCCACTTCCCTAATCCCGGCCTAATCCCAACCTAATCACCTAACCCACTTCCCTAATCCTTTCCTAAACCTAGGTTAATTACCCTAAACCTAGCCTAATCCTAGCCTAATCACCTAACCTAGCTCACTAAACCTCACCCTAGAACCAACCCACCTAACTAAACCCTAAACCTCTAAACCACCCTTAGCCCACAACCTACCCAAACCACTTGTATTTAAAATATCTGGCCCTACCCTTTCCAGCCCACCTTATCATCATACCACCCTACCTAAACCACCTAACAACTACCCCAAACCCAGCCCTAACCGACCTAACCCAGCCCTATATAAACCCCCCCCCTTGGGGGCGGGTTTCATAACCAAGCAACCCACCCATTCCTAGCCGGGTCCTCCACTTCCCCAAGCTCAGCCGAATTCCGCCTGCTCCACCTGCTCCACATCCCACCACCACCTGCTCCACATCCCGCCACCACCTACACCACTGCCTTCCAGCCAAACGCCACCACCACCGCCGCCATCATCCGGTTGATTCCCTTCCACCCGCCACCATTTCTTCACCCGGTAAGTCCCCTACATCCTACCTTACTACTTCTTCACTCCCTCTCCACTCTTAGCCACCTAATCCACTCCCCTATCACCCTAACATCAGCCCTTCCACTTGCTGCCACCCGCCACCACCTAGACCTTTTAGCCCCATTCGGCCACCCTATTCAACTCCCTAAAACCTGCCCGTATCATCCTAATACACCTACTACAACCACTACCCCCTGGCCCCATCTCCTAGCTAGCTACCCTACCTTACATCACTCTTAGCCACTCCAACTACCCGCCACCACTAAGACCTCCTAGTCGGCCACTCCAACCGACTGTTGCCCCTTCACTCGGCCAGCAACCCGCCAACCTTAGGTGCCCCCATTAGGTCTTCCTTTCAGCTTCCCTTAGTGCCATACTCCCTTAGTGACCCTACTTAGGTCCTTTAACCCAACACACCAAAAACAGCCCTTTGCTAGCAGCCGGCCACCTTCAAGGCTCCTCTTCCGCGCGCCAAGGACACTCGGCCAGAACCTCTTGCCGTTCAACCTCGCGGAGCTCCCTTTTGCAGCCCAAGGCGAAGGCCAAGCCCACGCTCAAGCAAGGCATCTTCGGACCAGCTATTAGTAAGTGCCTAACTCGGTCTTTAGTTGTATACTTGCTTGAGATTCAATTCGATACGGGGTTGTAATAAAGGAGCATAGTCTCCCCCGGCTTGTAATAACGTGGTTTGGCACACCCACACACGTGCACTCTCTTAGTTGTGCACGATTTTGAACACACACGGGCCTAATCAGCCCCTAATACATAAGTATATACATATACTTTCATTTTGTAGGGTTTTGCTTAAGTTGGGTGCGTTGTCTTTCAATTCAAGCACTCACACACATTGAGCTTTCGCTCTTATTTGAAAGACCCAAGTAAGGGCTGACCTATACTATTTGGGTTTAATTTCATATCGTGTGTATAAGTCTTTCAATTCAAGCACTCACACACATTGAGCTTTCGCTCTTATTTGAAAGACCCAAGTAAGGGTTGACCTATACTATTTGGGTTTAATTTCATATCGTGTGTGTAAGTCTTTCAATTCAAGCACTCACACACATTGAGCCTTCGCTCTTATTTGAAAGACCCAAGTAAGGGCCGACCTATACTATTTGGGTTTAATTTCATGTCGTGTGTGTAAGTCTTTGAATTCAAGCACTCACACACATTGAGCCTTCGCTCTTATTTGAAAGACCCAAGTAAGGGCCGACCTATACTATTTGGGTTTAATTTCATGTCGTGTGTGTAAGTCTTTGAATTCAAGCACTCACACACATTGAGCCTTCGCTCTTATTTGAAAGACCCAAGTAAGGGCCGACCTATACTATTTGGGTTTCATTTCATGTCGTGTGTGTAAGTCTTTCAATTCAAGCACTCACACACATTGAGCTTTCGCTCTTATTTGAAAGACCCAAGTAAGGGCCATGTTATACTATTTGGGTTTAATTTCATGTTGTGTGCGTAGTACTTCAATTCAAGCACTCACACACATTGAGCTTTCGCTCTTATTCCCAAGACCTTAATCAAGGCCATACTGCAAGTTATATTTGGGTTTAATTTCATGTCGTGTGTGTAAGTCTTTCAATTCAAGCACGCACCCACATTGAGCCTTCGCTCTTATTTGTAAGACCCGAGTAAGGACCCATATACATACTCTATATACATATCTCCCTTCGGTTATTTCCCTTCGGTTATTTCCCTTTGGCATTGTCTTTACATTTCGGGTTTTCCCTTTGGAGTAGCGTGAGTTTACATTGCATCTACGCCATACCACGAGGTAGGATGCATATTGCATCAAAGCAAGCCCCGCTCGAATTCGCCCATGTAGTGGAGTGTTCATAACACACAAACTAGGTGGCCCATAAAGGGATAAAAGGAAATACTTAGGCACGTGCAAATCCATGTGATCTAAAATCTGCAATCGCATCTAAAAGACCCGAATTAGACACCTCGAACCGCTTCATAGGCTTTCTATCCCAAAAAAACTCGATTTTTGCAAAGCGTACAAACTGACCCTTGCACATCGGTACAAGAAGGTCTGCGACGACAAGAGCTCACTTGCTCACAGTCGCCACGATTAGAAGTCAGTTTAAAATACATCTTCGCTAGCTTAGGTAAGCTAGCTAGCACGCCCTGTTTACATAAATAGGCCTTAGACGCATGAGAGGATCCACTCCAAGCCCAAAAAAGGCGGGGAGGCGTGGGGATTTTCGCGCGTCTACAGGTAGAAAATGGGACACGGCCTGCACTTGAAGGCCGTGGGTTTTAGGGAAAGAGCTCGAGCCAAGGTGCCTCGAGCTAGGTGGGTTTTCAAAGGGAAGTTCGGCCAAGGTTGGCCGAAGTTGATGGGGTTCAAGGTGAAGTTCGGCCCGCACCTGGCCGAACTGGTTTAGGTCTTAGGATAGGTTGTTTAGGTGGTGGTCTTGGGTGGAAAATTTGGTGAAAATCGGCCAGCACTTGGCTGGTTTGGTGGTGATTTTAGGGGGGTGTTTTGGGTAGGATGGGTGGTCTAGAGTGGTTAGGGAAGAAGGTGTCTAGTTTAGGTCTTAGGGGCTTACCTAGTTGCAGCACTGCTCCAAGCCGCCGCTCAAGCCACCAAGCTCCACCACGCCATGCTCCCAGCCAGCTTGTAGGGGACGTTCCTTGGTTGGTGCAGCCCTTTGCTCCATGAGCCAATCCCAAGCACTCAAACAAACGAACTTGGCCTATGGGCCTTTTTCTCTCTCATCCCCCCCTTTATTCACGTGAGGAGCTTCCTTGGAGCCTCACTCGTGCCTTTTTTAAGCCCAACACCTCTATTTATAGAGGTTTTAAATGGGTCTTGGATATTGGGTCTTGGATTTGGGTCTGGCTATCCGGATCCAATCCAAACTCTATGTGGATCTAGATCGCGGATCTCGGATATTTTGAGATCCAGATCCAGTCCAAATATTTATTTGGGTTTGGATCTCGGATCTCAGATATTTTGAGATCTAGATCCAATCCAAACATAATTTGGATATGGATCTGGATATTTTTGGGTCCAAACCCAATCCAGACTTTTCTTCTACTCCTTGGTTTTTTGGTCCTTTCTGGTGTTTTTCACCATCAGTTTCGAGCAGGCTTCGATTCATCGGACGCCCAACTCTGGCCTAGGTCTTCCCCAAGTCTTTCTTCCAACCGGTGTTCTGCTTTTTAGGACTTTTTTGGCGTTCGTTTCGGTCCGCCGTTTTGGTTTTTGGCCGGTTCCTGTTGATATCGAACTCAAATTGCCGCACGGATTCCGTTCTTCATTCTGACGGGACGTGTCTCGGACTTCTGTCGACTTCCTCAGGTACTGGGCTTCTTTCTGCATTTTGGAGCTGCTTTGTGCTTTTTCTTTGACCCAAATTACATTTTTACCCTTTTATCGGGCTTTTCTCTGAACGGGCTCTTTTTTCTTCCGTTTTTGAATAGGGGGTGGCTTTTGAGACTTCGGGCTTGATTTGCTCTTCTTGCTAGGGCTTTCCTTTTGCCTTTTGTACTTGTTTTCACATTTTAAAATAGGTTGTCGTTTTGGCTCAAACGAGCTTTTTGTGTTTTTGAGAGTTTTTTATTTTTGGAAAATTCGGGGTGTTTACACCAGCTTGAAGGCTTGGGGTTGCACCTGCACCAAGAGGACCTGACTGACCTTGACCTGGCCGAACCACACCCAAAAGAGGGTTGCGTCGAACCGAACCACGAGCTCGATCGAAGGGAAAAATTGTAAGTCTTTAAAACTTTGATTTTAAACCGCTTTCTCCCTTAAATTCAATTCGGAACGGGGTTGTAGTAATGGAGCGAAGCCTCCCCCCGTGTTGTAATATTTGTGCATGAACACGATCGCACCCATGAGCACTTGAGCCTTTTTGCTCTTAACTGGTGGATGAACATGATCGCACCCACGAGCACTTGACCCTTCCCGCTCTTTACACTCACATGCACTTGAGCCTTTCCGCCCTCTGCCTTAATATACGTTATAAACATTCTATACTTTGAACTCCTTCTGTTCTTAAGCAAGTATACGTATTTCATTTGGCATGAGTTTACTTTCATGAAAGTAGAGTGACAACACTTTAATTCGCATGAGTTTACTTTAATGAAAGTAGAGTGAAAGCACTTCAATTTGCGTGAGTTTACTTTCGTGAAAGTAGAGTGAAAGTACTTCAATTTGCGTGAGTTTACTTTCATGAAAGTAGAGTGAAAGCACTTAAATTCGCTTGAGTTTACTTTCATGATCGTAAAGTGGCCGCACTTAAATTTGCGTGAGTTTACTTTTGTGAAAGTAGAGTGAAAGCACTTCAATTCGCGTGAGTTTATTTTCGTGAAAGTAGAGTGGGTGCAAATTTCAATTCGGGTGAGTTCGCATCTGTAGATATGAAAATTCTCACTCCGAAGTTTATGATAAACTTGAAATGAAAGCTTCCATACCTACGCTTGTGCGAGCGTGCCAGCTAGTTCGAAACTAGCAAATATTTTGAAAAATTTAGATTTCTAGGCGATTGTAGGCAAGCGGGATCTTTTCACTCAAACCTTCTTGAACTGATACTCAAGGGTCGTTATTGAGCGCTTAAAAATTTCAATTTTACAGCAAATGTAACTCCATTACACGTGAACAAGTGTTTTTGAAAGAGTTTTGAGTTGTGCACTTTGATTCAATACTTGAAATGTACAAGCTGCTGAAAACAGAGAATTCTTTTTTCAAAGCTTGTGTCTAAAATAGATTTAAATATGTTATAGGCCTCCACAAATCCTCCAAATTTTTCTAGACCGAGCTGGCAGTATGTAGAGCTTGAAGCCTTTTACAAATCTGAATTCGGAGCAGTATTGAATTAAAATTAAATATTGAAATCAGACTTACTCACTAACTCAGAACAATTCTATTTCAAAAATATAGAGACTCAAAGATGAGCCTGTATCTCCCTACCCAAAACTCCGATTTTGATGAATTTAATGTTTGTAGAAATCTATAGATGTTAGATTTCTAATGCATCAAAAATAAAATTGATTGGATTCTTGTGGATAGAGATATGGGACTTTTATCCAACCTCTCTTTCAGAAAATCCGACTGTGCAACAGAAGTATAGAAACTGAATCGTTATTTATCCAATTTTATTATGTGTCTTCATGGTCCTAAAAATCTTGCCAATTTTATTTAGAGTGACCTGATGTGTGTGGAGTAAGTGCCAAATTTCAAGCTAATCTGAGCAAGCATCAAGAAATTAAAATTACGAAAACAGACATATGCAGAGATGCTGAAATCCTGTTTTCTGTTTTTATGAATGTAATGATGCAAACTCACATGAATTAAAAATGCAACAACCCCTAAAGCCCCAAATCAAATTACTGCAATGTAAATGAATTGAAAGTATTTTATAGCTTAAGCATAGAGGGGATTAGAAGTATAGGATGATTATAGAGTATATTGGGGTAGAAGCTTATCAACAAACATTTAGTGTGTGTGTGTGTATGGTGTTTCATCCACAAAATTAAACTTGCAGCAAATCTAACTATTATAATGTGGGGGGAGATTGTAAACACTCCAAAATAGAACAAATTTCAAAATCAAACACCTGGTTTTAAAATTCATTTCAAAACCCAAATCTGGAGTTTTCGAAAACCCAGGGGCTGTAAAAGCTTCAAAATTTTGCCTAAACCCCGATCAAAATGTGGATTTCTTAAACTCGGGCAAAATCTCAATTTCATAAAGAGCCAAATGAAACATGTGAAACATGAAGGATGACACCTGATGAAGAAGCAGCCTAGAAAGCAGCTCCAAAGGCCTGATCAAAAGCAAGCTCCGAAAGTAGGTCCAAAAGCCCAGAAATCAGCATAATCTGATGAAAGCAGGACCGAAATCAAAAGGAGAACCCAGGCCAGAAGCAGACTTCAAGCCCAGCATATGACATATGAAGCCAAAAGTATCAACCTTATCTTCTAAAATCCAAGCCCAAGCTTGAAAACCAGAAATTTGATTGAAACGAAGTTCAAAAAGGTGAGATGGAGATCCGACGACAAAGTTGGGGAAGACCCAATGTCAGACGGTGCACTAATGAAGCCAGGGCCCGCACAAACCGTCCGTCTTGAAACGCCAAGAAGGACTGCTCAGAGAAAATTTGGATCGAATCTGGACCATATATATCCAGATCTATATCCAAATAGTGTTTGGATTTGGATCGATCCAAATAGTGTTTGGATTTGGATCAAAATATCCAAATCCATATCCATATAAATGTTTGGATTTGGATCGGATCTGGTCATAAATATCTAAATCCAAATCCAAATGGTATTAGGATTTAGATTTGGATCCAGATCTCGAACCCATATCCAAACCCAAGACCCACCTCACTTGCCTATAAATAGAGGTGAGGGGGTCTCCAAAAGAGATCCACGTGAAATGCTTGGAGAAGCCTTGGAGGAGAGAGAGAGGGTTAAGGTGAGTGCTTTATGCTTAATTTCTTTTTAGTGGGTTAAGCCTTGTGGGCTAAATAGGGTTAACATTGGCTGCACCAACTTGAGCCGAGGTGGACCTACCTGCGCATGGAGGACCCGAGGTGGCTGGACCGAAGCTTGATCCAACCCTAGCCGAGTCCCCTAAAGGTAAGCCTAATCCCTAACTAAACCCTCTTTTCCTAACCCTCTAGACCTAACCCAAGACCAACACCCACCTAATTCCACCGCCATACCTGCCCCCTAATCCCAGCCAAACCGACCTACCTTTCCACCAACCGACACCCCCCTAACACCCGGCTCACCCTGTCACAACCCGAACCCCTCACCGCACGCCTGCACACCCCTTCTCGCGCACCGCAACACTCCACGCCACACCGCACACCCCCACCGCACGTCGTGTGCGCCTGTCCGCAGCGCGCGCCCTTCCTGTGCGCCTGTCCCGCGCCTTGTCACCCCAACCGAACACCCTGCTGCTCCCATCTGCCTGCACCACACCCTTCACCACCTCAGCCAGCTCCCTACCAACATCACCCTTCACCACCTCAGCCAGCTCCCTACCAACATCACCCCACACCACCTTTTGCCTTGAGCCCTTACCTACCTAAACAACCTGTAGCCCACCTTTCACCGTGAACTCTCTGAAGCCCAAGTGACTCATATCCCTTCAAGAAAAACTCGAGCCCGCCACCTCATGTCTCTAGCACACCGAAGAGGTCATCCTCGTGGCTGCCAAAGTGGACCAAATCCCGGGTAGATTGGAGAAGAAAGTCAAATCACTTGTAAGTGTTTAAAATTTGGTATTTACATTACTCCTTTCATACTTAAATTCAATTTTGATACGGGGTTGTAATAATGGAGTGTGGTCTCCTCCCAAGATGTAATATTGGTGCTTGACACACGAGACACATACGTGCACTTGAGCCTTAGCTCTTATCTCGTACATGAGACACACACGTGCACTTGAGCCTTAGCTCTTATCTCATACACAAGACACCCACGTACACTTGATCTTTAGCTCTTAATCGTACACGATTTGCACACACACACATTGAGTTTTCGCTCTTACTCCAAAGACTCTAGTAAGAGTCGTGTGAGTTGCAATTTCATTCGGGTTGTTACTTTTAGCTGTGTGCATTGTCATTTCAATTCCACACTCACACACGCGTGCATTGAGCTTCAACTCTTATCAAGTATATATATATACTTTCAGCTGGGTTGTTACTTTCAAGTCGTGTGAATTTGTCATTTAAGCTTCCACACTTGCACACAAAGGGCACCCAAGCACTTGCTCAACACTCTCACGCACATTTTGGGCCTTCGTTGCCCCTAAGATATAGAGTATCTATATACTTTCAGCTGTGTGAGTTTTATGTTCAGTTGTGTACGTCTTTACATTTCGGGTGGTTCAATTTCAGTCGTGTGAGTTGTCTTTCCATTTACACACCAAAAGCACTCACTCACATTGAGCCTTTCCACTCTTCTATATACTTATATTTCCCTTTCGGCAAAGTTCAATTCAAGTTGTGTGTGTGAATTGTCTCTCTATTTATACACAACACACACGAACATGTTGAGCCTTACCGCTCATATATATACTTATATTTCAATTTCGGCAAGTTCAATTCAAGTCATGTGAGTTTGCCATTTCAATTTTACACTCACACACGTGTGCATTGAGCCTTTCCACTCTTAATATAAGTATATCTCCCTTCCACAATTTACATTCAAGTCGTGTGAGTTGCTTTTAAAGTTCGGGTATTTCCCTTTCAGCTGCGTGAGTTGCACTTACATTTCGGGTATTTACTTTAAGCTGGGTGTGTGAGTTGCTTTCAATTCTAGCCTAGCTCACATCATATCCAACCCGCGAGAGTTCGTGCATCCTTGCATTTTGCGCATTTTCAAAGAGGAAACCCTAAACTACACTCAAACTTCGCTAAATCTAGGCCACTTGAAGCACACACATCCGGCCTAATTAGCTTAAAAGCTCAAAAGACTTGGATACGGATAACCCCGTAATAGAACCTGCAAACTTAGGCAAATTGTTGTTATACTCACTTTTTTTCAAAAAGAGTTCATGTTTGTTGAAAGATCGAAGTTTTCTAAAGCACTGGAACTGACCCTTGAGGACCGATTCAAGAAGGTTTCAAGCGAAAAGATCCCGCTTGTCCATAATTGCCTTTCAAAAGTCAGATATTTGCAAAAATATTCGCTAGTTTGAGTAAGCTAGCTTCCACGCCCCTAAAAGCGACGTAAACGCAAAAAAGTTCATTTCCGGTCTCAAGAACTGGGAGTGAGAATTTTCGTGCTTACAGATTTGGCACACCCGGTGGGACCCGGGTCTTAAGAAAAATCGATCAAAACAAACAAAACTCTTGAAAAAATTTTCCAAGAAAAGTATTTAACTCTTTGCCTTTTGCATTTCATAGTTGGTTTTCAAAACAAAGCATCAGAGTCATGTCGAGTTCAGACTCCAATGAAGTGTCCAGCCATGTCTCGCACACATCAAGTTCTCACTCCAAAAATATTTCGAAAACCAAGTTAAAAAATAGGGGAGAAAAGATAAAAGACTTACGAAAAGACTTTGAGGCAAAGATAGCTGCGCTTAGCCAAGAGGTAGAGGCAGCTGAGTCCTGTTCGTCTCATGGCGAACCGACAAAAACCAAGAAGAGAATCGACAAGTGTAGAAAGCTCAAGGAAACCTCCGCTGTGGAGGGAAACCAATATCATGAGTCCTTCACTCACAAGGACCGTAAAGCCCTATAGCAGCTGCTAAAAGGGCAAAATAAAGAAAAGAGGACATACGCCCTGTCTGATTTCCTTCCCTTGGATTACGAAATAGACAGTGATGATGAGATACCAAACTTCCATCGGTATGATGGCACGGGGGATCCTAGATCCCACAAAATGAAAAAGGACTCGATGAAGTGGATATATTGGTTTCTCCTTTCCCTCAAAGGAAATTCTTCAAAATGGCTTGCTTCTTACGATTTGAGTCAGTTCACAACTTTCAAAGAGTTAGCGAACTGCTTTATGCAAAGATTTTCGCATAATGTAGAAGTTACGCCAACTTTAAACACTTTGAGGGATACAAAGCAGGCCATGAACGAGGATGTGCATGCATTCATCGTTCGATGGAGGTCCCTCCTAGGGCAAGTGAGAGAGCCGATATCAGAAGGATGCACAGTAATGCTTATCCTTGATAATTTTAAACCTGAATTGAAAACTCCTCTCCATACATGAAATATCGACTTTCCACAAGTTGATCAAGAAAGCCTCCCTCTTTGAAACAAATCTGAAAAAGGGGGTCTACGATCACTTGTGGAAAGGAAACGTTGTGCACAAGTCACGTTTGGAAAAACCCGAAAACTATGGGTTACCCACAATGGACAAAGGGGCAAAGCCCCAAAAAGTTGCAAACGTTCGAGTAGATCCAAGCCCGGTGAGCACTTCCAAAAATTTTGAAAATTTTGAAAACAAAAAAGAAAAAAAGTTACAAAAATATTTTGAAAAATGGGAGTATACTCCACTAGGGCAACTTGTTTTGGAGGTCCTGGACATCCTACTTGCCCAAGAAATGATCAGACTCCCCGAAATTCCCAAGGGAACCACTTCCAAAGGAAAGTTTTTACATCGCTTTTGCAAGTGTCATCGGCTCAAGGGCCATGATACAAACGAATGTTTCTCCCTCCTCAATAAAATCGAGAACTTGATAGCACAGGGCCGGCTTCAAGTCACTGAGGAACTAGAGCCTGCCCAAGCCATTTTCAAAGAACCCTTCCTCAATCACGCAAGCACTAGTGGGAAGGGCAAAGAGGTATGTGCTTTCTCGACTTCAAAGTGTCTAGTGCATTCATTACATTCTGGTTTTACTACTTGTGCATCATCTCTCATTCTTTATAAGAAAAATGTCCGAGTAGTAATCCGGGGAGCACTTAGAGTCCCGCCCCCGGCTAGAACCATTTTAGAAATTTGAGGTTCTCCAAGGCACTCAAGTAGAGCCACAATAGGCACGAGCCTTAGGCAAAGTGTAGGTGAAGTGAATAGGTCCGGAAGGATCTATCAACCCCAACACTTAGAAAAATCTGCTAAAAAAGTGGTCAGCATCCCTGGCCCTTCAAAAGCATGCATACCTAAGGTCTTGCCAAAAATGGACAAAGGTCAAATTGTTTTAACCACATATGACTTCGAAAATTATCTCTCCAAGATCCCAATAAACATGTCCATCCTAGAGCTGATATAAACCTCACCTAGGCATAGGCATGTTTTAGAAAAAATTTTAGAGAGAGCCAAGGTTAGCTCAAACATAACCCCTGAGTCCTTGTCAATCCAAGTGGCGTCTATAAGTGCAAAAATGCCCATCATGTTCTGGGAAGACAAGATAGAAAGACCCTATAAAGCCCACAACCAAGCTTTGCATATTGAGATAGTTTTGAATCACTATCCTCTCGATAAATGCTTAGTTGATGGGGGAGGAGGTCTCAACATCCTTCCGCTCCACGTGGCGTATCAAATCGGAATCACCTTGACTTCCGTAAACCCAAGCCCCATCATAATCACTAGATACAATGGGAATGCATCTAGACCATTGGGAGTCGTAGAGTTACCTATGGAAACGGGGGGCATAGCCGACGTGGGGGTGTTCCATGTCTTAGACATTCACCCCCATTACAACCTATTGCTTGGAAGACCATGGATACATAGCCTGCGAGCTGTGCCATCCACCTTCCATAGGTGTGTGAAAATCCCCTACAAAGACCAAATTATGGTAATTCTAGGTGAAAACCATCCTCAGCTTCAAGGAATACAGAATTTCCCGTGCTTGTCAGGTTCTCAAGCCCACGAGGACAACCTTGGAAAAACCTTGGTCAAGACACCCAAGCACGTCCTCCAAAAGCCTAGGAAGGTTCTGTGTATCAAAGGGTAGCCCAAGGATTGTCTACCCAAAACTATAACCATCCTAGGCAAGACCAAGTGTCATCTATTTCCTAAACCCCTAGACAAGAAACCATTCATGCATAACATAGATGATAGCAAGTTTCAAAACCATGAATTATATCAAAACTTTTCAAAAAAAAAAATCATGGAATATGCTATTAAACATGGGATACATGCCATACCAAAGTCTAGGGAACCAAAACCAAGGCTGCCTCGAGCCCATAGTGCCAAGAGCAAACCCAAGCTGATATGGGATCGGCTATATTCCAAAAATACCACCACAACCACCACCTATAACCACCTGGGTCAAGGGTGCCCTGGAACCTAGTGAAGCAGAAACCCACGATTTAGACCCCTTATTTAGAGTCTAACTTGTGGTGTTTTCCTTTGTAGGTATGATGGAAGAGCCCATAGTGCCAAGAGCAAACCCAAGCTGATATGGGATCGGCTATATTCCAAAAATACCACAGAACCACCACCTATGACCACCTGGGTCAAGGGTGCCCTGGAACCTAGTGAAGCAGAAACCTACGATTTAGACCTCTTATTTAGAGTCTAACTTGTGGCGTTTTCCTTTGTAGGTACGATGGAAGATCCCTCCTTAAACCAAAATCCAAAAAAATTAAAAATCCCCAAAATACAAAAACAATTTGAAAAATCTCAAAAACCAAAAACATTAGAAATTTGTGGAAAAACCAAAAAAGATTAGTTTGTATAGCTCCAAGTGTCTTTGCTTTGCAAAAATCCAAAAAAATCAATAAATTGGAAAATCCCAAAAACAAAATCGTGTGTATAGCAGCCCCTGGCAAAAATTTGGAAAAACCAAGGCTTTTTTGAATAAATCGTCTTTATAAAAGGACCCAAGTCTTCAAAACCAATAGAAATTCCAAAACCAGAACCAGGTGTTTGAAAAAATCATGCATCCACTCCAAATTCCCTAGGATTTAGAATTCTCGAGAATAATCAAAGCCCAGAAGAGGATCCTCTTCTCCCTAAGGAGGATCCCACTTCTAAGCTTCCCGAGTTTAACAAAATCCTTGATTTTGAAAAACCTTCAAATTCTGTAGGAGGGGATTTCATAGAGATCAACTTAGGGAATGAAACAAAACCCAAGCACATTAAGATAGGCGCATGTTTGCATGAGCATGAAAAAGCATCATTCATTGCATTCTTGAAAACCTATATCGATGTGTTTGCATGGACGTATGAAGACATGCTAGGTATAGACCCGAAAGTGGTAGAGCATTGTCTTCCCCTAGATCTAGAATCAAAACCCATAAAATAAAAGCTTAGGAAGATTTATCCGAATGTCCATTCGCAAGTAAAAGAGGGTTTAGAAGATCGGCTTAAAGCTGGTTTTATAAAACCCATTGTGTATTCTGATTGGCTTTCCAACATTGTTGTAGTTCGAAAATCCAATGGAAAAATACGAATTTGCATAGATTTCAGAAACTTAAACAAAGTCACACCAAAGGATAACTTCCCTTTGCCAAACATTGATTTGATGTTAAAACAATGTAAAGACTTGTATCAAAAGATACATGAAAATAAATAAAACAAACACATGCATGAGGAGAATGAACCTGAAACTAAACAAACACAATATATTAATAGTAGAATAATACCAAATCTTAACTTCAAATAATAGAACATAAACTAATAAAGGGCAAAAGCTAGACTCCAAATGGACCATAACTAAGGTTAGTGATCTAGTTTTGTAATAGAAAATTTTTGTATAGGTGATTTCCTGTCCTACTTTAAATCTACGAGAGAAATTTTTTCCCTTTCTTGGTTCATTAAGTACATTTTGAATTTGTCTAACTCAAATATTTGGTTGATTTGAGAACTTGGTTCTTCCTTATTGAGTATTTTAGTGAGATCTAAGGTGCATCAATCTTGCTTTATCTTAGTTTGGAGTTCAAAGATTAGCTGCTATGAACTCTATTTAGAGAATCAAGTTTGAGCGAGGATTCGGGGGCTTTTGAAAGCGAGCGAATGCAAGGATGCAGAAATCTTTTCCAAGTTTTGAAAGTGATGATGTGAGCTAGGCTCGAATTGAAAGTGCAACTCACATAGCTTTCACTAATGTAAATACCCGAAATTGAAGTGCAACTCACACAGCTTTCACCAATGTAAATACCCAAAATTGAAGTGCAACTCACGTGACTTAAATGTAAATCCACACAAAGAGAAATGTAACTCTACTTAAAGTAAACTCACGACTTTAAAATATATAAATATGTTTTATGCTAAGAGCGAAAAGGCTCAATGTGTGTGAGTGTAAAGAGCGGAAAGGCTCAAGTGCTTTATGGGTGCTTCTCGTGTGAAATTTAAATGACAACTCACACAACTTAAAGTAAATCCACCCGAAATTAAATTGCAACTCACACAGCTTTCACTAAAGTAAATACCCAAATTGAAGTATATATGTTTAGCTTAAGAGCGGAAAGGCTCAATGTGTGTGAGTGTGAAGAGCGGAAAGGCTCGAGTGGGCGTGGGTCTTATTGTGTGAAATTGAAATTGCAACTCACATGACTTGAAATTAAATCCACCTGAAATTAATTGCAACTCACACAACTTTCACTAAAGTAAATACCCAAATTGAAGTATATACGTTTAGCTTAAGAGCGGAAAGGCTCAATGTGTGTGCAATCGTGTGCAATATAAGAGCGGAAAGGCTCAAGTGCACGTGGGTGTCTTTGTGTGCAGTTAAGAGTGAGAAGGCTCAAGTGTGGTTGTGTATCATACACAAATATTACATCTCAGGGGGAGACTTCGCTCTATTATTACAACCCCGTTCCGAATTGAATTTAATTTAAACGAGTAATGTAAAACCGAATGTAAATGACACTTACAAATGTTCGGTTTTGCCTCTCGAGTCACTCGGGTCCGTCCTTCTTTGCAGTCGCAAGGTAAGTCCCTTCAAGTGGGTTCCAAGGTGAGGCTTGGGTGTAGATTCACTTGGGTGCAGCCAAGTGGGTGTGGCTTAGTATTGGCTGGGTTCGGCCAAGGGGTTAGGTTGGTCAAGTCCTAGCTAGATCTAGGTTTTGGTTTAGGAAGATGGGAATGAGCTAGGTGCAGCCAGCACCTAGCTTAGTTAGGGTTTTGAAAGGGGTAGGTCGAGCCAATGGTGGCTTGAACCAAGGTAGGTCCTAAGGTGCAGGTTGGCCTAGGTCCGGTTGAGAGGGGGGCGACAAAAGCTAGCCAAGGGTGTGTTGGCCTGGTTTTGGGTCAAGCCAAGAGCTAGGTTTTAGGTAGTGTTGGGTCAAGTTTTAGCTAGGTTGTTTGGGACAGGCCTAGGTGGTGTTGAGCTATATGGGTGCAGGTTAACCTAAATGGCCAACCAGCGAGGTTTGGTCGAGGGGGTGCGGGTTTAGGTGAGGCACAACTGGAGTGCGGCTGGGGAGCAGCAGGGGTGCAGGCCAGGTTTTGTGCTGGATAGGGCGCGGGATTTTGGTGGGGCGCAGCTGGGGCACTGATAGGGTGCTACTGGGGTGCAGACCGGGCGCAGCTGGGTTGCGGGACGGGGGGCAGCTAGGTGTTTGGGTCAAGTTGGCTAGGTCTAGGCGGTATGGGCTAGGTTTAGTGGTATGTAGGTGTAGACGTAGCGAAAATCCCTGCCTCTCACCTTTTTTCAGGGTTTGGAGCGAATCCTCTCGTGTGTCTAAGGCCTATTTATATAAACAGGGCGTGCCAGCTAGCTTACCTAAGCTAGCGAAGATATATTTTAAGCTGACTTCTAATCGTGGCAACTGTGAGCAAGTGAGCTCTTGTCGTCGCAGACCTTCTTGCACCGATATGCAAGGGTCAGTCTGTACGCTTTGAAAAATCGAGTTTTTGGGTATAGAAAGCCTACGAAGCGGTTCGAGGTGTTTAATTCAGGTCTTTTAGATACGATTGCAGATTTTACATCACGTGGATTTGCACGTGCTTAAGTCTTTCTTTTTATCCCTTTATGGGCCACCTAGTTTGTGTGTTATGAACACTCCACTACATGGGCGAATTTGAGCGGGAATACGGGGCTCGCTTCGATGCAATATGCATCCTACCTCGTGGTATGGCGTAGATGCAATGCAAACTCACGCTACTCCAAAGGGAAAACCCGAATGTAAAGACAATGCTGAAGGGAAATAACCGAAGGGAAATGACTTGTAATGTAAATGCCGAAGGGAGATATGTATATAGAGTATGTATATGGGCCCTTACTCGGGTCTTGCAAATAAGAGCGAAGGCTCAATGTGGGTGCGTGCTTGAATTGAAAGACTTACACACACGACATGAAATTAAACCCAAATATAACTTGCAGTATGGCCTTGATTAAGGTCTTGGGAATAAGAGCGAAAGCTCAATGTGTGTGAGTGCTTGAATTGAAGTACTACGCACACAACATGAAATTAAACCCAAATAGTATAACACGGCCCTTACTTGGGTCTTTCAAATAAGAGCGAAGGCTCAATGTGTGTGAGTGCTTGAATTGAAAGACTTACACACACGACATGAAATGAAAACCCAAATAGTATAGCTCGGCCCTTACTTGGGTCTTTCAAATAAGAGCGAAGGCTCAATGTGTGTGAGTGCTTGAATTGAAAGACTTACACACACGACATGAAATGAAAACCCAAATAGTATAGCTTGGCCCTTACTTGGGTCTTTCAAATAAGAGCGAAGGCTCAATGTGTGTGAGTGCTTGAATTGAAAGACTTACACACGACATGAAATGAAAACCCAAATAGTATAGCTCGGCCCTTACTTGGGTCTTTCAAATAAGAGCGAAGGCTCAATGTGTGTGAGTGCTTGAATTGAAAGACAACACACCCAACGTAAGCAAAACCCTACGAAAATTAAAGTACATATATATATTTATGTATTAAGGGTTGATTAGGCCCGTGTGTGTTCAAAATCGTGCACAATTAAGAGAGTGCACGTGTGTGGGTGTGCCAAGCCATGTTATTACAATCGGGGGGAGACTATGCTCCGTTATTACAACCCCGTATCGAATTGAATTTTAAGCAAGTATACAACTAAGGACCGAGTTAGGCACTTACTAATAGCTGGTCCGAAGATGCCTTGCTTGAGCGTGGGCTTGGCCTTCGCCTTGGGCTGCAAGCGGGAGCTCCCCGAAGTTGAACGGCAAGGGGAGGTGCTGGCAGGATGTCTTGGGGGCGCGGGAAGGGCGCCTTAAAGGTGGCCGGCTGCTAGCAAGGGTGCCTCCTTGATGTGTTGGGCTAATGTGACTAAGGAAGGTCACTAGGGTAGGGGTTAGTGTTAAGGAGTATGGCACTAAGGGGAGCCTAAGAGAAGGTCTAATGGAGTGTCTAGGGGAAAGGAGGTGGCTGGCCGAATAAAAGGGGTGACAGTCGGTTGGAGTGGCCGACTAAGGGGACTTGGTGGCGACGAGCTGCTAGGGTGGCTAGGAGTGGTGGAAGGGAAGGGAACTAGCTAGGAGATGGGGTAAGGTAGTGGCGGGTGTGGTGAGGTAGAGTGGACAGGACTTAGGGGGTTCAATGGGATGGCCAGGTATAGCTAGGGTAGTTAGGTAGTTGCGGGTAGTTAGGGTGGTTATGGCCTGACCAAGTGGGAATGGTGGCGGCAAGTGGCAGGTATTAGGGTGATATGGTAGTGGGTTAGGTGGCTGAGAGTGGAGAGGGAGTGGAGAAGGAGTAAGGTGGAGGATACTAACAGGATGATGGGAGGTGGTGGCGGATGGAAGGGGAGCAGCCGGGTGATTGGGATGTGCAGGATGAGGTTCGGCCGTGGGGAAGGGTGGCGATGTGGACCTCGGCTAGAGTGGTGGTGGTGGTGGTGCTCGGCTGGGAGGTCGTGGCGCAGGTGGTGGCTAGCTATGGGGCAGGTGGAGCAAGATAGGAGTCGGCTGGGCTGGAGAGTGGAGGACCCGGCTGGTGGAAGATGGAGCTTGAAGATGGGAAAAACCCGCCCCAAAGGGGCGGGTTTATATAGGGTTGCAAGAGGCGGTTGGGGGGTGGTTTTGGGGTAGTGGTTAGGTGGTTTAGGTAGGGTGGTGTGGTGACAAGGTGGGCTGGAAAGGGTAGGGCCAGATATTTTAAATACAAGGGGTTTGGGTAGGTTGTGTGCTAGGGGTGGTTTAGAGGTTTAGGGTTTAGCTAGGTGGGTTGGTTCTAGGGTGAGGTTTAGTGAGGTAGGTTAGGTGATTAGGCTAGGATTAGGCTAGGTTTAGGGAAATTAACCTAGGTTTAGGGAAGTGGGTTAGGTGATTAGGTTGGGATTAGGCCGGGATTAGGGAAGTGGGTTAGGTGATTAGGCTCAGATTAGGACAGGATTAGGGTAGAAGGCTAGGATTAGGTGTTTTTGGTTAGGTTTAGGTGAAGGAGCTCCCTTTGCATGGCCCATAGACCCTAATCATATCATGTTGGTGCAGCCCTAGGTTAGGTTTTGGCTAATTACAAGCTTAAACCCACTTAATTAGGCTAACCCACATGATTAATCCCAAACTTGACACACAAGTCAAGCTTAATTACAACACACACTTGATCTTCTCCACCCCCACTCTCTCTCATGCCCATAATCCCACGTGAAATTCAAGTGGGCCCCACCTCCATTTATGAGAAGGTGATGTGGGCCATGGATATGGATATTGGATTGGATCTCTGGATCCAAATCCAAATCTAAGTCCATACATGGGTTTGGATTGGGATCTGGATATATATGGTCCAGATCCGATCCAAAATGAACTCTGACTCCTTTGAGCTGTGTTCGAAACGAACGGTTTGTGAGGGGTTTGACAGCATCAATACTCCGTTTGCGTTGGGTCTTCGCTAACATGATCGTCCGCTTCTGTTTTCGCCTTCCGGAGATGACTTCAAATGATGTTTTGATGATACCAGGGTCTTGGACGTTCGAGATCCTGGGGGTGTGGATTTGATACGAGAGTTGCTGTGCCGGGCTCGACATGTGCTCCGGTTCCGGGCTCTCCTTAGCTCTCCTGGTCCTATTTGGATTAGGCCAAAGCTACTTCGGGGTTTCAAAAATATGTTAAAAAGGTTTTTAAAAGCCATGTTATATATTTTTGAAATATAAAGTTCAAAACGTATGTAGGGCTGTTTTTACAAAACCAGATGGATTTGAGAAATTCATGGGATTTCAAGGTGTTTACAGATGCCCCTCTTTGGCCTTGTCCAAATCGATTTGGATAAGGGCAAAGATGACAAACATCCCTTTCAATGTCTCCCTAGATCTATCCACGAAGAACATGGGATCGTCCCAATTTTTAGCAAAATCTCAATTTACAAACTCTGGTAGGAGGAGATATTACGCCAAAGGGATGCACATGGAATCTGGTCCTAAATGGGATCATGTTTATGCAAATGTTCATGCGTGGAATGCAGATGCATGACATGGGTGTGGTGCCAAGAGTGGCGACCTCTCAGAGACCAGATGTGGTCGAACTCTAGAGACTTACAAGGCCTGTTGCTCCAAGTGAGCAGATCCTATGCTGTTCGATGTTCGATTTTCAAAACTTATTTACAAAACTATTTATAAAAGGGACAACTGTCTTGAGTCTCGATCCTAAGGATCTCGAGCTCTCTGTGCTTGCCCTTGTTTGAGTCTTAACACTCGCTTATCTAGCAGAGGTTTTAAAAGAAAACCAGCTATATTTCAAATTCCTACGCCTTACTCGAAACGTCGAATTCTCAAACAAGATGAAATTCAAGTAAGTAAATCCTATTTTTACTTTAGGATTCCTCGAAACGAACAATGCTTTAGCTTGGGATAAGCCAGGGATGGGAAAGAGATACCACGGTCCCTTCTGAAGCGTCCCGTGGTTTGAGGCACAGAAGGCGGAAAACTGCTCTTTTTGAGCTTTTTGGCCTCTTTTTCCTTTTTTTCATCGAGGGTCTCCCTTTGGGTGTATTTTTTCTTTAATCCCTCTTTTTCACAAGAGAATCGATTTTTCTTTTGAATTCTGGTTTCTTTCTTTTGGAAAGAGACTTCGAATGGGAAATTCCCTTTGTTTGGGCTTTTGTTTTCCTTTTGGAAGGAGAAGAGAAGAGGGGAGGACTTATCCCAAGCCTACACTCGATCCATTCCAGATCAACCTATTTAGAAATAGCACGTACTACTTGCAAGTATCTTGCTATATTGAACTAGGCCTTTCTTTGTAAGAAGAAGGATTTTGAAATGTAACCACTATTTTGAAGACTCCGCTCTTTCACAAGTGCGGATTCTCTCACTCAGGGTCACATGACTTTGCCTTTGCACCTTATTTTCATGTCTCAGGGCAGCTATCCCTAAAATTTTCGAAAACTGGAATTTGATCCAAATCCTACACATGATACTTCTTTAAGTATTGGATATTTATAGGATCTACTAAATTCCTACCTTCTACATCGATCAACCAATACGAGTTGTTCGTGGTGGTTGCACGTACAACATAGGGTCCATCCCAGTTGGGGCGCCACTTTCCCAAGGGATGTGGGCCACGATAGTGGATGATTTTTAAAACCAGATCTCCCACTTCAAAGTGGCGAGGTCTCATGTGTTTGCCATAGTGTCGGGCTATCCTTTGCCGGTATGCACGAGCATGATCCACATAGCAAGGAGTCGCCTCTCATCTAGCAAATCTAGTTCGGCCATCCTAGCATTCTGAAGCGTCTCTAGGGGGAGGTCGAGTGCTATGGATGTATGGAATGAATGCAGTTGAGTATGAATGGGGAGAATGCGTTTGTGCCATAGATCAATTCGAATGGTGTAGCATTCGTGGGAGTCCGGATGGAAGTCCTATAAGCCCATAAGGCTTCATCCAGCTTCTCGTGCCACGTCCTACCCTTCTCTAAAGTCTTCTCAATTATACTAATGAGAGTCTTGTTTGTGGCTTCGGCTTGGCCGTTGCCTTGAGGGTTGTAGGGCGAAGAGAAGTGGTGAGTTATGCCATACGTGTTGCACAACTTAACCATTCGCTCATTTTTTAATGGGGTGCCATTATCAGACACAAGGTCTCGTGGAACCCCAAATCGAGCCAAGATATTCCTTCGGATGAAAGCCACCACATGTTGCCCCATCACGTTGGTTAGGGAAATGGCTTCCACCCACTTGGAGAAATACTCCGTGGCTGCTAAAATAAATCGATGCCCATTCGAGGCCTTTGGAAATATTGGGCCTACGATGTCAAACGCCCACATGGTAATGGCCAGGGGCTGACCACGGAATGCAATGCAGATGAAGGGATATGAATGGCGTGCCCATGCACTTGACATGGATGGCACTTCCTAACATGATCGTGACAATCCTTCTTCAGGGTGGACCAAAAATAGCCCCCTCTAAGTATTTTCATTGCCATCATGTTGGCATTAACATGACCTCCACATTCCCCATCGTGGAATTCATGCATCACTACCCTAGCCTCCTCTAGGTCGATACACCTAAGCAGAATGCCGGTAAAACTTTTTTTGTATAAAACCCCACCTAGAATGGTGTATCGGGTCGAAATTTTACGGATGAATGCCTTATCTTTGGATGTGGCATCCTCGGTGAATCCCCCATTTTCTAAAAACTGTTTGATGTCATAAAAACAAGGTTTTTCAATAGACTCTGGGTTATTTTGGCAAATGTCCAAGTCGTGTGTGGATGGGTGGGATGCATGCCATATTTCTAAAGATCTGGTCCCTGAAATGGGATCGACCTTCAGGACTGAACCCAAGGAGGAGAGGGCATCGGCGATGCCATGGTCCTCTCTTCCTACGTGTGTGAGTTTACACAATTGGAAGGACTGGACCAATCGAGTGGCCAACTCGTGATATGGAAGTAGTTTCTCATTACGTACTTGCCAAATTTTTAAAACCTAGTTTATGACAAGGAGCGAATCTCCAAGGACCTCGATGCATGATGCCCCTAGAGTTTTCGAAATCCTTAAGCCTTGTATGAGTGCTTCATACTCAGCTACGTTGTTGGAACATTCGAAATCTAAGCGGACTGCTATGGGAATCTCGCCCTTTTCAGGGGAGATTAGGATGACCCTAGCACCAGCCCCTCGTTGGTTTCGTGCCCCATCAAAGTGCATCTTCCACACTTGGTTTTCGAAAGAATTTGCCAAAATGTGGTTTTGAAAATGGTTTTGTAATATGCCTTCATCAGGCATTTCAACAAGCGTGGGATATGCGTCCTCTAAGGGGAACTCAGCCACGTAATCTGCTGGTGCTTGCCCCTTAATGGAGATCTGGTGATGGTATTTCAAATCATACTCCATTAGAAGGAGTTGCCATTTGCCCAATCTACCTGTGAGAACGGGTTTTTCGAACAAGTGCTTAATTGGATCAAGCTTGGACACTATCCAGATCTCATGATCTAGGAAGTAGTGTCTGAATTTCTGGCAGGCCCAGACTAGGGCCAAGCACGTCTTCTCCATGGCTTGATAATTTCGTTCATAAGCCAAGAGAGTTTTCGAAATGTAATAGATGGCGTACTCCTTATGGGTGTCATCCTCGTATTGAGCCAACAGGGCTCCTAAAGCATTCACATGCACGGAGATGTATAGTAAAAGCGGTTTTCCTTGCTTTGGAGGGTTCAAAACGGGGGGATTAACCAAGTATGCCTTCAGTCTCTCGAAGGACTTCTGGCATTCGTCATCCCATAAGAATTTCGTGCCCTTCCTCAACAATTTGTTGAAGGGTTCGCATCTAGTTGCCAGATTCGATATGAATCGGCGAACGGATTGTAAACGACCCTGGAGGCTACGGATTTGAGTGAGATTGGAGGGTAGAGCCATGTCTATGATGGCTCGACACTTAGAGGGGTCGACTTCTATTCCCCTTTGGCTCACCATAAAGCCCAGAAGCTTCCCTGATTCTACCCCAAACACACATTTTTGAGGGTTTAGCTTTACTTTGTAAAGCCTAAGCCTTTCGAAAATCTTTTGTAAACATTCGATATGGGTGCATCGGGTTTTGGATTTCGCCAAGAGATCATCTACATACACTTCTACGAGCTCATGAATCTGATCATGGAAGATCGTGGTCATGGCTCGTTGGTATGTTGCGCCGGCATTTTTCAAACCAAAGGGCATGACTGTATAGCAGTACGTGCCCCATGGGGTTGTGAAGGCGGTCTTACCCTGATCTCGTGGACTTAGTTTGATTTGATTATAGCCTAAATAGCCATCCATAAATGAAAACATTTCATGATTTGCAGTACTATCGACTATCAAATCTATGTTTGGTAAAGGATAATTATCCTTTGGAGTGGCTTTCTTTAGGTTTCTGAAATCGATGCATATTCGAATTTTCCCATTGGTTTTTCGAACTACAACGATATTTGACAACCAATCAAAATACGCAATGGGTTTTATAAATCCGGCTTTTAACAGATCTTCTAAACCCTCTTTGACTTGCGTGTGTACATTTGGGTGTATTTTCTTAAGCTTCTGCTTTATGGGTTTTACACCTACATATAAGGGAAGACGATGTTCGACAATGCTGGGATCTATGCCCGGCATGTCTTCATACGTCCATGCAAACACATCTAAATAGGTTCGTAGAAATGTAATGAATGCTAATCTTTCAGTTTCATGCAAGCATGCGCCTATTTTGATGGATTTGGGATTGGAATCATCCCCTAGGTTTATCTCTATGAAATCTCCTCCTACTGATTGGGATGGTCTTTCAAAATCGAGAATTTTATGAAATTCTAGGAGCTAAGAAGTGGGATCTTCTTCAAGGGGATCCACTTCTGGGCTTTGATCATTCTCGTGGGCTATAGACCCGAGGGAAGTTGATGTGTGGTTTTCAAAAAGACCTGGTTTTGTACTTGGATTTTCAAGTGATTTCGAAATTTTTGGTCTGGCTATGCAGACGACATTTCTTTCGAAATCCTTTTCTTTTGCCAAAGTCCTACCAGGAGCAGCTATATACAAAATCTTTTTGGTATTTTCCAAATTTTTGATTTTTTTGGTTTTTTGTAAAACAAGAACTTTGGGAACTATACAAAGCACTCTATTTTCGAGTTTTTGTTTTTCCATTGTTTTTGGTTTTTCTTGTTTTTCGATTTTTTTGATTTTAAGCTTTTCAAATGTTTTTGTATTTTTATAAAAGGGATCTTCCGTCATACCTACAAAGGGAAAACACTACGGGTTAGACTCGGAATAGGAGATCTAAATCGTAGGTCTCTTCTAAGACAGGTTCCAGGGCACCCTTGACCCAAGTGGTCACAGGGGGTGGCTCTGGCTGTATTCGGGGAGTATAGCCGATCCCATATCAGCTTGGGTTGGCCCTAGGAAGGATGGGCTCTAGGAGACCCTGGTTCTGTGCCCCTAGACTCTTGTAGGGCGTGTAGCCCATGTTTAACAACATGTTTCACGACCTTTTGTTTTTTGAAAAGGCGTGGTACAAGTCGTGGTCCTGGAACATGCTGTCGTCCATATTGTGCTCATATGGCCTCTTGTCCAGGGGCTTTGGAAATAGGGAACGCTTGGGTTTTCCTAAGAGGATTAAAGTCGGGAGGGGGCCTGCTTTGGGCGGCCCCTTCACGCACACAACCTTCCTAGGGTTGTTCAACATGAGCCGAGTGGCTCAACCATAATTTACCCCAGGTTAGCCTCATGGGCCTGGGAGCTTGATAAACAAGGGGAGTTTATGATCCCCTGAAGCTGTGGGTGACTCTCACCTAGGATCACTACGACCTGGTCCCTAAAAGGGATCTTGACACACCTGTGGAAGGTGGATGGCACAGCGCACAAACTGTGTATCCAGGGCCTTCCCAGCAACAGGTTATAATGGGGGTGGATGTCCAGGACATGGAACACCCCCGTGTGTTCGATCCCTCCCGTTTCCGTTGGGAGTTAGATGGATCCTAAAGGTCTAGACGCATTCCCATCGTATCCAGTGATAACGATGGGGCTTGGGTTTACTGAAGTCAAGGTGACTCCGATTTTATACGCCACGTGAAGTGGAAGGATGTTGGGCCCTCCTCCACCATCGACTAGGCACCTGTCCAGAGAGTGGTTGTTTAGAACCACCTCGATATGCAGGGCCTGATTATGGGTTTCGTAGGGTCTATCTACATCATCTTCCGAAAAAGTGATGGGCGATTTTGCTCCTAATAAAGCCACTTGGGCAGACAAGGATTCCGGACTTATGTTCGAATCAACCTTGGCCCTTTCTAGAATTTTCTCTAATACAAGTCTATGCCTAGAGTTTGTATAAGCTCTAGGATAGACATGTGAATAGGAATCTTTGAAAGGTGGTTTTCGAAGTCATAAGGTTTTAGGATGACTTTGTCCTTATCTGCTTTTGACAGAACACTAGGGATACATGCTTTTGAGGGGCCAGGCACACTGACCACCTTTTTAGCACCTTGAAGGTGCAGGGGTTGATAGATCCTCCCGGATCTAGTCACTTCCCCCACGACCAGCCTAGGGTTCGCGCTATTTTTGGCTCTAAGGATGAGCTGAGGAGAACCTTGGATTTTCAAAACTGGTTTTGCCGGGGATCCCACTTTTGGTGGTCCCCGAATGATGACTTAGGCGTGCTTCTTGTATAATACAAGAGTGGGCGCACAAGTGGGTCGACCAGACTCTGGTTTTTGCGCTAGCTCCTTAGAAATGGTGAGGGTACATACCTCCTTTCCTTTCCCACTGCCACTGGCGTGTTTGGGGAAGGGTTCTTTGAAGATAGCTTGAGGTGGCTCAGGTTCCGCAGTGACCAGGAGCCGGCCCTCCGCTATCAAGTTCTCAATTTTATTTAAAAGGGAGAAACAACGTTTGGTATCATGGCCTTTGAGCCGATGATACTTACAAAATTGGTTTAAATACCCCCCCTTGGAAGTGACTCCTTCGGGATTTCAGGGAGTTCTATCATGCCTTGGGCAAGTAGGAGGTCTAGGACCTCCGACATAGGTTGCCCCAGTGGTGTATACTCCTGTTTTTCAACCGGTTTTTGAAAGTTTCACTCCCTCTTGTTTTCTAGTTTTTCAAAATTTTTGGAAGTGCCTGCCACGCCTGGATCCACCTGGACATTGGCGATTTTATGGGTTTTTGCCCTTTTGTCCATCGTGGGTAGCCCATATGTGATGGGTTTTTCCAAGCGGGTTTTGGAAATGGCACTTCCTTTCCATAAGTGATCGTATGTCCCTTTTCGCAAGTTGGTTTCAAAAAGGGATGCCTTTTTTATCAACTTATGGAAAGTTGAGATCTCATGAATCTAGAGAAGGGTTTTTAACTCGCTTTTAAAGTTATCCAGGATGAGCATGACTACGCATCCTTCGGATATGGGCTCTCGCACTTGGCCCAAAAGTGACCTCCATCTTATAATGAAGGCATGTACGTCTTCGTTCATGCCTTGCTTTGTATCCCTTAAGGTATTCAGAGTTGGTGTGACTTCTACATTGTGTGCAAATCTTTGCATGAAGCAGTTCGCTAACTCTTCAAAAGTAGTGAACTGGCTCAAGTCGTAGGAAGCCAGCCATTTGGCAGCTGTGCCTTTAAGGGATAGAGGGAATCAATACACCTATTTCATCGAGTCCTTTTTCTTCTTATGGGCTCGACGCGAGAAAAGCTGCAAGTGAGACCTAGGGTCTCCCATGCCATCATACCGATGGAAGTTCGGTATTTCATCGTCACTGTCTGTTTCGTAATCCATAGGAAGGAAATCAGACAGGGCGTAGCTTCTTTTCTCTTTGTTTTGCCCTTTCAGCAGCTGTTGTAGGGCTTTACGGTCCTTTTGTGTGAAGGACTCGTGGTATTGGTTGCCTTCCATTATGGAGGCCTCTTTGTGCTTGCAAGGTTTTTCAGATTTTTTCTTAGGCCTTTGTTCACCGTTTGATGAACACGAATCGCCTACTTCAGCCTCTTGGCTGAGAGCATCGATTTTGGCCTCAAACTCCCTTCTCAGGTCCTCGATCTCATCTAATTTTATTTTGTTTTTGAAAATCCTCCTAGAGTGAGAACTTGATGCGCATGAGCCTTGGTTGGACACTTCACTTGGATTGGATTTTGACATGCTTTTCAAGCTTTTTCAAAATTTCCTAAGTACAAGCAAAGAAACAAGTTAAAAACGACACCTTTTAACAAAATTTTTGCAAACTTCTAACTTAAAAACTCGATTTTTGAAAGGCTCACGTCCCACCGGGCATGCCAATCTCTGTAGACGCAGCGAAAATCCCCGCCTCTCGCCTTTTTCAGGGTTTGGAGCGGATCCTCTCGTGTGTCTAAGGCCTATTTATATAAACAGGGCGTGCCAGCTAGCTTACCTAAGCTAGCGAAGATATATTTTAAGTTGACTTCTAAATGGCAACTATGAGCAAGTGAGCTCTTGTCGTCACAGACCTTCTTGCACAGATGCGCAACGGTCAGTCTGTACGCTTTGAAAAATCGAGTTTTTGGGTATAGAAAGCCTACGAAGCGGTTTGAGGTGTTTAATTCGGCTCTTTTAGATACGATTGCAGATTTTAGATCACGTGGATTTGCACGTGCCTAAGTCTTTCTTTTTATCCCTTTATGGGCCACCTAGTTTGTGTGTTATGTACACTCCACTACATGGGCGAATTTGAGCGGGAATACGGGGCTTGCTTCGATGCAATATGCGTCCTACCTCATGGTATGGCGTAGATGCAATGCAAACTCATGCTACTCCAAAGGGAAAACCCGAATGTAAAGACAATGCCGAAGGGAAATAACCGAAGGGAAATGACTTGTAATGTAAATGCCGAAGGGAGATATGTATATAGAGTATGTATATGGGCCCTTACTCGGGTCTTGCAAATAAGAGCGAAGGCTCAATGTGGGTGCGTGCTTGAATTGAAAGACTTACACACACGACATGAAATTAAACCCAAATATAACTTGCAATATGGCCTTGAATAAGGTGTTGGGAATAAGAGCGAAAGCTCAATGTGTGTGAGTGCTTGAATTGAAGTACTACGCACACAACATGAAATTAAACCCAAATAGTATAACACGGCCCTTACTTGGGTCTTTCAAATAAGAGCGAAGGCTCAATGTGTGTGAGTGCTTGAATTGAAAGACTTACACACACGACATGAAATGAAAACCCAAATAGTATAGCTCGGCCCTTACTTGGGTCTTTCAAATAAGAGCGAAGGCTCAATGTGTGTGAGTGCTTGAATTGAAAGACTTACACACACGACATGAAATGAAAACCCAAATAGTATAGCTCGGCCCTTACTTGGGTCTTTCAAATAAGAGCGAAGGCTCAATGTGTGTGAGTGCTTGAATTGAAAGACTTACACACACGACATGAAATGAAAACCCAAATAGTATAGCTCGGCCCTTACTTGGGTCTTTCAAATAAGAGCGAAGGCTCAATGTGTGTGAGTGCTTGAATTGAAAGACAACACACCCAACGTAAGCAAAACCCTACGAAAATTAAAGTACATATATATATTTATGTATTAAGGGTTGATTAGGCCCGTGTGTGTTCAAAATCGTACACAATTAAGAGAGTGCACGTGTGTGGGTGTGCCAAGCCACGTTATTACAATCGGGGGGAGACTATGCTCCGTTATTACAACCCCGTATCGAATTGAATTTTAAGCAAGTATACAACTAAGGACCGAGTTAGGCACTTACTAATAGCTGGTCCGAAGATGCCTTGCTTGAGCATGGGCTTGGCCTTCGTTTTGGGCTGCAAGCGGGAGCTCCTCGAAGTTGAACGGCAAGGGGAGGTGCTGGCCGGATGTCTTGGGGGCGCGGGAAGGGCGCCTTAAAGGTGGCCGGCTGCTAGCAAGGGTGCCTCCGTGATGTGTTGGGCTAATGTGACTAAGGAAGGTCACTAGGGTAGGGGTTAGTGTTAAGGAGTATGGCACTAAGGGGAGCCTAAGAGAAGGTCTAATGGAGTGTCTAGGGGAAAGGAGGTGGCTGGCCGAATAAAAGGGGTGACAGTCGGTTGGAGTGGCCGACTAAGGGGACTTGGTGGCGACGGGCTGCTAGGGTGGCTAGGAGTGGTGGAAGGGAAGGGAACTAGCTAGGAGATGGGGTAAGGTAGTGGCGGGTGTGGTGAGGTAGAGTGGACAGGACTTAGGGGGTTCATTGGGTTGGCCGGGTATAGCTAGGGTGGTTAGGTAGTGGCGGGTAGTTGGGGTGGTTATGGCCTGGCCAAGTGGGAATGGTGGCGGCAAGTGGCGGGTATTAGGGTGATATGGTAGTGGGTTAGGTGGCTGAGAGTGGAGAGGGAGTGGAGAAGGAGTAAGGTGGAGGATACTAACAGGATGATGGGAGGTGGTGGCGGATGGAAGGGGAGCAGCCGGGTGATTGGGATGCGCAGGATGAGGTTCGGCCGTGGGGAAGGGTGGCGATGTGGACCTCGGCTAGAGTGGTGGTGGTTGTGGTGCTCGGCTGGGAGGTAGTGGCGCAGGTGGTGGCTGGCTATAGGGCAGGTGGAGCAAGATAGGAGTCGGCTGGGCTGGAGAGTGGAGGACCCGGCTGGTGGAAGATGGAGCTTGAAGATGGGAAGAACCCGCCCCAAAGGGGCGGGTTTATATAGGGCTGCAAGAGGCGGTTGGGGGGTGGTTGTGGGGTAGTGGTTAGGTGGTTTAGGTAGGGTGGTGTGGTGACAAGGTGGGCTGGAAAGGGTAGGGCCAGATATTTTAAATACAAGGGGTTTGGGTAGGTTGTGTGCTAGGGGTGGTTTAGAGGTTTAGGGTTTAGCTAGGTGGGTTGGTTCTAGGGTGAGGTTTAGTGAGGTAGGTTAGGTGATTAGGCTAGGATTAGGCTAGGTTTAGAGAAATTAACCTAGGTTTAGGGAAGTGGGTTAGGTGATTAGGTTGGGATTAGGCCGGGATTAGGGAAGTGGGTTAGGTGATTAGGCTCAGATTAGGACAGGATTAGGGTAGAAGGCTAGGATTAGGTGTTTTTGGTTAGGTTTAGGTGAAGGAGCTCCCTTTGCATGGCCCATAGACCCTAATCATATCATGTTGGTGCAGCCCTAGGTTAGGTTTTGGCTAATTACAAGCTTAAACCCACTTAATTAGGCTAACCCACATGATTAATCCCAAACTTGACACACAAGTCAAGCTTAATTACAACACACACATGATCTTCTCCACCCCCACTCTCTCTCATGCCCATAATCCCACGTGAAATTCAAGTGGGCCCCACCTCCATTTATGAGAAGGTGATGTGGGCCATGGATTTGGATATTGGATTGGATCTCTGGATCCAAATCCAAATCTAAGTCCATACATGGGTTTGGATTGGGATCTGGATATATATGGTCCAGATCCGATCCAAACTGAACTCTGACTCCTTTGAGCTGTGTTCGAAACGAACGGTTTGTGCGGGGTCTGACAGCATCAATACTTCGTCTGCGTTGGGTCTTCGCTAACATGATCGTCCACTTCTGTTTTCGCCTTTCGGAGATGACTTCAAATGATGTTTTGATGATACTAGGGTCTTGGACGTTCTAGATCCTGGGGGTATGGATTTGATACGAGAGTTGCTGTGCCGGGCTTGACATGTGCTCCAGTTCCGGGCTCTCCTTAGCTCTCCTGGTCCTGTTTGGATTAGGCTAATGCTGCTTCGGGGTTTCAAAAATATGTTAAAAAGGTTTTTAAAAGCCATGTTATATATTTTTGAAATATAAAGTTCAAAACGTATGTACAGGGTTGTTTGGAAGGCTCTTGGGTTTCCAGACTCAAAATGGCCCTTTGGGGCTGTTTTTACAAAACCAGATGGATTTGAGAAATTCATGGGATTTCGGGGTGTTTACAGTAGGTTAGGTTAAGTTTCAAGGGAATAAGCTAGGTGCAGCCAGCACCTAGCTGGGTTCGGTTTGGGATAGTTTTAGGCGAGGGTTTGGTCGGTTAGGAAGGGTTTTAGCTAGGTGTGGGGAGCACCTGGCTAAGTGGGTTTCAGAGTGGGTTCATGGCTAGGTTTAGGTGGTATATGGGTTAGGTAGTGGTTAGGTTTTAGGTGAGGTCAGTTTAGGCTAGTTAGGGTGGAGTTGGTGATGGCTGGGTGGAGTCGGTTAGGGTGGTTGGGTTAGGTGGGGCGGTCTTGGCTAGGTGTAAACACCCCAAAATCCCACGAACTTCTCAAATAAACCTGGTTTTTGTAAAAGCAGCCCCAAAGGGTATTTTGAGTTTGGAAACCCAAGAGCCTTCCAGACAAACCCTGTACATATGTTTAAACTGTATATGTTTTAAAATATGTATAACATCCAAGACCAGAAGAGCTAAAGAGAGCCTAGAACCGGAGCACATGTCGAGCCCGACACAACAACTCTCGTGTTAGATCCACCCCCAGGATCTCGAACATCCAAGTCCTTGTGATCAGTAAAAATCCTTTGAAATCATCTCCGGAAGGTGAAAACAGAAGCGGACGACCATGTTGGCGAAGACCCAACGCAGACGGAGTACAATTGCTTTCAGACCCCGCACAAACCGTTCGTTTTGAACATACCCTGAAGGAGTCAGAATCCAGTTTGGATTGGATCTGGACCATATATATCTATATCCCAATCCAAACGTATGTGTGGATTTGGATTTGGATTTGGATCCAAAGATCCAATCCAATATCCACATCCATGGCCCACATCACCTTCTCATAAATGGAGGTGGGGCCCACTTGAAATTCACGTGGGATTATGGGCATGAGAGAGAATGGGGAGGATAAGCATGAGGGGAATTGTATTAAGCTTGACTTGTGTGTCAAGTTTGGGGTTAATCATGTGGGTTAGCCTAATTAATGAGGGTTTAAGCTTGTATGAGCCTATACCTAACCTAGGGCTGCACCAGCATGATGCAATGAAGTCCATGGGCTATGCAAAGGGAGCCTCCTAACCCAATCCTAAGCCAAAACCCCTAATCCTAGCCCTTTACCCTAATCCCGGCCTAATCCTAGCCTAATCACCTAACCCACTTCCCTAATCCCGGCCTAATCCCAACCTAATCACCTAACCCACCACCCTAATCCTTCCCTAAACCTAGCTTAATTCCCTTAATCCTAACCTAATCCTAGCCTAAACACCTAACCCACCTCACTAAACCTCACCCCAAAACCAACCCACCTAGCTAAGCCCTAAACCACCCCACCTAAACCCTAGCACACCATATCCCTAAAACCACCTAAAACAAAATATCTGGCCCCCCTCAAAACCAGCCCACCTTATCACCACACCACCACCACCTAACCACCAAACTACCCTCTCAAAACCAGCCCCAACCGACCCTTTGAAACCTATAAACCCCCCCCCTAGTGGGCGGGTTTTTCAACTTTTTCCCCCAGCACCTTGGGCCAGCCGAGCCCTCTCTCACCTTGCTCTTTTCTCTCACCTGCTCCACCACTACCTCCCGGCCTGCACCACTCCACGCCACCACCATCTCCCGGCCTGCATCATTCCACGCCACCATAGTCGCCCGGCCAGCTCCACTTCTTCCACTCGGCTGCCCTCCTTGGACACCAACCTCCCTCTCCTATCCGGTTAGTACCCTATCCTAACTCCACCCTATCTTCACTCCCCCTCCACTCTCGGCCACCCCATATTTCCCTACCTTAGCCTAGTCTCCACTCCATTCAGCCGGCCACCACCTAACTAACCGCCACCCTTCCACCACACCCAAGCGCACCACCCGCTGCCCTACCTTCCCATTCGTGACAACCCCCCTAACTACCCCGGCCACCTTACCTTGTTACCTAGGACCTGCCCTTCCTCTCCTTTTACCACCCTTATCTCCACCTTCCATAGCACCCTACCTTCCCATCCGTGACATCCCCTAACTACCCTAGCCGGCCACCACTTAACTTGCCCCTAGTCGGCCAGCCACAGCCGACTGCACCCAATCACCCGCGGCCTTACACCCTCTTCCTTAGACATCCCCCTTAGTCACCCCTTAGCTCCACCTTCCATAGAACCTGCCCTACACCTTATTGACACTCCCTAACCACTTCAGCCCGAGACACCACGGCAGCACCCTACTAGCAGCCGGCAAGCTCCAAGGCTTCACACCCGCGCTCCCTTGTCACCCGGCCAGCACACCCCTTTGCCGTGTCATTCCGAGGAGCTCCCTCTTGCAGCCCAAGGTGATGCCCAAGCCCAAGCTAAAGCAAGTCACCTCCGAACCAGCTATAAGTAAGTGCCTAACTCGGTCCTTATTTGTAGACTTGCTTAAGTTAAATTAAATTTGATACGGGGTTGTAATAATGGAGCATTGTCTCCAACCGCTTGTAATAACATGGCTTGGCACACCCACACACACATGCACTTGAGCCTACCTCGCTCTTAGTTGTGCACGATTTTGAACACACACGGGCCTAATCAGCCCTTAAGATATAAATTTATTTATATACTTTAAGTTGCGTGGGGTTTTGCTTAAGTTGTGTGTGTTGTCTTTCAATTCTCGCACTCACACACATTGAGCTTTCGCTCTTACTCCCAAGACCTTAGTTAAGGCCATATTGCAATTTATATTTGGGTTTAATTTCATGTCGTGTGTGTAGTATTTCAATTCTCGCACTCACACACATTGAGCTTTCGCTCTTATTCCCAAGACCTTAGTTAAGGCCATATTGCAATTTATATTTGGGTTTCATTTAAGTCGTGTGAGTTATCTTTCAATATATACACAACACCCATGCAACACGTTGGCGACCTTCGGGCCCATATATATTAGAAGTATTTCCCTTTCGGCTATGTCTTTAAGATTTGGGTTTTAAGGTTCAGCAGTGTGCGTAGTCTTTACATATATACACGGCACACACTTGCACTATTGAGCCTTTCCGCTCTTAAGATATAGCCATATTTCCCTTTTGCAATTTCCCTTCCGCAATTTCCCTTCGGCAATTTACATTACAAGTCATTTCCCTTCGGCATTGTCTTTCAATTTCGGGTTTTCCCTTTGGAGTTGCATGAGTATGCATTACATATACGCCATACCACGAGTTAGGACGCATATTGCATCAAAGCAAACCCCATACTCCCATTCAAAATCGCCCCACTTAGGCTGAAACACACACCTAGTTGGCCCAAAAAGGGATAAAAAGAAAGACACAGGCACGTGCAAATCCACGTGAAATAAAATCTAAAAACCATACAAAACCAACCCGAGTCAAACACCTCAAACATGTTTTCGTAGGTTCTTATATTCCAAAACTCGATTTTTAAAAGCATACAGACTGACCCTTGCGGATCGGTGCAAGAAGGTCTGCGACGAAAAGAGCTTGCTTGCTCACAGTCGCCATGTTAGGAGTCAGGTTTAAAAATATCACTTCGCTGGCTTAAGTAAGCTAACTGGCATGCCCTTTTTGCTTAATTAGAACTTAGGCACACGAAAAGATTTGCTTCAGGCGTAAGAACCAGGAGCGGGAATTTTCTGCATCTACAGTTATTTAGCATGCCTGGTGGGACGTGAGTCTTTTAAAATCGAGTCACTCTAGGAACCTTGCGAAAATATTTTCAAAAGGTGTTGTTTTTAACTCTTTCTTTACTTGTACTTCATACATAAGAATTTTGAAAAGCTTGAAAGCATGTCAAAATCCAACCCAAGTGAAGTGTCGAGCCAAGGCTCATGCGCATCAAGTTCTCACTCTAGGAGAATTTTGAAAAATAAGATCAAACTAGACGAGATAGAAGACTTGAGAAGGGAATTGAAAGCCAAAATCAATGCTCTCAACCAAGAGGTTCAAGTAGGTGATTCATGTTCATCGAATGGTGAACAAAGGGCCAAGAAAAAAACTGAAAAACCTCACAAGCACAAAGAGGCCTCCGTAATGGAAGGCAACCAATACCACGAGTCCTTCACACAAAAGGACCGTAAAGCCCTACAGCAACTGCTGAAAGGGCAAAATAAAGAGAAAAGGAGTTACGCCCTGTCTGATTTTCTTCCCATGGATTACAAAACAGACAGTGACGATGAAATACCGAACTTCCATCGGTATGATGGCATGGGAGACCCTAGGTCTCACTTGCAACTTTTCTCGTGTCGAGCCCATAAGAAGAAAAAGGACTCGATGAAATGGGTGTATTGGTTCCCTTTATCCCTTAAAGGCACAGCTGCCAAATGGCTGGCTTCCTACGATTTAAGCCAGTTCGCTACTTTTGAAGAGTTAGCAAACTGCTTCATGCAAAGATTTGCACATAACGTAGAAGTCACGCCGACTTTAAACACTTTAAGGGATACGAAGCAAGGCATGAATGAAGACGTACATGCCTTCATTATTCGATGGAGGTCCCTTTTGGGCCAAGTGCGAGAGCCCATATCCGAAGGATGCGCAGTCATGCTCATCTTGGATAATTTTAAAAGCGAGCTAAAGACCCTTCTCTCGCTCCATGAAATCTCAACTTTCCATAAGTTGATCAAAAAAGACCCTTCTCTCGCTCCATGAAATCTCAACTTTCCATAAGTTGATAAAAAAAGCATCCCTTTTCGAAACAAACTTGAAAAAGGGAATATACGATCATTTATGGAAAGGAAGTGCCGTTTCCAAAAATCTGCTTGGAGAAGCCCATCACTTATAGGCTACCCACGATGAACAAAGGGGCAAAGCCCCATAAAATCGCCAATGTCCGGGTGGATCCAGGTGTGGCGGGCACTTCCAAAAATTTTGAAAAATTAGAAAACAAAAGGGAGAGAAACTTTCAAAAACCGATTGAAAAACGGGAGTACACACCACTGGGGCAACCTGTGTTGGAGGTCCTAGACCTCCTACTTGCCCAAGGCATGATTGAACTTCCCGAAATCCCCGAGGGAGTGACTTCCAAAGGGGGATATTTAAACCATTTTTGCAAGTATCATCTGCTCAAAGGCTATGATACAAAGCATTGTTTCTTCCTTTTAAACAAAATCGAGAACTTGATAGCGGAGGGCAGGCTCCAGGTCACTGCGGAACCTAAGCCAACTCAAGCTATCTTCAAAGAACCCTTTCCCAAACACGCCAGTAGCAGTGAGAAAGGAAAGGAGGTATGTACCTTCACCTTTTCGAAAAGTCTAGCACAATCGTCAGAGTCTGGTCAACCCACTTGTGCGTCTACTCTTGTACTTTACAAGAAGCCCGCCCAAGTCATCATCCGGGGACCACCAAGAGCTGAATCCCCAGCTAAACCAGTTTTAAAACTTCAAGGTGCTCCTCAACTCATAATTAGAGCCAGTTTTAGTGCGAACCCTAGGTTGGTCGTGAGGGAAGTGACTAGATCCGGGAGGATCTATAAACCCCCGCACCTACAAAGTGCTAAAAAGGTGGTCAGTGTGCCTGGCCCCTCAAAATCATGTATTCCTAGAGTTCTGCCAAAAGCAGACAATGGAAAAGTCGTCCTAAACCCTTATAATTTCGAAAACCATCTTTCAAAGATTCCTATCCACATGTCCATCCTAGAGCTTATACAAACTTCGCCTAGGCATAGACTCATGCTAGAGAAAATTCTAGAAAGAGCTAAGGTTAGTTCAAATATAAGTCCGGAATCCCTGTCTGACCAAATGGCATTAATAGGAGCAAAATCGCCCATCACTTTCACAAAAGATGATGTAGATAGACCCTACGAGTCCCACAACCCGGCCCTGCATATCGAGGTGGTTCTGAATAACCACTCTCTGGACAGGTGCCTAGTCGATGGGGGAGGAGGGCTCAGCATCCTTCCACTTCATGTGGTGTATCAAATCAGAGTCACCTTGACTTCTATAAACCCAAGCCCCATCGTTATCACTAGATACGATGGGAATGCGTCTAGACCTTTAGGATCAATCGAACTCCCAACAGAAATGGGAGGGATCACACACACGGGGGTGTTCCATGTCTTGGACATCACCCCCATTATAACCTGTTGCTAGGAAGGCCCTGGGTACACAGCTTGTGCGTTGTGCCATCCACCTTCCATAGGTGTGTCAAGATCCCTTTCAGGGACCAAGTCGTGGTGATCCTAGGTGAGTGTCACCCTCAGCCTCAGGGGATCATAAACTCCCCTTGTTTGTCGAGTTCCCAGGCCCATGAGGCTAACCTGGGGCAGACCATGTTCGAGCCACCAAGGCTCGTGTTAAACAACCCTAGGAAGGTTGTGTATGTGAAGGGGCCACCCAAAGCGGGCCCCCTCCATATCCTAACCCTTCTAGGAAGAACCAAACGTCCCTTATTTCCAAAACCCCTGGACAAAAAGCCATACGAGCACGATATGGATGACAACAAGGTTCCAGGACCACGATTTGTACCATAATTTTTCAAAAAATAAAAAATCATGGAACATGCTGTTGAATATGGGCTATACGCCGTATAAAAGTCTAGGGGCACAAAACCAGGGTCTACTAGAGCCCATCCTTCCTAGGGCCAACCCAAGCCGATACGGGATTGGCTATACTCCCAAAATACCGCCAGAGCCACCCCCTGTGACCACTTGGGTCAAGGGTGCCCTGGAGCTTACCCTAGAAGAGACCTACGATTTAGACCTCTTATTCCGAGTCTAACCCGTAGTGTTTTCCCTTTGTAGGTATGATGGAAGATCCCTTTCATAAAAATACAAAAACATTTGGAAAACTTAAAATCAAAAAAATCGAAAAAGGAGAAAAACCAAAAACAATGGAAAATCAAAAACTCAAAAATAGAGTGGTTTGTATAGTTCCTAAAGTTCTTGTTTTGCAAAAACCCAAAAAAATCGAAAATCTACAAAATACCAAAAAGATTTTGTACATAGTTGCTCCTGGTAAGACTTTGGAAAAGGATTTCGAAAGGAATGTCGTCTGCACAGCCAGACCAAAAATTTTGAAATCAATTGAAAATCCAAGTATAAAACCAAGTCTTTTGAAAACTCACGCATCAAATTTCCTCGGGTCTATAACCCACGAGAATGATCGAAACCCAGAAGTGGATCCCCTTGAGGAAGATCTCACTTCTGAGCTCCCAGAATTTCATAAAATTCACGATTTTTAAAGACCTTCCAATTCAGTAGGAGGAGATTTCATAGAGGTAAACCTAGGGAGTGATTCCAATCCCAAACTCATCAAGATAGGCACATGTTTGCATGAGCATGAAAGATCAGCATTCATTGCATTTCTATGAACCTATTTAGATATATTTGCATGGATGTATGAAGACATGCCGGGCATAGACCCCAGCATTGTCGAACATCGTCTTCCCTTAGATGCGGATGTAAAACCCATAAAGCAAAAGCTTAGGAAAATACACTCGAATGTACATACGCAAGTCAAAGAGGGTTTAGAAGATCTGTTAAAAGCCGGATTTATAAAACCCATTGCGTATTCTGATTGGTTGTCAAACATCGTTGTAGTTCGAAAAACCAATGGGAAAATTCGAATATGCATCGATTTCAGAAACCTGAATAAAGCCACTCCAAAGGAGAAATATCCTTTACCAAACATAGATTTGATAGTCGATAGTACTGCAAATCATGAAATGTTTTCGTTTATGGATGACTATTCAGGCTATAATCAAATCAAACTAAGTCCACGAGATTAGGGTAAGACCGCATTCACAACCCCGTGGGGCACGTACTGCTATACAATCATGCCCTTTGGTTTGAAAAATGCCGGCGCGACATACCAGAGAGCCATGAGCACGATCTTCCATGATCAAATTCATGAGCTCGTAGAAGTGTATGTAGATGATCTCTTGGCAAAATTGAAAGCCCGATGCACTCATATCGAATGTTTGCAAAAGATTTTCGATAGGCTTAGGCTTTACAAAGTAAAGCTAAACCCTCAAAAATGTGTATTCGGGGTAGAATCTGGGAAGCTTCTAGGCTTTATGGTAAGCCAAAGGGGTATAGAAGTCGACCCCTCTAAGTGTCGAGCCATCATAGACATGGCTCCACCCTCCAATCTCACCCAAATCTGTAGCCTCCAGGGTCGATTACAGTCCGTTCGCCGATTTATATCAAATCTGGCGACTAGATGCGAACCCTTCAACAAGCTATTGAGGAAGGGTACGAAATTCTTATGGGATGATGACTGCCAGAAGTTCTTCGAGAGACTAAAGGCGTACTTGGTTAATCCCCCCGTTTTGAATCCTCCAAAACAAGGAAAACCGCTTTTACTTTACATTTCTATGCATGCGAATGCTTTGGGAGCCCTATTGGCTCAATACGAGGATGACACCCATAAGGAGTATGCCATCTACTATATTTCGAAAACTCTCTTGGCTTATGAACGAAATTATCAAGCCATGAAGAAGACGTGCTTAGCCCTAGTCTAGGCCTGCCAGAAATTCAGACACTATTTCCTAGAGCATGAGATCTGGATAGTGTCCAAGCTTGATCCAATCAAGCACTTGTTCGAAAAACCCATTCTCACGGGTAGATTGGGCAAATGGCAACTCCTTCTAATGGAGTATGACTTGAAATACCATCACCAGATCTCCATTAAAGGGCAAGCTCTAGCATACTACGTGGCTAAGTTCCCCCTGGAGGACGCATATCCCACACTTGATGAAATGCCTGACGAAGGCATATTGCAAAACCATTTCCAAAACCACATTTTGGCAAACATTTTCGAAAACCAAGTGTGGAGGATGCACTTCGATGGGGCACGAAACCAACGAGGGGCTGGTGTTGGGGTCATCCTCATCTCCCCTGAAAAGGGCGAGATTCCCATAGCAATTCGCCTAGATTTCGAATGTTCCAACAATATAGCTGAGTATGAAGCACTCATACAAGGCTTAAGGATTTCGAAAACTCTAGGGGCATTATGCATCGAGGTCTTTAGAGATTCACTCCTTGTTATAAACCAGGTTTTGAAAAATTGGCAAGTACGTAACGAAAAACTACTTCCATATCACGAGTTGGCCACTCGATTGGTTGAGTCATTCCAATCGTGTAAACTCACACACGTAGGAAGAGAGGATAACGGCATTGCCGATGCCCTCTCCTCCTTGGGTTTAGCCCTAAAGGTCGATCCCATTTCAGGGACCCGATCTTTAGAAATATGGCATGCACCCAACCCATCCACACACGATTTGGATATTTGCCAAAATAACCCAGATTTTGTTGAAAAACCCTGGTTTTATGACATGAAGCATTTTCTAGAAAATGGGGGATTCAACGAGGATGCCACATCCAAAGATAAGGCATTCATCCGTAAAATTTCGACCCGATACACCATTCTAGGTGGGGTTCTATATAAGAAAAGTTTTACCGGCATCCTACTTAGGTGTATCGATCTAGAGGAGGCTAGGATAGTGATGCATGAGTTCCATGATGGACAGAGTGGAGGTCATGTCAATGCCAACATGATGGCAATAAAAATACTTATAGTGGGCTATTTTTGGTCCACCCTGAAAAAGGATTGTCACGATCATGTTAGGAAGTGTCATCCATGTCAAGTGCATGGGCACGCCATTCATATCCCCTCATCTGCATTGTATTCCGTGGTCAGTCCCTGGCCATTCACCATGTGGGCGTTTGACATCGTAGGCCCTATATTTCCAAAAGCCTCGAATGGGCATCGATTCATTTTACCAGCCACTGAGTATTTCTCCAAGTGGGTGGAAGCCATTTTCCTGACCAACGTACTGGGGCAACATGTGGTGACTTTCATTAGGAGGAATATCTTGGCTCGATTTGGGGTTCCATAAGACCTTGTGTCTGATAATGGCACCCCATTCAAAAATGAGTGGATGGTTAAGTTGTGCAACACGTATGGCATAACTCACCACTTCTCTTCGCCCTACTACCCTCAAGGCAACGACCAAGCCGAAGCCGCAAACAAGACTCTCATTAGTATAATTGAGAAGACTTTAGAGAAGGGTAGGACATGACACGAGAAGTTGGATGAAGCCTTATGGGCTTATAGGACTTCCATCCGGACACACACGAATGCCACACCATTCGAATTGGTCTATGGCACAAATGCCATTCTTCCCATTCATACTCAATTGCATTCATTCCATATGTCAATAGCACTCGACCTCCCCCTAGAGACGCTTCAGCATGCTAGGATGGCCGAACTAGATTTGCTAGATGAGAGGCGACTCCTTGCTATGGATCATGCTCGTGCATACCGGCAAAGGATAGCCCGACACTATGGCAAACACATGAGACCTCGCCACTTTGAAGTGGGAGATCTGGTTTTAAAAATCATCCACTATCGTGGCCCACATCCTCTTGGAAAGTGGCACCCCAAGTGGGATGGACCCTATGTTGTACGTGCAACCACCACGAATAACTCGTATTGGTTGATCAATGTAGAAGGTAGGAATTTAGCAGATCCTATCAATATTCAATACCTAAGGAAATATCATGTGTAGGTTTTGTATTAAATTCCAAATTTCGAAAACTTTAGGGATAGCTGCCCTGAGACTTGAAAATAAGGTTCAAAGGCAAAATCGTGTGACCCTGAGTGAGAGAATTCGCACTTGTGAAAGAGTGGAGTCTTCAAAATCGTGGTTACATTTCAAAATCCTTCTTCTTACAAAGAAAGGCCTAGTTCAACATAGCAAGATACTTGCAAGTAGTACGTGCTATTTCTAAATAGGCTGATCTGGAATGGATCGAGTGTGAGCTTGGGATAAGTCCTCCCCTCTTCTCTTCGCCTTCCAAAAGGAAAATATGGCCCAAATAAAGGGAATTTTCCCATCCAAAGTCTCTTTCCCAAAAGAAAGAAACCAGAATCCAAAAGAAAAATCGATTCTCTTGTGAAAAAAAGAGGGATTAAAGAAAAAATACTCCCAATGGGAGACCCTCTATGAAAAAAAAAGGAAAAAGAGGCCAAAAAAAAAAAGTAGTTTTCCGCCTTCTATGCCTTAAACCACGGGACGCTTCAGAAGGGACCGTGGTATCTCTTTTCCATCCCTGGCTTATCCCAAGCTAAAACATGGTTCATTTCAAGGAATCCTAAAGTAAAAATAGGATTTACTTACTTGAATTTCATTTTGCTTGAGAATTCGATGTTTCGAGTAAGACGTAGGAATTTGAAATATAGCTTATTTTCTTATAAAACCTCCGCTAGATAAGCGAGTGTCAAGATTCAAGCAAAGGCAATCACGAAGAACTCGAGATCCTTAGGATTGAGACTCAAGACAGTTGTCCCTTTTGTAAATAAATTATGAAAAATCGAACATCGAACAGCATAGGATCTGCTCACTTGGAGCAGCAGGCCTTGTAAGTCTAAAGAGTTCGACCATATCTGGTCTCTAGGAGGTCTCCACTCTTGGCACCACACCCATGTCATGCATCTACATTTCCACGCATGGCACTTGCAACAACATGATCCCATTTTAGGACCAGATTCCATACATATCCCTTTGGCGTGATATCTCCTCCTACCAGGGTTTTAAAACTGAGATTTTGCTAAAGATTGGGACGATCCCATATTTTCGTGGTTAGATCTAAGGGAGACATTAAAAGGGGTGTTTGTCATCTTTGCCATTATCCAAATCAATTTGGACAATGCCAAAGAGGGGCATTTGTAAACACCCCGAAATCCCACGAACTTCTCAAATAAACCTGGTTTTTGTAAAAGCAGCTCCAAAGGGCTATTTTGAGTCTGGAAACCCAAGAGCCTTCTAGACAAACCCTGTACATATGTTTAAACTATATATGTTTTAAAATATGTATAATATGCTTTTAAAACCTTTTAAAACACATTTTGAAACCCCACAAAGCGGCTTGGCCTGATGAAAGCAGGACTAGAAGAGCTAAAGAGAGCCCGGAACTAGAGCACATGTCGAGCCCGGCACAGCAACTCTCGTGTTAGATCCACTCCCAGGATCTCGAACATCCAAGTCCCTGTTATCAGCAAAAATCCTTTGAAATCATCTCCGGAAGGTGAAAATAGAAACGGACGACCATGTTGGCGAAGACCCAACGCAGACGGAGTACTGATGCTGTCAGACCCCACACAAACCGTTCGTTTCGAACATACCCTGAAGGAGTCAGAATTCAGTTTGGATTGGATCTGGACCATATATATCCAGATCCCAATCCAAACGTATGTGTGGATTTGGATTTGGATTTGGATCCAGAGATCCAATCCAATATCCACATCCATGGCCCACATCACCTTCTCATAAATGGAGATGGGGCCCACTTGAAATTCACCTTCTCATAAACTAGGGCTGCACCAACATGATGCAATGAAGTCCATGGGCTATGCAAATGGAGCCTCATAACCCAATCCTAAGCCAAAACCCCTAATCCTAGCCCTTTACCCTAATCCCGACCTAATCCTAGCCTAATCACCTAACCCACTTCCCTAATCCCAACCTAATCACCTAACCCACCTCCCTAATCCTTCCCTAAACCTAGCCTAATTCCCTTAATCCTAGCCTAATCCTAGCCTAAACACCTAACCCACCTCACTAAACCTCACCCCAAAACCAACCCACCTAGCTAAGCCCTTATAAACACCCCAAATCTTCTATATTTCAAAAACTCTCAAAAACACTAAAAAGCACGTTTGAGCCAAAACGACAACCTGTTTTAAAATGTGAAAGCAGGTACAGAAGGCAAAAGAAGACCCTAGGCCCAAAGAGGATTCAAGTCCAGAGCTTCAGAAGCCACTCCCTGATAAAAAAACAAAAGAAAGTAGAGCCCGTTTGATGAAAAGCTCAACGGAGTCCAGAACGGCGAGACGGAGTCCGGACGACAAAGTTGGGGAAAACCCAGCACCAGACGGAGCGCTGATGAAGCCAGTGCCCGCACAGATCGTTCGCCTCGAGAAGCCAAGAAGGACTGTCCGAAGAAATTTTGATTTGGATCTGGACCATATATATCCATATCTAAATCCATGTAATGAATAGTGTTTGGATTTGGGCCAATCCAAATAGTGTTTGGGTCGATCCAAATAGTGTTTGGATTTAGATTGGATCCAAATAGTGTTCGGATTGGATCAGATCTGGATCAAAATATCCAGATCCATATCCATAAAAATGTTGGGTTTGGATCGGATACGGATCTCAAAATATCTGAGATCCAATATCCAAATCCAAATAGTTTTTTGATTTGGGTCTGGATCCACACCCAAAACCCAAAACCAAATCCAAGACCCACCTCAAATGTCTATAAATAGAGGTGAGGGGGTCCATGTAAAGGGTTCATGCAAATATTTGGGAGGAGAGACCGGGAGTGATAGACCTAACCATGTGGGCTCATTGGGTGAGGTGGGTTCAAGCCATGTGGGCTATGTGGGTCTAGACCAAGGGCTGCAACCAAGGTGGGCTGGACCAAGTGGCTGCAACCATGGAGACGTGGGCTCAAGCCATGAAGGACCGGCTCCAAGAGGTAAGCCTAACCTAACCTAGCCATTCTCTCTACACCCCTCTAAACCTAACCCCCAACTTAGCCTAGGTTCGAACCTACCTAACCCCAACTGAACCTAACCCCAACTGAACTTAACCCTAACTAAACCTAGCCCTAACCCAGCCTAGGTTCGACGAAACCTAACCCTAGACTCGAATCGACCTAAATCTAACCGGACCGCGCCCTACGCGTCACCCGAACCCCCTACCGCGCCTGCCGTATGCCCCGCGCCCTGTCCGCGCGCCCTGACGCCATCCCGTGCCCTGTCCGCGCGCCCTGATGCCATCCCGCGCCACTACGGTGCCCCTCAATGCCCTGCCGTCCCTTTAGCGCCAGAACCCCCCCTAGAGTGCCCCGCGCCACTGCAGCCGCACCAGGTGCCCGTCTACTGCGCCAGGCGCTAGACGCCTCCCTGCCGACCCGACTGCCTCCCTGCCGACTTGACCACCTCCCTGCCGACCTGACCTGCACCCTGGCCGTGACCTGCACCCTAGGACAGACCCTACACAGCCCCCGTCTTGGCCGAACCTTAATTCCCCTAAGACCCTAACCGTGCCTCATAGAACCTCTCTCAAAGCCACATAGGATAACCCCCTCTTGGCTGCCCAAGGTGAACCGTGAGCCCAAGTGCAAGCAAGTTGAATATGGACCAGCTATTTGTAAGTGTCTAAACTTGGTCTATTACATTAACTTGCTTTATATTCAATTAAATTTTGATACGGGGTTATAGTAAGGGAGCTTCGTCTTCCCCCGATTATAATAACATGGTTTGACACACCCACACACACGTGCACTTGAGCCTTTCCGCTCTTAGTTGCACACCTTTGCATACACACATGGGCCTAACCAGCCCCTAAGATATAGTTGTATTTATATATTTTAAGTCGCGGGGGTTTTTAATTAAGTCGTGTGTGTTGTCTTTCCATTTTCCACACGCACACACATTGAGCTTTCGCTCTTACTCCCAAGACCTTAGTTAAGGCCATACTGCAATTTATATTTGGGTTTTATTTCATGTCGTGTGTGTAGTCTTTCAATTCAAGCACGCACCCACATTGAGCCTTCGCTCTTATTTGAAAGACCCAAGTAAGGGCCGTGTTATACTATTTGGGTTTAATTTCATGTTGTGTGCGTAGTACTTCAATTCAAGCACTCACACACATTGAGCTTTCGCTCTTATTCCCAAGACCTTAATCAAGGCCATATTGCAAGTTATATTTGGGTTTTATTTCATGTCGTGTGTGTAAGTCTTTCAATTCAAGCACGCACCCACATTGAGCCTTCACTCTTATTTGCAAGACCCAAGTAAGGGCCCATATACATACCTTATATACATATCTCCCTTCGGCATTTACATTACAAGTCATTTCCCTTCGGTTATTTCCCTTTGGCATTGTCTTTACATTCGGGTTTTTCCTTTGGAGTTGCGTGAGTTTGCATTGCATCTACGCCTTACCACGAGGTAGGACACATATTGCATCAAAGCAAGCCCCGTACTCCCGCTCAAATTCGCCCCATGTAGTGGAGTGTTCATAACACACACCTAGGTGGCCCTTAAAGGGATAAAAGGAAAGACTTAGGCATGTGCAAATCCACGTGATCTAAAACCTGAAAATCATACAAAAACAACCCGAATCAATCGTGCAAACACGCCAAGACTTAGGCTATCTCGATGCACGCACATCGTGCCTAAGTAGATTAAAATTTAAAAGACTTAGGGTCGCCCAACCCTTACAAAATCAAAATCGCCCAAATGCATGGTTTTCAAAAGGTTTTAAAACACTTCTTCATTCAAAATATATTTTCAGTTAAACTTGTTTCAAAACGAAGTCTCTAAGCGTACAGATTGACCCTTGCGCATTGGTGCAAGAAGGTCTGCGACGTAAAAATCCCGCTTGCCTACAATCCCCTTTCAAAAGTCAGATTATTTTCAAAACATACTTTGCTAGTTAAAGTAAACTAGCTGGCACGCCCATAAAGCGAAGTAGATTGCGAAAAGGTTCACTTCAGGCCTAAGAACCCGTAAGTGAAAATTTTCGGTGTCTACAACCCTAAACCACTAAACCACCCCACCTAAACCCTATTACACCATATCCCTAAAACCACCTAAAACAAAATATCTGGCCCCCCCTCAAAACCAGCCCACCTTATCACCACACCACCACCACCTAACCACCAAACCGCCCTCTCAAAACCAGCCCCAACCGACCCTTTGAAACCTATAAACCCCTCCCCCTAGTGGGCGGGTTTTTCAACTTTTTCCCCCAACACCTTGGGCCAGCCGAGCCCTCTCTCACCTTGCTCTCTTCTCTCACCTGCTCCACCACTACCTCCCAACCTGCACCACTCCACGCCACCACCATCTCCCGGCCTGCATCATTCCACGCCACCACAGTCGCCCGGCCAGCTCCACTTCTTCCACTTGGCTGCCCTCCTTGGACACCAACCTCAGTCTCCTATCCGGTTAGTACCCTATCCTAACTCCACCCTATCTTCACTGCCCCTCCACTCTCAGCCACCCCATATTTCCCTACCTTAGCCTAGTCTCCACTCCATTCAGCCGGCCACCACCTAACTAACCGCCACCCTTCCACCACACCCAACCGCACCACCTGCTGCCCTACCTTCCCATTCGTGACACCCCCCTTAATACCCCGACCACCTTACCTTGTTCCCTAGGACCTGCCCTTCCTCTCCTTTTACCACCCCTTATCTCCACCTTCCATAGCACCCTACCTTCCCATCCGTGACATCCCCTAACTACCCTAGTCGGCCACCACTTAACTTGCCCCTAGTCGGCCAGCCATAGCCGACTGCACCCAATCACCCGCGGCCTTACACCCTCTTCCTTAGACATCCCCCTTAGTCACCCCTTAGCTCCACCTTCCATAGAACCTGCCCTACACCTTATTGACACTCCCTAACCACTTCAGCCCGAGACACCACGGCAGCACCCTACTAGCAGCCGGCAAGCTCCAAGGCGCCACACCCGCGCTCCCTTGTCACCCGGCCGACACACCCCTTTGCCGTGCCATTCCGAGGAGCTCCCTCTTGTAGCCCAAGGCGACGCCCAAGCCCAAGCTCAAGCAAGTCACCTCCGGACTAGCTATAAGTAAGTGCCTAACTTGGTCCTTATTTGTAGACTTGCTTAAGTTAAATTAAATTTGATACGGGGTTGTAATAACGGAGCATTGTCTCCCCCCGCTTGTAATAACGTGGCTTGGCACACCCACACACACGTGCACTTGAGCCTACCTCGCTCTTAGTTGTGCACGATTTTGAACACACACAGGCCTAATCAGCCCTTAAGATATAAATTTATTTATATACTTTAAGTTGCGTGGGGTTTTGCTTAAGTTATGTGTGTTGTCTTTCAATTCTCGCACTCACACACATTGAGCTTTCACTCTTACTCCCAAGACCTTAGTTAAGGCCATATTGCAATTTATATTTGGGTTTAATTTCATGTCGTGTGTGTAGTATTTCAATTCTTGCACTCACACACATTGAGCTTTCGCTCTTATTCCCAAGACCTTAGTTAAGGCCATATTGCAATTTATATCTGGGTTTCATTTAAGTCGTGTGAGTTGTCTTTCAATATATACACAACACCCATGCAACACGTTGGCGACCTTCGGGCCCATATATATTATAAGTATTTCCCTTTCGAATATGTCTTTAAGATTTGGGTTTTAAGGTTCAGCAGTGTGCGTAGTCTTTACATATATACACGGCACACACTTCCACTATTGAGCCTTTCCGCTCTTAAGTTATAGCCATATTTCCCTTTTGCAATTTCCCTTACGCAATTTTCCTTCGGCAATTTACATTAAGCAGAAAAAGGACTCGATGAAATGGGTGTATTGGTTCCCTTTATCCCTTAAAGGCACAGCTGCCAAATGGTTGGCTTCCCATGACTTAAGCCAGTTCGCTACTTTTGAAGAGTTAGCGAACTGCTTCATGCAAAGATTTGCACACAACGTAGAAGTCACGCCGACTCTAAATACTTTAAGGGATACAAAGCAAGGCATGAACGAAGACGTACATGCCTTCATTATAAGATGGAGGCCACTTTTGGGCCAAGTGCGAGAGCCCATATCCGAAGGATGCGCAGTCATGCTCATCCTGGATAACTTTAAAAGCGAGTTAAAAACCCTTCTCTCGCTCCATGAGATCTCAACTTTCCATAAGTTGATCAAAAAGGCCTCCGTTTTCGAAACAAATTTGAGAAAAGGAACATAAGTGGTCGTACACCCCCTTTTTCAAGTTTGTTTCAAAAAGGGATGCTTTCTTTATTAACTTATGGAAAGTAGAGATTTCATGAAGCGAGAGAAGGGTTTTTAACTCGTTTTTAAAATTATCCAGGATGAGCATGACTGCGCATCCTTCGAATATTGGCTCTCGCACTTGCCCTAAAAGGGACCTCCATCGAATAATGAAGGCATGCACATCTTCGTTCATGCCTTGCTTTGTATCCCTTAAAGTGTTTAAAGTCGGCGTGACTTCTACATTATGTGCAAATCTTTGCATAAAGTAGTTCGCTAACTCTTCAAAAGTAGTGAACTGGCTTAGATCATAGGAAAACAACCATTTGGCAGCTGTACCTTTAAGGGATAGAGGGAACCAATACACCCATTTCATCGAGTCCTTTTTCTTCTTATGGGCTCAACGTGAGAAAAGTTGCAAGTGAGACCTAGGGTCTCCCATGCCATCATACCGATGGAAGTTCGGTATTTCATCGTCACTATCTGTTTCATAATCCATAGGTAGGAAATCAGAGAGGGTGTAACTCCTTTTCTCTTTACTTTGCCATTTTAGCAGTTGCTGTAGGGCTTTACGGTCTTTTTGTGTGAAGGACTCGTGGTATTGGTTGCCTTCCATTACGGAGGCCTCTTTATGTTTGCGAGGTTTTCAGGTCTTTTCTTGGCCTTTTGTTCACCATTCGATGAACATGAATCACCTGCTTCAGCCTCTTGGCTAAGAGCATCGATTTTGGCCTCGAATTCTCTTCTCAAATCTTCTATCTCTTCTAGTTTGTTTTTATTTTTCAAAAACCTCCTAGAATGAGAACTTGATGCACATGAGCCCTAGCTCGACACTTCACTTGGATTTGATTTCGACATGCTTTCAAGCATTCAAAATCCTACGTGTGAAGTACAAAAAAGAGTTAAAATGACACCTTTGGAAAAATTTTCGCAAGGTTTCTAACATGACTCGATTTTTCAAAAGACTCACGTCCCACCGGGCGTGCCAAATTCTATAGACGCTGAAAAATCCCCGCCTCTAGTTCCTAGGCCTAAAGCGAATCTTTTCGTGTGTCTAAGTCATATTTTAGCAAAAGGGCGTGCCAGCTAGCTTGCTTAAGCTATAGAAGAAATGTTTTGAAATCTGATTTCTATTGGGGCGACTGTGAGCATGTAAGCTCTTTTCGTCGCAGACCTTCTTGCACCAATGCGCAAGGGTCAGTCTGTACGCTTAGAAAAATCGAGTTTTAAACATGATAACCTAGGAAAATGTTTGAGGTGTTCGATTGGGCTGATTTGTGTGGTTTTCAAGTTTTATTTTCACGTGGATTTGCATGTGCCTATGTCTTTCTTTTTATCCCTTTTCGGGCCAACTAGGTGTGTGTGTGCACAAGTGACCTAAGTTGGGCGATTTTGAGCTGGAGTGTGGGGTTTGCTTTGATGCAATATGCGTCCTAACTCGTGGTATGGCGTATATGCAATGCAAACTCACGCAACTCCAAAGGGAAAACCCGAATTGAAAGACAATGCGGAAGGGAAATGACTTAATGTAAATTTGCAAAAGGAAAATTGCAAAAGGGAAATATGGCTATATCTTAAGAGCGGAAAGGCTCAATTGTGCAAGTGTGTGTCATGTATATATGTAAAGACTACGCACATTGCTGAACCTTAAAACCCAAATCTTAAAGACATAGCCGAAGGGAAATACTTATAATATATATGGGCTCAAAGGTCGCCAACGTGTGCGTGGGTGTTGTGTGTATATTGAAAAGACAACTCACACGACTTGTAAATGAAACCCAAATATAATTGCAATATGGCCTTGACTAGGGTCTTGGGAGTAAGAGCGAAAGCTCAATGTGTGTGAGTGTAGAATTGAAATACTACGCACACAACTTGAAGTAAAACACCCCAAAACGAAATTGCAATAGGCCCTTACTAGGGTCTTGGAAATAAGAGCGAAAACTCAATGTGTGTGAGTGTGGAAATTGAAAGACAACACACACAACTTAATAAAAACCCACGCAACTTAAATTATATAGGTATAGCTATATCTTAAGGGCTGATTAGGCCCATGTGTGTGTCAAAATCGTGTGCAGCTAAGAGCAGAATAGGCTCAAGTGCACGTGTGTGTGGGTGTGCCAAACCACATTATTACAAGCGGGGGGCGACAACGCTCCATTATTACAACCCCGTATCAAATTTAATTAAGCATAAGCAAGTCTATAACAAGGACCGAGTTAGACACTTACGTATAGCTGGTCCGGGTGTGACTTGCTTGCGCTTGGCCTAGAGAGTCGCCTTGGGCTGCAAGAGGGAGCTTCTTGGATGGGCGCCGCAAGGGAAGGTGCTGGCCAAAGGATGAAGCTGTGGGCGGGTGGCGCCTTGGCGCTAGCCGAGTGGATGGGGTGCTGGCCAAAGGATGAACCCGCTGGGGTTGGGGTAGGTCTTAGGGAGAGGTAAGGTTAGGGTGTTAGCTAGGGGCTGTCTGAGGGAAGAGGGCAGGTGGTGCAGTCGGGTGGAGTGGCCGAATGATGGAAGGTGGCAGGTTCGGGCCGGGTAGATGGGATGGTAGCTAGGCTAAGGAAAGGTGGCGGGTGTGTGGCTAAGAATGGAGGGGAGTAGAGAAGAAATGGTGCTGAGATGGGGTACTAACCAGGATGAAGGCTGGCCGAAGGATGGAGGTGGCGGGTGGCAGTTGAAAGATGATGGCAGGCGGGTGTCAAGGTGCAGCCGAGTGGAAGGGAAGGTTGCAGCCAGTGGCATGGAGTGGAGCTGGCCGAAGGATGGAGGTGGCGTGGAGTGGAATGGGTGAGAGAGAGAGAGAGGGCAGGTGAGAGAGGAGAGGAAGGGTTGAGCTGCCCCCAAGATTTCATGCAAAACCCGCCCCAAAAGGGGGGTTTTTATAGGCTTTAGTGGGGTCGGTTTGGGCTGGTATTGGGGATGGTGGTTTGGGAGTATGGTGGTGGTGGTTTGGGGATATGGTGTGCTAGGGATTTAGGTGGGCTGGTTTAGTGGTTTAGGGCTTTGCTATGTGGGTTGGGCTTAGGGTGAGGTTTAGTGAAGTGGGTTAGGTATTTAGGCTAGGATTAGGGTGAGGTTAAGGGGATTAGACTAGGTTTAGGGAAGGATTAAGGGAGTGGGTTAGGTGATTAGGCTAGGATTAGGGAACCTGCTGCACCCGGACAACATCATCCCACATCACCTGCCGCTTCTTCCTCACCCATTCGGCCAACCTCCTTCCACGGTCTCCCTTAGGTAAGCCTCACCTCTCACTCTCCCCTCCTTCTCCTCCATCTCACCCCCTAGGTTGACTCCATCAGCACCTCCACCTTCTCTCTCCACCCTACAAAACCTGCCACTCCATCTACCTGGCTGCACCACCTGCCACCTACCATCAACCGGCCATAACACCTGCCCCTCTTCCCTTAACCAGTCGTGCCTTACACCCTCAGCCTTACCTCTCCCTAAGACCTACCCCAAGCCTTAGTGACAACCCCTAGTTAACCCCCTAACATTACTCCTCCTACCTACCTGCCGTGCCTGCCCCTCGGCCAGCGCCAAGGCGCCACTCACCTGCACCCTCATCCTTCGGCCAGCACCTTCCCTTGCCGCAGCCATTCAAGGAGCTCCCTCTTGCAGCCCAAGGCGACTCACTAGGCCCAAGCGCAAGCAAGCCACACCCGGACCAGCTATACGTAAGTGACTAACTCGGTCCTTATTATAGACTTGCTTATGCTTAATTAAATTCGATACGGGGTTGTAATAATGGAGCGTTGTCTCCCCCCACTTGTAATAATGTGGTTTGGCACACCCACACACACGTGCACTTGAGCCTCTTCCGCTCTTAGCTGCACATGATTTTAACACACACATGGGCCTAATCAGCCCTTAAGATATAGCTATACTTATATGATTTAAGTTGCATGGGTTTTATTTAAGTTGTGTGTGTTGTCTTTCAATTTTCACACTCACACATTGAGCTTTCGCTCTTATTTCCAAGACCCTAGTAAGGGCCTATTGCAATTTCGTTTTGGGGTGTTTTCATTCATGTCGTGTGCGTAGTATTTTAATTCTACACTCACACACATTGAGCTTTCGCTCTTACTCCCAAGACCTTAGTCAAGGCCTATTGCAATTATATTTGGGTTTCATTTAAGTTGTGTGCGTAGTATTTCAATTCTACACTCACACACATTGAGCTTTCGCTCTTACTCCCAAGACCTTTGTCAAGGCCTATTGCAATTATATTTGGGTTTCATTTACAAGTCGTGTGAGTTGTCTTTCAATATACACACAACACCCACGCACACGTTGGCGACCTTCGGGCCCATATATATTATAAGTATTTCCCTTCGGCTATGTCTTTAAGATTTGGGTTTTAAGGTTCAACAGTGTGCGTAGTCTTTACATATATATACGACACACACTTGCACAATTGAGCCTTTCCGTTCTTAAGATATAGCCATATTTCCCTTTTGCAAATTTACATTAAGTCATTTCCCTTCCGCATTGTCTTTCAATTCGGGTTTTCCCTTTGGAGTTGCGTGAGTTTGCATTGCATATACGCCATACCACGAGTTAGGACGCATATTGCATCAAAGCAAAACCCCACACTCCCACTCAAAATCGCCCAACTTAGGTCACTTGTGCACACACACACCTAGTTGGCCCGAAAAGAGATAAAAAGAAAGACATAGGCACGTGCAAATCCACGTGAAAATAAAACTTGAAACCATACAAATCAGCACAATCGAACACCTCAAACATTTTCCTAGGTTATCATGTTTAAAACTTGATTTTCTAAGCATACAGACTGACCCTTACGCATCGGTACAAGAAGGTCTGCGACGAAAAGAGCTTGCTGGCTCACAGTCGCCCCAATAAGAAGTCAGATTTCAAAACATTTCTTTGTTAGCTTAAGCAAGCTAGCTGGCACGCCCTTTTGCTAAAATACGACTTAGACACACGAAAAGATTTGCTTCAGGCCTAAAGAACCAGGGGCGGGGATTTTCCAGTGTCTACAGATTTGGCATGCCGGGTGGGACGTGAGTCTTTTAAAAAATCGAGTCATATTAGAAACCTTGCGAAAAATTTTCCAAAGATGTCATTTTAGCTCTTTTACTTGTTATAATTCATACGTAGGATTTTGAAAGCTTGAAAGCATGTCGAAATCAAATCCAAGTGAAGTGTCGAGCCAGGGCCCATGCGCATCAAGTTCTCATTCTAGGAGATTTTTGAAAAATAAAAACAAACTAGAAGAGATTGAAGATTTGAGAAGGGAATTCGAGGCCAAAATCGATGCTCTTAGCCAAGAGGCTGAAGCAGGCGATTCATGTTCATCGAATGGTGAACAAAAGGCCAAGAAAAGACCTGAAAAACCTCACAAACATAACGAGGCCTCTGTAATGAAAGGTAACTAATACCACGAGTCCTTCACACAAAAAGACCGTAAAGCCCTACAGCAACTGCTAAAAGGGCAAAGTAAAGAGAAAAGGAGTTACGCCCTGTCTGATTTCCTACCTATGGATTATGAAACAGACAGTGACGATGAAATACCGAACTTTCATCGGTATGATGGCATGGGAGACCCTAGGTCTCACCTGCAACTTTTCTCACGTCGAGCCCATAAGAAGAAAAAGAACTCGATGAAATGGGTGTATTGGTTCCCTCTATCCCTTAAAGGCACAGCTGCCAAATGGCTGGCTTCCTACGATCTAAGCCAGTTCGTTACTTTTGAAGAGTTAGCGAACTACTTTATGCAAAGATTTGCACATAACGTAGAAGTCACGCCGACTTTAAACACTTTAAGGGATACAAAGCAAGGCATGAACGAAGACGTGCATGCCTTCATTATTCGATGGAGGTCCCTTTTAGGGCAAGTGCGAGGGCCAATATCCGAAGGATGCGCAGTCATGCTCATCCTGGATAATTTTAAAAATGAGTTAAAGACCCTTCTCTCACTTCATGAAATCTCTACTTTCCATAAGTTAGTAAAGAAAGCATCCCTTTTCAAAACAAACTTGAAAAAGGGGTGTACGACCACTTATGGAAAGGAAGTCCTATTTTGAAAACTCGCTTGGAGAAGCCCATCAACTATGGGCCATCCACCGCGGACAAAGGGGCAAAGCCCCATAAAATCGCCAATGTCCGGGTGGATCCAAGCTCGGCAAGTGCTTCAAAAGCTTTTGAAAAAGCTAAAAATAAAAAAGAGAGGAGTTTTGAAAAGCCCTTTGAAAGACGGGAGTATACTCCACTGGGGCAACCTGTGACAGAGGTCTCCTACTTGCCCAAGGCATGATTGAACTCCCCGAGATTCCCGAGAGAGTCACTTCAAAGGAAGGGTTTTTAAACAAGTACTGCAAGTATCATTAGCTCAAAGGCCATAATATAAAGCGGTGCTTCTCCCTCCTTAATAAAATTGAGAACTTGATAGCGGAGGGCCGACTTCATGTCACCGAGGAACCCGAGCCAACCCAAGCTATCTTTAAAGAACCCTTTCCCAAGCACGGCAGTAGCAGTGGGAAGGGAAAAGAGGTAAGTACCCTCACCTTTTGAAAAGATCTAGCGCATCCAACTGAGTCTGGTCGATCCACTTGTGCGTCTACTCTTGTACTTTACAAGAAACCCGCCCAAGTAATCATCCGGGGACCACCAAGAGCTGAATCCCCAGCTAAACTAGTTTTAAAGATACAAGGTGCTCCAAAACTCACGGTTAGAGCCATATTAGGTGCAAACCCTAGGTTGGTCATGAGGGAAGTAACAAGATCCGGAAGGATCTATCAACCCCCGCACCTACAAAGTGCTAAAAAGGTGGTCAGTGTGCCTGGCCCCTCAAAAGCATGTATTCCTAAAGTTCTGCCAAAAGCAGAAATGGGAAAATCATTTTAAACCCTTATGATATCGAAAACCATCTTTCAAAGATTCCTATCCACATGTCCATCCTAGAGCTAATACAAACTTCGCCTAGGCATAGACTCGTGTTAGAGAAAATTCTAGAAAGAGCTAAGGTTAGTTCGAACATAACCCCTGAATCCCTGTCTGACCAAGTGGCGTCAATAGGAGCAAAATCGCCCATCACCTTCTCGGAAGATGATGTAGAAAGACCCTACGAAGCCCATAACCAGGCCCTGCATATCGAGGTGGTTCTGAATAACCACTCTCTGGACAGGTGCCTTGTCGATGGGGGAGGAGGGCTCAACATCCTTCCACTTCATGTGGCGTATCAAATCAGAGTCACCTTGGCTTCTGTAAACCCAAGTCCCATCGTTATCACTAGATACGATGGGAATGCGTCTAGACCCTTACGATCTATCAAACTCCCCATGGAAATGGGAGGGATAGCATACACGGGGGTGTTCTATGTCCTGGACATCCACCCCCACTATAACCTGTTGTTAGGAAGGCCTTGGATACACAGCTTGTGCGCTGTAACATCCACCTTCCACAGGTGTGTCAAGATCCCTTTCAGGGACCAAGTCGTGGTGATCCTAGGTGAGAGTCACCCTCAGCTTCAGGGGATCATAAACTCCCCTTGTTTGTCGAGTTCCTAGGCCCGTGAGGCTAACCTCGAGCAGACCATGGTCGAGCTGCCAAGGCTCACATTGAAAAACCCTAGGAAGGTCGTGTATGTGAAGGGGCCGCCCAAGGCTGGCCCCCTCAAAGTCCTGATCCTTCTAGGAAGACCCAAACATCCCTTATTTCCAAAACTCCTGGATGGAAAGCCCTATGTCCATGACATAGACGACAGCAAGTTCCAGGACCACGACCTATATTCGAATTTTCAAAAAAACAAAAAGTCGTGGACCATGCTGTTAAACATGGGCTACATGCCATATACCAGTCTAGGGGCACAAAACCAGGGTCTCCTAGAACCCATACTTCCAAGGGCCAATCCAAGCCGATATGGGGTTGGCTATACTCCCAAAATACCACCAGAGCCACCCCCTGTGACCACCTGGGTCAAGGGTGCCCTGGAGCCCACCCTAGAAGAAACCTATGATTTAGACCTCTTATTCTGAGTCTAACCCGTAGTGTTTTCCCTTTGTAGGTATGATGGAAGATCACTTTTATAAAAATACAAAAGCATTTGAAAAACTCAAAATCGAAAAAAATGGAAAATTGCAAAAACCAAAAACATTGGAAAATCAAAAACTCGAAAATAGAGTAGTTTGTATAGTTCCTAAAGTTCTTGTTTTGCAAAAACACAAAAAAATCAAAAATTTACAAAATACCAAAAAGATTTTATACATAGCTGCTCCTGGTAAGGCTTTGGAAAAAGAAAAGGAAAAGGATTTCGAAAGAAACGTTATCTACATAACCAGACCAAACATTTTGAAATCAATAGAAATTCCAAGTATAAAACTAGGTCTTTTGAAAATCCACGCATCAAATTCCCTCGGCTCTATAACCCACGAGAATGATCAAAACCCAGAAGTGGATCCCCTTGAGGAAGATTCCACTTCTGAGCTCCCAGCATTTCATAAAATTCTCGATTTTGAAAGACCTTCCAATTCAGTAGGAGGAGATTTCATAGAGGTGAACCTAGGGAGTGATTCCAATCCCAAACCCATTAAGGTAGGTGCATGTTTGCATGAGCATGAAAGATCAGCATTCATTGCATTTCTACGAACCTACTTAGATGTGTTTGCATGGACGTATGAAGACATGCCGGGCATAAATCCTAGCATTGTCGAACATCGTCTTCCCTTAGATGCGGATGTGAAACCTATAAAGCAGAAGCTTAGGAAAATGCATCCGAATGTAGACGCACCGGTCAAAGAGGGTTTAGAAGATCTGTTAAAAGCCGGATTTATAAAACCCATTGCGTATTCCGATTGGTTATCAAACATCGTTTCGAAAAACCAATGGGAAAATTCGAATATGCATCGATTTCAGAAACCTGAATAAAGCCACTCCAAAGGATAATTATCCTTTACCAAACATAGATTTGATAGTTGATAGTACTGCAAATCACGAAATGTTTTCATTTATGGATGGCTATTCAGGGTATAATCAAATTAAATTAAGTCCACGAGATCAAGGTAAGACCGCATTCACAACCCCGTGGGGCACGTACTGCTATACAGTCATGCCCTTTGGTTTGAAAAATGCTAGCGCGACATACCAAAGAGCCATGACCACAATCTTCCACGATCAGATTCATGAGCTCGTAGAAGTGTATGTAGATGATCTCTTGGCAAAATCCAAAACCCGATGCACTCATATCGAATGTTTGCAAAAGATTTTTGAAAGGCTTAGACTTTACAAAGTAAAGCTAAAACCTCAAAAATGTGTATTCGGAGTAGAGTTCGGAAAGCGTCTAGGCTTTATGGTGAGCCAAAGGGGTATAGAAGTCGACCCCTCTAAGTGTCGAGCCATCATAGACATGGCTCCACCCTCCAATCTCACACAAATTCGTAGCCTCCAGGGTCGACTACAGTCCATTCGCCGGTTTATATCAAACCTGGCAACTAGATGCGAGCCCTTCAACAAACTGTTGAGGAAGGGCACAAAATTTTCATGGGATGACGACTGACAGAAGTCCTTCGAGAGACTAAAGGCATCCCTGATTAATCCCCCCGTTTTGAATCCTCCAAAGCAAGGAAAACCTCTTTTGCTTTACATTTCCATGCATGCGAATGCTTTAGGAGCTCTATTAGCTCAATACGAGGATGACACCCATAAGGAGTATGCCATCTATTATATTTCGAAAACTCTCTTGGCTTACGAAAGGAATTATCAAGCCATGGAGAAGACGTGCTTGGCCCTAGTCTGGGCCTGCCAGAAATTTCGACACTATTTCCTAGATCATGAGATCTGGATAGTGTCCAAGCTTGATCCAATCAATCACTTATTCGAAAACCCATTCTCACTGGTAGATTGGGCAAATGGCAACTCCTTCTAATGGAGTATGACCTGAAATACCATCATCAGATCTCCATTAAGGGGCAAGCCCTAGCTGACTACGTGGCTGAGTTCCCCTTGGAGGACGCATATCCCACATTTGATGAAATGCCTGACGAAGGCATATTGCAAAATCATTTTCAAAAACACATTTTGGCAAACTCTTTCAAAAACCAAGTGTGGAAAATGCACTTCGATGGGGCACGAAACCAACGAGGGGCTGGTGCTGGGGTCATCCTCATATACCCTGACAAGGGCGAGATCCCCATAGCAATTCGCCTAGATTTCGAATGTTCCAACAACATAGTTGAGTATGAAGCACTCATACAAGGCTTAAGGGTTTGGAAAACTCTAGGGGCATCACGCATCGAGGTCTTTGGAGATTCACTCCTTGTTATAAACCAAGTTTTGAAAATTTGGCAAGTGTGAAATGAAAAACTTCTTCCATATCACGAGTTGGCCACTTGATTGGTTGAGTCATTCCAATCGTGTAAATTCACACACGTAGGAAGAGAGGATAATGGCATTGCCGATGCCCTCTCCTCCTTGGGTTCAGCCCTAAAGGTCGATCCCATTTTCGGAACTCGATCCTTAGAAATATGACATGCGCCCAACCCATCCACGCACAATTTGGATATTTGCCAAAATAATCCAGATTCTATCGAAAAACCTTGGTTTTATGACATCAAACATTTTCTAGAAAATGGGGGATTCACCGAGGATGCCACATCCAAACATAAGGCATTCATCCATAAAATTTCTACCCGATACACCATTCTGGGTGGGGTTTTATACAAAAAAAGTTTTACCGGCATCCTACTAAGATGTGTCGATCTAGAGGAGGCTAAGACTGTTATGCATGAATTCCACGATGGAGAATGTGGAGGTCATGTTAATGCCAACATGATGGCAATGAAAATACTTAGAGCGGGCTATTTTTGGTCCACCCTGAAAAAGGATTGTCACGATCATGTTGGGATGTGTCATCCATGTCAAGTGCATGGGCACGCCATTCATATCCCATCATCTGCATTGCATTCCGTGGTCAGCCCCTAGCCATTTATCATGTGGGCATTTGATATTGTGGGCCCGATCTTTCCAGAGGCATCAAATGGGCATAGATTCATTTTAGCAGCCACGGAGTATTTCACCAAGTGGGTGGAAGCCATTTCCCTGACCAACGTACAGGGGCAACATGTTGTGGCTTTCATTAGGAGGAATATCTTGGCTCGATTTGGGGTTCCACGAGACCTTGTGTCCGATAATGGCACCCCATTCAAAAATGAGCGGATGGTCAAGTTGTGCAACACGTATGGCATAACTCACTACTTCTCCTCGCCCTACTACCCTCAAGGCAATGGCCAAGCCGAAGCCACAAATAAGACTCTCATTAGTATAATTGAGAAGACTTTAGAGAAGGGTAGGACGTGGCACGAGAAGCTGGATGAAGCCTTATGGGCTTATAGAACTTCCATCCGGACTCCCACAAATGCCACACCATTCGAATTGGTCTATGGCACAAACACCATTCTTCCCATTCATATACAATTGCATTCATTCCATACATCCATTGCACTCGACCTCCCCCTAGAGACACTTCAGAGGCGACTCCTTGCTATAGATCATGCTCATGCATACCGGAAAAGGATAGCCCGACATTATGGCAAACACATGAGACCTCGCCACTTTGAAGTGGGAGATCTGGTTTTCAAAATCATCTACTATCGTGGCCCACATCCCCTTGGAAAGTGGTGCCCCAAGTGGGATGCACCCTATGTTGTGCGTGCAACCACGACGAACAACTCGTTTTGGTTGATCGATGTAGAAGGTAGGAATTTAGCAGATCCTATCAATATTCAATACTTAAAGAAGTATTATGTGTAGGATTTGGGTTAAATTCCAATTTTCGAAAACCTTTAGGGATAACTGCTTTGAAACTTCGAAAGTAAGGTTCAAAGGCGAATCAAGTGACCCTGAGTGAGAGAATTTGCACTTGTGAAAGAGTGGAGTTTTCCAAACACGTGGTTACATTTCAAAATCCTTCTTCTTACAAAGAAAGGCCTAGTTCAATATAGCAAGATACTTGCAAGTAGTACATGCTATTTCTAAATAGGCTGATCTGGAAAGGATCGAGTGTGACCTTGGGATAAGTCCTCCCCTCTTCTCTTCTCCTTCCGAAAAAGAAAACATGGCCAATATAAAGGGAATTCCCCATCAAAAGTCTCTTTCCAAAAGAAAGAAACCAGAATCAAAAAGAAAAATTCGATTCTCTTATAGAAAAGAGGGATTAAAGAAGAAATACTCCCAAAGGGAGACACTCTATGAAAAAAAGGAAAAAGAGGCCAAAAAGCTCAAAAAGAGCAGTTTTCTGCCTTCTATGTCTTAAACCACGAGACGCTTCAGAAGGGACCGTGGTATCTCTTTCCCATCCCTGGCTTATCCCAAGTAAACATGGTTCATTTCGAGGAATCCTAAAGTAAAAATAGGATTTACCTACTTGAATTTCATTTTGTTTGAGAATAAGACATAGGAATCTTGAAATGTAGCTTGTTTTTTCTAAAACCTCCGCTAGATTAGTGAGTGTCAAGACTCCGTAGTCAGCCCCTGGCCATTTACCATGTGGGCGTTTGATATTGTAGGCCCAATCTTTCCAAAGGCATCGAATGGGCATAAATTCATTTTAGCAGCCACGGAGTATTTCTCCAAGTGGGTGGAAGCCATTTCCCTGACCAACGTACAGGGGCAACATGTGGTGGCTTTCATTAGGAGGAATATCTTGACTCGATTTGGGGTTCCACGAGACCTTGTGTCCGATAATGGCACCCCATTCAAAAACGAGCGGATGGTCAAGTTGTGCAACATGTATGGCAAAACTCACCACTTCTCCTCGCCCTACTACCCTCAAGGCAATGGCCAAGCCGAAGCCACGAATAAGACTCTCATTTGTATAATTGAGAAGACTTTAGAGAAGGGTAGGACGTGGCACGAGAAGCTGGATGAAGCCTATAAACACCCCGAAATCCCACGAACTTCTCAAATAAACCTAGTTTTGTAAAAGCAGCCCCAAAGGGCTATTTTGAGTCTGGGAACCCAGGAGCCTTCCAAACAAACCCTGTACATATGTTTAAATTGTATATGTTTTAAAATAGGTATAATATGCTTTTAAAACCTTTTAAAATATGTTTTGAAACCCCACGAAGCGGCTTGGCCTGATGAAAGCAGGACCAGAAGAGCTAAAGAGAGCCCGGAACCGGAGCACATGTCGAGCCCGACACAGCAACTCTCATGTTAGATCCACCCCCAGGATCTCAAACGTCCAAGTCCTTGTTATCAGCAAAAATCGTATGAAATCATCTCCGGAAGGTGAAAACAGAAGCGGACGACCATGTTGGCGAAGACCCAATGCAAGACGGAGTACTAATGTTGTCAGGCCCCACACAAATCGTTCGTTTCGAACATACCCTGAAGGAGTCAGAATTCAGTTTGGATTGGATCTGGACCATATATATCCAGATCCCAATCCAAATGTATGCGTGGATTTGGATTTGGATCCAAAGATCCAATCCAATATCCACATCCATGGCCCACATGACCTTCTCATAAATGGAGGTGGGGCGCACTTGAAATTCACGTGGGATTATGGGCATGAGAGAGAATGGGGAGGATAAGCATGAGGGGAATGTATTAAGCTTGAGTTGTGTGTCAAGTTTGGGGTTAATCATGTGGGTTAGCTTAATTAGTGTGGGTTTAAGATTGTATGAGCCTACACCTAACCTAGGGCTGCACCAACATGATGCAACTAGGTCTATGGGTTCTGCAAAAGGGAGCTTCCTAACCCAATCCTAAGCCAAAACCCCTAATCCTAGCCATTTACCCTAATCCCAACCTAATCCTAGCCTAATCACCTAACCCACTTCCCTAATCCTGGCCTAATCCCAACCTAATCACCTAACCCACCTCCCTAATCCTTCCCTAAACCTAGCCTAATTCCCCTAATCCTAACCTAATCCTAGCCTAAACACCTAACCCACCTCACTGAACCTCACCCCAAAACTAACCCACCTAGCTAAGCCATAAACCACCCCACCTAAACCCTAGCACACCATATCCCTAAAACCACCTAAAACAAAATATCTGCCTCCCCCTCAAAACCAGCCCACCTTATCACCACACCACCACCACTTAACCACCAAACCACCCTCTCAAAACCACCCCCAACCGACCCTTTGAAAACCTATAAACCCCCCCCCCTAGTGGGCGGGTTTTTAATCTTTTTCCAGCCAGTACTTGGGCCAGCCGAGCTCTCTCTCACCTTGTCTCACCTTGCTCTCTTCTCTCATCCACTCCACCACTACCCCCGGCCTGCACCACTCCACGCCACCACTACCTCCCGGCCTTCTCCACTCCACGTTGCCACCAACTACCCGGCCAGCTCCATCCACCTTCACCTGGCTGCCCTCCTTGGACACCAACCTTCCTCTCTTATCCAGTTAGTACCCTATCCTAACTCCACCCTATCTTCACTCCCCCTCCACTCTCAGCCACCCCATAGCACCCTACCTTAGCCTAGTTTTCACTCCACTCAGCCGGCCACCACCTAACTAACCGCCACCCTTCAACCACACCCAACCGCACCACCCGCTTCCCTACCATCCCTTAGTGACACCCCCCCTAGCTACCCCAGCCGCCTCACCTTGTTCCCTAGGACCTGCCCTTCCTCTCCTTAGTCACCCCTTAGCTCCACCTTCCATAGCACCCTACCTTCCCAATCGTGACAGCCCCTAACTACCCCAGCCGACTACCACCTTACCTGCCACCAGTTGGCCAGCCACAGCCGACTGCACCCAATCATCCGCGGCCTTACACACCCTTCCTTAGATATCCTTCCTTAGTCACCCCTTAGCTCCACCTTCCCTAGGATCCACCGTAAACCTTAGTGACACTCCCTAAACACCTCAGCCCGAGACACCATGACAGCACCCTACTAGCAGCAGGCAAGAAACAAGGCGCCACACCCACGCTCCCTTGTCACCCGGCCAGCACACCCCTTTGCCGTGCCATTCCGAGGAGCTCCCTCTTGCAGCCCAAGGCGACGCCCAAGCCCAAGCTCAAGCAAGTCACCTCCGGACCAGCTATACGTAAGTGCCTAACTCGGTCCTTATTTGTAGACTTGCTTAAGTTAAATTAAATTTGATACGGGGTTGTAATAACGGAGCATTGTCTCCCCCCGCTTGTAATAACGTGGCTTGGCACACCCACACACACATGCACTTGAGCCTACCTCACTCTTAGTTGTGCACGATTTTGAACACACACGGGCCTAATCAACCCTTGAGATATAAATTTATTTATATACTTCAAGTTGCGTGGGGTTTTGCTTAAGTTGTGTGTGTTGTCTTTCAATTCTCGCACTCACACACATTGAGCTTTTGCTCTTATTTGCAAGACCCAAGTAAGGGCCGTGTTATATTTCCCTTGGGTTTAATTTCATGTCGTGTGTGTAGTATTTCAATTATACTCTCACACACATTGAGCTTTGGCTCTTACTCCCAAGACCTTAGTTAAGGCCATATTGCAATTTATATTTGGGTTTAATTTCATGTCGTGTGTGTAGTACTTCAATTATACACTCACACACATTGAGCTTTCGCTCTTACTCCCAAGACCTTAGCTAAGGCCATATTGCATTTTATATTTGGGTTTTATTTAAGTCGTGTGAGTTGTCTTTCAATATACACACAACACACACACAACACGTTGGCGACCTTCGGGCCCATATATATTATAAGTATTTCCCTTTCGGCTATGTCTTTAAGATTTGGGTTTTAAGGTTCAGCAGTGTGAGTAGTCTTTACATATATACACGGCACACACTTGCACTATCGAGCCTTTCCACTCTTTAGATATAGCCATATTTCCCTTCCGCAATTTACATTACAAGTCATTTTCCTTCGGCATTGTCTTTCAAATTCGGGTTTTCCCTTTGGAGTTGCGTGAGTTTGCATTGCATATATGCCATACCAGGAGTTAGGATGCATATTGCATCAAAGCAAACCCCATACTCCCGTTCAAAAGTCGCCTCACTTAGGCTACGTGTTCATAACACACACCTAGTTTAGGCCCGAAAAGGGATAAAAAGAAAGACATAGGCACGTGCAAATCCACGTGAAATAAATCCCAGGTCAAACACCTCAAAACGTTTTTGTAGGTTCTTGTATTTCAAAACTCGATTTTTTAAGCGTACAGACTGACCCTTGCGCATCGGTGCAAGAAGGTCTGTGACGAAAAGAGCTTGCTTGCTCAGAGTCGCCATGTTAGGAGTCAGATTTAAAATTCTCTTCGCTAGCTTAAGTAAGTTAGCTGGCACGCCCTTTTGCTTAATTAGAACTTAGGCACACGAAAAGGTTCGCTTCAGGCCTAAGAACCAGGAGCGGAAACTTTCTGCGTCTACAGTTATTTGGCACGCACGGTGGGACGTGAGTCTTTTAAAATCAAGTTACTCTAGGAACCTTGCGAAAATATTTTCAAAAGGTGTTGTTTTTAATTCTTTTCTTTACTTGTACTTCATACATAGGAATTTTGAAAAAGCTTGAAAGCATGTCAAAATCCAACCCAAGTGAAGTGTTGAGCCAAGGCTCATGCGCATCAAGTTCTCATTCTAGGAGGATTTTGAAAAATAAAATCAAACTAGACGAGATAGAGGACTTGAGAAGGGAATTCGAGGCCAAAATCGATGCTCTCAGCCAAGAGGTTGAAGAAGGCGATTCATGTACATCGAATGGTGAACAAAGGGCGAAGAAAAAAACTGAAAAACCTCGCAAGCACAAAGAGGCCTCCGTAATGGAAGGCAACCAATACCACGAGTCCTTCACACAAAAGGACCTTAAAGCCCTACAGCAGCTGCTGAAAGGGCAAAATAAAGAGAAAAGGAGTTACGCCCTGTCTGATTTCCTTCCCATGGATTATGAAACAGACAGTGACAATGAAATACCGAACTTCTATCGGTATGATGGCATGGGAGACCCTAGGTCTCACTTGCAACTTTTCTCGCGTCGAGCCCATAAGAAGAAAAAGGACTCGATGAAATGGGTGTATTGGTTCCCTTTATCCCTTAAAGGCACAGCTGCCAAATGGCTGTCTTCCTACGATTTAAGCCAGTTCGCTACTTTTGAAGAGTTAGCGAACTGCTTCATGTAAAGATTTGCACATAACGTAGAAGTCACGCCGACTTTAAACACTTTAAGGGATACGAAGTAAGGCATGAACGAAGACGTGCATGCCTTCATTATTCGATGGAGGTCCCTCTTAGGCCAAGTGCGAGAGCCAATATCCGAAGGATGCGCAGTCATGCTCATCCTGGATAATTTTAAAAGCAAGCTAAAGACCCTTCTCTCACTCCATGAAATCTCAACTTTCCATAAGTTGATCAAAAAAGCATCCCTTTTCGAAACAAACTTAAAAAAGGGGATATACGATCACTTATGGAAAGGAAGTGCCGTTCCCAAAACCCGCTTAGAAAAGCCCATCACTTATGGGCTACCCACGATGGACAAAGGGGCAAAGCCCCATAAAATCGCCAATGTCCGAGTGGATCCAGGTCTGGCGGGCACTTCCAAGAATTTTGAAAAAATAGAAAACAAAAGGGAGAGAAGTTTTCAACAACCTATTGAAAAACGGGAGTACACACCGTTGGGGCAACCTGTGTCGGAGGTCCTAGACCTCCTACTTGCCCAAGGCATGATTGAACTTCCCGAAATCCCCGAGGGTGTCACTTCCAAAGGGGGATATTTAAACCGTTTTTGTAAATATCATCGGCTCAAAGGCCATGATACAAAGCGTTGTTTCTCCCTTTTAAACAAAATTGAGAACTTGATAGCGGAGGGCCGGCTCCAGGTCACTGCGAAACCTGAGCCAACTCAAGCTATCTTTAAAGAACCCTTTCCCAAGCATGCCAGTAGCAGTGGGAAAGGAAAGGAGGTATGTACCCTCACCTTTTCAAAAGAACTAGCGCAATCATCAGAGTCTGGTCGACCCACTTGTGCGTCTACTCTTGTACTTTACAAGAAGCCCGTCCAAGTAGTCATCCGGGGACCACCAAGAGCTGAATCCCCGCTCAACCAGTTTTAAAACTTCAAGGTACTCCTAAACTCTCAGTTAGAGCCAGTTTTATTGCGAATCCTAGGTTGGTCATGGGGGGAAGTGACTACATCCGGGAGGATCTATCAACCCCCATACCTACAAAGTGCTAAAAAGGTGGTCAGTGTGCCTGGCCCCTCAAAAGCATGTATTCCTAGAGTTCTGCCAAAAGCAGACAATGGGAAAGTCGTTCTAAATCCTTATGATTTCGAAAACCATCTTTCAAAGATTCCTATCCACATGTCCATCCTAGAGCTTATACAAACTTCGCCTAGGCATAGACTCGTGCTAGAGAAAATTCTAGAAAGAGAGCTAAGGTTAGTTCGAACATAAGTATGGAATCCCTGTCTAACCAAGTGGCATTAATAGGAGCAAAATCGCCCATCACTTTTTCGGAAGATGATGTAGATATTTTAAATATTAGGGTGGGGCTGGTTTTGGGCTAGTGGTTAGGTAGTCTAGGGATGGTGGTAAGGTAGTAAGGTGGGCTGGTATTAGGGTAGGGCCAGATATTTTAAATACAAGGGGTTTTGGGTAGATTGTGTGCTAGGTTTAGGAGCAAAATCGCCCATCACTTTCTCGGAAGATGATGTAGATAGACCCTACGAGTCCCATAACCAGGCCCTGCATATCGAGGTGGTTCTGAATAACCACTCTCTGGACAGGTGCCTAGTCGATGGGGGAGGAGGGCTCAACATCCTTCCACTTCATGTGGCGTATAAAATCGGAGTCACCTTGACTTCAGTGAACTCAAGCCCCATCGTTATCACTGGATACGATGGGAATGCGTCTAGGCCATTAGGATCGATCGAACTCCAGATGGAAACGGGAGGGATCACACACACGGGGGTGTTCCATGTCTTAGACATCCACCCCCATGATAACCTGTTGCTGGGAAGGCCTTGGATACACAGCTTGTGTGCTGTGCCAACTACCTTTCACAGGTGTGTCAAGATCCCTTTTAGGGACCAAGTCGTGATGATCCTAGGTGAGAGTCACCCTCAGCTTCAGGGGATCATAAACTCCCCTTGTTTGTCGAGTTCCCACGCCCATGAGGCTAGCCTGGGGTAGACCATGGTTGAGCCACCAAGGCTCGTGTTAAACAACCCTAGGAAGGTTGTGTATGTGAAGGGGCCGCCCAAAGCAGAACCCCTCCCAGTCCTAACACTTTTAGGAAGACCCAAGCATCCCTTATTTCCAAAACCCCTGGACAAAAAGCTATACGAGCACAATATGAATGACAGCAAGTTTCAGGACCACAATTTGTATCCTAACTTTTCAAAAAATAAAAAATCATGGAACATGCTGTTGAATATGGGCTACACGCCCTATAAAAGTCTGGGGGCACAAAACCAGGGTCTCCTAGAGCCCATCCTTCCTAGGGCCAACCCAAGCCGATATGGGATCGGCTACACTCCCAAAATACCGCCAGAGCCACCCCCTGTGACCACCTGGGTCAAGGGTGCCCTAGAGCCTACCCTAGAAGAGACCTACGATTTAGACCTCTTATTCCGAGTCTAACCCGTAGTGTTTTCCCTTTGTAGGTATGATGGAAGATCCCTTTCACAAAAATACAAAAACATTTGAAAAACTTAAAATCGAAAAAATCGAAAAAGGGCAAAAACCAAAAACAATGGAAAATCAAAAACTCGAAAATAGAGTAGTTTGTATAGTTCCTAAAGTTCTTGTTTTGCAAAAACCCAAAAAAATCGAAAATCTACAAAATACCAAAATGATTTTGTACATAGCTGCTCCTAGACTTTGGAAAAAGATTTCGAAAGAAACGTCGTCTGCATAGCCAAACCAAAAATTTCGAAATCAATTGAAAATCCAAGTACAAAACCAGGGATCCCCTTGAGGAAGATCCTACTTTTGAGCACCCAGAATTTCATAAAATTCTTGATTTTGAAAGACCTTCCAATTCAGTAGGAGGAGATTTCATAGAGGTGAACCTAGGGAGTGATTCCAATCCCAAAACCATCAAGATAGGCGCATGTTTGCATGAACATGAAAGATAAGCATTCATTACATTTTTACGAACCTATTTAGATGTGTTTGCATGAACGTATGAAGACATGTCGAGCATAGACCCCAGCATTGTTGAACATCGTCTTCCCTTAGATACGGATGTAAAGCCCATAAAGCAGAAGCTTAGGAAAATACACCCGAATGTACACACGCAAGTCAAAGAGGGTTTAGAAGATCTGTTAAAAGCCGGATTTATAAAACCCATTGTGTATTCTGATTGGTTGTCAGACATCGTTATAGTTCAAAAAACCAATGGAAAAATTCGAATATGCATCGATTTCAGAAACTTGAATAAAGCTACTCCAAAGGATAACTATCCTTTACCAAACATAGATTTGATAGTCGATAGTACTGCAAATCATGAAATGTTTTCGTTTATGGATGGCTATTCAGGCTATAATCAAATTAAATTAAGTCCACGAGATCAGGGTAAGACCGCATTCACAACCCCGTGGGGCACGTACTGCTATACAGTCATGCCCTTTGGTTTGAAAAATGCAGGCACGACATACCAGAGAACCATGACCACGATCTTCCATGATCAGATTCATGAGCTCGTAGAAGTGTATGTAGATGATCTCTTGGCAAAATCCAAAACCCGATGCACTCATATCGAATGTTTGCAAAAGATTTTCGAAAGGCTTAGGCTTTACAAAGTAAAGCTAAACCCTCAAAAATGTGTATTCGGGGTAGAGTCTGGAAAGCTTCTAGGCTTTATGGTAAGCCAAAGGGGTATAGAAGTCGACCCCTCTAAGTGTCGAGCTATCATAGACATGGCTCCACCCTCCAATCTCACCCAAATTCGTAGCCTCCAGGGTCGATTACAGTCCGTTCGCCGATTTATATCAAATCTAGCGACTAGATGCGAACCCTTCAACAAGCTGTTGAGGAAGGGCACGAAATTCTTATGGGATGACGACTGCCAGAAGTCCCTCGAAAGACTAAAGGCATACCTAGTTAATCCCCCCATTTTGAATCATCTGAAGCAAGGAAAACCACTTTTACTTTACATTTCTGTGCATGCGAATGCTTTGGGAGCCCAATTGGCTCAATAAGAGGATGACACCCATAAGGAGTATGCCATCTACTATATTTTGAAAACTCTCTTGGCTTATGAACGAAATTATCAAGCCATGGAGAAGACGTGCTTGGCCCCAGTCTGGGCCTGCCAGAAATTCAGACACTATTTCCTAGATCATGAGATCTGGATAGTGTCCAAGCTTGATCCAATCAAGCACTTGTTCGAAAAACCCATTCTCACGGGTAGATTGGGCAAATGGCAACTCCTTCTAATGGAGTATGACTTAAAATATCATCACCAGATCTCCGTTAAGGGACAAGCCCTAGCAGACTATGTGGCTGAGTTCCCCCTAGAGGACGCATATCCCACACTTGATGAAATGCCTGACGAAGGCATATTGCAAAACCATTTCCAAAAGCTCATTTTCGCAAACTCTTTCGAAAACCAAGTGTGGAAGATGCACTTCGATGGGGCACGAAACCAACGAGGGGCTGGTGCTGGGGTCATCCTCATCTCCCCTGAAAAGGGCGAGATTCCCATAGTAATCCGCCTAGATTTTGAATGTTCCAACAATATAGCTAAGTATGAAGCACTCATACAAGGCTTAAGGACTTCGAAAACTCTAGGGGCATCATGCATCGAGATCTTTGGAGATTCGCTCCTTATTGTAAACCAGGTTTTGAAAATTTGGCAAGTACATAACGAAAAACTACTTCCATATCACGAATTGGCCACTCGATTGGTTGAGTCCTTCCAATCATGTAAACTCACACACATAGGAAGAGAGGACAATGGCATTGTCGATGCCCTCTCCTCCTTGGGTTCAGCCCTAAAGGTCGATCCCATTTTAGGGACCCGATCTTTAGAAATATGGCATGCACACAACCCATCCATGCACGATTTGGATATTTGCCAAAATAATCCAGATTCTATCGAAAAACCTTGGTTTTATGACATCAAACGTTTTCTAGAAAATGGGGGATTCACCGAGGATGCCACATCCAAAGATAAGGCATTCATTCGTAAAATTTCGACCCGATACACTATTTTGGGTGGGGTTTTATACAAAAAAAGTTTTACCGGCATACTACTAAGATGTGTCGATCTAGAGGAGGCTAGGACTGTTATGCATGAATTCCACGATGGGGAATGTGGAGGTCATGTTAATAATAACATGATGGCATTGAAAATACTTAGAGCGGGCTACTTTTAGTCCACCCTGAAAAAGGATTGTCATGATCATGTTAGGAAGTGTCATCCATGTCAAGTGCATGGGCATGCCATTCATATCCCCTCATCGGCATTGCATTCCGTGGTCAGCCCCTAGCCATTTACCATGTGGGCTTTTGATATTGTAGGCCCCATATTTCCAAAAGCCTCGAATGGGCATCGATTCATCTTAGCAGCCACTGAGTATTTCTCCAAGTGGGTGGAAGCCATTTCCCTGACCAACGTACTGGGGCAACATGTGGTGGCTTTCATTAGGAGGAATATCTTGGCTCGATTTGGGGTTCCACGAGACCTTGTGTCTGATAATGGCACCCCATTCAAGAACGAGCGGATGGTTAAGTTGTGCAACACGTATGGCATAACTCACCACTTCTCTTCGCCCTACTACCCTCAAGGCAACGGCCAAGCCGAAGCCACAAACAAGACTCTCATTAGCATAATTGAGAAAACTTTAGAGAAGGGAAGGATGTGGCACGAGAAGCTGGATGAAGCCTTATGGGCTTATAGGACTTCCATCCGGACTCCCACGAATGCTACACCATTCGAATTGGTCTATGGCACAAACGCCATTCTTCCCATTCATACTCAATTGCATTCATTCCATACATCCATAGCACTCGACCTCCCCCTAGAGACGCTTCAGCATGCTAGGATGGCCGAACTAGATTTGCTAGATGAGAGGCGACTCCTTGCTATGGATCATGCTCGTGCATACCGACAAAGGATAGCCCGACATTATGGCAAACACATGAGACCTCGCCACTTTGAAGTGGGAGATCTGGTTTTGAAAATCATCCACTATCATGGCCCACATCCCCTTGGAAAGTGGCGCCCCAAGTGGGATGGACCCTATGTTGTACGTGCAACCACCACGAAACTCGTATTGGTTGATCGATGTAGAAGGTAGGAATTTAGCAGATCCTATCAATATTTAATACTTAAAGAAGTATTATGTGTAGGATTTGGGCTAAATTCCAATTTCAAAAACCTTTAGGGATAGCTGCCCTGAGACCTAAAAATAAGGTGCAAAGGCAAAATCGTGTGACCCTGAGTGAGAGAATTCACACTTGTGAAAGAGTGTAGTCTTCAAAATCGCGGTTACATTTCAAAATCCTTTTTCTTACAAAGAAAGGCCTAGTTCAATATAGCAACATACTTGCAAGTAGTATGTGCTATTTCTAAATAGGCTGATCTGGAATGGATCGTGTGTGACCTTTGGATAAGTCCTTCCCCCTTCTCTTCTCCTTCCAAAAGGAAAACATGGCCCAAATAAAGGTAATTTCCCATCCGAAGTCTCTTTCTAAAAGAAAGAAACCAGAATTCAAAAGAAAAATCGATTCTCTTGTGAAAAAAAAGAGAGGGATTAAAGAAAAAATACTCCCAAAGGGAGACCCTCTACGAGAAAAAGGAAAAAGAGGCAAAAAAGCTTAAAAAGAGCAGTTTTCCGCCTTCTATGCCTTAAACCACAGGACACTTCAGAAGGGACCGTGGTATCTCTTTCCCATCCCTGGCTTATCCCAAGCAGAACATGGTTCATTTCGAGGAATCCTAAAGTAAAAATAGGATTTTCTTACTTGAATTTCATTTTGTTTGAGAATTCGACGTTTCGAGTAAGACGTAGGAATTTGAAATATAGCTTGTTTTCTTATAAAACCTCCACTAGATAAGCGAGTGTGAAAACTCAAGCAAAGGCAAACAAGAAGAGCTCGAGATCCTTAGGATTGAGACTCAAGACAGTTGTCCCTTTTGTAAATATTTTTTGTAAATAGATTTTGAAAAATCGAACATCGAACAACGTAGGATCTGCTCACTTGGAGCAACAGGCCTTATAAGTCTCGAAAGTTCGACCATATCTGGTCTCTGGGAGGTCGCCACTTTTTGGCACCACACCCATGTCATGCATCTACATTCCACGCATGGCACTTGCATAAACATGATCCCACTTTAGGACCAGGTTCCATACAAATCCCTTTGGCATGATATCTCCTCCTACCAGGGTTTTAAAACTGAGATTTTGCTAAAGATTGGGACGATCCCATATTTTCATAGTTAGATCTAGGGAGACATTGAAATGGGTGTTTGTCATTTTTGCCATTATCCAAATTGATTTGGACAATGCCAAAGAGGAGGCTAGGACTTTTATGCATGAATTCCACGATGGAGAATGTGGAGGTCATGTTAATGCCAACATGATGGCAATGAAAATACTTAGAGCGGGCTATTTTTGGTCCACCTTGAAAAAGGATTGTCATGATCATGTTAGGAAGTGTCATCCATGTCAAGTGCATGGGCACGCCATTCATATCCCATCATCTGCATTGCATTCTGTGGTCAGCCCCTAGCCATTTACCATGTGGGCATTTGATATTGTAGGCCCGATCTTTCCAGAGGCATCGAATGGGCATAGATTCATTTTAGCAGCCACGGAGTATTTCTCCAAGTGGGTGGAAGCCATTTCCCTGACCAACGTACAGGGGCAATATGTTGTGGCTTTCATTAGGAGGAATATCTTGGCTCGATTTGGGGTTCCATGAGACCTTGTGTCCGATAATGGCACCCCATTCAAAAATGAATGGATGGTCAAGTTGTGCAACACGTATGGCATAACTCACCACTTCTCCTCACCCTACTACCCTCAAGGCCATGGCCAAGCCGAAGCCATGAATAAGACTCTCATTAGTATAATTGAGAAGACTTTAGAGAAGGGTAGGACGTGGCACGAGAAGTTGGATGAAGCCTTATGGGCGTATAGAACTTCCATCCGGACTCCCACAAATGCCACACCATTTGAATTGGTCTATGGCACAAACGCCATTCTTTCCATTCATATACAATTGCATTCATTCCATACATCCATTGCACTTGATGTCCCCCTAGAGACACTTCAGCATGCTAGGATGGCCGAACTAGATTTGCTAGAAGAGAGGCGACTCCTTGCTATGGATCATGCTCATGCATACTGGAAAAGGATAGCCCGACATTATGGCAAACACATGAGACCTCGCCACTTTGAAGTGGGAGATCTGGTTTTGAAAATCATCCACTATCGTGGCCCACATCCCCTTGGAAAGTGGCGCCCCAAGTGGGATGCACCTCATGTTGTGCGTGCAACCACCACGAACAACTCGTTTTGGTTGATCGATGTAGAAGGTAGGAATTTAGCAGATCCTATCAATATTCAATACTTAAAGAAGTATTATGTGTAGGATTTGGGTTAAATTCCAATTTTCGAAAACCTTTAGGGATAGCTGCTTTGAAACTTTGAAAGTAAGGTTCAAAGGCGAATCATGTGACCCTGAGTGAGTTCCACTTGTGAAAGAGTGGCGTTTTCCAAACACGTGGTTACATTTCAAAATCCTTTTTCTTACAAAGAAAGGCCTAGTTCAATATAGCAAGATACTTGCAAGTAGTACGTGCTATTTCTAAATAGGCTGATCTGCATTGGATCGAGTGTGACCTTGGGATAAGTTCTCCCCTCTTCTCTTCTCCTTCCAAAAGGAAAACTTGGCCAATATAAAGGGAATTCATCATCGAAAGTCTCTTTCCAAAAGAAAGAAACCAGAATCAAAAAGAAAAATTCGATTCTCTTATGGAAAAGAGGGATTAAAGAAAAAATACTCCCAAAGGGAGACCCTCTATGAAAAAAAGGAAAAAGAGGCCAAAAGGCTCAAAAAGAGCAGTTTTTCGACTTCTATGTCTTAAACCACGGGATGCTTCAAAAGGGACCGTGATATCTCTTTCCCATCCCTGGCTTATCCCAAGTAAACATGGTTCATTTCGAGGAGTCCTAAAGTAAAAATAGGATTTACCTACTTGAATTTCATTTTGTTTGAGAATTTGACGTTTCGAGTAAGATGTAGGAATCTTGAAATGTAGCTTGTTTTCTTATAAAACCTCCACTAGATTAGCGAGTGTCAAGACTCCGTGGTCAGCCCCTGGCCATTTACCATTTGGGCGTTTGATATTGTAGGCCCGATCTTTCCAAAGGCATCGAATGGGCATAGATTCATTTTAGCAGCCACGGAGTATTTCTCCAAGTGGGTGGAAGCCATTTCCCTAACCAACGTATAGGGGCAACATGTGGTGGCTTTCACTAGGAGGAATATCTTGACTCGATTTGGGGTTCCACGAGACCTTGTGTCTGATAATGGCACCCCATTCAAAAACGAGCTGATGGTCAAGTTGTGCAATATGTATGGCATAACTCGCCACTTCTCCTCGCCCTACTACCCTCAAGGCAATGGCCAAGCCAAAGCCACGAATAAGACTCTCATTAGTATAATTGAGAAGACTTTAGAGAAGGGTAGGACGTGGCACGAGAAGCTGGATGAAGCTTATAAATACCCTCCTCCTACCAGGTTTTAAAGAAAGGTTTTTGCTCAAAAATTGGGATGATCCCATATTTTCGAGAATAGATCCAGGGAGACATTGAACAGGTGTGTTGTCATCTTTGCCATTATCCAAATCAATTTGGATAATGCCAAAGAGGGGCATCTGTAAACACCCTAAAATCCCACGACTTTCTAAAAACATACCTGGTTTACAAAAGCAGCCCCAAAGGGCCATTTTGAGTCTAGAAACCCAGGAGCCTTCTAGAAGCCCTGTACATATTCAAAAATATGTACATACTGTTTTAAACTATGTACATATTGCTTTTAATCCTGTAAATAGTGTTTTGAAGCCCTTTATCAAATAGGAGTTTTTGAAACCCGAGCTAAGCCCCATTTTCCCAAAAGCCAAAGGCGAACAGGTGGAGCATACGAAGACGACACCTGATCCAAAAACAGCCCAGCAAGCCGATCACGAAGGCCAATACCAGAAGCAGCTTCAGAAGTCTGTTCTAAAGCCTAGAAGAGCAACCTAGCCTGATAAAAGCCAGGTTCGAAAGGTGAAAGGAAGGCCCAGGCACGAAGCAGATGGCAAGCCCGGAGCACCAGAAAGCCACATCAACCATTCTCACTCAAGCATCCCGAATATGAACTGGGAAGACCAGAAACGAGCAAAAACGAAGTCCAAAAGACATAAAGGAGTCCGGACGACACAAATTAGGTAAACCCAACACCAGACGGGTCACTAATGAAACCAAGGCCCGCACAGATCATTCGCCTCGAGAAGCCAAGGACTATCTAGAGAAATTTTGATTTGGATCTGAACCATAAATAGCTAGATCCAAATCCATATAGTGAATAGTGTTTGGATTTGGATTGGATCCAAATAGTGTTTGGATTGGATCGAATTTGGACCAAAATATCCAGATCCATAAAATATGTATGATTTGGATCGAATACGGTTCTCAAAATATCCGAGATTCAAGATCCAAATCCAAATAGTGTTTGAATTTGGGTCTGGATCCAGATCTCAAACCCAAACCCAAATTCAAGACCCACCTCAAATGCCTATAAATAGAGGTAAGGGGGTCCCAAACAAGGGGTTCACATGAATTTGAAGGGAGGACTTGGAGGAGAGAGAAGGTGCTTAGGTAAGTGTTTAGTGCTTTCTTTTGTTTTAGGGTTTATTAATTGTAGTTTAGTGTGGGATTAGTCAAGGGCTGCCCCACCCTAATTGAAGGGCTGAAGTTGCTTGGACAAAGAGGCTTAAGGTGGCTGATTGGAGCCTAAGCACACCCTAAACCGCTGTTACAAGGTAAGCCTAAGCACACCCTAAACCACTCTTCCTAATCCCTCTAAACCACCCTAAACCGACCTTAATTAGCATACCCTAATCCACTACCCTTAAACCTTCCCAGCCACCCTAAACCTACTTAGGCTAACCCAACACAACCGACCTTGCTTAGAACCCTCAACCACCTCACTCACCGACCTAAAGCACCTAGGTTCCCCCCTGTGCACTATCTGTGCACTGTGCACCACACACGCACCAGATGCTAACGCCAGTGCCCTAGCGCTCAAGCATCGACGCCCTATGCTCAGGCGCCGACTCCCGCACCGCCTTGGCGCCTAGCGCCAGGCATCGACTTGCTGGCCGACTGCCCCACTGTTTGGCCGACCTTCCTTAGCCGACTTCCACCGCCTCAATCGACCTAGCCACCACTGTCCTAGCCTAGTTAGCTATCCCTAGCACTACCTTACATCATCTCACACTTCACACCCCACCGCCATTAGCCTTATTACCCGTGATCACTTGCCTAGCCAACCCCCACCGAACCTATCCTAGTTAACACGCCGCACCATACCACACACCACCTATCCATCCGTGACCCATTCTAGTCCAGCATCCCCTACTCTAACCGCACCATACCACACACCATACCATATCCCATCCACGACCACCTTGACTAGAATCGCCTTAGTTCCCATACCCCGTCCTTGACATATTCCATACCCAATTGAACCTACCCCATCCGTGATCCATATCATCCCATACCCAACCGAACCCAACCTCAGCCGTGACCTATCTCATACCCCATCTCCTATCCCCTACCCTAACTTACACCCTTCCATCACTCCACTCAAGTCCCAACATCCGCAGCCACCTTACCCATCCCTTACCCAACCAAACCCGCCACCCTTTAGTGTCGTGAACCTCATCCCTCAAGCCTAAACTCACGCTTAAGGGCTACGTTCAGCCACCTTTTGCTTCAAGTTTCAAGGAAGACTCATCCGTGGGTGTGAAGCCAAGCAAACTCGTGAAGATTGGAGTGGACAAACATCCGAATCACGTAAGTGTTTTAATTCGGTATTTCATATCTCCTTTCTACGCTTTGATTCAATTTGGATACGGGGTTGTATTAACAGAGCCTTGTCTCCCCCCGATTGTAATAACTTGGTTTGCTACATGAAGCACACACGAGCACTTGAGCTTTAGCTCTTACTCGTACACAAACACCCATGAGCACCATTGAGCCTTCGCTCTTACTCCTAAGACTCTAGTTAGAGTTGCGTGAGTTGTCTTTAAATTTATACACTCACACACGCATGCATTAAGCTTTCGCTCTTATTCTATATAAGTATTTCAATTCAGCTGGGTTGTTACATTAAGTCGTGTGAGTTTGTCTTTCATTTACACACTCGCACACAAAGAACACCCTAGTGCTTGCTCATGCACCTTACGCACCATTTTGGCCTTGGCAACCGCTAAGATATAGTTATATTTCTATACTTTCCACTGTGTTTTCCCGATTCAGCTGCGTGTGTTTGTCTTTCCATTTACATACCAACACAACACGTGCACGTTGGCGACCTTTGGGCCCATATATATATAGTTGTATTTCCCTTCCGCTATGTCTTTAAATTTCGAGTTTTAAGGTTCAGTTGTGTGAGTTGCATTTCAATTTATACATGGCATACACTTACACAATTGAGCCTTTCCACTCTTAAGATATAGCTATATTTCCCTTTTGCAATTTTCCTTTTGCAATTTTCCTTCCGCTATGTCTTTAAATTCTGGGTTTTCCCTTGGAGTTGCATGAGTTTGCATTGCATATCCGCCATACCACGAGTTAGGGCGCATACTTGCATCAAAGCAAACCCCATACACCCATGCAAAAATCACCCATACTTAGGCCCTTGATGCACACATCTCATGCCTAAATTGGCTAAAACCCAAGACATAGGAAACTTGCAAATCTCACGTTGACAAAATCTGCAACAAGATAAGTAAAACTGATCAAACACTTTGCATACTTTTCAAAAAGATTATGTTTGCTCAAAATCGACTTTTTTTAAGCGTACAGACTGACCCTTGTGCATCGGTGCAAGAAGGTCTGTTACAAAAAAAACCCACTTGTCCACAGTCACCCCAAACAAGTCAGATATTGCGAAAACTTACTTCGCTAGTTTGAGTAAGCTAGCTGGCACGCCCTTTTTCATAAAAACGAACGTAGATACAGAAAGGTTCGCTCTAGGCCCTAAGAAGCCCGGGGTCAGAAATTTCTGCGTGTCTACAGAATTGGCACGCCCGATGGGACGTGAGTCTTATAAAAAATCGATCCATACAAACAAACCTCATGAAAAATTTTGAAGAAAAAGTGTTTTAACTCTTTATTTGTTGCATTTCATACTTAGGATTTTGAAAGCATTGAAGCATGTCGAGTCCAGGCTCCCAAGAAGTGTCTAGCCATGGCTCATGCGCATCAAGTTCTCACTCTAGGAGGTTTTCAAAAAATTGAAACAAAATAAAGGAAATCGAGGATTTGAGAAGGGACTTCGAGGCCTAAATCGCTGCTCTTAGTGAAGAGGCTAAAGCAGCTGACTCATGTTCGTCAAATGGTGAACCAAAGGCCAAAAAGAGATTTTTAAAAACTCGCAAAAACAAGGAGACTTCCTCAATGGAAGGCAACCAATACCATGACTCCTTCACTCACAAGGATCGTAAGGCCCTATAACAGCTACTGAAAGGGTAAAACAAAGAGAAAAGGAACTACGCCCTGTCTGACTTTTTGCCTTTAGACTATGAAACAGACAATGACGATGAAATACCGAATTTCCATCGGTATGATGGCACGGGAGACCCTAGGTCTCACTTGCAACTTTTCTCTCGTCGAGCCCATAAGAAAAAGAAGGACTCGATGAAATGGGTGTATTGGTTCCCTTTATCCCTCAAAGGCACAGCTGCCAAATGGATGGCTTCCTACGACCTTAGCCAGTTCACTACTTTTGAAGAGTTAGTGAACTGCTTTATGCAGAGATTCTCACATAACGTAGAAGTCACGCCCACTTTAAACACATTGAGGGATGTGAAGCAAGGCATGAACGAAGATGTGCATACATTTATCGTTCGATGGAGGTCTATCCTTGGACAAGTGCGAGAACCTATATCCGAAGGATGCGCAGTCATGCTCATCCTGGATAACTTTCGAAATGAATTAAAAACCCTTCTTTCCCTACACGAAATCTCAACTTTTCACAAGTTGATAAAAAAAGCATCTCTTTTCGAAACGAATTTGAAGAAAGGGATTTATGATCATTTGTGGAAAGGAAGCGTGGTTTCGAAAACTCGCTTGGAGAAGCCCAACACTTATGGGCTACCCACCATGGATAAAGGGGCAAAGCCCCACAAAATCGCCAATGTCTTGGGGGATCCAAGCCCGGCAACCACTTCAAAGAATTTTGATGGTTTTGAAAATTGAAAAGACAAAATAATCCAAAAAACATTTGAAAAACGGGAGTACACTCCTCTAGGGCAACCTGTATCGGAGGTCCTAGACCTCCTACTCGCCCAAGGCATAATTGAACTCCCTAAAATTCCGGAGGGAATCACTTCCGAAGGAAGGTTTCTAAACCGATTCTACAAGTATCATCGGCTTAAAGGCCATGATACGAAGCAGTGTTTTTCCCTCCTTAACAAAATAGAGAACTTGATAGCAGAAGGCCGACTCCAGGTCATTGAGGAACCAGAGCCTGCCCAAGCTATCTTTAAAGAACCCTTCCCCAAGCACGCAAGTACCAGTGGGAAGGGCAAAGAGGTATGTGCTCTCACGATTTTGAAGAGTCTAGCGCATGCATATAAGTCTGGTTTTCTACTTGTGCATCTACTCTCATACTTCATAAGAAATCCACCCAAGTAGTCATCCAGGGACCACCAAGAGTTCCATCCCCGGTTAAACCAGTTTTGAAAATTCAAGGTGCTCCAAAACACTCAATTAGAGCCATGTTAGGTGCGAACCCTAGGTTGATCGTGGGGGAGGTGACCAGGTCCGGAAGGATCTATCAACCCCCACATCTACAAAATGCTAAAAAAGTGGTCAGTGTACCTGGCTCTTCAAAAGCATGTATTTCTAGAGTTTCACCGAAAGCGAACATAGGAAAAGTCATTTTAACCTTTGTAGATGCAGGAAAATCCCCGCCTCCCCTTTGGCTTCTTAGGGCCTGGAGCGGATCCTCTCGTGTGTCTAAGGCCTATTTGTATAAACAGGGCGTGCCAGCTAGCTTACCTAAGCTAGCGAAGATATATTTTATCCTGACTTCTAACGTGGCGACTGTGAGCAAGTGAGCTCTTGTCGTTGCAGACCTTCTTGCACCAATGTGCAAGGGTCAGTCTGTACACTTTTAAAAATCGAGTTTAGGGTAGAAAAGGCCTACGAAAGCGGTTCGAGGTGTTTGATTCGGGTCTTTTTAATGCGATTGCAGATTTTAGATCACGTGGATTTGCACGTGCCTAAGTCTTTCTTTTTATCCCTTTACGGCCCACCTAGATGTGTGTTATGAACACTCCACTACATGGGGTGAATTTTGAGCGGGAGTACGGGGTTTGCTTCGATGCAATATACGTCCTACCTCGTGGTATGGCGTAGATGCAATGCAAACTCACGCTACTCCAAAGGGAAAACCCGAATGTAAAGACAATGCTGAAGGGAAATGACTTGTAATGTAAATGCCAAAGGGAGATATGTATATAAGGTATATATGGGCCCTTACTCGGGTCTTGCAAATAAGAGTGAAGGCTCAATGTTGGTGCATGCTTGAATTGAAAGACTTACACACACGACATGAAATAAAACCCAAATATAACTTGCAATATGGCCTTAACTAAGGTCTTGGGAATAAGAGCGAAGGCTCAATGTGTGTGAGTGCTCGAATTGAAGTACTACGCACACAACATGAAATTAAACCCAAATAGTATAGCACGGCCCTTACTTGGGTCTTACAAATAAGAGCGAAGGCTCAATGTGTGTGAGTGCTTGAATTGAAAGACTTACACACACCACATGAAATGAAACCCAAATAGTATAGCACGACCCTTACTTGGGTCTTTCAAATAAGAGAGAAGGCTCAATGTGTGTGAGTGCTTGAATTGAAAGACTTACACACACGACATGAAATGAAACCCAAATAGTATAGCACGGCCCTTACTTGGGTCTTTCAAATAAGAGCGAAGGCTCAATGTGTGTGAGTGCTTGAATTGAAAGGCAACACACTCAACTCAAACAAAACCCTACGTAAGTTAAAATATATATATATATATATATATATATATATATATATATATTTATATATTAGGGGCTGATTAGGCCCGTGTGTATTCAAAATCGTGCACAACTAAGAGAGTGCACGTGTGTGTGGGTGTGCCAAGCCACGTTATTACAAGTGGGGGGAGACTATGCTCCGTTATTACAACCCTGTATCGAATTAAATTTTAAGCAAGTATACAACTAAGGACCGAGTTAGGCACTTACTAATAGCTGATCCGAAGATGCCTTGCTTGAGCGTGGGCTTGGCCTTCGCCTTGGGCTGCAAGAGGGAGCTCCGTGAAGTTGAACGGCAAAGGGGCTGCTGGCTAGGTGCCTTAGGTGCACGGAAGGGGCGCCTTGAAGGTGGCCGGCTGCTAAGGAGGGGGCTGCCTTGGCGTGTTGGGCTAAAGTGACTAAGTAGGGTCACTAAGGGAGGGTGTAGTGTTAGGAAGTATGGCACTAAGGGGGAGCCTAAAGGAGTGTCTAGGGGAGTGCCTAGGGGAAGTATGTGGCTGGCGGGTGGCTTGCCAAATGGGTATGGGACAGTCGGTTGGAGTGGCCGACTAAGGGAAATTTGGTGATGGCCGGCTGCTAGGGTGGCTATGGGTGTAGTGAATGGGAAGGAAGCTAGCTAGGGTACGTGGTAAGATGGAGTTAGGGGCTGAGGGGAAATGATATGGGTAGGTCTTAGGGAGTGAAGTGGAGTGGCCGGGTGTTGCTAGGGGAGATGGTTCAAGGCGGGTATTTGAAGTGGCTAAGATCTGGCCGACTGGGTAGGATGGTGGGCAGGTGGTGTTGGGGGGATGTGGTGGTGGTTGTAGACACGGAAAATCCTCGACTCCGGGTTTCTTAGGCCTGGAGCGAATCTTTTCGCAATCTACGTTCGCTTTTAGGGCGTGCCAGCTAGCTTACTCAAACTAGCGAAGTAGTTTTTGAAATATCTGACTTTTTGAAAGGCAATTGTAGGCAAGCAGGATCTTTTCGTCGCAGACCTTCTTGCACCGACGCGCAAGGGTCGGTCTGTATGCTTAGAGACTTCGTTTGAAACAAGTTAAACTCAAAATCGATTTTTGAATAAACAGGTGTTTGAAAATCCTTTTGAAATCATGCACTTGGCGAGTTTTTGATTTGGGCGACCCTAAGTCTCTCAATTTTATCCATTTAGGCGTGTTTGCACGTTTTGTTCGGGTTTGTTCGATGCAGGTATGCAACCTAGCTCGAGTATGGTGAGTATGCGATGCAACTCACACAACTTGAATGTAAAACCCGAAATTTAAAGACTTAGCGGAAGGGAAAACCCAAATTGAATGCAACTCACACGACTTGAATGTAAATTGCAGAAATTTAAATATATCTATATCTTAAGAGCGAAAAGGCTCAATGTGTGCGTGGGTGTTGTGTATAAATTGAAATGCAACACACGCAACTGAACCGTAAAACGCAGCAGAAGGGAGATATAGATATATATAAGAGCGAGAAGGCTCAATGTGAGTGAGTGCTTTGAGTGTATAAATTGAAAGGCAACTCACGCAACTTAAATTTAAAACCCAACTGAAAGGGAAATACGTATATATACGTAAGAGCGGAAAGGCTCAATGTGAGTGAGTGCTTTGAGTGTATAAAATGAAAAACAACTCACACGACTTGAACCTTAAAACCCAGCTGAATGTATATAAATAGGGCTATATCCTATGGGCTGTTGAGGCTCGTTTGTGTGCAAAAGTGTGCAGATAAGAGCGGAAAGGCTCGAGTGTACGTGTGTGTGTTTTGCACATATATTACATCCGGGGGGAGACGATGCTCCGTTATTACAACCCCATATGACGAATTAAATTGAATAGAAAGGGATTTGATATATATCGAAATCAACTTACACTTTCCAGCCTTTTGAGTTAGGATCGTACAAGGGGCGAATCCGCCTTCTTCTTATGGAGTCCGGGGCATGTGGGAGCGAAGCCGGAGAGCTTGAGAGCTTGGAGAGACTTGGAGTTCCGGGAGCTGCATGCTACAATGGGTTTGGGGCTAGTTGGGGCTGGTTTGGGCAAGGTAAGACTCGAGTCACCTTGGCTCGAGTGATTGGGTTTTTGTATGGGATTTGGCCAACGCTTGGTCTTGGTTTAGGTATAGTTTAGGCTTGGTATTTGGCCAGCATTTGGCCTTGGTTTAGGTATAGGATAGAGTTGGCTGGTCCTAGGTCAGGTGTTGGCTAAAGTTTTGAGATTTCGGCCAAGGTTCATGACCTTTGTTTGGTCTTGTGAGACTCGAGCCAAGGTGGCTCGAGTGGCATGGTTTTAGTATGGAACACGGCCAGCACTTGGCCTTAGTTTAGGTCTTGTGAAACTCGAGCCAAGGTGGCTCGAGTAGGAGTGACTTGCTCTAAGGTTCGGCCAAGGTTGTTGTGGGGTTGTCTTGGGTCGACTTAGGTAAGTATGGGGGCTGATCCTAGGCAAACCACGACTAGGTTGAGGGCTGGCTAACTAAGATGGGCCAAGGTGAGCTTAGGTAAGGGACCACGGCCTGGGTTAGGGGCTGGTTTAAAAGGTAGATGGGGGAGGAAAAAGGCTCGAGTCAAGGTGGCTCGAGCTAGTTAGTTTCAAAGGGAAGTTCGGCCAGCACTTGGCTGAACTTTAGGTGGTTTAGGGAGGTTGTTTAGGGTGGTGTTTAGGTGGTGGTCTTAGGTAGGAGACTTGGTGAAAAACGGCCAGCACTTGGCTGGTTTGGTGGTGGTTTTAGGGGCAAGTTTGGCTAGGATGGGTGGTCTAGAGAGGTTAGGGAAGATGGGTTAGGTTAGGGCTTAGGGGACCTACCTTGGTTGCAACACCGCTCCAAGCCGCCGCTCAAGCCGCCAAGCTCCACCACGCCATGCTCCCAGCCAAGGTAGGGGACGTTCTTTGGTTGGTGCAGCTTCTTCAAGTCCCTTGTCCAACAAGGTTTCACGTAAGAAAAAAAACTTGAAAAGGGGAAAGTCAAGCCACTATTCTTGACTTGCTTCCCTCTCTCTCTCTTTCTCTCTCCACCCACCAAGCTTTCACGTGAAAGCCTCTCCCCTTTGAGCCTCACCTCCCTTTTTTTTCAAGCCCAGCACCTCTATTTATAGAGGTTTTAAGTGGGTCTTGGATTTGGGTCTGGCTATCCGGATCCAATCCAAACTCAATGTGGATCTGGATCGCGGATCTCGGATATTTTGAGATCCAGATCCAGTCTAAATATTTATTTGGGTTTGGATCTCGGATCTCGGATCTTGGATTTTTGAGATCCATATCCAATCCAAACACAATTTGGATATGGATCTGGATATTTTTGGGTCCAGACCCGATCCAGATTTTTCTTCTGCTCCTTGGTTTTCTGGTCCTTTCTGGTGCTTTTCACCGTCGGTTTCGAGCGGGCTTCGATTCATCGGATGCCCAACTCTGGCCTGGGTCTTCCCCAAGTCTTTGTTGCAACCGGTGTTCTGCTTTTTAGGACTTTTTCGGCGTTTGTTTCGGTCCGCCGTTTTGGTTTTTGGCCGGTTCCTATTGATATCGAACTCAGATTGCCGCACGGATTCCGTTCTTCATTCCGACGGGACGTGTCTCGGACTTCTGTCGACTTCCTCAGGTACTGGGCTTCTTTCTGCATTTTGGAGCTGCTTTGTGCTTTTTCTTTGACCCAAATTACATTTTTACCCTTCTGTCGGGCTTTTCTCCAAACAGGCTCTTTTTTCTTCCGTTTTTGAACAGGGGGTGGCTTCTGAAATTCTGGGCTCGAATCCTCTTCTTGCCTGGACTTTTCTTTTGCCTTCTGTACCTGTTTTCACATTTCAAAACAGGACATCGTTTTGGCTCAAACGAGCTTTCTGGTGTTTTTGAGAGTTTTTTGAAATATAGAAGATTTGGGGTGTTTACAGATGCCCCTCTTTGGCATTATCCAAATGTATTTGGATAATGGCAAAGAAGAAACACCCCATTTTGGTTTTTCTCTCTAATTTTCTCGAGAATACACCATTTATTTCGCAAAACCCTGTTTTCTTTTACCACAGGTGGGGATTTTTAACAAAAGGGGACTTTTCCTAAGTTTCCCTATGTATGATCATGCATGGACGATTTTTGGATGCATGCATGAGAAAAACGTTTTTATTTTTGGGGTTTTGAGCCCGAAGAGTGCCTTTTGAGACAGGCTGCTTCGAGCAAGTTTTACCCATGTCTTCTAGACGTTTTCGGGTTTTCGAGCTTTGGAGAGAGCCTTTTGAGGCTGTCTGCTCTAAGCAGGTTCTACCCTAGTCTTTTTGACATTCGTGGGTTTTTCTTGAAATTTTTTTTGAAAACGAACTCCTTTTAGCTTGTATCAAAAAGGACTTCCGTTTTTCATACTTCCCTTTATTCGGGTTTCAATACCTGCTACTCAGTGGAGGTTTTTTGGGTAGAAAAATTTGGAAAACATTTCAAAGTTCCATTTCCTACAAAACAAAGTCGAGTTCTCAAACAAAATGAAATCCAAATAAGCCGATTTTATTCGTACTTTAGGATTTTCGCAAATTTGAACCTTTTTCCTTGGGGATAAGCCGTAGGGGTACGGGAAAGAGATACCACGGTCCCTTCTGAAGCGTCCCGTGGTTTTAGGCAAAGAGTCGGAAAATCGCTCTTTGAGCTTTTGGCTTTTTGTTTCTTTTTTCCACAGAGGGTCTCCCTTTGGGAGTATTTTTTCATTAATCCCTCTTTTCTTTAAAGGAGAGCAGCTCTTTGGAGGAGTTTTTGTATTCCCCATTTATGAAGGAAGACCTCTTTGGGAGGAGTGTTTTTATATCTCCTTTTTCTTTTGAAACGAGAAGACCTCTTTCGGAGGAGCTTTTGTATTCTCGATTTTTTTCTTTCTTTTGAACACAGCCAATTTTCCTTTTTTGGAGAGAAAGTAGAATGGGGGAAGGCTTATCCCTTTGGTTACTCGATTCAAACGAGATCGTCCTATTTCTTAATAGCATCTGCTATTTGAAACTATTTTGATATTTTGAGCAAGGCTTAATCTTGTAAGCCAGGGTTCTTTGAAATATTGCCAATTTGTTTTTGGAAGACTCTACCTTTCGAAAAGTATAAATTCCTCCATTCAGGGTTGTACAATCTACTTCGATCCTTCTTTCAAGAAGTTTCAAAGGAGTTCGATTTTTCAAAATCTTTTTGAAAAAGGAATTTAACATAAACCCTTTTGAATATTCAGGTATTTTCGGGGTTTTGTTAATTTCTACCCACAACATCAACAAAATTTCGATTTTTGTTGCCCTTTTTGAAGACATGGGGACATTCCTACTCAGGTTTGCCCACCTCTTGGGCTTTCTTTGGGGTGGTATGATATGAATATGATGCATGCTATGCACTCCATGTGATTCAAAATGGAAATACACGATTTTATGCAAGAGTGAACATACAAAATGTATCTCACAAGTCACGAAGGAGATGCATTGTATGAAATTCGTTTCTTCATGGAAGGTGTCTAGGGACTATATTTAAAAATGCCCCTAGCTTGAGGGAAATTTTGCATGGCCACATGGTGAAGGGCCATGGCTTTTCAAAAGGATTATGGATGGACAATGGTATGTTCATGTCCATGCACTTCCACGATTTTCCTAACATGATCATGCTACTTTTTGCTCAAGGATGGAAAACACAACCAACCCTAAGTGATCATCATGGCCATCGGGCTTTGATTTTGACATGGTCTCCATATTTCATCGTGAGATTCATGTTCTTATCCAACACAATCAAGGTTTTCATATAAATCTGAAGTTTTGAAAATCTTTCTTTTCAAAGTATATGTAGGGTTAAATTTTTGAAATTTTGATCCTTTTTGAGAAAGCAATTTTGGGAAATCCTCCCTTTCTATGTGAAGATGGTTTTATACCCGCCCTTTTGATTGAAATATGTTTTCCATACTTGGTTTTGGTCAAGCAGGGTTTTTGGAATTCATTTTGAAAATTCGTGCCTTCATGGGGCATTTGATCAAGTATGGGGAATGTGTCTCACAGAGGCACTTCAGCCACATGATATAGGGCTTGTCCCTTAATTGAGTCTTGAGTTTTGAAACTCATACTCTGTTGAAAGGGACTGCCATTTTGCCTACCTGTTTAAGATAGGTTTTTCAAATGAGTGCTTTAATGAATCATTCCCCTTTCCATGGGAGATGATGTCTCGAATCTTTAGGGCCTACAGCAAGGCCAAGCACGATTTTTCTTTTGGCTTAGTGATTCCTTTCACATGCCAAAAGAGTTTTCGAAAATGTATGGCACATTTAGTATGAACAACATCTTTATTTGATCAAGTCAAGCAGACAATGCATGAATTGCAATGCATGGAAGGTTTTTATCAAAAAGAATTTTTGAAAAGGCTTTTGTGAAATGCTAACCCTTTTTCGAGATTTTCATTTCTTTTGAAATTTGCCTTGAAGGTGTTGGATTTGATTTGTATGGAGACCTGTCTACGAAGGCTCGATACTTAGGGGGTCGACTTTCATTGCCCCTTTGGTTTTACAAAACCCTGAATTCAAGTTCTAAGATGATGTCTAGACTCGATGCACATGTATGATTTGAGAGTGTGATGCATGATGCTTATGCACACACTATGGGTTAAGCTTATTTCTAAAAATCCCCAATCTTTGCATAAGTCAAGGATCTTGCGAATTTCAGGAAGTTCGGAGGTTTTTATTCCTCCTAGCTTTGGTGATTCTCGAGCTTTTCATTTTGAAAAACCTCTAGACAAAAAGGTGTTCAAGATAAGCTTTTTGGATTTTTTTTTTTTTTTTTTTTTTTTTGGTTTTTGGGAGTTATATACAATTTTCGAAAAGCATTTTTACAATTTTCGAAAATGGACTTTATACATGGCCAAAGGCTTTAAAACAAATTTCTTTTTGGAATTTTCATTTTTCCAAATGTTTTTGAGATTTTGTTTTGGGTTTTCAATTTTTTTTTGGTTTATGGCAAATATCTGATTTTTTTGGTTTTTTTCAAAAGGAGGGATCTTCCCATGAACCTACAAAGAAAACATTCATGAATCAGACTCTAATCAATAGGTCTAAGACATGGGTTTTGGGTTTTAGAGGTTCTACAAGGCACCCTTGACCCAGATGATCTTAGGTGGCGGCTCTGGGGGTATGGGTGGGCTGTAGCCCAATCCATACTTTTGTCGATTGGCCTGAGGTAGGATAGGTTCGAGCCTACCTTGGTTTTGGGTTCCCAGGCCCTGGTAGGGTTTATATCCCATATTTAGAATCATGTTCCGAAAAGTTTTTGTATAAATCATGGCATTGGAACATGGAATCATCCATGTCAGGGATATATACCTTTTTGGATTTTGGGATTTTGGATTCTGGGGCGATGGAAGACTTGGGCTTCCATTTAACCCTGGTTTGGGAGATTTGTTTCTCAAGGAAAGCCATGCTTGGTCCCTCGAGAGACTTTGGATATTTTGGGGTGATGGAAGACTTGTGCTTCCATACAACCCCGAATTGGGAGATTTTGTCCTCAAGGAAAGCCATGCTTGGTTCCTTGAGGAACTTTGGATATTGCAGGGTGATGGAAGGCTTGAGCTTCCACACAACCTGTATTTGGGAGAATTTTTCTTCGAGGGAAGACAAGCTTGCTCCCTCAAATTTTTTGGCTTGCTCCCTAGGTTCAACTCGTGGTGCCCCTAGGGATGGATTTTTTTGTTTCAAGGCTCTAATCTTGGTTCCAGGGTACAAGATTAGGCTCGAAGAAATGGGTTTTTCTATGGCAGGGTTATGAGCTCCTAAGATGTCGATGCATGCATTAGGGGTCTCCATGTCTACCATTTTTTCAACTTCTTTTTGTTTTTGTTTTTGAAATTCTTTTGGCTGATGCGGGATATTTGGCACACCTTGAAAATTCTCTAACCTAGGCACATTTCGTGGGTTTGTGTGTGCAGAGGGGTTATCCAATGCATCTAACGACCCTATATGAAGAAGAGAGTTTTGAGAAGGATGGGTTTCAGGCATACCTCTTTGTGGCTTGTCTACCTTTTCATGGTGAGAGCAGGCCGATTTCCCGGGTAACTCTATTTTGAGCCCCCGGGGTTTCACGAGGCGTTCCTTTTCGAAACCTACCTGTTTTTCACTCTCGTCTCTTTGTGGGGGGTGGGTTTCATGTCCCACTGTGTGTGTGTACCTAGACTTAGGAATTGCACTTGAATTTTTTGAAATTTCAAAGTTTGATTTTTCAATTTTTTTGTCTTTTTGAAAGTTTTCAAGATTTTTTTGATTTTTTGAAACAAAAACAACTCTTTTTAAATTTTCTTTGGAATTTTCGAATTTTGGATTTGTGGGAGTGGAGGACTCGCCCTTTTCTTCCTTAATTCCCTCGTTGATTTTGATTTTGGTTTTCTTTTCACAATCTTTGTGCGCCCGAGAAGAACTGCTATGGGATTTATGGGTTTTAAGCTCCTTGCTTAAAACATCTATTTTTTTGAAAGTTTCCCATATATCCGCTAGCATTTCTCGTTCTTTGGCTGTTTTGAAAACCTCTTTTGATTTACTCAACGAGGATTTTGGAAGTGTGGGAGTGGAGGACTCGCCCCTTTCTAGGTTTTGGCCTTTTACCTTACATCCTTCGTCGATTTTGAGATCGGTTTTCTTTTCACGATCTTTGTGTGCCCGAGAAGAGCTGCTATGGGATTTATGGGTTTTAAGCTCCTTGCTTAAAACATCCATTTTTTCTTTGAAAATCGCATGTATATCAGTTATTGCTTCTCGTTTTTTGGCTTTTTTAGAAACCTCTTTTGATTTACTCGATGAGGATTTTGGCTTTTGCTCCATTTTATGCAATTTTTCTAAGTATGCACGATTTTTTGGAAAATACCTTTTTTTCGAAAATTTGAGTGTAACTTGTTTGTTTGAAGTCTACTTAAGTCCCGGGTCCCACCGGGCGTGCCAAATCTGTAGACACGGAAAATCCTCGACTCCGGGTTTCTTAGGCCTGGAGCGAATCTTTTCGCAATCTACGTTCGCTTTTAGGGCGTGCCAGCTAGCTTACTCAAACTAGCGAAGTAGTTTTTGAAATATCTGACTTTTTGAAAGGCAATTGTAGGCAAGCGGGATCTTTTCGTCGCAGACCTTCTTGCACCGACGCGCAAGGGTCGGTCTGTACGCTTAGAGACTTCGTTTGAAACAAGTTAAACTCAAAATCGATTTTTGAATAAACAGGTGTTTGAAAATCCTTTTGAAATCATGCACTTGGCGAGTTTTTGATTTGGGCGACCCTAAGTCTCTCAATTTTATCCATTTAGGCGTGTTTGCACGTTTTGTTCGGGTTTGTTCGATGCAGGTATGCAACCTAGCTCGAGTATGGTGAGTATGCGATGCAACTCACACAACTTGAATGTAAAACCCGAAATTTAAAGACTTAGCGGAAGGGAAAACCCAAATTGAATGCAACTCACACGACTTGAATGTAAATTGCAGAAATTTAAATATATCTATATCTTAAGAGCGAAAAGGCTCAATGTGTGCGTGGGTGTTGTGTATAAATTGAAATGCAACACACGCAACTGAACCGTAAAACGCAGCAGAAGGGAGATATAGATATATATAAGAGCGAGAAGGCTCAATGTGAGTGAGTGCTTTGAGTGTATAAATTGAAAGGCAACTCACGCAACTTAAATTTAAAACCCAACTGAAAGGGAAATACGTATATATACGTAAGAGCGGAAAGGCTCAATGTGAGTGAGTGCTTTGAGTGTATAAAATGAAAAACAACTCACACGACTTGAACCTTAAAACCCAGCTGAATGTATATAAATAGGGCTATATCCTATGGGCTGTTGAGGCCCGTTTGTGTGCAAAAGTGTGCAGATAAGAGCGGAAAGGCTCGAGTGTACGTGTGTGTTTTGCACATATATTACATCCGGGGGGAGACGATGCTCCGTTATTACAACCCCATATGACGAATTAAATTGAATAGAAAGGGATTTGATATATATCGAAATCAACTTACACTTTCCAGCCTTTTGAGTTAGGATCGTACAAGGGGCGAATCCGCCTTCTTCTTATGGAGTCCGGGGCATGTGGGAGCGAAGCCGGAGAGCTTGAGAGCTTGGAGAGACTTGGAGTTCCGGGAGCTGCAAGCTACATTGGGTTTGGGGCTAGTTGGGGCTGGTTTGGGCAAGGTAAGACTCGAGTCACCTTGGCTCGAGTGATTGGGTTTTTGTATGGGATTTGGCCAACGCTTGGTCTTGGTTTAGGTATAGTTTAGGCTTGGTATTAGGTCAGCATTTGGCCTTGGTTTAGGTATAGGATAGAGTTGGCTGGTCCTAGGTCAGGTGTTGGCTAAAGTTTTGAGATTTCGGCCAAGGTTCATGACCTTTGTTTGGTCTTGTGAGACTCGAGCCAAGGTGGCTCGAGTGGCATGGTTTTAGTATGGAACACGGCCAGCACTTGGCCTTAGTTTAGGTCTTGTGAAACTCGAGCCAAGGTGGCTCGAGTAGGAGTGACTTGCTCTAAGGTTCGGCCAAGGTTGTTGTGGGGTTGTCTTGGGTCGACTTAGGTAAGTATGGGGGCTGATCCTAGGCAAACCACGACTAGGTTGAGGGCTGGCTAACTAAGATGGGCCAAGGTGAGCTTAGGTAAGGGACCACGGCCTGGGTTAGGGGCTGGTTTAAAAGGTAGATGGGGGAGGAAAAAGGCTCGAGTCAAGGTGGCTCGAGCTAGTTAGTTTCAAAGGGAAGTTCGGCCAGCACTTGGCTGAACTTTAGGTGGTTTAGGGAGGTTGTTTAGGGTGGTGTTTAGGTGGTGGTCTTAGGTAGGAGACTTGGTGAAAAACGGCCAGCACTTGGCTGGTTTGGTGGTGGTTTTAGGGGCAAGTTTGGCTAGGATGGGTGGTCTAGAGAGGTTAGGGAAGATGGGTTAGGTTAGGGCTTAGGGGACCTACCTTGGTTGCAACACCGCTCCAAGCCGCCGCTCAAGCCGCCAAGCTCCACCACGCCATGCTCCCAGCCAAGGTAGGGGACGTTCTTTGGTTGGTGCAGCTTCTTCAAGTCCCTTGGCCAACAAGGTTTCACGTAAGAAAAAAAACTTGAAAAGGGGAAAGTCAAGCCACTATTCTTGACTTGCTTCCCTCTCTCTCTCTTTCTCTCTCCACCCACCAAGCTTTCACGTGAAAGCCTCTCCCCTTTGAGCCTCACCTCCCTTTTTTTTCAAGCCCAGCACCTCTATTTATAGAGGTTTTAAGTGGGTCTTGGATATTGGGTCTTGGATTTGGGTCTGGCTATCCGGATCCAATCCAAACTCAATGTGGATCTGGATCGCGGATCTCGGATATTTTGAGATCCAGATCCAGTCTAAATATTTATTTGGGTTTGGATCTCGGATCTCGGATCTTGGATTTTTGAGATCCATATCCAATCCAAACACAATTTGGATATGGATCTGGATATTTTTGGGTCCAGACCCGATCCAGATTTTTCTTCTGCTCCTTGGTTTTCTGGTCCTTTCTGGTGCTTTTCACCGTCGGTTTCGAGTGGGCTTCGATTCATCGGATGCCCAACTCTGGCCTGGGTCTTCCCCAAGTCTTTGTTCCAACCGGTGTTCTGCTTTTTAGGACTTTTTCGGCGTTTGTTTCGGTCCGCCGTTTTGGTTTTTGGCCGGTTCCTATTGATATCGAACTCAGATTGCCGCACGGATTCCGTTCTTCATTCCGACGGGACGTGTCTCGGACTTCTGTCGACTTCCTCAGGTACTGGGCTTCTTTCTGCATTTTGGAGCTGCTTTGTGCTTTTTCTTTGACCCAAATTACATTTTTACCCTTCTGTCGGGCTTTTCTCCAAACGGGCTCTTTTTTCTTCCGTTTTTGAACAGGGGGTGGCTTCTGAAATTCTGGGCTCGAATCCTCTTCTTGCCTGGACTTTTCTTTTGCCTTCTGTACCTGTTTTCACATTTCAAAACAGGACGTCGTTTTGGCTCAAACGAGCTTTCTGGTGTTTTTGAGAGTTTTTTGAAATATAGAAGATTTGGGGTGTTTACAGTGGTGTAGGTGGTTGAGAGTGGAGGGGGAGTGAAGAAGAGATGGAATTAGGTTGAGACACTAACCGGGTGGTGAGGGGAGGCGGTGGATGGAAGAGAAGCAGTCGGGTGTCTTGGATGCGTAGGATGGGGTTCGGCCGGAGGAAGTGGTGGCGACAGGTGGTTGGCCAGCTGGGGTGTGGTGGAGCAGGTGGAGCAAGGTGGTGGCTGGCTGTGGTGCAGGTGGAAGACTCGGCTGGGCTCGGTTGGAGTGGCTGGGCTCGATTGGGCTGGAAAGGGGTGATGGAAGAGGATGGGAAACCCGCCCCTTGGGGGGGGGTTTATATAGGGCTGGGCTAGGTCGGTTGGGGGCTGGTATTAGGATAGTGGTTAGGTGGTTTAGATAGGGGTGGTGTGGTGATAAGGTGGGCTGGTATTAGGGTAGGGCCAGATATTTCCATACAAGGGGTTTTGGGTAGATTGTGTGCTAGGTTTAGGTGGGGTGGTTTAGAGGTTTAGGGTTTAGCTAGGTGGGTTGGTTTTGGGGTGAGGTTTAGTGAGGTGGGTTAGGTGATTAGGCTAGGATTAGGTTAGGTTTAGGGAAATTAACCTAGGTTTAGGGAAGGATTAGGGAAGTGGGTTAGGTGATTAGGTTAGGATTAGGCCGGGATTAGGGAAGTGGGTTAGGTGATTAGGCTAGGATTAGGTGTTTTTGGTTAGGATTAGATTAAGGAGCTCCCTTTGCATGACCCATAGACCTTAATCACATCATGTTGGTGCAGCCCTAGGTTAGGTTTGGCTAATTACAAGCTTAAACCCCCTTTAATTAGGCTAACCCACATGATTAACCCCAAACTTGACACTCAAGTCAAGCTTAATTACAACACACTCCAATCTTATCCTCCCCCACTCTCTCTCATGCCCATAATCCCACGTGAAATTCAAGTGGGCCCCACCTCCATTTATGAGAAGGTGATGTGGGCCATGGATATAGATATTGGATTGGATCTCTGGATCCAAATCCAAATCCAAGTCCACATATAGGTTTGGATTGGGATCTGGATATATATGGTCCAGATCCAATCCAAACTGAATTCTGACTCCTTCAGGCTGTGTTCAAAATGAACGGTTTGTGCGGGGTCTGACAGCATCAGTACTCCATCTGCGTTGGGTCTTCACCAACATGATCGTCTGCCTCTGTTTTCACCTTTGGGAGATGACTTCAAATGATGTTTTGATGATAACAAGGTCTTGGACGTTCGAGATCCTGGGGGTGGATTCAATATGAGAGTTGTTGTGCCGGGCTCATCATGTGCTCTGGTTCCGGGCTCTCCTTAGCTTTTCTGGTCCTGTCTGGATTAGGCCAAGTTGCTTCGGAGTTTCAAAACCGTGTTTTAAAAGGTTTTTAAAGCCATATTATATATTTTTTGAAATATAAAGTTCAAAACATATGTACAGGGTTGCCTGGAAGGCTCCTGGGTTTCCAGACTCAAAATGGCCCTTTGGGGCTGCTTTTACAAAACCAGGTTTGTTTTAAGAAATTCATGGGATTTCGGGGTGTTTACAACCTTGTATGATTTCGAAAACCACCTTTCAAAGATTCCCATTAACATGTCCATCCTAGAGCTGATACAAACTTCGCCTAGGCATAGACTCATGTTGGAGAAAATTCTAGAAAGAGCCAAGGTTAGCTTGAACATAACCCCAGAATCCTTGTCCAACCAAGTGGCGTCCATAGGAGCAAAAACGCCTATCGTGTTCTCGGAAGAGGATCTAGAAAAACCCTACGAGTCCCGCAACCAGGCCCTACATATCGAGGTGGTTTTGAATCACCACTCTCTGGATAGGTGCCTAGTCGATGGGGGAGGAGGGCTCAACATCCTTCCACTTCACGTAGCATACCAAATCGGAGTCACCTTGACATCCGTAAGCCCAAGTCCCATCGTAATCACTGGATACGATGGGAATGCGTCAAGACCCCTAGGATCCATCGAACTCCCCATGGAAACGGGAGAAATAGCACACATGGGGGTGTTCCATGTCTTGGACATCCACCCCCACTATAACCTATTGTTGGGAAGGCCCTGGATACACAGCCTGTGTTTTGTACCATCCACCTTCCATAGGTGTGTCGAAATCCCTTTCGGGGACCAAATCGTTGTGATCCTAGGTGAGAGCCACCCACAGCTTCAGGGAATCATGAATTTCCCCTGCTTGTCGAGTTTCTAGGACCACGAGGCCAATGTGGGGCAGACCTTGGTCGAGCCACCAAAGCTTACACTTAAAATCCCTAGGAAGGTCGTGTATGTCAAAGGGTCGCCCAAGGCTAGCCCCCTCAAAACCCTGACCATATCAAGAAAGGCCAAGAGTCGCCCATTTCCAAAACCCCTGGACAAAAAGCCTTATGTGCATAACATAGACGACAGCAAGTTCCAGGACCACGACTTGTATGAAAATTTTTTCAAAAACAAAAAATCATAGAACATGCTGTTGAATATGGGCTATATGCCATACAAGAGTCTGGGGTAACAAAACCAGGGCCTAGGGCCAATCCAAGCCGATATGGGATCGGCTATATTCCTAAAATACCACCAGAGCCACCCCTTGTGACCACCTAGGTCAAGGGTGCCCTGGAGCCTATTCAAGCAGAAACCTACGATTTAGACCTCTTATTTAGAGTCTAACCCGTTGTGTTTTCCTTTGTAGGTGTGATGGAAGATCCCTCAACCAAAAACACAAAAAAATTGGAAAAACTCGAAAATCAAAAAATTGAAAAACCCCAAAAACCAAAAACATTTGAAAAAGATGAAAAACTCAAAAAAAGAGTTGTTTATATAGTTCCTAAAGTTCTGGTTTTACAAAAACCCAAAAAAATCAAAAATTTAGGAAAAATCAAAAACAAAATCCTGTATATAGCTGCTCCTAGTAAAAACTTGGAAAAAGCCAAGGATTTCAAAAGAAAAGTTATCTTCATAACAAGACCAAAAATCTCGAAACCCATAGAAATCCCGAGTCAAAAACCAGGTATTTTCAAAACCCATGCATTAAGCTCAAATTCCCTCAAACTCAATATTCTCGAGAATGATCAAAGCCCGAAGGTGGATCCCACTTCTGAGCTCCCAGAATTTCATAAAATTCTCAATTTTGAAAAACCTTCAAAATCAGTAGGAGGAGATTTCATAGAGATAAACCTAGGGAGTGATTCAAAGCCCAAACACATTAAGATAGGCGCATGTTTGCATGAGCATGAAGCATCATCATTCATTGCATTTTTGAAAACCTACTTAGATGTGTTTGCATGGACGTATGAAGACATGCCGGGTATAGACCCACAAGTTGTAGAGCATTGTCTTCCCCTAGATTCAGATGCAAAACCCATAAAGCAAAAGCTTAGGAAGATACATCCGAACATACACTCACAAGTCAAGGAGGGTTTAGAAGATCTGTTAAAAGCCGGATTTATAAAACCCATTGCGTACTCTGATTGGTTGTCAAATATCGTTGTTGTTCGAAAAACCAATGAGAAAATTCGAATATGCATCGATTTCAGAAACCTGAACAAAGCCACTCCAAAAGATAACTTTCCTTTACCCAACATTGATTTGATAGTCGATAGTATTGCAAATCATGAAATGTTTTCATTCATGGATTCAGAGTATAACCAAATCAAATTAGCCCCACGAGATCAGGCTAAAACTGCTTTCACAACCCCATGGGGCACGTACTGCTATACAGTCATGCCCTTTGGTTTGAAAAATGCCGGTGCCACCTACCAAAGAGGTATGACTATGATCTTTCACGATTAGATTCATAAGCTCGTAGAGGTATATGTGGATGATCTCTTGGCTAAGTCAAAAACTCGATGCACTCATCTCGAATGTTTGCAAAAGATTTTCGAAAGGCTTAGGCTTTACAAAGTAAAGCTAAACCCTCAAAAGTGTGTGTTCAGAGTAGAATCCGGGAAGCTTTTAGGATTTATGGTGAGCCAAAGGGACGTAGAAGTCGACCCCTCTAAGTGTAGAGTCATCATCAACATGACTCCACCCTCCAATCTCACACAAATTCATAGCCTCCAAGGTCGTCTACAATCCATTCACAGGTTTATCTCAAACCTGGCAACTAGATGCGAACCCTTCAACAAGCTTTTGAGAAAAGGGACGAAATTTTTATGGGATGACGATTGCCAAAAATCTTTTGAAAGATTAAAAGCATACATAGTTAATCCCCCTGTTTTAAACCCTCCAAAGTAAGGAAAACCTCTTCTGCTTTACATTTCTGTGCATGCAAATGCTTTGGGTGCCTTGTTAGCCCAATACGAAGATGATACCCACAAGGAGTATGCCATATATTATGTTTCGAAAACCCGCCTGGCTTATGAGAGGAATTATCAAGCCATGGAAAAGACGTGCTTGGCCTTGGCATGGGCCTGCCAAAAATTTTGACACTATTTCCTAGATCATGAGATCTGGATAGTATCCAAGCTTGACCCAATCAAGCACTTGTTCGAAAAACCCATCCTGACATGTAGGTTGGGGAAATGGCAACTCCTTTTAATGGAGTATGACCTAAAATACCACCATCAGACCTCCGTTAAGGGGCAAGCCCTAGCAGACTACGTGGCTGAGTTCCCCTTGGAGGATGCATATCCCACACTCGATGAAATACCTGATGAAGGCATATTGCAAAACCACATTTTGGCAAACTCTTTTGAAAACCAAGTGTGGAAGATGCACTTGTAAACACCCTAAAATCCCACGAATTCCTCAAATAACCTGGTTTTGTAAAAGCTGCCCCAAAGGGCTATTTTGAGTCTGGAAACCCAAGAGCCTTCCAAGCAAAAACCCTGTACATATGCTTTAAACTATATATGTTTTAAAATATGTATAATATAGTTTTAAAAACTTTTAAAAGATGTTTTGAAACCCCACAAAGCGACTTGGCCTGATGAAAGCAGGACCAAAAGAGCAAAAGATAGCCCGAAACTGGAGCACATGTCGAGCCCGGCACATCAACTCTTGTATTGGATTCATCCCCAGAATCTCAAAGATCCAAGCTCCTATTATCAAACGAACTGCTTGAAATCATCTCTGGAGGGTGAAAATAGGAGCGGACGACAATGTTGGCGAAGACCCAACGCAAGACGGAGTACTGATGCTGTCAGGCCCCGCACAAACCATTTGTTTCGAACATACCCTGAAGGAGTCAGAATTCAGATTTGGATCGGATCTGGACCATATATATCCAGATCCAAATCCAAACATATATGTGGATTTCGATCCAAAGATCCAATCCAATATCCACATCCATGGCCCACATCACCTTCTCATAAATGGAGGTGGGGCCCACAAGAAATTCACGTGGAATCTTGGGTATGAGAGAGAAGGGGGAGGATAAGATGTGAGTGAAATGTGTTAAGCTTGACTTGTGTGTCAAGTTTTGGGTTAATCATGTGGGTTAGCCTAATGAGTGTGGGTTTAAGCTTGTATGCACCTACACCTAACCTAGGGCTACACCAACTTGATGCAACTAGGTCTATGGGCCATGCAAAGGGATGCTCCTAACCCTAATCATAAGCCTAATCCCCTTTACCTAGCCATTTCCCCCTAATCCCGACCTAATCCTAGCCTAATCACCTAACCTATTTCCCTAATCCTTCCCTAATCCCAACCTAATCACCTAGCCCACTTCCCTAATCCTTCCCTAAACCTAGCCTAATTCCCCTAACCTCACCCTAATCCTAGCCTAAACACCTAACCCACCTCACTAAACCTCACCCTAAGCCCAACCCACCTAGCTAAGCCCTAAACCACTAAACCAGCCCACCTAAATCCCTAGCACACCATATCCCTAAACCACCTAAGACAAAATATCTGGCCCACCTAAAAGCCCAGCCCACCATGTCCCCAAACCACCACCACCTTACCCCTAAACCAGCCCCACAATACCAGCCCAAACCGACCCCACAAAACCCTATAACCCCCCCCTTGTGGGCGGGTTTTTCATGCTTTCTTGGGCAATTCAGCCCTTCCTCTCCTCTCTCATCCCTTTCTCTCTTCTCTCGCCTGCTCCCCCTTGGAACCCAGCCAGCTCCATTCCATGCCACCACCATCTTCCAGCCAACTCCACTCCATGCCATCGACTGCACCTGCCACCTTCCATTCGGCTGCTCCCTTGACCCCCGCCACCTTCATCCTTCGGCCAGCTTCCCACTTCGGTTAGTACCCCCATCTTAACACCATCTTCTCTTCACTCCCCCTCCACTCTTAGCCACCACCACGCCACCCTTCCTTAGCGTAGCCTCCACTTCATCCAGCCGGCCACCACCTGCCACCTTCCACCATTCGGCCCATCTACCCGACTGCACCACCTGCCACCTTACCTCTCCCTTAGACAGCCCCTAGCTAATCACCCTCAGCCTTACCTCTCCCTAAGACTTCCCCCACACCTTAGTGACACACCTTACCTCTCCCTTAGACAACCCCCAACTAGCTCCCCTTACCTTCCCTAAGCAAAACCTACCCCAGCCAAGGCAGCACCCCCCCCATCGTTCGGCTAGCGCCAAGGCGTCATCACCCGCGCCCTTGCCATTAGGCCAGCATCCACTTGTTGCGCCCTTCCAAGGAGCTCCCTCTTGCAGCCCAAGGCGACACACCAGCCCAGGTGCAAGCAAGTCACGCCCGGACCAACTATACGTAAGTGCCAAACTTGGTCCTTGTTATATAGACTTGCTTAAGCTTAATTAAATTTGATACGGGGTTGTAATAACGGAGCGTTGTCTCCCCCCGCTTGTAATAACGTGGTTTGGCACACCCACACACACGTGCACTTGAGCCTATTCCGCTCTTAGCTGCACACGATTTTGACACACACATGGGCCTAATTAGCCCTTAAGATATAGACTTACTTATATAATTTAAGTTGCGTGGGGTTTTGCTTAAGTTGTGTGTGTTGCCTTTCAATTTTCACACTCACACACATTGAGCTTTCGCTCTTATTTTCAAGACCCTAGTAAGGATCGTGCTACACTTTCCCTTGAGTGTTTAATTTCATGTCGTGTGCGTAGTACTTCAATTCTACACTCACACACATTGAGCTTTCGCTCTTACTCCCAAGACCTTAGTTAAGGCCATATTGCAATTTATATTTGGGTTTCATTTAAGTCGTGTGAGTTGTCTTTCAATATACACACAACACCCACGCACACATTGGCGACCTTCGGGCCCATATATATTATAAGTATTTCCCTTTCGGCTATGTCTTTAAGATTTGGGTTTTATGGTTAAGCAGTGTGCGTAGTCTTTACATATATACACGGCACACACTTGCACAATTGAGCCTTTCCGCTCTTAAGATATAGCCATATTTCCCTTTTGCAATTTACATTCAAGTCATTTCCCTTCCGCATTGTCTTTCAATTCGGGTTTTCCCTTTGGAGTTGCGTGAGTTTGCATTGCATATACGCCATACCACGAGTTAGGATGCATATTGCATCAAAGCAAACCCCACACTCCCGCTCAAAGTCGCCCCACGTAGGTCACATGTGCATACACATGCCTAGTTGGCCCGAAAAGGGATAAAAAAAGAAGAAAGACATAGGCACGTACAAATCCACGTGAAATAAAACTTGAAAACCATACAAAAACAGCCAGAATCGAACACCTCAAACATTTTCCTAGGTTATTATGTTTAAAACTTGATTTTCTAAGCGTACAGACTGACCCTTGCACATCGGTGCAAGAAGGTCTGCGACGAAAAGAGCTTGCTTGCTCACAGTCTCCACGTTAGGAGTCAGATTTCAAAATATCTCTTCGCTAGACACACGAAAAGATTCGCTTCAGGCCTAAGAACCAGAAGCGGGGATTTTCTAGCGTCTACAGCACTTCGATGGGGCACGAAACCAACGAGGGGCTAGCACAGGGGTCATCCTCGTATCCCCTGAAAGGGGCGAAATACCCATAGCAATTCGCTTAGATTTCGAGTGTTCCAACAACATAGCTGAATATGAAGCACTCATACAAGGCTTAAAAGTTTCGAAAACTCTAGGGGCAGCATGCATTGAGGTCTTTGGAGATTCATTACTCGTTATAAACCAAGTTTTAAAAAATTGGCAAGTTAGAAACTGTAGACGTGATTTTATTTCAAATCGTGGAATTCGAAATCAAATCCTCGAACTACGTCGGGTTGCGCGAGCGTGCCAGTTAGTTTATCAAAACTAACAAATTCTGATTTTCTGACTTCTAAGAACGATTGTGGATAAGTGAGATCTTTTCGACTTAGGCCTTCTTGAACCGGCGCTCAAGGGTCAGCCTAGACGCTTGAAATTTGTTTGAATCCGTTAATTCGAGAAAGGAAAAACCAGATTTTCCAATAGTTTCAGATTCGTGTTTAAGTTCTTGATTTCCGAAAATTTTCAGATTTTGAAAGTTGCAGAATCTGTTCAGTTTCAAAGACCTGTTCTTCGAATTTTTAAAAATACTTCTGATTCTCCAAAAATTCTAAAACTTTTACAGAATGGAGACACGTGTCTATAGAATCAGAATATATTTTTATTTTTCTGAGAATTAAATACAGAATCAGAAACTGTTATAAAATTTGGAACAGCCCTGTTTCTGTGAATCAGAAGCTCAGAAAAACAGCAATATCTCAGCACTCAGTCATCCAATTTCGATGAAATTTATTTTGTTAGAAAGATACGGATGTTAGGTTTCCAAAGAATCAAATTTCATCCAATTTCATTCAGTGGTTGAGGAGATATGGGCAAAAGAACAGAGGTCTATTACTGAACGTTCTGTTTCTGTAAAACGCAATCTGGATTTTGTATAAACTTCACGGATCTAATTGGCTAGGCAACAATTCATAAAAATTCCCCAAAATTTTATCTAAGAACGTCTGATATGTCTAGATTATTCATGCAAAATTTTGAAGCAATTGGCTTATCCGTTTGTCTATAAAAATTCTGTGATCAGACGCGTGTGCACATACAGTTTCAGAAACCAAGTTTTGCAGAAAATTTCAGAAAGTTCCTAACGTGATTCTAGAATGAAAATTCAACCTGTATCAGTCCTAATGATGCATGGAAATCATCTAAACATGGATTTTAATTCCATTCATGAAGGAATCATGCATGTTTGTATCGATATAAATGAAGAACCTGGGCTCAAGGCCTTGATTCATGTACAAATTTCCAGAATCTGTGCTTTTTCAGATTCTCATGAATTAAAACCAATTTGTGCAAGAATTTCCACCTGTGTGAGTGAGAGGAGACGTAGGAGCACTTCGCCGGACGATCGTCGGACGTCGGAACCAGGCCGGACTTCCTTCTTCTCCTTCTTCTCTTCCTTTCTCTCTCTCTCTCTCTCTATTTCTCTGAATTTTCGGACTGAACCTCTTGATGCTTGATCGTTGATGGTCGCCGGTTGATGCCCTCTGCAGCACCTGGGAGAGCCCTTTTATAGGCTCATGAATACATGTTTGTTGGGATTTAGATGAGCTTGCTCTTGATTGTTTTGATAAGATCTCATCTGGTGCCTGATTTCATCTTATCTGGAACGTGATCTGCACATGATCTATATTGCTGAACTTTACCTGTTTGTTGAACGTTATCTTGTAATTTGAGCTGTTGAGAATGTCATCTGCATTTGATCCCTTATGAATTGATTGGGACGTTATCTGCAGTTGATAACGTTATCTACATTTGATGATCTTCTTTTGATTTTATCTAAACGTCATCTGTATTGGATAAACTCGATCCTCCTTTTTCTTCTTTGCATGATTAATCTTCTTATTCCAGTACATTTCAGCAACCTGCACAGCTGCTGTAGCTTGATCTAGATTCTTGTCTTTACGGATTTTCAACAAACGTGGAAATTGGAGAGAAATGCCCTCGTTTGGCCCCACTTCACCAAGTGCGGCACAACGAACCGGACCGATACTTAAGTCTGTAGCTTTCACCTCCCAAACCTCATATGGCTCAAACCATACATTTGGCTTCATTGTATCTCCGTACCTATAGTAAGCCTTTGGCATAGATATAACTTTATCGCTCAGACTAGCTGAATGCTCTTCAAGCATTGCCTTTGAAAAACCAGTGCCTATTTTGCATATGCTCTGGTATTCTTCGCTGACTTCATCATAACATGTAAGCAGAACTACACCATAAACTCCTGTGTGCTTTCCACGACCATGAAATGCCACAATAGGTACAAGGTCTTAGCATTGAAGTTCCCAAGGACACAGCTTTCTCGTGACACTGGATCCATTTGGAGCACATATGACGATTCCTTGAGATGCTGACTACCCTAAGTTTCTCTTAGGAAAGAAATTGCTGCCACTGCAAATCATAACTGGGTTGTGAACTAAAATTCTCTATGTCTTGTCTGTCCAACTGATCTTGGAGAATATCTATACCACTTGTAGCACTTGATCCTATTGACCTGCATGTAACAAGGTGGAGCTGCAGTATGGTAGCACTTTGAAATTCGTTTTGGTTGTGGTGAGAACATTTTTGTTATGTAACAAGGCCAATTGAGAAATTCAGCATGATGAAACTGAACACGTAACATAAGCAAAGCACTATTGATAACCACTTATAAGGAGCTGATGATTTCACATGATGATTTCAACTGAATCTCTTAATATTACACGTATAAGAGCATTCAAACAATCCCCCACTATCTGCGCATCTGCTGTGAAAGTGATTATGTTCATGCCTACCTATTATGAAATTGTTAAGTAAGGCCCATGTTACGTTTTTGAAAATCAACTATCATGCTCATTCAATCTTTTCCACGAGTGTTGGGATATTAAAATTGCTCTTATCATAACATATCAATAGCATACCAGTAACAAATGACAATGCAAATTGATGTATATCAATACTAATTACCTCAATACCCAAACATAACGTAGACACGTTACGAGAGGCGTTCGATACCAAACCTTCATTTTCGGAGGCTTTCGTTCTTGCTTTCATCTTTCCTTTCCTTTGATAATACCGACCTTACCCTCTGGAAATTGATTTCTTTCCAAATGTGAGCTTTTCTTTCTAGGAAGCTCACTTTCTCTTTTTAATGCTCGTTTTCCCTTTCTGGGCGTCCACCTTTTTTTTTTTTAGGTGTCAACTTGTCTTTTCAATGCCTTTTTCTTTTGAAGAGGCAAGCTTTCAACATACTTTTCATAATAAATCTTTTAAGGAAACAAAATCCTGTTTTTCCAATACTAAGGGCAAAATCGTCATTTTTCCCAATTTTGTCAAAATTCAAAATTTTCAGAACGGAAAGCATTCTTTCATCATTTTAAAGCTTTCATAAAATTTTGGTACCAAAACAAACTCGTTTAGTGCCTTTTTCCTTCAAAAACCCCAAAATTGCTAAAATGGCCACTTTCCTAAAAAGGTAAGAATTTTAAAAGAAAATTTTGGGTGTCTACAGAAACGAAAAGCTTCTTCCATATCACGAGTTGGCCACTCGATTGGTCGAATCCTTCCAATCGTGCACACACATGTAGGAAGAGAGGATAATGGCATTGTCGACGCCCTCTCATCCTTGGGTTCAGCCCTAAGGGTCGATCCTGCCTTGGGAACCCGATCCTTAGAAATATGGCATGCACCCACTTCATCCACACACGATTTGGAAATTTGTCAAAACAACCCAGATTCTGATGAAAAAACTTGGTTTTATGACATAAAAGGCTTTCTAGAAAATGGGGGATTTGTTGAAAATGCCACATCCAAGGATAAGGCATTCATCCGGAAAATTTCTACCCGATATGCGATTTTGGGTGGGGTTTTGTACAAAAAGAGTTTTACTGGCATCTTACTAAGGTGTGTCGACCTAGAGGAGGCTAGGATTATAATGCATGAATTCCACGATGGAGAATGTGGAGGTCATGTTAATGCCAATATGATGGCAATGAAAATACATAGAGCGGGTTATTTTTGGTCCACTCTGAAAAAGGATTGCCACGATCATGTTAGGAAATGTCATCCATGTCAAGTGCATGGGCACGCCATTCATATCCCCTCATCTTCATTGCATTCCGTGGTCAGCCCCTGGCCATTCACCATGTAGGCGTTTGATATTGTAGGACCAATCTTTCCAAAGGCGTCAAATGGGCATAGGTTCATTTTAGCAGCCATTGAGTACTTTTCCAAGTGGGTCGAAGCCACCTCCTTGACCAATGTTCAGGGGCAACATGTGATGGCTTTCATTAGGAAAAATATCTTGGCTCAATTTATAGTTCCAAGAGATCTTGTGTCTGATAATGGCACCCCATTCAAAAATGAGCGGATGGTCAAGTTGTGCAACACCTATGGCATAACTCACCACTTCTCATCGCCCTACTACCCTCAAGGCAACGGCCAAGCCGAAGCCACCAATAAGACTCTCATTAGCATTATTGAGAAAACTTTAGAGAAGGGTAGAACGTGGCATGAGAAGCTGGATGAAGCCTTATGGGCTTATAGGACTTCCATCCGAGCTCCCACTAATGCCACGCCATTTGAGTTGGTCTATGGCACAAACACCATTCTCCCCATTCATACAAGGTTGCATTCATTTCATACATCCATTGCACTCGACCTCCCCCTAGAGATGCTTCAGCATGCTAGGATGGTCAAACTAGATTTGTTAGATGAGAGACGACTCCTTGCTATGGATCATGCTCATGCATACCGGCAAAGGATAGCTCGATACTATAAGAAACATATGAAACCTCGCCACTTTGAAGTGGGAGATCTCGTTTTAAAAATCATCCACTATCGTGGCCCACATCCACTTGGAATGTGGCGGCTCAAGTGGGATGGCCCTTATGTTGTGCGTGGAACCACCACAAACAACTCTTATTGGTTGATCAATCTAGAAGGTAGGAATTTAACAGATCCTATCAAAATTCAATACTTGAAGAAGTATCATGTGTAGGGTTTAAGTTAAATTCCCATTTTCGAAAATGTTTTAGGGAGACTTACTTTGAAACTTCGAAAGAAAGGATCAAAGGCGAATTGTGTGACCCTGAATGAGAGAATCAACACTTGCGAAAAAGTGGAGCTTTTCAAAATACGTGGTTACATTTTCAAAATTCTTCTTCTTACAAAGAAAGGCCTAGTTCAATATAGCAAGATACTTGCAAGTAGTATGTGCTATTTCTAAATAGGCTAATCTGGAATGGATCGAGTATGACCTTGGGATAAGTCTTTCCCCCTTCTCTTCTCCTTCCAAAAGGAAAATTTGGCCAAAAACAAAGGGAAATCCCTACCAAAAGAAAATCTCTTTCCCAAAAAGAAAGCAGAATTATAAAGAAAAATTCAACTCTTCTGTGGAAAAAAGGGAATAAAGAAAAAATACTCCCAAAGGGAGACCCTCTATGAAAAAAGAAAGAAAAGGCCAAAAAGCTCAAGAAGAGCAGTTTTCCGCCTTCTATGCCTAAAACCACGGGACGCTTCAGAAGGGACTGTGGTATCTCTTTCCCATCCCTACGACTTATCCCAAGTAAAACATGGTTCATTTCGAGGAGTCATAAAGTAAAAATAGGATTTACTTACTTGAATTTCATTTTGTTTGAGAATTCGACGTTTCGAGTAAGGCGTAGGAATTTTGAAATTTAGCTTGTTTTCTTATAAAACCTCCGCTAGATTTGCGGGTGTCAAGACTCAAGTAAAGGCAAACACAAGGAGCCAAAGGTCCTTAGGATCGAGGCTAAAAGCAGTTTCCCTCTTATAAATAGATTTTGAAAACTCGAACATCGAGCAACATAAGGCCCACTCACTTGAAGCAGTTGGTCTCCATAAGTCTCAAAAGTTCAACCATACCATCTGGTCTCTAGGAGGTCACCCTTCTTGGCGTCTCAACTATATCACGCACTTGCATATTCACGCATGAACACTTCATAACATGATCCACATTTAGGACCAGGAACCCATAGAAAGGGTCCCCTTTGGCGTGATATCTCCTCCTACCAGGTTTTAAAGAAAGGTTTTTGCTCAAAAATTGGGATGATCCCATATTTTCGAGAATAGATCCAGGGAGACATTGAACAGGGGTGTTGTCATCTTTGCCATTATCCAAATCAATTTGGATAATGCCAAAGAAGGGCATCTGTAAACACCCCAAAATCCCACGACTTTCTAAAAACATACCTAGTTTACAAAAGCAGCCCCAAAGGGCCATTTTGAGTCTGGAAACCCAGGAGCCTTCCAGAAGCCCTGTACATATTCAAAAACATGTACATACTATTTTAAACTCTGTACATATTGCTTTTAATCCTGTAAATAGTGTTTTGAAGCCCTTTATCAAATAGGAGTTTTTGAAACCCGGGCTAAGCCCCATTTTCCCAAAAGCCAAAGGCGAACAGGTGGAGCATGCGAAGACGACACCTGATCTAGAAATAGCCCAGCAAGCCGGTCACGAAGGCCAATACCAGAAGCAACTTCAGAAGTCTGTTCTAAAGCCTAGAAGAGCAACCTGGCCTGATAAAAGCTAGGTTCGAAAGGCGAAAGGAAGGCTTAGGCATGAAGCAGATGGCAAGCCCGGAGCACCAGAAAGCCAGATCAACCATTCTCACTCAAGCATCCCGCTTCTGAACCGGGAAGACCATAAACGAGCAAAAACGAAGTCCAAAAGGCAGAAAGGAGTCCGGACGACATAGATTGGGGAAACCCAACACCAGACGGGTCACTAATGAAGATCGTTCGCCTCGAGAAGCCAAGAAGGACTATGTAGAGAAATTTTGATTTGGATTTGGACCATAAATATCCATATCCAAATCAATATAGTGAATAGTGTTTGGATTTGGGCCAATCCAAATAGTGTTTGGGTCGATCCAAATAGTGTTTGGATTTGGATTGGATCCAAATAGTATTTGGATTGGATCAGATTTGGACCAAAATATCCAGATCCATATCCATAAAATATGTATGATTTGGATCGAATATGGATCTCAAAATATCCGAGATCTAAGATTCAAATCCAAATAGTGTTTGGATTTGGGTCTGGATCCAAATCTCAAACCCAAACCCAAATCCAAGACCCACCTCAAATGCCTATAAATAGAGGTGAGGGGATCCCAAACAAGAGGTTCATGTGAATTTGAAGGGAGGACTTGGAGGAGAGAGAAGGTGCTTAGGTAAGTGTTTAGTGCTTTCTTTTGTTTTAGGGTTTATTAATTGTAGTTTAGTGTGGGATTAGTCAAGGGCACACGCGCCAATCATCGAGCTAAAGCACCCGGGTTCCCCCCTTTTGTACTATCCGTGCGCTGTGCACCACACGCGCGCCAGACTCTGACGCCAGCACCCTGTGCTCAGGCACCGCCCTAGAGCTCAGGCGCCGACGCCCTATGCTCAGGCGCCGACTCCCGCACCGCCTTGGCGCCTAGCGCCAGGCACCGACTTGTTGGCAGACTGCCCCACTGTCTGGCCGACCTTCCTTAGCGACTTCCACCGCCTCAACCGACCTAGCCACCACTGTCCTAGCCTAGTTAGCTATCCCCAGCACTACCTTACATCATCTCACACTTCACACCCCACCGCCATTAGCCTTATTACCCATGATCACTTGCCTAGCCAACCCCAACCGAACCTATCCTAGTTAACACTCCGCACCATACCACACACCACCTATCCATCCGTGACCCATTCTAGTCCAGCATCCCCTACTCTAACCGCACCATACCACACACCATACCATATCCCATCCACGACCACCTTGACTAGAACCGTCTTAGTTCCCATACCCCGTCCTTGACATATTCCATACCCAACTGAACCTACCCCATCTGTGACCCATATCATCCCATACCCAACCGAACCCAACCTCAGCCGTGACCTATCTCATACCCCATCTCCTATCCCCTACCCTAACTTACACCCTTCCATCACTCCACTCAAGTCCCAACATCCGCAGCCATCTTACCCATCCCTTACCCAACCAAACCCGCCACCCTTTAGTGTCGTGAACCTCATCCCTCAAGCCTAAACTCACGCTTAAGGGCTACGTTCAGCCACCTTTTGCTTCAAGTTTCAAGGAAGACTCATCCGTGGATGTGAAGCCAAGCAAACTCGTGAAGATTGGAGTGGACAAACATATGAATCACGTAAGTGTTTTAATTCGGTATTTCATATCTCCTTTCTACGCTTTGATTCAATTTGGATACGGGGTTGTATTAACGGAGCCTTGTCTACCCCCCATTGTAATAACTTGGTTTGATACCTGAAGCACACACGAGCACTTGAACTTTAGCTCTTACTCGTACACAGACACCCACGAGCACCATTGAGCCTTCGCTCTTACTCCTAAGACTCTAGTAAGAGTTGCGTGAGTTGTCTTTAAATTTATACACTCACACACGCGTGCATTGAGCTTTCGCTCTTATTCTATATAAGTATTTCAATTCAGCTGGGTTGTTACATTAAGTCGTGTGAGTTTGTCTTTCATTTACACACTCACACACAAAGAACACCCGAGCGCTTGCTCATGCACCTCTGCACCATTTTGGCCTTGGCAGCCGCTAAGATATAGTCATATTTCTATACTTTTTGCTGCGTTTTCCCGGTTCAGCTGCGTGTGTTTGTCTTTCCATTTACACACCAACACAACACGTGCACGTTGGCAACAAGACAAGTAAAACCGATCAAACACTTTGCATACTTTTCAAAAAGGTTATGTTTACTCAAAATCGACTTTTTTTAAGCGTACGGACTGACCCTTGCGCATCGGTGCAAGAAGGTCTACGACGAAAAAAACCCACTTGTCCACAGTCACCCCAAACAAGTCAGATATTGCGAAAACTTACTTCGCTAGTTTGAGTAAGTTAGCTGGCACGTCCTTTTTCATAAAAACGAACATAGATACAGAAAGGTTCGCGCTAGGCCCTAAGAAGCCCGGGGTCGGAAATTTCCGCGTGTCTACAACAATTTGTTCTAATTTGAATAAAACTTATCTGATTTTATTGATGATGTTTCACAAGCCTAAAATTCTCAAACATTTTATTAGCAGTGTGTATGTATGTGTAGATTAAACGTGCAAAATTTGAAAATATTCGGAGTAAAGGATAATGAAAGATAAATCATTTAATGAATGAGTGCAGAGTGTAGAAAAACAGGTTTTCAAATTTTTAGATTTGTGCTTGTGTTTTCATCCGAATTAAAATTTAATCTATAGCTATAAAACAATAAACAAAAATCCTAATTACCACGTGAGCATAGGGAGATTAAGAGGTCTATAATCTTATATTATGTTATGGAGTAGAAAGAATCAAAATTAAAATATATAACGAATAGCATATGAATGAAAGAAAGATGGGGCAGCATATGAACCTTGATTAATACATCATCATGGAGACATGAGATCCTTAATTACAACCCCATAAAGTTTAATGAAAAAGGAGATAAATTATAAAAGCATGAAGGAAGAATGGACCTATGTCAAAAGGATTGGAGGACGGCTAGTTGGATGATTGGTAGAACTCGGATTGATCTGGTTGATCGAGAGATGATCCATTGCAACCCCTTGAGGCCTTTTATAGGCAAAGGGTTGCCTATTGACTGCAGCCATTTGTAAGGCAACTTGCCTTGTTGCAAGTTGCTGAAATGGGGTAAGAGAGTGTTGTACATGACCTTCCAAATCGGGCCAAGGCATGCTGCACTCACTTACCAAAATCATTCAACACGTGATATGGCAAGTTACCAAGCTTGGCTGAAACTGGCTAGATCTTGGAAAGCTTGTTACATTCGGCCAGGGCTGGGGTGACGCTATCCCTTTGCTGAACTTAGTTACTGAATTCGGTTGGAACTGGAAAAGTTGTTGTATTCATCTAAGACTTGAGAAAGCAAGTGGATGCTACTATATTAAGCTTGACGAACCAACCACCAAAGGACTGCTGACATTGTTCAACGGATTCCCACCATTTTGGGACCTCGTCCGTTCTTCTTGATGCTGAATTCAAGTGACTAAGATTTGGAAAGTTGTTGTCCACCTTGCTAAAGCTCAGCTGGCTGGATTTGAAAGGATGTTGTTGTCCTCTTCACTTGCTAAAACTGTCCAGCACCTGCTATAGTATGTGGCCAAGTTTGGGAAGGTTGGAATTCAGCTGAAGCTTCAGATTATAAACACCCAAAATTTTCTTTTAAAATTTTTACCTTTTTAGGAAATTAGCTATTTTTTGGCAGCTTTGGTTTAAATAAAAATGCATCAAATGAGCTTGTTTCGGCATCAAACTTTTATGGAAGTCTAAAAATGATGGAATGTTGCTTCACTTTTAGAAAAATTCGAATTTGGACGAAATTTTATGAAAATAATGATTTTGCCCTCAAGACCAAATTGACAGGATTTTGCCTTTTTAAGCAATTGGCTTCAAAAAAAGCATGATTTCAAACAATTCCTTTTATAAACAAATGAAAAAGGTAACATTTGGAATCAAACTCAAAATGTTTGCAAATTATAAATTTATAAAATTTCAAAACTCCTGATATTCAAAAACAAGTTAAATTTAAACCAGGCCTCAAAAATTCGCCTGAGTGAGAAGGGTCTCATTCCAAGACCTGATACCTAGGGTTAAAGTGGTACGACACCTTACACCCATTGAAGTAGTTAAAGTGATTCGATAACCCATACCCATAAGAAGGGTTAAATGGTCAAGGTGGTTATAGACTCACGGAGCAAAAAGTAGGTCACCTTTGCAAACAAAAACTGGGAATGAAACCCAGTGTTTTTCCAAAGCAATATTTAAGAATTTCATTAAATTTGATGTTTTCAAATATACATGTTTTTTTTATAAAATGTTTGAAACCTTCCAATTTCGGCGTTGTTTGGCAAGTCAACCTGTCATTTTTAGTATCATGTTCTTAAAAAGAAAGGTCGGCACCCAGAAAGGAAAGCCGACACTCGAGAAAGGAAATCTGATGTTAAAAAGGGATCCAAGAAAGGAAAGCTCATGTTCAACAAGAAATCGACGTCCAAAAGGGAAAGTCGTTATCGTCAAGAGCATGATGGGAAAGTGGTAAATTAATAGGACGTCTTACTATATCCTGTCCAGTCGAGCTCAACAATAGGGACGATATCTTGATTCAAATTTGGATTATTTATGTAAAAGGACAGATAAGCATTTGGTGAATAATACGAATGTCAATAGAAGTGTAGCTTCTATACATGCAACCATATTCGGCTATTTGAGAAAGAGTTCAGACAACACTCGAATATCGTGAGACAACATTGGGAAGAACCGATTTCAGCATCGCAACTTACTGATCAGCTTCTGCAGTCAACGTTACTTACCTTAGTGAACAGATACAGAGGACTCAGCCTGCTCCACAACTGCACAACACTTGCTCAAATGTTGCACGATCCAAGGTTTCCTCAATATGACATCGTACAACCTTGATATTTGGTAAAAGGCAACTAATTGACCACCTTGACAGTAGCTGCTTGCCAATCAACAACCAGCTCCACTTACCAAAATATGATGATCGATTTCAGTAGGCAATAGTGGCAATCGACTCGGTGAAGGCAGGTCCACCTACAACAACGTGAAACAACACCAACTTACCTTGCATCAATATCACTTGTTCTGTACAATTCCATTTGCCAATCCCAGCTCCACCAAACCAGCTGATCTGCCAAAGCCAGCCTCTGGACAAAAACGAGCCAAGCAAACTCCATAGCCAACATGTCAAATTCTACCATTTACAGCTACCAAACCCAGCAACCAGTTGCCAAAACCAACGATACTTTCCAAAATCTGAATTTCTACAGCAATAACATGGCTTGTACGTTAAATTCAGTAGGGAAACTTGCCTTGTCCAATGCTACACCTAAGAGGCATCTTTTGGCCTATAAAAGGAGCCTCAAGGATGCTACAAAGAGAGGAACCAGCTAGAGCAAAGCATCAGTCCGAAAATCAATCCTCCAACCGTCACAGAACATCCATCCGGGGTCAACCGAATAGAGCAAGATATCAGTTCGAAAATCCTCCACTGACCACAAAGCATCAATCCGAGGATCAACCGGCCATTGCAAGAGACCAGTATGAAAATCAACCAACTCACAACAACATTCAATCCGAAAATACAATGGAATAGAGAGAAAGAGATAGAGAAAGAAGGAGAAGAAGGGGAAGAAAGGAGGTCGGCCCAGTTTCAACGTCCGACGATCATTCGAAGAAGTTCCTCCACGTTCCATCTCCATTATACAGGTTGGAATCCTTTCACAAAGTAGTTTTAATTCATGCAAATCTGAAAAACCATAGATTTTGCAGACTTGTATAAGAATCGAATCTACAAGCCTATGTTCGTGATCTATATCAATACAAATATGCGTAATTCCTTCATGAATGAAACAAAAATCCATGTTTGAATGATTTCCATGCTTTGTTAGGACTAAATACAGGTTGAACGTCATTCCAAACTGTAAACCCCAAAATTTTCATGTTTTTCAAAACTCCCGAACTTCAAAAGCTAGCTCAAGGCCAAATCAAAGAAAAAAGGAAAGTTCAAGCCTGTTCGAAAGAAAGCCAGGCATAAAATTGAAACTAGCATCCAGCTCCAAATCAAAGTCAGCCCCAAAATACAAAAAGAAGCCAAGACCCTAATGAAGCCGACAGAAATCAAAGACCCAGCCTGTCAAAAATGAAGAACAGAGTCCGTGGGAAAATCTGAGATCGACCTCATAAAAAACAAGCCAAAAACGAGAACAGATTGATCGAATCAAACGTCAAATCGTCCTAAAAAGCAAAATATTGACCGAAAAAAGAACGTGAAAAAAATCCAGGCTAAAATCGGGTCACTGAGGAACCGAAGCCCGCTCGAAACCGTCCGTTGCATGCGTCAAAAAGGACTCAAGAAACGAAGAAAAAAGTTTGATTGGATCTGGACCAAAAGATCTAGATCCAGATCCAATGAGAAATTGGATCAGATTTGGATCTTAGGATCCAGATCCAGATCCAAACCCACCCCCTTGGCCTATAAATAGGCCCAAGGGGGTTCACGTGAAAACCCTTCTGGGAGGCTTGGAGGTGCTTGGCTCATTTTGAGGAGAGCTTGAAGAAGGAGAGAGAAGGAGTGGAAGGTCTTCCACGTGAAGAATTAAACAAGTCAAATAAAGTGGCTTGACCAAGGGAGGCCAAGCCATTCACGTGGACTTCAAGCCACACCCATCTTGGCTCGTGGACAACCAATGCAAGGGTTGCACCAAGAGGTAAGCCTTGAACCCTTTGACCACCCCACCTAGCCATCTCTTGACCGAATCCATTGGTCGAACTTGGATTTGAGCTGCAACCTACCTTGATTGACCGCACCACTTGCTTAGAACCCACCTTGCTAAACATCTTGACCAAGACCTGCATCACTTGACCAACCACGGTTGAACCAAGCCTTGACCCACAAGTCTTGGCCGAACCATCTTGTGGCGGGTTGGCTTTGACTGCACCACAACTGAACCGAACCACTTGCTGCTACCTTGACCAACTGCCCAAAAAGCCAACCTTGTTAAACCAATTGGCTGAACCAAGGTGGACTTTGACCTTTACTTGAAGCCCGCCTTGACTTGCTGGACTGAACCGGCCTGCCCCTACTTGAACCCAAGTGTTGAACCCTTGACTTGTTGACTGCACCTAGGCCTTGAGCCTAGCTGCAACACCTCAAACCGATTGGGCTGACCTACAAACTGAACCAGTTGCACCACTCAACTGAAGCCTTTGACCAAGACCGCACCTTGTTCTTGATCGAACCACCTACCTTGACTAGTTGAGCATTGAACCGAGCCCTTGACCTACGAATTGAACCGCCTTGAGCTGCATTGACCATGTAGACGCAGAAAAATCTCCGCCTCCTGGTTCTTAGGCCTGGAGCGAACCTTTTCGTGTGTCTAAGTACTATTTAAATAAACAGGGCGTGCCAGCTAGCTTTCTTAAGCTAGCGAAGATATATTTTAACCTGACTTCTAACGTGGCGACTGTGAGCAAGCAAACTCTTGTCGTCGCAGACCTTCTTGCACCGATGCGCAAGGGTCAGTCTGTACGCTTTAAAAATCGAGTTTTTGGATATAAGAACCTACGAAAGCGGTTTGAGGTGTTTAATTCAGGTCTTGTTTGTACGATTTTCAGATTTTAGATCACGTGGATTTGCACGTGCCTAAGTCTTTCTTTTTATCCCTTTATGGGCCACCTAGGTGTGTGTTATGAACACTCCACTAAATGTGGCGAATTTGAGTGGGAGTATGGGGTTTGCTTTGATGCAATATGCGTCCTAACTCGTGGTATGGCATATATGCAATGCAAACTCATGCTACTCCAAAGGGAAAACCAGAATTTAAAGACAATACCTAAGGGAAATGACTTGAAATGTAAATGCCGAAGGGAAATGACTTGTAATGTAAATGCCGAAGGGAAATACATATATAATGTATATATGGGCCCTTACTTGGGTCTTGCAAATAAGAGCGAAGGCTCAATGTGGGTGTGTGCTTGAATTGAAATACTACACACACGACATGAAATGAAACCCAAATATAACTTGCAATATGGCCTTAACTAAGGTCTTGGGGATAAGAGCGAAAGCTCAATGTGTGTGAGTGCTTGAATTGAAGTACGCACACAACATGAAATTAAACCCAAATATAAATTGCAGTATGGCCTTAACTAAGGTCTTGGGAATAAGAGCGAAAGCTCAATGTGTGTGAGTACTTGAATTGAAGTACTATGCACACAACATGAAATTAAACCCAAATATAAATTGCAGTATGGCCTTAACTATGGTCTTGGGAATAAGAGCGAAAGCTCAATGTGTGTGAGTGCTTGAATTGAAGTACTACGCACACAACATGAAATTAAACCCAAATATAAATTGCAGTATGGCCTTAACTAAGGTCTTGGGAATAAGAGCGAAAGCTCAATGTGTGTGAGTGCTTGAATTGAAGTACTACGCACACAACATGAAATTAAACCCAAATATAGTATAACACGGCCCTTACTTGGGTCTTACAAATAAGAGCGAAGGCTCAATGTGTGTGCGTGCTTGAATTGAAAGACAACACACCCAACTTAAGCAAAACCCTACGTAATTTAAAGTATATACATAAATTTATATCTTAGGGGGCTGATTAGGCCCGTGTGTGTTCAAAATCGTGCACGACTAAGAGCGAGGTAGGCTCAAGTGCACGTGTGTGTGGGTGTGCCAAGCCACGTTATTACAAGCAGGGGGAGACTATGCTCAGTTATTACAACCCCGTATCAAATTTAATTTAAGCAAGTCTACAACTAAGGACCGAGTTAGGCACTTACTTATAGTTGGTCCGGAGGTGACTTGCTTGAGCGTAGGCTTGGCTTCGCCTTGGGCTGCAAGAGGGAGCTCCTCGAAATGGAACAGCAAGGGGAGATGCTGACAGGGTGCCTTGGGTGCACGGGAAGGACGCCTTGAAGGTGGCCCGACTGCTAGGAAGGGGCTGCCTTGGTGCTTTGGGTTAAGGTGACTAAGGAAGGTCACTAAAGGATGGGCTGGTATAAAGGAAGGTAGTGCTAAAGGGGAGCCTAAGGGAGTGCCTAAGGGAATTGTATGGCTGGCCGAGTGGATTTGATACAGTCGGTTGGAGTGGCCGACTAAAGGAGAGTTTGGTGGTGGCTGGCTGCTAGGGTGGCTAGGTAATGGCGAGGATGGGAAGGGAGCTAGCTAGGGTGTCGTGTGAGGTGGAGTTAGGGGCTGGTGGGAAGTGGTATGGGCCGGTCTTAGGGAGCTAAGTGGGGTGGCCGGTTGTTACTAGGGGAAGTGGTTTAAGGCGGGTGATGTAAGGTGGATGTTTGGCCGAATGGGTGAGGATGGCTGGTGGTTGTGATGGGATGACGTGGTGGTTGTATGGGTGGTTGAGAGTGGAGAGGGAGTGAAGAGGGGGTAGAGTTAGGTTGAGGTACTAACCAGGTGATGAAGAGGGGCGATGGATGGAAGAGGGGCAGTCGGCTGACTTGGATGCGCAGGATTCAGCCGGGAGGTGGTGGCGACGGGGAGCTGGCCGGATGGAAGTGGTGGTGTAGGAGGAGCTTGGTGGTGGGTAGTGGTGGTGCAGGTGGAAGGTGGCTGGCCAAGGTTGGCCAAGGTCGGATGGAAGAGATGGGCCAAGATCGGCTGGGCCAAGGTGGACCGGAGTGAATGAAAACCTGCCCCTTAGGGGGGGGGGGGGGGGTTTATAGGGTTGGAGATGGTGGTTGGGGCTGGTTTTGAGGAGGGGCCAGATATTTTAATACAAGGGGTTTTAGGTAGATGGTGTGCTAGGTTTAGGTGGGGTGGTTTAGGGGTTTAGGGTTTAGCTAGGTGGGTTGGTTTTGGGGTGAGGTTTAGTGAGGTGGGTTAGGTGATTAGGCTAGGATTAGGTTAGGTTTAAGGGAATTAGGCTAGGTTTAGGGAAGGATTAGGGAAGTGGATTAGGTGATTAGGTTGGGATTAGGCCAGGATTAGGGAAGTGGGTTAGGTGATTAGGCTAGGTTTAGACCAGGATTAGGGTAAAAGGCTAGGATTAGGGGTTTTGGCTTAGAATTAGGTTAGGGAGCTCCCTTTGCATAACCCATAGACCTTGTTGCATCATGTTGGTGCAGCCCTAGGTTAGGTTTTGGCTAATTACAAGCTTAAACCCATGCTAATTAGGCTAACCCATATGATTAACCCCAAACTTGACACACAAGTCAAGCTTAATTACAATCACTCCCTAATCTTATCCTCCCCCACTCTCTCTCATGCCCATAATCCCACGTGAATTTCAAGTGGGCCCCACCTCCATTTATGAGAAGGTGATGTGGGCCATGGATGTGGATATTGGATTGGATCTCTGGATCCAAATCCAAATCCAAGTCCACACATGGGTTTGGATTGGGATTTGGATATATATGGTCCAGATCCAATCCAAATTGAATTTTGACTCCTTCAGGCTGTGTTCGAAACGAACGGTTTGTGCGGGGTCTGACAGCATCAGTACTCCGTTTGTGTTGGGTCTTCGCCAACATGATCGTCCGCTTCTGTTTTCACCTTCCGGAGATGATTTCAAGTGATGTTTGATGATAACAGGGTCTTGGACGCTCGAGATCCTGGGGGTGGATTCAATACGAGAGTTGCTGTGCCGGGTGTAGACGCAACAAAATCCCTGCCTCTGGCTTCTCAGGGCCTGGAGCGGATCCTCTTGTGTGTCTAAGGCCTATTTGTATAAACAGGGCGTGCCAGCTAGCTTACCTAAGCTAGCGAAGATATATTTTAATCTGGCTTATAACGTGGCGACTGTGAGCAAGTGAGCTCTTGTCGTCGAAGACCTTCTTGCACCGGTTCGCAAGGGTCAGTCTGTACGCTTTAAAAATCGAGTTTTTAGGGTAGGAAAAGCCTACGAGAGCGGTTCAAGGTGTTTTGATTCGGGTCTTTTTAATGCGATTGCAGATTTTAGATCACGTGGATTTGCACGTGCCTAAGTCTTTCTTTTTATCCCTTTATGGGCCACCTAGGTGTGTGTTATGAACACTCTACTACGTGGGCGAATTTGAGCGGGAGTACGGGGCTTGCTTCGATGCAATATGCGTCCTACGTCGTGGTATGGCGTAGATGCAATGCAAACTCACGCTACTCCAAAGGGAAAACCCGAATGTAAAGACAATGCCAAAGGGAAATAACCGAAGGGAAATAACCGAAGGGAAATGACTTGTAATGTAAGTGCTGAAGGGAGATATGTATATAGGGTATATACGGGCCCTTACTTGGGTCTTGCAAATAAGAGTGAAGGCTCAATGTGGGTGCGTGCTAGAATTGAAAGACTTACACACACGACATGAAATAAAACCCAAATATAACTTGCAATATGGCCTTGATTAAGGTCTTGGGAATAAGAGCAAAAGCTCAATGTGTGTGAGTGCTTGAATTGAAGTACTACGCACACAACATGAAATTAAACCCAAATAGTATAACACGGCCCTTACTTGGGTCTTTCAAATAAGAGCGAAGGCTCAATGTGTGTGAGTGCTTGAATTGAAAGACTTACACACACGACATGAAATAAAACCCAAATAGTATAGCACGGTCCTTACTTGGGTCTTTCAAATAAGAGTGAAGGCTCAATCTGTGTGAGTGCTTGAATTGAAAGACTTACACACACGACATGAAATGAAACCCAAATAGTATAGCACGGCCCTTACTTGGGTCTTTCAAATAAGAGCGAAGGCTCAATGTGTGTGAGTGCTTGAATTGAAAGACTTACACACACGACATGAAATAAAACCCAAATAGTATAGCACAACCCTTACTTGGGTCTTTCAAATAAGAGCGAAGGCTCAATGTGTGTGAGTGCTTGAATTGAAAGACTTACACACACGACATGAAATGAAACCCAAATAGTATAGCACGGCCCTTACTTGGGTCTTTCAAATAAGAGCAAAGGCTCAATGTGTGTGAGTGCTTGAATTGAACTTACACACACGACATGAAATGAAACCCAAATAGTATAGCACGGCCCTTACTTGGGTCTTTCAAATAAGAGCGAAGGCTCAATGTGTGTGAGTGCTTGAATTGAAAGACAACACACCCAACTTAAGCAAAACCCTACGTAAATTAAAGTATATATGTATATTTATGTATTAGGGGCTGATTAGGCCCGTGTGTGTTCAAAATCGTGCACGACTAAGAGAGTGCACGTGTGTGGGTGCCAAGCCATGTTATTACAAGCAGGGGGAGACTATGCTCCGTTATTACAACCCCGTATCGAATTAAATTTTAAGCAAGTATACAACTAAGGACCGAGTTAGGCACTTACTAATAGCTGGTCCGAAGATGCCTTGCTTGAGCGTGGGCTTGGCCTTCGCCTTGGGCTGCAAGAGGGAGCTCCGCGAAGTTGGACGACAAGAGGGGCTGCTGGCCGGCTGCAAATGGGGCACGGGAGAGGCGCCTTGAAGATGGTCGGCTGCTTAGAGAAGGGCTGGTTTTGTGTGTGGGGCTAAGGTGACTATGTAGGGTCACTAAGGGAGGGTGTAGTGTTAGGAAGTATGGCACTAAGGGGGAGCCTAAGGGAATGTCTAAGGGAAGTATGTGGCTGGCGGGTGGCTGGCCGAATGGGAGTAGTATAGTCGGTTGGAGTGGCCGACGGCTAGGGAGACTTGGTGGTGGCGGGCTGCTAGGGTGGCTAGGCAATGGTGGATGGGAAGGGAACTAGCTAGGGTATGGGGTAAAGTAGTGGCCGGCTATGGTGGGTTGATATGGGTAGGTCTTAGGGAGTTGAGTGGAGTGGCCGGGTGTAGCTAGGGTGTCTAGGTAGTGGCGGGTGGTTGGAGTGGATGAGGTTTGGCTGAATGGGAGTGGTGGCGACAAGTGGCTGGCGTTAGGGTAAGATGGTGGTGGTGCAGGTGGCTGAGAGTGGAGGGGGAGCGAAGAAGAGGTAGGTTAAAGGATGGGGTACTAACCGAATGAAGAGGCGGTGGCGGATGGAAGGGAGGAGCAGTCAGGTGTCTGAATTGGAGGGTTCGGCTGGATGAAAAGGATGGCGACGGGCGGTTGGCCGGCTGGGGTGTGGTGGAGCAGGTGGAGCACGGTGGTGGTGTAGGTGGAAGACCCAGCCGGAAGTGGTGCAGGTGGCAAGGCTCGGTTGGGCTGGAAAGGGGGGTCAGAGAGATTAGGAAAACCCGCCCCTTAGGGGGGGTTTATATAGGGCTGCCAAAGTCGGTTGGGGCTGGTATTAGGATAGTGGTAAGGTAGTCTAGGGGTGGTGGTATGGTAGTAAGGTGGGCTGGTATTAGGATAGTGGTAAGGTAGTCTAGGGGTGGTGGTATGGTAGTAAGGTGGGCTGGTATTAGGGTAGAGCCAGATATTTTAAATACAAGGGGTTTTGGGTAGATTGTGTGCTAGGTTTAGGTAGGGTGGTTTAGAGGTTTAGGGTTTAGCTAGGTGGGTTGGTTTCGGTGTGAGGTTTAAAGCACTCATTTGAAAAACCTATCTTAAACAGGTAGGCAAAATGGCAGCCCCTTTCAACAGAGTATGAGTTTCGAAACTCAAGACTCAATTAAGGGACAAGCCCTGTATCATGTGGCTGAAGTGCCTCTGTGAGACACATTCCCCATACTTGATCAAATGCCCCATGAAGGCACGAATTTTCAAAATGAATTCCAAAAACCCTGCTTGACCAAAAACAAGTACAGGAAACATATTTCAAAACAAAAAGGCTGGTATAAAACCATCTTCATATAGAAAGGAAGGATTTCCCAAAATTACTTTCTCAAAAGGGATCAAAATTTCAAAAATTTAACCCTACATATACTTTGAAAAGAAAGATTTTTCAAAAACTTCAGATTTATATGAAAACCTTGATTGTGTTGGATAAGAACATGAATCTCACGATGAAATATGGAGACCATGTCAAAATCAAAGCCCGATGGCCATGATGATCACTTAGGGTTGGTTGTGTTTTCCATCCTTGAGCAAAAAGTAGCATAATCATGTTAGGAAAATCGTGGAAATGCATGGACATGAACATACCATCGTCCATCCATAAAAGTATTTTAAAAAACCATGACCCTTCACCATGTGGCCATGCTAAATTTCCCTCAAGCTAGGGGCATTTTTAAATATAGCCCCTAGACACCTTCCATGAAGAAACGAATTTCATAGAATGCATCTCATTCTTGACTTGTGAGATACATTTCATATGTTCACTCTTGCATAAAATCGTGTATTTCCATTTTGAATCACATGGAGTGCATAGCATGCATCATATCCATATCATATCACCCCAAAGAAAGCCCAAGAGGTGGGCAAACCTGAGTAGGAATGTCCCCATGTCTTCAAAAAGGGCAACAAAAATCGAAATTTTGTTGATGTTGTGGGTAAAAATTAGCAAAACCCCGAAAATGCCTGAATATTCAAAAGGGTTTATGTTAAATTCCTTTTTCAAAAAGATTTTAAAAATCGAACTCCTTTGAAACTTCTTGAAAGAAGGATCGAAGTTGATTGTATAACCCTGAATGGAGGAAATTTATACTTTTCAAAAGGTAGAGTCTTCCAAAAATAAATTGGCAATATTTCAAAGAACCCTGGCTTACAAGATTAAGCCTTGTTCAAAATATCAAAATATTTTCGAATAGCAGATGCTATTAAGAATTAGGATGATCTCGTTTGAATCGAGTAACCAAAGGGATAAGCCTTCCCCCATTCTACTTTCTCTCCAAAAAGGAAAATTGGCTGTGTTCAAAAGAAAGAAAAGAAAAAAAAATCGAGAATACAAAAACTCCTCCGAAAGAGGTCTTCTCGTTTCAAAAGAAAAAGGAGATATAAAAATACTCCTCCCAAAGAGGTCTTCCCTTCATAAACAGGGAATACAAAAACTCCTCCAAAGAGCTGCTCTCCTTTAAAGAAAAGAGGGATTAATGAAAAAATACTCCCAAAGGGAGACCCTCTGTGAAAAAAAAGAAATAAAAAGCCAAAGCTCAAAGAGCGATTTTCCGACTCTTTGCCTAAAACCACGGGACGCTTCAGAAGGGACCGTGGTATCTCTTTCCCATATCCCTACGGCTTATCCCCAAGGAAAAAGGTTCAAATTGGCGAAAACCCTAAAGTACGAATAAAATCGACTTATTTGGATTTCATTTTATTCGAGAACTCGACTCTGTTTTGTAGGAAATGGAACTTTGAAATGTTTCCCAAGTTTTCCTACCCAAAAACCTCTACTAAGTAGCAGGTATTGAAACCTGAATGAAGGGAAGTATGAAAAATGGAAATCCTTTTCGATACGAGCTAAAAGGAGTTCGTTTTTAAAAAAAGAAATTTTTCAAAAAACCCACGAATGTCAAAAAGACAAAGGTAGAACCTGCTTGGAGCAGACAGCCTCAAAAGGCTCTCTCCAAAGCTCGAAAACCCGAAAATGTCTAGAAGACATGGGTAAAACCTGCTCGGAGCAGCCTGCCTCAAAAGGCACTCTTCGGGCTCAAAAACCCAAAAACAAAAACCTTTTTTCATGCATGCATCCAAAAATCGTCCATGCATGATCATACATAGGAAAACCTAGGAAAAGTCCCCCTTTTTTGCTAAAAATCCTCACCTGTGGTAAAAGAAAACAGGGTTTTGCGAAATAAAAATGGTGTATTCTCGAGAAAATTTGAGAGAAGAACCAAAATGGGGTGTTATCTTCTTCGCCATTATCCAAATCAATTTGGATAATGCCAAAGAGGGGCATCTGTAAACACCCCGAATTTTCCAAAAATCAAAAACTCTCAAAAACACAAAAAGATCGTTTGAGCCAAAAACGACAACCTATTTTAAAATGTGAAAACAGGTACAAAAGGCAAGAGAAGAGCCCCGACAAGAAGAGAAATCAAGCCTGGAGTCTTAAAAGCCACCCCTGTTCGAAAACGGAAGAAAAAAGAGCCCGTTTGGAGAAAAGCCCGACAAAAGGGTAAAAATGTAATTTGGGTCAAAGAAAAAGCATAAAGCAGCTCCAAAATGCAGAAAGAAGCCCAGTACCTGAGGAGGTCGACAGAAGTCCGAGACACGTCCTGTCAGAATGAAGAACGGAATCCGTGCGGCAATCTGAGTTCGTTATCAACAGGAACCGGCCAAAAACCAAAACGGTGGACCGAAACGAACGTCGAAAAAGTCCTGAAAAGCAGAACACCGGTTGGAAGAAAGAGTTGGGGAAGACCCAGGCCAGAGTTGGGCGTCCGATGAATCGAAGCCCGCTCGAAACCGACGGTGAAGAGCACCAGAAAGGACCAGAAAACCAAGGAGCAGAAGAAAAGTCTTGATTGGGTCTGGACCCAAAAATATCCAAATCTAGATCCAAATTGTGTTTGGATTGGATATGGATCTAAAAAATCCAAGATCCGAGATCCGAGATCCAAACCCAAATAAATATTTGGACTGGATCTGGATCTCAAAATATCCAAGATCCGCGATCCAGATCCACATAGGGTTTGGATTGGATCCGGATAGCCAGACCCAAATCCAAGACCCAAGATCCATATCCAAGTTGAAAGTCTATAAAAGGACGTGAGGGGCTGGCTTGAGGAAGGCTGCAAAATTTTTTTTCACGCCTCTTTGCTTGGGTAGGAGAGAGAGAGAGAGAGAGAGAGGGAAAAGTCAACAAAGGGGGCTGCTTTCCCCCTTTGCTTTTTGTAATAGGTGGGCTGGTTTTGTAAGCCAAGAAGCTTCACCATTTCACGCCAAAGAAGCTTGCTGCAGCTCATGTGGATCTGGCAGCCATGGATGGCCCACTTGGTGTGAAGAGAAGGTGCGTGGAGATCACCCAAATCGTGGCCAAGGTGAGTCCCTAGAACCCATCAAAGCCATTCTATCCTTTGCCCCTCTAAAACCACCTAACTATCTTGAGAAAACTCAACAAGGTTCGACCAAACACATGCTGGCCGAATTTTGCAAAACTACCTAGACTCTACCCAAAAACCGTCCCACCCAAACCCATACCAAGCTCGGCCAATAGCTGGCTGAGCTCACCCTAGGTCGGTCCTAGTGAGTCCCTAATACCAAACTAAATCAAACCCACATTGCCCCAGCTCGGCCACCCTTGGCCGAGCCATTCCCTTTAGCCATTTCATCCCAAAATCTCAACCTAAACTAAGCCCAAGCCGCCCAGCTCGGCCACCCTTGGCCGAGCCATTTCTTTTAGCAACCTCACCCCAAGGCCTAACCTAGACTAACCCTAAGACTTGTCCAGCTTGGCCACCCTTGGCCGAGCCATTCCTTTAGGACTCACCCTAGGACTATCTCCAAAACATCAAACAAGCTCGGCCACCACTTGGCCGAGCATTCCTTTAGGACCCTTCCTAAATCCACACTAGGATCCTCACCAAACTCGAACCTTAGCTGGTCATCCATCACCTTAGGACTTAGACTCAAACCTACCTAAGCCCCTCACCTTAGATCCCCTACACCTTGCCTTAGGCTCGATCGAATCTCACCCAAAACTCCATGCATCGGATCGGTTCGCAGTGACAGGACCATCCATCGGTTATATCCAAGGTCAGATCCCACTGATAAAGGAAGTCCAAGCAGGCGACGTGTAAGTGCTCGAACTTGACTCTCTTACATTACTTTAAACTTAATTCAATTCGATATGGGGTTGTAATAACGGAGCTTGTCTCCCCCCGGATGTAATATATGTGTTTGATGCAAAAAATACACACACGTACACTCGAGCCTTTCCACTCTTATCTGCACACTTTTGCACACAAACGGGCCTCAACAACCCATAGGATATAGCCCTATTTATATACATTCAACTGGGTTTTAAGGTTCAAGTCATGTGAGTTGTCTTTCATTTTATACACTCAAAGCACTCATTCACATTGAGCCTTTCCGCTCTTACGTATATATGCGTATTTCCCTTCCAGCTGGGTTTTAAATTCAAGTTCTGTGAGTTGCCTTTCAATTTATACACTCAAAGCACTCACGCCACAATTGAGCCTTCTCGCTCTTATATATATCTATATCTCCCTTCTGCTGCATTTTATGGTTCAGTTGCGTGGGTTGCATTTCAATTTATCCACAACACCCACGCACACATTGAGCCTTTCCGCTCTTAAGATATAGATATATTTAAATTTCTGCAATTTACATTCAAGTCGTGTGAGTTGCATTCAATTTGGGTTTTCCCTTCTGTTAAGTCTTTAAATTTCGGGTTTTACATTCAAGTTGTATGAGTTGCATTGCATACTCGTCATACTCGAGCTAGAGTGCATACCTGCATCGAACAAACCCGAACAAAATATGCAAACACGCCTAAGTGGATAAAATTGAAAGACTTAGGGTCACCCAAATCAAAAACTCGCCAAGTGCATGATTTCAAAAGGATTTTTAAAACACCTCCTTATTCAAAAATCGAATTCGAGTTTAACTTATTCAAACGAAGTCTCTAAGCATACCCTTGCGCGTCGGTGCAAGAAGGTTTGCGACGAAAAGATCCCGCTTGCCTACAATTGCCTTTTAAAAGTCAGATATTTCAAAAACTACTTCGCTAGACTGACCCTAAAAGCGAACGTAGATTGCGAAAAGATTCGCTCTAGGCCTAAGAAACCCGGAGTCGAGGATTTTCCGTGTCTACAATTACAAGCTTAAACCCATGTTAACTAGGCTAACCCACATGATTAACCTCAAACTTAACACACAAGTCAAGCTTACAACACTCCCAAATCTTATCCTCCCCACTCTCTCTCATGCCCATAATCCCACGTGAAATTCAAGTGGGCCCCACCTCCATTTATGAGAAGGTGATGTGGGCCATGGATGTGGATATTAGATTGGATCTTTGGATCCAAATCCAAATCCAAGTCCACACATGGGTTTGGATTGGGATCTGGATATATATGGTCCAGATCCAATCCAAACTGAATTCTGACTCCTTCGGGCTGTGTTCGAAACAAACGGTTTGTGCGGGGTCTGACAGCATCAGTACTCCGTCTGCGTTGGGTCTTCGCCAACATGATCATCCGCCTCTATTTTTGCCTTTCGGAGATGACTTCAAATGATGTTTTGATGATAACAGGGTCTTGGACGTTCGAGGTCCTAGGGGTGGATTCAATATGAGAGTTGTTGTGCTGGGCTCGACATGGGCTCCGGTTTCGGGCTCTCTTTAGCTTTTCTGGTCCTATCTTGATCAGGCCAAGCTGCTTCGGGTTTTCAATAACGTGTTTTAAAAGGTTTTTAAAGCCATATTATTCATTTTTGAAATACAAAGTTCAAAACATATGTACAGGGTTGTCTGGAAGGCTCCTGGGTTTCCAGACTCAAAATGGCCCTTTGGGGCTACTTTTACAAAACCAGGTTTGTTTCGAGAAATTCGAGGGATTTCGGGGTGTTTACAGATGCCCCTCTTTGGCCTTGTCCAAATCGATTTGGATAAGGGCAAAGATGACAAACACCCCTTTCAATGTCTCCCTAGATCTAGCCACGAAGAACATGGGATCATCCCCATCTTTAGCAAAATCTCAATTTATAAACTCTGGTAGGAGGAGATATCACGCCAAAGGGATCCGTTATGGAATCTGGTCCTAAATGGGATCATGTTTATGCAAGTACCATGCGTGGAATGCATATGCATGACATGGGTGTGGTGCCAAGAGTGGCGACCTCCCAGAGACCAGATGTGGTCGAACTCTAGAGACTTACAAGGCTTGCTGCTCCAAGTGAGCAAATCTTATGCTGTTCGATGTTCGATTTTCAAAACTTATTTACAAAATTATTTACAAAAGGGACAATTGTCTTGAGTGTCGATCCTCAGGATCTCGAGCTCTTCGTGCTTGCCCTTGTTTGAGTCTTAACACTCGCTTATTTAGCGAAGGTTTTATAAGAAAGCACGCTATATTTCAAGTAAGTAAATCCTATTTTTACTTTAGGATTCCTCGAAATGAACCATGCTTTAGCTTGGGATAAGCCAGGGATGGGAAAGACATACCATGGTCCTTTCTGAAGCGTCCCATGGTTTAAGGCATAGAAGGCAGAAAACTGCTCTTTTTGAGCTTTTTGGCCTCTTTTTCCTTTTTTCCATAGAGGGTCTCCCTTTGGGAGTATTTTTTCTTTAATCCCTCTTTCTCATAAGAGAATCGATTTTTCTTTTGAATTCTAGTTTCTTTCTTTTGGAAAGATACTTTGAATGGGAAATTCCCTTTGTTTGGGCTTTTGTTTTCCTTTTGGAAGGAGAAGAGAAGAGGGGAGGACTTATCCCAAGCCTACACTCGATCCATCCCAGATCAGCCTATTTAGAAATAGCACGTACTACTTGCAAGTATCTTGCTATGTTGAACTAGGCCTTTCTTTGTAAGAAGAAGGATTTTGAAATGTAATCCACGATTTTGAAGACTCCACTCTTTCACAAGTGCGAATTCTCTTACTCAGGGTCACACGATTTTGCCTTTGCACCTTATTTTCATGTCTCAGGACAGTTATCCCTAAAAATTTTCGAAAACTGGAATTTAATCCAAATCCTACACATGATACTTCTTTAAGTATTGAATATTGATAGGATCTGCTAAATTCCTACCTTCTACATCGATCAACCAATACGAATTGTTCGTGGTGGTTGCTCGTACAACATAGGGTCCATCCCACTTGGGGCGCCACTTTCCGAGTGGATGTGGGCCACGATAATGGATGGTTTTTAAAACCAGATCCCCCACTTCAAAGTGGCGAGGTCTCATGTGTTTGCCATAATGTCGGGCTATCCTTTGCTGGTATGCACGAGCATGATCCATGGCAAGGAGTCGCCTCTCATCTAGTAAATCTAGTTCGGTCATCCTTGCATGTTGAATCGTCTCTAGAGGGAGGTCGAGTGCTATGGATGTATGGAATGAATGCAGTTGAGTATGAATGGAAAGAATGGCGTTTGTGCCATAGACCAATTCGAATGGTGTGGCATTCGTGGGAGTCCGGATGGAAGTCCTATAAGCCCATAAGGCTTCATCCAGCTTCTCGTGCCACGTCCTACCCTTCTCTAAAGTCTTCTCAATTATACTAATGAGAGTCTTGTTTGTGGCTTCGGCTTAGCTGTTGCCTTGGGGGTAGTAGGGCGAAGAGAAGTGGTGAGTTATGCCATACATGTTGCACTACTTAACCATCCACTCGTTCTTGAACGGGGTACCATTATCAGACACAAGGTCTCGTGGAACCCCAAATCGAGCCAAGATATTCCTCCTGATGAAAGCCACCACATGTTGCCCCAGCACGTTGGTTAGGGAAATGGCTTCCACCCACTTGGAGAAATACTCCGTGGTTGCTAAAATGAATCGATGCCCATTCGAGGCTTTTGGAAATATTGGGCCTATAATGTCAAATGCCCACATGGTAAATGGCCAGGGGATGACCACGGAATGCAATGTAGATGAAAGGATATGAATGGCGTGCCCATACACTTGACATGGATGACACTTCCTAACATGATCGTGGCCATCCTTTTTAAGGGTGGACCAAAAATAGCCCCCTCTAAGTATTTTCATTGCCATCATATTGGCATTGACATGGCCTCCACATTCTCCATCGTGGAATTCATGCATCACTATCCTAGCCTCCTCTAGGTCGATACACTTAAGCAGAATGCCGTTAAAACTCTTTTTGTATAAAACCCCACCCAGAATGGTGTATCGGGTCAAAATCTTACGAATGAATGCCTTATCTTTGGATGTGGCATCCTCGGTGAATCCCTCATTTTCTAGAAATTGTTTTATGTCATAAAACCAGGGTTTTTCAATAGACTCTAGGTTATTTTGGCAAATATCCAAGTCGTGTGTGGATGGGTTGGGCACATGCCATATTTCTAAAGATCGGATCCCTGAAATGGGATCGACCTTCAGGGCTGAACCCAAGGAGGAGAGGGCATCGGCGATGCCATTGTCCTCTCTTCCCACGTGTGTGAGTTTGCACGATTGGAAGGACTGGACCAATCGAGTGGCCAACTCGTGATATGGAAGTAGTTTTTCATTACGTACTTGCCAAATTTTCAAAATCTGGTTTATGACATGGAGCGAATCTCCAAAGACCTTGATGCATGATGCCCCTAGAGTTTTCGAAATTCTTAAGCCTTGTATGAGTGCTTCATACTCAGCTATGTTGTTGGAACATTCGAAATCTAAACAGACTGCTATAGGAATCTCGCCCTTTTCAGGGGAGATGAGGATGACCCCAGCACCAGCCCCTCGTTTGTTTCGTGCCCCATCGAAGTGCATTTTCCATACTTGGTTTTCGAAATTGTTTGCCAAAATATGGTTTTGAAAATGGTTTTGTAATATGCCTTCATCAGGCATTTCAACAAGCGTGGGATATGCGTCCTCTAAGGAGAACTTAGCCACGTAGTCTGCTAGGGCTTGCCCCTTAATGGAGATCTGGTGATGGTATTTCAGATCATACTCCATTAAAAGGACTTGCCATTTGCCCAATCTACCTGTGAGAATGGGTTTTTCGAACAAGTGCTTAATTGGATCAAGCTTGGACACTATCCAGATCTCATGATCTAGGAAATAGTGTCTGAATTTCTGGCAGGCCCAGACTAGGGCCAAGCACGTCTTCTCCATGGCTTGATAATATCGTTCATAAGCCAAGAGAGTTTTCGAAATATAGTAGATGGCATACTCCTTATGGGTGTCATCCTCGTATTGAGCCAACAGGGCTCCTAAAGCATTTGCATGCAGGAAGATGTAAAGTAAAAGCGGTTTTCCTTGCTTTGGAGGATTCAAAACGGGGGGATTAACCAGGTATGCCTTTAGTCTTTTGAAGGACCTTTGGCATTCGTCATCCCATAAGAATTTTGTGCCCTTCCTCAACATCTTATTGAAGGGTTCGCATCTAGTTGCCAGATTCGATATGAATCGACGAACGGATTGTAAACAACCCTGGAGGCTACGGATTTGGGTGAGATTGGAGGGTGGAGCCATGTCTATGATGGCTCGACACTTAGAGGGGTCGACTTCTATACCCCTTTGGCTTACCATAAAGCCCAAAAGCTTCCCTGATTCTACCCTGAATACACATTTTTGAGGGTTTAGCTTTACTTTGTAAAGCCTAAGCCTTTCGAAAATCTTTTGCAAACATTCGATATGGGTGCATCGGGTTTTGGATTTTGCCAAGAGATCATCTACATACACTTCTACGAGCTCATGAATTTGATCATGGAAGATCGTGGGCATGGCTCATTGGTATGTTGTGCCGACATTTTTCAAACCAAAGGGCATGACTGTATAGCAGTACATGCCCCATGGGGTTGTGAAGGCGGTCTTATCCTGATCTCGTGGACTTAGTTTAATTTGATTATAGCCTGAATAGCCATCCATAAACAAAAACATTTCATGATTTGCAGTACTATCGACTATCAAATCTATGTTTGGTAAAGGATAGTTATCCTTTGGAGTGGCTTTATTCAGGTTTCTGAAATCGATGCATATTCGAATTTTTCCATTGGTTTTTTGAACTACAATGATGTTTGACAACCAATCAGAATATGCAATGGGTTTTATAAATCTGGCTTTTAACAGATCTTCTAAACCCTCTTTGACTTGCGTGTGTACATTCAGGTGTATTTTCCTAAGCTTCTGCTTTATGGGTTTTACATCCGTATCTAAGGGAAGATGATGCTCGACAACGCTGGGGTCTATGCACGACATGTCTTCATACGTCCATGCAAACACATCTAAATAGGTTCGTAGAAATGCAATGAATGCTAATCTTTTAGGTTCATGCAGACATGCGCCTATTTTGATGGATTTGGGATTGGAATCATCCCCTAGGTTCACCTCTATGAAATCTCCTCCTACTGATTGGGAAGGTCTTTCAAAATCAAGAATTTTATGAAATTCTAGGAGCTCAGAAGTGGGATCTTCCTCAAGGGGATCCACCTCTGGGCTTCGATCATTCTCGTGGGCTATAGACCCGAGGGAATTTGATGCGTGGTTTTCAAAAAGACCTGGTTTTGTACTCAGATTTTCAAATGATTTCAAAATTTTTGGTCTGGCTATGCAGACGACGTTTCTTTCGAAATCCTTTTCTTTTGCCAAAGTCCTACCAGGAGCAGCTATATACAAAATCTTTTTGGTATTTTCCAACTTTTCGATTTTTTTGGGTTTTTCAAAACAAGAATCTTGGGAACTATACAAAGCACTCTATTTTCGAGTTTTTGTTTTTCCATTGTTTTTGGTTTTTCTTCTTTTTCGATTTTTTTATTTTTAAGCTTTTCAAATGTTTTTGTATTTTTATAAAAGGGATCTTTCGTCATACCTACAAAGGGAAAACACTACGGGTTAGACTCGGAATAGAATATCTAAATCGTAGGTTTCTTCTAAGGCAGGTTCTAGGGCACCCTTGATCCAGGTGGTCAGAGAGGGTGGTTCTGGCGGTATTTGGGGAGTATAGCCGATCCCATATCGGCTTGGATTGGCCCTAGGCAGGATGGGCTCTAGGAGACCCTGGTTCTGCGCCCCTAGACTCTTGTAGGGCGTATAGCCCATGTTCAACAACATGTTCCATGATTTTTTGTTTTTTGAAAAGGTGTGATATAAATCGTGGTCCTGGAACATGCTGTCGTCCATATTGTGCTCATATGGCCTCTTGTCCAGGGGCTTTGGAAATAGGAAACGCTTGGGTTTTCCTAGAAGGGTTAGAATCGGGAGGGGGCCTGCTTTGGGCGGCCCCTTCACACATACAACCTTCCTAGGGTGGTTTAACACGAGCCTTGGCGGCTCGATCACAATTTGCCCCAAGTTAGCCTCATGGGCCTGGGAGCTCGATAAACAAGGGGAGTTTATGATCCCCCGAAGCTGTGGGTGACTCTCACCTAGGATCACTACGACCTGGTCCCTAAAAGGGATCTTGACACACTTGTGGAAGGTGGATGGCACAGCGCACAAGCTGTGTATCCAGGGTCTTCCCAGCAACAGGTCATAATGGGGGTGGATGTCCAAGACATGGAACACCCCCGTGTGTTCGATCCCTCCCGTTTCCATTGGGAGTTCGATGGATCCTAACGGCCTAGACGCATTCCCATCGTATCCAGTGATGACGATGGGCCTTGAGTTCACTGAAGTCAAGGTGACTCCGATTTTATACGCCACATGAAGTGGAAGGATGTTGAGCCCTCCTCCTCCATCGACTACGCACCTGTCCACAGAGTGGTTATTCAGAACCACCTCGATATGCAGGGCTTGGTTGTGGGACTCGTAGGGTCTATTTACATCATCTTCCGAGAAAGTGATGGGTGATTTTGCTCCTAATAAAGCACTTGGACAGACAAGGATTCCTGACTTATGTTTGAATCAACCTTGGTCCTTTCTAGAATTTTCTCTAGCACGAGTCTATGCCTAGGTGAGGTTTGTATAAGCTCTAAGATAGACATGTGGATAGGAATATTTGAAAGGTGGTTTTCGAAGTCATAAGGATTTAGGATGACTTTATCCTGGTCTGCTTTTGGCAGAACACTAGGGATACATGCTTTTGAGGGGCCAGGCACACTGACCACCTTTTTAGCACCTTGTAAGTGTGGGGGTTGGTAGATCCTCCCGGATCTAGTCACTTCCCCCACGACCAGCCTAGGGTTCGCGCTAAATTTGGCTCTAAGGATGAGTTGAGGAGCACCTTGAAGTTTTAAAACTGGTTTTGTCGAGGATTCCACTTTTGGTGGTCCCCGGATGATGACTTGGGCGGGCTTCTTGTATAGTACAAGAGTAGGCGCACAAGTGGGTCGACTAGACTCTGGTTTTTGTGCTAGTTCCTTAGAAAAGGTGAGGGTACATACCTCCTTTCCTTTCCCACTGCCACTAGCGTGTTTGGGAAAGGGTTTTTTGAAAATAGCTTGAGGTGGCTCAGGTTTCGCAGTGACCTGGAGCCGGCCCTCTGCTATCAAGTTCTCAATTTTATTTAAAAGGGAGAAACAGTGTTTGGTATCATGGCCTTTGAGCCGATGATACTTACAAAATTGATTTAAATACCCCCCTTTGGAAGTGACTCCTTCAGGGATTTCGGGGAGTTCTATCATGCCCTAGGCAAGTAGGGAGGTCTAGGACCTCCGACACAAGCTACCCCAGCGGAGTGTACTCCCGTTTTTCAAAAGGTTTTTGAAAGGTTTGCTCCCTTTTATTTTCTAGTTTTTAAAAATTTTTGGAAGTGCCTGCCACGCTTGGATCCACCCGGACATTGGCGATTTTATAGGGCTTTGCCCCTTTGTCCGTCGTGGGTAGCCCATAAGTGATGGGTTTTTCCAAACGGGTTTTAGAAACGGTACTTCCTTTCCATAAGTGATCGTATGTCCCTTTTCTCAAGTTGGTTTCGAAAAGGGATGCCTTTTTTATCAACTTATGGAAAGTCGAGATCTCATAGAGCGAGAGAAGGGTTTTTACTCGCTTTTAAAGTTATCCAGGATGAGCATGACTGCGCATCCTTCGGATATTGGCTCTCGCACTTGGCCCAAAAGTGACCCCCATCTTATAATGAAGGCATGTACGTCTTCGTTCATGCCTTACTTTGTATCCCTTAAGGTGTTCAGAGTCGGTGTGATTTCTACGTTGTGTGCAAATCTTTGCATGAAGCAGTTCACTAGCTCTTCAAAAGTAGCGAACTGGCTTAAGTCGTAGGAAGCCAGCCATTTGGCAGTTGTGCCTTTAAGGGATAAAGGGAACCAATACACCCATTTCATCGAGTCCTTTTTCTTTTTAAGGGCTCGACGTGAGAAAAGCTGCAAGTGAGACCTAGGGTCTCCCATGCTATCATACCGATGGAAGTTCGGTATTTCATCGTCACTGTCTGTTTCGTAATCCATAAGAAGGAAATCAGACAGGGCGTAGCTTCTTTTCTCTTTATTCTGCCCTTTCAGCAACTGTTGTAGGGCTTTACGGTCCTTTTGTGTGAAGGACTCGTGGTATTGGTTGCCTTCCATTACAAAGGCTTCTTTGTGCTTGCGAGGTTTTTTAGATTTTTTCTTAGGCCTTTGTTCACTGTTCGATGAACACGAATCGCCTGCTTCAGCCTCTTGGCTGAGAGCATCGATTTTGGCCTCAAATTCCCTTCTCAGGTCCTCGATCTCATCTAGTTTTATTTTCTTTTTGAAAATCCTCCTAGAGTGAGAACTTGATGCGCATGAGCCTTGGCTCGACACTTCACTTGGATTGGATTTTGACATGCTTTTTAAGCTTTTTCAAAATTTCCTAAGTACAAGCAAAGAAAACAAAGTTAAAAACGACACCTCTTTGAAAATTTTTCGCAAGCTTCTAACTTGACTCGATTTTTGAAAGACCCACCGGGCGTGCCAATCTCTGTAGAAGCAGGAAAATCCCCGCCTCTGGCTTCTCAGGGCCTGGAGCGAATCCTCTCGTGTGTCTAAGGCCTATTTGTATAAATAGGGTGTGCCAGCTAGCTTACCTAAGCTAGCGAAGATATATTTTAATCTGACTTCTAACGTGGCGACTGTGAGCAAGTGAGCTCTTATCGACGCAAACCTTCTTGCACCGGTGCGCAAGGGTCAGTCTGTACGCTTTAAAAATCGAGTTTTTAGGGTAGGAAAAGCCTACGAGAGCGGTTCGAGGTGTTTTGATTTGGGTCTTTTTAATGCGATTGCAGATTTTAGATCACGTGGATTTGCACGTGCCTAAGTCTTTCTTGTTATCCCTTTATGGGCCACCTAGGTGTGTGTTATGAACACTCCACTACGTGGGCAAATTTGAGCGGGAGTACGGGGCTTGCTTCGATGCAATATGCGTCCTACCTCGTGGTATGGTGTAGATGCAATGCAAACTCACTCTACTCCAAAGGGAAAACCCGAATGTAAAGACAATGCCGAAGGGAAATAACCGAAGGGAAATGACTTGTAATGTAAGTGCTGAAGGGAGATATGTATATAGGGTATATATGGGCCCTTACTTGGGTCTTGTAAATAAGAGCGAAGGCTCAATGTGGGTGCGTGCTTGAATTGAAAGACTTACACACATGACATGAAATAAAACCCAAATATAACTTGCAATATGGCCTTGATTAAGGTCTTGGGAATAAGAGAGAAAGCTCAATGTGTGTGAGTGCTTGAATTGAAGTACTACACACACAACATGAAATTAAACCCAAATAGTATAACACGGCCCTTACTTGGGTCTTTTAAATAAGAGCGAAGGCTCAATGTGTGTGAGTGCTTGAATTGAAAGACTTACACACACGACATGAAATGAAACCCAAATAGTATAGCACGGCCCTTACTTGGGTCTTTCAAATAAGAGCGAAGGCTCAATGTGTGTGAGTGCTTGAATTGAAAGACTTACACACACGACATGAAATAAAACCCAAATAGTATAGCACGGCCCTTACTTGGGTCTTTCAAATAAGAGCGAAGGCTCAATGTGTGTGAGTGCTTGAATTGAAAGACTTACACACACGACATGAAATGAAACCCAAATAGTATAGCACGGCCCTTACTTGGGTCTTTCAAATAAGAGCGAAGGCTCAATGTGTGTGAGTGCTTGAATTGAAAGACTTACACACACGACATGAAATAAAACCCAAATAGTATAGCACGGCCCATACTTGGGTCTTTCAAATAAGAGCGAAGGCTCAATTTGTGTGAGTGCTTGAATTGAAAGACTTACACACACGACATGAAATGAAACCCAAATAGTATAGCACGACCCTTACTTGGGTCTTTCAAATAAGAGCAAAGGCTCAATGTGTGTGAGTGCTTGAATTGAAAGACTTACACACACGACATGAAATGAAACCCAAATAGTATAGCTCAGCCCTTACTTGGGTCTTTCAAATAAGAGTGAAGGCTCAATGTGTGTGAGCGCTTGAATTGAAAGACAACACACCCAACTTAAGCAAAACCCTACGTAAATTAAAGTATATATGTATATTTATGTATTAGGGGCTGATTAGGCCCGTGTGTGTTCAAAATCGTGCACGACTAAGAGAGTGCACGTGTGTGGGTGTGCCAAGCCACGTTATTACAAGCGGGGGGAGACTATGCTCCGTTATTACAACCCCGTATCGAATTAAATTTTAAGCAAGTATACAACTAAGGACCGAGTTAGGCACTTACTAATAGCTGGTCCGAAGATGCCTTGCTTGAGCGTGGGCTTGGCCTTCGCCTTGGGCTGCAAGAGGGAGCTCCGCGAAGTTGGACGGCAAGAGGGGCTGCTGGCCAGCTGCAAATGGGGTGTGGGAGAGGCGCCTTGAAGATGGTCGGCTGCTTAGCGAAGGGCTGGTTTTGTGTGTGGGGCTAAGGTGACTATGTAGGGTCACTAAGGGAGGGTGTAGTGTTAGGAAGTATGGCACTAAGGGGGAGCCTAAGGGAATGTCTAAGGGAAGTATGTGGCTGGCGGGTGGCTGGCCGAATGGGAGTAGTATAGTCGGTTGGAGTGGCCGATGGCTAGGGAGACTTGGTGGTGGCGGGCTGCTAGGGTGGCTAGGCAATGGTGGATGGGAAGGGAACTAGCTAGGGTATGGGGTAAAGTAGTGGCCGGCTGTGGTGGGATGATATGGGTAGGTCTTAGGGAGTTCAGTGGAGTGGTCGGGTGTAGCTAGGGTGTCTAGGTAGTGGCGGGTGGTTGGAGTGGATGAGGTTTGGCTAAATGGGAGTGGTGGTGACAAGTGGCTGGCGTTAGGGTAAGATGGTGGTGGTGCAGGTGGTTGAGAGTGAAGGGGGAGAGGTAGGTTAAAGGATGGGGTACTAACCGAATGAAGAGGCGGTGGCGGATGGAAGGGAGGAGCAGCCGGGTGTCTGAATTGGAGGGTTCAGCCGGATGAAAAGGATGGCGATGGGCGGTTGGCCGGCTGGGGTGTGGTGGAGCAGGTGGAGCATAGTGGTGGCAGGTGGTGGTGCAGGTGGAAGACCCGGCTGGAAGTGGTGCAGGTGGCTGGGCTCGATTGGGCTGGAAAGGGGCGTCAGAGAGATTAGGAAAACCCGCCCCTTAGGGGGGGGTTTATATAGGGCTGCCAAAGTCGGTTGGGGCTGGTATTAGGATAGTGGTAAGGTAGTCTAGGGGTGGTGGTATGGTAGTAAGGTGGGCTGGTATTAGGGTAGGGCTAGATATTTTAAATACAAGGGGTTTTGGGTAGATTGTGTGCTAGGTTTAGGTGGGGTGGTTTAGAGGTTTAGGGTTTAGCTAGGTGGGTTGGTTTCGGGGTGAGGTTTAGTGAGGTGGGTTAGCTGATTAGGCTTGGATTAGGTTAGGTTTAGGGAAATTAACCTAGGTTTAGGGAAGGATTAGGGAAGTGGGTTAGGTGATTAGGTTGGGATTAGGGAAGTGGGTTAGGTGATTAGGCTAGGATTAGGACAGGATTAGGGTAAAAGGCTAGGATTAGGTGTTTTTCATTAGGATTAGATTAAGGAGCTCCCTTTGCATGACCCATGACCTTAATCACATCATGTTGGTGCAGCCCTAGGTAAGGTTTTGGCTAATTACAAGCTTAAACCCATGTTAACTAGGCTAACCCACATGATTAACTCCAAACTTGACACACAAGTGAAGCTTAATTACAACACTTCCAAATCTTATCCTCCCCACTCTCTCTCATGCCCATAATCCCACGTGAAATTCAAGTGGGCCCCACCTCCATTTATGAGAAGGTGATGTGGGCCATAGATGTGGATATTAGATTGGATCTCTGGATCCAAATCCAAATCCAAGTCCACACATGGGTTTGGATTGGGATCTGGATATATATGGTCCAGATCCAATCCAAACTGAATTCTGACTCCTTCGGGCTGTGTTCGAAACGAACGGTTTATGCGGGGTCTGACAGCATCAGCACTCCGTCTGCGTTGGGTCTTCGCCAACATGATCGTCCACCTCTGTTTTCGCCTTTCGGAGATGACTTCAAATGATATTTTGATGATAACAGGGTCTTGGACGTTCGAGATCCTGGGGGTGGTTTCAATATGAGAGTTGCTGTGCCGGGCTCGACATGGGCTCCGGTTCTGGGCTCTCTTTAGCTTTTCTGGTCCTATCTTGATCAGGCCAAGCTGCTTTGGGGTTTCAAAAACGTGTTTTAAAAGGTTTTTAAAGCCATATTATACATTTTTGAAATACAGAGTTCAAAACATATGTACAGGGTTGTCTGGAAGGCTCCTGGGTTTCCAGACTCAAAATGGCCCTTTGGGGCTGCTTTTACAAAACCAGGTTTGTTTCGAGAAATTTGTGGGATTTTGGGGTGTTTACACCTGGCTCGACATGTGCTCCGATTCCGGGCTCTCCTTGGCTCTCCTGGTCCTACTTTGATCAGGCCAAGCTTGCTTTGTGGGGTTTCAAAACATATTTTAGCAGTTTTTAAAACATATTATACATATTTAAAACATATAAAAGTTTAAAACATCTGTACAGGGTTGTCTGGAAGGCTCCTGGGTTTCTAGACTCAAAATAGCCCTTTGGGGCTGCTTTTATAAAACCAGGTTGGTTTGAGGAATTCGTGGGATTTCGGGGTGTTTACAGATGCCCCTCTTTGGCCTTGTCCAAATCGATTTGGATAAGGGCAAAGATGACAAACACCCCTTTCAATGTCTCCCTAGATCTAACCACGAAAATATGGGATCGTCCCAATCTTTAGCAAAATCTCAGTTTTAAAACCCTGGTAGGAGGAGATATCACACCAAAGGGATATGCAGAATAGACTCTGGTCCTAAAATGGGATCATGTTTATGCAAGTGTCATGCGTGGAATGCAGATGCATGACATGGGTGTGGTGCCAAGAGTGGCGGCCTCCCAGAGACCAGATGTGGTCGAACTCTAGAGACTTACAAGGCTTGTTGCTCCAAGTGAGCAGATCCTATGCTATTCGATGTTCGATTTCCAAAATCTATTTACAAAAAGGGACAACTGTCTTGAGTCTCGATCCTAAGGATCTCGAGCTCTTCGTGCTCGCCCTTGTTTGAGTCTTAACACTCGCTAATCTAGCGGAGGTTTTGTAAGAAAACAAGCTATATTTTAAATTCCTACGTCTTACTCGAAACGTCGAATTCTCAAACAAGATGAAATTCAAGTAAGTAAATCCTATTTTTACTTTAGGATTCCTCGAAATGAATCATGCTATAGCTTGGGATAAGCCAAGGATGGGAAAGAGATACCACGGTCCCTTCTGAAGCGTCCCGTGGTTTAAGGCATAGAAAGCAGAAAACTGCTCTTTTTGAGCTTTTTGGCCTCTTTTTCCTTTTTTCGTAGAGGGTCTCCCTTTGGGAGTATTTTTTCTTTAATCCCTCTTTTTCACAAGAGAATCGATTTTTCTTTTGAATTCTGGTTTCTTTCATTTGGAAAGAGACTTTGAATGGGAAATTCCCATTGTTTGGGCCGTGTTTTCCTTTTAGAAGGAGAAGAGAAGAGGGGAGGACTTATCCCAAGCTCACACTCGATCCATTCCAAATCAGCCTATTTAGAAATAGCACGTACTACTTGCAAGTATCTTGCTATGTTTAACTAGGTCTTTCTTTGTAAGAAGAAGGATTTTGAAATGTAACCACGATTTTGAAGACTCCACTCTTTCACAAGTGCGAATTCTCTCACTCAGGGTCACACGACTTTTGCCTTTGCACCTTATTTTCATGTCTCAGGGCAGCTATCCCTAAAATTTTTGAAAATTGGAATTTAATACAAATCCTACACATGATACTTCTTTAAGTATTGAATATTGATAGGATCTGCTAAATTCCTACCTTCTACATCGATCAACCAATACGAATTGTTCGTGGTGGTTGCTCGTACAACATAGGGTCCATCCCACTTGGGGCGCCACTTTCCAAGGGGATGTGGGCCACGATAGTGGATGATTTTCAAAACCAGATCCCCCACTTCAAAGTGGCGAGGTCACATGTGTTTGCCATAGTGTCGGGCTATCCTTTGTCGGTATGCACGAGCATGATCCATGGCAAGGAGTCGCCTCTCATCTAGTAAATCTAGTTCGGTCATCCTTGCATGTTGAATCGTCTCTAGAGGGAGGTCGAGTGCTATGGATGTATGGAATGAATGCAGTTGAGTATGAATGGAAAGAATGGTGTTTGTGCCATAGACCAATTCGAATGGTGTGGCATTCGTGGGAGTCCGGATGGAAGTCCTATAAGCCCATAAGGCTTCATCCAGCTTCTCGTGCCACGTCCTACCCTTCTCTAAAGTCTTCTCAATTATACTAATGAGAGTCTTGTTTGTGGCTTCGGCTTGGCCGTTGCCTTGGGGGTAGTAGGGCGAAGAGAAGTGGTGAGTTATGCCATACATGTTGCACTACTTAACCATCCACTCGTTCTTGAACGGGGTACCATTATCAGACACAAGGTCTCGTGGAACCCCAAATCGAGCCAAGATATTCCTCCTGATGAAAGCCACCACATGTTGCCCCAGCACGTTGGTTAGGGAAATGGCTTCCACCCACTTGGAGAAATACTCCGTGGTTGCTAAAATGAATCGATGCCCATTCGAGGCTTTTGGAAATATGGGGCCTACTATGTCAAACGCCCATATGGTGAATGGCCAGGGGCTGACTATGGAATGTAATGAAGATGAAGGGATATGAATGGCGTGCCCATGCACTTGACATGGATAACACTTCCTAACATGATCGTGACAATCCTTTTCAAGGTGGACCAAAAATAGCCCCCTCTAAGTATTTTCATTGCCATCATGTTGGCATTAACATGACCTCCACATTCTCCATCGTGGAACTCATGCATCACTATCCTAGCCTCCTCTAGATCGATACACCTAAGCAAGATGCCGGTAAAACTCTTTTTGTATAGAACCCCACCTAGAATGGTGTATCGGGTCGAAATCTTACGGATGAATGCCTTATCTTTGGATGTGGCATCCTCGGCGAATCCCCCATTTTCTAGGAATTGTTTTATGTCGTAAAACCAAGGTTTTTCAATAGAGTCTGGGTTATTTTGGCAAATATCCAGATCATGTGTGGATGGGTTGGGTGCATGCCATATTTCTAAAGACCGGGTCCCTAAAATGGGATCGACCTTTAGGGCTGAACCCAAGGAGGAGAGGGCATCGGCAATGTCATTGTCCTCTCTTCCTACGTGTGTGAGTTTACACGATTGGAATGACTGGACCAATCGAGTGGCCAACTCATGATATGGAAGTAGTTTTTCATTACGTACTTGCCAAATTTTCAAAACCTGGTTTATAACAAGGAGCGAATCTCCAAAGACCTCGATGCATGATGCCCCTAGAGTTTTCGAAATCCTTAAGCCTTGTATGAGTGCTTCATACTCAGCTACGTTGTTGGAACATTCGAAATCTAGACAGACTGCTATGGGAATCTCGCCCTTTTTAGGGGAGATGAGGATGACCCCAGCACCAGCCCCTCGTTGGTTTCGTCCCCATCGAAGTGCATCTTCCACACTTGGTTTTCGAAATAGTTTGCCAAAATGTAGTTTTGGAAATGGTTTTGTAATATGCCTTCATCAGGCATTTCAACAAGTGTGGGATATGCATCCTTCAAGGGGAACTCAGCCACATATTCTGCCATGCACTTTGATTCAGTACTTGAAATGTACAAGCTTCTGAAAAACAAAGAATCCTGTTTTTAGAGCTTGTTTGTAAAATAGATTTGAACATGTTGTAGCTCTCCAAAAAACCAGAACTCTTCTTTTCTATGATTTTGATGTTGTTGGAAAGATATATATGTTAGCTTTCCAATGCATCAAAAATCAAATGAATTGGAATCCTGTAGATAGAGATATAAGATTTTTACCCAACCTCTGTTTCAAGAAATTTGACTGTGAAGCAGAAGTTTAGAAAATGAGTCGATCTTTATCCGATTTTATCACGGGGTTGCACGGTCCTAAAATTCTTGCAGATTTTATTTTTAAGACCTTTGTGTGTGCAGATAATGCTCCTAAAATTTCAGCACATTTGAATCACGAAGTAAGGAATTAAAAATACAGCAATCAGATATGCAGATGTAGAAAACTAGTTTCAGTTTTGTAGAGAATACGTGCAAATGCAAAACTCATACCAAAGCAAATTGCAACAACACTAACTCCGAATTTAAATTGCTGAAATGTAAAGGAATTGAAACTATTTTATAGCTTATGTATAGAAAGGATTAGAAGTATAGAGGGTCTATAGTATATATGAAGAAAGAAGCATATCAACAAACATTTAGTGTGTGTGTATGGTGTTTCATCCATCAAATAAAATTTGCAGCAACTCTAGATTATTACAACTTGGGGGAAGATAAAACTCCATTAATACAACCCCATTTAATGAATCAAATGAAGAGAATCAAAATTGGGATTGAGCAAAATGAGTCTTACACGGCTTTTGGAATGTGACAAACCAAACTTCAAGAATGAAGTCGGCCAAGGCTTGATTGTCTTCCTTCTAGCTCCCACAATTTCTCACCTAGCTCCCTCTTCTTCACCCACTAATGGACGTCCCTCCTTGCTGGAAATTTCTGCTCCTAGCCTAGCACACACTCCCCTTTTAGGCGGCCTCTCTCTCCACTCTTTCCAAGATTCCAAGATTGCTTTTCATGCCTCCCCTTGGCCCCTTTTTATAGGCCAAGGGGGGCTGGTTCTAGCCCCTTCTATGGGGCGGGTTGACCTGCCCCTTGGGTCCAATTTAGATCCATTTGATCCAGCCCACATGATCCCCCAAATGTTGACTTGGACCAGCCCATGTGGGCTGGTTTAGGTGCCATGGTTTTGGGCTTGGTGCAGCCCTAGATCATGTGGTCGGTCCTAGCCAACTTTACAAACTTGATACAATATATTTTGTGGGCTGGGTTCTTTGAATTTTGACCAGCTTCTTGATTTGATTCAGCTCCTCTTTGGATGACCTCCTTGTTGACTTGAACCAGTACATGTGGGTTGGGTCTAGGTACAACCGATTGAGCTTGATTCACATGGCTTGGTGTTTGGTGTACCCGGCCAAAGCTTGCTTCAATCTTGTTTTTTTGTCCTAGCTGTGTAGACATAGTTAGGTTCTTCTCTTTGATGCTTGGCTGCTCCTTACAAGCCATTCTTAACCATGTACATTTAGCTAAGTCATTTCGGTTCATAAGTTTAGCCATGCTTTGATTCTTGCTTGGTTTGACTTTCACCCTTTGCTCCTGAGTTCAGCTTGAAATCTCCTCAAACTGGATGAGCTTGTTACCACAGTCTCGAGTCTTGGTTCCATGTTGGCTCCATCTTGATTGGACAAACTTGGATTTGATCGGTCTTGACCTTCTATTTGGATAAGTTGTTGAATTTGAACTTGATATGCTTCAACTTTATCTTCTCTGCTTTTGGGAATCAATCTGAATCTGGGCTTGGATTGGGTCTCATCTACTTCGAAATTTAGAGGTCATTTTAACTCGAATTTAAAACCTTTAAAGTATTTCCCCAAATGTTTAAACTTTAAAATTTGGGGTGTTTTTGAATTTAAAGGTTCATAAAGGTTTTAAACTGGTTTTTGGAAATTCAGGAGTTTTTTAAAACATTTGAAATTTTTTTGGTGTTTACATTTATACATTTCTATTTGTTGCTCTCTTGCATCTAGTAGTGGTGGAGACATAATTTTCTTTAGTACATACTCTACACCTTCAAGTGTTAGAGCGAGTGGTATCCTTCTCTTCAAAGCTTGGAAGTTTAAACCGTTTATCTTTTTAGTTTTTACCAATTCTGACACACAAATTCTAGAGTTCATTTTTATGTGTTTGAAAATTATAACAAATAGATGGTCTAAAAGAAAACATTTACCAAGCAACAAATCATAAATAACATAACTCTAAATAGCATGATGCAAAATATCACAAAAATAAGCTATAATAACTCATTTTTAATATAAAAAACAAGCTGGGATAAATTTGTAATTTTCTCAAAAATTCCTGCCTATGTTAATTTCCCAAAACTCTAAGGGTAAAACAATAATTTTAACTGTCTATTCGGTTTTATAATTTTTCAAAAAGACCAAAGACAAAATAGTAAAATTTGTGTTTAGTATTTTTGAAAATTCGTCATTGATCGGAGGTAAATTCATAATTTCGCCCCTCAATCCGAATCTATAATTTTGATAACAGGACATGGATAAATCTATCTTTTAATACAGTGGCAGTATTGTAATATATTTAACAAGAAAGGGTAGGAAAGTAATTCAATCTCCTAGTTTTCTGTAATTTTTATAAATTGCCAAAGCACAAAACTGATTTTCGCTCGGATAAGGATAAAACAATCTTTTTACCCTGTAAACACCCTGAATTTTCCAAAATTCAAAAACTCTCAAAAACACAAAAAGCTCGTTTGAGCCAAAACGACAACCTGTTTTAAATGCAAAAACAGGTACAAAAGGCAAAAGAAGAGCCCCAACAAGAAGAAGGATTCAAGCTCGGAGTCTCAAAAAGCCACTCCCTAATCAAAAACAAGAGAAAGCAGAGCCCGTTCAAAGAAAAGCTCAAAATCAAGTAAAACGGCGTCTAGAATGGTGAGACGGAGTCCGAACGACAAAGTTAGGGAAAACCCAGCACCAGACGGAGCGCTGATGAAGCTAGTGCCCGCACAGAGTTCGCCTCGAGAAGACAAGAAGGACTATCCGGAGAAATTTTGATTTGGATCTAGACCATAAATATCCAGATCCAAATCCATATAATGAATAGTATTTGGATTTGGGTCAATCCAAATAGTGTTTGGATTTGGATTGGATCGAATATGGACCAAAATATCTAGATCCATATCTATAAAAATGTTGGGTTTGGATCAGATACGGATCTCAAAATATACGAGATCCACGATCCAAATCCAAATAGTGTTTGGATTTGGGTCTAGATCCAAATCCCAAACCCAAACCCAAATCCAAGACCCACCTCAAATGTCTATAAATAAAGGTGGGGGGTCCATTTCAAAGGGTTCATACAAATGCCTGGGAGGAGAGAGAGGGAGTGATAGACCTAGCCATGTGGGCTCATGAGTGAAGTGGGCTTGAGCCATGTTGGCCAAGGCTAGATCAAGGGGCTGCACCAACTTGAAGCTAGCTGCACCAAGATGTGGACTACGGGCGTGGAAGTGGGCTGAACCGAGTGGAGGTGGCTGGACCTAGGGGACTGCACCTAAGGTAAGCCTAAACTAAACCTAGCCCTTCTCTCTACCCTTCTAAACCTAACCCATGTGAACCCATCTACACCTAACTAACCCTACCACCACCCTAAACCGCCACAAGTAAGTCCAGCCAAGTGTTGGCCGAACTCCACTTCGCCACCAACCGACATGCCCTAGCTGGCCGAACCCAACATAGTCGGCCTCCCTCCTTGACCTGCACCACCTAGCCTACCACCACCTGAACCGCCACCCCTAACCTAGCCTTCATCCCATCACCGCCTCCCTTCCCTAAGTGCAGCCAAGTGCACGTTGCACTCGGCTCTCACTCACCTGCCTTTAACCGCCCCCACTTCGCCACCATCCACCACCCCAAACCAAACACAATGGCCTGCTCCTTTGTAGGCCATCCTCTTTAGAAAACCCACGGCCTGCTGGTGTAGGCCGTGCCTCATCCAAACCCAGCCAAGGCCTGCCCTTCGGCAGGCCACTTCTTACCAAAAAAAAAAATCACAAAGGCCTGCCGCTCGGCAGGCCCTCTCCCTAGAAACCCCACGGCCTGCTAGTGCAGGCCGTGTCCTTTCTTCACCCCCAAGCCCACGGCCTGCTGGTGCAGGCCGTGTACCAGTTCACCCTCAGCCTGGCCACCCACTTTGGCCGACTTAACCTGGTTTCCCCCTAGACCTACCTCAACAACAACCTGACCAGCACCCAGCCAGGCCGAGCCCTAGCTCAGCCCTGGCCGGCCTGCCCTGTCCTTGACCAACTGAACCTAACCTAGTTAGGGTTTCACCTCAAACCAAACTTGAGTCATCCTAAAACAACCCCTCCAAGGCCTAAACCCAGGCTGCACCAAGTCAGCCTGAGTTGCCCCAAGCTCACCTCAAACCAAACTCGAGCCACCTTGGCTAGAGTCATCCTAAAATCAACCCATACCAAGCCCATACAAAGCCCACTCAAACACCTCTCCCAAGTCCTCAAGGGTTCTCAAGCCTCAAAGCTCTCCGATTCCACTTCCATGTGACCCGAGCTCAACAAGCATGGCGTACGCGTCCTAGACACACCCCACATAGTGGGCTAGGTGAGTTGTAAGTCCTTACATTTGGTTCTTAATTAAATTTTGATACGGGGTTGTAGTAAAGGAGCTTTGTCTCCCCCTGATTGTAATAACTTAGTTTGACACACAAGTACACACGTGCACTTGAGCCTTTCCGCTCTTAGTTGCACACTTTTTGCATACACACGGGCCTTGACAGCCCCTAAGATATAGTTTTATTTATATAAGTTCAGTTGCGTGTGCTTACATTCAAGTCGTGTGCGTGGTCTTTCAATTCCACACTGATACACATTGAGCTTTCGCTCTTATTCCCAAGACTCTAATAAGAGCTATATTGCAATTTAATTTGGGGTTTTTATTCAAGTTGTGTGCGTGGTCTTTCAATTCCACACTCACACACATTGGGCTTTCGCTCTTACTCCCAAGACTCTAATAAGAGCCATATTGCAATTCAATTTGGGTTTTACATTCCAAGTCGTGTGAGTTGTCTTTACATATACACACAACACCCACGCACACGTTGGTGACCTTCGGGCCTGTAAACACCCCGAAATCCCACGAACTTCTCAAATAAACCTGGTTTTGTAAAAGCAGCCCCAAAGGGCTATTTTGAGTCTGGAAACCCAGGAGCCTTCTAGGCAACCCTGTACATATGTTTAAACTGTATATGTTTTAAAATATGTATAATATGCTTTTAAAACCTTTTAAAAATACATTTTTACACCCCACGAAGCGGCTTGGCCTGATCAAAGCAGGACCAGAAGAGCCAAAGAGAGCCCGAAACCGGAGCACATGTCGAGCTTGGCACAGCAACTCTCGTGTTGAATGCCCCCCCAGGATCTCGAACGTCCAAGACCCTGTTATCATCAAAAATCGTATGAAGTCATCTCCGGAAGGTGAAAACAGAAGCGGACGATCATGTTGGCGAAGACCCAATGCAAACGGAGTACTGATGCTGTCAGACTCTGCACAAACCGTTCGTTTCGAACACAGCCTGAAGGAGTCAGAATTCAGTTTCGGTTGGATCTGGACCATATATATCTAGATCCCAATCCAAACCTATGTGTGGATTTGGATTTGGATCCAAAGATCCAATCCAATATCCACATCCATGGCCCACATCGCCTTCTCATAAATGGAGGTGGGGCCCACTTGAAATTCACGTGGGATTATGGGCATGAGAGAGAATGGGGAGGATAAGATTTGAGGGGAATTGTAATTAAGCTTGACTTGTGTGTCAAGTTTGGGGTTAATCATGTGGGTTAGCCTAATTAGTGCGGGTTTAAGTTTGTATTAGCCAAAACCTAACCTAGGGCTGCACCAACATGATGCAATAAGGTCTATGGGTTATGCAAAGGGAGCTCCCTAACCCAATCCTAAGCCAAAACCCCTAATCTTAGCCTTTTACCCTAATCCTAGACTAATCACCTAACCCACTTCCCTAATCCCGGCCTAATCCTAACCTAATCACCTAACCCACCTCCCTAATCCTTCCCTAAACCTAGCCTAATTCCCTTAATCCTAACTTAATCCTAGCCTAATCACCTAATCCATCTCACTAAACCTCACCCCAAAACCAACCCACCTAGCTAAACCCTAAACCCCTAAACCACCCCACCTAAACCTAGCACACCATATACCTAAAACCCCTTAAAGTAAAATATTTGGCCCCTCCTCAAAACCAGCCCACCTTATCACCACACCACCACCACCTAAACCACCTTACCACCCTCCAAAAACCAGCCCCAACCGCCCTTCAAAAAGCTATATAAACCCCCCCTAGTGGGCGGGTTTTTCATCCTCTCCAATCTTCTTCCAGCCCACCCTTGGGCCAGCCGAATCTTCCACCTTGCTCCCTTCTTCCACCTGCACCACCACTACCCCCGGCCAACTCCACCTCGCGCCACCACTTCCATCCGGCCTGCTCCACTCCACGTCGCCACCACCTCCCGGCCGAACTCCATCCACCCAAATCACCCGGCTGCCCTCCTTGGACACCAACTCCCTTCATCCATCCGGTTAGTACCTCAACCCAACTCCACCTCCTCTTCACTCCCCCTCCACTCTCAACCGCCCATACTACCACAACAAACCGCCAACACCACCTTACCGCCACCCTTCCCCATTCTGCCAGACCTAATCCCTTACACCACCCGATCCTTTATCTTTTTCCCTAGTGATACCCGGCCACCCTATCTTGCTCCCTAGAACCTGCCCCCCTCAACTCCTAGTCACCCATTAACTCCACCTTCCATAGCACCCTAGCTAGTTCCCTCGCCATTCCTCACATCCCCTAGCTACCCCAGCCGGCCACCACTAAACCATCCTTAATCGGCCAGTCATAGCCGACTGCACCCAACCCATTCGGCCAGCCACACCCTTTTCCTTAGACATTCCCTTTAGGCTCCCCTTAGCACCACCTTCCATAGAACCTTCCCTACCTTAGTGACCTTCCTTAGTCCTTTTAGCCCAAAGCGTCACGGTAGCACCCCCCTAGCAGCCGGCAAGTTCCAAGGCGCCACACCCGCGCACCCAAGTCACCCAACCAGCACACCCCCTTGCCGTACCATTTCGAGAAGCTCCCTCTTGCAGCCCAAGGCGAAGCCAAGCCCACGCTCAAGCAAGTTACCTCCGGACCAGCTATAAGTAGGTGCCTAACTCGGTCCTTAGCTGTAGACTTGCTTAAATTAAATTTGATACGGGGTTGTAATAACGGAGCATTGTCTCCCCCCGCTTGTAATAACGTGGCTTGGCACACCCACACACATGTGCACTTGAGCCTACCTCGCTCTTAGTTGTGCATGATTTTGAACACACACGGGCCTAATCAGCCCTTTAGATATAAGTTTATGTATATACTTTAAGTTGCGTAGGGTTTTGCTTGAGTTGGGTGTGTTGTCTTTAAATTCTCGCACTCACACACATTGAGCTTCCGCTCTTATTTGCAAGACCCAAGTAAGGGCCATGTTATACTATCCTTGGGTTTAATTTCATGTTGTGTGTGTATTATTTCAATTATACACTCACACACATTGAACTTTCGCTCTTACTCCCAAGACCTTAGTTAAGGCCATATTGCAATTTATATTTGGGTTTAATTTCATGTTGTGTGCGTAGTACTTCAATTCTAGCACTCACATACATTGAGCTTTCGCTCTTATTCTCAAGACCTTAGTTAAGGCCATATTGCAATTTATATTTGGGTTTCATTTGAAGTCGTGTGTGTTGTCTTTACATTTTCACATGCACCCACATTGAGCCTTCGCTCTTAGGGGCCCATATATAGTATATACGTATTTCCCTTTTGGCTATGTCTTTTCAATTTGGGTTTTAAGGTTCAGCTGTGTGCGTAGTCTTTCCATATATACACGGCACACACTTGCACTATTGAGCCTTTCCGCTCTTAAGATATAGCCATATTTCCCTTTTGCAATTTCACTTCGGCATTTACATTACAAGTCATTTCCCTTCGACAATTTCCATTACAAGTCATTTCCCTTCGGCATTGTCTTTTAAATTTGGGTTTTCCCTTTGGAGTTGCGTGAGTTTGCATTGCATATACGCCATACCACGAGTTAGGACGCATATTGCATCAAAGCAAACTCCATACTCTCTCTCAAAGTCGCCACATCTTAGTGGAGTGTTCATAACACACACCTAGGTGGCCCGAAAAGGGATAAAAAGAAAGACTTAGGCACATGCAAATCCATGTGAACTAAAAACTGAAAAATCATACCAAAAAGACCCGAATCAAACACCTCAAACCGCTTCCGTAGGTTCTTACACTCAAAAACTCGATTTTTAAAAGCGTACAGACTGACCCTTGCGCATCGGTGCAAGAAGGTCTACGACGACAAGAGCTCGCTTGCTCACAGTCGCCACGTTAGGAGTCAGGTTTTAAAATATATCTTCGCTAGCTTAAGTAAACTAGCTGGCACGCCCTGTTTATTTAAATAGGACTTAGGCACACGAAAAGGTTCGCTTCAGGCCTAAGAACCAGGAGTGAGAATTTTCTGCGTCTACAAGGCCCATATATATATAGTTGTATTTCCCTTCCGCTATGTCTTTAAGATTTGGGTTTTAAGGTTCAGCTATGTGAGTAGTCTTTCCATATATACACTACACACACTTACACAATTGAGCCTTTCCGCTCTTAAGATATAGTCATATTTCCCTTTTGCAATTTCCCTTCTGTTATGTCTTTCAAATTCAGGTTTTACATTCAAGTTGTGTGAGTTGCATTGCATACTCGCCATACTCGAGCTAGAGTGCATACCTGCATCAAATAAACCCCGAACCAATCGTGCAAACACGCCAAATCTTAGGCCACTTGATGCACACACACCCCACGCCTAAGTGGTTTAAATTGAAAGACTTAGGGTCGCCCAACCCTCGTAAATCAAAACTCGCCAAGTGCATGATTTCAAAAGGATTTCAAAACACCTATTTGTTCAAAATCGATTTTGAGGTTTAACTTGTTTCAAACGAAGTCTCTAAGCGTACAAACTGACCCTTGCGCTTCAGTGAAAGAAGGTCTGTGACGAAAAGATCCCGCTTGCCTACAATTGCCTTTTAAAAGTTAGATATTTCAAAACATACTTCGCTAATTTGAGTAAGCTAACTGGCACGCCCCAAAAGCAAACGTAGATTGCGAAAAGGTTCACTTCAGGCCTAAGAACCCGGAGTTGAAAATTTTTGGTGTCTACAGGTTTGGCACGCCCGGTGGGATCCGAGACTTAAGTAGACTTCAAACAAACAAGTTACACTCAAAATTTTTGAAAAAAGGTGTTTTTCCAAAATCGTGCATACTTAGAAGTTGTAGAAAATGGAGCAAAAACTAACAAAATCCTCGTTGAGTAGGCTAAAAGAGGTTTTTAAAACAGAAAAGGCCCAAAAGGAGCTAGCTGATATTCAAAAGATATTTCAAAAGATAGATGCTTTAAGCAAGGAGCTTAAAGCCCATCGATCACATAGCTGCTCATCTTGGGCACACAAAGATCGTGAAAAGAAAACCGATCTTAAACTCAACGAAGGATGTGAGGTAAAAGGCCAAACCCCAGAAAGGGGCGAATTCTCCACTCCCACACTTCTAAATTCTCGAAAATCAAAAGAAAAAACTGAAAAAGATGTTTTTGTTTCAAAAAATCAAAAAAATCTTGAAAACTTTCAAAAAGACAAAAAAATTGAAAAACAAAACTTTGAAATTTCGAAAAATTCAAGTGAAATTTCCAAATCTAGGCACACACACTGTGGGACATGAAACCCACACCCCACAAAGAGGCGAGAGTGGAAAACATGAAGGTTTCGAAAAGGAATGACTCGTGAAGCCACGGGAACTCAAAATAGAGTTGCCAAGGAAAACGGCCTACTCTCACCTTGAAAAGGTAGATAAGCCACAAAGAGGTATACCTGAAACCTATCCTTCTCAAAACTCTCTTCTTCATATAGGGTCATCAGATGCATTGGATAACCCCTATGCACACACAAACCCATAAATTGTGACAAAATTTGTGAATTTTCAAGGTGCGCCAAATATTCCGCACCACCCAAAAGAATTTCAAAAACAAAAAGAAGTTCAAAAAATGGTAGACATGGAGACCCCTAATGCATGCATCGACATCTTAGGAGATCATAACCCTACCATAGAAAAACTCACTTTTTCGAGCCTAGTCTTATACCCTGGAACCAAGGCTATGGCTTTGAAACAAAAAAATCCATCCCTAGGGGCACCACGAGTTGAACCTAGGGAGCAAGTCAAAAATTTCGAGGGAGCAATCTTGGCTTCCCTTGAAAAAAATTTCTCCCAAAATCAGGTCTATGGAACTATAAGTCTTCCATCACCCTGAACAATCCAAAGTCTCTCATGGGACCAAACACGACTTCCCTTGAGAACAAAATCTTCCAAAATGGGGTTATGTGGAACCATAAGTCTTCCAAAACCCTGAAATATCCAAAAACCCTCAAGGGACCAAGCACGGCTTCCCTTGAGAACAAAATCTCCCAAACCCAGGTCGTGTGGAAGCTCAAGTCTTCCCTCGTCCTAAAACATCCAAAGTACTTCGAAGGACCAAACTGAGCTTCCTTTGAAGAAAACCCCTCCCAAAGTCGGGTTGTATGGAAGCCCGAGTCTTCCATCATCCCAAAATATCCAAAGTCTCTTAAAGAACCAAGCACGATTTTCTTTAAGAGACATGACTCCCAAACCCAAGTAGTGTGGAAGCCCAAGCCTTCCACCACCCCAAAATACAAACTCCCTTTATCCAAAATAGACGATTCTATGTTTCAGGAGCACGAATTGTATAAAAACTTTTCAAAAACCAAGAAGCCTTGGAACATGATTCTAAACATGGGATATAAACCCTACGCAGGCCTGGGAACCCGAAACCAAGGTAGGCTTGAACCTGTCCTACCTAGAGCCAATAGGGAACGATATGGACTGGGCTACAGCCCACCCATACCTCCAGAGCCGCCACCTAAGACCATCTGGGTCAAGGGTGCCATGTAGAACCTCTAAAACCGAAACCCATGTCTTAGACCTATTAATTAGAGTCTGATTCATGTTTTCTTTGTAGGTTCAAGGGAAGATCTCTACTTTTGAGAAGAAAACCAAAAAAATTGGATATTACCAAAAACCAAAAAAATTGAAAACCCTCAAAATCTCAAAAACATTTGGAAAAATGAAAATTCCAAAAAGAAATTTTGTTTCAAAAACATTTGGCCATGTACAAAGTCCATTTTCGAAAATTGTAAAAAAGCTTTTTCGAAAATTGTATATACTCCCAAAAGCCCAAGTATCCAAAAGCTTATCCTATCCACCTTTTTGCCTAGAGCTTTTTCAAAACTGAAAAGCTCGAGAATCACCAAATCAAGGAGGAATAAACACCTCCAAGCTTCCTGAACTTCACAAAATCCTTGACTTATAAAAAATTGGGGATTTTTAGAAATGAGTTTAACCCATAGTGTGTGCATAAGCATCATGCATTATACTTTGAAATCATTCATATGCATTGAGTCTAGACATCATCCTAGAACTCTAATTCAGGGTTTTGAAAAACCAAAGGGACAATAAGAGTCGACCCCCTAAGTATCGAGCCTCCATAGGCATGTCTCCATACGAATCAAAACCAACACCCTCAAGGAAAATTTCAAAAGGAAATGAGAATCTCGAAAAAGGGTTAGCATTTCACAAAAACTTTTCAAAATTCTTTTGATAAAAACCTCCCAAGCATTGCAATTCATGCATTGTCTGCTTGACTTGATCAAATGAAGATGTTATTTATACTAAATGTGCCATACATTTCGAAAACTCTATTAGCATGTGACAGGAATCACTAAGCCAAAAGAAAAATCGTGCTTAGCCTTGCTGTAGGCCTTCAAAATTCGAGACATCATTTCCCATGTCATGAAAAAGGGAATGATGTTCACTAAAGCACTCATTTTGAAAACCTATCTTAAACAGATAGGCAAAGTAAATGGCAGCCCCTTTCAAAAGAGTATGAGTTCAAAACTCAAGACTCCATTAAGGGACAAGCCCTGCATCGTGTGGCTGAAGTGCCTCTTTGAGACACATTCCCCATACTTGATCAAATGCCCCATGAAGGCATGAATCTTCAAAATGAATTCCAAAAATCATGCTTGACCAAAACCAAGTATGGAAAACATATTTCGATCAAAAGGGCTAGTATAAAACCATCTTCATATAGAAAGGGAGGATTTCCCAAAATTGCTTTCTCAAAAGGGATCAAAATTTCAAAAATTTTAACCCTACATATGGCTTTGAAAAGAAAGATTTTTCAACTTCTGGTTTATATAAAAACCCTGATTATGTTGGGATAAAGAACATGAATCTCACGATGAAATATGGAGACCATGTCAAAACTAAAACCTGATGGCCATGACGATCACTTAGGGCTAGTTATGTTTTTCCATCCTTGAGCAAAAGTATCACAATCATGTTAGAAAACCATAGAAAGGCATGGACATGAACATACCATTGTCCACCTGTAAACACCCCGAAATCCCACGAATTTCTTAAACAAATCTGGTTTTATACAAGCAGCCCCAAAGGGCCATTTTGAGTTTGGAAACCCAGGAGCCTTCCAAACAACCCTGTATATATGTTTTAAACTTTATCTTTCAAAAACATATAATATAGCTTTTGAAAACCCTTTTAAAACATGTTTTGAAACCCCGAAGTGGCTTGGCCTGATCAAGACAGGACCAGGAGAGCCAAGAAGAGCCCGGAACCGGAGCACCTGTCGAGCCCGGCGCAGCAACTCTTGCATCTGATTCACACCCCAGGATCTCGAACGTCCAAGACCCTGTTCTTATCGAAATAGCATTTGAAGTCATCTCCGGAAGGCAGAAACGGAGGCGGACGACTATGTTGGCGAAGACCCAACGCAGACGGAGTACTGATGCTGTCAGGCCCCGCACGAATCGTCCGTTTCGAACCCAGCTCGAAGGAGTCAGAGTTCAGTTTGGATTGGATCTGGACCATATATATCCAGATTCCAATCCAAACCCATATGTGGACTTGGATTTGGATTTGGATCCAGAGATCCAGTCCAATATCCATATCCATGGCCCACATCACCTTCTCATAAATGGAGGTGGGGCCCACTTGAAATTCACGTGGGATATTGGGCATGAGAGAGAGTGGGGGTGATAAATATCAAGAGTGTTGTATTAAGCTTGACTTGTGTGTCAAGTTTGGGTTAATCATGTGGGTTAGCCTAATTGAGTGGGTTTAAGCTTGTAATTAGCTAAAACCTAACCTAGGGCTGCACCAACATGGGGTGATCAAGGTCTATGGGCCATGCTAAGGGAGCTCCTTCACCTAAAACTAACCCAAAATGCCTAAACCTAGCCTAAACCCCTAATCCACCCCTAATCTGAACCTAATCACCTAACCCACTTCCCTAATCCCGGCCTAATCCCAACCTAATCACCTAACCCACTCCCCTAATCCTTCCCTAAACCTAGATTAACTTCCCTAATCCTAGCCTAAACCTAGCCTAAACCACCTAACCTAGCTCACTAAACCTCACCCTAAAACCCAACCACCTAACCTAGCCCTAAACCACCCTTAGCCCACGATTTTCCCAAACACCTAGTTTTAAAATATCTGGCCCAACCCCATCCAGCCCACCTTATCTACATACCACCCTACCTAAACCACCTAACCACTACCCACAACCCAGCCCTAACCGACCTACCCATTCCCTATTTAAACCCCCCCCCATTGTGGGCGGGTTTTCCAGGTGGGAACCACTTTCCACTCCCAGCCGGGCCCTCTTCCTCTCCCATCTCTCACCCGTCTTCCCAGCAGCTCCAGCCCCACCAGCCGCCACCTGCTCCGCCACTCTCCCTCTTCCATCCACCATCATTGCCCCACCAGCCGGACGCCACCACCTCACTCAGCCGGGCCCTCTCCTTCTCCCATCTTCCACCAGCCGACAGCCACCTTGGCCGCCACTCCTTCCCATTCGGTAAGTCCCCCTAACTCCCTCAAAACCACTCTCTACCACCTCTCCACTCTTAGCCACCCATCTTCCCCTTAGCTCAGCCTCTTTGCCGCCACCATCTAAGCCTAGCCGAACCTAGGATAACCCAAGTGGCTGGCCACTACTCAGCCACCACCTCCCATTCGGCCGACCTCCCCCTAGGCGTCCTCTTTGGCCTTCCCACTAGCTCACCTTTTAGGTCCAGTTTCCCTAAGTCCCTAACTTACCTAGTGACCCTAAGACCCACTTAGTCGGCCACTCTAAACTCCCTACTTGGAGGCGCCGCCCACTTGCCACCGGTTCCCTTCGAGGCGTCCATCCCGCGCCCCATTTGCAGCCGGCCAGCACTCTTGGTCACACACCTTCGCGGAGCTCCCATTTGCAGCCCAAAGCCAAGGCCACGCTCAAGCAAGACCTCTACGGACCAGCTACTTGTAAGTTTCTAAACTCGGTCTTTAATCATACACTTGCTTGAAATTCAATTGGATACGGGGTTGTAATAACGGAGCATAGTCTCCCCCCGCTTGTAATAACGTGGCTTGGCACAACCACACACGTGCACTCTCTTAGTCGTGCACAATTTTGAACACACACGGGCCTAATCAGCCCCTAATATATAAGTATACGTATATATTTCATTTCCGAAGGGTTTTGTTTAAGTTGGGTGTGTTGTCTTTCAATTTAAACACTCTCACACACATTGAGCTTTCGCTCTTATTTGAAAGACCCAAGTAAGGGCCGACCTATACTATTTGGGTTTCATTTCATGTCGTGTGAGTAAGTCTTTCAATTTAAACACTCTCACACACATTGAGCTTTCGCTCTTATTTGAAAGACCCAAGTAAGGGCCGACCTATACTATTTGGGTTTCATTTATTGTCGTGTGAGTAGTCTTTCAATTCAAGCACTTGCACACACATTGAGCCTTCGCTCTTACTCCCAAGACCTTAGTAAAGGCCTTATTGCAGTTATATTTGGGTTTCATTTATGTCGTGTGTGTAGTACTTCAATTCAAGCACTCTCACACACATTGAGCCTTCGCTCTTACTCCCAAGACCTTAGTCAAGGCCATACTGCAATTTATATTTGGGTTTAATTTCATGTCGTGTGTGTAAGTCTTTCAATTCAAGCACTTGCACACACATTGAGCCTTCGCTCTTACTCCCAAGACCTTAGTAAAGGCCTTATTGCAGTTATATTTGGGTTTCATTTATGTCGTGTGTGTAGTACTTCAATTCAAGCACTCTCACACACATTGAGCCTTCGCTCTTACTCCCAAGACCTTAGTCAAGGCCATACTGCAATTTATATTTGGGTTTAATTTCATGTCGTGTGTGTAAGTCTTTCAATTCAAACACGCACCCACATTGAGCCTTCGCTCTTATTTGCAAGACCCGAGTAAGGGCTCATATACATAAGATATATACATATTTCCCTTCGGTTATTTCCCTTCGATTATTTCCCTTCTGTTATTTCCCTTCAGCATTGTCTTTACATTTCGGGTTTTCCCTTTGGAGTAGCGTGAGTTTGCATTGCATCTACGCCATACCATGAGGTAGGACGCATATTGCATCGAAGCAACCCCCGCTCGAATTCGCCCATGTAGTGGAGTGTTCATAACACACAAACTAGGCGACCCAAAAAGGGATAAAAGAAAAGACTTAGGCACATGCAAATCCACGTGATCTAAAACATGCAATCGCATCTTAAAGACCCGAAATAGACACCTCGAACCGTTTCGTAGATTTTCTCCCTAAAAACTCGATTTTTGCAAAAGCGTACAGACTGACCCTTGCGCATCGGTGCAAGAAGGTCTGCGACGACAAGAGCTCACTTGCTCACAGTCGCCACGTTTAGAAGTCAGTATTGATATATCTTCGCTAGCTTAAGTAAGCTAGCTGGCACGCCCTGTTTGTATACATAGGCCTTAGACGCACGATAAGATCCACTCCAAGCCACGAAAGGGGCGAAGAGGCGGGGATTTTCGCGCGTCTACACCACCCAAAAAGCCTTTTGAAAAACCATGGCCCTTCACCATGTGGCCATGCGAAATCATGCCTCTCCATCCAGCTAGGGGCATTTTAAATAAACATCCCCTAGACATCTTCCATGGAGAACCAATTTTGAAAATGTATCTCCTTCATGACTAGTGAGGTACATTTCGTGTGTTCGCCATTGCATAAAAGCATGTATTTCCACTAAGTCGCATGGAGTGCATAGCATGCATCACATTCATATCATATCACCCCAAAGAAAGCCCAAAAGGGTGGCAATTCGAGTAGAAATGTCTCCATGTTTTCAAAGGGCAACAAAAATCGGAAATTTGTCGATATTGTGGGTCGAAATTAGCAAAACCCCAAAAATGCCCGAATATTCAAAAGGGTTTATGTTAAATTCTTTTTCAAAAAGATTTTGAAAAATCGAACTCCTTTGAAACTTCTTGAAAGAAGGATCAAAGTTGATTGTATAACCCTGAATGGAGGAATTTATACTTCAAAAAGTAGAGTCTTCCAAAAATGAATTGGCAATATTTCAAAGAACCCTGGCTTACAAGATTAAGCCTTGTTCAAAATATCAAAATATTTTCGAATAGCAGATGCTATTAAGAAATAGGATGATCTCGTTTGAATCGAGTAACCAAAGGGATAAGCCTTCCCCCATTCTACTTTCTCTCCGAAAAGGAAAATTGGTTGTGTTCAAAAGAATAAGAAAAAAATGAGAATAACAAAACTCCTCCGAAAGTGGTCTTCCCTTCATAAACAGGGAATACAAAAACTCCTCCGAAAGGGGTCTTCTCATTCAAAAGAAAAAAGGAGATATAAAAAAACTCTTCCCAAAGAGGTCTTCCCTTTATAAACAGGGAATACAAAAACTCCTCCAAAGAGCTTCTCTCCTTTAAAGAAAAGAGCGATTAATGAAAAAATACTCCCAAAGGGAGACCCTCTGTGAAAAAAGAAACAAAAAGCCAAAGCTCCAAAGAGCGATTTTCCAATTCTTTGCCTAAAACCACGGGACGCTTCAGAAGGGACCGTGGTATCTCTTTCCCATATCCCTACGGCTTATCCCCAAGGAAAAAGATTCAAATTTGCGAAAATCCTAAAGTATGAATAAAATCGGCTTATTTGGATTTCATTTTGTTTGAGAACTCGACTCTGTTTTGTAGGAAATGGAACTTTGAAATGTTTTTCAAGTTTTCCTACCCCAAAACCTCTACTGAGTAGCAGGTATGGAAACCCGAATGAAGGAAAGTATAAAAAATGGAAGTCTTTTTCGATACAAGTTAAAAGGAGTTTCTTTTCAAAAAGAAATTTTCGAAAAACCCACGAATGTCAAAAAGAAGGGTACAACCTGCTTAGAGCAGACAGCCTCAAAAGGCTCTCTCTAAAGCTCGAAAACCCAGAAAATATCAAGAAGACATGGGTAAAAACCTACTCGGAGCAGCCAGCCTCAAAAGGCTCTCTTCGGGCTCAAAAACCCAAGAATAAATTTTTTTTCTCATGCATGCATTCAGAGAGTCGTTCGTGCATGAACATACATATAGGGAAATAGCTAGGAAAAACCCCCTTTTGCTAAAAATCCCCACCTGTGGTAAAAGAAAACAGGGTTTTTGCGAAATAAAAAAAATAGTGTATTCTCGAGAAAATTTGAGAGGAAAACCAAAATAGGGTGTTTCTTCTTTGCCATTATCCAAATCAATTTGGATAATGCCAAAGAGGGGCATCTGTAAACACCCTGAATTTTCCAAAATTCAAAAACTCTCAAAACCACAAAAAGCTCGTTTGAGCCAAAACGATAACCTGTTTTAAATGCAAAAATAGGTATAAAAGGCAAAAGGAGAGCCCCAACAAGAAGAAGGATTCAAGCCTGGAGTCTCAAAAAGCCACTCCCTGATCAAAAATAAGAGAAAGCAGAGCCCGTTCGAAGAAAAGCTCAAAATCAAGCAAAACGGAATCTAGAATGGCGAGACGGAGTTTGGACGATAAAGTTGGGGAAAACCCAGCACCAGACGGAGCGCTGATGAAGCTAGTGCCCGCACAGATCGTTCGCCTCGAAAAGCCAAGAAGGACTATCCGGAGAAATTTTGATTTGGATCTAGACTATAAATATCCAGATCCAAATCCATATAATGAATAGTATTTGGATTTGGGCCAATCCAAATAGTGTTTGGGTCAATCCAAATAGCGTTTGGATTGGATCGGATTTAGACCAAAATATCCAGATCTATATCCATAAAAATGTTGGGTTTGGATCGGATACAGATCTCAAAATATCCGAGATCCACGATCCAAATCCAAATAGTGTTGTTTGGATTTGGGTATGAATCCAAATCCCAAACCCAAACCCAAATCCTAGACCCACCTCAAATGTCTATAAATAGAGGTGAGGGGGTCCATTTCAAAGGGTTCATGCAAATGCTTGGGAGGAGAGAGAGGGAGTAATAGACCTAGCCATGTGGGCTCATGAGTGAAGTGGGCTAAGCCTAAACTAAACCTAGCCCTTCTCTCTACCCTTCTAAACCTAACCCATATGAACCCATCTACACCTAACTAACCCTACCACCACCCTAAACCGCCACAAGTAAGTCCAGCCAAGTGCTGGCCAAACTCCACTTCGCCACCAACCGACCTGCCCTAGCTGGCCGAACCCAACCTAGTCGGCCTCCCTCCTTGACCTGCACCGCCTAGCCTACCACCACCTGAACCGCCACCCCCAACCTAGCCTTCATCCCATCACCGCCACCCTTCCCTAAGTGCAGCGAGTGCACCTTGCACTTGGCTCTCACTCACCTGCCTTTAACCACCCCCACTTCGCCACCATCCACCACCCCAAACCAAACACAATGGCCTGCTCCTTTGCAGGCCATCCTCTTTAGAAAACCCACGGCCTGCTAGTGCAGGTCGTGCCTCATCCAAACCCAGCCAAGGCCTGCCCTTCGACAGGCCACTTCTTACCAAAAAAAAAAAACCACAAAGGCCTGCCTTTCGGCAGGCCCTCTCCCTAAAAACCCCACGGCCTGCTAGTGCAGGCCGTGTCCTTTCTTCACCCCCAAGCCCACGGCCTGCTGGTGCAGGCCGTGTACCAGTTCACCCTCAGCCTGGCCACCCACTTTGGCCGACTTAACTTGGCTTCCCCCTAGACCTACCTCAACAACAACCTAACCAGCACCCAGCCAGGCCGAGCCCTAGCTCAGCCCTGGCCGGCCTGCCCTAGACTTGACCAACTGAACCTAACCTAGTTAGGGTTTTACCTCAAACCAAACTCGAGTCATCCTAAAACACCCCCTCCAAGGCCTAAACCCGGGCTGCACCAAGTCAGCCCAAGTTGCCCCAAGCTCACCTCAAACCAAACTTGAGCCACCTTGGCTCGAGTCATCCTAAAATCAGCCCATACAAAGCCCACTCAAACACCTCTCCCAAGTCCTTAAGGGTTCTCAAGCCTCAAAGCTCTCCGATTCCACTTCCATGTGACCCGAGCTCCACAAGCAAGGCGTACGCGTCCTAGACACACCCCACATAGTGGGCTAGGTGAGTTGTAAGTCCTTACATTTGGTTTTTAATTAAATTTTGATACGGGGTTGTAGTAAAGGAGCTTTGTCTCCCCCCGATTGTAGTAACTTGGTTTGACACACAAGCACACATGTGCACTTGAGCCTTTCCGCTCTTAGTTGCACACTTTTTGCACACACATGGGCCTTGACAGCCCCTAAGATATAGTTTTATTTATATAAGTTCAACTGCGTGTGCTTACATTCAAGTCGTGTGCATGGTCTTTCAATTCCACACTCACACACATTGAGCTTTCGCTCTTACTCCCAAGACTCTAATAAGAGCCATATTGCAATTTAATTTGGGGTTTTTATTCAAGTTGTGTGCGTGGTCTTTCAATTCCACACTCACACACATTGAGCTTTCGCTCTTACTCCCAAGACTCTAATAAGAGCCATATTGCAATTCAATTTGGGTTTTACATTCCAAGTCGTGTGAGTTGTCTTTACATATACACACAACACCCATGCACACGTTGGCGACCTTCGGGCCCATATATATAGTTGCATTTCCCTTCCGCTATGTCTTTAAGATTTGGGTTTTAAGGTTCAGCTGTATGAATAGTCTTTCCATATATACACGACACACACGTACACAATTGAGCCTTTCCGCTCTTAAGATATAGCCATATTTCCCTTTTGCAATTTCCCTTATGTTATGTCTTTCAAATTCGGGTTTTACATTCAAGTTGTGTGAGTTGCATTGCATACTCGCCATACTCGAGCTAGAGTACATACCTGCATCAAATAAACCCCGAACCAATCGTGCAAACACGCCAAATCTTAGGCCACTTGATGCACATACACCCCACGCCTAAGTGGTTTAAATTGAAAGACTTAGGGTCGCCCAACCCTCGTAAATCAAAACTCGCTAAGTGCATGATTTCAAAAGGATTTCAAAACACCTATTTGTTCAAAATCGATTTTGAGGTTTAATTTGTTTCAAACGAAGTCTCTAAGCATACAGACTGACCCTTGCGCTTCGGTGGAAGAAGGTCTGCGACGAAAAGATCCCGCTTTTCTATAATTGCCTTTTAAAAGTCAGATATTTCAAAACATACTTCGCTAGTTTGAGTAAGCTAGCTGGCACGCCCCAAAAGCGAACGTAGATTGCGAAAAGGTTCACTTCAGGCCTAAGAACTTGGAGTTGAAAATTTTCGGTATCTACATACCCAAAAATATTTGGATATTTTAGTAATTTTATCTAGTGACAGTTCGTAATATTTAAAAACGGGCTGGGGTAGAACAAACTTTTCAATCCATTACCCGAGGCAGTTTTCTAAAAATCGCCGGGTGGTTTTTTGATGCGTTAAAAACATAAACGAGAGAGAGAGCGTGAGAGAGAGATAAGGAGGGAAATCGGCTGCCTCCTCTGCCTCCTGGCCTAAGGCCACCTGCGAGCCTTCAGCCGTTGGTTTTGCTGCAGTCGTCCTCTAGCCTCCTGGTCGAGGGTTTGTCGACCTGCTGCTTCTTGTCTTGCAGCCGACCTCTAGCATCCTAGCCAAGGGTTTGCTGGCCCACGGCTTCTTCTCACAGCCGACCTCTGGCCTTTTAGCTTTTTCTTTCTTGGTTCTTGTCGCCTTCTGTCCTGTCTTGATTCAGGCAAGCGGTTTGCCCTCTATCCTGTCTCAAGTCAAGTAGGATGTTTTCTCCTTAGCCCTATCTCGACTCAGGCAAGGTGTTTACCTTCAGCCCTATCTTGACTCAGTTATAATGCTTTCTGCCACTTCTGAAAGTTATACAGGAAGTTCTCTATCTCTCCTCTTTTCCTTTTTTTTGTTTTATACTAATGCGTACCTTTTATAAGGATAAACCAGGCCCTAATACCAGATGCTTGATTTTTTCGTCGACTCTTTGGAAGGTTTTGTGCTTTTGGTCAACTCTTGGGTGTCATTTGTTTTCAGCTCAGGTACGCAGCAACAACGGATCTTCAAACAGGTATGTGAGTTTCGGTATTTTCTAGGTTTCCTCTCAATGGGTTTTGCCTAGGAGGAATGCAATTGACTGTCGTCTGTATTTCTCTATATATTTGTGTCTCGCGTTGCTCTCTATTTATAGAGCAACACCTGCTCCTCTTTCCTCCCGAATTTTCTACTAGGCTTTTTTTTCTAGAGCCCTTTATTCGATCAGTTATGGATAAGCTCTGTAACCGCCTAGCGGTTTCGGCCAATGATGACCGTTACAATTATCCTTTCCACAGATAACGGTTGGATGACTAGTCCAGCCGTTTCTATGCTAGGATTGCCGAGAATGGCCACCGTTTCCTTACACTTATTACTTTTTCTCTTCTCATACACAATTCTAGCATTTCTTTTTTCTCTTCCATCTTATTCCAGCAAGGATTTATCTCGTCGGATCTTTTTGCTGGGGTGATTGATGTGTATTATTAGCTTTCTTTGCTGCTCAACAATGCATATTCTTCTTATGAATCTCATTAAAGAAAAAGAAAAAAGAATCAAGAACAAAAAAAAATAAAATCAATAACAAGAAAAAGAAGAACAATAACAATAAGAATCAATAACCAAAGAAAAAAAGAATCAAGAAAAATAAAAAAACATCAAGTTGTTAACTTGAAATGCAACATAGGTCCGTTTTTGAAGGAGACTTACTTGTGCCTCTTCTCTCTTATCAAAATCTTTATCTTACTTTTTCGTTTTGATTTCTATTGAAAATAAAATCAATACATCAAATAAACAATACAAAATATATCAAATCAATAAAATGATCCACCAAATCGTTAAAACTGTTTTCAAACAACTCTCTTCTTCCTTTTCTCTTTTCCTTCCTTCTTTTTTCTTTTTTTTTTTCGATCGAATTCGAAGAACTATGAAATGGTGGATGGTTTAATATCGTGTTAAATGGAGCTTAAGCGGGTTAACGAAAAAAATGGTACGAGACCGTTGACAGTAAGAGGAGAGAGGAAGAGATTGAGACGTTAGAGGTATTAAAAGTAATTTTTGAATTTTAAAAGAAACAAAATCGAAATCACGATAGAAAGTGTAGCGCTATCAATAATGTAACGAAGACTTGTCATTTCTGTACTAAAAACAGGTCAGGCCGACCAAAACTGGATTCTTTTGGTGGGACGAACATGAGCTTTGCGAGTCGTCTTCGTGTCCTGTTATTCTCATTTCTCATCCTTGTAAGCCTTCCTTTTGAATTTCTACGGAAAGATGTAGCATCCTGAAAATTCCTTGTAAAGAGAAAAAGGGCTGTGCTCTGAGCGAGAACAGCGCTCTCTCTCTCTCTCTCGTGTGCCTTCGATCGGAAATGTCTTTTTCCTTTCCTCCGTTGCGTATTTACTCGTGGTGTAAGACTTCTCTCTCTCTCTCGTGTGCCTTCGATCGGAAATGTCTTTTTCCTTTCCTCCGTTGCGTATTTACTCCTGGTGTAAGACTTCTCTCTCTCTCTCACCCTAATTGCTCTGTGGTTGTGGTTCTTGTGCCTTTTCTGATAATGGGTGTCTGAATTTCGCCGTTCTGATATGGGTACCTGATTTCCCCTTCGGAATTCTGGTGGGTTTTTGTGTCAGTGGTGTAGTATCAGGTAGAGTTAGTGTTCTTTTCCATATTTTTTAACAAAAGTTTCTTAGTGCTGGTTGGGAGTTGGTTGATGATAGTAGTTCACCGCTAAGAATTGAACAATCGGCCGCTGATTTTAGATGAAATTGATGGTTTTCGTCAGAAGAAATGTAAACCTCGTTACAAGGCGTTAATTTTGAAACTGGGAAGCGGAAAAGAATGCCATTAATATCTCTGCATGAATGCAATAAATGAAGGTTTCAGCAGTTGAAAATAAATTGGGAAAAACGTTATTTTTACGATAATATCGCGATGTCTCCCTTCTGAAAATCTGCTTTTGAGTAATGTGGTATGTTAAATTGTGGAGATTTTTTTGGAGATTAATTTGAAGGGTTCATATCCCTAAAATTACTGCAATTTAGTTCTATTGGACAAATTATTTTTGGGGTTTTGGAGTTATTTCTATGTTGGTGTCCTTCGAGAGTTGAAATTCAATCTGAGTTGAAATTCAATCTGAATCTTTCCCGTTCTCAATTTCTTGTTGCGCCTCTTGTTTTCTGCAGCACTATGTTCAGGTTCTGAGTGAAGTGAATTGGGCTGCGTCGGCATCCGTTGACGACAATGACATCAGGTGAAAAGATTTTGTTTTTGTGGCTTAGGGCCTTAGGCATTAACTTTGCTTTTATTTATTACTTTACCTGGCCTAGCAGCATCTGTTTTATAACTTATTGTTAAAGTTCAGATTCTCTCTCTCTCTCTCTGCGTCACACACACACACACACACACACACACACACGCTGAGATCAGTCACAATTGTCGTTCTTAAATACATCTCTGTGAAACGAATCCATGGATAATTTGAATGTATGGCATTCAAAGGAGAACCGTTGGAAATCATGGTCACACTTTGAATCCTGCTCATTGCTAACATGGCACATGATAAAGTTCAATGGAGACTAATAATCCAGACTAATAATCCATGTAGTCTGCCAACTTAGTGTGGGTAAAGGCTTGGTTTTGGTTTTGATTGGTATTTGTATGAAATATTTTGTGTTATTTTAAGGAAAAGGTATTGGCCTTTGAGGGCCATGTAACTTTGTCAGGATGTTTTGAGAACATAGAGAACATTTCTCGCATAGACTTGTCCTGAATTCTGAATCTGACTTTTCTTTCCAATTTAATGGTCTGTAGTGAAGTTAGGGTGACCTAGATTTGTTCATTTCACTGAATTAGTAATTAGAGCAGAAAACATTTACAGATTTGAAGTGTGAAAAGTAGTTCCATCATTAAAAGGTGTCTCTTGCAAGCCACTTGAGTTTGTGTTGCTTATTATTCTGCAAAATAAAGTGAAAGAAATAAGCTATTCTTTGTTGTCCTCTTCTGTCAAGGCCGTGACCTTATTGATGCTAAGCAAATTGAGCTAGTGCTATTAGTATTACCTTTTCTCTTTTCTTTTTGAGGATAAGAAGATTTTTGTTATTCTTGAACTAAGGGCAGCAAAATTAGACAGATTGTAGGCCTGCATTGATGTCTACATCTGTATGAGATCTAAGTTGTGGTTGTTATTATCATTGCTATTTGGCATTGGAAACTTGAAGGATTTTATAATTTAAATTAACAGTTTTGTGTAAACAACATTACACCCTAAATATAAGAAAACACGTAGCTAGTTTTATGCATATTGGTATTTTGATATTTAGGTTAAAGTAGTACGTTGCTGAAAGTTCCCCTAAGTTGGACCATAGTTTCAGTCTCATTCTACCATACTATAAAGTACAAAAAATCATGTACCCTTGGTCCACAGAATGAGATAGGTACTTTTCCTAGATCCTTTTTGTGATGACTGTAAGTGCCTCAAGATATTTTTCTGTGTTGTGACCTTGAATAAATAAGACTTCTCTGTTGCCAGATACTTTCTCTTAGCTTGTTATGGGTGAGCAAGAGTGTAGAGAAAAAAGATGGAGCAAAGGGGCTTATTAAGACCAAGCTCTTCCTCAGGATGTATTTAAGTAGGATTGAAGTTCAAAAAGAGATGGAACTGAAGGAAATGATTATTAATGAAAGTTCACCTTTCCAACTTTGTCTTTACAATCGTTAGTGAAAGTATTAATAGGTTTACATCTGGAAAGATCTTCTGTTGATATAGTGCACAATGTTCTTGAATATGGTTGGTGAAAGCAGTCAACAAACAGTGCACTTTTGGTATTATAGAAATGTAGAAACACCAGAAAGTTAAAGTTTGATTGTTGATGTTTCATTCACAATTCTATTTGGTGTGAGGTGTTCACTTCAACTCTATATTTTCTAGTTTTATGTCGATTTCAGAAACATTACAAGATGGGTATGGTTATTATTGTAATGAAGGCGATGCTTCAATATAATTGCGGAACATTGATGAATGGATAGTTTCACAATGTAATAATCACGAAGCCTTAGAAAAGGCTATAACCGAGAGCAACAAGTGCATACAAACAAGATAACAAACACAAAATAAACTTGAATAAATAATCTTTATTCACTAGCCATGAAAGGCTTACATTTATAATGGTTTACAAGAGTATTTATAGAGAAAAGGTGTGAAAGAGAGTGAGAGAGAGTGAAGAAGTAAGGGGAGAAAAGAGAGGGGGGCTGGCTGCAGCCAACCCACAACGGCTAGTGGCTCCCCTGGCCCTGATGGCCTAGTGGGCCAAGGTTTGCCCGGCCGGGCCAGAGGGGTCCAGGCCCATTTTCCTAACACCCCTCTCAAACTGACGGCTCCATGACTTAAGTTTGCCAATTAAAGATTGAAACCGAGGGGCAGGTAAGGACTTGGTGAACACATCTGCAAGTTGATATTCTAATTTTATAAACTGTAGTGTCAAGTTGCCTTGTAGATGCTCTTCACGAACATAGTGACAGTCCATCTCTATATGCTTTGTGCGCTCATGAAAGTTATGGTTGTTGGCTATATACATAACACTTTTGTTGTCCCAGAACATTATTGGAGAAGCTTTCAGTTGTATGCCCAAGTCTTGAAGTAATTATCGCAGCCAAGTTAGTTCTGTAGTAGTGTTGGCCATTGCACGATACTCTACTTCATTGGACGAAAGAGACACCTTTTGTTGTTTCTTACATCTCCATGAAATGAGTGAGTGACCAAAGAATATCCAATATCAACCAACCATTCAAAAAAGCATTTTTAACATCTAACTGATAAATATTCCAACGATGAATGGCACATACAACTATAAGTGTTCTAACAATTGTCATTCTAGCTACAGGAGCAAAGGTTTCTTCATAATCAATTTCATATTCCTGAGAATAACCCTTAGCAACCAATCTAGCTTTATAACGATCTAATGAGCCATCACCATTAGTCTTGATTTTATAAACCCACCTACAACCTATAGTCTTTTTGTTTGATGGTCTAGAGACTATATCTAAATAAAGCATCCAACTCTTCATTCTTTGCATGAGTCCATTCTTGTGATAATTGAGCTTCTTTAAAGGTTCTAGGTTCCTTTATAGCTGAAATATTTGTTACTAAAGCTCTCTGTCTTGGTGAAAAACTATCATATGAGACAAATCTTTTAGGAGGTCTAGAATCACGATTTGACCTTCTAGGAATAAGCATAGATCTCTTATTGTAATGTTGATCAATGGGAGTAATAGAATGTTTGGTAATCATAGGTTCATCAAGATCATTTTCTTCATGAATTACCTCTTCACCTAAAATATCATTCAAGAATGAGTAGGAGTCATTAATAGAGCTATCATCATCCATGCTTTTAAAAACATATTTATTTTCAAAAAATCTAACATATCGAGATACATAAAGCTTATCATTTTTACAATCATAACACCTATATCCCTTTTTAGTTATTCCATATCCTAGAAAGACATTCTATGGCTCGAGATGATAATTTATCATCTTTGGGCAAAGCATTTACATCTGAAAACATGCAATCTGGAATAATTAAGAGAAACTTTAAAAAGTTTTTCTATAGGAGACATTTTGTAAAACCGAAGAGGGCATCCGATTAATTAAATAGACTACAGTCATAATAGCTTCTGCCCAAAAATTTTTAGGAACACCACTTGACAAAAGCAAAGTTCTTGTGGTTTCCAAAATATGTCTATGCTTTCGTTCGGAAACACCATTTTGTTGAGGAGTCTTAGAACAAGAAGTTTGATGTATAATCCCAAACTTATTGAGATGATTTTCAAAATCCTTTGACATAAACTCTCCTGAATCCGATCTAAAAAATTTGATTTCGGAATCAAATTGATTCTTTATAAGGTTATGAAAAATAACAAAATTTTGAAAGACATCGGATTTTTCTTTTAAAAGATATATCCATGTATACCTAGTAAAGTCATCTACAAAAATAACATAATAGGAAATACCTCCTTTAGACAAAACAGGTGCCGGACTCCATACATCCGAATGAATTATTTCGAAGGATCTTTTTGTAACATGTGTTTTGTTTGGAAATGGGAGATGCATTTTACCAAGAACACAATCTTTGAAAGAAAAAGATTCCTTAAATTTCATTTTAAGAGGACATTGATACAATTTTTGAGCATTAAGATGTCCAAGTCTCTTGTGCCATAAAGGGCATCATTTGTCAAAACATTAACATATCCTATACTATGCAAATAGTTCATAATGTAAAGTCCGCCCCTATCAATGGACACGCCCAATCACCTTCTTCGAGAGGCGGTCCTATACAATACATCCGGTGGATGAAAAGTAACTTTTATCGAAAATTTGAGATACAGAAAGTAAGTTTAAATTTAGTTTTGGAACAACACTAATTTTAGAAACTTCGAAATTCTTGTTTTGCAAGTCATTATTGTGTACCATCCGCCGTATAAACACATGATAAGGGTTTTTGAACACATGATTTTAAGATATGTTCATTGCAGGTCATATGAAATGAAGTACCCGAATAAAGAATCCAAGAGATCATACATTGAGTTTCTTTTATTGAAAAAGAGCAAGCCACACCAACCGTTGCTTTTACCTTCATTTGGGCTTCAAGTTGCTTCAATTTTTGTTCAAGTGCAAGAATGGAAGATAAGCATGTTCTTCTATTATGACCACCTTCTTTTTCAATTTTGGGCAATTGCCTTATATACCCGGCTTCTCTACAATGATGGCAAATGATGTCTTTTCTTCCTTCTTCACTTTTGAAATGAGGAGGTCAGTAAGCTTTCATATTTGCTTTGGGTTTTGATGCGGCCAAGGTAGTGTCTTTTTGAAGTCTTGCTTCATTCATTCTTGTTTCCACCATTTGAAGATCGATAAAATTCTCTTTTTTTGTAGGAAAATATTTTCTATGAATGAGCAATGGTTTTACCCTTTCAAATTCTTCTTGGAGACTTCTTAGAAATTGATATACAAAGTCCTCATTATCTTTACATTGTCTCTCATTAAGACATTGTGTACATTTCTTTTTGTAACCATACAATTGATTCCAAACATTGGAAAATTCCCCAAAAAATTCGTTTACCCCTTTATTTCCTTGTTTAAGTGAGACCAATTTGTCTCTTAATGCCATCCTATGAGTCACATCACTTTGAACATGGGATTTTTTAAAATATTCCCATGCTTCTTTAGCATTGGTGAAATCAGTCAAAGTATCCCTAGTGTGCTCGTTTACATTATTCATGAGCACCCATAGGATTGTTCTATGACCTCCTTCATATTCCTCTTTTTGTTCAAGTGTGGCATTGATAGAGGGTTCTACCTTCGAACCACTTACATAACCCCATAATTTTTTGAAATATATGTAGTTTTTCATAGATTGGGCCAATGTTTTATAGTTCGAAGATGTTAAACGAAAATTGAAACCTTCTTTACTATCAATATTTCAAGGAAAAAGAAACTAAAGAGGTAAACTTACAAAATACGATCAGCACGCTTCTCATGGTGATGAACAATACAAAATACGATTAGCATGCTTCTCGAGGCGATAACAATACTCCCACGATCGAAAAATGACTCTGATACCATGTAATGAAGGTGATGCTTCAATATAATTGTGGAAGATTGATGAACAGATAGTTTCACAATGTAACATTCACGAAGCCTTAGAAAAGGCTATAACCAAGAGCAACAAGTGCATACGAACAAGATAACGAACACAAAATAAACTTGAATAAATAATCTTTATTCACTAGCCACGAAAGACTTAAATTTACAATGGTTTACAAGAGTATTTATAGAGAAAAGGAGTGAAAGAGAGTGAGAGAGAGTGAAGAAGTAAGGGGAGGAAAGAGAGGGGGGGCTGGCTGTCCTCAATGGCTAGTGGCCCCCCTGGCCCAATGGGCCAGGGCCTACCCTACCGGGCCAGAGGGGCCCAAGCCCATTTTCCTAACAATTATTGGTACGTGCTATTTGTGAATTCATTACTTTTTTCATGAATACTATGTTTTAGGCTTCATATAATACTTTGTTTCTTGAATATATTTCCTCCTCTCTTCTGCTAAATTTAAAAGCATAGTCTTCGTGGTTGTCTTTTGTGCTTTGTACATTTTGATTTAGAAGAAACTTCAGTCGCCTGTATTGCCTCTGGAGTTCACTTTCTTCATCCAATGTGCATATAGGTCCATCTCAAATACTGTGAACTTTGTTTCAGAACAATGACTTTGTGAGATAACAATCTCATCTCCTGAGGATAGCATTCTAAATCATAAGGGTGGGTGTGTAAAGAATTTTGTTTGAGTATGTTGATATAATTTGTAGAATTGATTACTTTATTTGTAGAAAAAAAGATAGAGCGTGTTGTAAAGATTGTAAGGTAATTCCAGGAGAAAGCTTAACTACCCAACATCGACTTTTAGTTATGGATTTGCAAATAAAAAAAATGGACAAAGAAGAAAAGAGTGCATCGAGCTATTCGGACTAAATGGTGGAACCTCAAAAGTGAGAAAGAAGATATATTTAAACAGAAAGTCCTTCAAGGAGATGTTTGTGTTAAAGAACTGGGCCAGAGTGGCCCGGCCCTGGCCCATTGGGCCATCAGGGCCAGGGTCCCTAGGGCCCCCAACGGCTAGTGAAGTAGCCGTTGCAGCCAGCCCCTCTCTTTTCCCTCTCCCTTCTCTCTTTACTCCCTCACTCTCTCTCACTCTCTTTCACTCATTCTTTCTCTATAATATACTTGTAATCTCTTGTAAATTCAAGCCTTTGATGGCTAATGAATAACGATTATTTATTCAAGCTTGTGCTTTGTTTATTCTCCTTTTCGCATGCACTTGTTGCTCTCGGCTATTCCTTTTTCTAAGGGCTTGTGATTGCTACTTTGTGGTATTGTCCACTCGTTGATCTTCCGCAACTATATTGAAACATAGACTTCATTACATGGTATCAGAGATATTTTTCGATCGTGAGAGTATTGTTCATTACTTTGGGAAGCGTGTCAATCATATTTTGTATTGTTCATTGCCTCGAGAAGCGTGTCAATCATATTTTATATTATTTATTGTCTCGAGAAGCGTGCCAATCATATTTTGTAAGTTTACCTCTTTAGTTTCTTTCTCCTTGAACTATGGATGATAAGGGGGTTTCAATTTTTGTCTAACACCTTCGAACTATAAAACATGAGCTTAATTTATGGAAAACTATTTGTATTTCAAAAAATTATGGGGCTATGTAAGTGTTTTAAAGGTAGAATCCTCTATTAAGGCCACACTCAAACAAAAAGAGGAATATGAAGGAGGCCATTGAACAATCCTATGGGTGCTCATGAATAATGTAAACGAGCACACTAGGGACACTTTTGCCGATTTCACTAACGCTAAAGAAGCATGGGAATATTTAAAAAAATCCCATGTTCGAAGCGATGTGATGCATTAAGAGACAAATTGGTCTTACTTAAACAAGGAGATAAAGGGGTAAACGAATTTTTTGGGGAATTTTCCAATGTTTGGAATCAATTATATGGTTACAAAAAGAAATGTACATAATGTCTTAGTGAGAGACAATGTGAAGACAATGAGGACTTTGTATATCAATTTCTAAGAAGTCTCGGGAAAGAATTTGAAGGGGTAAGATCATCACTCATTCATAGAAAACCTTTTCCTACAAAAGAAGAGATTCTTACCGATCTTCAAATGACGGAAACAACAATGAATGAAGCAAGACTTCAAAAAGACACTGCCTTGGCCGCATCAAAACCCGGAGCAAATATCAAGGCTTACCGACCTCATTTCAAAAGTGAAGAAGGAAGAAAAGACATCATTTGCCATCATTGTAGAGAAGCCGGGCATATAAGGCCAAATTGCCCAAAATTGAAAAAGAAGGCGGCCATAGTAGAACATGCTTCATCTTCTTCCATTCTTGCACTTACAAAAATTAAAGCAACTTAAAGCCCAAATGAAGGAAAAAGCAACGGTTGGTGTGGCTTGCTCATCTTCAACAAAAGAAACTCAAGGTATGATCTCTTGGATTCTTGACTCGGGTGCTTCATTTCATATGACTTGTAATGAACATATCTTAAAATCATGTGTTCAAAAACCCTTATGTGTTTATACGGTAGATGGTACACAATTAAACGTTGATAAAATTGGTAACTTGCAAAACAAGAATTTTGAAGTTTCCAAAATTAGTGTTGTTTCAAAACTAAATTTAAACTTACTTTCCGTATCCCAAATTTCGGATCAAAATTATGTTATAACCTTTTTATCCACCGCATGTATTGTATAGGACCGCCTCTCGAAGAAGGTGATTGGGCGTGGCCATAGAGAGGGTGGACTTTACATTATGGATTATTTGCATAGTATAGGATATGTTAATGTTTTGACAAATGATGCTCTTTTATGGCACAAGAAACTTGGACATCTTAATGCTAAAAAATGTATCAATGTTCTCTTGGAATAAATCTTTTTCTTGTAAAGATTGTTGTCTTGGTAAAATGCAACATCTCCCATTTCCAAACAAAACACATGTTACAACAAGACCCTTCGAAATAATTCATTCGGATGTATGGGGTCCGACACTTTTTTTGTCTAAAGGAGGTATTTCCTATTATGTTATTTTTGTAGATGACTTTATTAGGTATACATGGGTATATCTTTTAAAAGAAAAATCCGATGTATTTCAAAATTTTGTTATTTTTCATAATCTTGTAAAGAATCAATTTGATTCCGAAATCAAAATTTTTAGATCGGATTCAGGAGGAGAATTTATGTCAAAGGATTTTGAAAGCCACCTCAATAAGTTTGGGATTATACATCAAACTTCTTTTTCTAAGACTCCTCAACAAAATGGTGTTTCCGAACGAAAGCATAGACATATCTTGGAAACCATAAGAACTTTGCTTTTGTGAAGTGGTGTTCCCAAAAATTTTTGGGCAGAAGCTATTATGACTACAGTCTATTTAATTAATCGGATGCCCTCTTCGGTTTTACAAAATATGTTTCCTATAGAAAAACTTTTTAAAGTTGCCCCTAACTATTCAAGATTGTATGTTTTTGGATGTAAATGCTTTGTTTATACTGACAAAGATGATAAATTATCATCTCGGGCCATCAAATGTGTTTTTCTAGGATATGAAATAACCAAAAAGGGATATAGGTGTTATGATTGTAAAAATGATAAGCTTTATGTATCTCAAGATGTTAGGTTTTTTGAAAATGAATATGTTTTTAAAAGCATGGATGATGATAACTCTATTAATTACTCCTCCTACTCTTTCTTAAATGATATTTTAGATGAAGAGGTAATTCATGAAGAAAATGAGCTTGATGAACCTATGATTACCAGACATTCTATTACACCCTTTGATCAACATTACAATAGGAGATCTATGCCTATTCCTAGAAGGTCAAATCGTGATTCTAGACCTCTTGAAAGATTTGTCTCATATGATAGTTTTTCACCAAGACATAGAGCTTTAGTAATAAATATTTCAGCTATAAAGGAACCTAGAACCTTTAAAGAAGCTCAATTATCACAAGAATGGACTCATGCAATGAATGAAGAGTTGGATGCTTTATTTAGGGCCCAAACTTGGGATATAGTCTCTAGACCATCAAACAAAAAGACTATAGGATGTATGTGGGTTTATAAAATCAAGACGAATGGTGATGGCTCATTAGATCGTTATAAAGCTAGACTGGTTGCCAAGGGTTATTCTCAAGAATATGGAATTGATTATTAAGAAACCTTTGCTCCTGTAGCTAGAATGACAACTGTTAGAATACTTATAGCTGTATGTGCCATTCATCATTGGAATATTTATCAGTTAGATGTTAAAAATGCTTTTTTGAATGGTTGGTTGAAGGAAGAAGTATATATGGAGCCTCCTCCGGGTCTCAATCTTCCTAGAAACCAAGTCTTAAAGCTCAAAAGAGCCTTATATGGTCTCAAACATGCTCCCAAGGCTTGGTTTGATAGAATAACTGAATTCATGACATTGCATGGCTTTACTATCTGTTATATTGACACAACCCTGTTTATAAGAAAATCATCAGCAGATATTGTTATCCTTTTGCTCTACGTCGATGATATGATTATTACAGGTAATGATGACACAGGTATCCAACAAATCAAGTAAGAACTTGGTAATGTGTTTGAAATGAAGGATCTGGGTCAACTTTCCTATTTTCATGGTATTGAGGTAACCCGTGATGATAGAGGTTTCTTTTTATCACAAACTATGTTCACTAATGATGTTATTCTTAGATGAGGTATTACAGATGACAAAGTCGTTGAGACACCAGAAGTAATCAACCAGAAGATGCGCCTAGTTGATGGTGAACTTCTGAGTGATCCCAGACCTTATAGACAGATGGTTGGAGCACTCACATATCTCACCATAACACGGCCTGATATTGCTCATGCTGTTCATACTGTAAGTCAATTTCAGCATGTACCCACCTCAGTGCATATGAGTGCTGTTATAAGGATTGTTCGCTATATTCGATAAACCTCAACTAAGGGAGTATTTCTATCTTCCTCCTCGTTATTTCAGTTGCTTGCATATACTGATGCTGATTGGGGTGGTGATGTGAATGACATGCACTCTACTACCGGATATTGTATATTCCTTGGTCACTCACTCATTTCATGGAGATGCAAGAAACAATAAAAGGTGTCTCTTTCGTCCACTGAAGCTGAGTATCGTGCTATGGCCAACACTACTACAAAACTAACTTGGCTGCGATGACTACTTCAAGACTTAGCATACAACTGAAAGCTTCTCCAATAATGTTTTGCGACAACAAAAGTGCTATGTATATAGCCAACAACCATACATTCCATGAGCGCACAAAGCACATAGAGATGGATTGTCACTATGTTCGTGAAGAGCATCTATAAGGTAAATTGACATTACAGTTTCTAAATCAGAATATCAACTTGTAGATGTTCACCAAGTCCTTACCTGCTCCTCGATTTCAATCTTTAATTGGCAAACTTCAGGTCATGGAGCTGTCAGTTTGAGGGGGGGTGTTAAAGAACTGGGCCAGAGTGGCCCGGCCCTGGCGGCCCTGGCCCATTGGGCCCCCAACGGCTAGTGAAGTAGCTGTTGGGGGTTGGCTGCAGCCAGCCCCCCTCTTTCCCCTCTCCCTTCTCTCTTTACCCCCTCACTCTCTTTCACTCATTCTTTCTCTATAAATACACTTGTAATCTCTTGTAAATTAAAGCATTTGATGGCTAATGAATAACAATTATTTATTCAAGCTTGTGTTTTGTTTATTCTCCTTTTCGCATGCACTTGTTGCTCTCGGCTATTCTCTTTTCTAAGGGCTTGTGATTGTTACTTTGTGGTATTGTCCACTCGTTGATATTCTGCAACTATATTGAAACATAGACTTCATTACAGTTTGGAATTATGTTGGCACACCCTGTGATATGTGAAACAATATGGCTATAAATATTAGGAAAGTGGCGAAAGATGTGTTAAGGGTATCTAAGGGAGGTGTACCGGCACAAAAAGAAGCTTGGTGATGGAGTGAAGTAGTACAAAATAAAATCAAGGCAAAGAGGGCATGTTACAAATTACATTATGCTAAAAAAACTAGTGAAACTTTAGAAGCTTATAAGAAAGCAAAGAAGGAAGCGAAAAAGGCCGTTAGTGAAGCAAAAGCTAAGATTTGGGAGGACTTATATAAAAAGCTCAACTCAAAAGAGGGTGAAAGAGATATTTTTAGGATAGCTAGGGTTAGAGATAAGAAAACTAAAGATCTTAATTATGTTAGATGCATAAAAGACGAGGATGAACAAATTTTAGTGGCAAATGATGATATAAGAAATAGATGGAAAAACTATTTTTATAATCTTTTTAATGAAAATAAAGATGTTAGTATTAGTTTAAGAGATTTAGCCAAGTCAGAAAAGTATATAAACCACAATTTCTACTGACGTATTCAAAAGATTGAAGTCAAAGAGGCTCAACATATAAAGGGTGGTAAATCGGTAGGACCAGATAATATTCTTATAGAAGTTTGAAAAATACTAGGAGAAATAGGAATCACTTGACTCACAAGACTATTTAATGAAATATGGAAAAACCAAAAGATGCCTAAGGAATGGAGAGAAGTACACTTATACCCATATATAAAAACAAGGGAGACATTCAAAATTATGCGAATTATCGAGGTATCAAGTTAATGAGTCATACTATGAAATTATGGGAAAGAATTATCAAACGTAGGTTAAGACAAGTATCAAGTACAACAGAGAACCAATTTGGATTCATGCTAGGCAGATCTACTATTGAAGCGATTCACCTTTTGAGACGTCTTATGGAACATTTTAGAGCAAAAAAGAAAGACCTTCACATGATATTTATTGATCTAGAAAAACCTTATGATAGGGTATCGAGGGAGGTTCTTTGGAGAACTTTGGAAAAAAGAGGTATCCCATTGACATATATTAACCTTATAAGAGACATTTATGATGGTGCAAAAACATGTGTGAGGACTCATGAAGGAACGACGGACTTCTTTGAAGTTAATATTGGGTTACATCAAGGATCAACTTTAAGTCCATACTTATTTATAATGGTGATGGATGAGTTAACAAAACATATTCAAGATGAAGTACCTTGGTGTATGTTATTTGCATATGACATTGTATTAGTGGAGGAGTCTAAGGAAAAAGTTAATAGAAAATTGGAACTATGGAGAGAAACATTAGAAAGCAAAGGCCTCCGACTTAGTAGAACAAAGACAGAATATATGGAATATAAGTTTGATCATTTGGTTACTTCAGAGGACATAGAAATTAAAATTAGCACACATTGCATTCCCTAAAAGGAAAGTTTTAAATACCTAGGGTCAATTTTTCAGAGTGATGGAAGAATTGATGGAGATGTTACACATAGAATTAATGCTGGTTGGTTAAAATGGAGAGGAGCATGAGGTATTCTTTGTGATAAGAAGATACCATTAAAATTAAAAGGTAAATATTATAGAGCAACAATTAGGCCTGCCATGTTTTATGGTTCTGAGTGTTGGGCACTTAATCATCAACATGTACAAAAGATGTCAGTAACAGAAATGAAGATGTTGAGATGGATGAGTAGTCATATAAGAAAAGACCGTATACATAATGAGGTTATTAGGAATAAAGTAGGAGTAGCACCAATAGAGGATAAAATGAGAGAACATCGTTTAAGATGGTTTGGACATATAGAAAGAAGATCAAAAGAAGAACCGGTAAGAAGGTTAGAAAAACTAAATTTGGAAAATATTAAAAGAAGTAGAGGACGACCACAAAAGTGTTGGAAAGAAACAATAAAGAATGATCTAGCTTATTGGGATAACATGGCATACGATAGGGATCTGTGGAAACAAAGAATCCATGTAGCTGACCCCGTCTAGTATGGGAAAAGGCTTAGTTGTTGTTGTTGTATGTTGACATAATTTGTTTGTTAGCAAATCAATGGAAGTTTCTTGAATCATTGTGTGTGGGTTGCATGTGTACGAGGGTGTTGTTAACATCTATTTCTTTAGGGAACTAGTGTGTATTGTTCTTGTTTGGCTTTTCTTCCATGAATTCTGTGCTTTCAGCCATGTCTTCATGATGGCTTCATTGTTTTTGTCTACAAAATCTGTAACGTTGCTTATCTCTGTTGTTGCCCCACATCTTTACAACCAGCAAGTTAATAATGTGAAAGTTAAAACTATACAGGGGAGTCCGCTGAACGGGCTTCTCTTGCATCCGGAATACACAAATCCGGTGCATCGGCAGGAAACGACCACCTTCCATCATCATCATCATCAGGACTGAAAGAGTTTGTCAGGAAATTTGCTGAACCTGAATGCCTAACAGAAAAACTTCTTGATTTCTTTTTATCACTTTCAGAAAAGCCAAGAAATAGAATACTTGTTCCTTTGGAGTTACAAGAGCTCCAAAAGTTTGATTATGCACTGGAAGGCGTTTCTTTTCAGCAGCTCATCCGGATGCCAAATGTTGTTCATGCATCCACTTCAGCTTCAGATGCTGTAGAAGCAAAGGCATATCTTGCACTTGAAGATTTTCTACATGCGGGTGCCAAGGGGTTATGGGAAGCCTTCTGGGACCAAGAGGACCCCATGCCATTGCATGTGGGAAGTCTGCATAGTTCATCTTCAAGATTTTATCCTGCTGAAAAGGAGATTGCAAATGGTAAAGCCGGAGGGCTTTGTGCAACTGCTCTGTTTGTCAACAATGGTCGCCATCCATATGGAAAATGGGAAGATATTCTTGAAGTGGCACTACTGAGGCCTGATGTAGTAAGCCTGTCGTTAGAGAGCGACCGTCAACCTTCTCCTTCTGTCCTTGGTGAAGCGTTGTTCTTTGCTGTCCGTGTACTGTTATCGAGAAATTTAAACAGAAATAATTTTCTTTGCGATTCCAACTTTGTCTACATCTTGATTGTGGATTCTCAGTATGGGGGAGTGGTGAAGCTGGAAGGAAATGTGAGGAAATTCGAACTTGATGTAAACCATGTTTATGAGTGTGCTGCAGATTGGATAAAGATGCATTGCCAGATCAAGGTTTCTCCTGTCGATAGAATCTGGAACAAGCTCGGTAATGCCAACTGGGGAGACTTTGGACCCTTGCAGGTACTGCTTGCTACCTACCACACCATTATGCTGACTATGGGGACATCGAAAAAATCAGTTGCAGACTTGGCTGCCATCCATTTTTCCCGCCTTCAAAAGCGTCGAAATGAGAGGCAGTTAGTCGAGATATGCATGAGTGGAAATGGTGATATTTCAGCGCACCTCAAGCAGCAGAGGTCATCAGAAATTGTTGAAGTCGGGGATGAATCAATTGAAATAGAACCTGAAGAGGTTTTGAAGCTAGAGGTAGGATCAGTTGTGTCGTTGGAGGATTCTGATTCAACGAAAGGCTTTCAGATCAATGAGGTACTACAGAGCACTGAGGTTCCGATCTATATCTCAGTCTCCCTTGATGATCCAGGGAAGTCCCTCTTGCTTTATGTTGGTTCTCATCCATCACGGTTAGGACCTTCATGGGAGGAGATGAACTTGTGGTATCAGGTCCAGAGACAGACTAAGGTGCTTAATGTGATGAAGCAGAAGGGTCTTTCCAGTAAATACCTGCCACAGCTTGTTGCATCAGGAAGAATTGTGCACCCCGGCCAGTGTCAGAAGCAGAGCTCCTGTGGTCGTTGCAGACACCCATGGTGTGGAACGCCTATTCTCACCGTGTACCCTGTTGGTGAACTAGTTTGTAACTGGGTGAAAAGATGTGATTTGGCCTCTAAGGAGGTGCTGAGGCTGTGCCATGATTGCCTATCTGCTATATATGTGGCAAATTCTGCTGGAATCCGGCATGGTGATATCTGCCCGGAGAACATAATTTATGTGATTTCTGGAACAAAGCATCATTTTGTTCTAGTGGGATGGGGTCGTGCCATCTTGGAAGATAGGGACAGGGCAGCCACAAACCTTTTATTTTCTTCAACATGTGCCCTTCAGGGGGGAAAGCTCTGCCCATCATCGGATGCAGAGAGTCTGATCTATGTTCTCTTCTTTTTGTGTGGCGGATTAGTTCCAGAGCTGGATTCCGTGGAGGCAGCCCTGCATTGGAGAGTGTCAGCTTGGTCTAGGCGTTCGATCCAACATAAGCTTGGGGAAGTCTCCACCGTTCTAAAAGCATTTGCAGATTACATCGACAGCCTGTGCAGCACGCCATATCTGGTTGATTATGATATATGGTTGACAAGGTTGAGTCGATGCCTATATGGTGAGGGTCATGGAAAGGAAATACAACAGATCAACGGCAGGCAGGAGTCATCTGGGGCAATCGCAAGTTCATCCTTTTCCTGAAAAGGATAACCAAAGGTTTGCTGGAAAACCGTCTTGAATTAACCACCCCGTGTTATTGTGGGGTATGCTTCTTCAGATTGTTTATGTACAGAATCGGAGATAAGATTTTCACCCATCTTTCTATTGGCTATAGTAGTGTAAATTTGTATCAAAAGTTAAATTGTGAGAAAGGATGCAAATAAATTAGTCTAATATACTTCTAGCGTCACTGTTCGGTTCACTGGGAGGGAGTTCATATGATCTCGGCCTATTTCACCATGTGTGTGTCCCATATGTAGGGAGAGTGAGAGAGAGAGAGTTTAGTGTTCATGTTTCCATCAGAAGCTATGTATCATTGCACTTCTCGAATTTGATTAGATAGCTTTTTGGCATTTCTATGGCTTTCGCTTTTGCTCTTCTACCGCCACCATCTACAACGTCGACTTTTCAGCGAGCCAAGCTTTTAGAGGACCGCGTTTTCAATAATTGAGGTGGACTTGTGTTTGATTGCGGTCTCCAAGTACACACACATTCGCCTGTATACACGCGTGCGCACACACACGCACACACACACACACACATATATATCTATATATATATATATATCTATATATATATATATATATCTATATATATATATATCTATATATATATATATATCTATATATATATATATATCTATATATATATATATATATATCTATATATATATATATCTATATCTATATATATATATATATATATATATATATATATATATATATAGAGAGAGAGAGAGAGAGAGAGAGAGAGAGAGAGAGAGCAGTTATGTCTGATATATATAAGGCCAACAAATCGTTCCTCTTATTATAAGTTGCATCGTTTTCTTATCTTAACTGAATCTCAACTTTATGGTGTAGGTAGTGGATATGGACAAAGTGTCAGGGTTCGAGCAACATGCTTCGTAGATATATTTGGTTCCTTTGTGTCAAAAAAGAAAGAAAGAAAGAGATGTAGCTGGTTCATCATTTGTTATGTCACCAACACTCACACTTGTGATTCTGAATGTTAATGTTGTTTAAAGTATGCTGGATATAAATTGTTATACTGGTTGAAAACGATTTTTGGTTTATCTCAAAATGGCAGGATTTAAGTGTAATCCTTATCAATGGAGCACTTAGCTTACACAAAGAGCAATAGCTCCCGTAGGGGGTCCATATGAAGGTCATGAGTTGCCTCTATACCAAAAAGGAAAAACAGTGTGGGAGCATAGTTGGTTTCGGAAATATTTTTCGAATCATCATGAGTAGTATCCTTTCAAAATGCAAAAGGAGATCACGTAAAAGAAGACTTAATTTTGTGGTGTAATCCTTGCCAACAAATTGTCCAAAATATATCCTTTGCTTTACATGGTTCTTTCCCCATTTATTTAAATGGTGCTGAAAACACTAGCACACTGGATAAAATAAATAAAACTATATATATAGAAGAAGAAATACCTCACCTTGAGCAACCGGATCATAGCAGAATCTGGGAGAAGAATCATGGAAGAAGAACTAAGGAAGAACGAATGTCTTCGTATACGGTTACCCACAAAGGGTTTTCAAAGCAGGGAAATGATATATTTTTGTTATCTCACTTTTTATAAATAGTCTCTTGTCTATTTATAGTTGACTTTCTTCTTTATTGTTTTTCTCTTCGGGTTAGCCATGATTCACTATGAGAGATTTTCACAACTTTTAATAAATCAAAACCATTTTCTTTTATAAACGTTAATCTTTTCTTTTTGAAAATAGCATTTCATGACATCCGGAAAGAGGGTCCTTCTTCCTATATTTAATGGATGAGGTTATTTGGGTCGAAGGTGGCCACCAATAATTTACATCTCCCACTTTTCCACTTGAACCATAATCAGATACACTCCCACTTTTCCACTTGAACCATAATCAGATACACTGGTTTTTACCACTCACTGTTTAGGAGATTTCCAAGTTCTACCATTTCTAGTTGTAAGTGAATTACAACTTATACCTATTATGTGACTTTTTGTAATCAATATAGTTTTTGTACATAACAATCATCACACTATGTTAAAATCTTATACCTGTTATCTCAAACTCATATATATAACATGTTTTGTAAAGAGATCTTCAGAGAGGACTTTAGTTAAAGGATCAACCAATATATTATTGGTTGATATATAAGATATAAATATCTTATTCGTTTTAAGCATATCATGAACAAAGTGGTATTCAACCATTCTATGCTTGCTTTTAGAGTTATCAGTTTCACTCTTAATTTGAGTTATTGTTGTACTGTTGTCATAATAGATGATAACTAACTCATTGACTATGTCTAACTTCAAATCATGTATGAAGTGAAATACTCGTTGTAGTCATACTCTAAGTAACATACTCGGTTTCTTGTCTATGTAATGCTATACAACCTTGTTTCTTGCAAATCTAAGAAACCCCACTACTAAATAAGAATATTTGATCGAAAATTGACTTGCTATCATCTTTGCTCTACCAAAGTCAACATCTAAGTATCCTACCAGTTTTATTTTATTAGTTTGAAAACATAATTCTAAATCTTTTGTTACTTTAAGATATCTAAAAATTGTTTTCACTATTATCCAATGTTGCCAACTAGGATTACTTTTATACCTACTCACCAGACCAATAGTAACGCTCATATTTGGTATTGTACACAATATAACATACATGAAGTTGCCCACAATTTATACATAAAAAACATTAGGCTTGTTTTCTTCTTCACCAGAACAATCAACCTTATTCAATTTGATCCTTTTAGCAACGGGTGTATTTGTAGGTTTGCAATCACTCATTCTAAATTTCTTAAGGATATAATCATCTCTCTTAACTTAAATAAAAAAATTTAGATTATCTACTACGAGAAATCTTTATACTCAAAATATAGAATGCCTATCCGACATTCTTTATCTCAAACTTGGTGTTTAACCGTGACTTGGTTTTGACAATCATGTCATTGTCATTCCCAATCAACAATATATCATCGACGTATAAAAATAAAATGTTCAACCATATACACAATGGTCAAGTTCATTAACGAGAAACAAAGTTCTAAAATCATATTTTGAAAAGTCAAATACCATTAACGAGGTGATTGTTTAAAGCCATATAAGGATCTTTTCAACCTATATACTTTATTTTTCTTATATTCAGCAATATACCTCTAAACACCCTAAATAAAATTTTCTGAAAATACTCCAAAATTCAAAAGCTAACTTATTTTAAACCTTTTAGCTTTAAAATGAAGATCTTAAATCTTTAAAACAAAGATTTTAAAAGGTTTCAAAATAAAGTTAAAAGTATAAAGGCCAGAAGATTGGAGTAAAGCATGTTGACAGGTGGGGCCCGCCTCGAGCCAGAGACGATTTCGCAAAGGATAAGCTGGAAATCAAGGGTGGACATCAAGTCAAAACAATATCCTCACTCAAGATCAAATCAAAAGTGGATGACCTCATCAAACCCAGCCCGATTAAACCTAGTGCTAGACATGAGTAGCTTGAATTAAACATCAAGTCTTGTTTGAACCGAATGCCTTTAATTCAACCAATATTTGATTTTTCTAGCCTTGTTCATCCTATATCCTTGGGCCAAAATTTATTGAATCACCTTCTTACCTAGTCATTGATCAAGTGAAGGAATCAACAAATGCAAGTAAGGACCGATCGATTGGAAGTAAGGGCTCAAGCACCTAGCCGGCCATGGCTAGGTGCACCCAATCAAGTCCACAGCCAGCCCACATGGGGCTGGTCCATGGCTGACCTAAAGGGGACCACTTCCCTCTCTCTTCCACGTGAATGCCATGAAGAATTGGATCAAATTGGATCTTGTGTTTCCCTCCCCAAGGAAGGGCCTAGAAAGGCCCCCCCTTGGCCTATAAATAGAGGCCAGGGGGTGGGTTCTTCATCTGGGAGTTCTTTGAAAAATTGCTGCACTTTGGGCTGCTTGAGTGAGAGGATAGGCTTCTAGGAAGAGGCTTAGAGAGGGAAAGAGGGTATTAGGATCAAGGCTCTTGGGTTTGAGTGAGAGAATTGAGTGAAAAAAAGAGAAAAATAGGGCCGAGTACCATCTTTGGAGGGCATCTCCTTGAAAATCCGGGTAAGTGCTGCTTCTAAACTTGATTAAATCTCCATCTCTTCTCATTATTCAATTGAAAAGAGGTTGTATTAATGGAGCTTTGTCTCCCCCCATGATGTAATAGAAATAGATGTGTTGAAAATTTTCTTTCCTTTGCTTATGCACTCTATGCGTTTGAGTTCTTGATTCTACCCCAATATATGCTATAAACATGTGAAAAAGCCTCAAAGAAATTTCGAAAGAAGGTAGTTCACTCAATTAGGACAACCTATCACGAAAGTCCTAGACCTCCTTCTAGCCCAAGGGTTGGTCACTCTTCCTGCTCTTCCCGAAGGAACACCCCTCAAGGAAAAATTTTTGAATGAATTTTGCAAGTATCATAGGATCAAAGGCCATGATACGAATAAATGTTTTGCACTTTTGAATAAAATCGAAGACTTTTGAGTAAGAAAGGCTCCATGTCACGGAAGAACCGGAGCCCTCCCAAGCTGTCATAAAGGAACCTTTCTCGAATCATGCAAGCACAAGTGGGAAGGGAAAAGAAGTACGCCTTCTCCCACTTATGGCTCATGAAATGGAGCATGTATTGCATACGATACACACTACTTGCCACACACCACCTTCTCTGATAATAAAAAAAGCCAAGCAAGTAGTGATCCGGGGAGTGCTTAAAGTCTCTCTCCCGGCTAGAGCCTTATTAGAAATTTGTGGTATTCCGAAGCATCAAAATAGAGCCAAGATAGGAGTGAGCCTTAGGGAAGGTGTGGGCGATGTGACTAGGTCCGGGAGAATCTATCAACCCCCATATTTAGCTAAAAATCCTAGCAAGGAAGTGGTTGTTTTACCCGGCCCTTTAAAAGCATACATTCCTAATGCATCGCATGACATGGACAAGAGTAAAAATTTGGTGTTAACCCCTTATGATTTTTAACTTCACCTTTCAAAAATTCCCATAAACATGTCTATCCTAGAGTTGATCCAAACCTCACATAGACATAGACGAGTCTTAGAAGGGATCTTAGAAAGGGCCAAGGTTAACCTATCAAACATTCTTGAGTCCTTATCCTTCTTGGTCTCTCCCATATATGCCAAGGCCCCCATCGTGTTTACGGAAGATGAATTAGAAAGACCATATATGGCCCATAACCAAGCCTTGCATATAGAGGTGGTTTTGAATCACCACACTCTAGACAAATGCTTGTCGATGGGGGAGGAGGTCTAAACATCCTTCCGTTGCACGTGGCCTTTCAAGTAGGAGTTACCATGTCTTGTTTAAAGCCAAGTTCCATCATTATCACTAGATACGATGGTAATGCATCCCATCCTTTAGGAGCCATAGAATTACCCATGGAAGTCGGGAATATTCGATACACGGGGCTGTTTCATGTCTTAGACATAAACCCTCATTACAACCTATTATTGGGAAGGCCATGCATTCATAGTCTCTGGGTCATTCCTTCCACCTTTCATAAGTATGTGAAAATCCCGTGGGAAAACCAAGTAGTGGTAATTCTTGGAGAAGATCATCCTCAACTTAAGGGAATCCAAAATTTCTCTTGTATATCAAGTCATTCATTCCATTAAGAGGTCGTGGAGAGGCCTCTTCCACCCTTAGTCAAGTTTCCTTTAGTCGACCACCACCTAGGAGTCATCCACCTCCTAGGCAAACCCAAAATCATGAAGTCACCCTCCCGTAGAACCATTCATCCTTTAGGAAAGCCCAAGCCATCCCTAAGTGTTCAAACACCTTCTCCTAAGGTTATGTGCATCCTAGAGAAGCCTAAATCCTCCCTAGCCCGTGTCACCAAAACCCTAGCCAAGTCTATCCATGTGTACATCCATAACATGGACGATACCATGTTCCAAGGCCATCCACTTTATAAAAAATTTTCAAAACTCAAGAAGCCTTGGAACATGATGTTGAACATGGGATACACACCTTATCAAGGTTTAGGAGCCCGAAACCAAGGTAGGCTAGAGTCCATCCTACCTACACCTAACCCAAGTCGATATGGATTGGGCTATACCCCATCCATACTCCCTGAGCCACCACCTAAGACCACTTGGGTCAAGGGTGCCCTAGAACCTACTAACACCGAAACCTATAACTTAGACCTCTTGTTTATAAAACTACGAAAACCCAAAAATATTTAAAAAATCTGTAAATTCTAAAAAGAAAGTTGTTTATATTCCATCTCCTAGTCTTTGTTTAAAAAAAGCCAAAAAAATTGAAAAATCTGAAAATCCCAAAAAGAAAGTCTTGTATATTCATCCTTCTAGCTTTTGCTTTGAAAAAGACAAAAAAATTGAAAAATTAAAAAATTCTAAAAATATTGGCCATGTACAAAACCCATTTTCGATTCCTTCCAAAATTGTATATATTCCCAAACCAAAATCGTCCAAGCTTGTCATTCACAACCCCACTCTCTTGTCCAACACTTCCCTAGAAATTAAAATGCTTGAGAATGATCAAAGCAAGGAGGAAGATCTCCTCATCCATGATGATGATCAAGCCTCCGAGCTTCCCAAATTCTATAGAATCTTTGACTTAGAAAAACCTTGAAATCCCGTAGGAGAGGATTTTGTAGAAATCAACTTAGAGAGTGAGTCTAACCCAAAGTGTGTCAAGATAGGTGCATGTTTGCATGAGCATGAAAAAAGTATCATTCATTGCATTTTTGAATTCATATGTGGATGTATTTGCATGGACCTATAAAGACATGCCGAGTTTAAACCCTAGAATTGTAGAACATCATCCGTGAAGCATAAACTTAGAACAATGTTCACTCCAAAGTGAAAGAGGGTTTAGAAGATCTTTTAAAAGTCGGATTTATAAAACCCATTGCTTATTCGGAATGGCTTTCAAACATTATTGTGGTTCGAAAATCCCATGGGAAATTCAAATTTGCATTGATTTTAGAAATTTGAACAAAGCCACTCCAAAAGATAATTTTCCTCTTCCAAACATTGATTTGATAGTGGATAGCACTGCAAATCATGAAATATTTTCTTTTATGGATGGCTATTCAGGTTATAATCAAATCAAGTTAGCACCAAAAGATTAGGCAAAAACTGCTTTTACCACACCCTGAGGCACATACTGTTACACGATTATGCCATTTGATTTGAAAAATGTCGGTGCCACATACCAAAGAACCATGACTACTATTTTCCATGATCAAATCCATGAGCTCTTGAAAGTGTATGTGGATGATCTTTTGGTAAAATCAAAAACATGATGCATACACATAGAATCTTTGTAAAAGATTTTCGAAAGACTTAAGCTTTATAAAGTAAAGCTAAACCCTCAAAAATGTATTTTTAGAGTAGAATCAGACAAACTCTTAGGGTTCATGGTAAGCCAAAGGAGCATAGAAGTTGACCCCTCTAAGTGTCGAGCCATCATAGACATGCCTCCACCCTCCAACTTGACCCAAGTCTGAAGCCTCCAAGGTCGACTCCAAGCCATTAGGAGATTTATCTCCAATCTAGTAACAAGATGTGAACCTTTCAATAGGCTTTTGAGAAAAGGGGTTGAATTTGAATGGGATGCCGATTGCCAAAAAACTTTTGAAAGATTGAAAACTTATTTGGTAAATCCTTCGATTTTAAAACCTCCAAAGCAAGGGAAACCTTTATTGCTTTATATTTCCATTTATGTGAATGCATTGGGTGCTTTGCTTGCTCAATATGAGGATGATAGTCTTAGGGAGTATGTTATTTACTACATTTCAAAAACTCTATTGGCATATGAAAGAAATTATCAAGTCATGGAGAAAATGTGCTTGGCCTTGGTATGGGCTTGCCAAAAGTTTAGACATTATTTCCTAGATCATGAAATTTGGATAGTGTCTAAGCTTGATCCAATCAAGCACTTGTTTGAAAAACCTATCCTAATGGGTAGGTTAGGTAAATGGCAGCTCCTCTTAATGGAGTATGATTTAAAGTTTCATTATCAAACCTCCATTAAGGGACAAGCCCTAGCCGTGTGGCCGAATTGCCTCTTGAAGATACATATCCCATAATTGATGAAATGCCCGTTGAAGGCATCTTTGCAAATGAATTTCAAAACCATGTTTTAGCAAATTCTTTTAATGAAGATCAAGTATGGAGAATGTATTTTGATGGCAGGTGTGGGAGTCATCCTCATATCTCCCGAGAAAGGGAAAATCCCAATTGCCATTCAACTAGATTTTTCATGCTCAAATAATGTGGTTGAATATGAAGCACTCATACAAGGCCTAAAAATTTTGAAAAATCTAGGGGCATCATGTATTGAAGTCTTTGGAGATTCTATCCTTGTTATAAACCAAGTTTCGAAAATTTGGCAAGTCAAAGATCAAAAACTCATACCATACCATGAATTGGCTACTAGATTAGTCGATTCGTGCAAATCATGCACACTCACCCATATAGGTAGAGAGGACAACACTATAGCATATGCCCTCTCATCCCTAGGTTCATCTCTAAGGGTTGACCCCACCATGGGAACTCAATCCTTAGAAATTTGGCACTCACCAACTCCATCCACCCACGATTTGGAGATTTTCCAAAATACCCAAAATTCTATTGAAAAACCTTGATTTCAAGACATTAAAAACTTTTTAGAAAATTGAGGATTTCTCGAATTTGCTTCTTCTAAAGATAAAGCTTTTATTCAAAAAATTTCAACTCGATATGTGATTTTGGGAGGGATTCTTTACAAAAAAAAGTTTTACCGGCATCTTGTTGAGATATGTGGACCTTGATGAGGCTAGGACCATAATGCTTGAGTTCCATGATAGAGAATGTGGAGGCCATGTCAATGCAAATATGATGGCCATGAAGATACTTAGGGCCGGTTATTTTTGGTCCACCCTTAAGCAAGATTGCCATGATCATGTTAGGAAATGTCATCAATGTCAAGTGCGTGGACATGCCATTCATATCCCATCGTTCACCTTGCATTCCATTGTAAGCTCATGGCCCTTCACCATGTGGGCATTTGATATTATATGACCAATCTCCCCAACTGCATCCAATGGACATAGGTTCATATTAGCAGCCACCGAATATTTTTTAAATGGGTTGAAGCTACCTCTTTGGCTAATGTCCAAGAACAACATGTGGCATTCATTAAAAAAAATATCTTGGCTCGATTTGGAGTTCCAAGAGACCTAGTGTCCGATAATGGTACACCCTTCAAGAATGAGAAGATGAAAAAAAGTTATGTAATACCTATGGCATAACTCAACATTTCTCATCGCCCTACTACCCTCAAGGCAATGGCCAAGCTGAAGCCACAAGAAAAACTCTCATAGGCATTATTGAGAAAACCTTAGAGAAGGGTAAGACATGGCATGAGAAGCTTGATGAAGCCTTATGGGCTTATAGAACTTCCATCCAAGCACCCACAAATGTTACACCATTTGAGTTGGTTTATGGTACAAATGTCATACTTCCCATTCATACAAAATTGTATTCATTTCATACATCACTTACTTACACTCGACCTCCCTATAGAGACTTTACAACATGCTAGAATAGCTGAGCTTGATCTATTAGATGAGAAAAGGCTCCTTGCCATGGATCATACACATGCATACCGACAAAGGATAACCCGACATTATGAAAAGCATATGAAGGCTCGCCACTTTAAAGTGAGAGACCTTGTATTGAAAATCATTCACCATCGTGGTCCACATCAACTTGGAAAGTGGCGGCCCAAGTGGGATGGTCCCTATGTTGTGAGGGTAATAACCACCAACAATGTATATTGGTTGATTGATGTTGAGGGTAGAAATTTAGTAGACCCTATAAATGCCCAATACCTGAAAAATATTATGTATAAGGTCTATGTTAAATTTCTTTCGAAAAGATTTAAAAATGGATCTCCTTTGAACTTCTTGAAAGAAGGATAAAGATTGATCATATGGCCCTGAATGAGGGAATCGATGCTTTATGAAAAATAAAGTTTTTAAAATCATTTGGTGATATTTCAAAAATCCTTGGCTTACAAAATGAGGCCTTGTTCAAAACAACAAAGTATTTTCAAATGGTAGATGCTATTAGGAAATGGGATGATCTTGGTTGAATCGAGTAGCCAAAGGGATAAGTTTTTCTCCATTTTACTTCTCTCTCCAAAAAAAAAAATTGGCAAAATCAAAAGAAAAAGAGAATACAAAAACTCCTCAAAAAAGAGGTATTCCTTCAAATAGAAAGAGGGAATACAAAAATTCTTTCGAAAGAGGTCTTCTCTTTGAACAAAAAAAAAGAGAGGGAATATAAAAAAAGTCCTCCAAAAAGAAAAAGAAAAAGAGGACCTCCATGTTGATAGAAAAGAAAAAGCCAAAGCTCAAAAAAAGTAATTTTCCATCTCTTTGCCTTAAACCGCGGGACACTTCAGAAGGGATCGTGATAACTCTTTCCCAAATCCCTATAACTTACCCCAATGGAGAAAGGTTTATCCTTAAAAATCCTAAAGTAGGAATATAATCTACTTATTTGGATTTCATTTTGTTTGAGAATTTGACTTTGTTATGTGGGAAATGGAATTTTGAAATGTTTTCCAAAATTTCCTACAAAACCTCTGCTAAGTAGTGGGTATTGAAACTCGAATGAGGGGAAATATGAAAAATTGGAAGTCCTTTTGATTGAAGCTAAAAGGAGTTTCCTTTTGAAAATAAATTTTGAAAACCCGAAATGTCAAATGACATAGGATTATCTTACTTGGGTAGTAGGCCTTCATAGGTTTCTCCTCAAGCTCACCCATCTCTTAAATAAGTCTCTAAAAATCCACACTTCATTTGCATCACACACCATGCATGCATACATCCAAAGTCGCGATCATGTTTAAGACAGACACCCACTATGAGTCAAGTCCCCTTTTGGGTAAAATCCCTCCTCTATGATCCAAGGAAAAGGATTTTATGAAATGAAGGATGATTTATATTCTCAAGAAAATTAGAAAGTAAATAAAAAAAGGTATTTTCTTCTTTGCCATTATCTAAATAAATTTGGATTAATGCCAAAGAGGAGCATCTGTAAACACCCTAAATAAAATTTTCTGAAAATACTCCGAAATTCGAAAGCTGACTTATTTGAAACTTTTTAGCTTTAAAATGAAGATTTTAAATTTTTAAAACAAAAATTTTAAAAGGTTTCAAAATAAAGTTAAAAGTATAAAGGCGAGAAGATTGGAGTAAAGCAGGTTGACAAGTGAGGCCTACCTTGAGCTAGAGATGATTTTGCAAAAGATAAGCCAGAAATCAAGGGTGAAGATCAAGTCAAAATAATATCCTCACTCAAGATCAAATCAAAAGTGAATGACCTCATCAAACCCAACCCGATTAAACCTAGTGCTAGACATGAGTAGCTTGAATTAAACATCAAGCCTTGTTTGAACCGAATGTCTTTAATTCAACCAATATTTGATTTTTCTAGCCTTGTTCATCCTATATCCTTGGGTCAAAACTTATCAAATCACCTTCTTACCTAGCTATTGATTAAGTGAAGGAATCAACAAATGTAAGTAAGGACCGACCGATTGGAAGTAAGGGCCCAAGCACCTAGCCGGCCATGACTTGGTGCACCCAATCAAGTCTACAACCAGCCCACATGGGGCTGGTCCATGGCTGACCAAAATGGGACCGCCCACTCCCCTCTCTCTTTCACGTGAAGACCATGAAGAATTGGATCAAATTGGATCTTGGGCTGCCCGCCTCAAGGAAGGGCCTAGAAAGGCCCCCCCTTGGCCTATAAATAGAGGCCAAGGAGGGGTGGACGGGTTCTTCATCTAGGAGTTCTTTGAGAAATTGACGGGTTCTTCATCTAGGAGTTCTTTGAGAAATTGCTGTACTTTGGCTGCTTGAGTGAGAGGATAGGTTGCTAGGGAGAGGCTTAGAGAGGAAAAGAGAGTGTTAGGATCAAGGCTCTTGGGTTTGAGTGAGAGAATTGAGTGAAAAGAAAGAAAAAAGAGGGCCGAGTACCATCTTTGGAGGGCATCTCCTTGGGAATCCGAGTAAGTGATGGTTTTAAACTTGATTAAATTCCCATCTCTTCTCATTATTCAATTGGAAAGGGGTTGTATTAATGGAGCTTTACCTCCCCCCATGATGTAATAGAAGTAGATGTGCTGAAATTTTCCTTTCCTTTGCTTATGCACTCTATATGTTTGAATTCTTAATTCTACCCCAATATATGCTATAAACACTGTATATTTTCTTATCCCCTTTATGCTTAAGCTATTAGATATATTTCAATTCATTTCCCTTCAACATTTAATTTCGGGATGTTGTGTTGTTGCACTTTGATTCGCGTGAGTTTTACATCACGTATGTTCTAAAACTTGAAAACTGATTTTCAGTATTATTGAATACGTTGATTGTCTGATTCTTTATTTCCGAACCATTGATCTAAACCCTTCGAAATTTTGCACACTATATCTACATATACAGGCCCACTCTTGATAAAATTTTCAAGAATTTTAGGGTCGTGCAACCACGTAATTAAAATGGTGCAAGAGCAGAAAAAATTTTGTAAACTGTCTGTCTATTCGATTTTCTTGTAATAGAGCCTTTGTATTCATCTCATAACTCTGTATGCATGCATCCAAAATTAGTGATTCTTAGTTCATTGGAAAGATGACATCTACATTTCCAACAAGACTAAATTCACTAAATTTGAAACTCTGAGCACCGAGATACAAGCTCATCCTTGAGCCTCTATATTTCTAACCCCGAATGCAAATCTAAAAAGTGTCCTAGACTCTTCACATCTGAAGCTTAGTCTTGCAAAATTTTGGTGATTTTTTGAGGTCTTTAAGGTACATAAAATAATTTGGGAAATAAGTCTTGAAAATAGAGTTTTATGTTTTTCCAAACTTGTATATTTTCGAACTTGAAAACTAAGTGCACTAGTTTGTCATTTTTAACACATTGTTTTCACGTGAATTTGGAATATCACCTATCTATTTAGAATTCCTAAGCGCTTAGGCTGACCTTTGAGTATCGGTTCAAGAAGGCCTAAAGCAAAAAGAGCCCGCTTATCTACAATCACTAAGTCGGATTCATACTTTTGCTAGTTTTTAGAAATTAGCTGGCACGCTCATGCACAAAGTAGAATTGAAAGTTTTGCTTTAAGTCTCTACATAGGCTTGGAGTGAAAATTTCACATCTACAATACCCACCTGGCTGCTGCATACAAATGATTTCATCTAAATCACTATTTACAAAAGCACTTTTATATTTAGTTGATATAAAGTCAATAATAAAATATAGAAATAGCCAAAATAATCCTAATGGATGCAAATTTCATAACAGGAGCATATGTCTTTGCATAATTTTTCTCTTACATTGTAAAAATCTCTTTGCAACTAAGCTATACTTAAATTTGTTGATTGTTTTATCGACTTTATATTTCTTTTTAAAAACCCATTTATAATATATAACTTTTCTTCCTCTTGATAAATATATCAATTCCCAAATTTAACTTTTCATAGTCTTGTTGATTTAGATGAGTTAATAGGCTACTAACATGTCGTTATCAGTCAATTAATCTAAATCTACTGAATTACACACTTTCTATGCAAAGTAAGTGTAATATCTTTTAAGTAGGACATTGTAACTCTAGTTTTTTTATGTTCACTTAAAGTTTTAGTTTGTTGTGGAACATCATTTGGATCAGAATCCATGGGGTTAAAATGATGATAGATCTAGGTCAACTAGATCATCAGTGTACTCATCATCATTTTTAATGATGTCATTATTAGTATCTTCTAAGAATTCAACATCTCTTATCTCTATTAAACCATGGTCTTTATAATAAAATTTATGTCCCTTAAAAACTTTAGGGTGTCTAATAAAAATATATCTAAAAAACCTATCTATCTTATCCCTAAATTGACAAAGGATCTTTACATAAGTAATAAATCCCCACCTCCCGAGAAGACTAAAGTTTGTTTTTCTTTCAAACTACATATCATATGGTATAAATATTACAACCTTAAAAAGGTACTCTATTTAATATATACACAACTGTAATTATTGTTTTTCAAATACCTTGAGAAAAATATCTATTAACATGTACTTAATTATATTCAATAAGGTCTTGCTATATATTTTAGCTACAATATTTTATTGAGATATTTTGGGCATGATATATTATTTTGAAATACCAAAGTTTTTACAATATTCAAGAAATTCTGTATAGGTTTATTCTCTACCAATGTGAGATCTTAGGACTTTGATTGTGTACTAATAGTTTTCGACTTCTTGCTTATATTCTTTAAATATTTCAAATGCCTCAGATTTAGGTACTAAGAAATATAAATATGCATATTTCAAATAATCATTAATGAAGGTTATAAAATAAATTTATCCACCAGAATATCTTACCATAAAGGATCCACATATATATATATATATATGTGTACAATTGATTTCTAATAGTTATTGACCTAATATGTTTTTTAGGAAATGATTTTCTAATAATTTTTCTTTATATACAAGCTTCACACTTATTAAAAATGTTTTCCTGAAACTTAAACAATAAGTCAAATTGAGGAATTTTGGCTAATTTGCTAAACTTTTTCAAACTTATATGTCCTAAGCATTTACTCCATACATCACATCAACAACAAATGCACAACTGATATAAGCAGAAGAAGAATTTTTATTATCATCAATGTTTAACTTAAACAAATCATCTTCACAATCAAAGTAACCAGAAAAGCTATTCTACTATGTTTCCCCACAATGACTTTTCTAGTAACAAAACTAATCTCAAATCCTTTCTTGATCAAGATAGGCACCAACACAAGAATATGCCTAATAGAAAACATAATTAGTATATCAATATAAATAATTGGTGTATCTTTTGCAAAAATCCTAAAGGACCAAACCCTTAGAACATGAGTAAAGGAATTATTATCCATGTAAATCCAACGTTCTTTAGGCTTGTATTGGTTCAGATACATAGCTCCCTGTATGCTCTTTGAGATATACCCACCAACTAGTCATAGAGTAGTGCATGTACAAGTATTTATAAATGATGTAGATTATGTCATGCTTCTTCGTTGGACCACGACATTGGGTGTTTTTATATTTGTTTCTTTTGCTGAAGCATTCTCGTTTGTAGTACCTCATGTTGCAATAGTTGAATCACTTGATTCGAGAAATGAGTTTCTGGAAGTTTTTGAAAAATTGATCGTTCTTCTTACTATAATTGTCAAATTTTTTATTTGGCGTATTCTTATTCAGGTTGTTCTTAGAGCTCATCCCTAAATCATTTTAAGCAACTACAATTTTTCTCTTTTACCTTTGTTTTCAATTGCTAGCTTTAAAGGGAGTTTAGAAAGGATAAAATTAAACCCGTTCTAAGGGTTGTGGTCATTGTATTCCATAAGGAGAAGCCTGCTCATGATAATGGATATCTCAATGGGTTTAGGAACGATTAATTTTGGTATAATTAAGTCTCCAGTCATAACCGGTATTTGGATTACATCCGGTATTTGGATTACATGTTCAACTACATTGTCCATTATTTCATCTTCAAGTACTCAAATATGGAGTTTAACTATAGTCTCATATTTAACTATTATAGAGTAAAAAAAACTCTTTAGCAATCTCAAATTCCACAAAGATCCTAATCAAGTCAACCTCTATGTGTATAATCATAAAAGTTCTATCTATTATATCATCTTAAATGAAAGTTATATATATTTTTTCTTTATCTATTACATTTAGTGTCAAGGCTAAAGAAATTCTTCTTTTTCATGTTTGAAAATTTAAGCTATGTAATTTTTCAGTCTTTGTCAACTCAAAAATACAAATTTTGATTGTCATTTTCAAATATTTAACAAAGGTAGGAAGAAGAGGTTCTAAATATTTTAAATGGAAAACAATAAGCCAATAATTGATAAAGAATTAAGACAAACCCGATAATAGATAAAAATAATTAAGACAAATTTCATTAAACAAATAATAGAAACTAGACAAGCACTAAATTGCATAACATAAATATTTGGGTACTCAACTATAAATATTTTCTAGCTATCTACAATATCAAACAAATATAAGTAATATTTTGAAAATAAATAGAATTTAGATGGTTTTAGTAATTTCAGAACTAGTTTAGGAATATTATCACAAAATTTAGTATCTGTCAATTTCTATAATTCTCTTTACAACTATTGGGCAAATAAATAATTTTAATTTTTTGTTTGTTTTAGTAATTTAGTTAAAGTTTCAAGAATAAAATAGTAAAATCATGTTTCTATAGGGCAGATTTTTAAGTCTATTTTATGTCATTTTTGTAATTTTGATATGATGCAGTCATCCCGCTCTGATACCAATGAAGAAGAAATACCACACTCGCAACTAGATTGCAGCAAAATCCTAGAGCAGAATCATGAAAGAAGTGAAGAAAAATGAATGTCTTCGTATACGGTACCCACAAAGGGTTTTTAAAGAAGGGAAGTTATATATTTTTGTTATCTCACTTTTCATAAAGAGACTCATGTTTATTTTTAGTTGGCTTTCTTCCATATTGTTTTTGTTTTAAGACATTTCGCTAAAGCTATGGTTCACTCTAAAAGATTTTCGTAACTTTTAATAAAGCAAAACGTCTATCTTTTCTTTTAAAAAAATAATATTTCTTTAAATCCGAGAAGGTCATCTAAGAAGCATACCTTTCTTTCGATATTTTATGAATAAAATTATTGGGGCCGAAAGTGACCAACAATAATATATATATTAGAGGGAGAGAGAGTTATGTCTGATTTATACAAGGCCAACAGGTCGTTTTCTCTTATTTCATTGTGAACTTGAGAACAGTTCCCTCCATGCAAAAACCAGTTCAGTCCAATTTGGCGGTCCTCTTGGAGAGTATTCTGCTTGATGAATCCAGGCGGCGAGGGACGGACGTCATGAACTGAGTCTTCTTCTGTTCCGGAGGATGTGAGAACAACCCAAACACCCATACCGCCAACAAGGTCGCCCCCACTGGTGCAACCCAGAAGACAAGGACGAGCCCCTCTAAGCTCTGGTTGCGCAGAACAAACGCCCAGCCTGATGCCTATTACCACGCACAATACCATTCCAGTCAAGCAAGCAGTTAGATATCACAATAGTAAAAAGCAATAATGTAAATTCCTTTAGTTTTCTAGTTATAATTCAGAGTGTTCGCTTTGAGGGGATCAAAATAACGCAAGATCAAAACTCGACATTTAGGAACCTTGCCCTCGGTCAAAGCAAGAGATCAGACAATATTATATATAACCAATAACAGTCTTTATTAAATCTCCACCCTACATGTTTCTTGAATAACAGGAAAGTTGGTGAGAAGGAAAGAAAGTCCTTAGAGAGCATAGTGAAATTCTTTTGCCCATGGAGAAGTCAAAGGGAAGCCGGAAACTCTGGCACATCTATATGAACTTCCAAGGACTTGATCAAAGGCTCTCTTTGCGAGGCATTGCAAGATTAATGAGCAGAAGATATAACCGAAAAGGCGTAGTCACTGATTTATGGTGAATTCTGTGAGACAAATATCTCACTTGACAAGGTACATGTCCAAGTGAGAATAATATCATAAAACACAAATCGAAGCAGAAGTTCTAGATTTAAGGTAAGGTTAGGGAACCCATACCACGCTTGCTTTGTTAGAAAAAGATGACCTGATGTATAATAGTAAGAAACTACCCAAAACGCCGTCTAAATTGTGAGAGCAAATGTAATCTTCATATGACACTGTATTGGGTCGATGAGAGAAAGGAAAAAGTTCACGAAAACTTGAAACTTAGATTACGGAGAAAACAAAATAAAATTGAAACTTCAATATTTTGGCTGACAAAGATAATAGAGAAGTTAAAAATTGGTACATATTACATGTTTACAAAAGTTAAGTTTAAGTACTTAAAGGTTAAGATTTCAAACTGGAAGGAAGAAAACAAGGAAACATCACGTACATAATAAAAATGGATGTTAGGTTGATTAAAATGCAGAAGCCTTCAAGTGTTCCTTGTAACAAGGAGATCATCCCGCTCAAATTGAAAGGAAGAAATTATGTAGTAACAGTAAAACCAATGATGCGTTATATTCTTGAGTGCTGTTCAGTAATTGAGGCAAAACTTCGACGCGAATTGCCGCACAAGATAAAACAAAAGTCATGACAAAGCTATTAGAGAAGTTACCGTAGCATCAGTAGGAGTTGGAACCAGAGAAGGGACAGAGCAACGCCACAAAGAGAAAGATAAAATGTGATGCACCAGAAATAGTGATCGAGACAGAAGGACCGAAAATGGCCGACCGGAAAGGCAAGGTAACCCAACTTCCCCGAGGATGGTGATGTTTTCTCATCCCAAGTTTTCGTAGGATGGAAACCCAAAATTTAGTCAACCACACAAGATAGATACGCTAAGGCGGCCACAAAGGCAAGGTAACCAACCAGGTGAGGGCGTATTTGGCCGGAGGCGGAATCGAGCGACCGGGAAGGTGTACATCCAGATCATTTAGCTGCTCCTGGTGTTTCTGTAGATATTGTAGTTTTATATTATAATTCGGAAACTCCGGGCACTAACTACGGGTTTGTGACAATTTAATGTAGATTATGATCTGGGAACTCCAAATATTTGACCTTTTACTTCATTGTACGCATGGCTCTCAAGATCGTCAGTTGGATCCTGAGATCATCTTTTGATCCTCTGAAGGCTGAAATTGCTGGATTTCAAAATGAGGGATCCCATTATGTATATGATCTTAGTGGAACGATAATCTTTAAGCTTCATGAATGATATGGTCAATGATCATATTAGGCAGCAACATGCCAATCATCCAAAGTGAAATTTGTTAGTCACATAATTCTCATGAGCTATATGTGTTTGCATTTATGTGTGCGTGTAACATTGGATCATAAGGATCTACTTAGTAATTTGAAGAAAAGAGACAAATCGAATACTGGTAAGGCGGTCATCTATGCAGTTACCTGTAAAAATAGGAAGGTGAACGAAATATTTTGCACATTTAGGGGTAATCGATAAATTGACTACATAACTAAGACCATGAATTGTAAATGACAAAATATCGTCTCAACATCAAAATCTATAGAAGAGAGAGCAAACATGTAACAGTGGATTTGGAATTTTTTCCCTGATTTTTATAGTGAGAAAAGACTTCACTGAAAAGGGAAAATGAGTAGCAACAGTTAAATAAATTAAAATATACACCAGTACGTAAAGCCGCCACCTACGAATAGTTCAAAAAAATTATCCCAACTCATTGGTAGCCAATTAATATATCATCTTATGATCATATCGAACTTGGAATTTAATTTCTCCAATATAAGCAATTCTTTTATCATCATGATTTTCGGCAAGTTGGGGCTCTCAGGCAGAGTGGTCGACTTAAAAGGTCTTTCTGTTTGATGGTCGCAAGTTGGACTCGGGCGCGTGCACATTTAATAAGGGAGTGCCTAACCCCAGTTTGCCTCACCAAAAGAAGATCTGTTTGTTCCTAAGGCATTCATAAATATCATTTCAAAATAATGTTGTCCCCTACTTGTGACAATCAACCCTTCGAGTGGCGTAATAATGGGAGTTTCCCTTCTAATGGTAGTAGAAAAGGCTTGCCCATTAGTGTCAATTGTCGCGGAAGATAAAATATTTTAAATGACACTTACAGCTAAAGGTCATGATTCTTGGTTCAAGCAATTAATGGAACAAAGATTACTCACAACAGCAGGGTTCATGATTCCTCCAGTTATATCGGATCCAAGGATCCGAAGAGCCAGTCTGGAGACACTGTGGATCCATGTTCTCATGAAGAAGTTCTTCGGATCGTACTTTGTGAGTGCAAGTGATACTAAAGCTATTGAAAAGGCGAGAAGCCCTTCTGTTAGTGCCGCATGATGAACTCCAGCATTCAGGCCGCCAGCATAGGCTTTCCGAGGGAGAATGAGTGTCACTGAAATGACCCCAAGAATGGAACCCAGCACCTGAAAGATGGAAGAGAAAATGTGACTCTGACTAACTTGTGTCGCGAAAAACCTATGTTTGTTATGTAGAAGACGACCGGTAACTATAAAAATTTAGCAAGCAATCAAAACTGGAAATACAGTAAACATGACTCCCACAACCATCAAATCTGTTCTTATATGGAAAACTTATTTAAGAAAAGAAAAGTGGCAAGATGTGACTAAGAAACTTCTGTTTCTCATTCTATGATGATCAGTCCTCAGGATAAAACCCAAACAGGGACATCACCACTTTCCCTTATACAAACTGTCAAACATATCATATACCCACGCTAAGCAGGGATTCGACCTCGAACATCTCTCGTCAAATGCATTTGCTCACATGACCTCTACCATGGGGTTGCCACAATATATGGAGTGGAGGTAAACTTCCCTTCTTTCGGTGGCACTTGATCCTACTACTGGTGCCACTAAAAAGGCTAAATGCCACTAAGAAGATTGTGGAGTATAGATAAGTTTTGTGATAGTGTAGGGAACCCTTCTGATGCTTCTATTTGTGAGTTTTGATAAAGGTCGCATACAATGTTAAAAGAAGAGTTTAATTTGTCCACAAGCAGCTACTCAGTGGAAAGGTGTTCCGTCTATGCTAAGGACATGTCAGACCATCCAGATTTTTTTTCTTATTAATTACTTTGGCTGGATACTAATACAGGCTTCTCAAGTCATATTCGTGTGTTGTGTCCTATATCGTCAGCCTTGCTTCACCCTACTCGCGTTAAAGCGAAGAAACATAACAAACCATTGTGTTACACAGGAAGGTGGAAGCGACCATTAAAATTTACTCACTTGCGTAGGAACTCTGGCAAGTACAGTGTAGGAGAGGTTGCGAATATCCTCGGAAGCAGACCGAGCAAGGACAGTCATCGGGTTGCCGGACCCGCCCTTGGTTAATTTACTCATCCAAGCTAAGAAGAAGAGAGAGCATACAAAGAGAGCACCTTTCAGAACCTCGCCGATTGGGTGGTGACCGAGCCCAAGGATACCGTTCACAGCAAGCCTTGTAAGAGCACCCCACCACGTCCATACGAAGGAAATCACGAAATCCCAAAATAGCAAACGGATCCTTTCCATTGGGAGATCCTGCAGCGACATGGCGATAACTAGAACCACGAAAAACAGGCAGATTATAAAGGTCGGGCTCGACTTTATATATATATAGTTTGACGATGATGTCATTTTGATAAAGTTGTTTGATATTGTAAAGGACACTTGCATTAAACAACTAATATTTGTTAATGTTTGGGTAGAGCGGTGGTGAAAAGGGTCCACCTGTCAACATGACTACAAATATTAATGGTTATGCACATTTAAAGGAAGTCTACTTTAAGTATACGAACAAGCAAGACTTCATGAAGGTTAGGTGACATGCAACCTACAAGGTTATTTTCTCGACTTGTTTTCTCTTTGCATGAGTGCCAAGTGTTGTCGTTTGGTCTTTCCATGAGTTGGCCCATCACTTCCATTTGTTCATAATCAAGGGAAGTCGCTCTCTCGGTGTACAGTGTACAGTTAAAGCACCTCGCATATAATTCCAAGGCTAACCCGTATAATTTTTAGGGGTTTTGCTAAATTTGCTCCCCCAAACCATTGTGATACTAAAGGTATTAACACGGCCGCAACGTGCAGTGTATCTAAATCTCAAGTTCCAGCTATTCATAATCACGAGCCGAGTTCAATTGAGCTGTTCAAACTTGAATAAGAATTAAACCTTATGAGCATGCTCGAACCTTGCTAGAGACCTAAGCTGGATTGAACTGGAGTTGACGTAGAGCATTTCTTAGACAAGCTCAGCTGAGCTTGCATGTACTTGTGCTTGGCTCCGCTCAATTATATCCCTATCGGAGATCAGGTTTCTTTTTGACAGATAGGAGAGGTATTAGTAACCTGCATACTACCATAGCGTATATGAATCATATAATTGTAGCATTTTTTCCGGTTCTCACTCGCTCTCTTTATTTTTTTAATTATGAAGTTCTTTGATTGGCACTTAAAAAATGTAACAAGTTGGATTTTATACATTCTTGGTAAATAAGCTTCCCCATAGCAGCTTTAAATACATCGTCGGGCAGTGGCTGCGTAATGTGGATGAAGTTTATGGACAGCTTACAATTTTGTTTCATGACCTGACATTTCTGTTTGTGAAGATGGATCATATATATGGTAGGGATATACATGGATTGGACACCGGAATGCCAAACCTAATCAACATTGAGCCAACATTCCGGTGAGTCGATTATCAGTGGTGAATTTACATGGAGCCAAGGCCGCCCCACCTGAAATTTGAAAAGTTAACATACCCTATATATATAGTGGAATTTGTGAGCAATATACATAGTTCGTACTGGCCTAAGCAGCTCCATGAGCCACCTGCCCTGCTCCAAATAAAATTCTAGATCTGCTGTCTTGCCCGACAATAAGGCCTAAAGCGGTGTCAACAATTAATGCATTCTTATCAGAAACCAACATCTGATAGCTGTCATATATGTTCAGGTTAGCAAACTGGGAACCAATCCAATTGCCATTCTAATGAGTTTGGGACTAAGAATCCCTTCTCCCAATACTAATTATCTTCATCATCTCAGTTCAATTTTGGTACTGTTTTACTTATAGTACACTTCTTCAAATTCTTTTCAATAAATTACGAGTTCACGTATTTGGGTTTTCTTCACGTAAGTACCAAACATAAACTATTTGAAGAGAAAACATTTCTTTAGGTCTGAACCCGTCAAATTTTTGGATCTAGCACTATCCATTGCAATTTGATATCCCTAAATAAAAAATTTAACATGTAACCCACATAAGCAAGCTAGAAAGAATGAAGAAGACCTACATATTTTGATTCGAAGAGTCCCACAAAGGAGGTATGCTAAATGACGTGAGAGAATAGGTTTGAAGTATAAAAGTGTACAGGAAAACTACAATTTTGTAGCATATATATATATATATAAAGAATGAGACTTGCTAGACTTACATTTATTCTATACAATTCATAGTTTAGGTAAAAAAAAGATGAAAGTTACTTTTTAGAAAAAGCAAAAAGTTTAAGATATATTGTTCTTCACTGTTTACTCCTTTTTAATCTAGAAGGATGACCTTTCTAATCAAATTGACAAGATTGGATATGCATGGTTTTGCATGAATGAGACTCCCATTAATATGTCCCCTTGTAGGGAGATGGATGACTTAAATAAAAAAAAAACATGAAAATTACTTTTTCGACACTTTATTCAAGGTGGCCACAAATCATTTCTTTTCTTCAACATGTCCCCTTGTTTGAAGAAAGGGACAGGCCGGAGTCATCTGGGCAATCACAGGTTCATCCTTTTCCTGAAAAGAATAACATCCAGTTTGCTGGAAAACCATCTTGAATTAACAACCCCGTGTTATTGTGGACTTTTGTTTCGTCGGATTGTTTATGTACAGAATCAGAGATAAAAGCTACACCATTTTTATATTAGCTATAGGTAGTGTAAATTTGTATCGAAAGTTAAGTTGTGAGAAAGAGTGCAAATAAATTGGTGTAATATACTTCTAGTGTCACTGTCATCTTTGGGTGAGGTTCTAAATATAGCTTATTGATGTGGCTTCTGCAGTTCTGCACTCCATCTTCACTGCGTCTAATAAATCAATCTTTGATTTCCAAGTCTTATCGTGGCGGAAAATTTCATTGTGGAAAGTACACTTGTTTGTTTCCATGGAAACTTCTACCTTATCGTTCCTTCTTTAACAGATTAGTGAGTGCATTTCATTTTCATAGGATACGTTTTCCATCATTCAGCATAGGAATTGCTTGGGATTGAAGTACTTGTGGAGGAAAATCGTTTTTGTGTTTACTCCATCTAGATGAAAAATTGTCAGGTGTGCTTTAAGTTATGTGGGAAGTTAGACCAATTACGTCTCATATGTACAAGGCTAACAATTGCATGTGCAAAAATGCAAAAGACCGTATACATAATGAGGTTACTAGAAGCAAATTGGGAGTACCACCAATAGAGGATAAAATGAGAGAAAATTGTTTAAGATGGTTTGGATATTGTAAACACCCTAAATAAAATTTTGAAAACAAGCATACTCCCAATTTCGAAAAACAACTTGTTTTAAAACCCCCATTTTAAATTGGGAATTTCATAAAATCTTTAAAATAAAGATTTCGAAGTTAAATATTTTCAAAGTCAAAGCTAAAGGGATGAAGCCCAGATCAAATCAAGGATTGGAATGAATCAAGATGGGAGCAAGGATCAAGGCGACGATTGAGCCAAACCCACATCAAACCAGGACCGAGCTCGTGTGAACCAAGTAATGGATCAATGATTCAAATAAAGGATTAGAGCTCAGCCTCAAATTCGAATGGCCAAGTCAAGCAAGGTGGCAGGATAATTCATAGCACGGATCACACCTAGGCAAGTCAAATCCTAGTTAGTTGCTCTAGCCAAGGCGCACATGGCTCGACCAAGGATGGATCAGTTGCACCATCACATGGGCTGCACCAAGGTCTAAAACCAGCCTATATGAGCTCAAGGGGGGCCAGTCCCCAGCCCCACACACCCCATGTGGCCAGCCAAGAGTTGGGACTTGGGTTCCAAAGTCTCATTCAAGCCCAATCCAAGACCACCAAAAAGCCTATAAAGGGCAACTTGAGGGGCTCATTTCCAGCATTGAAGGGAGACACAAGCAAAAGGGGAGGACGTGCAGAGAGCCTAGGAGAGAGAGGGAGTGCTGCAAAGAGAGAGAGGAGAAAGAGAGTGAGAGAAGAAGAGCAAAGGGGAATCCAACCCCTCCTTGAGCCGTCGATCCTTAGAGGCTATTGTAAGTGTGATTCTTCTCCTTTGTTGATCTAATCTCTCCTTCTTCTTATTCAATTTAAAAAGGGGTTGTATCAATGAAGCTTTAGTCTCCCCCATGATGTAATAGAGTAGTAATGCTGCCCGTTTAATTCCTTTACATTTATGCATTCTACTTGTTTGATTTTAAGTCTCTTCTACCTCTCTATATTCTATATACTCCCAATATCTCCTAATCCCCTCTATGCTTAAGCTAAATATGTATTTATATTCATTTCCCTTCAATTAATGGCTTGATGTTGTTGTGGATTGACTTTAAATTCGGATGGATGCTGTAAACACCCAAAATTTTTTAAACATTTTCAAAAACTCCTGAATTTCCAAAAACTAGTTTAAAACCTTTATGAACTTTTAAATTCAAAAACACCCCAAATTTCAAAAGTTTAAACATTTGAGAAATACTTTAAAGGTTTTAAATTCGAGTTAAAATAGCCCCTGAGTTTCGAAGCATACAAAGAACCCCGACTCAGGTTCATATTCAAATCAAGACTGTATCAGGCCAAATTCCATGATATTTCAAGAACGAAGCTCAAGCCGAATGAACTTAACATCAAATATGGAGTTGAATCAAATCAAGAATCCATCCAATTCAAATCAAGGACTGGAAGGAATCAAAGTCGACTTCAGCAAGTGCACATTCAAGACAAGGTCGAGTTGGTCAACGAAATCTCAAGCCATCAAGTTCCAATTCAAGGACCGAATATAGGGAGTTTGATTCAATACAAGCCAAACATCAAGTGGGCAAGCCCATGTCAAGTTGAATTCAAACTTATCAAGCTTACGAAATATCAAGTTGTAAGTTCATCAAGGCCAAGAAGCATAGCATTGGCCGGCCAAGTCAAATTGGAGCATTTGGTGGAACCAAGATCAAGGCCGATCCAAGTAGAACTAGCCCACATGGGACTGGTCCAACTCACCACCAATGGGACCACATATGGCTGCACCAAATTGGATCAAGACCCAACAAAAAGCTGGTCCAACCCACCCCATAGAAGGGGCTAGAACCAAACCCCCCTGGCCTATAAAAAGGGGCCAAGGAGGGGCATGATTTCCAACTTGGAAGGATCTTGGAAAAGGAGAGAGAAAGTAGGTTGCCTAAAGGGGTTGAGTGCTAGGATTAGCTAGGAGTTCCAGCAAGAGGGAACATCCATTAGAGGGTGAAGAAGAAGAGGAAAGCTTGGGGAGATTGTGGGAGCTTGAAGGAAGACGTCCAAGGCTTGAACGACTTCATTCTTGAAGTTCGGTTTGATTGCATTCCAAAACCGTGTAAGACTTCTTTTGCTCAATCTCAATTTAAATTATCTTCATTTGATTCATTAAATGGGGTTGTAATAATGGAGTTTCATCTCCCACCAAGATGTAATAAGTTAAGATTTGCTGCAAATTTCGTTGGATGGATGAAACATGATGCACACACACACGCATGCTAAGTGTTTGATTTAATGTTTCTTCCTTCCTATATGCTATGTACCCCCTATACTTCTAATTCCTTCTATGTATAAGCTATAGAATAGTTTCAATTCCTTTACATTTGAGCAATTTTAATTCGGAGTTAAGGGTTGTTGCAATTTGCTTTGGTGTGAGTTTGCATTTGCATGTATCCTCTATAAAAGTTTGAAAATCGTTTTCTGCATCTGCATCTTTCATTGATGTATTTTTAATTCTTTACTCCGTGATCCAAATGGGCTAAAATTTTAAGAACACTCTACACACATGGAGGTATTAGAAATAAAATTTTCGAGAATTTTAGGACCGTGCAACTACATAATAAAATTAAATAAAATGTGACTCAGTTTTTGTACTTCTGTTGCACAGTCAGATTTGCTGAAATATAGGTTGGGTAAAAGTCCCATACCTCTGTCCACAAGAATCCAATCAAATTTATTTTTAATTCATTGGAAAGCTAACATCTATAGCTTTCCAGTAATATCAAAATCATCAAAATCGGAGTTCTGGGTAGAGAGATATAGACTCATCTTTGAGTCTCTGTATTTCTGAAACAGAACTATTCTGAGTTAGTGAGTGAGTCCAATTTAAATATTCAATTCTAGTCCAATACTGCTCCAAATTTAGATTTGTAAAAGGCTACAAACCCAGTTTGGTGTGATAAAATTTTGAAGATTTTTGGAGGCTTGTAACGTATTCAAATCCCTTTTAGAAACAAGCTTTGAAAATAGAGTTCTCTGTTTTTCAGTAGCTTATACACTTCAAGTATTGAATCAAAGTACACAACTCAAAACGCTTTAAAAAACACTTGTTCACGTGGAATGGAGTTGCATTTGCTGTAAGATTGAAATTTCTAAGCACTCAATACTGACCCTTGAGGATCGGTTCAAGAAGGTTTGAGTAAAAAGATCTCGCTTGCCTACAATCGCCCAAAAGTCTAAAGTTTTCAAAATATTTAGTAGTTTTGAACTAGCTGGCACGCTCGCGCAAGCGTAGGTGTGGAAACTTTCATTTCAAGTTTCTCATAAACTTCGGAGTGAGAATTTTCATGCCTACAGAATTGGCACACCCGGTGGGACTCGGGTCTTAAGAAACTTCCTTTCAAAAAGTGAACTCCAAAAACTTTGCAAAATCATGACGTTTTTCAAACTTGTGCACAAATTTTGAAAACAATTGATGAAAGCAAGCCAAAGAAATCCTCATCGAATGTTTCAAGGTAGTTTTTCAAATCCTCTAAAGCTCAAGAAGAGATAGCCGCTATAAATGAAATCTTTAGGAAGATCGATGCTCTAAGCCATGAGGCTAAGGCGCATTGATCACATGAAAGCTCATCTCGGGCACATAGAGAGAAAAATCATGAAAGGAAAACCAAATTAAATCTAAAATTCGATAAAGGATATGAGGCTAGAGATGAAGCCAGAGTGCGTATCAAGTCATCCAAGCTTTCCAAGCACCCAAGCACCCCAAGTTCCAAGCAGAAACCAAAAAAAATCTGGAAAAGTTTCAAAAAGAAAAAAACTTGATAAACAAAAAGTTGAAATTCTGAAAGTTGGGAATGAAGTCCACATTCCTGGGCACACACACAAAGTGAGGTATGAGATCCACACTCCACACACCCCACTAGTGGCACGAAAGGATGAGAGTCACATAGGATTAGAAAGGGAACGCTTTGAAAAGCAATGGGAGCTCGAAGTAGAGTCACCCGAGGAAAAGGCCTACTCTTGCCACGAAAAGGTAGACGAGCAGAAAAGAGGTATGCCTGAAACCCATCCTCCTCTGAACTCTCCTCTTAGCATAGGGTCCTCGGATGCATCAAATCACATTCATGCACCCACAAACCCACAAAACATACTAAAAAATGAGGATTTTCAAGGTGCACCGAATGTCCCGCACCAAGAAAAAGAATTTCAAAATAAAAAACTAAATAAAGATCAAAATATAGTATACATGGTTACTAAGGCATGCATCGACATCCTAGAAACACCCAACTCTACCATGCAAACTTCCTCGAGCCTAGTCTTGTGCCATGAATCCAAGCCTATGGCTATAAACCAAACTAACCCATCCCTAGGGGCACCTCGGGTTGTGCCTAGGGAGCATGTCAAAACCATCTCTCATTTAGAGCCTAAACCATCCCAACCTAGGGTCGTGTGGAAGCCCAAGTCTTTCACCACCCATCCATCCCATATCCTACCCAAAATAAAACGGGTATATATCCGTGATATGGACGATTCCATATTCCAAGGGCATGAACTTTACAAAATATTTTCAAAAATCAAAAAGCCTTGGAATATGATCTTAAACATAGGATATAAACCATACCAAGGTCTAGGAGCCCATAGTCAAGGTTGTCTAGAACCAATCATACCTACACCAAACCCAAATCGATATGGATTGGGGGCTATATCCTATCCATACCCCTTGAACCACCACTTAAGACCACTTGGGTCAAGGGTTTCCTTAGAACCCACTAAAACCGAAACCCATGGCTTGGATGTATTGTTTGAAGTCTAATTCATGGAGTTTTCTTTGTAGGTTCGATGAAAGATCCCCCATTTTTAAAAAAAAAAAAAAAAGATATTCCCAAAACCAAAAAAATTGAAAAAGCCTTCAAAATCCTAAAAACATTTAAAAAATCTGAAAATTTCGAAAAGAAATTTGTTTTTATTCATTCCCCCATTCTTCATTTGAAAAAAAGTTTAAAAAAGAAAGTCTTTTATAGGGATCCTTGAAATTGAGTTTTGAAAAAAACAAAAAACATCAGAAAATTTCAAAAACTCCAAAAACAATGGCCATATACAAAACCAATTTGAAAATCCTTTCGAAGAATGTATATAATCCCAAGTCAAAATCGTTCAAGCTGGTCATAGCTCTCTCTTACCTGGTACTTCCCTAGAGTTTAATGCTTGAGAATCATCAAAGCAAGGAGGAAAGACCATTCCTCCAAGCTTCTCGAAATTCGTAGAATCCTTGACTTGGAAATTTCATAGAAGGGGATTTTAGAGCGAGTTTAACCCATAGTGTGTGCATGTTTACATGAGCATCATGTATTGCATTTTGAAGTCATATATTTGCATGAACAATATCGGGTCTAGACATCATCTTAGAACTCGAGTTTAAGGTTTGTGTTAAGCCAAAGGAGCATGAGAGTTGACCCCTAAGTATCGAGCCATCATAGGCATGTCTCCATATGAATCAAATCTGAAACCTTCAAGGTTAATTTCAAGCCAACAAGATGCTAATCTCTCAATAGGCTTTTTAAAAAAGGGTTAAAATTTGAATGATAATTTTCAAAAAGCTTTCGAAAAGTTTATGGTAAGTCCTCAAATTTTCAAAACCTCCAAAGTAAAGCTTTACATTCCAATTCATGTGAATGTATTGGGTGTTTTACTTGATCAATGTGAAGATGATATCCATAGGAATTATGCCATTTCGAAAACTCTATTGGCATGTGAAAGAAATCACCAAGCCATAGAGAAAATCGTGCTTGGTATAGACTTCCAAAATTGAGACATTATTCCCCATATCATGAAAGAGGGATAATGTCGATTAATTCAAGCACTTGTTTGAAAAACTTACCTAATGGATGGGCTAGGTAAATGGCAGCTACTCTTAATGGAGTATGAATTCATCATCAAAAACAACATTAAGAAACAAGCCCTAGATCATGTGGTTAAATTGCCTATTCGAGAAACGTATTCCATACTTGATCAAATGCCCGATGAAGGCATATTTTACAAATGAATTTCAAAACCATGCTTTAGCAAAGTGTTTTAAAGAGAATCAAGTATGAAAAATGTAATTTGATAGGGCAAAGAATCATCAAGGGGCAGGTATCGAAATCATCTTCATATCTCCTGAAAAAGAAATCCCAAGTGCAATTCAACTAGATTTTGCATGTTCAAATGATATTGCCAAGTATGAAGCACTCATATAAGGCGTAAAATTTTTCAAAAATCTAGGGACATCATGTAATGAAGTCTTTGGAGATTTTATAAAACAATCTTTTGAAAATTTGGCAAGACAAAAATGAAGATTCATTAAGAATTAGCCAATAGAGGGGTCTGTTCTTTCAAAAAATGCACAATTGGCACTCACGATTTGGAATGCTTGCCAAAACCTCGGTTTCAAGACATCTAATTTTTTTTTCGAAAGGGAGGATTTCCCAAATTTACTTCTTTGAAAGATCAAAGTTTTGATTGGAAAAATTTTAAACCCTACATATGACTTTGAAAAGAAAAATTGTCAGCATCTTGTTGATATGAAAACCATGATGTGGTTAAGACACAATACATGAATTCCACGAGAATGTGGAGATCATGTCAATACAATATGATGGCCATGAAGATACTTAGGACTGGTTAGGCTAGTCCATCCTTAAGCAAAAACTTGTCATGATCATGTTAGAAAGGTAATAAGTGTCAAGTGCATGGACATGTCATCCCATCGTCCATCTAGAATTCCCTTTGAAAATCCGTGGCCCTTCACTATGTGGCCGTGTGAATCATCCATCGTTCACCTAGAATTCCCTTTGAAAATCCATGGCCCTTCACCAAGAGGCCGTGTGACATCATAGACTCATATCAAACTAGGGGCATTGAAAATGCATCTCCTAGATACCTTCAGGGAGACTCAAGCTCATAAAACATGTATCTCCATATCATGTGGAATACATTTCATATTGTCATCATTTCATAAGGCATGTATTTCCATTGTATCACATGGAGTACATTTTTACATGTCATGCATCACATACACCTCATTCACCCAAAGAGGCCCAAAAAGGTGGCAGCCCAAGTAGGAATGTCCCCATGTCATAAAAAAGGGCAACAAAATCGATAATACGTGTTGATTGATTGATGTTATGGGTAGAAATTTAGTAGACCCCGAAAATGCCCAATACTTGAAAGGGTCTATGTTAAATTCTTTCGAAAAGACTTTTAAAAATGGAGCTCCTTTGAAACTTCTTGAAAGAAGGATCAAGATTGCTTGTATGATCCCAAATGAAGGAATTGATGCTTTACGAAAAGTAGAGTTTTCAAAAACAAAATTGGTGACATTTTAAAAATCCTTGGCTTACAAAATGAAGCCTTTGTTCGAAATAGCAAAATATTTTCAAATGACAAATGCTATTAAGAAATGGGACGATTTCGGTTGAATCGAGTAACCAAAGGGATAAGTTTCCCCCCATTTACTTCTCTCTCCAAAAAGGAAAATTGGCAATATTCAAAAGAAAAAGAAAAAGATAAAGAGAATACAAAAACTTCTTAAAAAGGAGTCTTCTCTTTGAAAGAAGAAAGGAAAAAGAAAAGAGAATGCAAAAACTCTTCGAAAAAGAAGTTTTCCCGAAAAAAGGGAATACAAAAACTTCTTCAAAAGAGGTCTTCTCTTGAAAAAGAAAAAAAGAAAAAGGAAAGCCAAAGCTCAAAAAGAGCAAATTTTCTGACTCTTTGCCTAAAACCACGAGACGCTTCAGAAGGGACCGTGGTAACTCTTTCCCATATCCCTGCAGCTTATCCCAATGGAAAAATGTTCAACTATGAAAATCCTAAAGTAGAAATAGAATCTACTTATTTGGATTTCATTTTGTTTGAGAATTAGACTTTGTTTTGTGGGAAATGGAACTTTGAAATGTTTTCCAAAATTTCCTACCAAAAACCTCTACTAAGTAGTAGGTGTCGAAACCCAAATAAAGGAAAGTATGAAAAATTGGAAGTCCTTTTGACGGAAGATAAAAGGAGTTCTTTTTGAAAAAGAAATTTTAAAAACCCAAAAATGTCAAAAAGACATGGGGTAAAACTTGCTTGGGGTAGTCGGCCTTTAAAGGCTCTCTTCTGGCTCAAAAACCCCAAAAAAATTGTCTCTCCCAAAAAGCTCACCTCGCTCAGTCATGCATGCATTCAAAAGTCATTCGTCATGATCATACCTAGGAAAAGTATCCCACATAGGAAAAGTCCCCTTTTGGCTGGAAATCCCTCTCCTATGATCCAAGAAAAGGAGTTTACGAAATGAAGGAGGATTTATATTCTCAAAGTAATTTGGGAAGTAAATCCATAAAGGGTATTTCTTCTTTGCCATTATCCAAATAAATTTGCATTAATGCCAAAGAGGGGCATCTGTAAACACCCAAAATTTTTCAAACATTTTCAAAAAGTCCTGAATTTCGAAAAACCAGTTTAAAACCTTTATGAACCTTTAAATTCAAAAACACCCCAAATTTCAAAAGTTTAAACATTTGGAAAATACTTTAAAGGTTTAAATTCGAGTTAAAATAGGCCTTGAGTTTCGAAGCATACAAAGAACCCCGATTTAGGTTCAGATTCAAATCAAGACTATATCAGGCCAAATTCCATGACATTTCAAGAACAAAGCTCAAGCCGAATGAACTTAACATCAAATATGGAGTTGAATCAAATCAAGAATCCATCCAATTCAAATCAAGGACTGGAAGGAATCAAAGTCGACTTCAGCATGTGCACATTCAAGACAAGGTCGAGTTGGTCAACGAAATCTCAAGCCATCAAGTTCCAATTCAAGGACCGAATATAGGGAGTTTGATTCAATACAAGCCAAACATCAAGTGGGCAAGCCCATGTCAAGTCGAATTCAAACCGATCAAGCTTAAGAAATATCAAGTTATAAGTTCATCAAGGCCAAGAAGCATAGCATTGGTCGGCCAAGTCAAATTGGAGCATTTGGTGGAACCAAGATCAAGGCCGATCCAAGTAGAACCAGCCCACATGGGGCTAGTCCAACTCACCACCAAGGGGACCACATATGGCTGCACCAAATTGGATTAAGACCCAACAAAAATCTGGTCCAACCCACCCCATAGAAGGGGCTAGAACCAGCCTCCCTGGCCTATAAAAAGGGGCCAAGGGGTGGGCGTGATTTCCAACTTGGAAGGATCTTGGAAAAGGAGAGAGAAAGTAGGTTGCCTAAAGAGTTGTGTGCTAGGATTAGCTAGGAGTTCCAGCAAGAGGGAACATCCATTAGAGGGTGAAGAAGAAGAGGAAAGCTAGGGGAGATTGTGGGAGCTTGAAGGATGACGTCCAAGGCTTGGCCGACTTCATTCTTGAAGTTCGGTTTGATTGCATTCCAAAACTGTGTAAGACTTCTTTTTTTCAATCCCAATTTAAATTCTCTTCATTTGATTCATTAAATGGGGTTGTAATAATGGAGTTTTATCTCCCTCCAAGATGTAATAAGTTAGGATTTATTACAAATTTCGTTGGATGGATGAAACATGATGCACACACACACTCACGTTAAGTGTTTGATTTAATGTTTCTTCCTTCCTATATGCTATATACCCTCTATACTTCTAATTCCTTCTATGCATAAGCTATAGAATAGTTTCAATTCCTTTACATTTGAGCAATTTCAATTCGAAGTTAAGGGTTGTTGCAATTTGCTTTGGTGTGAGTTTGCATTTGCATGTATCCTCTATAAAAGTCTGAAAATCGTTTTCTGCATCTACATCTTTCATTGATGTATTTTTAATTCTTTACTCCGTGATCCAAATGGGCTAAAATTTTAGGAACACTCTACACACATGGAGGTATTAGAAATAAAATTTTTGAGAATTTTAGGACCGTGCAACTACATAATAAAATTAAATAAAATGTGACTCAGTTTTTGCACTTCTGTTGCACAGTCAGATTTCCTGAAACATAGGTTGGGTAAAAGTCCCATACCTCTGTCCACAAGAATCCAATCAATTTTATTTTTAATGCATTGGAAAGCTAACATCTACAGCTTTCCAGTAACATCAAAATCATCAAAATCGAAGTTCTGGGTAGAGAGATATAGACTCATCTTTGAGTCTCTGTATTTCTGAAATAGAACTATTCTGAGTTAGTGAGTGAGTCCAATTTAAATATTCAATTCTAGTCCAATACTGCTCCAAATTTAGATTTGTAAAAGGCTACAAACTCTTCATACTACCAGCTTGGTGTGATAAAATTTTGAAGATTTTTGGAGGCCTGTAACATATTCAAATCCCTTTTAGAAACAAGCTTTGAAAATAGAGTTCTCTGCTTTTCAGTAGCTTATACACTTCAAGTATTGAATCAAAGTACACAACTCAAAACTCTTTCAAAAACACTTGTTCACGTGGAATGGAATTGCATTTGCTGTAAGATTGAAATTTCTAAGCGCTCAATACTGACCCTTGAGGATCGGTTCAAGAAGGTTTGAGTAAAAAGATCTCGCTTGCCTACAATCGCCCAAAAGTCTAAAGTTTTCAAAATATTTAGTAGTTTTGAACTAGTTGGCACGCTCGCGCAAGCGTAGGTGTGGAAACTTTCATTTCAAGTTTCTCATAAACTTCGGAGTGAGAATTTTCATGTCTACAAAATTGGCACACTCGGTGGGACTCGGGTCTTAAGAAACTTCCTTTCAAAAGGTGAACTCCAAAAACTTTGCAAAATCATGACGTTTTTCAAACTTGTGCACAAATTTTGAAAACAATGGACGAGAGCAAGCCAAAGAAATCCTCATCGAATGTTTCAAGGTGGTTTTTCAAATCCTCTAAAGCCCGAGAAGAGATAGCCGCTATAAAGGAAAGCTTTCGGAAGATCGATGCTCTAAGCCATGAGGCTAAGACACATCGATCACATGGAAGCTCATCTCAAGCACATAGAGAGAAAAATCATGAAAGGAAAACCAAATCAAATCCAGATTTTTTTGACTTTTTGAACTATAAAAATCTTTTTTTGGTTTTTGCTTGGAACTTGGGGTGCTTGGAAAGGTTGGATGACTTGATCCGCACTCTGGCTTCATCTCCAGCCTCATATCCTTCATCGAATTTTAGATGACCATGCCCAAGTGTCCATAGCCAATCTATCCTCCCTTTAATTGATTGAACATATCTTGATCAAGCCACCTTGGCCTTACCTAACCAAATAACCTTGACCGAACATGCCTTGGCTAAGCTTGAACGAACCCACCATTTGACTCAACACACGCTAGCCGATTGTGACCGAATCCACTTGGCTTAGCCAGCTTAATCCACCCACCTTGACCCAAGAGGGACCACTTGTAAACACCCTAAATAATTTTTGTTAAAAACACTCTCAATTTCGAAAGTCGGTTTGTTTTAAAACCTTTGCTTTGAAATGAAAATTTTAAATCTTTTGAATAAAGATTTTAAAGATAAAGATGTTCAAATTAAAGCTAAAAAGATAAGGCCCAAAAGATTTGGGCAAATCAAGCGAAGATTAAGGCAACGACAGGAGTTTGCTTCAAGCCAAGATTGAGTTCGCGAAGGTCAAGCCGTGGAGCAAGGGAGTAGATCATGTCAAATCAAAGTATGTCTTCATCCAAGATCAAGTCAAGTGGATAGCCTCACCAAAACTAAACCTAGCTGAACTTGACTAAGTCCTAAGCTTGAGTCACTTGAGTTAAAAATGAAGCATGACCTAGTGTAAATCAATTACCTTAACTTGATCAAACCGAATTTTCCTAGCCTTGTCCACCCTACATCCTTGGGCTAAACATCAAATGACACCCCTACCTAGCCTTGATTAAATGGGACGAGCCAACACAGAAGCCACGTCAACTTGAAGAACAAGTCCATCCGATTGCACTTAGAGACATCCATGGCCTAGCCGACCATGGCTAGGTGCACATGGTTTGGACCAACAACCAGCCCACATGGGGCTGGTCCATCTTGAAATAAAGGGGACCACATGTCCACATGAAGACCCAAAACAAGGGGTCGGAGCTGGACCAAGGAGAACCCGCCCCAAAGAAGGACCCAAATGGCCCCCCCTTGGCCTATAAATAGAGGCCAAGGGGGGGAGCGGATGGCATCTTGCATGAAAAGGGAGCTTGGGGTGTTGGAGAACAGCTGCATCCTAGGGATTTTCGTGAGCTTCCTCTAGGAAAGAGTGAAGAGAGAGGAAGAGAGTGTAGAAAAGAGGCCAAGTGCTGTAAGTTGGAGTGTGAGAGTGAGAAGAAAAGAGGGGAAGGTGAGGGTCTCCTAGTTCTTATTTGGAGCCGATTCTTGGAAGATTTCTCATTAGTCATCCTCCCCCATCGTTCCTCTCCCTTCTCTTCTTGTTATTTCAGTTAAAAGTGGTTGTATTAATGGAGCTTTGTTTCCCCCATGATGTAATAAGAAGTAGATGTGCTATAAATTTTCAATTCTTGCTTATGCACTCCAACTGTTTGCGTTATTGATTCTACCTCTCTATACATTATAAACATTCTATATCTTCTAATCTCGTATATGCTTAAGATAAGATATATATTTCCATTCATTTTCCTTCAATAATTTACTTTGGGACGTTGTGTTGTTGCCACCCTGAGCGCTGCCCGTGCGCCCCGCACCCGCTCCCTGACGTCGCACGCCTCCAGCGCCGCACGCCTCCTCGGTGCCTGTCACCCCCTGCCGTCGCCTAGCCTAGCCGACCTACCTCTATCATCCCACACCACCCTTAGCCGACCTACTGCCCCTACCACTACCACCGACTCCCTGCCACCCTACCATGCTACAACCTAGCCTACACCACCTCCTAGCCTTCCATCCCACCACCTTACACTCCACACCCCACATCCACCGCCTTACGCTCCCACACCCGTGACCTCCTTTGCCATAGCCCCACCAACACCCGCTACTCCCTTACCTATCCCACCAAAGCCTCGCACCCTACACACCCACGAGCCTTACCTCTCAAGCCAAACCCCACCAAGCTCAACCTCCGGCCAGCCACTTCACGCCTCAAGCTTCAAGGGGAGCACATCATTGGTTGCCCGAAGTGAACCTTTTCGCAATCTACATCACTTTTTAGGGCGTGCCAGCTAGCTTACTCAAACAAGCGAAGTATGTTTTGAAATATCTGACTTTTAAAAGGCAATTGTGGGCAAGCGGGATCTTTTCGTCGCAAACCTTCTTGAACCAATGCTCAAGGGTCAGTTTGTATGCTTAGAGACTTTGTTTGAAACAAGTTAACCTCAAAATCGATTTTGAATGAATCAGTGTTTTGAAATCTTTGGAAAATCGTGCACTTTGGCGAGTTTTGATTTACGAGGGTTGGGCGACCCTAAGTCTTTCAATTTTATCTACTTAGGCACGATGCGTGTGCATCAAATGGCCTAAGCCTTGGCATGTTTGCACGATTTGTTCGGGTTTTATTTGATGCAGGTATGCGCTCTAGCTCGAGTATGGCGAGTATGCAATGCAACTCACACAACTTGAATGTAAAACCCGAAATTTAAAGACTTAGCTGAAGGGAAAACCCAAATTGAATGCAACTCACACGACTTGAATGTAATTTGTAGAAATTTAAATATATCTATATCTTAAGAGCGGAAAGGCTCAATGTGTGCGTGGGTGTTATGTATAAATTGAAATGCAACTCACGCAGCTGAACCGTAAAACGCAGCAGAAGGGAGATATAGATATAAGAGCGGAAAAGCTCAATGTGGCGTGTGTGTTTGTGTATAAATTGAAAGACAACACACATGACTGAATTTAACAACCCGGAATTGAAATGCGTACACAGCTGAACCGGGAAAACTCATGCAACCGAAAATATATAAATACGACTATATCTTAGTAGCTTCTGAGGCCAAAATATGCGTGAGGTGCTTGAGCAAGCACTCGGGTGTTCTTTGTGTGCGAGTGTGTAATTGAAAGACAAACTCACACGACTTAATGTAACAACCCAGCTGAATTGAAATACATATATATAATAAGAGCGAAGGCTCAATGCACGCGTGTGTGGAGTGTGTAAAATTAAAGGCAACTCACGCAACTCTTACTAGAGTCTTGGGAGTAAGAGGGAAGGCTCAATCGTGCATGTGTGTGCTTGATGTACGAGATTAAGAGCTAAGGCTCAAGTGCTCGTGTGTGCTTCATGTATCAAGCAACGTTATTACATTCCGAGGGGAGACAATGCTTCGTTATGACAACCCGGTATCACGAATTGAATTGAATGGAAACGAGACTTGATATATATCAATAAGACTTACACTTTTCCAGGTTTTTTATTTGGGATTGTGCAAGAAGCGAATCCACCTTCTTCTTATGGAGTCCGGGGCACGTGGGAGCGAAGCCGGAGAGCTTGGAAAATTGGAAGCACTTGGAGATTTGGGAGCAGCAAGGGTTTTTGGATTTGGGGGCCACTTGGGGCTGGTTTGGCTAAGGTAGGACTCGAGCCAAGGTGGCTCGAGTAGGGCTTGGTCTTGAAGGTTCGGCCAGCACTTGGCCTTTTGTTTGGTCTTGTGAGACTCGAGCCAAAGGTGGCTCGAGTGAGAGGGGTTTTGCTTTAGGGTTCGGCCAACACTTGGCCTTAGGTTTTGCTTGTGTGACTCGAGCCAAAGGTGGCTCGAGTGAACTTGGTTTAGGATAGAGTTGGCTGGGTCCTAGGTAGGTTTTATGTCTAGGCTAGGGTGCTGGCTAACTAAGGCTGGCCAAGGCGAGTATGGGACTGGTACACAGCCAGTGTGGCCGTGTGTTTAGGGCTGAAAGGAGACACGGCCTACCTTGTGGCAGGCCGGGGACTTAGATTTTAAAATGTACACGGCATGCACCACCAGGCCGTGGGATTTAGGGTGAAGGACTTGTACACGGCCAGTATGGTTTGTGTTAGGTGGCTTGCCGAGTGGCAGGCCTAGTCTTAGTGCAAAAGGGGAGTTCGGCCAGGTCTTGGCCGAACTTAGTTGGTTTTATCTTGGGGTGGTGCTCGGCCAGGTGGTGGCCGAACTAGGTGGTTTTGGGAGTTTGTTTAGGGTATTGTCTAGGGTAGGGTTTTAGGTGGAGTTTGGCCAGCACCTAGCCGAACTTGGCTAGTTTTAATGGAGTCGTGGGCTTAGTTTTGGTACTTAGGCTGGGTGGTCTAGAGAGGTTAGGGAAGAAGTCGGTTAGGGTCTAGGTACTAACCTTAACTTGCAGCTCCACTCCAAGCCGCCTCCATCCTGCCAAGCTCCACCACACGCAGCTCTACTCCCAACTTAAAGAAGACGCCACCTTGTTGGTGCAGCCCGAGCCTCAATGGCCCAATCCCAACACTAAGGCAACAAGCCTTGGCCAATAAGGCCCTCTCTCTCTCCTCCCCCTTTTGAAGTCCACGTGAAAGGCCTCCCTTTGGATTTCATGTGGCTGGATTTTTGAGACGCCTCACCTCTATTTATAGAGTTTTGAGGTGGGTCTTGGATATGGATCTTGGATTTGGGTATCTGGATCCAATCCAAATACTATTTGGATCTCGATCGCGGATCTTAGATATTTTGAGATCCAGATCTAGTCCAAATATTTATTTGAGTTTGATCTCCGATCTTGGATATTTTGAGATCCAGATCTGATCCAAACACTATTTGGATATGGATCCGGATATTTTTGGGTTGAGATCCAACCTAATTTTTTCTTCTACTCCTTGGTTTTTAGTCCTTTTCTGGTGCTTTTCACCATCGATTTTGAGCGGGCTTTGATTCATCAGAGGCCCAACTCTGGCCTGGGTCTTCTCCAAGTCCTTCTTCCAACTAGTGCTCTGCTTTTCAAGACTTTTTCGGTGTTTGTTTCGGTCTGCCGTTTTGGTTTCTGGCCTGTTCCTGATGATATCGATCTCATATTGCCGCACGGATTTTGTTCTTCATTCTGACGGGACGTGTCTCAGACTTCTATCGACTTCATCAGGTTCTTGGCTTCTTTCTGCATTTTGGAGCTGCTTTTTGCCTTTCTTTGACCCAAATTATGCTTTTGCCCTTCTATCGGGATTTTCTCCGAACGAGCTCTCCTTTCTTCTGTTTTTGGGCAGAGGACGGCTTCTGAAGTTCCGGGCTTGAATTCCTCTTCTTGCCTGGGTTCTCCTTTTGCCTTTTGTACCTATTTTTGCATTTTAAAATAGATTGCCATTTTGGCTCAAACGAGCTTTTTGTGTTTTTGAGAGTTTTGAATTTTGAAAAATTTGGGGTGTTTACAAATGCCCCTCTTTGGCATTATCCAAATGGATTTGGATAATGGCAAAGAAGAAACACCTCCTTTTTTGGTTTTTCTCTCAAATTTTGAGAATACACCATTCCTTGTTTCGCAAAACCCTGTGTTCTTTTCCCACAGGAGGGGATTTTTAGCAAAGGGGACTTTTCCTAGTTGTTTCCCTATATATGATCATGCATGTATGACTTTTTGAATGCATGTATGAGAAAATTTATTTTTGGGGTTTTCGAGCCCGAAGAGAGCCTTTTGAGGCTGACTGCTACGAGCAGGTTTTACCCATGTCTTTTTGAAATTTTCGTGGGTTTTCGAAATTTGTTTTTGGAAAACGAACTCCTTTTAGCTTGTATCGAAAAGGACTTCCAATTTTTCATACTTCCCTTTATTCGGGTTTCAATACCTACTACTAAGTAGACGTTTTTGGGTAGGAAATCTTGGAAAACATTTCAAAGTTCCATTTCCTACAAAACAAAGTTGAGTTCTCAAACAAAATGAAATCCAAATAAGTAGATTTTATTCGTACATTAGGATTTTTACAAATTTTATCTTTTTTCCTTGGGGATAAGCTATAGGGATATGGGAAAGAGATACCACGGTCCCTTCTAAAGCGTCCCGTGGTTTTAGGGAAAGAGTCGGAAAATCGCTCTTTCGAGCTTTGACTTTTTGTTTCTTTCATAGAGGGTCTCCCTTTGAGAGTATTTTTTCTTTAATCCCTCTTTTCTTTCAAAGAGAAAACCTCTTTCGGAGGAGTTTTTGTATTCCCTATTTATGAAGGGAAGACCACTTTTGGAGGAGTTTTTGTATTCTCCTTTTTTTCTTTTGAAGAGAAGACCTCTTGGAGGAGTTTTTGTATTCCCTATTTATGAAGGGAAGACCTCTTTGGAGGAGTTTTTGTATTCTCCTTTCTTTTTTCTTTTGGACGTAGCCAATTTTCCTTTTGGAGAGAGAGTAAAATGGGGGAAAGCTTATCCCTTTGGTTACTCGATTCAAACGAGATCGTCCTATTTCTTAATAGCATCTGCTATTTGAAACTATTTTGATATTTTGAACAAGGCTTAATCTTGTAAGCCAGGGTCTTTTGAAATGTTGCCAATTTATTTTTGGAAGACTCTACTTTTCGAAAAGTATAAATTCCTCCATTCAGGGTTATACAATCAACTTTGATCCTTCTTTCAAGAAGTTTCAAAGGAGTTCGATTTTCCAAAGTCATTTTGAAAGAATTTAACATAAACCCTTTTGAACACTCAGGCATTTTCGGGTTTTGCTAATTTTTACCCACAATATCAACAACTTTTTGATTTTTGCTGCTCTTTTGAAGACATGAGGACATCCCTACTCAGGTTGTCACCTTTATGGGCTTTCTTTGGGGTGATATGATATGAATATGATGCATGCTATGCACTCCATGTAACTTCGATGGAAATACATGCTTTTATGTGATACACATGAAATGTATCTCACAAGCCATGAGGGAGATACATTTTTACGAAACTGGTTTTCCATGGAAGGTATCTGGGGGCTGCATTTAAAAATGCCCCTAGCTTGATGGAGATGCATGATTTTACCCGGCCACATGGTGAAGGGCCATGGTTTTTCTAACATGATCATGATACTTTTTGCTCAAGGATGGAAAACATAACCAGCCCTAAGTGATTGTCATGGCCATCATATTCGATTTGTCATGGTCTCTATATTACATCGTGGGACTCATGATCTTGTCCTAACACCATCAAGGTTTTCATATTAACCAGAAGTTGAAAAATTTTCCTTTTCAAAGTCATATGTAGGGTTAGATTTGTTTTGAATTTGGTTCTTTTGAAGAAATGATTTCGGTAAATCCTCCCTTTCTATATGAAGATGGTTTCTATACCAGCCCCTTGATCGAAATATGTTTCCCATACTTGATTTTAGTCAAGCATGGTTTTTGGAATTCATTTTGAAAATTCATGCCTTTATGGGGCATTTGATCAAGTGTAGGGAATGTGTCTCAAAGAGGCACTTAAGGGAGTCTTGAGTTTTGAACTCATATTCCATTGAAAGGGGCTGCCATTTATCTTGCCTATCTATTTAAGATAGGTTTTTTCAAATGAGTGCTTCAATGAACATCATTCCCTTTTCATGATAGGGGAGATGATGTTGCAAAATTGGGAGGCCTACAGTAAGGCCAAGCACGATTTCTCTTTTGGCTTGGTGATTCCATTCGCATGCTAATAGAGTTTTCGAAAATGTATGGCGCACTTTGGATGAATACCATCTTCATTTTGATCGGATCAAGCACACAATGCATGAATTGTAATGCTTGGGAGTTTTTTATCAAAGCATTTTTGAAAGGTTTTTTGTAAAATGCTAACCCTTTTTTGAGATTCTCATTTCTTTTGAAATCCACCTTGAAGGTTGTAGACACGGAAAATTCTCACTTCTAGTTCTTAGGCCTGAAGTGAACCTTTTTGTGTGTCTAAGTTCACTTTTGTAAAAAGGGCTTGCCAGCTAGCTTACTCAAGCTAGCGAAGTAAGTTTTGAAAATCTAACTCGTTTGGGGCGACTGCGAGCAAGTGAGCTCTTTTCGTCGCAGACCTTCTTGCACCGATGCGCAAGGGTCAGTCTGCACGCTTTAGCAAAGTTGATTTTGAACCTCTTTGAAAATGTACGAAGTGTTTGATTGGGATTTGTTTGTATTGTTGCAGATTTTATTTCACGTGGGATTTGCACGTGCCTATGTCTTTCAATTTTATGCTATTTAGGCCAACTAGGTGTGTGCGCAAGTGACCTAAGTTGGGTGATTTTTGCACGGGTGTATGGGGTTTGCTTTGATGCAATATGTGTCCTAACTCATAGTGTGGCGAATTATGCAATGCAAACTCACACAACTCCAAGGGAAAACCCGAAATTGAAAGACAATGCTTAAGGGAAATTGCATAAGGGAAATTGCAAAAAGGAAATATGACTATATCTTAAGAACGGAAAGGCTCAATTGTGTAAGTGTGTGTCGTGTATATATGGAAAGACTACTCACACAGCTGAACCTTAAAACCCAAATCTTAAAGACATAGCGGAAGGGAAATACAATTATATATATATGGGCCCGAAGGTCGCCAACGTGTACGTGGGTGTTGTGAATATATGTAAAGACAACTCACATGACTTGGAATGTAAAACCCAAATAGAATTGCAATATGGCTCTTATTAGAGTCTTGGGAGTAAGAGCGAAAGCTCAATGTGTGTGAGTGTGGAATTGAAAGACCACGCACACAACTTGAATGAAAACCCCAAATTGAATTGCAATACGTCTCTTATTAGAGTCTTGGGAGTAAGAGCGAAAGCTTAATGTGTGTGAGTGTAGAATTGAAAGACAACACCCACGACTTAAATGTAAACACACGCAGCTGAACTTATATAAATAGAACTATATCTTAGGGGTTGTTAAGGCCCGTGTGTGTACAAAAAAGGTGTGCAACTAAGAGCGGAAAGGCTCAAGTGCACATGGGTACTTGTGTGTCAAACCAAGTTATTACATCTTGGGGGAGACTATGGTCCATTATTACAACCCCATGTCAAAATTTAATTGAATATAAGGCAAGTTCATATAATGGACCGAGTTTAGGCACTTACATGTAGCTAGTCCATCTTCAACTCGTGTGGACTTGGACTTGTGATCCGCCTTGGGCAGCCAAGAGGAGTCCCTTAGGTGGCTTGTCGCGGCAGGTAGGAGTGCTGGTCGGCTGATGTTGAGGTGATTTAGAGAAGGTAGGTTGAGCTAAGGTATGGTGCTAGGAGTTAGGGTGAGTTTGGGGATAGGTAGGGCTCGGTTGGAAGTGGAGAGGGTTGGGAAATGGTGAAGGGATGCTGGGAATTGGGCGACTAGGGATGGCAGGTGGATGGGCAGGCGTTGGGTGGTGCTCGACTGGGAAGAAGAGAGGTGTTGGCTGGGTGGAAGGGAGAAGGTAGGTGGATGGGAGTGCTGGCAGGTGGATGGGTGGAAGGGAGAGTGGTACTAACCGGGAAGGAGGCGGCAGGTGGTGTTGGTGGCCGGATGGAAGAAGGTGATGGAGTCGCCTGGAGCTCCTCGCCGAAGGTGGAGTTGGAGTGGCAGGTGCTGCTTAGTTGGGAGTGGAGAGGGTGAAGAGAGGTGCTGGCCGGGTCCCAAGAGCATGGAGAGCCAAGAAGAGAGGACCCGCTAGTGTTTGGAGGGGGTTTATATAGGCTAGGGATTGGTGGCTGGGATAAAGGAGCTTAGGTCGGTTAGGTTGGGCCAGATATTTGTTTTGGTGTGCTGGGATATGGTGGGCTAGATATTTATTTTTAGGTGGGCTGGGACATGGTTTGGGGTAGGTCGATTAGGTGGGCTAGGTTAGTGGTTTGGGGCAGGTCGGTTAGGTGGGCTGGGTTTAGGTGGTTAGGGACTTAGTTAGGTGAACTAAGGTTGGTTTAGGCTTAGTTGGTTAGGGTCTAGGTGGTCCAGCTAGGTGAGGTCGGCTAGGTGAAGTTGGTGCGGTTTTGGGTGAGAGGGGTTAAGTTTAGGTTAGGTTTGGGTTAGGTTTTAGGAGAAATGGCTAGGTGAGGTGAGCTAACTTAGGGCTAGGTTTAGGAACCACCCCTTGGCACCGGTCCATTTCCTTAGTTGCAGCCATATCCAAGTTGGTGCAGCCCTAGGTCAAGTGTAGGTGCATATAAGCTTGAACCCACACTCTTGGTTAAACCCACAAGGCTAACCCACTTTTGACCAAAAGTCAAGCCTACCAACTTTCTCACTCTTACTTTATGGCCCCCTTTCTCTCTCTACCCAAGCCTTCCAAAGCCATTCACGTGAAACTTTATGGGCCCCTCACCCCCATTTATGGGGAGGTGAAGTGGGCCATGGATGCAGATATTGGATTTAGATCTTGGGATCCAAATCCAAATCCAAATACATTTTGGTTTGGATCTGAATATATATGGTCCAGATCCGACCCAAATTTGATTTTTTTTATTCCTTCATGGCGTTTCGAGACAGACGGTTTGTGCAGGGCCTAACTTCATCAGTACTCCATCTTGCGTTGGGTCTTCGCCAACATTGTCGTCCGGTCTCCTTCTCACCTTCGGGAGTTCATTTTGATCATCTTTCTAATATTTGGGGCTTGGATGTCTGAGAATTTGGGGATGCTTTTGACATGAGAGTTGATATGCCGGGCTTGAAGTATGCTTCGGGTCTGGGCTCTCCTTTGCCTTTTCGATCTGCTTTTGTCAGGCTAAGAGGCTTTTGGGGTTTAAAATACTATTTATAGTCTAAAAGCTATATGTATAAAGTTTTAAAACACATGTACAGGTTTAAAATATGTACAGGGTTGTCTGGAAGGCTCTTGGGTTTCCAGACTCAAAATAGCCCTTTGGGGCTGCTTTTGTAAAACCAGGTATGTTTGAGAAAGTCGTGGGATTTTGGGGTGTTTACAAAGGTTTTGGATTTGATTCATATGGAGACATGCCTATGATGGCTCGATACTTAGGGAGTCGACTCTTATTGCCCCTTTGGTTTTATATCAACCCTAAAAATCGAGTTCTAAGATGATGTCCTGACTCGATGCACATGGATGATTTCAAAGTGTAATGCATGATGCTTATGCATACACTATAGGTTAGACTCATTTCTAAAAATCCCCAAATTTTCTGTAAGTCAAGGATTTTACGAATTTCAGGGATTTTGGAGGTGTTTATTCCTCCTTGTTTTGGTGATTCTCGAGCTTTTCAGTTTTGAAGGAGCTCTAGGCAAAAAGGTGTACAGGACCAGCTTTTGGATATTCTTGGGTTTTTGGGAGTATATATATTTTTCGAAAAAGCTTTTTACAATTTTCGAAAATGGACTTTGTACATGGCCAAAGGCTTTTGATTAACTTTCTTTTTGGAATTTTCAGTTTTCCAAATGTTTTTGAGATTTTGAGGGTTTTCAAAAATTTTTGGTTTTTGGCAATGTCTATTTTTTTTGGATTTTTCAAAAGTAGGGATCTTACATTGAACCTACAAAGAAAACATTCATGAATCAGACTCTAATTGATAGGTCTAAGACATGGTTTTGGTTTTAGAGGTTCTACAGGGCACCCTTGACCCAGATGGTCTTAGGTGGTGGCTCTGGGGGTATGGGTGGGCTGTAGCCCAATCCATATCGATTCTTTTTGGCTTTAGGTAGGACAAGTTCTAGCCTACCTTGGTTTCGGGTTCTCAGGCTCGCGTAGGGTTTATATCCCATATTCAGAATCATGTTCCAAGACTTCTTGTTTTTCAAAAAGTTTTGGTATAATTCATGGTCTTGGAACATGGAATCGTCCATGTCAAGGGTATATACCCTTTTGGTTTTGGATAAAGGGAGTTTGGATTCTGGGGTGATGGAAGGCTTGGGCTTCCATACAACCTTGGTTTGGGAGATTTGTTTCTCAAGGGAATCCATGCTCGGTCCCTTGGGAGACTTTGGATATTTCGGGGCGATGGAAGACTTGGGCTTCCATACAACCCGATTTTGGGAGAGTTTTGCTTCAAGGGGAGCCAAGTTTGGTCCCTTGAAAGCTTTTGGATATTTCAAGGTGAGGGAAGACTTAAGCTTCCACTCGACCCTGGTTTGGGAGACATTTTCTCCAAGGGAAGCCAAGCTTGCTCCCTTGAAGTCTTTGACTTGCTCCCTAGGTGCAACTCATGGCGCCCCTAGGGATGGATTTTTTTGTTTCAAAGCCATAGTCTTGGTTCTAGGGTACAAGACTAGGCTTGAAGAAGTGGGTTTTTCTATGGTAGGGTTATGAGCTCCTAAGATGTCGATGCATGTATTAGGGGTCTCCATGTCTACCATTTTTTCAACTTCTTTTTCTTTTTGTTTTTGAAATTCTTTTGGATGGTGCGGGACATTTGGCACACCTTGAAAATCCTCAAACTTAGGCACATTTTGTGGGTTTGTGTGTGCATGGGTGTGAGCCAATGCATCTGATGACCCTATTTCGAGCAGAGAGATTTGAGGAGGCATACCTCTTTGTGGCTTGTCTACCTTTTCGTGGTGAGAGCACGCCGTTTTCCAGAGTGACTCTGTTTTGAGCTCTTGGGGTTTCACGAGGCGTTCCTTTTCGAAACCTTCCTGTTTTTCACTCTCGTCTCTTTGTGGGGTGTGGGTTTTGTGTCCCATTGTGTGTGTGTGCCTAGACTTAGGAATTTCACTTGAATTTTTCGAAATTTCAAAATTTTGTTTTTCAATTTTTTTGTCTTTTTGAAAGTTTTCAAGATTTTTTTGAGTTTTTGAACAAGAAACAACTTTTTTCGAGTTTTCTTTGGATTTTTCAAAATTTAGAAATGTGGGAGTGGAGGACTCGCCCCTTTCTGGGGTTTGGCCTTTTACCTCATATCCTTCGTCGAGTTTAAGATCGATTTTCTTTTCACGATCTTTGTGCGCCCGAGATGAGCTGCTATGGGATCGATGGGCTTTAAGCTCCTCACTTAAAGCATCCATCCTTTGCAATATTTTTTGAATATCAGCTAGCTCCTTTTGGGCTCTGGCTGTTTTGAAAACCTCTTTTAGCCTACTCAACGAGGATTTTCTTGGTTTTTGCTCCATTTTTCTACAATTTTCTAAGTATGCACGATGTTTTGGAAAACACTTTCGAAAATTTTGAGTGTAACTTGTTTGTTTGAAGTCTACTTATGTCCCGAGTCCCACCGGGCGTGCCAAATCTATAGACACGAAAATTTTTCAACTCCGGGTTCTTAGGCCTGAAGTGAACCTTTTTACAATCTACTTCGCTTTTTAGGGCATGCCAGCTAGCTTACTCAAACTAGCGAAGTATGTTTTGAAATATCTGACTTTTAAAAGGCAATTGTGGGCAAGCGGGATCTTTTCGTTGCAAACCTTCTTGAATCGATGCTCAAGGGTCAGTTTGTACGCTTAGAGACTTCGTTTGAAACAAGTTAACCTCAAAATCAATTTTGAATGAATCAATGTTTCGAAATCTTTGGAAAATTGTGCACTTTGGCGAGTTTTGATTTACGAGGGTTGGGCGACCCTAAGTCTTTCAATTTTATCTACTTAGGCACGATATGTGTGCATCAAATGGCCTAAGCCTTGGCATGTTTGCACGATTTGTTCGGGGTTTTATTTGATGCAGGTATGCACTCTAGCTCGAGTATGGCGAGTATGCAATGCAACTCACACAACTTGAATGTAAAACCTGAAATTTAAAGACTTAGCTGAAGGGAAAACCCAAATTGAATGCAACTCACACGACTTGAATGTAATTTGTAGAAATTTAAATATATCTATATCTTAAGAGCGGAAAGGCTCAATGTGTGCGTGGGTGTTATGTATAAATTGAAATGCAACTCACGCAGCTGAACCGTAAAACGCACCAGAAGGGAGATATAGATATAAGAGCGGAAAAGCTCAATGTAGCGTGTGTGTTTGTGTATAAATTGAAAGACAACACACATGACTGAATTTAACAACTCGAAATTGAAATGCGTACACAGCTGAACCGGGAAAACTCATGCAGCCGAAAATATATAAATACGACTATATCTTAGTAGCTTTTGAGGCCAAAATATACGTGAGGTGCTTGAGCAAGCACTCGGGTGTTCTTTGGGTGCGAGTGTGTAATTGAAAGACAAACTCACACAACTTAATGTAACAACCCAGCTGAATTGAAATACATATATATAATAAGAGCGAAGGCTCAATGCACGCGTGTGTGGAGTGTGTAAAATTAAAGACAACTCATGCAACTCTTACTAGAGTCTTGAGAGTAAGAGAGAAAGCTCAATCGTGCATGTGTGTGCTTGATGTACTAGATTAAGAGCTAAGGCTCAAGTGTGCTTTGTGTATCAAGCAACATTATTACATTCCGGGGGGAGACAATGCTCCGTTATGACAACCCCGTATCACGAATTGAATTGAATGGAAACGAGACTTGATATATATTAATAAGACTTACACTTTTCCAGGTTTTTTATTTGGGATTGTGCAAGAAGCGAATCCACCTTCTTCTTATGGAGTCCGGGGCACGTGGGAGCGAAGCCGGAGAGCTTGGAAGCTTGGAAGCACTTGGAGATTTGGGATCAGCAAGGGTTTTTGGATTTGGGGGCCACTTGGGGCTGGTTTGGCTAAGGTAGGACTTGAGCCAAGGTGGCTCGAGTAGGGCTTGGTCTTGAAGGTTCGGCCAGCACTTGGCCTTTTGTTTGGTCTTGTGAGACTCGAGCCAAAGGTGGCTCGAGTGAGAGGGGTTTTGCTTTAGGGTTCGGCCAACACTTGGCCTTAGGTTTTGCTTGTGTGACTCGAGCCAAAGGTGGCTCGAGTGAACTTGGTTTAGGATAGAGTTGGTTGAGTCCTAGGTAGGTTTTATGTCTAGGCTAGGGTGCTGGCTAACTAAGGCTGGCCAATGCGAGTATGGGACTGGTACATGGCCAGTGTGGCCATGTGTTTAGGGCTGAAAGGAGACACGGCCTGCCTTGTGGCATGCCGGGGACTTAGGTTTTAAAATGTACACGGCTTCCACCAACAGGCCGTGGGATTTAGGGTGAAGGACTGGTACACGGCCAATATGGTTTGTGTTAGGTTGTCTGCCGAGTGGCAGGACTGGTCTTAGTGCAAAAGGGAGAAACACGGCCACCTTTGGCCGTGTGTTTAGTGTTAGGTGGCCTGCCTTGTGGTAGGCCGGGTCTTTGGTGAAAAAACAAGGAAGCCCAGACAGTTTTGGCCGTGCTGTTTTAGGTAGGTGGCCTGCCTAAAAGGCAGGCCAGGTTTTAGGTAGAAAAGATGGGACACAGTTTGCACTTGCAGGCCGTGGGTCTTAGGGATGGCTCGGCCAACTTTGGCCGAGCTTAGAGGGTGGTTCAAAGGGGAGTTCGGCCAAGTCTTGGCCGAACTTAGTTGGTTTTATCTTGGGGTGGTGCTCGGCCAGGTGGTGGCCGAACTAGGTGGTTTAGGGAGTTTGTTTAGGGTATTGTCTAGGGTAGGGTTTTTGGTGGAGTTCGGCCAACACCTGGACGAACTTGGCTGGTTTTAATGGAGGGCTTAGTTTTGGTACTTAGGCTGGGTGGTCTAGAGAGGTTAGGGAAGAAGTCAGTTTAGGTTAGGGTCTAGGTACTAACCTTAACTTGCAGCTCCACTCCAAGCCGCCTCCATGCCGCCAAGCTCCACCACACGCAGCTCCACTCCCAGCTTGCAGAAGACGCCACCTTGTTGGTGTAGCCCGGGCCTCAATGGCCCAATCCTGACACTCAAGGCAAGCCTTGGCCAATAAGGCCCTCTCTCTCTCCTCCCCCTTTTGAAGTTCACGTGAAAGGCCTCCCTTTGGATTTCACGTGGCTGGATTTTTGAGACCCCTCACCTCTATTTATAGAGTTTTGAGGTGGGTCTTGGATTTGGGTCTGGGTATCCGGATCCAATCCAAACACTATTTGGATCTGGATCGTGGATCTCAGATATTTTGAGATCCAGTCCAAATATTTATTTGTGTTTGGATCTCGAATCTCGGATATTTTGAGATCCAGATCCGATCCAAACACTATTTGGATATGGATCTGGATATTTTTGGGCCATATACAACCCAATTTTTTCTTCTACTCCTTGGTTTTCTGTCCTTTTCTGGTGCTTTTCACCGTCGGTTTTGAGCGGGCTTCGATTCATCGGAGGCTCAACTCTGGCCTGGGTCTTCCCCAAGTCCTTCTTCCAACTGGTGCTCTGCTTTTCAAAACTTTTTCGGTGTCTGTTTCGGTCCGCCATTTTGGTTTCTGGCTAGTTCTTGGTGATATCGATCTCATATTGTCGTACGGATTCCGTTCTTCATTTTGATGGGACGTGTCTCAGACTTTTGTCGACTTCATCAGGTTCTTGGCTTCTTTCTACATTTTGGAGCTGCTTTTGCTTTTCTTTGACCCAAATTATGCTTTTGCCCTTCTGTCGGGCTTTTCTTCGAACGGGCTCTCCTTTCTTTTGTTTTTGGGCAGAAGACGGCTTCTGAAGTTCCGGGCTTGAATTCCTCTTCTTGCCTCGGCTCTCCTTTTGCCTTTTGTACCTATTTTTGCATTTTAAAACAGATTGTCGTTTTGGCTCAAACGAGCTTTTTGTGTTTTTTAGAGTTTTTGAATTTTGGAAAATTTGGGGTGTTTACAGTTGTGTATGTCTTTCAATTCCGGGTTGTTAATTTTCAGTCGTGTGAGTTGTCTTTACATTTATACACAACACACACGCACACGTTGACGACCTTCGGGCTCATATATATATACGTATTTTCCTTCCGCACTTTACATTTAAGTCGAGCGGGGTTTTACATTCCAAGTCGTGTGAGTTGTCTTTACATTTATACACAACACACACGCACACATTGAGCCTTTCTGCTCTTATATCTATATCTCCCTTCCGCAATTTCCCTTCAGCTATGTCTTTTAATTTTGGGTTTTAAAGTTCAGTTGTGTGAGTTGCATTGCATATCCGCCATACTTAAGATAGTGCGCATACTTGCATCAAACAAACCCCGAACAACCCTTGTAAACATGCCAAAACTTAGGCACTTGATGCACACACCTCACGCCTAGGTAAATAAAACTCAAAAGACATAGATACGTGCAACCCACGTAAAGCGTACAAACTGACCCTTGACCATCGGTTCAAGAAGGTTTGCGACGAAAAGAGCCCACTTGTCCACAGTCGCCCCATAAAGTCAGATATTTCAAAACATACTTGGCTAGTTTGAGTAAGCTAGCTGGCACGCCCTTTCAAAGCGACTTAGACACGAAAAAGGTTCACTTCAGGCCTAAGAACCCAGAGTGAAAATTTTCGCATGTCTACAAAACCTAATTGACCTTTCAAAATCTAGTTCTTCAAAATTTTGGTGTTAACACCTCTCTTGTGCACAGGTTTTACAAATTTCAAGCATGTCTAGTTTAGAAGGATCTTGTGAAGTGTCAAGCCGGGCCTCGCGTCTACAAGTCAAATTTCAAAAAGGTTTTCAAAAGGTTATTTTAAAAACCAGGAGAATTCGCTTAACTCCCTAAAAAGGGAGCTCAAAAGCGTAGAAGCAAGAATCGCCGCATTGAGCCAAGAAGCCGATACGATCTAATCTTGTTCCTCCCATGGAAAACAAGTCAGGGCTCATAGAAGACCCACTCACACAAGAAAACCCAAAGTGGCCTCTAGATTAGAGGAGGAACAAGAGCCTGAGTCCTTCATGATGAAAGATAGAAAGGCCTTGGAACAATTATTGAGAGGCCAAATCAAAGAGAAAAGATCATACACACTATCTGATTTTCTATCATCCGATTATCAAACTGATAGTGACGATGACATACAGAATTTCCATCGGTATGATGGAAGTGGGGATCCTAGATCCCACCTTCAGCTCTTTTCTCGAAGAGAATACAAAAAGGACTCTTTAAAATGGATTACTGGTTCCCTCTCTCTCTCAAGGAAAATGCCTCTAAATGGTTGTCTTCCTATGACTTGAGTCAATTCGCCACCTTCGAGGAACTAGCGAATTGCTTCATGCAAAGGTTTTCCTACAATATTGAAGTGACACCACTTTAAACACCTTAAGAGATACAAAGCAAGAACCTAACGAGGATGCACAGACATTCATCGTTAGATGGAGGTCACTCTTGAGGCAAGTAAGGGACCCATCTCTGAAGGATGTGCTGTAATGCTAATCTTTGAAAATTTCAAAAATGATTTAAAAGCTCTCCTCTCACTCCATGAAATTTTGAATTTTCAAAAACTTATAAAGAAGGCTTCGCTCTTCGAAGCAAACTTAAAAAAGGGAGTCTACAAAGATTTGTGGAAGGGGAGGAACTTTCAAAAACCCCGTTTCGAAAAGCAAGGGGCATATGGGCCACTCGTGTCTGACAATGGGGCAAAACCCCAAAAGATTGTAAATATCCGCATAGAGCCATGCTCGATCGGACCCTCCAAAGCTTCTGAACGAAAACCTGTTAGAAAAAGTTTGAAAACAGGGAATTTACATAGCTAGGACAACCAATCACGAAAGTCCTAGACATCCTCTTAGCTCAAGGTTTGATCATTGTCCCGGCTTTTCCCGAAGGGACACCCCTCAAGGGAAGATTTTTTAATGGGTTTTGCAAGTATCATAGACTCAAGGGCCATTATATGAGTAAATGTTTTGCTCTCCTACACTAAATTGAGAACTTGATAGAGCAAGGAAGGCTCCACGTCTTGGAGGAACCGGAGCCCTCCCAATGTATTTTAAAGGAACCTTTCTCCAATCACGCAAGCACAAGTGGGAAAGAAAAAGAGGTATGTCTTCTTCCACTCAAGGCTCATGGGATGGAACATGTATTGCATACAGTACACACTACTTGCCACACACCACCTTCTATCATAATAAAAAAAGTCAAGTAAGTAGTGATCCGAGGAGCGCTTAGAGTCCCGCCCCTAGCTAGAGCGTCAATAGAAATTCGTGGTGCTCCAAGGCATCAAATTAGAGTCAAAATAGAAATGAGCCTTAGGGAAGGTGTGGGTGAGGTAACTAGGTCCGAAAGGATCTATCAATCCCCACACTTAGCTAAAAATGCTAGCAAGGAAGCGGTCGTCTTACCCGACCCTTCAAAAACATGCATCCCTAATGCACCTCATGGCATGGACAAAGGTAAAGGTATTGTGATAACCCCTTACGATTTGGAATTTCATCTTTCAAAACTTCCAATAAACATGTTTATCTTAGAGTTGATACAAACTTCACCTAAACATAGACGAGTTTTAGAAGGAATCCTAGAAAAAGCCAAGGTTAACCCATCCGTAACTCTTGAGTCCCTATCCTTCTTGATCTCCCCAATATGTGCCAAGGCCCCTATCGTGTTCACGGAGGATGAATTAGAGAGACCAAATATATCCCATAACCAAGCTTTGCATATAGAGGTAGTTTTAAATCACCACACTCTAGACAAATATTTTTTTGATGGGGGAGGAGGTCTAAATATTCTTCCTCTTCACATGGCCTTTCAAGTAGGAGTCACCGTGTCTAGGATAGAATCGAGCCCCATCGCTATCACTGGATACAATGACAACTCATCCCATCCACTAGGAGCCATCGAGTTGCCCATGGAAGTAGGAGACATCCAACACATGGGGTTGTTTCATGTCTTAGACATAAACCCCCATTATAACCTAATGATAGGAAGGCCTTGGATTCATAGTCTTTGAGCCATTCCTTCAACCTTTCACAAGTGTGTGAAAATCCCATGGGACAACCAAGTGGTGGTAGTCTTTGGATAAGACCACCCTCACCACAAGGGAATTCGAAATCCCCCTTATATATCAAGTCACCCATTCAATGAGGAGGCTATGGAAATGCCTCACCCATCTTTAGTCGACCATCCCCTAGGAGACCCTGATCATAAAGCCATCCACCTCCTAGGCAACCTCAAACATGGGGAGTTATCCTTCCCTAGAACTATCCATCTTTTAGGGAAGCCCAAGCCACCTCCCACTTACCAACGTGTAGGACCATCTTCTCCTAGGAAAGCCTAAATCCTCTCTAACTCATACCTCCAAACCCTTAGTCAAACCAAGTCGTGGGTATATCCATGATATGGACGACACCATATTCCAAGGACATTTTACAAAAAAATTTCCAAACTCAAGAAGCCTTGGAATATGATGTTAAACATGGGATATACACCGTACCAAGGTCTAGGAGCCAAGAACCAAGGTAGGTTAGAGCCCATCATACCACTTCCAAACACAAATCAATATGGATTGAGCTTCACCCCATCCATACCCCCTGAGCCACCACCTAAGATCACTTAGGTCAAGGGTGCCCTAGAACCTCCTAACACTAAAACCTATAGCTTAGACCTCTTGTTTAGAGTCTAATTCATTGTGTTTTCTTTGTAGGTTTGATGGAAGACCCCTCTTTTGAAAAAACCCCCAAAAAAGTATATATTTGAAAAAACCAAAAAAAAATTTGGAAAACTTTCAAAATCCAAAAATATTTAAAAAACCTAAAAATTCCAAAAAGAAAGTTGTTTGTGTTCATTCTCCTAGTCTTTCTTTGGAAAAAGCCAAAAAAAATAAAAATCTCAAAATCTCAAAAAGAAAGTCTTTTTACATTCATCCTTCTACCTTGTGTTTTTAAAAAAACAAAAAAAATTTAAAAATTCAAAAATTCCAAAAATATTGGCCATATACACAGCCCATTTTTGAGTTCTTCAAAACCCATGTATATATCCAAACCAAAATTGTCAAAACCTATCGTTCACAACCCCACTCTCTTTCCTAACACTTCCTTATAAATTAAAGCACTTGAGAGTGATTAAAGCAAGGAGGAAGATCCCCTCATCCATGGGGAAGATCAAGCCTCCGAGCTTCCCGAATTTCATAGAATCCTTGACTTGGAAAAACCTTCAAATTCCGTAGGAGGGGATTTTTTTAGAAATCAATTTAGGGAGTGAGTCAAACCCAAAGTGTGTCAAAATAGGTGCATGTTTGTATGAGCATGAAAAAGCATCATTTAGTACATTCTTAAAATCCTATGTAAATGTATTTGCATGGACTTATGAAGACATGCCGGGTCTAGACCCTAAAGTCCTAGAACATCATCTACCCTCAGAACCAAATACAAAACCCGTAAAGCAAAAGCTTAGAAAAATCCATCCCGATGTTCACTCCCAAGTGAAGGAGGGTTTAGAAGATCTTTTAAAAGCCGGATTTATAAAACCCATTGCTTATTCCAAATGGCTTTCAAATGTTGTTGTAGTTCAAAAATCTAATGGGAAAATTCGAATTTGCATTGATTTTAGAAATTTGAACAAAGCCACTCCAAAAGATAATTTTCCTCTTCCAAATATTGATTTGATAGTGGATAGCACTACCAATCATGAAATGTTTTCTTTTATGGATGGCTGTTCAGGTTATAATCAAATCAAGTTATCATCAAAAGATGAGGCAAAAACTGCTTTTACTACACCTTAGGGCACATACTGTTACACGGTTATGCCATTTGGTTTGAAAAATGTCGGAGCCACGTACCAAAAAGCCATGACTTCCATTTTCCATGATCAAATCCATGAGCTCTTGGAAGTATATTTGGATGATCTTTTGGTAAAATGAAAAACCCGATGCACACACATAAAATCTTTGCAAAAGGTTTTTGAAAGACTTAGGCTGTTTAAAATGAAGCTAAACCCTCAAAAATGTGTTTTTGGAGTGGAATCAAGAAAACTCTTAGGGTTCATGGTAAGCCAAAGGGGTATAGAAGTCGACCCCTCTAAGTGTCGAGCCATCATAGACATGCCTCTACCATCCAATTTGACCCACATCCGAAGCCTCGAAGGTCGACTCCAAGCAATTAGGAGATTTATCTCCTATTTACCAACAAGATGCGAACCTTTCAATAGGCTTTTGAGAAAAGGGGTGAAATTTGAATGGAATACCGATTGCCAAAATGCTTTTAAAAGATTGAAAACTTATTTGGTAAAACCTCTGATTTTAAAATCTCCAAAGAGAGAAAAACCTGTATTGCTTTACATTTCCATTCATGCGAATGCATTAATGCATTGGGTGCTTTGCTTGCTCAATATGAAGATGATAGTCTTAAGGAGCATACTATTTACTATATTTTGAAAACTCTATTGGCATATGAAAGAAATTATCAAGCCATGGAGAAAACATGCTTGGCCTTGGTATGGGCTTGCCAAAAGTTTGGACATTATTTCCTAGATCATGAAATTTGGATAGTGTCTAAACTTGATCCAATCAAGCACTTGTTTGAAAAACCTATCCTCACGGGTAGGATAGGTAAATGGCATCTCCTCTTAATGGAGTATGATTTAAAATTTCATCATCAAAAGTTCATTAAGGGACAAGCCCTAGCCGATCATGTGGCTGAATTGCTTCTTGAAGATACATATCTCATACTTGATGAAATGCCCGATGAAGGCATCTTTGCAAATGAATATCAAAACCATGTTTTAACAAATTGTTTTAATGAAGATTGAGTATGGAAAATGTACTTTGATGGCGCCAAGAATCAACAAGGGGCAGGTGTGTGAATCATCCTCACATCTCCCGAGAAAGGAGAGATCCCAATTGCAATTCGATTAGATTTTCCATGCTCGAATAATATGGCTGAATATGAAGCACTCATACAAGGCCTAAAAATTTCAAAAAATCTAGGAGCATCATTGTAAACACCCCAAAATAAGATTATTTTCAAACAAACACTGGTTTTCAAAAACCATTTTCAAACCAAATTTTGAACTTTCAAAACCCTAGAGTTTCAAAGTTTTAAACTTTTGTCTGAAAATCCTTCAAAATAAAGGTTCTTAAACCCGGGCCAAAATCCAAATTTTGTAAAGCAGCTAAATCAAGGAGGTGAAGCCTGATAAAAAAGTAGCTCCAAAACAGGTCAAAAAAAGCAAAAGTTCAGCCCGACCGGATGAAAATAGGGTCGAAAAGCAAAAGTTCAAGCAGGTGATGCAAATTTTGCACACACATTGAGCCTTTCCACTCTTAAGCTAAACGTATATACTTCAATTTGGGTATTTACTTTAGTGAAAGCTGTGTGAGTTGCAATTTAATTTCGGGTGGATTTACATTTGTAAACATCCCAAAATCAAACGATTTTTCAAAACAAACACCTGGTTTGAAAATTCCTTTAAAAACCAGATTTTGAGTTTTCGAAAAACCAGGAGTTGCAAAAGCTTTAAACTTCTGTTTCAAACTCCGTTCGAAATACAAATTTCTCAAACTCGGGTCAAGTCCCATGTTGTAAAGAAATAAATCCAACAAGTGGAGCTTGACCAAAAAAGCCTCAAAAGCAGGTTCAAAAGCCCAGAAAGCATCATGGCCTGATAAAAGCAGGATCAAACGGGGAAAGGAAAGCCCAGGCCAAAAGCAGATTTCAAGCCCGGAGCATCAAATTCCAAGCTAAGAACATCCACCAAAATATCAGAAATCCAATCTTGGAACAACAAAAATCAATTGAAACGGAGTCTAGAAAGGTGAGAAGGAGTTCGAACAAAAAGGTTGAGGAAGACCTAGCCCAAGACGGAGTGCTGATGAAGCTAGGGCCCACAAAAACTGTCCATCTCGAAACGCCAAGAAGGACTGAAGAAATGAAAATTTGGATTGGATCTAGACCCAAATATCCAGATCTAGATCCAAATAGTGTTTGGAACGGATTTGGATCTCAAAATCCAAATCCAAGATTCATACCCAAGAACCACCTCATTTGCCTATAAATAGAGGTGAGGGGGTGCCATAAGTTTACGTGAAATCAAGATTGGGAGGCTTGGGAAGAGAGAGAATGAGTGGAGGGCATAAAGTAGATTTGGTGGGCCATAGCCATGTGGGCTTGATCAAGGGCATGGGTTCAAACCTTGTATGAACCTAGGCTCAAACGAAAGGGTTGTACCAACTTGAAGAAGGGTTGCACAAGGGCGTGGAGATATGGGCGATGCATGGTGGACCGGCTCCAAGAGGTAGGTCTCTTAACCTCACCCTAAACTAGCCTAAACCACCTAACCGACCCCACTAAACCTAACCCAAAACTAGCCTAGACCTAGCCCCTTTCACCTAAACTGACCCAAACTTCCCCCTAACCTACCTAAATCAAAACCCAACCGAGTGCAATTTGAACCCATTCCTACACTCCCCCTAGACACCAATCGGCTCCCTCACCTCCCGGTGTGCCTAGCGCCCCACTCCACTACCGCCATTCCCTAGCGCCAGAATCCCTACCATACCCCCTACCGTATCCCAACTCCCCACCACCCAGCCTAACCTTGTCCCTAGCACCCCACTACACCAGCCCCCAGCCACGCCTGTCGTGACCCAGCACCTGCACCACCACCTAGTGTCGCACCTTCCCTGTCCCATCTCTTGGCCACCCTAGCATCACCCCAGTACCTGCCCCCTTTCCTAGCGCCCTGCCATAGTTTGTCGCGCCACCCGCCTGCCGCAACTTACCTCACAGCCCCTGCCACACCCTGCCATAACACCCGGCCAACCTTACCTGCCGCCTGCGCCCCTTTACCTAGCGCCAACCTAACACCCCAACCTTACCCTAGCCAGCTGCATCCTTTGTCCCTAGTGTCGATTAGGACCAGCCCCACTTAGGCCGGGACTTACCTTAGCCAGCCCTACATCTTGGCCGAACCTAAGCCCCTCCTTAGCCACGTCTTGGCCAAACCCAGTCCTTCCTAAGCCCAAAACATTCGGCTGCCCCCAGGCACACTCTAAACTCACGTCAAAACCCACCTAGGGAGACCCATCTCTTGGCTGCCAAGGTGGACAAACCCAAGCACGTTGAGAGGAAAAGCCAACCACTTGTAAGTGTTTAAATGCGGTTTTTACCTTACTCATTTCAAATTTAATTCAATTCGATAGGGGGTTGTAATAATGGAGCGTAGTCTCCCCCCAAAATGTAATATTCATGCTTGATACACAAAGCACACACGTACACTTGAGCCATATTGCTCTTAGACGTACACAAGACACCCACATGCACTTGAGCCTTTCCGCTCTTAATTGCATACGATTGCACACACATTGAGCCTTTCTGCTCTTAAGCTAAAGTGTATATTTCTCTTTGGGTATTTACTTTAGTGAAAGTTGTGTGAGTTGCAAATCAATTTGGGTTATTACATTCACGTCGTGTGAGTTTGTCATTTAAATTTCACACTCGCACCCAAGAAGTACCTGAGCACTTGCTCCACACTCTCACGCACATTTTGAGCCTTTGTTGCTCATAAGATATAGCACACTTATATATTTTCCAGCTGCGTGAGTTTTACATTCAGTTGTGTACGCACTTACATTTCTAGGTGGTTCAATTCAAGTTGTGTGAGTTGTGTTTACATTTACACACCAAGAGCACTCACTCACAATTGAGCCTTTCCGCTCTTACTATATACTTATATTTCAATTTCGGCAAGTTCAATTCAAGTCGTGTGAGTTTTTCATTTAAATTTTACACTACACACACGCGTGTATTGAGCCTTTCCGCTCTTAAGATATAAGTATATTTCAATTCTGCAATTTACATTCAAGTCGTGTGAGTTGCTTTCAAGTTTGGGTATTTCCCTTAAGCTGCGTGAGTTGCACTTCCATTCGGGTATTTACATTAAGTTGTGTGTGTGAGTTGCTTTCAATTCGAGCCTAGCTCACATCATCATATCAAACTCGAAAAATATTTGTGCATCCTTGCATTCGTGCATTTTCAAAAGAAACCCCGAATCTACACTCAAACTCGCTGAATTTAGGCCACTTGAGCACACACATCTGGCCTAAATAGCTTAAAAGCTCAAAGACTTGGAATCGTCCAGCCCCGTACATAAAACTTGCAAACTTAGGCAAAATCAAGTTTTCAAAACACTTGTCTCCTTTCAAAGAGTCAAAATTGTTTTATCAACATCTATAAAGTGCTTAAACTGACCCTTGAGCATCGGTTTAAGAAGGTTTAAAGCGAAAAGATCCTGCTTGCTCACAATTGCCTTTAAAACGTCAGATATTTTAAAAAAACTTCACTAGCTTGAGCAAGCTAGCTGGCATGCCCATAGAAATGACATAGACGCGAAAAGGTTCATTTTCGGCTGAAAAACCAGAAGTGAGAATTTTCGTGCTTACAGATTTGGCACGCCCGGTGGGACACGGGACTTAAAAAGTTGATAAAACAAAGCAGAACTGTGCGAAATTTTTCTGAAAGTGTTAAAATTTTCGCCTAAATTGCATTTCTTAGGATTTTAAAACCTTTTGTTAAGTCATGTGTAGTTCAGGCTCTAACAAAGTAACTAGCCAGGCCTCGCGCTCGTCAAGTTCTCTTTCTAAAAAGATTTCAAAATCTCAAATAAAATGTAAAAGAGAAGAGTTAGAAAACTTGCGTAGGGAATTCGAGGCTAAAATAGACGCAAGAATCGACACCCTTAGCCAAGAGGCTGAGGCGGCCGACTCTTGTTCGTCACATGGCGAACCTGCCAAAGCCAAGAAAAGAACTACAAAAGCAAGAAAACCCAAGGAAACCTCCGCAATGGAGGGGGACCAATACCACAATTCCTTCACACTAGAGGATCGTAAAGCCCTTCAACAACTGTTGAGAGGGCAAAATAAAGAAAAGAAATCGTACACCCTGTCTGACTTCCTTCCTTCTGATTATGAAACAGACAGCGACGATGACGTACCGAATTTCTATTGGTATAATGGCACGGGGGATCCTAGATCCCACTTGCAACTCTTTTCGCGTAGAGCCCACAAGAAGAAGAGAGACTCTGCGAAATGGATTTATTGGTTCCCCCTTTCCCTCAAGGGGACTGCTTCAAAATGGCTTGCTTGCTACAATTTAAGCCAGTTTGCTACTTTTGAAGAGTTAGCAAATTGCTTCATGCAAAGATTTTCGCATAATGTGAAAGTAACGCCCACTTTAAATACCTTGAGGGATACAAAACAAGCTGCAAACAAGGACATACATGCGTTCATCGTTCGATGGAGGTCCCTCCTTGGGCAAATAAAAGAGCCCATCTTCGAAGGATGCGCAGTCATGCTCATCCTTGAAAATTTCAAAAGGGAGATCAAGACTCTTCTCTCTTTACACAAAATTTCTACCTTCCATAAGTTAATAAAGAAGGCTTCCTTATTTGAAACCAATCTGAAGAAGGAAGTCTATGACGACTTATGGAAGGGAAACATCCTTCCAAAAATGAGATTTAAAAAACTTGGAACTTATGGGCCACCCATGACGAACAAAGGGGCAAAACCCTAAAAGATTACAAATGTCCGAGTGGAGTCGAGCCCGACGGGCACTTCAAAAAAGCTCGAACACCAAAAAATCAAAAAATTGAAAATTTTCAAAAAGACTTTGAAAAACGGGAGTATACCCCACTGGGGCAACCTGTCTCAAAGGTCCTAAACCTCCTACTCGCCCAAGGCTTGGTAGTACTCTCGGAAATTCTCAGATTTTGCAAATATCATCGGCTCAAAGGCCATGATACGAACAGATATTTTTCCCTTTTGAACAAAATTGAAAACTTGATTGAGCAAGGCTAGCTCCAAGTCACTAAAGAACCTGAGCCTGCCCAAGCTGTGCTCAAAGAACCCTTTCCCAACCACACAAGTACCAGTGGGAAGGGAAAAGAGGTGTGCGCTTTCGCAACCTCCAAAGGTTTTGTGCATGCATATTCTGGCTTCACTATTTGTCCACCATCTCTCATCATTTATAAGAAAGTCACCCAAGTAGTGATCCGAGGAGCGCTTAGAGTCCTGCCCCCGGCTAGAGCCGTCTTAAGAATTCCGAGTGCTCCAAAATACACAAATATCGCCAACTTAGGAGCGAGCCTTAGGCAAAGTGTAGGGGAGGTGACTAGGTCCGAGAGGATCTATCAACCCCAACACTTAGAAAAAACTGCTAAAAAAGTGGTCAGTGTTCTTGGCCCTTCACAAGCATGCATTCCTAAGGTTTTCCAAATCTCGGACAAGGGCAAAAACGTTTTAACCACATATGATTTTGAAAATCATCTTTCTAAGATCTCAATAAACATGTCCATCCTAGAGCTGATACAAACCTCACCTAGGCATAGGCTTGTTTTAGAAAAAATCTTAGAAAGAGCCAAGGTTAACTCAAGTATAACTCCTAAGTCCTTGTCATTCCTAGTTGCACCCATCTGTGCAAAAACACCAATTGTGTTTACGGAAGACGAAATTGAAAGACCGTATGAAACCCACAACCAAGCCCTACATATCGAGGTGGTATTGAATCACCATCCTCTAGATAGGTGCTTAGTTGATGGGGGAGGAGGTCTCAACATCCTTCCGTTACACGTGGCATGTCAAATTGGAGTCACATTGACTTCCATAAATCCGAGCCCCATCGTTATCACTGGATACGATGGGAATGCATCAAAACCTTTGGGAGCCATAGAGTTACCCATGGAGATTGGGGGAATAACCCATGCAGGGGTGTTCCATGTCTTAGACATACACCCCCGCTACAACCTACTTCTGAGAAGACCTTGGATATACAACCTTCGTGTTGTGCCATCCACCTTCCATAGGTGTGTGAAAATCCCCCACGAAAATGAAATTGTGGTAATCCTAGGTGAGAGCCACCCACAGCTAAGGGGAGTTCAAAACTTATCTTGCTTGTCAAGTGAAAAGGCTTACAGGGCCAACCCCGTCAAATCCATGGACGAACCATACGAGTTCATCGCCCGAAACCCTAGGACGGTTGTGTACATCAAGGGGCAGCCCAAGGCTAGCCCAAAAGTCGTGACTATCCTAGGCAAATCCAAACTCCCTATATTTCCAAAGAAAGCCCTAAACCGAAAACCAATTGAGCATGCCATGGATGATAGCAAGTTCCAAGGTCATCCTTTGTACAAAGAGTTTTCGAAAATAAGAAAACCTTGGAACATGCTGCTCAACATGGGCTATATGCCCTATCAGAGTTTAGGGACCAAAAACAATGGGCGTCTAGAGTCTGTCTTCCCAAATCCAAATCCAAATAGGTATGGGATAGGATATATCCCTACCATACCCCTAGAGCCACCACCCACGACCACTTGGGTCAAGGGTGTCCTGGAGCTTGATAAAATTGAGACCTACGGTTTAGATCTCTTGTTTAGAGACTAATTCATGGACGTTTTCTGTGTAGGTGTGATGGAAGACCCCTCTTTTAAACAAAAAACCAAAAAAATTATAAATTTGCAAAAACCAAAAACATTGAAAATTTGTGAAAATACCAAAAAGATTTTGTATATACTAGCTCCTGGTAAAAATTTGGAAAAAACCAAGGATTTTGAAGAAAAAATCATCTTCATAAAAGGACCAAAGTCTTCAAAACCTGTAGAAATTCCAAAACCAAAACCAGGTGTTTGTAAAAACCATGCATTAACTCCAAATTCCCTAGGATTTAAAATTCTCGAGAATGATCAAAGCACGGAGGAGGATCCCATTCTCCCTGAGGAGGATCAAACCTCCGAGCTTCCCGAGTTTAACAAAATTCTCGATTTGGAAAAACCTTCGAATTCTGTAGGAGGGGATTTCATAGAAATCGACCTAGGGAGTAAAGAAAAACCAAAGTGTGTTAAGATAGGCACATGTCTGCATGAGCATGAAAAAGCATCATTCATTGCATTCTTGAAAGCCTACCTTAATATTTTTGCATGGACATACGAAGACATGCCAGGGCTAGACCCAAAAATCGTGGAGTATTGTCTTCCCCTAGATTCAGAGTCAAAACCCATAAAACAAAAGCTTAGAAAGATTCACCCGAACGTACACTCTCAAGTGAAAGAGGGTTTAGAAGATCTGCTTAAAGCTGGTTTTATAAAACCCATTGCGTACTCTGATTGGCTTTCAAACATTGTTGTAGTTCAAAAATCCAATGGAAAAATTCGAATTTGCATTGATTTCAGAAATCTGAACAAAGCCACGCCAAAGGATAACTTCCCTTTGCCAAACATTGATTTGATAGTCGATAGTACTGCAAATCATGAAATGTTTTCCTTTATGGATGGCTACTCAGGTTATAATCAAATCAAGTTAGCCCCAAGAGACCAGGCTAAAACTGCTTTTACCACACCCTGGGGTACGTACTGCTATATAGTCATGCCCTTTGGTTTGAAAAACACCGGTGCCACATACCAAAGAGTCATGACCACGATCTTTCACGATCAAATTAATGAGCTCTTAGAAGTGTATGTGGACGATCTCTTGGTGAAATCAAAAACCCAAGATACCCACATTGAATCTTTGCAAAAAGTTTTCGAAAGACTGAGGCTTTATAAAGTGAAACTAAACCCTCAAAAGTGCGTCTTCGGAGTAGAATCCGACAAGCTTTTAGGTTTTATGGTAAGCCAAAGGGGCATTGAAGTCGACCCCTCTAAGTGTCGAGCCATCATAGATATACCTCCACCCTCCAATTTAACTCAAATCCAAAGCCTCCAAGGTCGCCTCCAATCAATTAGAACGTTTATTTCAAACCTCACTACAAGATGCGAACCTTTCAATAAGCTTTTGAGAAAAGGGGTGAAATTTGTGTGGGACGATGATTGCCAAAAAGCTTTCGAAAGATTAAAAGTGGACTTGGTTAATCCTCCTGTTTTAAACCCTCGAAAGCAAGGAAAACCTCTTTTGCTTTATATTTCTGTGCATGCGAATGCCTTGGGTGCCTTATTAGCTCAATATGAGGATGATACCCATAAAGCGTATGCCATCTACTATATTTCGAAAACTCTATTGGCTTATGAAAGAAACTATCAAACCATGGAGAAGACGTGCTTGGCCTTGGTATGGGCCTGCTAGAAATTTTGACATTATTTCCTAGATCATGAGATCTGGATAGTGTCTAGGCTTGACCCAATCAAGCACTTATTTGAAAAACCTATCCTCACGGGCAGGCTGGCTAAATGGCAACCCCTCTTAATGGAGTATGACCTAAAATTCCACCATCAAACCTCCATTAAGGGGCAAGCCCTAGCTGACTACGTGGTTGATTTCCCTTTAGAGGATTCATATCCCACACTTGATGAAATGCCTGACGAAGGCATCTTTCAAAATCAATTTAAAAATCACATTTTGGCAAATTGTTTAAGTGAAAACCAAGTGTGGAAGATGCACTTCGATGGGGCACTGTAAACACCTTGAAATAAAACGAATTTCAAAACCAAACACCTGGTTTTAAAGTTCATTTAAAAACCCAAAACTGGAGTTTTCAAAAACCCAGGGGCTGTAAAAGCTTCAAATTTTGTTAAAACCCCGTTCAAATGAAATTTCACATATATGGGCCAAGTCCCCATTTTGCAAAAGCAAATTTTCAATAGGTGAAGCCCTGAATGCCAAAGCAGCCTCAGAAACAGGTGCAGAAGCCCAAAAGCAGCACCTGGCCTGATAAAAGCCAGGGTCAAAAGGCAAAAGGAAGGCCCAGGCCCGAAGCAGACTACAAGCCCGGTGCACTCAGAAGCCAAGTCAAGCATATCCACCCAAGCAACAGAAATTCAAGCCAAAAACGGCGAAATTGAGCAGAAACGAAGTCCAAAAAGGCGAGATGGAGTTCGAACGACAAAACTAGGGAAAACTCAGCATAAGACGGAGCTCTGATGAAGCCAATGCCCACACAAACCGTCCATCTCGAAACGCCAAGAAAGACTGTTCAGAGAAAATTTGGATTGGATCTGGATCATAAATATCCAAATTCATATCCAAATAGTGTTTGGATTTAGATCGATCCAAATAGTGTTTGGATTGGATCGGATCTGGACCAAAATATCCAGATCCATATCCATATAAATGATTGGTTTTGGATCGGATCTGGTCATAAATATCCAGATCCAAATAGTACTTGGATTTGGATCCAGCTCACTTGCCTATAAATAGAGGTGAGGGTGTCTCCAAGAAGGGGTTCACGTGAAATGCTTGGAGGAGCTTGGGGAAGAGAGAGAAAGGCTTAAGGTGAGTGCTTAGTGCTTTATTTCATTTTAGGGGGTTAATCTTGTGGGCTTAAAGTGGGATTAGTGTGGGCTGCACCAACATGATTTGGGGTGGACCTAACTACACCAACACGACAAGAGGTGACTGGACCGTGGCTTGAGCTAACCTAGCCGAACCCTTTTGATAAGCCTAACCTTTAAACTAAACATTCTCTTCTTAACCCTCTAAACCTACCTTAAACCAACACCATCTAATCCCCCTACAGCACCCTAATCCCAACCAACTGGCCTACCTAACATCAACCGACATCCCCCTTTACACCAGCTAGCTCCCTTCACCACCCGAACCACATGCACCGCCCCCACCGCAGCGCGCCCCCCGTCTACACGCTACCCACTCCTCGCGCCTATCACCCCTGCCTACCGCGAGCCCCTCACTCCCTGATGCCATCCCAGCGCCTCTGGGCGCAGCCATCCTAGCGCCTGTCCCACGCGCCCTCTACTGTCCGTAGTGTCGCACGCCTGCTAGCCGAACCCCTTTAGCTGTCGCCTGCGCCTAGCTCAACCGACTCCACCCTACCACACAACCGACCTACCTCCATCCTACCACACCAACCGACCCCACCGCCATAGCCCAACCTCACCACAAGCCACACACCCCATCTTGTCATGAACCTACCATAGCCCCCACAAAAAACCCGCAGCCAACCTAGCACTAGTGAGCCTCTCTCTCAAGCCCAAACCCTTTCAAGCACAACTCGGCCAACCAAATCACGTCTCAAGCATAGCAAAGAGGACCCCTTTCGTAGCTGCCAAAGTGAACTGAAGCACGTGTAGATTGAAGAAGAAAGCCCGAATCACTTGTAAGTGTTTAAAATTCGGTATTTACATTACTCCTTTCATACTTAATTCAATTTGGATACGGGGTTGTATTAATGGAGCGTGGTCTCCCCCGAGATGTAATATTGGTGCTTGACACACGAGACATATACGTGCACTTGAGCCTTAGCTCTTATCTCGTACACGAGACACACACGTGCACTTGACCCTTAGCTCTTATCTCGTACACAAGACACCCACGTACACAATTGAGCTTTCTCTCTTACTCCAAAGACTCTAGTAAGAGCTATATAAGCTGCAATTTCATTCGGGTTGTTACTTTAAGTCGTGTGAGTTTGTCATTTCAATTCCACACTTACACACAAAGGACACCTAAGCTCTTGCTCAAAAACTCTCACGCACATTTTGGCCTTGGCAGCCCTTAAGATATAGACATATCTATATACTTTCAGCTGCGTGAGTTTTACGGTTCAGCTGTGTACGTCTTTACATCCCGGGTTGTTAAAATTCAGTCGTGTGAGTTGTCTTTACATTTATACACAACACACATGCACACATTAAGCCTTTCCGCTCTTATATCTATATTTCCCGTTCCGCAAGTTAAATTTCAGTCGTGTGTGTGAGTTGTCTTTCAATTTATACACAACACACACGAACACGTTGAGCTTTACTGCTCATATATATACTTATATTTCAATTTCGGAAAGTTCAATTCATGTCGTGTGAGTTTGTCATTTCAATTCTACACTCACACATGCATGCATTGAGCCTTTCCGCTCTTAATATAACTATATCTCCCTTCGGCAATTTACATTCAAGTCATGTGAGTTGCCCTTAAATTCGGGTATTTCCCTTTGAGCTACGTCTTTACATTTCGGGTTTTACATTTAAAGTTGTGTGAGTTGCTTTCAATTCGAGCTTAGCTCACATCATACCCTCTGAACCCGAGATACTTCGCATACTTGCATTCATAAGCTTTCGAAAAGGCCCCGAATATCACATGCAAACATGCCAAACTTAGGTCACTTATGCACACACATAGCTGGCCTAAATAGCATAAAAGCAAAAGACTTGGATACGTGCAACCCACATAAATAAAAGTTGCAAATAGGCATACAAAGCGACAAGATACTTTCGTATTCTTTTCAAAAGTCCATGCTTATTAAAAATCGAGATTTTCTAAGCGTTTAAACCAACCCTTGAGCATCGGTTCAAGAAGGTTTACAACGAAAAGATCCCACTTACCCACAATCGCCCAAAATGTCAGATATTTCCAAAATCCTTCACTAGTTTGAGTAAGCTAGTTGGCACGCCCTAATGCGACGTAGACACGAAAAGGTTCACTTTTGGCCTAAGAACTAGGAGTGAGAATTTTCCCATCTACAGGCACGAAACCAAAGAGGGGTTGGGGTAGGAATCATCCTCATATCCCTCGAAAAGGGAGAAATTTCTATCGCCATTCGCCTAGATTTCGAATGTTCTAACAATACAGCCGAGTATGAAGCACTCATATAAGGTTTGAAAATTTCAAAATCTCAAGGGGCATCATGCATTGAAGTCTTTGGAGACTCTTTACTTGTCATAAACCAAGTGTTAAAAATCTGGCAAGTCAAAAATGAAAAACTTCTTCCATACCACGAATTGGCCACCAAGTTGGTCGAGTCGTTCCAATCGTGTACACTCACACACGTAGGAAGAGAGGACAATGGCATAGCCGATGCCCTCTCATCCTTAGGCTCAGCCCTAAGGGTCGATCCCACCTTGGGAACTCGATCCTTAGAAATATGGCACTCACCCACTCCATCCACTCACGATTTGAAGATTTGCCAAAACAATCTAGTTTCTACTAAAAACCCTGGTTTCAAGACATTAAAGATTTCTTAGAAAATGGAGGATTTTCAGAATTCGCTTCGTCCAAAGACAAAGCTTTTATTCGAAAGATTTCAACCCGATATATGATTTTAGGAGGAATTCTTTATAAAAAGAGTTTTACTGGCATCTTGTTGAGGTGTGTCGACCTTGAGGAGGCTAGGATAATAATGCGTGAATTCCACAATGGAGAATGTGGAGGGCATGTAAATGCCAATATGATGGCAATGAAAATACTTAGAGCTGGTTACTTTTGATCCACTCTAAAGCAGGATTGCCACGACCATGTTAGGAAGTGTCACCCATGTCAAGTGCATGGACATGCCATTCATATCCCGTCAGTCACCCTGCATTCTGTGGTCATCCCATGGCCATTCACCATGTGGGCGTTTGACATCATAGGGCCAACTTTTCCAAATGCATCAAATGGGCATAGGTTTATCCTAGCAGCCACTGAATACTTTTCCAAATGGGTTGAAGCTACCTCCCTGACTAATGTTCAGGGGTAACATGTAGTGGTGTTTGTAAAGACCCCATAATCCCATGACTTTTTAAAACCAATACTTGATTTGCAAATCAGCCCCAAAGGGCCATTTTGAGTTCTAAAAACCCAGGAGCCTTCAAAACCCTGTACATATTGTTTTAAAACCTATAAATATTGTTTTACACCTATAAATAGTGTTTTGAAAGCCCCGTATCCAAATACGAGTTTTTAAACCCGAGCTAAGCCCCATTTTGCCAAAAAGCCCAAGACGAACAGGTGAAGCATGCAAAGACTACACCTGATCGAAAAGATAGCCCGACAAGTGGCTCACAAAGGCCAATTCCAGAAGCAACTTCAGAAACCTATTTTGAAGCCCAAAAGAGCATCCTGGCCTGATAAAAGCCAGGTTCGAAAGGCGAATGGAAGGCCTACGCACGAAGTAGTTTGCAAGCTAGGAGACCAGAAAGCCAGATCAACCATTCTCATCCAAGCCTCAAGATAATGAACCAAAAAAGCCATAAATGAGCAAAAACAGAGTCTGAAAAGGCGAAAAGGAGTACAGACGATAAAGATTGGGGAAACCCAACACTAGACGGAGCGCTGATGAAGCCAGGGCCCACACAGATCGTTCGCCTCGAGAAGCTAAGAAGGACCATCTAGAGAAAATTTGGATTAGATCTAGACCATAAATATCCATATCCAAATTCAAATAGTGAATAGTGTTTTGATTTGGGTCGATCCAAATAGTGTTTGGGTTGATCCAATTAGTGTTTGGATTTGGATTAGATCCAAATAGTGTTTGGATTGGATCGGATCTGAACCAAAATATCCAGATCCATATCCATAAAAATGTTGGATTTGGATCGAATATAGATCTCAAAATATCCGAGATCTAAGATCTAGATCTAAATAGTGTTTGGATTTGGATTTGGATCCAGATCTCAAACCCAAACCCAAATCCAAGACCCACCTCAAATGCCTATAAATAGAGGTGAGGGGGTCCCAAATGAGGGGTTCACGTGAATTTGAAGGGAGGACTTGGAGAAGAGAGAAGGTGCTTAGGTGAGTGCTTAGTGCTTTCTTTTGTTTTAGAGTTTTTAATTGTGGGTTAGTGTAGGGTTAGTTAAGGGCTGCCCCACCCTAATTGAAGGGCTGAAGTGGCTTGAACAAGGAGGCTTAAGGTGGCTAATTGGAGTTCAAGCACACCCCAAACCGCCATTAAGAGCTAAGCCCTACTAAGCACCCTAAACCCCTCTTCTTAACCCCTCTAAACCACCCTAAACCACCTAAACCGACCTCACATAACCCTAATCAAACCCCACCTAATTACCCCACAGCACCCTTAAGCCTAAGCTAAACCTATCTAAACCCTAACCGACCCCAACCTCAAAACCCCCAGCACCCCTAGTCCTACTCGCTCCCACGCCGCGCACCTCGCAAGCGCCACAAGTGCCCTGCACGCGCCCCGCGTAGCGTGCCACTCCCGCGCGCCCTACACGCGCCCTGTCACCTTGCGACCCGCCTGGCGCCGACCTTCTCCGCCGACCTACCTACCTACCAACCAACCTAGCCCCCACCACCTCACATCCCACCTAACAACCCAGCCGACCCCAACCGACTTCATCCTAGCCTAAACCGCCACCTATCACCGCCATACCCACACATACCACCACCACTACCTATCCTAACCGACCTACCCCCTGTCCCAACCGAACCCATCCTAACTAGACACTCCCTTACCCGCAGCCATCATTCCATCACCCCACCTACCTAGCGCCATGACCCTTAGCTCCCATTACTCATCCCACACCATACCATCACCCCACCTAAGCCTAACACCCGTAGCTCCCATACCACCGCCTCACGTCCCTACCACACCCGTGACCATACATCTCACACCACCCCACCTACTTAGTCCTGTGACCACCTTGCCTAGAACCCCCAACTCCCTTCCACCGCCGTAGCATCCCATACCTTCCTATCCCATACCCACACCAAACCCGTACCACCTTAGTGTAGTGAACTAAAAAAAACTCAAGCTTCAAGGCTCCGTTCAGCCATCTTTCACTTCAAGCTTCAAGGAAGATTCATCCGCGGGTGCGAAGCCAAGCAAGTCCGTGTAGATTGGAGTGGACAAACATCTGAATCACGTAAGTGCTTTAATTCGGTATTGTAGACGTGATTTTATTTCAAATCATTTGAGATTCGAAATCAAACCCTCAAACTACGTCGGGTTGCACGAGCGTGCCAGTTAGTTTGCTAAAACTAACAAATTCTGATTTTCTGACTTCTAAGAACGATTGTGGACAAGTGAGATCTTTTCGACTTAGGCCTTCTTGAACCGGCGCTCAAGGGTCAGCCTATACACTTGAAATTTGTTTGAATTCGTTAATTCAAGAAAGGAAAAACCAGATTTTCCAAAGTTTCAGATTTGTGTTTAAGTTCTTGATTTCTGAAAATTTTCAGATTCTTAGATTTCCAGAACGTTCAGTTTCAGACGCCTGTTCTCTGAATTTTTAAAAATATTTCTAATTCTCCAAAAATTCTAAAACTTTTACAGAATAGAGACACGTATGTGTAGAATCAGAATATATTTTTATTTTATAATTTAGTTCTTTATTTTCTGAGAATTAAATATAGAATCAGAAACTGTTATAAAATTCAGAATAGCCCTGTTCTTGTGAATGAGAAGCTCAGAAAAACAGCAATATCTCAGCACTCAGTCATCCAATTTCGATAACATTTGATGTGTTAGAAAGTTATTGATGTTAAGTTTCCAAAGAATCAAATTTCATCAAATTCCACTTAGTAGTTGCAGAGATATGATCAAAAGAACAGAGGTCTGTTACTGAACATTCTGTTTCTGTAAAACGCAATCTGGATTTTGTATAAATTTCACGGATCTAATTGATTAGGCAACAGTTCATAACAATTCCTCAAAATTTTATCTAAGAACGCCTGATATTTCTAGATTATTCATGCAAAATTTCTAAGCAATTGGCTTATCCGTTTGTCTATAAAAATTCTGTGATCAGATGCGTGTGCATAGACAGTTTCAGAAACCAGTTTTACAGAAAATTTCAGAAAGTTCCTAACGTGATTCTAGAACGAAGTTCAACCTGTATCAGTCCTAATAAATCATGGACATGGATTTTGATGTCGTTCATGAAGGAATCATGCATGTTTGTATCGATATAAATGAAGAACATGGGCTCAAAGCCTTGATTCAAGTACAAATTTCCAGAATCTGTGCTTTTTCAGATTCTCATGAATTAAAACCAATTTGTGTAAGAATTCCAACCTGTGTGAGTGAGAGGGGATGTAGGAGCAGTTCGCCGGACGATCGTCGGACGTCGGAACCAGGCCAAACTTCCTTCTTCTCCTTCTTCTCTTCCTTTCCCTCTCTCTCTCTCTATTTCTCTGAATTTTCGGACTGAATGTTCCTGTGTGCTGGTCCTTTCAGATTGATATTTTGTGGTGACTAGAGGATTAATTTTCGGACTGATACTTTGCTCTGGCTGGTTCCTCCCTCGGATTGATAGTTTGCAGTTAGTGGTTCCTCCGTTTGCAGCCTCCTTCAGGCTCCTTTTATAGGCCAAAAGATGCCTCTTAGGTGTAACATTGGGCAAGGCAAGTTTCCTTGCTGAATTTAACGAAAAAGGCATGTTATTGCTGTAAAAAATCAGAACTTGGAAAGTTTTGCTAGGGCTGCCATGAGGACCATGTTGATTTGGAAAGTTAAGGAACTGCTAAACTCTGCAGTTCACGTTGAATTTGGAAAGGAGCTGCTCATTAGCTGTAAGATATGCTGCCTTACATTTTCCTCCTCTTTCTTATTGTTGAATTAGGCCAGAATTTGAAAGGCAAGTCTTCTTACTTAATCTTGTTGAATGCAGCAAGCCTTGGTATGGTAAGATGCCAAATGCAACTAAAATCGACTGCACTTGGTTCCCTTTGTTGCTGAATTAGGCCAGGACTCAGAGGATTGTGCTGCCATGGAGTCACAGGATGCTTGCCTTGCGGAATTCAAATCATACAAACTAAGAAGAGCTTGTTCTGAGCAAATTCGAATCAAACAGCTCGAGTATTTCTCCCTGCGATCCACAACCGCCTCCAAAGCTGCCTTGTGAGTTCCTGAAACCACCGTTGGTACTGCGATTCAGTCATATCCAACTCCGCCTTCAGCTCTTCTCTATTTGTGGGTTGGTATAGTCTTCAATGTCAATGGCGTCTGGCAACACTGGTGGCTCTTGGAATTGGTAAACAGATACATTCACTCACAATCAAGATTGGGTGCCACTCTAATTCCTTTGTTGGAAATGGTCTGAAAGAAGTACTGGGAACTTTAAAGATCTATCTCTTGTCGTGAGAAAGCGCTCTTAGTTCAGTTCGGTAGAACGCGGGTCTCCAAAACCCGATTGCTTAGCTTTACATCCGGGCCAAGGTATCATTTCCAGGACATCTGTAGGACACGCTCGTACGGAGACTCCAGTAGCCGAAAGCATCACTGGCTTACGCTCTGACCCGAGTAGCATGGGGCACGTGGAATCCCGTGTGAATCAGCAAGGACCACCTTGCAAGAGGATTCGTTATAATTTGATCCAAGAGGGATTCATATGAAAAATGTATGATTCTAGAAGTGTTGCATATTTATTTCTATATCTTAGCTAGGTTACAATGTATGCAAAGTGCAGGAACATTGAAGATGTCTCTCGGCTATTCAACGAGATGGCTGTGAGAGACATGGTATCTTGGAACTCGATGATAGCCGGATTCTCTATGAACCACATGATTCAGGGAACTATATCTTGTTATCCAACATTTATGCCTCCTTAGGCATATAGGATGAGGTACGAGAAATAAGAAAGTTGATGAAAGTCAGAGGAGTAACAAAAGAACCAGGGTACAGAAATTTTGTTATCCATGATGTGGAAGAAGAGCAGAAGGAGAATGCACTTTTATACCACAATGAGAAATTAGCACTCGCATATGGTCTGTTAAGCATACCTGATGGCACACCAATCCAAATAATGAAGAACCTTCGTGTTTGTGGTGATTGTCATACATTCATCAAGTTAGCAACAAAAATCACAAACAGGGAAATCATTGTGAGGGATGGAAATCAGTTTCAACATTTTGAAGATGGTTTGTGTTCCTGTAAGGATTACTGGTGATGCTTATTGCAAACTCTGGTGCCACTGGACGTTCTTCCTGTGTAAGGCATTTTGCTGGAAATGAGCTAAGTGGTTTTTCTAGCTTTTAAGCCATTATAGAGCCGGAGTGAGTGTTGAAGAAGACGGTTCATACTGTGAAGGGTATTCTCAGTATATTTAAGTTTCAGGAACAATAGTTGGTGAATTCCCATCAGTGCTACCATCAACAGGTATACTGGAGCCATTATCAACATCTCGAACAGCAGACAAGTATTCCATCAGTTCACATGATGGTTGACACTATTTCACCCTTTCTACTTCAGCTATACAGTTTGATCCTGATGACAGCTTAGCATTTTAAACAACAAAAATTTGATTCATCTACAGCACAGCAGAACTTCGCAATTCATTCTGATGAGAACAATTTCGTTATGTCACAAGACTAACTCAGGAGTTTAACCTGAGAGAACTGAACACATAACATAAACAAAACGCTATAAATAACCACTTCTAAGGAACTGATGGTTCCACATGATGATCCCAACTGAATCTCCTAATACCAAACGTATAAGAGTATTCAAACAGTCCACTGTTATTTGCACATTTGCAGTGAAAGTGGTTATGTTACATGTTACGTGCCTACCTATTATGAAAGTGTTAAGTAACCCATGTTACCTTTTTGAAAACCAACCATCATGCTCGCTAGATTTCCCTCATGAGTGTTCAAAACATTAACATTGTTCTTAACGTAAAAGTAACATAACAGTAACATATGACAATGCAAAACTGATGCATATCAATACACTAATTACCTTGACACCCAAACATAACATGGACATGTTACGAAAGGTGTTCGATACCAAACCTTGCTTTTCGGAAGCTATCGTTCTTGCTTCCATCTTTTCTTTCCTTTGATAACATCAACTTTTCCCTCGGGCAACTGATTTCTTTCCGAATATGAACTTTTCTTTTTGGGAAGCTCACTTTCCCTTTTTGATGCCCGCTCTCCTTTTTGGGCACCCACCTGCCTTTTCAGGTGTCAAATTGTCTTATACATGCCTGTTTCTTTTCAAACGGTAAAATTTAAAACAAATTTATCAACAAAAAACTTTTAAAGAAACGAAATCCTGCTTTTTCCATGCCGGGGGCAAAATTGTCATTTTTATCCAATCTTGTCAAAATTCGAAATTTTCAGAAAGGAAACTATTCTTTCATCATTTTAAAGCTTCCATAAAATTTTGGTACCGAAACAACTCATTTAGTAAATTACCAAAAATAACTACTTTCCTAAATAAGTAAAAATTTTAAAAGAAAATTTTGGGTGTTTACAGGTATTTCATATCTCCTTTCTATGCTTTGATTCAATTTGGATACAGGGTTGTATTAACGGAGCATTGTCTCTCCCCGATTGTAATAACTTGGTTTGCTACACGAAGCACACACGAGCACTTGAGCTTTAGCTCTTACTCGTACACAAAAACCCATAAGCACCATTGAGCCTTCGCTCTTACTCCTAAGACTCTAGTAAGAGTTGCATGAGTTGTCTTTAATTTTATACACTCACACACGCGTGCATTGAGCTTTCGCTCTTATTCTATATAAGTATTTCAATTCAGCTGGGTTGTTACATTAAGTCATGTGAGTTTGTCTTTCATTTACACACTCACACACAAAGAACACTCGAGCACTTGCTCATGCACCTCACGCACCATTTTGGCCTTGGCAGCTAAGATATAGTCATATTTCTATACTCTCTGCTGCGTTTTCCCAGTTCAGCTGCGTGTGTTTGTCTTTCCATTTACACACAACACTCACGCACATGTTGGTGACCTTCGGGCCCATATATATATAGTTGTATTTCCCTTCCGCTATGTCTTTAAATTTCGGGTTTTAAGGTTCAGCTGTGTGAGTTGCATTTCAATTTATACACGGTGCAGTTTCCCTTTGGCTAAGTCTTTCAATTCCAGGTTTTCCCGTTCAGTTGTGTGAGTTTGCATTGCATATTTGCCATACCACGAGATAGGGCGCATATTGCATCAAAGTAACCTCGAACTACCCGTGCAAAACTCACCAAATTGAGCATTGGATGCACATAACTACACGCCTAAATTGGCTAAAACCCAAGACATAGGAAACATGCAAAATCCCACATTGATAAAATCTACAACAAGACAAACTAAACCAAATCAAATACTTTGCATATTTTCAAAAGGTCATGTTTGCTTAAAATCGAGTTTTCTAAAGCGTACAGACTGACCCTTGAGCATCGGTTCAAGAAGGTCTACGACGAAAAGAGCCCACTTGTCCACAATCGCCCCATAAGTCAGATATTTTCAAAACTTACTTCGCTAGCTTGAGTAAGCTAGCTGGCACGCCCTTTAAGCGACTTAGACATACGAAAAGGTTCACTTCAGGCCTAAGAACCCAGAGTGGAAATTTCCGCGTGTCTACAGTGTTCATTAGAAAAAATATCTTGACTCGATTTGGAGTTCCAAAAGACCTAGTATCTGATAATGGCACCCCCTTCAAGAACGAGAAGATGGTAAAGTTATGTAACACGTATAGCATAACTCACCACTTCTCATCGCCCTACTACCCGCAAGGGTAGGACATGGCTATAGACACGGAAAATCCCCAATAATAGCACCCCCTTCAAGAACGAGAGGATGGTAAAGTTATGTATGGTAAAATATCTTCTCTAAGGTTTTCTCAACGTGTGTGTGGGTGTGCCAAACCACATTATTACAAGCGAGGGGAGACAATGCTCCATTATTACAACCCCGTATCAAATTTAATTAAATGTAAGCAAGTTCATATCAAGGACCGAGTTAGGCACTTGCGTGTAGCTGGTCCGGGTGTAACTTGCTTGGCTTTGGCCTAGTGAGTCGCCTTGGACAGCCGAAGGGGAGCTCCTTGGATGCGTGTGGGCGACAAGTAGGGTCTTAACCGAATAGAGCCTTGATGATGGCCGGGCGATGGGCGTAGCTAGTGAGGATGTTGGTTGAGTTGGGGCAGGTTAGGGTGTTGGCTAGGTGGTTGCAGGTTGAAGGGTGAAGGTTTAGCTAGGGGCTGGGAAGTGGGTGACTAAGGGAAGGTGGTGAGGTAGGGTGTGAAGTGGTTGAATGAGTGAAGAAGAGGCGGGTTGGTGGTGGGTGATGGAATGTATGGCCGGGTAAGAGAGGGGTGGAAGAGAGGTTAGATGGGGTTGAGATGGGGGTACTAACCGTGAGTGGTGGATGAGGTGGTGGCCGGAGGTGGTGGAAAGAGGTGGCAGCCGAATGGAGTTGGAAGAAGGTGGCAGCCGGGTGAAGTGTGCAGCCGGGTGGAGCGGCGGTGGAGGTGGAATGTGCAACCGAGTGGCGGTGGAGGTGGTATAGCTGGGGGAGAATGGGAGTGAAGTGGGGTGGAAGAGAGGGCAGGTGAGAGAGGAGAGAGAGAGCTCTTTTTCACGCAAAAAGGAATGGGTTTTATAGGCAAGGGGGTTGGGGTCGGTTGGGATTGGTATGGGGTAGATATTTAGGATAAGGTGGGCTGGTGGGGTGGTTTGGGTAGGTCGGCTAGGGGGAGTGGTATGGTGGTTTAGGGTAGGTCGGTTAGGGTGGCTGGGAATTAAGGGTTAGGGCCTAATTAGGGGTATTAAGGTGGGATTAGGTTTAGTCTAGCTAGGGTCTAGGTGGTCTAGTTAGGTGGGGTGAGTTAGGTGAGGTCGGCTAGGTATAGTTGGGGTGGTTTTGGGTGAGGGTGGTTAGGATTTGGTCAAGTTTAGGGGGGAGTGGCTAGGTGAGGTGGGTTAGCTTAGGGCTAGGTTTTAGGAGCATCCCCTTAGCATCGATCCATGGACCTAGTTGCAGCCTTGTTCATGTTGGTGTAGCCCCAGGTTAGGTGTAGGTGCATACAAGCTCAAACCCACACTCTTAGGCTAAACCCACATGGTTAACCCACCCTTGACTAAAGTCAAGCCCACCAACTTTCTCACTCATACTTTATCCCCCTTCTCTCTCTACCCAAGCTTTTCACGTGAATTCTTTTTGGGCCCCACCTCCATTTATGAGAAGGTGATGTGGGCCATGGATGTGGATATTGGATTGGATCTTTGGATCCAAATCCAAATCCAAATGCATGTTTGGGTCTGGATTTGGATATATATGGTCAAGAACCAGTCCAAATCTGATTTTCTGATTCCTTCATGGTATTTCAAAATGGACGGTTTGTGAGGGGCCTGACTGCATTAGTACTCCGTCTTGTGTTGGGTCTTTGCCAATATTATCGTCCGCTCTTCTTCTCACCTTCCGGAGATCATTTTAACAAATTTGTTGATATCAGGGGCTTGGATGTCCGAGAATTTGGGGATGATTCTGATACGAGAGTTGATGTACCGGGCTTGAAATATGCTCTGGGTCCGGGCTCTCTTTTGCTTCTTCGATCTTGCTTTCATCAGGCCAAGCTGCTTTTTGGGGTTTCAAAACACCTTTTTAAGGTTTCAAAACTGTATGTATATATTTTAAAACATAAATGGTTTTAACATATGTACAAGGTTGTCTGGAAGGCTCCTAGGTTTCCAGACTCAAAATAGCCCTTTGGGGCTGCTTTTGCAAAACCAGGTAATTTGAGAAAAATCATGAGATTTTGGGGTTTTTACAGATACCCCTCTTTGGCATTATCCAAATTGATTTGGATAATGGAAAAAATGACAACACCCCTTTCGATGTCTCCCTAGATCTATCCACGAAAATATGGGATCGTCCCAATTTTTAGCAAAATCTCTCTTTTAAAACTGGTAGGAGGTGATATCACGCCAAAGGGTTTTCTATGGAATCTGGTTCCTACATGGGATCATGTTATGTGTGGATATGCACATGCATGTCATGGATGAGACGCCAAGAATGGCGACCTCCCAGAGACCAGAGGGCATGGTCGAACTCTTGAGACTTACGAAGGCCTGCTGCTCCAAGTGAGCAGACCCTATGTTGCTCGATGTTCGATTTTTCAAAATCTATTTACAAAAGGGAAAACTACTTTGAGCCTCAATCCTAAGGATCTCGAGCTCTTCGTATTTGCCTTTGCTTGAGTCTTGACACTCGCTAATCTAGCGGAGGTTTTATAAGAAAACAAGCTATATTTGAAAATTCCTACGTCTTATTCGAAACTTCGAATTCTCAAACAAAATGAAATTCGAGCAGGGTGGACCAAAAATAGCCCGCTCTAAGTATTTTCATTGCCATCATGTTGGCATTAACATGACCTCCACATTCTCCGTCGTGGAATTCATGCATAACAGTCCTAGCCTCCTCTAGATCGACACATCTTAGTAGGATGCCGGTAAAAAAAAAATTGTACAAAACCCCACCCAAAATGGTGTATCGGGTAGAAATTTTTCGGATGAATGCCTTATCTTTGGATGTGGCATCCTCAGCGAATCCCCCATTTTCTAGAAAATATTTGATGTCATAGAACCAGGGTTTTTCAACAGAATCTGGATTATTTTGGCAAATATCTAAATCGTGTGCGGATGGAGTGGGCGCATGCCATATCTCTAAGGATCGAGTTCTCAAAGTGGGATCGACCTTTAGGGCTGAACCCAAGGAGGAGAGGGCATCGGCAATGCCATTATTCTCTCTTCCTATGTGTGTGAGCCTACACAATTGGAATGACTCAACCAATCGAGTGGCCAACTCGTGATACGAAAGAAATTTTTCATTTCGCACTTGCCAAATTTTCAAAACTTGATTTATAACAAGGATCGAATCTCCAAAGACCTTGATGCATGATGCCCCTAGAGTTTTCGAAATCCTTAAGCCTTGTATGAATGTTTCATACTCAGCTATATTGTTGGAACATTTGAAATCTAGGTGAATTGCTATGGGGATCTCATCCTTTTCAGGGGATATGAGGATGACCCCAGCACCAGCCCCTCGTTGGTTTCGTGCCCCATCGAAGTACATCTTCCACACTTGGTTTTCGAAAGAGTTTGCCAAAATGTGGTTTTGAAAATGGTTTTGCAATATGCCTTTATCAAGCATTTCACTAAATGTGGGATATGCGTCCTCCAGGGAGAACTCAGCCACGTAGTCAGTTAGGGCTTACCCCTTAATGGAGATTTGATGATGGTATTTCAGGTCATACTCCATTAAAAGGAGTTGTCATTTGCCCAATCTACCAATGAGAATGGGTTTTTCGAACAAATGCTTCATTGGATCAAGCTTGGACACTATCCAGATCTCATGATCTAGGAAATAGTGTCGAAATTTCTGGCAGGCCCAAACTAGGGCCAAGCACGTCTTCTCCATGGCTTGATAATTCCTTTCGTAAGCCAAGAGAGTTTTCAAAATATAATAGATGGCATACTCCTTGTGGGTGTCATTCTCGTATTGAGCTAACAAAGCTCCCAAGGTATTCGCATGCACGGAAATGTAAAGCAAAAGAGGTTTTCCTTGCTTTGGAGGATTTAAAATAGGGGGATTAACTAGGTATGCCTTTAGTCTTTCGAATGACTTTTGAAAGTAGTCATCCCATGAAAATTTTGTGCCCTTCCTCAACAATTTGTTGAAGGGTTCGCATCTAGTTGCCAGGTTTGATATAAACCGGCGAATGGATTGTAATCGACCCTGGAGGCTACGAATCTGCGTGAGATTGGAGGGTGGAGCCATGTCTATGATGACTCTACACTTAGAGGGGTCGACTTCTACACCCCTTTGGCTCACCATAAAGCCTAAGAGCTTTCCGGACTCTACTCCGAATACACATTTATGAGGGTTTAGCTTTACTTTGTAAAGTCTAAGCCTTTTGAAAATCTTTTGTAAGCATTCGATTTGTGTGCATCGAGTTTTGGATTTTGCCAAGAGATCATCCACAAATACCTCTACGAGCTCATGAATCTAATCATGGAAGATCGTGGTCATGGCTCTTTGGTATATTGCGCCGGTATTTTTCAAACCAAAGGGCATGACTGTTGTAGACGTTGAAAATCCCGCCTCTGGTTTCTTAGGCCTGAAGCGAATCTTTTCGTGTGTCTAAGTCATATTTTAAGCAAAAGGGGGTGCCAACTAGCTTGCTTAAGCTAGCGAAGAAATATTTTGAGATCTGACTTCTATCGTGGCGACTGTGCGCAAGCAAGCTCTTTTCGTCGCAGACCTTCTTGCACTGATGTGCAAGGGTCAGTCTGTATGCTTAGAAAATCGAGTTTTATACATGATAACCTAGAAAAAATGTTTGAGGTGTTCGATTCGGGCTGATTTGTATGGTTTTTCAAGTTTTATTTCACGTGGATCTGCACGTGCCTATGCCTTTCTTTTTATCCCTTTTCGGGCCAACTAGGCGTGTGTATGCACATGTGACCTAAGTGGGGCGATTTTGAGCGGGAGTGTGGGGTTTGCTTTGATGCAATATGCGTCCTAACTCGTGGTATGGTGTATATGCAATGCAAACTCACGCTACTCCAAAGGGAAAACCCGAATTGAAAGACAATGTGGAAGGAAAATGACTTAATGTAAATTGCAAAAGGGAAATTGCAAAAGGGAAATATGGCTATATCTTAAGAGCGGAAAGGCTCAATTATGCAAGTGTGTGCCGTGTATATATGTAAAGACTACGCACACTACTGAACCTTAAAACCCAAATCTTAAAGACATAGCCGAAAGGGAAATACTTATAATATATATGGGCCCGAAGGTCGCCAACGTGTGTGTGGGTGTTGTGTGTATCTTGAAAGATAACTCACATGACTTAAATAAAACCCAAATATAATTACAATAGGCCTTGACTAAGGTCTTGGGAGTAAGAGCGAAAGCTCAATATGTGTGAGTGTAGAAATGAAATACTATGCACACGACATGAAATGAAACCCAAATATAATTGCAATAGGCCTTGACTAAGGTCTTGGGAGTAAGAGCAAAAGCTCAATGTGTGTGAGTGTAGAAATGAAATAGTACGCACACAACTTGAAGTAACACACCCCCAAAACGAAATTGCAATAGGCCCTTACTAGGGTCTTGGAAGAGCGAAAGCTCAATGTGTGTGAGTGTGAAAATTGAAAGACAACACACACGACTTAAACAAAACCCACGCAACTTAAATCATATACGTATAGCTATATCTTAAAGGCTTATTAGGCCCATGTGTGTGTGGGTGTGCCAAACCACATTATTACAAGCGGGGGGAGACAACGCTCCATTATTACAACCCTGTATCGAATTTAATTAAGCATAAGCAAGTCTATGACAAGGACCGAGTTAGGCACTTACGTATAGCTGGTCTGGGTGTGACTTGCTTGCGCTTGGACTGGTGAGTCGCCTTGGGCTGCAAGAGGGAGCTCCTTGGATGGGCGCGGCAAGTGGGTGTGCTGGCCGAATGGAAGCAAGTGCAGGCGGGTGGCGCCTTGGCGCTAGCCGAGTGGATGGGGTGCGGCCTTGGCTGGATTGGGGTGCTTAGGGAAGGTAAGGGTGCTAGTTAGGGGCTGTCTAAGGGAAGGTGGGCAGGTGGTGTGGCCGGGTGATGCTGGCCGAATGGTGGAAGGTGGCAGGTGGTGGCCGGTTGGAGCCTTGGCTAGGGAAAGGTGGCGGGTGGTGGCTAAGAATGGAGGGGGAGTGAAGAAAAGGTGGCATTGAGATGGGGTACTAACCGGAATGAAGGTTGGCCGAAGGGTGAGATGGCGGGTGTCAAGGTGCAGCCGGTTGAGGGAAGGTGGCAGGTGCAGCCGGTGGTGTGGAGTGGAGCTGGCCGAGAGATGGAGGTGGCATGGAGTGGAGCTGGCCAGGTTCCAAGGGGGGAGCAGGTGAGAGAAGAGAGAAAGGGATGAGAGAGGAGAGGAAGGACTTAGCTGCCCAAGGATTTCATGCAAAAACCCGCCCCAAGGGCTTATAGGCTTTAGTGGGGTCGGTTTGGGCTGGTATTGGGGAGGTCGGTTGGGCTGGTTTAGGGGTGGTGGTTTAGGGGTATGGTATGGTAGATATTTAGGTGGGCCAGATATTTGTCTTAGGTGGTTTGGGAATATGGTGTGCTAGGCATTTAGGTGGGCTGGTTTGTGGTTTTAGGGCTTGGTTAGGTGGGTTGGGCTTAGGGTGAGGTTTAGTGGAGTGAGTTAGGTGATTAGGCTAGGATTAGGGTGAGGTTAGGGGGATTAGGCTAGGTTTAGGGGAGGATTAAGGAGGTGGGTTAGGTGATTAGGCTAGGATTAGGGAAGGATTAGGGAAGTGGGTTAGGTGATTAGGCTAGGATTAGGTCGGGTTTAGGGGAAATGGCTAGGATTAGGTCGGATTTAGGGGGAGATGGCTAGGTAAGGTGGGTTAGCTTAGGCTTAGGGTTAGGAGCATCCCTTTGCATGACCCATGGACATAGTTGCATCAAGTTAGTGCAGCCCTAGGTTTGGTGTAGGTGCATACAAGCTTAAACCCACACTCATTTAATCCCCCCATGCTCTCTCATGCCCAAGCTTTCCACGTGATTTTCTTGTGGGCCCCACCTCCATTTATGAGAAGGTGATGTGGGCCATGGATGTGGATATTGGATTGGATCTTTGGATCCAAATCCAAATCCAAATCTACATACATGTTTGGATTGGGATCTGGATATATATGGTCTAGATCCGATCCAAATCTGGTTTCTGACTCCTTCAAGGTATGTTCGAAATGAACGGTTTGTGCGGGGCCTGATAGTATCAGTACTCCGTCTTGCATTGGGTCTTCGCCAACATGGTCGTCCGCTTCTGTTTTCACCTTCCGGAGATCATTTTGATGGATTTGCTGATGACAGGGGCTTAGATGTTCAAGATTCTAGGGATGAATCTGATACGAGAGTTGATGTGTCGGGGCTCGACATGTGCTCCAGTTCCGGGCTCTCTTTCGCTCTTCTGGTCCTACTTTCATCAGGCCAAGTCGCTTTGTGGGGTTTCAAAACATCTTTTTAAAGGTTTTAAAACTATATTATACATATTTTAAAACATATATAGTTTGAACATAAGTACAGGGTTGCCTGGAAGGCTCTTGGATTTCCAAACTCAAAATAGCCCTTTGGGGCTGCTTTTGCAAAACCAGGTGTTTTGGGAAAATCGTGGGATTTTGGGGTGTTTACAACTGTATAGCAGTACGTGCCCCATGGGGTTGTGAACGCGGTCTTACCCTGATCTCATGGACTTAATTTGATTTGATTATACCCTAAATAGCCATCCATAAATGAAAACATTTTGTGATTTGCAGTACTATCAACTATCAAATCTATGTTTGGTAAAGGATAATTATCCTTTAGAGTGGCTTTATTCAGGTTTCTAAAATCGATGCATATTCGAATCTTCCCATTGGTTTTTGAACAACAACGATATTGGATAACTTATCAAAATACGCAATGGGTTTTATAAATCCGGCTTTTAACAGATCTTCAAAACCCTCTTTGACTTGTGCGTGTACATTCGGATGTATTTTCCTAAGCTTTTGCTTTATGGGTTTTACATCCGTATCTAAGGGAAGACGATGTTCGACAATACTGGGGTCTATGCCCGGCATGTCTTCATATGTCCATGCAAACACATCTAAGTAGGTTTGTAGAAATGTAATGAATGTTGATCTTTCATGAACATGCAAACATGCGCCTACCTTAATGAGTTTGGGATTTGAATCACTCCCTAGGTTTACCTCTATGAAATCTCCTCCTACTGAATTGGAAGGTCTTTCAAAATCGAGAATTTTATGAAATTCTGGGAGCTCAGAAGTGGGATCTTCCTCAAGGGGATCCACTTCTGGGCTTCGATCATTCTCGTGGTTTATAGATTCGAGGGAATTTGATGCATGGATTTTCAAAAGACCTGGTTTTACACTTGGAATTTCTATTGATTTCAAAATTTTTGGTTTGGTTATACAGACAATGTTTCTTTCGAAATCCTTTCCTTTTTTCAAAGCCTTACAAGGAGCAGCTATGTACAAAATCTTTTTAAAATTTTGTAAATTTTCGATTTTTTTGTTCTTTTGTAAAACTAGAACCTTGGGAACTATACAAACTACTCTTTTTTCAAGTTTTTGATTTTCCAATGTTTTTGGCTTTTGCAATTTTTCCATTTTTTCGATTTTGAGTTTTTCAAATGTTTTTGTATGTTTGATAAAGGGATCTTCCATCATACCTACTAAGGGAAAACACTACAGGTTAGACTCTGAATAGGAGGTCTAAATCGTAGGTTTCTTCTAGGGTAGGCTCTAGGGCACCCTTGACCAAGGTGGTCACAGGGGGCGGCTCTGGTGGTATTTTGGGAGTATAGTCGATCCCATATCGGCTTGGATTGGCCCTAGGAAGTATGGGTTCTAGGAGACCCTGATTTTGTGCCCCTAGACTCTTATAAGGCAAATAGCCCATGTTTAACAGCATGTTTCACGATTTTTTATTTTTAGAGAAGTTTGAATACAAATCATGGTCCTGGAACTTGTTGTCGTCTATGTTGTGCACATAGAGCTTCTTGTCCAAGGGTTTTGGAAATAAGGGATTCTCAGGTCTTCCTAGAAGGGTCAGAACCTTGAGGGGGCCAGCCTTGGGCGGCCCCTTCACATACACGAGCTTCCTAGGGTTATACAAAGTGAGCCTTTATGGCTCGAGCATGGTTTGCCCCAATTTTACCTCATGGGTCTGGGAGCTTGACAAGCAGGGGGAATTTATGACCCCCTGAAGTTGAGGGTGACTCTCTCCTAGGATCACTATGACTTTATCCCTCAAAGGGATCTTGACACACCTGTGAAAGGTAGATGGCACAACGCATAAGCTGTGTATCTAGGGCCTTCCCAACAACAGGTTATAATGGGGGTGGATGTCTAGGACATGAAACACCCCCGTGTGTGCTATCCCTCCCGTTTCCATGGGGAGTTCGATAGATCCTATTGGTCTAGACGCATTCCCATCATATCCAGTGATAACGATGGGACTTGGATGGACGGATGTCAAGGTGACTCTGATTTGATTCGCCACATGAAGTGGAAGGATGTTGAGCCCTCCTCCCCCATCGACAAGACACCTATCCAGAGAGTGGTTATTCAGAACCACCTCGATATGTAGGGCCTGGTTATGGGACTCGTAGGGTCTATCTATATCATCTTCCGAGAATATGATGGGCGTTTTCGCTCCTATGGAGGCCACTTGTTTGAACAAAGATTCAGGGGTAATGTTCAAACTAACCCTTGCTCTTTCTAGAATTTTCTCTAACACTAGTCTATGCCTAGGAGAAGTTTGTATTAGCTCTAGGATGGACATATTGATAGGAATCTTTGAAAGATGGTTTTCGAAATCATACACCTTCAAAACGACATTTCCTTTGTCCGTTTTTTATGGAACTCTAGGAATATATGCTTTTGAGGGGCCAAGCACACTGACCACCTTTTTAGCACTTTGCAGATGTGGGGGTTGGTAGATCCTCCCGGATCTTGTCACCTCCCGGATGTTGTTGTCTTTGCCATTATCCAAATAAATTTGGATAATGCTAAAGAGGGGCATCTGTAAACACCCCAAAATCCCACGATTTTCTCAAACATGCCTGGTTTTACAAAAGCAGCCCCAAAGGACTATTTTGAGTTTGGAATCCTAGGAGCCTTCCAAACAACCCTATACATATTCCAAACCTGTATATACGTTTTAAAACTTTATACATATAGCCTTTTAGACTTTGAAAAGTGTTTTAAAACCCCAAAAGTCGCCTGGCCTGACAAAAGTAGGACCAAAAAGGTAAAGAAGAGCTTGGACCCGAAGCATAATTCAAGCCCGAAACATCAACTCTTGTATCAAAAGCATCCCCAAATTCTCAAACATCCAAGCCCCAAATATCAGAAAAATTATCAAAATGAACTCCTAAAGGTGAGAAGAAGATCGGACTGTAGACGTGATTTTATTTCAAATCGTGGGATTCAAAATCAAACCCTCGAACTACGTCGGGTTGCGCGAGCGTGCCAGTTAGTTTACCAAAACTAACAAATTCTGATTTTCTGACTTCTAAGAACGATTGTGGACAAGTGAGATCTTTTCGACTTAGGCCTTCTTGAACCGGCGCTCAAGGGTCAGCCTAGACACTTGAAATTTGTTTGAATCCATTAATTCGAGAAAGGAAAAACCAAATTTTCCAAAGTTTCAGATTTGTGCCTAAGTTCTTGATTTCTGAAAAATTTCAGATTCTTAGATTTGCAGAACCTGTTCAGTTTCAGAGGCCTGTTCTCTGAATTTTTAAAAATACTTCTAATTTTCCAAAAATTCTAAAACTTTTACCAAATGGAGACACATATGTGTAGAATCAGAATATATTTTTATTTTATAATTTAGTTCTTTATTTTCTGAGAATTAAATACAGAATCAGAAACTGTTATAAAATTCAGAATAGCCCTGTTCCTGTGAATCAGAAGCTCAGAAAAACAGCAATATCTCAGCACTTAGTCATCCAATTTCGATAACATTTGATGTGTTAGAAAGATACTGATGTTAAGTTTCCAAAGAATCAAATTTCATCAAATTCCACTTAGTGGTTGCAGAGATATGATCAAAAGAACAGAGGTCTATTACTAAACATTCTGTTTCTGTAAAACGCAATCTAGATTTTGTATAAACTTCACGGATCTAATTGATTAGGCAACAGTTCATAAAAATTCCTCAAAATTTTATCTAAGAACGTCTGATATGTCTAGATTATTCATGCAAAATTTCGAAGCAATTGGCTTATTCGTTTGTAGAAACCAGTTTTACAGAAAATTTCAGAAGGTTCCTAACGTGATTCTAGAACGAAGTTCAACCTGTATCAGTCCTAATAAATCATGGAAATCATACAAACATGGATTTTTGTTTCATTCATGAAGGAATTATGTATGTTTGTATCGATATAAATGAAGAACATGGGCTCGTAGCCTCGATTCATGTACAAATTTCCAGAATCTGTGCTTTTTCAGATTCTCATGAATTAAAACTAATTTGTGCAAGAATTCCAACCTGTGTGAGTGAGAGGGGACGTAGGAGCACTTCGTCGGACGATCGTCGGATGTCGGAACCAGGCCGAACTTCCTTCTTCTCCTTCTTCTCTTCCTTTCTCTCTCTCTCTCTCTCTATTTCTCTGAATTTTCGGACTGAATGTTCCTGTGTGCTGGCTCCCCCGGATTAATGCTTTGTTGTGACTAGAGGATTAATTTTCGGACTGATGCTTTGCTCTGGCTGGTTCCTTTTTCGCAGCCTCATTGAGGCTCCTTTTATAGGCCAAAAGATGCCTCTTGGGTGTAGCATTGGGCAAGGGAAATTGCCTTGCTGAGCAACATGGGTTTTGGCAAGCAATGGCTGCAAAAGATCGGAACTTGGAAAGTTAAGGAGCTATTATTCACGTTGAATGGTAAGTTTGGTGTTGTTGTGGAGCTGGAATCGGTAAGTGTTGCTGTGGAGCTGGAATCGGCAAGTTGGTGTCTTCTTGCTGTAATCGGAATGGTAAGTAGAAGGTCCCATTTGCTGTTCACGTTGAGGTTGCTTGCAGAAATCAGAATGGCGGGTTGCTGCTGATTTTGGTAGCTGATCCCATCATCGTTTTCTGCAGGTGCTATTCCAAGTAATCTCCAACCTTCATATCGTAACCTCAGCCTCCAAAGCAAGCACGGTAGTTCCTGGCTTTCTTTTAGTGGATTCGGGTGACTGATATAGGAATTTTGCTCAGAAAAGGCATGGCGAGCTCTTGAAGAATCCAACTTCTGCTGACCAGCTGCAATTTGTTCTTCAATGAACTTATCGTATATGTCTGACTGCCCAATTATTTGGATGGGTTAGAACTTATGCTGAACTGATTATGGTATATGGAGCTGTTGAGGTCGTTGAAGTTAGCCTTTGTCAAGGTGTTGAATTCGGCTGGTCAGGATATGGTAAGACGTCCTGTGAATTTGCCACTTTCCCATCATACTCTTGACCAAATCTTTGAGGATTAACTGTCATAAATCCTGTATAATCAACCTTTATACAAATTAAGGGAACTTTGTGGTCTGCCTGGCCGTTTTAGAAGCTTTCTCAATTAGTTTGCAGACAACTTCGTCCTCTTCTCCATCAACAACATGGAGAAGACCTTGCGTAACAGCTTCAATGGCCTTTTCCACTGCAACCGTTGCAAATACACACTCTGTGATACTTTCCCTTAAGGAAATTGATGAAAGGTGAATGACCCAATCAGCTTCTGCCAAATAACTAGCTATCCCCTTATGCCCTTTACTAGAAGCTAAACCAGGAGCAGTTAGTCCTCCAGGAATTTTTGAGGTTGGTCCTCCAGTGCACTTGGGGCAGACCCTCTGCAGCACACAATGCACTTACTTTGAGAGCATCATTTGTCAATTCACCACCTTTTGAGTACCTTCCTCAACATGTGGTCTTGGAGGGACACCAAGCATGGTTCAAAGAAGGAAGTCCCGATCATCATCACCATATCCAGCTGTTCAACAGTTGGGCATAGTTCATAGCATACGAGTCTTTAAGCTCCTGACGTCATATTGCTTGTAGCAGCACTTGGAACTTCAACTTTTAGCTAGTTTCAGATGTTTAAGCAAGCCCATGTTACGTTTTTGAAAGTCAACTTTCATGCTCGCTAGATTTCCCCCATGAGTATTAAAAGCATTAACATTGTTCTTAACATAAAAGTAATATAACAGTAACATATGACAATGCAAAACTGATGCATATCAATACACTAATTACCTCGACACCCAATCATAACATGGACACGTTACGAAAGGTGTTCGATACCAAACCTTTGTTTTCGAAAGTTGTCGTTCTTGCTTCCATCTTTTCTTTTCTTTGGTGATACCAACTTTCCCCTCGGGCAACTGATTTCTTTCCGAATATGAACTTTTCTTTTTGGGAAGCTCACTTTCCCTTTTTGACGCCCGCTCTCCTTTTTAGGCACCCACCTGCCTTTTCAGGTATCAACTTCTCTTATAAATGCCTGTTTCTTTTCAAATGGCAAATTTAAAACAAATTTATCAACAGAAAACTTTTAAAGAAATGAAATCCTGCTTTTTCCTTGCCGGGGGCAAAATCGTCATTTTCATCCAATCTTGTCAAAATTTAAAATTTTCAGAAAGAAAAGTATTCTTTCATCTTTTTAAAGCTTCCATAAAATTTTGATACCGAAACAAACTCGTTTAGTGCCTTTTCCCTTCGAAAACCCAAAATTACCAAAAATGGACATTTTCCTAAAAAGGTGAAAATTTTGGGTGTTTATAGATGCCCCTCTTTGGCATTATCCCAAATTTATTTGGATAATGACAAAGAAGAAAACACCCATATGCTTTTCTTCCCAGATTTGCCTTGAGAGTATGGAATCATTCTTTATTCCATAACATCTATTTCCTTGGATTCTTAGCAAAAAGGGATTTGGTAAGAGCTCCTATTCTTAGGGCAATCATGCATGAACGACCACTTTATGAATGCATTAATGTATGTGAATGAATAAAATGGATGTTTAGAGACCCATACCTTTGATTTGAGAACTTGAGAAGAAGCCTATGATGGCCAGCTGCCCCAAGCAAGGGTCTCTGTTTCTTTTGATGTTTAAGATTTTCAAAATTCCTTTTTCAAAAAGAGAACTCCTTTTTGGTTTCTATCAAAAAGGACTTACAATTTCTTACACTTCCCTTCACTCGGGTTTTAATACCCACTAATAAGTAGAGGTTTTATGGAAAGTTTTTGAATAACATTTCAAAGCTCCCTTTCTTACCTAACGAATTCTAATTCTCAAACAACATGAATTCAAATGAAATAGGTCCTATTCCTACTCTAGGACTTTCAAGGTGAACTTTTCTCCATCAGGATGAGCTATGGGGATTTGGGAAAGAATTACCCGCGGTACCTTCTGAAGTGTCCTGGGGTTTAAGGCAACGAGATGGAAAATTGCTCTTTTGAGCTTTGGCTTTTTCTTTTTTCTTTTTTCTTTTTTTTTTCAAGAGAAGACCTCTTTTGAAGAAGTTTTTGTATTCCCTCTGTCTATTCGGGGAAGACTTCTTCTTGGAGGAGTTTTTGCATTCTCTTTTCCTTTTTCTTTCAAAGAGAAGACTCTTTTTTAAGAAGTTTTTGTATTCCCTCGGTCTATTCGGGGAAGACTTCTTTTTCGAGGAGTTTTTGTATTCTCTTTTTCTTTTTCTTTTTCTTTTGAATATTGCAAATTTTCCTTTTTTGGAGAGAAGCGAAATGGGGAATACAACTCATCCCTTTAGATAATCAATTCAGCCAAGATTGTCCTATTTCCTAATAGCACCTACCATTTGAAAGCACCTTGCTATTTTGAATTAGGCCTCATTTGGTAAGTAAAAGATTTTTGACATGTTACCAAATAATTTTTGGAAACTCCACTTTTCATAAAGTATCAATTCCCTAATTTGGAGTCACATAATCCATCTTTGGTCCTTCTTTCCAGAAATTCAAAAGAGTTCTATTTTCAAAATCTTTTCAAATGGAATTTAAAGTAGACCCCACACATAGTATTGGGCATTTATAGAATCTACTAATTTTCCTTCCTTAACATCAACTTACCAATATTGATGATGCCCCTTTGCAACATAGGGACCATCCTTGTGGACTGCCATCTTCAAATGGAGTACGGGCTTCTTGTGGATGCATTATGTTATGCAAGATGCATTCCTATAATACAATGATAATGCATGCTTTATGATATGATGAATACACTCAATTTCTATGAAATGTATTTAAGGAATAACATCTCAATGCCCCTAGTTTGGAGGAAATGGCATGAGAACTCACATATTATGGCCGATCTCTATACGACATGACTGTTTTTCAATGTGATGCATGAAAGATATGCACAACCTAAGTCTTGGTGATGCATGATATGATCCTTAGATGTATTTTGAGTAGGTTAACTCTCTAATGCATTTCTAGGAAACTCCTACTTACACACTTTGAAGCATTTTCCAAATCAACGATTTTATGGAATTTAGAAAGCTTGGAGGCTTGACCATCCTCATATCAACAGAAAACTTTTAAAGAAATGAAATCTTGCTTTTTCCTTGCTGGGGGCAAAATCGTCATTTTCATCCAATCTTCTCAAAATTTGAAATTTTCAGAAAGGAAAGTATTCTTTCATCTTTTTAAAGCTTCCATAAAATTTTGGTACCGAAACAAACTCGTTTAGTGCCTTTTCCCTTCGAAAACCCAAAATTACCAAAAATGGACATTTTCCTAAAAAGGTAAAAATTTTAAAAGAAAATTTTGGGTGTTTACACGGACGACAATGTTGGCGAAGACCCAACGCAAGATGGAGTACTGATGAAGTCAGGCCCCGCATAAACCGTCCATTTTGAAACGCCATGAAGGAATCAAAAAATCAGATTTGGATCGAATCTGGACCATATATATCCAAATCCAAACCCAACATGTGTTTGGATTTGGATGTATCCATGACCCACATCACCTCCTCATAAATGGGGGTGAGGGGCCCACAATATTTCACGTGAAATGCCTTGGAAGGCTTGGGTAGAGAGATAAAAGGGGACCATAAAGTATGAGTGAGAAAGTTGGTAGGCTTGACTTTTGGTCAAGAGTGGGTTAGCCTTGTGGGTTTAGCCAAGAGTATGGGTTTAAGCTTGTATGCACCTACACTTGACCAAGGGCTGCACCAACTTGGACATGGCTGCAACCAAGGCAATGGACCGGTGCCAAAGGGTGGTTCCTAAACCTAGCCCTAAGCTAGCTCACCTCACCTAGCCATTTCCCCTAAAACCTAACCCAAACCTAACCTAAACCTAACCCTTCTCACCCAAAACCGCCCCAACCTCACCTAGCCGACCTCACCTAGCTAGACCACCTAGACTCTAACCAACTAAGCCTAAACCCATCTTAGTGCACCTAACTAAGTCCCTAACCACTATGTCCCAGCCTACCTAACCGACCTACCCCAAACCACTAACCAACTCCCCTAACCGACCTATTCCAAACCGTGTCCCATGCCCACCTAATTGAAAATATCTGGCCCACAACCCACCAACCGACCTAGCCCAATCCCAGCCTATATAAGCCCCCTCCTTCATGCGGGTTGGCTCTCTCTCCATGCTCCTAGGACCCGGCCAGCTCTATTGGCTCCACCTTTATCCATCCCTTCATCCTTGGGACCCGGCCAACACCTCTCCATTCCAGCCGACTCCACCACCTTCCACCTTCGGCGAGGAGCTCCACCCGGCCACTCCTTCCATCTTCTTCCATCCGTCCACCTTCCATCCACCTGCCATCCTCTTCTAGCCAACCACTCCATCACCTTCTACCATCCGGCCACCACTCCAACACCACCAGCAGCGCCACCTTCCCGGTTAGTACCACCCTCTCTTCCCTTCATTCACCTAGCCAGCACCTGCCACTCCACCACCCGGCCAGCACCTGGACACCTCCTTCCACTCGGCCAACACCTAAACAACTCCCAACACCGCCGGCCAACACTACTACCTGCCGCCAACATCCACCCAAGGGACTCTCCTTTGGCTGCCCAAGGCGACTCACAAGGCCAAGTCCACGCAAGTTGAACATGGACCAACTACATATAAGCCCCCTCCTTCATGCGAGTTGGGTGTTTCATTCAAGTCATGTACGCGGTATTTCAATTCTACACTCACACACATTGAGGTTTCGCTCTTACTCCCAAGACCCTAATAAGGGCCATACTGCAATTTAATTTGGGTGTTTTCATTCAAGTTGTGTGTGTGGTCTTTCAATTCCACACTTACACACATTGAGCTTTCGCTCTTACTCCCAAGACCCTAATAAGGGCCATATTGCAATTCTATTTGGGTTTTACATTACAAGTTATGTGAGTTGTCTTTACATATATACACAACACCCACGTACACGTTGGCGACCTTCGGGCCCATATATATAGTTGTATTTCCCTTCCGGTATGTCTTTAAGATTTGGGTTTTAAGGTTCAGTTGTGTGAGTAGTCTTTCCATATATACACGACACACACTTACACAATTGAGCCTTTCCGCTCTTAAGATATAGCTATATTTCCCTTTTGCAATTTCTCTTTTGCAATTTACATTACGCAATTTCCCTTAAGCATTGTCTTTCAATTCGGGTTTTCCCTCGGAGTTGTGTGAGTTTGTATTGCATATTCGCTATACCACGAGTTAGGATGCATATTGTATCAAAGCAAACCCCATACTCCCTTGTAAAAATCGCCCAACTTAGGTCACTTGCACACACACTTAGTTGGCTTAAATAGCATAAACATTGAAAGACATAGGCACGTGCAAATCCTACGTGAAATAAAACTTGCAATCATACAAACAAAACCCAAACACTTCGTGTATTTTCAAAGAGGTTATTTGTTCAAAATGACTTTGCCAAGCATAAAGACTGACCCTTGCGCATCGGTGCAAGAAGGTCTGCGACGAAAAGAGCTCACTTGCTCACAGTCCCCTCGAAAGAGTCAGATTTTCAAAACTTACTTCGCTAGCTTGAGTAAGCTAGCTGGCACGCCCTTTTCATAAAAACGACTTAGACACACGAAAAGGTTCCCTTCGGGCCTAAGAACCAGAAGTGAGAATTTTCCGTATCTACAATACCAAATACTTCGCTACGCTCAGCCCTCGTACCTCGTCCCTGAACATAGTTCAGATTTAGGAGTGTTTTGTTGAGCGAAGCGAAATTGACATAGGCCTTAACGACAGTGTTATTTTGCTAGCTTAGCCCGGACCCCAAAAAGAGCAGGTCAGTAGCTTGCTACCTGGCAGGTCAGATTTGACTCTGAGTGCTCGAGCTAGCTATCTACTCAGTGAGCACTTCTTTCTTTCATTAAGGTGGTTCACCGGGAGTCAGGGTTCAATCCGGTTTTCCGGGCCTCACTACTCACCTCTACCCGCCGTAGAGCCTAGCGCAGTGCAAGTGGATTTGAAGCGTAGGATCTGGGCTAGACCAGAGTCTCATAGACGTATAACCCCATGCTACCACCTTCGTTATAGTAAATAACGAAAGAATAAGCTAGTAAATAAGAAGAGTCTAAATAGCACATAACTAATTAATAAGCGCTTATAGCAGATGAGAAGTTCTAATAGAACTATCACGCCAAAGAAAGAAACTATCAACTATACAAGCGAACCGAAGTCAAAAGAGTTGACTAAAGCCTTTCGTCTTCCTTTCGCATTGGTAAGTCAAAGAATTGAAGGCTCGTGCCTTTGACAATTACTAGCTCATTGGGTCAGCGTTGGTGTCCCGGTATCACTCCTAACATCATTTGGCTGTGGGCATTGAAGAAAAATGAACTTGCTGGTCTCGGTCTGCGTGCCATCGGTGAATGCGTTTACTTCTCCGGTCTAGCTTCTTGCCGTTCCTCTGAATGAAAAAGGCAAAGGAGGCATCGGTGCCAACGAAAGCATGAAGAAGCATCCTTTCTTCAGTTCCAACGACCATGATGAAGGCAAGGGTGTTATTAGCATTAGCGCAATCATTGATGGCAACTACAGAGGCAAGAACCAAGACCGCCACTAAAGGAAATACACAGAGAGTTCCACGTAAGTGGGACGAGCCAGTACGCGAGTGGAACGGATGTTCAACGAGAAAAACCTGCCTTTACGCCAAGCCCTCTTTCTTCGCTGGTAAATGTCAAAGGCACGAAGTCAATTTAGTTTGATTTGAAATCAATCACTCATGCCATTTCCACACTACACTAAAGCAAGCACTAAAGCACAGATGTTCCGGCCTTTATCCTTACTTATCTGTCTATCTTTTTCTTATGCTTGACTTTCAACTTGTCGTAGACCCCCTCTGATGATGTGAAAAAGAATTGGAGAGTCTCAAAAGAGACACATGATAGGTTGTTGCTTCTCAATGTCAGATGAACCATATCCTTTTTCGTATCTATTTATTATGAAATGTAGCAAGCAGTGCGCTACAAAAGATTCAACATGCCACCACCCGCTATCAAAGGTTATTCTACCTACATACAAGTATATTAGTTAGATCTGTTCTAATCCAGGCGACAATAGAGAAATCCAAGAATTTGACTTCTTGAAAATGATGATTAAGGTTTCGTTTCGGGTCAGAGACATCAACGGAATAGGGTAGGAATGAAGCAGGGGCATCTGCTTCAATCAGCGATGCTACCTTTTTATGCAGAAAGAAAGCAAGCAAGCCTCAGGCTAAATTGAGATTAAGCCCCGGTTATAAATGGAATCACATCGCATCATGAGTCAGGCTAAAGATTCATAAGGCCCCGTAGCAGATATAGATAGAATTCAACATAGATATCTTCCCTGGAGTAATGAAGGTGAAACCATATTAAGATAACCCGCACAAAGGTCTGATTAAAGGATGGAGTAGGTTTTGACTCGAGGTAGTGGCAGAAAGGCTTTCACATAATTCACCCGGGTTTGACTTCTCACGTGAATCTATAATGGTTCGATGGTATTCTTTCAAGGGGCATTATTTGGATCTGGTAATGACATTAAATCAATCGAGATTGACTACCCGTCGCGAGGTCGTCACTCCCACTCTATGTAGTAAGATCGCTATTCCTATTGGCTCTCTCTCATACCGGATGAAGGATTGATGCATGCACTCTGACGCCCGGTTGGCCTCTCTAAACACAAACTTCCATCGCCTTAGACGAAATCCGCCTGTGCAGGTCAAAAGTCTCAATGTCCTATGCGTTGAGGTCAAGAATTGCATTACCATTGATTGCATTGTACACCTGCACCTCTATTCTCCTCCATCCTTTGTCCCAAGCCTCTCTCTCTTAGACCAACCATGCAATACGCCCTTACGCTCTGTACACACAGCATCTACCAACCTGGGTCCTAGCCATTGTCCAGTACTATCGCAGAATACACACACCCACCGCTCTGGCTTTCATTATACTCGTGCGCAATGCCACAAGCTATCAACCGGGGGGGGCTGGGCTCCCAGCTGATCAGTGCTTCTCCTTGTCCAGGTGCTGTCATCCCTAAGACTGACTTCCTGAGCCTTCAAAGACGACATGGCTGCAGTAACCACCATGCTAATCTTGGAATGGAATCAATATGTCCAGAAAGACCAAGCAATAAATTCCTACATCGCCAACTGTACCAGCACTTTCAAAGATATGAGAACCACACCACCTCCGCCCTTCTCAGCCACTCCTGAAGCTCCAGTGCTTCGGCTCGGCTACCGCAGCAGGTGACTCCATAGTGGTATTACACAATCCCTTACCACATGTAATGCTCTTTCGACTTCCACAGGCTGGGCAGGAATTGTTTTCTTCAATATGTAAGATGCCCCGTGGGAAGTGAGTAGTCTGTTGTGATTGAGCAGCCACACCTAGTCCCCTGTCTACCTTTCCGAATTGTAAATTCCTGTCGTTGTCGACGATTCCCAATCATTGATAAGCCGAGGCGCGCTTTCATACTTCCCTTTCCCTGAGTCACGATGCGGTGCTCAACAACTCTCTATGTTGCTGCTTATGAGGAAATAGCTAACAGATTCTCATTCCACGAGCCATCCTCTTCGCAGCTACTCTGCTCTTCTTCTACTTCAGTCCAAAAGTGAGTGGTATAGCGCAGGACATTCACTCAGCAATGCTCTCTTCTACCACTGTAAAACCACAACCAACAATTCTCTACATCGCCCAACACCCACCTCGTCTGCTGTCTTGCAACTCTGCACATGGCCTTCCAGAGCGGGGAGCCTACATGCCCACCAACGATTCAGTCCACTCCACCCAGCCAGCACCTGTACAATGCGTTCTGTTCCTGTTGAAACCTCCAGCGCCTATAGTATAGGCTAAAGGACTCATTCACATATCGAAGCCCCGGGGAGGCGGCCCACTCTGCGGCCTTTAAGTGCCCAGCTAAGAAGATTGACTTTCTTTTCTTCAGTCCCCCTGACGTAGGCATTTCGACTTGTTCTATTTTTTCACACACACACTGATCGGAACGATACATCTTTGTAATGTGTATGTGGGCCACCGAATGAACGTCAGTGATGCGTCCAGCCGCCGCCTTCCACCCGCTCAATCCGCACCTTCTACACAAGATAATACCTCTGAACCTTACATGTATTAATGGTACACCCAAGGCCCATGTCATCCGTTAGCCTGAAACCCGACACACACCTCTGGAATCTGTAAAGCCAATAGGGCTTTCCCGGCCCCCTGTTACATAAGGACTGAAACGGGCGGCTTGGGACAAGACTACCAACATAGTAGAGGCAGCCAAAGTCTTGGAGTGGTAATATTTTCCAGAGAAATAGGAAAGCTCGGCTGAATGGTA